>CM043321.1:45956830-48356830 GCA_023736055.1 Quercus glauca
GAGCTGAATAAGATAAGCCAAAGACACTCATAACCACAACTTAGGATTGAATCGATTATATTCATTATCGAACTGATTACCCACTAATCATATGTGAAACTGTTTCTGTGTTTTCTTATCTCTCAACTACCAAAAACTTACTCATCTAGAAGAAAGAAAAAACTAGCTAGCAACACAAATTGGCTCTGTGTGGTTGAGAAATGAGAGATCTATTGGTTTCCATATCGATCTAATTATTAGTTCCACTAAGATTTTTACCGTTGATCAATGACATGGTACTCCAATTTCAAAGAATAATATTTTTTTGTAATAACACTAACTTGTAAGAGCATCCACATTAATGGAGTCATAAATTCAACAATATGGCTCCACAAAAAGCTACTTTATCTATTTTACCTTCTCACTTTACAATACATCCAACATCAATGAATCTATATTTTTAACTATTTAATTAAAATAATATAAAAAATTTATTAAAAAGTAGTGTAAACACAACAATTTAATAATATTTATTTTTTACATATGAGCTATTGTAGCTGTGGAACCAAAAAATATGGCTATGGCTCTACCAATGTAACCACATTTTGGTATTGGGTGGTGCTAAAAATAACAATATAGCTTTTAGCACCACCAATGCTAGTGCTCCAATGAAGCAGCCATCTTATTGCAAATTTAATTAATTAATGAAAAATGCTAATAAGTGCCCTTAAGACACTGGTTAATAATTCATTTAAAGAAAATTTTTATGGGAAATGAAAAAAAAATAATTAATATTTTGACAGCTTTTTTCATTTCCCATAAAAGTGACATAAAAATTTTCTTAAAATGGATTATTAATAAGTACTCTGAGGACACTCGTTAGCATGACCCTTAATTAACCACTGCCATTAATTTTCTCGTGGCAATCATAAAATCTTATCTTAGCCCCAACTCAACCTCCCATCACATCTTGCCTAAAATGGACAGCGCGGTGGGGCGGCTGGCTGGTTAGGCAGTAATCACTCGCGTTGCTTATCTTTTGGGGTCAGCACCACGTTATCATTTCATATTCAATCGACAACGACTATATTATTAAACTCATCCTTCTTTTGCAGAACTATGAATTCTTCAGCCATTAGACTCACGAAACCCAATTTCTATTTTATATTTTTATTAAAGTTATCGTATTTATTTTATTTCTGATATGTTCCTCACTTCCTCTAAATGGATATATTGTAACACATAGTTGAATATTAATAGTAACTATTTAACACTCTATACTATAAATGTGCACACGCACAAAGTACCACGAGTCTTGTAACTTAATTGATATCTCTTCGTATACAAAATGCTTGAAAATCTAGAAGAAAAGAGTTCGAGCTACTATCTCAAAAAAAAATATATTATGTATTGTAAATGTACGCAGCTTAATTAAGCTAAATAAATTATATTAATCTGTTATGTTCTTCTTCTTTCTAATTTTCTTTTCATTTCCGCTTAATAGGTCGATAATGTTTTTTTCTTTAAAATTTTCCCGGAATAGTTGCTTTAGGTGGGGCCATGCGCGTGAGGATTATCGCTGAAAGGTCAAAGAATATGGCATAGTGGTAGTGGAGTAAAATATTACTAACAAAATTTCATCTTGCACGCTTCAAGAGCACACAGCATTTCTATATAAGACTTTGACAATTTGCTCATAGAGATCACAGAGAGCCTTGGAGTTAGTACCTAATTATAAGAGAGATGGCCACCACCAACAAGCTTCGTTCTAGCCCAAGCTTCATATTTCTTTCATTAGCATTACTCTTTCATTTTTATCTGTGTATGTTCTTACGTCTTCACTCTCAATCTTATTATGTAACATATGGTCGTAGTTATAGTGTTAATAATGTCTTATACATCAAACAAAATAACCTATGGCCTTATTATTTTCTTAGTTATTCATTATAACTGGAATTTTTGACACAGGTAAAGGTGATCTTCTGCTGAATTACTATTCTGAGAGTTGCCCTAATGCTGAAGATATCATCAAGCAAGAAGTCACTGACTTGTACAACAAACATGGCAATACAGCAGTTTCATGGGTTAGAAATCTCTTCCATGATTGCATGGTTAAGGTATATTTTCATTTAAATATGTACCAATAATAATATATATGAAGTGGTTAATTAACTTATAGTATAATTAAGTCGTTAACAAAGTCATTGCTTGTTGGTGTAGTCATGCGATGCATCTCTGCTGTTAGAGACAGTGAATGGTATTGAATCGGAACAGGCATCTGAAAGGAGCTTTGGGATGAGGAATTTCAAGTACGTTAGCACAATCAAAGAGGCACTTGAGAAGGAATGCCCTCTGACAGTTTCGTGTGCTGATATTGTTGCACTTTCCGCAAGAGATGGCATTGTCATGGTGCATTTGCTCGTTACTTTCTCTCTCCCACAAAGTCACAATCAATTCTATAAACATATATATTTTAGTGAAACTATGTTTGATCTTTTAAAACAATATATATTTTTTTATTTTCAGAGTTATAAAGAACTATAGGTTACTCTGACTAAGTTAAAACTATTTGTAACTCACCATGCAACCCAATAGTGTATATATATATATATATATATATAGTTATATTTAGTATAACTCTAAGTAATAATACATCACTCAATAACTTATTATGATATTTATATTTTGAAATTCAACCATTGAGTTACATGTTCTATATGTTTTTAATATTCATGCCAATTTTCATGTCAATCGGATGTAATTTACCATCCGATTCATAAGCGTATCTTTTATACATTATTTTAAACTATGAAAACTTGAATTTAAACAATTGATTGATGATATGGGTATTGATCTTTATTCATCTTTAAATTTTGTAAGTATGGAGAATGTACGAAGATAATGTAATCCAACAGTAGATTTATCAAAATTCACATTTAATTATAAAATATTAGGTGGTGTAACTCTAAATAATATTACACCACTCAATAACTTATTCTGGTATTTATATTTTGAAAATTCAACTGTTGAATTACATGTTCTATATATTCTTAACATACATGCCAAATTTTATGCCAATGTTTCTATATATATATATATATATATATATATGAACCTATAAAATTTCACTTTATGATTCATGTTCTTTATCTTCATGCCAAAAGACTAACAAATTTTTAATATACATACAAGATTTGAGCTTAACAACAATAAATTTTAATAGTTAAACTAACCGAAATACACACCCAAGAGTTTTACTTAACTAAAGCAACCCAACTACTGAACCGCTCCACTGAACAATTTTTGTGATTAATTTATGTATGATTTTTTATATATATAAAATCTAAAACTATATATAATATTTTTTATAAATAAGTATCACATATAAATATTATTCGTTGACTTGTAAATAATAAAATAAAGAAAACATTGTTTAATTTTCATATGGCCATGTTACAGTTAGGAGGACCACGCATTGAAATGAAAACTGGGCGGAGGGATAGCAAGGAAAGTTATGCAAATTTTGTTGAAGAGTCCCTCCCTAATCACAACGATAGCATAACACTAGTGCTTTCTCGCTTTCAATCCATTGGACTCGATGTCGAGGGAATCGTTGCTCTTTTAGGTATGGCATGTTTTCTTTTCTCTTGGTACATCATTTTTTTATCTCATTCTAGCAATTGCACAAACATTATGGCCGGTAATTCGGCCTAAACCTTCAGGCTGGCTTTAGGTCTGGGCCTAAGGCTCCTTTAGTCCCAAAAATTTAACTATTAAAATTAATAGCCTTAAGTGTCAAAACATGTTAAGCCTACCTTGTAAACATGACACCCAAAACATAATTGATGGCCCATTGGGTTTGATTGGATGGGCCTTCATAATAAACTTATAAAATCTTGAAGAATTAAACCAAGAAATAGACCAAATCCTAAAAATAGGGGATGATGTACATAAAATAAAACTTAATTATAGTATTTTAGATACAGTACATTACGGTTCTCCAATTTCAAACATTTTGTATTGATCTATAGGACACAAATAGTGTTTTTTTTTTTCAAAGACAATTAAAACTTAATGTACTGAATATAAGTTTTACCCATATTTTTGTTTATCTAATTACTAGCTTGGTTTCCTATGTAGGAGCTCACTCAGTGGGTCGAACTCACTGCACTAATCTGGTACAACGACTCTACCCCACAATCGACCCAACTTTGGATCCTCAATACGCTGAATACCTAAAAGGTCGTTGCCCAACACCAAATCCTAATCCAAATGCAGTTCTTTATGCAAGGAATGACCGTGAAACACCAATGATACTAGATAACATGTACTACAAGAACCTATTAGGCCACAAGGGCCTACTCATTGTGGATCAACAACTCACTTCTGACCCAACAACATATCCTTATGTCGAAAAGTTTGCTGCTGATAATGGCTATTTCCAAGACCAATTTGCTAAGGCTGTGCTCTTGCTATCAGAGAATAACCCACTTACAGGAGATGATGGAGAAATAAGAAAGGATTGCCGCTATGTGAATAGCATTTAAGAATGTTAACTGAAGGACCAACTCTGCATTAATAAAAGAGTGCATACCTAATTGAATAATATTTGTTTGGGGCAATATCTTGTTGATTCTCTTCTCAATATTTTGTTGTTTCATCCCCATGAACAATCCAAGTAGTCAACAATATTACATACACTTATTTTCATATTTAATTTCATATCTTGCTGATTTGTGCGACTATGATTGGTTGACAAAAAGTGGTATATCCATGTAATCAGAAATGACAAAAAGTTAGAAAATGTCCACCACTTATAGTCACACAAATCAACAATTTGAGAAATAGTGTCTTAAATATGTTGTAAGCCGAATTGTAATATAAGCCTATCTTTTAATCTTTTATATGAATTAAAAAATTAAATAGAGGCTTCGACAAATCGACTGCGGTCTTGATTGGGTATAATGTTCAAAGTGGCAGACAGTTTGCACCAAAAGTCATTCATAGTTTTTTTCTTTTTCTTTTCCAATTTTTGCTGATATTTTAGATTTCTAATAATGGTTGTGAAAGAATTTGAAGCTTGTGAGTATGAACAACAATGGCAGAATTAAGTGCAAGCAGTGAAAAGAGAGAGAGAGAAGAGAGAGAGAGAAACATTATGGAGAGAGAAAAACTCAGAGAAAATATATTTCACAAAGCTTGAAATGAATTACAATATCAAAACTGTTTATATAGCATAAATACATCAGGAGCGTTCCAGAGACTAGAACGGTTCTAACTGAATGTAACCTACTCCACATTATGCTCCGCATTATGCGTCGAGAATCATGGAATGACAGCTGGAAGGCTTGGAGGCAGTTGGAGCTCTCTAAAGCCAAACTCTGAAATCCAATATAGGAACAGAGGACTGGAAAAGGTTCTGGGCAAGACGAAGAATGCCCAATATACCAAACGCTCCGTTTCATTAACCAACACTCAAAACACCAAAACGATCCGTTTCATTAAGAATATAAATAAGCTAAGTTAAACGGCATTGTTTCTGATAAGGAACTAGTCGTTAACTAGTCGTTGAATGTCCTGAGTTTTCTTCTTCAATTTTCACTGAGTGTTTTGGGTTACTCTCTTTAATATCCCCCCTCAAAACCATGGGGTCAAGAGACACCAGGATTTTGGATCTGAGAAAAATGAAACGAGAAGTGGATAGGCTTTTAGTAAAGACATCAGCTAATTGATCACTAGTAGAGATGTACTTGACCTGAAGATCTTTGCGAAGAACTTTCTCACGAACAAAATGATAATCAACTTCCACATGCTTTGTGTGAGCATGAAAAACGGGATTAGATGCAATGGCAAGAGCAGAAACGTTATCACACCAAAGCTTAGGTGGAAAAGAAAGAAATATACCTAGATCCTTCAACACTTGGCGAAGCCAGGAGAGTTCAGCAGCAGTAGTGGCTAAAGCCCTGTACTCAGCCTCAGTGGAAGACCTAGACACAGTCTCTTGTTTCTTGGCACACCAGGTAATGGGGTTATAACCTAAGTAAACGATATAACCTGTGATTGATCTTCGATCAAAGGGATTTCCAGCCCAATCTGAGTCAGATAAGGCAGAGAGAGACAAAGACCCAGGTTGGAGAAAAATTCCTTGATTTAAAGACCCATTGACATAGCGAAGGATCCTCTTAGCAGCAATGAAGTGAAAATCTGTGGGAGCAGACATGAACTGGCAAACTTGTTGGACAGCAAAGCTAAGGTCAGGGCGTGTGAAGGTCAAGTAGTGAAGGGAACCTACTAAACTTCTGTATTCATGAGGGTTAGACAAAAGAGAACCCTCAGTAGGTACCAATCTTGAATTGGGGGCACAAGGAGTGCGAGCTGGTTTGGAGGAAACCATATTGACCTTAAGCAATAAATCTTGAGCATACTTGGCCTGAGATAAGAATAAGCCCTTGGAGGTCCTAGTGATTTGAATGCCAAGAAAATAAGAAAGAGGACCTAAGTCCTTAAGTTCAAAGGCAGAGCTGAGTTGAGCAATCAAACTAGACAAGAAATGAGGATCATTGCCAGTCATGACTATATCATCAACATAAACCAGGAGGTAGACTACTTGATGCCCATGTCTGAGAATGAATAAGGATGAATCAGAAAGTGATGCCTAGAAGCCAATATGCAGTAGTTGAGTAGAAAATCTCTCAAACCAAGCTCGAGGAGCCTATTTGAGACCATAGAGAGATTTTAGGAGTCTGCAAACATGATTGGGGTGTGCTGGATCCACATATCCAGGGGGTTGAACCATATAAACCTCCTCTCTGGGATAGCCATGAAGAAAAGCATGGCTCACATCAACCTGTCTGAGAGGCCAATTGAACTGAACTGCCAAAGACAAAATGATTCTGACAGTATGAGGTTTAATAACAGGGCTGAAAGTTTCCTCAAAATCAACTCCATATTGTTGATGAAATCCCTTGGCAACTAGTCTGGCTTTATATCTGTTGATAGACCCATCACTGTTGTGTTTAAGTCTAAATACCCACTTGCAACCAACTAAATTTTGAGTTGAAGAAGGAGGGACCAAAACCCAGGTGCCTTGCCTCTGAAGTGCTGCAAATTCATCATCCATTGCTGAGCACCATTGAGAAAACTGAGCTGCAATTTTATAGGAAGGAGGCTCTGTGAGGGTGTAGTCAGGCCTAGGAGTGGGGCTGACCTTAGTAGACTTGGTATTACACTGCACTCTGGGCTTGGACATAGATGGTGCTGCATCAATGAAAGCAGCAAGTGCTTTTGGTCTAAAGATGCCATCCTTTGATCTGGTAATCATAGGATGGTTGTTCACAGTAATAGGGGCCTGAAACTGGGTTGCAGTGGGAATGGCATGTTGGGGTGATGTAGGATGTGGCAAAGTAGTAAGAGTAGGACCACATTGAGGTGATTGGGACTGAACGGATAAAGGAGCAGAAATAGGTGTGCTGTGAGATGTAGACTGAGGAGATGGGGACTGAGCAGATAAAGGAGTAAGGATAGGATGAGGAGTAGGCTGATAAGATAAAGAGGGTGATGGAGAAGATAGCATAGGAGACTGGGAGGTAGGCAAAGGACACTGAGGTATAACCAGAGGTATAGGAATGTGAGGTGATGGAGTTGTGTTAGGACTGGGAGCAGTAGATGGACCAGTGGGTAAAGGAACTCACATTCATTGAAGTGAACATTTCTTGAAATATAGATCCGAGAAGTGAGAGGATCTTGACAGATATACCCTTTGGTATGAGCAGGATAACCAAGAAAGATGCATGAAGTGGTGTGAGGTAAGAGTTTATGGGCATTGTAAGGTCTCAATAAGGGAAAACAGATGCAACCAAAGGTCCTTAAGTGTGTAAGGTTAGGTTTGGACTTAAACAAAACTTCCCAAGGAGTGGAATTATGAAGATTGGGAGTTGGAAGTCTATTGATTATATGGACAGCTGTGGAAACAGCAAAAGACCAGTAGGATGGAGGTAACTGAGAGTGAGAAAGCATAGTGAGTGCACACTCAACTATATGTCTATGCTTTCTCTCGGCTACTCCATTTTGCTGAGGAGTGTGTGGACATGAAAACTGATGGACAATACCTTGAGTGGAACAGAAATGCTTAAAGGCATTGGAGTTATATTCACCACCATTATCAGTTCCCAAGATTTTAATTTTATGGTTTAACTGATTTTCCACAATGGCTGTGAAGAACTTGAAGATGTCAAGAACATCAGATTTGTGTTTAAGAAGATAAAGCCAACTAAATTTTGAGTATTCATCAACAAACAAGACATAATATTGAAAATCATTGGAAGATGTTACAGGAGCAGGACCCCAAACATCTGAGTGAATCAATTCAAGAGGTTTTGAAGCTTGAAAATTTGATATAGGAAAGGAAAATTGATGCATTTTTCCACTTAAGCAATGTTTACAATGAGAAGGAATTTTATTGGCATTGGAAATACAAGCATGACCAACAAAAGATAAGGTTGTATTTAACACAGCATCACTTGGATGTCCTAGTCTATGGTGCCACAGCAACCATTTGTTGGACTTATTGACATGAAAACTTGACAGAAAAGAAGAACCATTTGAAGAAAGACTCTGTTGTGGAGATGACTTTGAATTGAAATGAGGAAGTGGTCTGTTGAAGTGCTTGGAGTAGATAGGATAGACTCCATTCTCACTTAAGCCCTTGTAAAGGAGTTTCCCCGTACGAATATCCTGAATTTTGATTTGATTAGCATCAAAATAGCAAGAACAATTATTATGCAGACAAAATTTGTGCACAGAGAGTAAATTTAAGGCAATACGTAGGACATGTAGGACATTTTTAAGAGTAAAATCATGATATTTTGTGTGTAAGGTAGCATTACCTATGTGGTTAATTGGTAAGGATTGACCATTCCCAACTGTAACCTGTTCTGGCCCCTTGTACTGAGATTGAACTGAGAGATTATTGAGATTGGCAGTGAGATGATCAGATGTACCAGAATCAGCAAGCCATGGATCTTGATTGTTGGTAATAGCTGCATTAGAGACACTGGCCATAGCAGCAAGCTTTAGTGGAGGATTTTTGCCTTGATAAGCAAAATCTATCTTGTGATAACAATCCAAAGCTTGATGTCCAAACTTCCCACATATTTGGCATGATGGTCTTTCATGCTTAAATCCTTGAGAAGAGTTTTGTTGAGAAAAATTCTGAGAGGAAACATACTGAGGAGAGAAATTATGAGACTGAGAAGAGAAATTATGAGAGGCTTGTGGTGAGAAATGCTGCCGATTTCCACCATGATTAAACCTGCCTCCACCTCTTCCTCTATTTACATTGTTTCTTCCTCTTCCTCTATTTGAGCCATGATTCTGTGACTGGTTTGATGTACTACCACTTGCTTTTCCATTAGAAGCAAACTTGGCAAGATTATGAGAAACTGAATCCATGTGATCTGTCATAGCCTGTTCTTCACTTTGCAACATGATAGCTAGTTTCTTATAAGTGATTGGATCACTCCTAGTACGAATTGCAGAGCAAAAGTGTGCAAATTCTCTAGGAAGTCCTCTTAGCACAATGTAGATCAGCTCTTCATTATCAACTATCACTCCAACAGCAAGGACTTTATCACGTGCAATTTTGATCTTCTGGATAAATGAATTCACAGATTCATTACCTTTCTTGATACTATGTAATTCAAGCTTGAGATTCAGAATGTTGGCTCTTGATGTGGAGGTGAACCTTTGTTCTAAAGTGTTCCACACTTCTCTTGAGTTAGTGATACCAACAACCAGTGAGAAGACTTATGGTGTAACAGTTGAGTTGATCAGGGAAAGGAGTGCTTTATCCCTGATTTTCCAAGCTTGAAATTCAGGATTAGCAACTGAAGTTGTATTTCCTGTAGCATCAAGTGCAAAAGGTGATGGCTTCAGTGCTGTGCCATCAATGTGTTCAATCAATGAGTAAGCCTCCAGTATGCTGAGTAACTGATGCCTCCATGGAATGTAGTTGGTGTAGTCAAGTTTGATTGACATGAGATTTGACATATTTGAGAGAAACAATAACGGTGATTGAATTGCAGTAGGTAGTGTGGAGATTGGAGGTACAGCAGTAGGAGGTGTGGTATTTGGTTGGATTGGAGTTGTGTGTACAGATTGAGTTGCATCAGTTGGTGTTGTTGAAGCCATAGATCTTGGCTCTGATACCATAAAAGAATTTGAAGCTTGTGAGTATGAACAACAATGGCGGAATTAAGTGCAAACGGTGAAAAGAGAGAGAGAGAGAAATATTATGGAGAGAGAAAAACTCAGAGAAAATATATTTCACAAAGCTTGAAATGAATTACAATATCAAAACTATTTATATAGCATAAATACATCAGGAACGTTCCAGAGACTAGAACGGTTCTAACTAAATGTAACCTACTCCACATTATGCTCCGCATTATGCGCCAAGAATCATGGAATGACAGCTGGAAGGCTTGGAGGCAGTTGGAGCTCTCTGAAGCCAAACTCGGAAATCTAGTATAGGAACAGAGGACTGGAAGAGGTTCTGGGCAAGACGAAGAATGCCCAATATACCAAACGCTCTGTTTCATTAACCAACACTCAGAACACCAAAACGATCCGTTTCATTAAGAATATAAATAAGCTAAGTTAAACGGCATTGTTTCTGATAAGGAACTAGCCGTTAACTAGCCGTTGAATGTCCTGAGTTTTCTTCTTCAATTTTCACTAAGTGTTTTGGGTTACTCTCTTTAATAGGTTGGCCTCTAATATAAGTTAGAAGTTACTCGATTACTGAATTGAGGGCATTTTACAATGCCTCATCAATTTTATCACAGCTATATAGTTCACCCTAACAGGCAGAAATTAAACCCCTAGTGACATGCTTTCACTTTGGGCCAGCTAGTAAAATTTTGGGTCCCTTAGGTAATAAATATATAAACAAAAAAATGCTCTGTGTCCAACCCTTCAGGCCCAATAAAGTAAAAGCAATAGTCCCTTATTGCCATTTTAAAGAAAAAAAACAAACAATCAAAAACAAATCTTGAAATCATTAATATTGTTAAAGAAGCAACTAATTATTAATTGATGATGATGGTGATGTGATAAGCCAAAACATACCACTCGAATTAATAACTTGACTTCTCTGTAGTGGGTCACTTTCACATGACACATGAAAAATGTTTTTAGCCAATGCCAATACCAAAGCACAAGTAAAGATAACACTTTTTTTAAGCATGCAATGAGATCGAAGTGCTAAATTGTTGGTGGAAGCCAATAAACTCATTTTCCATTGCAATATTGCATCATGGTATGGTATTATCGAGTGATTGGAAGCATTTTGGAACATGCATGGGCCTATTGTCGCTGCGTTAAATTGTCCTATACCGACTTATATGGAGTTTTTCCACTTTAACAGGTAGAATGCAATTTTCAAATCTTCATGACCAATTCATCATGATCTTACTTAGGTGGAAGGATAATAAAAGACAATAATAAAAAATTTTAGTTTTTTGAAACACATTTATCTACTGATTAATTAGTCTTCAAACATGATCATATTTTGTTCACTCCAACAAACTGTGAGACTAAGTCTTTGCAGGTACAGAAGTAGGATTTCATCCCAATTATTCCAAGATGGACCAAAGCATGAAAAAATCATTGCCATTTAAGAACAAGAAGTTTTCAAAGATTCAAGACTAATTAAACATGAAAAATATCACTAATATTTATTCATTATTAACAAAATATAAAATGAAAGTAAAGATATAATATTTTTTTCTCAATGCATTTCAACTTAATTATATATCAAGATGTTATTCGACATTCTTGTAAATGTCAAAAATTATTTATGACTACTTTTTTATTAAATTTTTAGCAATTTCCTCAAACTTTAAAGTTAGAGAATACCCTAAATTCTCTTATATAAACAAAATCATGTTGTTATATTCTATCAGCCACCTAATTAAGAACCCCCCAAAAATAGAAAATAAGAATCAAATTTAGATAAGTACGAACACACACACACGTAGCTTTGAGAACCCAAAAAAAATTATGAATTATGATAATGAGAGAAAAATATAACTTATTAAAGTGATTGAAGTCTTTAATGCAGTAGCATCACTGGAGTTTAGGCCAAAATGGGTATTTGTCTATTTCGCCAAAATTTTCCAGCAAAATGTCTCCTATCTGAAACTATTTAGGAAAATGCTCATGTTTTAAAAATCAAGTTTCAATTTAAAACTCGATTTTAGGACAATTGAGTTATAGCGAACTGAAAATTTAAAAAAAAAAAAAAAAAAAAAAAAAAAAAAAAAAAAAAAAACTTGTGGAACTCAAGTTCCATAATTTTTTTTTTTCTAAGTTCAATTTCGCTATAACTTAATTGTCCAAAAATCGAGTTTTACACTTCAAATTCGATTTTTCTAAAAATCGAGGTTCAAAACAGGGGCATATTCCTAAATAGTTTCAAACGAGGGGCATTTTGCTAAAAAGTTTGTGAGAAATGGGTAAAACCCCATATTGGCCCTAGAGTTTAGGTATCTATTAACTTCTTTTTCTTTTTTGCTTATGGAGTACTATAAATTATAATTGAGTTAAGTATTTTTCTCGCAATTCATGCTCATATGGAGAAATTGAGAGAGTTTTCCTTGATAAGTTGTGCTAATAATCTAATTCAAAGGATCAACTATTAGATTGTAAAGTTTTTAATTAGAGATAATTGTTGATGTTATATTATCTCAAACTGTATACTTCCCTAAGCTAAACATTGTAACAAAGACATTTCTTTACTAACAATACGACCTTGTTTTATTTTGGACAATATACTTTTATTAATATCATCAATTTTACAAATACATAAAGGTTGAACTTCATGAATTGATGTATATATTGAATTTCATGGTTACATTCAAGTAAAGTATTGAAAACGCTATTATTGTCATTTCTCATTAATACGCACAAAAAGGGAGTATATTAGTTGTTTTGAAAAGTCTTCCTCTCTCTCTACCCCGTTTGTGCGTTTTTCTGTTTTCACCGTTCTGTTTATGGATCTTGAATCGGCCTTGTGGGGTAATGTGTCGCTCTTGTTAGTGGCGGTCCAAAATCCAAATCCATGTTAATTTCTTCAGTCTAGATCTGCCTTGGACCGGTTCGGATCCTTAACTCCTTTGCACTAAAATGTTTGGATCTAAAGGTTGGATTGATGCTGTTCCTGAGCTTGATGTGTGGTTTTGATTCTAATATTTGTAATTTTCTCTGGGAGTTTTGTTCTCTCTCAACATATACTGATGTTGTTTTTTATTTTCCTACATTTCGATTGTAACAATCAAATTTTATTGTTATTATCATTTATCTCCAAAAAAAAAATTCTTTTCTATACTCTATTGTTCTATCTTTTCTTAAGGAGTAAGCTACGAAATTTTATAGCATAAAAAGTAACAAAACTCCAATTATTAGAAAGTAATTCATACCCTACATAAATTCAACAAGCATAACTTGTCTATTGAGAAGTGTTATATTTATAATATTTTTACAACAAATTTTAGACAGCAAATTGTTACTGGTTTTAATCTAAATCAACCATTAAAATTACTATTTTGACTACCCAGAAGTAACAACTTATTACTTCAAATTTGTTGTGAAAATGTTTTGGGACAATAGTTCTCTTTTATCCATTAGATTGATCATTCTTCGAAGGAGCACGAAGAATCTATTAAAGTAGGGTGAAATGCTCTTAGTACAGAACATCAATGTCCTCCCCAACTAAGATCATCTCACTTGGACCGTCCGATTGAACCCAATAAAGTTTTTATGATTAGATGTCTCCTACATTGTCCACCAAACCATGGGGTCCTAGTAGGATCCCAGTCCCCACAACAAGCAATCCCATAAGGAAAAAGGGCATGATTAATGAGGAAACATTAATCATCTATTTTAGGAAACGTTTTATAGGAAATTAAAAAAGTTGTCAATGATTCTCTAGTTAATAACTTTTTATTTTCCCTTAAAAAGTTTTCTAAAATGATTTATTAATGTATGCACTAACGGCATACATTAATAAAACCCAATGAAAAATGTACAACAATGTACTGTACACAAACTACAAAGTGGCAAATTGGGCATAACGTTCAAAGCGGTAGACAGTCAATATTGTCATCCAAATTACCAAATAATGAACGACATGCATGAATATATCATGTTCTCTCTTTTGCTCTTTTTTTTTTTTTTTTTTTTAGAAACCTCTTTTTTGCTTTGGTTAGTAATAATAAAATTATTCATCTACATCCTAATTGAGCCAAAGTCATTCATAGTTTTTTCTCTTTCTTTCCCTATTTTGGTTGATAAATTTCTAAATATGGTTGGCCTCTAATATAAGTTAGAACTTAGAAGTTATTCGATCACTGAATTGAGGGCATTTCATAATGCCTCATCAATTTTATCACAGCAATAGGTCACCTTAATAGGCAGAAACCCCTAGTGACATGCTTTCACTTGGGGCCAACTAGTAAAATTTATCATATTAACAAAAAAGGCTCTAAAGTCCAACAGTTTAGGCCCAAGAAAGTAAAAGAAATAGTCACTTAATTGTCATTAAATCTTGAAATCCTTAGTGTTAATGGTCATTTTCGCGACCAATTTTACGTTTCTGCAAGACAGCTAAGCCCAATTGCTTAACGGGCTCAATCCATGTATCTTACCTATTTTATTTTGTTTTGTCGCTTGGCCCAAGCCCATGCAAATAGTTGGGAAATTGAGTAAGAGTAGTTTAGAGGGTTTGGGTTAGTTTCTATCGACATGAGCCCAGTCCATATGTGCCATCAAGCAGGCTAGGGACACTAGAGGCACCTAGGGTCCATGAAGGAGATCCATTACCCAAAATTTCCACCTCATAAATGGCTCCATGCTCTGGCCAACTGTGCCCCTAATTTTTGGCTTGGCTCCATTTTCATCACAAAAGCATAGCTGACTCTGAAAAAACTGAATAGCCTAAAGTCATTCATAGTTTTTTCTCTTTCTTTTCCTATTTTGGTTGATATATTTCTAAATATGGTTGGCCTCTAATATAAGTTAGAACTTAGAAGTTATTCGATCACCGAATTGAGGGCATTTCATAATGCCTCATCAATTTTATCACAGCAATAGGTCACCTTAACAGGCAGAAACCCCTAGTGACATGCTTTCACTTGGGGCCAACTAGTAAAATTGATCATAATAACAAAAAACGCTCTAAAATCCAACAGTTTAGGCCCAAGAAAGTAAAAGAAATAGTCACTTATTGTCATTAAATCTTGAAATCCTTAGTGTTAATGGTCATTTTCGTGACAAATTTTACGTTTCTGCAAGACAGCTAAGCCCAATTGCTTAACGGGCTCAATCCATGTATCTTACCTATTTTATTTTGTTTTGTCGCTTGGCCCAAGCCAATGCAAATAGTTGGGAAATTGAGTAAGAGTGGTTTAGAGGGTTTGGGTTAGTTTCTATCAACATGAGCTCAGTCCATATGTGTCATCAAGTGGGCTAGGGACGCTGGAGGCACCTAGGGTCCATAAGGAGATCCAGTACCTGCAATTTCCACCCCATAAATGGCTCCATGCTCTAGCTAACTGTGCCCCTAATTTTTGGCTTGGCTCCATTTTCATCACAAAAGCATAGCTGACTCTAAAAAAACTAAATAGCCTAGCCCACTCAACCACTCAAATGTAGTTTCCAAGGGTCTGAAAAGACTAGAAGTAGTAGTCACTTAGAGCAAACAATTTTGTTTCCAAATTTATGTAAAAAGCAACCAAACCCTTTCCTAATTAAGCATAAAGCAAAATACACTAAATCATAGAAATATCACCTGAAATATCCAAAGTCTTTCTCCCAACTAAAAAACCGGTCATAAGCATCTCCCAAAACTTAATATAAATATTCATCAACAACCCACAAAAGGGAACCACGTTTTCTCTCACAAACCTGAAACTTCAATAAATGCCTAGTCAGCTAGCAAGTATTCTTATGATTCCAAAGCCTGGAGGTGGAAGTACTGGTACAGGGGAACTTTCTCTCTTTTCCTCAAGACCTCTCTTAAATTTCTTCTCTCGTTGACTGTGGGTAGAAATTTCAAACTGGTATGTTTTTTCTATACTCTCTTGTGTTTTAGTTTGTTTTGATTTTTTTTTTTTTTCACAAAACACCATTAGCCTTTATTGTGAATTTTGAGCTTGACTCTCCGCTAACAAACAAATCTAGCAAACCCAAAGGGAGTTTTGAGCTTATTTTACAATTTTGGCCTTTGTGGCAAAACCTTCCCCCCGACAGTTAAGTATCAAAAGAAAAAAAAAAAACAAACAAACAAACAAAATCGAATCTTGAAATCACTAATATTATTAAAGAAGCAACTAATTATTAATTGACGATGATGTGATAAGCCAGTAACCATACAACTCGAATTAATAACTTGACTTCTCTATAGTCTGTAATGGGTCACTTTCGCGTGGCAAATGAAGAAAAAAAAAAAAAATTTAGCCAACGCCAAAGCCCAAGTAAAGATAACATTTTTTTAAGCATGCAATGAGAAGTGCTTAAATGTTGTTGGAAGCCAAAAAAACTCATTTTTCAATTGCAATATTGCATCATGGTATAGTATTATTGAGTGATTGGAAGCATTTTGGAACATGCATGGGGGCTTATTGTCGTTGCGTTATCTTGTCCTATACCGACTTATATGGAGTTTTCCACTTTTTAACAGGTAGAATGCAATTTTCAAACCTTCATGACCAATTCATCATAATCTTACTTTGGTGGAAGGATGGTGAAAGACAATAAAAATTTCAATATTATTTAAATCAAATGAATTAAAAAAATATTGGTTTTTTGAAACACATTTATCTACTCATTAATTAGTCACCAAGCCATTTTATTATATGATCATCATAATTTGTAAATGGATCAAAGCATGAAAAAATAATTACCATTTAAGAACAATAAGTTTTCAAAGATTCAAGACTAAATTATACATGAAAAATATCGCTAATGTTTATTCATTATTAACAAAATATAAATGAAAGTAAAGATACAATATTTTTTCTTAATGCATTTCAACTTAATTATATATTAAGATGTTATTCGACATTCTTGTAAATGTTTAAAAATTATTTATAACTAATTTTGTACTAAATTTTTAGCAATTTCCTCAAACTTTAAAGTTAGAAAATATCCTAAATTCTTTTATATAAAAAAAATTATATTTTCATATTCTATCTACTAACTAATTATAAACACAAAAAATAGAAAGAAAAAAAAAGAATCAGATTAAGATAAGAACAAACACACACACACACACATACTTCGGAGAAAATGGGCTTTTGCCCTTTAAAAAAAAAAATCCAGCATTTTGCCCCATTTTCCAAACTAATTAGGGAAATGTCTTTGTTTTGAAACTCGATTTTTGGACAATCGAGTTATAACAAATTGAAAATTAAAAAAAAAAAAAATTATGGAGCCCTATAATGGCGTTTTAAGGACCCTATAGTGGCGTTTTGGAACCCAATTAAGCTCCATGAACTCAAGTTCCATGCAAGTTTTTTTTTTTTTATAAGTTTGATTGCCTCATACCTATAGTGGCATTTTAAGGGGCCTATAGTGACGTTAAAATTCTATTTTGAGAAAATCGAGTTTCAAAACAGGAGCATTGCCATAATTAGTTTGGGAAAGGAGGCAAAATGCTGGATTTTTTGCGCGAAAGAGGCAAAGGCCAATTTTCTCCCATATACTTAGTTTTGAGAACCCAAAAAAAAATATGATGAACTATGATAATGAGAGAAAAATATAACTTATTAAAGTGATTGAAGTCTTTAATGATGTAACATCACTGGAGTTTAGGTATCTATTAACTTTTTTTTTCTTTTTTGCTTATGGAGTACTATAAATTATAATCGTATTTTTTTCTCACAATTCATGCTTATATGGAGAATTTAAGAGAGTTTTCCTTGATAAGTAGTTGTGCTAATAATATAATTCAAACGACCAACCATTAGATTGTGAAATTTTTAGTTAGAGATAATTGTTGATGTTGTTATATTATCTCAAACTTTATACTTCACTAAGCTAAATATTGCAACAAAGACATTTCTTTACTAACAATACGATTTTCTTGTTTTATTTTGGACAATACTTTTATTAATATCATCAATTTCACAAATAAATAAAGGATGAAGTCCATGAATCAATGTAAATATTGAATCTCATGGTTACGGTCAAGTAAAGTCTTCAAAACACCATTATTGTTGTTTCTCATTAACACACACAAAAAAGGAGCATATTAGTTGTTTTAAAAAGTCTTCATCTCTCTACCCCACGTTTGTGAATTTTTCGGTTTTCACCGTTGTCTTGATGGATCTTGAGTCAGCCTTGTGGTAATGTGTGTCTCTCTCATTAGTGATGGTCCAAATCCATGTTAATTTCTTCGGTCTAGCTCTGTCTTGGACTGGTTCGGATCTAAACTCCTTCGCACCAAAATGTTTGGATCTAAAGGTTGGAGTTCTAACACCAAATGGGTTCTTCCTTGGGAGAGCTTTGGCTTCTTCTTCTTCTTCTTCTTTTTTTCTTTTTTTCCGATTTGTATTGATGCTTTTCCTGATTTTGATGTGGTTTTAATTCTAATATTTGTAATTTTCTCTGAGGGTTTTGTTCTCTCTCAACATATACTGATGTTGTTTTTTCTTTTCCTATGTTTTTTATTGTAAAAATAAAATTTTATTGTTGTTATAAAATAAAATAAAAAGTCTTTTCTATACTCTATTGTTCTATCTTTTCTTAAGGAGTAAGCTACAAAATTTTATTGCATAAAAAAGTAACGAAACACCAATTATTAGAAAGTAATTCATACCCTACATAAATTCAACAAGCATAATTTGCCTAATAATAAATAGTATTATGTTTATAATACTTTTATAGCAAATCTTAAATAATAAATTGTTACCGATTTTAATATAAACCTAATACTAAAATTACTTTCCTAATTACCTAGAAGTATCAACATGTTATTTTGAATTTTAGATTTATTGTGAAAATACTGCCAGAAAATGCATGCACTTATCTTTTATCCAATAGATTGATCGCTGATCGAAAAAGCACGAAGAATCTGTTAAAGTAGGGTGAAATGCTCTCTCAAGTACAGAACATGAATGCCCTCCCCAACTCAGATAAGCTCACCTGGACCGTCGGATTGAACCCAATACAGTTTTTTGTGACTAGATGTCTCCTACCTCGTCCACCAAACCTTGGGTCCTAGTAGTACCCTTAAGTCCCCACAACAGGCAATCCCACAAGGAAAGAAGTGACCAGCAATGTACTGTATACACACACTACAGTACTGTACAGCAATCTCTCTCTCTATCTCTCTCTTCTCTATTCTCTATTATCTAAGGTCCAAAGCAGCAATCATCATTATTCATGCACAAACAAACCAAACTCGTAACTTGCAAAACCCTCAAACCCACGCACAAAACAAAAAATTCTCTATAGGGTGTGCGCCCTCATCATTCCGATGTGCTCACGTGGAACAAAGGAGAAATCTGACGTGGCAGGTGTGCGTATTGCGCACTAATCATACCGTATAGGTTTTTTTATTTTTTAATAAAATAAAGGAGTTTTCGAATTAACCAACCTTACGTTACGTGACAATAATAAATAATATCACGTGTGTTTTATTATTTAAACCGCTCTTTTATGGGTGCAGAAACAAAAACTATACTATCAAGTTGCACACAGGCGTACTGTGTAGTTGTATAGAGGTGCCGACTACCTAGCTAGGCGTGGTATTGGATTTTTGGTGCACTCTACGCTGAGCTTTGTTGACTAATGTCACGTGTAATGATACCGTTTAACTCTACTTCGCTGGTTAACGCTTGCCCCTTGTTTGTCCGTTTAGGTAAAACGTACCCTCACACTCACTTGAACTCCGTGTGAACACGCTCCTTTCAGGAATAAAATAAATAAGTTTAGGAACACCATTTAAATTAATCTTTGATTTATAGGTTAGGAATAAGAATGAATAAAGTAATCTTTTAATTTCCAAAAAATAATCAATTAAATTTTTTTTTTTTAAGTAACAGAGGAAATTGTATTAAAAGAAGTAACAAAGGAAATTATGAGGTTTTGATCAAAATAAGAAATTAGACCACAGTTCATTTTTTTGAGAAGGAGACCACAGTTCATTTAAGCGCTAACATTGTGTTTGTGGTTTAATATATAATGATGTAAATAAACTGAGTTTTTTAAGAACAACTTAAGAAAAATAAAAAAAGGCTTGTTTATATTTTTTTGATTTAGCATAAAAGCCAAATTCAAGTCCAATTTTAGGGTCTATTATAAAACAAGCTAAGCTCAAATATATTAATATTTTTCATGTACAGTCTAGTGAGTATGAGGATCGATTTAGTATAAATAATGTAATATGTTTATACGTTTACATGTACAACTAAAAATACTTATATAGTCTTGAAATTGAATGGTATAAGTTTATAAATAAGCTTATAAATATTATATTATTATTTGTAATTTTATCGATAATATAAATAGTCAATTCTAATACATGGTTGGTGAATCTAATTTTTATAAGTCCATAAACAAAATCATTCTATCTAATTAACTCTCGTGATATATTTGAACTATAATTTAGTTATTAGGTATTTACTTAGTGTGTGAAAGAACAAAATAAATAAATAAATAAAAATGTCTTGATGCTTACTATATATGAAAATAAAATAAGTTAATTAATTAACACGTGAACAACCTTAACTTATTCAATAAGAAAATGAACTAAGTTTTACCATATAATTTAGTTTGATGATGAACTTAAGTTTAGTTAGTGTTTGAAATAAAATTAAATAAATAATCTTGAACTTGTCATACTCAACTCGACTCGTATACCATCCTATTAATATAGCTTAAAGGTTTAATATTTTCAAAAACTCAAGGTTTAATTTATTGAATTTTTAAATTATAAGGTTTATTGTCTTACACCCTTAATAAAATAGTGTCATTGGTAGACTCATATAAAAATGATGTTGTACTAATCACAATATATCACTTCCACAAGTTATGTCCCTAACATTTTTCTTTTAACAACTATTTAAAAATAATAACCCTTAAAGATCTAGAATAAGAGGCTTTTAATAATTTTTTTTAACTGGAAATATAAACTGGATTTAGAGGACATAAGTTTGATATTTGCAGAAAACCACCAGCTAATTACCACTTTTAAATTTTAAAAATATAAAATTTATGCTCAGAAAAAATAAACAAATATTTTATACATGTCCATTGTTCTTTCTCTCCCATTTTTTAAGTTTTTTTTTTTTTTTTTTTTTTTTTGAGAAGAAATTTTTTAAGTAAGTTTAATGACGACAAATGACCAATCGCCTAATCAATTAAATCAGTTACGTAAATTGGCTTTTTTTTTAATTAAATACATACGATTGATGCCTGAGGAGAAACATACTTAATTTCAAATCTTTTGACATGGTCAATATGAAGTCCAAATCAATTAGCTAATGAAATCTGAGTTAGGCCAGTAAAAAAACTAAGCAAACTTTTAGACTATATATTGAATATCTATAATTTAATAAATGAAACCGTAAGATGCAAAATAATAATAAAAAATCACAAATATCAAATAATGATGACCGAATTGGGATTTCAAAGTGCATCAATATAGTTAGTTGATCAGATCAAATCAAATTTGTATATATACTGTAGGGACTCAAATTGTTTTGGACCCAAACAATAACATTTATAGAGCATGGGTAGAAGGGCTAAGCACCAACAAAGCGAATTATGGTCGACATGAGATTCATAGGAATAATAATAAAAAAGAATTTTGACTAAGTGTTTTGGGAGGATAATAACAATGATTTTTGCTGAGTGTTTATGAAGAAAGTTCATCCTCGGCTCAGTCCGAGGATCTCTTTCCTTTAGAATTGACAATGACCAGGGTTGTCCTCGGACTCCCTGAAAATCCCCTCCCTTCTTCTTCCTCCCGGGGCTCCCCCCCCCCCCCCCCCACCCCCTCTCTGGCTTTAGGGGTTCTATCTATTATATAGACTTATTTAATTGATCTCTGCCATCCACTTGTCGGTCCCCTGAACTCATGTCTGAGGGCTTGTCCTAGTAGTCACCTTTGCAGGCTTTCTGCTAGTTTGAGTAACCAAAACTGTACTGTTCACTGGTCATCTCACCATTAATGCGGCTAGAGTATTGGTGGCATGCATTTAATGAACGAGTGACAGCTTCCATCAATCAACATCGGCTTGTCGAGGATATGGGTGTCCTCGGCGAGGTCCCTTAGCTACTTGGGTCTCGTCCGCTTATCCTCGGGTTCTGCCTTTCCTCGGCGTGGACCTTGGGCCCGATGTTGAATGGGCCGGGATTGCTAAATATTTGGGGCCCCACAATAGCCCCTCAAAATTTTGCTGTCCGACCTCTCGTGCGGGGAGGAGGATTTTGACATTCTCGGGCCTACTGTCTTGGCCTGTCAAGCCTTACCTTTCTGCCAGTGTCACCATCTTTCAACTGCCCTTGCAACTTTCTTTAGCACAAAAGGCCTGCTCGAGGAGTTTTTCCTTATTTCTGTAAGTCTTCTTCTCTTTCTAGTCTATACTATTCCGCCTGAGTTCCTTGCTAGTTCTTTTAGGATGGGTAGGTTTAAGTTGTTGTACTTTAGCGCTCAGCTTTACTTGGTTTTAGTTCCTAATGGGGCTCATTATTTAGCACCAAAGGGGTTGGCTTTGCCGTGGGTTTGGGCCTACGATCAGTACAAAACCCTGGTTCTGCCCAGTGCTTAGATCGTCCTATAATGACTAATTTTCCCAGAAGTTTGGGTCCGACGACCATGCAAGGCCTTAGTTCTGTCAAACACTTAGTTTTTGTCTGAAGTAGCTGGTTTCCCTAAAGGCTTGAGTCCGAAGACTATGCAAGGCCTTAGTTCTGTCCAGTACCTAGTTTTCTGATTTTAAGTAGTTAGTTTCCCCAAAGGCTTGAGTCCGAGGACCATGCAATGCCTAGATTCTGTCTAACACTTAGTTTTTTGTCTGAAGTAGCTCGTTTCCCTAGAGGCTTGAGTCCGAAGACCATGCAAGGCCTTAGTTCTGTCCAGTACCTAGTTTTCTGATTTTAAGTAGTTAGTTTCCCTAGAGGCTTGAGTTCGAGGACCATGCAAGGCCTAAGTTCTGTCTAACACTTAGTTTTTTGTCTGAAATAGCTGGTTTCCCTAAAGGTTTGAGTCCGAAGACGATGCAAGGCCTTGGTTCTGTCCAGTACCTAGTTTTCTGATTTTAAGTAGTTAGTTTCCCCAGAGGCTTGAGTCCGAGGACCATGCAATGCCTAGGTTCTGTCTAACACTTAGTTTTTTGTCTGAAGTAGCTGGTTTCCTCAAAGGCTTGAGTCCGAAGACCATGCAAGGCCTTGGTTCTGTCTAGTACCTAGTTTTCTGATTTTAAGTAGTTAGTTTCCCCAAAGGCTTAAATCCGAGGACCATGCAATGCCTAGGTTCTGTTTAACACTTAGTTTTTTGTCTGAAGTAGCTGGTTTCCCCAGAGGCTTGAGTCCGAAGACCATGCAAGGCCTAGGTTCTGTCCAGTACCTAGTTTTCTTTTTTACTCCGCCAAGGACGGGACCATGCTCTGTTCTAACCTCTTCGTTTGGCGTGCCTCTTCTGATTACAAGGCATCCCTTGAGCTGTTCGAGTAACGCGTTTTGACGCTTCGGTGCCTCCTCGTTAATGAGGCGCCTCCTCATTAATGTCCTTGCGGATTTTCGAGGATCTAGCGGTGGATAAGCCCCTTGGAAATTGGGCGGAGTTATTGCCTCCGGTAATCTCTCCCTAGAATTTAATGTGGGTTAGCTCTCACCAATTTTTCGCCTTCTATATAAGGCATTTTTGGGACAGCCCTCTTCTTCAAACTTCACAAGCATCTGAATTCAAATTTCACCAGCACACTGTTCAGGGGTTCTGCAAAAATAGCAGTTTGCGCCCCATAAAATGAATTGGCCCTTGGAAAGGGAAGTTACAAGGAAACCTAGCCCCTTTCAGGAGCCGAGGATGGCACCCCGACCCTAGACGTTATGCTGGGGTTAGGGAGGAGGAGGCCGAAAATTCTTCTTCTTTTCAACCTAACCAGAAGTGGAACCCTCCTTGCTATTTGGAGGGGGATCCAGAAAGGACGTAACCTCCCTCCCTTGGATTTGGGTCTGTGAACCCTCCAAGCTGGCAGTGATAGGGTTGGGAGGGAACCTTGGCGGAACCGAGAGGTGGAACCGTCAGGCGCCACAGCCTCTTCTTGCCTCAACGTTGCCTTCCTTCCTTCCTTTCCTCTTCTCTTGCTCCTCAACAAGCCTTGTTAGGCGTCTTTCTTTGTAGTTAGCTTTAGAACAAGCCACACGGGCATCAATTGTAAGATGTAACTTTTTTTTCATATATTAATAAAGAAGTAGACCCATCTCATCTCTTTTATTTTTCGCATCTTTTTGTTTTTTGTTTTTTTTTTTTTTTTTTGTGATTGTTGCCTTCTGAGTGAATGTTGTTGCTGTATGCTGTATTGTTTTTTGTGGTTTTTTTTTTTTTTTTAGAAGTGTTGCTCTTAATCCTTTCACACTAACCATCGCACTTACCAGTGCACAAGTCATTCCCATAGACGGCGCCAAGGACGGGACCATGCTCTGTTCTAATCTCTTCGTTTGGCGTGCCTCTTCTGATTACAAGGCGTCCCTTGAGCTGTTCGAGTAACGCGTTTTGACGCTTCGGTGCCTCTTCGTTAATGAGGCGCCTCCTCATTAATGTCCTTGCGGATTTTCGAGGATCTAGCGGTGGATAAGCCCCTTGGAAATTGGGCGGAGTTATTGCCTCCGGTAATCTCTCCCTAGAATTTAATGTGGGTTAGCTCTCACCAATTTTTCGCCTTCTATATAAGGCATTTTTGGGACAGCCCTCTTCTTCAAACTTCACAAGCATCTGAATTCAAATTTCACCAACACACTGTTTAGGGGTTCTGCAAAAATAGCAGTTTGCGCCCCATAAAATGAATTGGCCCTTGGAAAGGGAAGTTACAAGGAAACCTAGCCCCTTTCAGGAGCCGAGGATGGCACCCCGACCCTAGATGTTATGCTGGGGTTAGGGAGGAGGAGGCCGAAAATTCTTCTTCTTTTCAACCTAACCAGAAGTGGAACCCTCCTTGCTATTTGGAGGGGGATTCAGAAAGGACGTAACCTCCCTCCCTTGGATTTGGGTCTGTGAACCCTCCAAGCTGGCAGTGATAGGGTTGGGAGGGAACTTTGGCGGAATCGAGAGGTGGAACCGTCAGGCGCCGCAGCCTCTTCTTGCCTCAACGTTGCCTTCCTTCCTTCCTTTCCTCTTCTCTTGCTCCTCAACTAGCCTTGTTAGGCGTCTTTCTTTGTAGTTAGCTTTAGAACAAGCCACACGGGCATCAATTGTAAGATGTAACTTTTTTTTCATATATTAATAAAGAAGTAGACCCATCTCATCTCTTTTATTTTTCGCATCTTTTTGTTTTTTGTTTTTTTTTTTTTTTTTTGTGATTGTTGCCTTCTGAGTGAATGTTGTTGCTGTATGCTGTATTGTTTTTTGTGGTTTTTTTTTTTTTTTTAGAAGTGTTGCTCTTAATCCTTTCACACTAACCATCGCACTTACCAGTGCACAAGTCATTCCCATAGACGGCGCCAATCGTAGGGACTCAAATTGTTTTGGACCCAAACAATAACATTTGTAGAGCATGAGTAGAAGGGCTAAGCACCAGCAAAGCGAACTATGGTCGACATAAGATTCATAGGAATAATAATAAAAAAGAATGTTGACTAAGTGTTTTGGGAGGATAATAACAATGATTTTTGCTGAGTGTTTATGAAGAAAGTTCGTCCTCGGCTCAGTCCGAGGATCTCTTTCCTTTAGAACTGACAAAGACCAGGGTTGTCCTCAGACTAGCTGAAAATCCCCTCCCTTCTTCTTCCTCCCGGGGCTCCCCCCCCCCCCCCCTCTTTGGCTTTAGGGGTTCTATTTATTATATAGACTTGTTTAATTGATCTATGCCGTCCACTTGTCGATTCCCTGAACTCATGTCTGAGGGCTTGTCCTAATAGTCACCTTTGCAGGCTTTCTATTAGTTGGAATAACCAAGACTGCACTGTTCACTGGTCATCTCACAATTAATGCGACCAAAGTATTGGTGGCATGCATTTAATGAACGAGTGACAGCTTCCATCAATCAACATCGGCTTGTCGAGGACGTGGGTGTCCTCGACGAGGTCCCTTAGCTACTTGGGCCTCGTCCTTTTATCCTCGGACTCTGCCTCTCCTCGGCGCGGACCTTGGGCCTGATGTTGAATGGGCCGAGGTTGCTAAATATTTTGGGCCCCACAATTACTATAGTCTGTATATGTAATGCATGAAAAAGTTTCAATATAGTATAATTTGTTCTCTCACCTTTAGATATAATAGTTGATTCTCAATATATATATATATATATATATATATGATAGTTATTAATATAATAATTTATTATGATTATATTTGTATGTGAGACTAAATATTCTACAATTAAACATTTATTATAATTGTGTTTATATATGTAATTGTAGGGACTCAAAATGTAATGGACCTTGGACAATAAAATTTGTCGAGTGTGGATGTAAGAACTAGCTCCAGTGGATAGAAAAAGACGTAGTTCTGGCGCAGCAGAAGGAATTTCCAAGGTCACGAGGGACAGATGTTCTCTTTCTTTTTCTTGGTCCGGTTTCCAGTGCCCCCCCTTTCTTTTCTTTTTTCTCCCAAAAAAAAAGTCCCTTCAGAGTATTTCGACTTCACCTTATATACTACCTTTCCGTTCTATTATCACCGTACACGTGTAAGTTCCCTTCTGAGAGCTTCTTCTGGTCCCATCCAGCACGTCCCGGATCCTCCGCTTGGTGGTTATAAGGCTGCTTGGTTACTGTTCAGGTATCACCTCCACATTAATGCGGCCAGAGAGTTAGGTGGGGTGCATTTAATGTGGAGGCAGCAGCTTTTCAGGAGATATTTGTTACCTTTTCCGGTTCCTTCTTTGATCAGTACTCGTTTAGTTCAGTTTGCATGTGACTCCGCGAAATTCCCTGTCAACTAAGATAATTACGTCCACTTTTAAAGCTGGTTTGAAGAACGGAGTTCGTCCTCGGACAAGGGAGTGTCCTCGGACAGAGTAGTATCCTCGGACGGATGAGCGTACTCGGTTTGGGCCTTTGGGCCACAAGCCCACTTTTATGGGCTCTGTTGGTTTTTTGGGCAACTGGCCCCACAGTAACTATATACGGAAAATCTACTACAACCAAAAAAAAAATGCACAACTTTTGCCACTAAACCCTTATGTGGCTGATTGTGATTGGTGAAAAAAAAAAATGATGTGTCCATATGAAAGTGATAAGTAAACAATCACAATCTTACACATAAGAGAGTTGCGGCAAAAATTGTGAATTTATTTGTGGTAATAGAAGAATTCAGCTATATATTCTACAATTAAAAAAAAAATGGTGTGTTAAGATTTTAATTTTTTTTAGAATATACCAAGATTTTAATTGAGTGTTTAAATATAAAATGAAATTTAAATTTAATTAAGATAAATATTTTAGAATAATGATGTGTAAAATTTTGTGGCCTCAAAAGCTAATGTGGCAAAATATTATGAGGTCAACCAAATGCCAAACATCTTTGGTATTACATAATAAGAAATACATAGTTTTACCTGATATGTAATATATAATATACGTACATTCATTGTATTACATAGAAGTAAATGAATTTAAATTGAGTCTTTTTTGTATTTTCTAAATGTAGATACAAGAATTTGGAAACATAATTAACACTTTGTATATTTTGACAATAACATTTTTTGGAAAAATGAATCATTTTTCAAAAAGTATTTTTTAGAAAACTATTTTATTTTTCAATGTTTGGTAGCAACCTTAAAATGAGTTGAAAAACTACCCCTTAATTTCTCTTATTTAACTTCACATGAGATAGAGTTGTTTTCCAGAAAATTTTAGTGGAAAACAACTCTTTCTCACGTTAAGCTAGATAAGGGAAGTTAAAAGATAGTTTTCCTTAGACTCATTTTTTCTGATACTACCAAACACAAGAAAATGCAGAAAACTATTTTCAAAAAGATTTTTCATTGACATAATTAATATATAGTTGGTAGGACATCTGGCATGAAATTTGAGTTTAAAATATAGAAATACATGGAATCAAATAATAAGACTATTAGAATGACACTTGACACAAAATTTGTATGTAAGTATAGTTTAACTCTTTTTTTTTTTTTTAAAGAATCACTTAACTTGAATTCTTAATTGATTTTTTTCAAACTTTCACTTTATTATATTTAACATGATATAATTTAACTTTTGATGTTCCTAATGAGATTGAATTGTTTTCTTTATTTAGTTTCGTGTGGATAGAGTTATTTTCCAAAAAAATTTAGTAAACAACTCTTTCTCACGCTAACCTAAATAAGAGAAGTTAAAAGATAGTTTTCCTTTGACTCTTTTTTTTTTAATACTACCAAACACAGGAAAATGTAGAAAATTATTTACAATAAGACTTTCCATTGACATAAATAAAATATAGTTGGAAGGATATTTGGCATGAAATTCAAGTTTAAATTATAAAAATACCTAGAATCAAATTATCAGAATATTATGATGATCTTGCTTGACACAAAATTGGTACGTAGGTAGAATTTAACTTATTTTTTTTAAGAATCATTTAACTAGAATTCTTAATTGAATTTTCTCAAACTTTCACTTTAGTATAATTAATTTGTACGATATACGTAACTTTTAGTGTTTTTAATGAAAACATTTTGGTTCTCCTAATTACAATGTATCAAGAAAAAATCTCAGATGCATTCTAAAATGGTTACCCATCAATGGATATGGTTAAATATTGTGTACTTAGATCAAGAGAGAGCCTTTGATAAATTATTGAACCATAGGGTTTACCATAAAGTGCAATTTTTATTAACAATCTTAGAGCATTCACATTAGTTTCTGCAAAAAAAAGAAAAAAAAAAAAGATGTTTATTTTAGCATAAGAACCTATCTTTTGTGTTTTACACAACTATTTTTCAAAAGCAACCATATCATATTATCTATTATACACTTGATTTCATTCAAATATTATTTCTTTATCAACTTTTTATTACTCTCTCAGATAAATCTATCTTTGTATATATGAGTAAAGAAGTATTAAAAACTAAATTTGCATGTGAATAGTAATCCTCTATATTTACACGATTACTATAGCTCGCATCTTATTTCACACAAACTTACATAGACTGATATGGATAATTTATTTAGATGTGCATAATTGACCTCTTATTTATAGATCGAGTGACAAATGTGGTTTCTCTTATAAAACCATATATTTATCTAGAATTAGAAGTTCTCAAGTCTATTCTATTGTGACTAATAAAAGATTAAAACCATTAGCCAATTCAACCCAAGGTAGTTGGTAGTAGTACCAAGTAAAGCAAAAAAAAATCCAGAAAAGCGTGAAGTATACGCGACATAGGAACCACGTGCAAGCAAAGCAAAAGTCGCCGTATAGTAGTAATACTAATTCGTAAAAGGATATGTGAACTGAAGGTAGGAAATAAAAAAAGGTTTCTTTTATCACCCAAAAAAAAATAACCGTTGTGAAAGAATACGTGTCGCTCTTCCTCTACACCTGTCTTTTTCAACTCTCCTTTGGATTCTCTCTCTCTCTCATTGTGTATTCTTTGTTTCTTAGCTCCGCTTGTTCTGTTTTTTGGCAAAGAACCCAATCCACTCCCGTCTCTCTCTCTCTCTCTCTCTCTCTCTCTCTCTTACAGTGTCTATACAAAGCTCGTGATTCAATCTTCTCTGTGTCTTCCAAACTCTCTCTCAAACACCGCTAATCCGAACCCCACTAAGGCAAAAGCAACATCCTTTTAACTTTGTGTAATGGCCATTCACTAAAAAAAAAATTGAGCAATGTTGAGACTTTCCTGCAAATTTTCAGGCATTGTCTTTTTTCTCTTTATTATACTTTCGCTTTGCTATTTCAACATTCCCATTACCAACGCCTCCACTGAGTTCGACTTCGGGACTTTAGCTATAAGCAGCCTAAAGCTCCTTGGCGATGCCCACATGAACAATGGGAGCGTAAGGCTCACTGGCGACCTCCCCGTTCCCAACTCCAGCGCCGGCAAGGTCCTCTACAGCTCGCCGGTGAAGTTCCGGGAACCCGGGACGCACTTCCCGGCGAGCTTCTCTACTTTCTTCACCTTCTCCGTCACGAACTTGAACCCGTCCTCGATCGGCGGCGGGCTCGCTTTCGTAATCTCGCCGGACGACGATACGGTCGGCGATGCAGGTGGGTTCCTCGGGCTCGTCAACGCGACGGGTTGGCCGTCTGGGTTCCTGGCGGTCGAGTTCGATACCCTTATGGACGTTGAGTTCAAAGACATTAATGGAAACCACGTGGGGTTGGATCTGAACAGCATGGTCTCGACGCAGGTCGCAGATTTGGACGCTACGGATATCGATCTTAAGAGTGGAAATGCGGTTAACGCGTGGATCGTGTACGACGGGTCGTCTGGAGTGTTCAACATATCGGTTTCGTACTCGAATCTGAAACCGAAGGAGCCTCTTCTGTCGTTCAATCTGGACTTGGATCAGTACGTGAATGACTTAATGTACGTTGGGTTTTCAGGGTCGACTCAAGGGAGCACAGAGATTCACAGTATTCAGTGGTGGAGTTTTAGCTCTTCGTTTGATTCGACTTCTGGTTCGTCAGTTTCTTTGTCACCTCCACCTCCAACGACTAGTTTCATGAATACAACGGCTACTGTGAGGTCACCGCCGCCTTCAATAGCTCCATCGGGGTCCAATTCAGAATCGAGTACTCCTACTTCACAGAAAAACAGTAAGTCTTCTTCTTGTCATAACCAGCTCTGTAAACAAGGCCCAGGAGCTGTGGCTGGAGTGGTCACTGCTGGGGCTTTCGTTTTAGCTCTATTTGCAGGTGCTTTTATCTGGTTTTACTCTAAGAAGGTCAAGCATGTGAAGAATTCTGACTCGCTTGCTACGGACATTATCAAAACGCCAAGGGAATTCAGTTATAAACAGATCAAGTCAGCCACTAAGTGCTTTAATGCCAATAGAATTATTGGTCATGGTGCATTTGGGACTGTTTACAAGGGTATATTGCCGGAGACTGGTGACGTTATTGCAGTGAAGAGATGTAGTCATAATGGTCAGGGGAAGAATGAATTTTTGTCTGAATTGTCTATAATTGGAACTCTTAGGCATCGAAATCTTGTTCGGCTTCAAGGTTGGTGCCATGAGAAGGGTGAAATTTTGTTAGTCTATGACTTAATGCCTAATGGGAGTCTTGATAAAGCTTTGTTTGAAGCTAGAACGCCTTTGCCGTGGCCGCATAGGCGAAAAATTTTATTTGGGGTGGCCTCTGCTCTTGCTTATTTGCATCAAGAATGTGAAAATCAGGTGATTCATAGAGATGTAAAGACTAGTAACATAATGCTGGACGAGGGGTTCAATGCCCGGTTAGGGGATTTCGGATTGGCGAGGCAAATTGAGCATGATAAATCTCCTGATGCAACAGTGGCAGCTGGAACAATGGGGTATTTGGCTCCTGAGTATTTGCTAACTGGGAGAGCTACAGAGAAAACTGATGTGTTTAGCTATGGAGCTGTGGTTCTTGAAGTGGCTAGTGGAAGAAGACCGATTGAGAAAGATGTTTCTACTGCTGGTAAAGTTGGGGTTTGTAGCAACTTGGTTGAATGGGTTTGGAGTTTACATAGAGAAGGGAGGTTGTTATCCGCAGCTGATGCAAGACTTGGGGATGAATTTGATGAGGGGGAAATGATGAGGGTCCTAATGGTCGGATTGGCTTGCTCTCATCCTGACCCATTGGCTAGACCCACAATGAGAGGGGTGGTCCAAATGCTTGTGGGTGAAGCTGAAGTTCCCATTGTCCCAAGAGCAAAGCCCTCTATGAGTTTTAGCACTTCACACCTCTTGTTGAGCTTGCAAGACAGTGTCTCTGACTGTAATGCTATGATTAACATCTCCACCTCCTCATCAGAGAACGACTTCAATGGTATTGATTTAGTATGATCACAAAGTTCTTTTTTTTTTTTTTTTGGGTTAAAGATCACAAAGTTCATAACCTCTAAGGGTTTGTTTATTGGTTCGTATAGTATATGTATTCATTTGTTTATGTATATTTAATAACACCCATGACATGCACTGTATAAGCAAGCAAAAAGTTCAGTGGGGCTTGGGGGGGTACAATTTTGGTTATGAGTGATAATATGTATAATCCATCATACAATTAGAGTGGCTATTACGAGTGGCAGAAAAAAGAGGCAAACAAAATTGGTTATGGTGGATGTCATTTTCTTCCTTTCATTGGATGGGTTTCTTTGTGGAGAGAGAGAGAGAGAGAGGTGGGCAGTGGTTGCTTTCTCAAGGAATCCATTAGTCAAAAGTAGATGTTAGAGTTTGAGTAGGGATTTGGTAAAGCATAGTGTCAAAAGGGGTGCATATTTATTAGACACTTTTCTGAGAAGTCTTTTATAATTGTGGCTGGTGCGGATAATGTAACAATAATATGAAATTGAGTGCACAAATTCTTCTTTAATAACATATCTTGGTTTCTTATTTAATCCCCAACCTTTTTTCAAGGATGTTTTATTATCTCTTCAACAATTTTATTAAAATAGATTTAATATACTCTTATTTCATAATAGCCATTAATGAGATTTTTTTTTTTTTTTTTAAGTGTCAATCATTTAATTGGAGTGAGCACCCTAAACAAGCACCAATCACAAGAATCTTGACTTATATATTTTGTTTCTTTTGGGAAAAATTAAATACAGGAAAAAGAAGAGAATCGAATTTAAAATATCTTTGCTCGAAAGGAAAACTAGTAGGCAATTGAACGGTTATCCTTGTAGAAAAAGACTTGGCATAAAGTGTTAGCTTAAAGGTTGTAGCTAAAGCTTAGACAACAGCAGCCCAAAACTATGTCAAACTAGCTCAATCAGCAAATTCGACCGACGCTTAGAACAAATCATTGGACATTTCGGAAAAAACTTTCATTTTCACAATATCTGCAAAAAGATGGAAAGTTCATAGTAGAGTGGTTGGTTGGCGACTTGGCGTATAATAATGTAACAATGTAGTAATGGACAATTCACACTGAAATTTCCACCATGCACGTTATGCTACCAGTTTCCTAATCTTATGGCCCAGATCCAGCACACTATGTCGGTTTCTGGTAAATCGAATGGCCCTATAATTCTGCTATGTTTTAATTCATTGTCTAAAGGTGACTGGTTATAGAAATTATTATGTACACTATTATACGGAAAAAAAAATAATTATTATGTACACTGTTATACGGAAAAAAATAATTGTATCAAATGATATCACGTTATTCGTATTAAAATCCAATAAACGAGAGACATATGTGCAAAAATAACTACCCATTAACATATATTTTTCAATTGTTAGTAGATTAGTTATTTTTTACTGATATGTCTCATACTTATTAAATTTTAATATAACTAACATAGTATTATTCGATTCCAAATATCTCTAGTGTTATAGTTATACACATCTAATCTTTTTACTTAAAAGTATGATGGTGAATTGAATAACTTTAACTTTGCCTCTTGCCTTTCAAATGCATTAATTAAAAGGTGCCAACAAAATTTTCTTATATGGTTGTAGACTATTAGTACTAGTAGCTCTTTGTCTGTTCTGTTGGGACCCGAAAATTTATATGAGTAACCTGCATTTGTATAAAGAATTCCAACTACAATGATAGATTCTTTTCAGCTCTCATTCATGTACAACAGTTGTCTTGTTGAGGTTGTGGCTTTTAATAGAACCCCGCCAAAAATTTATTATCATGTGGTAATGCTATAGTTGAATTAAACAGTTGCATTATTTTTATCCATATCCAATCAGAGTGCCCAAAATCTTAGACATAGTGAAGCGTGACTGTTCCTGACCTATATATACAACGCATAACATAAGCACGTTTAACCCCAGAATCTTGTCTTGAATCTCTTTGATTTAACCCACAAAAAATAATTGTCTGCTACGAAAATTTTAAATTACATGTTGGTAACAGATTAGGTACACAAGGATGCAATGACATTGTTGGATAATTTAATGGGTTCATACTCATATGGCAAGCTTGTTTTGGACTGTGCCAGCGAAATGGGTAGCTGCGAATTTAATTGCCAACTTATATGATGTCGGATAAAACATGGGAGATAATTTTATGGTTTGTTCATTTTATATATATTATTATATTTTTAGGATTTTAGTCAATTAAATGACTTTAATTTTCTAGTAAAAAAATATATATGTTAATATATTCATTGCAGTAAAAAAAAATGCTTCAAGACATCCAACAACGGATAGCCTTTTTTTTAATCAATAAATCTAGAGTTATAAAAAATTTAAAAAAAATATTTCACAGCTATTAAGGTGAATAAATTGTTAATGGTAGATAAAAAAAATTATGTCAATAATGAGAAATAAGAACAATTAAAAAATCGCCAACTCAAATATTGTGAAATCCAATATCATATTAACGCATTTGACATCTTATGTTGTTTGTAAAGGGGTTAAGGTTCAAATTCCTCTCGAAATAACAATTTTATTTTAATTAAAATTATTGGGTCTAAAATTACTCTTTTTCGACACTAGGGTTGTTTGGTTGACCCTACCTGCCTAATTTTAAACTGGATTATTTGAAGTTTGAACGTCTTAAACCAATAATTTGGGCCTATTAAGAAGGATTTTATTAAACCCACTGTTTTCTAGTTGAAGTTATGATTTATCTTGTGTATAAGATCTATTCTTAGCTATTATATGGCCCAGTGTGTCGGATGTAAATAGCCTAATCTTGAGCAATAAATTTTCTTTTATAGCACTTGGCTTTTTATTCAGATTTAATAGTTACAACTTATAACAATAGGAAAGAATGATTTGAATAGTGGTCATTCTCATAAAAGAGAACAACTAATATCATTAAACTATAAGACTCTTAACAAAATAATTTAGTTTTTACTTTACGGCCAAGTGACGTTTATGTTTTGTACTGGACGAGATGAGATGTTACAATTGTGAAAATTCCTCTACCAAATCCAATACTCCGTGTTCTTTTTTGAAAACTTGAACCCCAGCCCTTATCCCTCATCTCCTTACCCACAAGAACTTTTTATTGTGAAGTGGTCATCACATTAAAGATGCACAATAGTTATAAAGCATGCCTTTAAACTTTAGTAGATCAAACTTTTTCAAAATGTTCCCATTTTTAACAATCAATAGAGGAATCCATTAACCTTACATCGAATCATGCACATCATTCAGATATGAGAGGAGAAGTACTATTAAGACAAGATTGCCAGGTTATCCAATTTGAGGGAAAATCAGAGTAATAAATTTACAAACCCACAAATTCATAATCATTTATATATTTGCTGAAGGCAAGACACATGAACAAGTTATTAAAAAAAATTGTATATTTATATGCTTTTCTTAAGAGTGCCTAAGACAAGTAAATTGTTTTTTTGGATAATTTGAGAGTTATCTTCTACGGTTTGTATGGATGCTTTGTCAAATACAGCTGATGGCAGCAGTTAAGAGTTATTTTAGAAGATATTAAATAATTAAGTATTTGCATATTGCAAATTCGTGTGGGTGTGCAAATCTAAGAATAGTGTAGCGCATGCCCTGGTTAAATGGGCAGCCAATAATAAGGATTTTGTTAGTGCTTTGTTTTCCCATTCACTCTCAGAGGCTGTGCTAGTTGCTCTGGATAGAGAGTAGAGACCTATGTACTTAATTTTGATGTAAATGAAATGCTCTCTCAGCTACCAAAAACAAATTAGGGAAGGAAGATTTGAACCTAAGCGTCTCTATTAAAAACATCGAGAGTTTCAATTAGGTTTCAATAATCTTGACAAGTTAAATTGTATTTAATATTTTACTTAATGATGTTTTCATATTTATATATATATATATATATATTATAATTTAAATAAAGTCAAATTATGTACTATTATCCAGAAAAACACCCAACTACAATGATTTGTATGTATGTAGCAATGAATTATGATAAAAGATACTTTTCTTTTTTCAAAAATGTTCATGGCGATTAATAATTGAATGTCTTTTTAAGTGTAACCCACTAACCCCAATATTTACTTTTTAACTTTTAGGACACTTCTTAATATTACTATTTTTCTAAGCAGGACACTTATTATTATTATTATTATTATTATTATTTGATAAACAGCAGGACACTTCTCAATAGGGTGCGAAGAAAAACTCATATAGGCCAGGAATGAATGGGCCTATATGAGTTTTTGTGGTCCTAGACTTTTTCGGCCTAGAATAATGTTTCTGCTTCTAGCAACACTATTAAAGAGAAAATTCCCTGGCCCGTTTTCAAAATCCAATAAAGGCCCAAATCCCGAGCCTAAAACCCAGGCGTCACCAGCTCTCAAAAAGAAAAAAAAATATTGGACCCCCACTTTTTTTACCATAAAAAAAAATAAATAGTCAATGTGAAAATAATAGTCATCCAATCACAATCTGACACATTTGAACAATGACAAAATTATTGCAAAAGAAGTCTTGTCTAATAACAACTCGTCCCTGAAAATGGCACGAAAAATTTGAGAAAGTTTAGGGATACAAAAAATTTAATATATACTGATATGGCAAAATGGTCATCCATGAATTAAAAAATTGATATCATATAAAAAAAAAAAAATTAAAAAACCTTACCAAACTCTCAGAAAATGGTAAAATTTTTTATGTGCTTTACTCAAGAAATTACACCAAGTCTACTAAGGCAACTCTTCAAAAAAAAAAAAAAAAAAAAGTCTACTATGGCAAGCACCGAAATACATCGAAAGCCAAGGGCAAATTTAAAAATTATTTTATTTTCCTCAAAACTCAGCCCTATAAACTCAAAACACGACCGTTTCTTCTTGACCCTTCTGCAGCTGAGTCCAATTTTGCAATCCCTAAGATCCCAATTTCGGTTACAGTTAAACTCTCTCCCAGGAGCTCATCGCAGAGCTGATCTCTCTCTCTACCACTGAGTCACAGCCATGGACGACTCGTTCGAGTTCGACGGCAAGGTCCCTCCTTCCTTCGATCGCGTGGTACGCAAATTTTTCACTCTATTTTTCTGGATTTTTTTTACGAGATCTGTCAAAAAAAAGATTAAATTTTGTATCTTTATGTCTCTAATTCAAAGATCTGCTAGAGTATAATTTGGATAATTGATATTGATATCGGAATTTGCTTTAGTTTGCCATGCATGTTCAATGTTGTTCAGGAAATTGAAATTCTGTAATGTTTTTTTTTGTGTATAAACAAACATGGTAAAGAATTAGTTTTTAGTGAATCGAAATTTTCGGATTATTGTGCTCTTTTCTTCGTTTTGTTTATATTATTCAATGATGTTGTGATTTTTTATTTTGGCCACAATTCTTATTCAAATTCAACAAGGTTTGCATTTGGCTTTGGGGATTTAAAATCAAGGGGTTTGAAGAACCATTTTTTGTACAAATTTATTGATATGAATTATAGTAACTATGACAGATTTTAGGTTTTAGGATTTTAGTCCATGTTATGAATTTTGAAATAATATATTTCGCCTAATCATTTCAAATCCATATATTAATAACATCCAAATTAGATTGGATTGTCGTTTGGTCCCTAAAGTTTTATTTTTTGATATTTTGATCCCTGAAGTTTTGTTTTTATCACTTTGGTCCTTATAAAGAAAAAGCATTCCTGCCAAGTTGATTCTTGAATTGTCATTTCGGTCTCTAACGCATTTTCATATGTGATATGACAACTGCTTTAAACAGCATAATTAGCACCTCCCCCATGCACAAAGTGTTTAGGGGTCTAGAGGGAAAAAAGTTTGAGCTGCAAGGTTAGCAGCATATTGTAATTATCCTTAAAAAACAAAAACATATGTGATATGATGACTTTTTTAGGATGACAAAAATTCTCTATCCTGGGCATTCCCCACCCCAAAGAGGTGACTAGTCCCTGCCCTGCAGACCATATGTTTTTATTAAATATATAATTAAAATTATTAAATTATCTATATGTATAATATAATTCAATATTTCTCCACATAGATTATCTATAATTTATTTTTTTTGTTACATATTCTATAATTATTCCCTAAAATAATTGCTTTCTCACTTTCATGGTACTCTCACGACTACTACTTCCTTTTCTCTTTCAACTCTACCACGTTAATGTGGAAAGCACCTCATTAGGGATAGGATAGTACCTCCAATTCGTCCTGCCCCTGACCTGCCTTGCTCCCAAACCCACAAGGTGGCCCGCCCTGAGGAATGGACAGGGTGCCCTTGATTCTAGTCCGCCCTGTCCCTTAGATGTTTTACTCTACTTAACAAAAATTTTATAGACAACAATGGATGAAAGGACCTATTTGACAGAAATGTTAAAGTTTAAGGACCAAAATGACAGAAATTAAACCTTAAGAACAAAAATGACAATTCCCCCAAATTCGAAGGGTTGGATTTTGGCCTTAGGTTTAAACGCGCCCATGAATTTTATCTATAGAATTATTTTTTCTTTCATATTTTATGAATGCCATTTAAAATAAAAAGATCGAAATCCAAATCACTCTCCTTATATGCTAACATTCAAATGAATTGCATTTGGTCTTTTTCGCTTACTTATTCAATGAAAAATGGAAGTCATATATTCGTGTACTGTTCATATAAGTTCAACTGCAGACTCCAGTTGATCTGAACCTTCGGAAAACTGCATAATACTTCTGTTCATTTATCTGTATTTTTTCCCTATACAATTAATCTTGCATAGTAATTTATTCATTGAGAAATTCCAGTATACATGAAGATGCTCGCCTTTTTTTTAGTAATCAATTTGAAACTTAGCTTTATATCAAAAAATGTTCACTTGCCGTTGATGTCTGTCTACCCTTCAATAGTATTTAAGTTATAATTAAGTGGTAGGTTATGTGCCAGAATCTCTGATCAGAAGTAAGAATAGAACTGGAATTAATCTTAAAGACTATGGCCATTTGTGTATGTGTTCAAATTAATTTTATTAGCAAAATATGCAAGCATTATTTCCTTAGAGAACGTACTAACTTGATGTTTTTATTCCATATGCTGGATTGCATAGTTGTTGTGTGGTTGTCATGTCCTCTCTCTGATTCTTATTCTAGTTGTTTGCTTTCTGATGTGTTAAGGATGCCGAAGCCAAAGGGTTAAACCCAGGATTGATAGTTCTGCTGATTGTTGGTGGCCTATTGTTGACATTCCTGGTTGGAAATTATGTACTTTACTTGTATGCACAAAAAACCCTTCCTCCAAGGAAAAAGAAGCCAGTCTCCAAGAAGAAGATGAAGAAGGAGAAACTGAAGCAAGGTGTCTCTGCACCTGGAGAGTAGAAACTTAAGACGTGCCTTCTCTTGTTCCTCTCAAATCTCAATGTTGAACTCTTTTGTTCAGAAATTTTCCTTTGGTGTTGAGAGTGTGTGCTAGTTACTTTCATTCTTCCCCCTTAATACTTGTTGGATATTTATAAGTTTCTAATTAGAATTAACCCTCTGGGTAGACTTAAGAATTTAGAATGCCTTCTTTGTTTACTAGTTGGAGTTAGCCATTGTTCATTTCCCTCTCATTCACTTGTCTTTTCTGTTTGATTCTGAGGGTATGCAAGGGGGTTATCTGCCATATCTAATTTGGTTGCTTCCATGACCATGTGAAGTAGCCCTCATCGTTGATCATCTACCCGAGGGACCGGAAACAACCAATTTGCTATTGCTAAACATTACTGGTTTGGTTGGCAGTCAAAATGATTAAACATGTTTTAAGGTTGGTTTTACACTGTTACGAAGTCTTCATACCCTACTGCTTTCCAACCTAGCCCCCAGGTATGGCCTATATAAGATTCAGGCTGTTCAGCTTGTGAGCAGTTCAGGCATTGTATCAGGTGCATGCAAGCAACTAAGGCAAGTGAGCAGGGCTTAGGCCGCTTAGCATGTACCGCCACGAGACTGTCGTGCAATTTTTGTTTAAGATTTTTGTGCCTTGGTAAGGCACATTGTTCGTTTTTATAATTAAGTGTTTGGTTTAGCCTGTTAGTGATTAAGTTTATACACATCGCAATCACACAAACATGGTCTAAATATATGATGAGTATACTCATTGCATCTACCGTTAATACTTATATGTGAACTACCCCAATTGGAAAACAACCTCAGAAGCAAACTATATCCAAACTAATTTTAAACAACTTTAATAAATCCGAACCTTATCTTATCCTTAATCTAACTTTATTAAGATAAAGTATAAATCATAACTTAAGGATAAAGTTAATTTAAGTATGACAATAATGTTAAAGTAGATGGTGACAGAATCAGAGAAAGGAGGACAAGGACAAGAACAAGAATGAACACCCCAACGCCCAAATTCACTCTCACAAGGACCTGGAGACCGCAATTGAGGAAACTCATCCAAATCAAGCCCAATTTTCTCTGTGTGAGCTTGTTTTTCAAATTGGGCGTCCTTCAATTAGGCATTAGGCAAAAAAGGGCAGGTTTCATCACTCTATTTTGACCATTCTTAATTTTTCTTAAAATATATTTTGTAATTGTGTGTCATAATAATGCCGTTTTATAAAAGAGACAACAAAATTGAGTTTTAACTAAAAATATGACCGCCTAATCGAGTAAGAATTATTCCATTTTGTGAGAGCATGAAATTGCCTTCATTTTAACTATTCATGAACAAAAATCAGACTTGAATTATTAAGTAAAATATCGCGAAATTGAGAAAGCTACCCAACTTACAATTTATTCCATGAAAAGTCAAAAGTTACGTAATTTTCTTTGGGAAATATACTGAAATTTCATTAAAAAAAATATGATGCAACTTCCTTCAAAAATTATTCCTAAAATACATTTTTGGATCTTTCCCAAGATAAGTATCATAATCCATTTAAAATGTGCATTAAATTGATTGAAGAAATACTTGATTTTCATGAATTGCGTGTCATTAATTTCATTGGGTCAATTGTTTTCAAAATAATTCCCATATATGACTATAGTGAATGCAACCAATTAAAATTAGGCACATATAATACTAAAGAGCCATGCATGGTGACACATGTTTTGTACATTAAGCCCACACATTTCCTTGAGCATCTACAACCATATGGTTCTCTACAAAAGGAGGAAAGACCATTTGGAAAATAGGACGTTCTCCACCATCACTCTCTCACTTTCTCCTCCTTTTTAATTCTCTTAGAGCTCTAACCCTTTGAGGGAGGCTTTCCGGAGCACTCTCTTAAACACTCCCAGGTACTCCCTTTGACTTGGCTGAGAGGCATTAGGCAAAGGACTTCCTTTGACCGAGGAGACTTTTCGGAGCACTTTCTCAGATACTTTCAAGTACTCTCTCTGACTTGGCTGAGGTGCATTAGGCCAAGGACTCCCTTTGATACTCCCAATTATACACTCTTTGATCCTGTTAGGTACACACTCTAACCCTTTCAGGTAACTTGTACCGAGGACACCCTCCCAATGACTTAAAATGTACTTAGTTTCAGCAGAGCCTCCTTCAAATAAGAAATTTATTATAAGAAAGTCAACAAAATCATATTTTTACCCACTACAATTTTTATCAAGATACATGTAATTTATTGAAAAATATTAATTAGAAAAAATGTCAAGATTTTATCATGGATAAAATAATCTATCGCACAACGTCAGCAAATTATGTCATATACCCGTATTGAAAAAAACAAATTATGTCATATACCCGTATTGAAAAAAATAGATTCAATTATGCACGAACTAATGCCTCAACACCATAGTCTAAAGATGATTTTTCTCATCATCAAAAAAAAAAAAAAAAAAAAAAAAAGATGATTTTCAAATACGCATTTGGGAGATAAAGGACTTTCAAAGGACGATAATTATGCAAAAGTTATGTTCATTGCAAATTCTTTTTTCTCATTAAAAGGCAAGTCCAAGGGACCATGTTTTTACAAAATCCCATTGACTAAAGATGATTTTCAAATAGGTATTTGGGAGTTTCACCATAGTCTATAAAGGACTTTCAAAGGACAATAATTATGCAAAAGTTATGCTCATTGCAAATTCTTTTTTCTCATCGAAAGGCAAGTCCAAGGGACCGTGTTTGCACAAAATCCAAATACAAATTTATGAAACCATTCGTAACCATCACATTCTTCATTCAAGTATACGCAATAATTTGTTCGATTAACAAAATTCAAAGCATTTGTGTTTGAAAAGTATTGACAAAATTATTAGAGTATCCATAGAGTAAGACAGGGAAAAAAGGGAAAAATCCAAATTTTAAAGCAAAATCAAACTTGAGCTAACTAAAGAGAAAACAAGATATAATAAATTCAAACAAAAAACTAAAGGAAAAAAAAAAATTATAAATAGAAAGGAAGAAATAAACCAGATTCTACTTTCCCCAAACGACTTGAATTTGCTTCAAAATTATTGCTAAAGAAGAATCGTTTCTAAATCAGTTAAGATAATTACAATCACACAATCCTACAATCTTAAATCAATCCCACACACGCATAAGATTTCTTCAAATTAAAAAATTATTATTATTATTATTATTATAAGTGGTGGAACTCTAGGGAGACGATTTGGAGAAATTATAAGATTTACATGGTGGACAAGTGATGTGGTCCACTATTTCACTAAAAAACTTCCATATATTTAAAATTGTTAGTTAAAAAAAATTTTTAAACATAAATTAATTACTAACTCATCAATTTTAAACAAATGGAAGTTTTTTAGTAATATGGTAGATAAGTAACGTAGTCCACCATATGGCTCTATAATTTCTCGACGATTTGGTAATAACATCATGAACTACATGTGTTGAGTTTGGTATTAAAGCTGGTCCAATACTGGAGTCTATTGAGTATTGGTCGGTTCTGGAATTTCCCTCCCCTAATGGATGGAGGTTGTTAAAGTACGGATTGGTGAACGACAGTAAGCACTCTGAAGCTCAAGCAAGTCAATTGCTTTTCTTAGAGAGAGAGACCACAAAAGAGAGCCCAAAACCAATTGGTCTTCCCTCTTTTTATAGAAAAATGTGTGGTCATAGATAGATAGAGAATTGTGTAGTTGTAGTTGTTTTATTGTGAGTGAAACCCCCCACAATAATAATAATCTTAAACGCACCAATTATGTAAAACATTTAGCTCCAACTCAAAGTAAAAACAGAAGGGTCTGATTAATGTATATCTTTAGGGTATACATTAATCATTCATTTTATGAATTTTTTATAAAAAAATTGAAAAAACTGACAAAAAAATTAATCACTTTTCTATTTTTTCATAAAAAAATTTTTAAAATAGTTTACTAATGTATGCTCTAATTAAGAACACATGTTAGTAAAATAAAAATAAAAAAGGAAAAAAGGAATGATAGCTGAGCAAACTAAGACTGACAAAGCAAGAAAGCTTGAATTTGCCGACATAGGCACTGGGCATGAAAAAAGACAGAAGACAGTAAGTGTCCAATTTGGGATTCCTGGAGGTGGACAAATCATTGGCTTCTCTTATAGCCAAAAGCCTTTCGGTATGAAGAATTATGTCATCACTATGAACAGCTTCTCAAAAAAAAAAAAAAAAATGTCATCACTATGAACAATAAAGATTTAAATGTTTATTGTTCATTTTGTTAGTAATCCAGTAGTTAAATGTATGGTGGCGTTCAGTCATATAATGTTAGGTGTCACAAGATTTCTAACAAAAATTAACAACATGACCTATGTGAAAAAAGAAATCAAAAATAAAGTGTCAAAATAAAAATGTTGCAATATAAATCGCCAAAAAAAAAAAAAAAAACATCCTTCACCTTAAATGGTCAAATTATATAATGAGTTAATTTATTGCTATATATATAAATTAGAAAATAACATGACAAAGGAAAATTACCTCCAAACTAATTCAATGTTATTTACTATTCGATTCATAAACTTATTTTTTATTTAAATAATTAATTGATGATATAGTTATTAATTTTTATCCTCTGAAAATTTTGCGAACATGCATGATATAATAAGAAAATGTAATATAATGATAGGTTTATCAAAATTCTCATCTAATGAAAAGAAATTGAGTGAAGTTATAACCATTAATTACAACCATGTTTGTGTCCATTCTTTTAAAATTAAAGATAATGTTAAAGTGTGTGTGCGTGCGCGCGCGCGTATAAAGAATTAGGATCAAAATTGTATAATTTTAAAGAATTTTTCAGCTGAAAGAATTCAAATTCTACAGCTACCGAACCCTCAAGAAGCAACTTGTCAAGCAGAACCTAAGCAACAAATTATCCAGCACCGTATCATTTAACCAGTTTCGTTAGGCAAGAATTTGCACTTATTCTATCCACTTTACAAACTAAATTACAACAAAACGCAAGAAAGCCTTTCGGTATGAAGAATTATGGCATCACGATGTAATGAAAACAATAGACATCTACAAACATCATGTATTATAAACATAATATATAGGTTAAGTGCCCGTTTTCTTTGTATCTTATTTATGGGTGCTTGACAAAACAAAGCAAAGAAGCCTAAGTGGCTGAGATAATGCAAATGCAGTTCAAAGAGTTTCATGCATCATACTGCACTGATGCTATATATAGATGGTAAAACTCTTTCATGCTGAGGCAGGAAGCTCTCAGGCCCCACGGCCCATGGCCTGCTCCACTGGAGGAATCATAACCAAGAATGGTTGAGCATTGAACCCAGGATGAGGCATCCTACGACGGATCTCACGACCTTCCTGACAAAGAGCACATTGGTGGCAGAAGACATGAGTCACAAAGTCACATGCAGACTCACATTGTTCACGCTGCACCTCATCCTCTACAAAGCTTCCGCAGCACCCACATGTACCATGAAGTGCCTCACAGCTGCCCTGTTTATCATTTAAAATGAATACATAAATCAAAAGCTCTCCTTCATATATATATATATATATATAACAATAATTTATTAATAAAATAGATTATTAATGCTCATGATGATGAGCACACTATTACCTAAAAGAATTATGCACAAAATTTGAGAGAATGTGTGAAATCTAGAAGGGAGTTACAATTTTCAAGACCGCACGTATGAGACCAATCAAACCGTGCACAAATCAGCAAAAACTCCAACTTGGGCTCTCCTTCATATTCTTATTGTTATTGTTTTATCAATGATCAATGAGAATACAATTATCATTCAAATACCTTACGTAAAATAAGGAGAAGCAAAACTACAAAGCCCAAGGATAAAAATGTTGAGAATTGTACACAAACTAACTTTTATTGAAGTGCATGAAAGAACACGACTGAGAGGCATTGTACGTCAAATTTATTAACATTATCAATGTTGATTTTACTGTTTTCTTTTACCAACCAAGCTATGTAGCAACTTTGATCCAAGAACATTCAGAGAGAATTTTAGCTAGCTATGAAAAAGAACAAAGTTTCTCTCCAAACTAATTTGGAGAGAAACTCTTCAAACTTCTCATATATTTCTATTTTGGGTGTGAATTTTGAAAATCTAACCATGTTCCTTATGTTCTTAACATACGTATCAAATTTCATTCAAATTGGATGTTATTTACTATTTGATCAATTAACTTATTTTTTATATACAACTTTAGATCACAAAAACTTGAAATTATAACATTTATTTGATGACATAGCAATTAATCTTTGATCTTCTTGAAATTTTGTAAGCATTAAGAATGTAATAAGAACATCCAATCTAACGGTTAGATTTTCAAAATTCAATCTCAATATAAAGATATATGATGAGTTTGTAGGGTTTCTCTCCAAACTAGTTTGGAGAGAAACTTTGTTCCTATGAAAAAATACATTGCTATCCAATGATTCTGTGTGCGTGCGTGTGTATTTGGTGGAAAAACGAAGTATTTATCTAAATAGGTTCTGTAAGACAGCCCATGGAAGTTGATGTAGATCAGATATAGAAAATAATCAGAACATATGTAACACCCAAATCTGTGTAGCACATGGCCACGATCACCACAAGAAAATTCCAATGAAGGCAGTTGCTTACATCCTAATATGCTAAAAAATGTGTCAATGACTAGACATATACTCTCTAAAAACCATATACAAAGAGAGTATTAATCCCAACTCCAACATAAAATGCAATGGATTAACCCATATTTCACAAAACATCATAATCCCCCCAAAAAATGTGCTGGAAATTTTTCAAAAAGAATTGCTTCATTAATGACTTAACGAATTCAGAAACCATAACCTGCTAAATGAATTCTGAATTCCCTAATAGCAAACTATAAATGATATACAGAACTATCTGCATCTCAGAATTATTAATAATTTCAGCTTACACAACAAGGTTTAAGTTGAGATGATTTAAGTCTAATGATAAGTAACTAATATTACATAATTAAAAGGACAACTTTTGATATTACGTTCCATCTATTAAACATATGACCACCCAAAATAATAGCCTTTTGAAAATTCAGAAACCATAGGTTGCTGAAACAATTCTGAAATCATTAATAGCAAACTACAAAACGATATAAACAACCACCCGCAAGTCTGAATCGTTAAATTTCAGCTTACATAACTAGGTTTGTTTTGAAACTGATTTAAATTTACTGATTGGAATTGAAATTTTTTTCCCCCAATGACACATTGATACCATTTTCAAAGAAATAAGTGACATTTATCAGAACTTTAAGAAAGATAGAAAACTCAAATGAGAGACAATGATTGATACCATGCATCTCATAAGAATATACAATAACTGTCATTGCTCACCTCAAAGGCAGACCAAGACTGCCACTGCTCATATCAGGGATTTTATTTTTTGTTTTTAGAGAGAGAGAGAGAGAGAGAGAGAGAGAAACTTGCCTCTAGATTGAACCTCCGACGAATAGCAGTACGGCTATTATATGAAAACCACGGCGCGAGGCAGTTCCAACCAAAAACTAATTTTCCAATCAAATATAGAACAGCGTAGGTTGAGCAGTGATTTGCAAAAGTCCCAGGATTAGATCCAAGTCTCTCGGCATTGCTTCCATACAGCACGCAAGGAGCACAACTTCCAAGAGCACCTACCCCAACATCATATCGTTAAAGAAAGAAAGGAACCAAAAAAAAAAATTTGTTGAAAAAAATGGCAGTTGAAAAACATATCAATTTACAAAGGAAACCTCATAATCCAAAATTGTTGACATTCCCAAAGCATCAAAAGATTAAATTGCAACATAATACCAGGTTCAGAATTTTGTCAAACAACAATCAAGACCAACTCATGTAATGTATTATTAACATGATTGCAAGCTTTCTCATTTATCCCTACAATTAATCCACGAATGTCCAATTCTTCATGTTCTTTTCAAAAAATATAACATGGGACTTTCTAAAGAATCAAACACAAAGACAAAAGATACAATCCGAAGTCAGAGCTTGATTTCTTATCCTTAACATATAAAAGAAGAAAGGATTATAACAACAAAAGCTGTCAAGGAAAAAATTATGATCGTTGACTCCACAACACTGATTCAGATCCGATTGCATTAAAAAAAAAAAAAATGTATAAATTTGTTTTTAATTTATAATTAGCCAATATTTTAGCATCAAAATGCATAATATTTATCCCTTGAATTACATATTCTTACTCGATGTTCTTAACACATGCCAAATTTCGTGACAATCAGATGTTATTTACAACTCCATCCATAAATTCAAACATTTTATAAAAAGAGATAGTTATTGATCCACAATGATCATGAAAATTTTGCAAGTTTGTTGAAGTTAAGAGAGAGAGACTTACAAACTTCAAGATCGCTGCTCAAGAAATCGTCGTTGCGACCGAGGCAAGCGCAGATGCCGGAGTTCCATTTAGAACGGCCCATCGGCTCCCCAACCACGCTGCCGCCGTGCCTTAACGGAAGCCCATCGGCGGTCCAAGCGAACCCGCCGACAAATCCAATCGCCGGAGCCGGAGCCGGAGCTTTCGCATCAGTCTCAACCTTATCAGACGTAGTCTCGACCTTATCAGACTTAGTCTCAACTAGCTTGGTGGTTTTCTTTTCATCTTGTTGTTCTTGTTCTTGTTCTTGTTCTTGCTTAGCCAAGAGAGGGCTAGATTCGTCGTGATTATCGTTCTTGTTCAAGTCCTGATTAGCAGAAGCCATTGGATCTGGACTGTCCCTTGAAATTGATTTCACAGAGAGAGAGAGAGAAAGATGCGTTGATTTTGATTTAAAACCTTAGGATTTGGGTTTTTTATTTCTATAATCAAACGTTGGAAGGATTTAATTTGAAACAAACAAAAAAAGAAAGAGACAGGTGAGAAATCGTCAAAGGTAAAGAGGTTTCCGAGGTAAACAGAAAATATAGAAATCGTCAAAGCATTGCATTTGCATTTGCTTCTAATTCTTTGGTAGGTCCCGGACTCTCCAACAAACCGCGTACTCTCGTACGCGTCAGTCACACGTTAGTTACCTCTCTAGAACGAGCTGGTATATGGTGTACTATATGCCGGGCCACTCACACATTGGTGGGTCCCACACACAGTGGGGCCCGCCTATATATAAGAGACCTAGTATATATGTCAGGTATAATATATAATTTTCGCTCTACAACGTACGTTACCTTTTAATGGAGGGAGAAATAGAATGGAACGAAAATGAATGAAAAGAATAATTTTAGAATAGTCTTTCATTTTCTTGTTTGGGAGTTTTAATAGAGTGAATAGAAAATTCGTTCTCTTATTTGAAAGTTTAAGTAGAAGGGAATGAAATAGGTAAGAGGGAACACTCATTCCTCTCTATTCCCTTAAAACCTCAAATTTTCATTCCTCCCGAAATTTGGAAGAATAGGAGGGAATGAAATTAAATTTAATGACTTTTTTACTAAAACTCCCAAAATACTTATATATATTCAACCATTTATTTTAAAATAGGGGTATAATAGTAATATTGTCATAAAATGATTCCATTTCATTCCCTCCATGTTGCCCCCAAATAAGATTACTTACATTCCATTTATTTTCATTCCTTTTCATTCCTTTATTTTAAAATATCCAATCAAAGTTACTTGATTCTATTCCATTCCATTCTTTTCCATTTATTTCCCTTACTTAAATATATTTCATTCAATTCCATTTTTTTTCATTCCCTCAAAATCTCAAATTTTTGTTCCCCTCAAAATTGGGAGGAATGGAAGGGAATGAATTTAGGTTTAATGAAATTTTTGTTAAAATCCCTAAAATACCCCCTTCAATATCAGCCCTTTTTTTCTCACTCAGCCATAAAAATATATGGTTATCATTCTTTCACATAAGCGCAAATATGTCTTATTGACACTAATGTCTAAATCTAAAAATTAAAAAAGAGTGAGATTTTTTGGCCAACCTTAGTTTAGGAATGGATTATGTTATTTTGTTTTGTTTTGGCAAGACTCATTATTGGAGTTTTTTTTTAAAGAGATTTGTTTGCATTGTTAGACAATATTTATTTTGTTGAGAATAAATATGTGATGCGTGAATTGCTTTACAACATAGAAATATACATAACTTGTTTTTTAGCTACAATAAAATTTTCTTTTTTCCTTAAAGAATTTGGGAGATAGACATGTATTAAATTATCAAATCCATTGTAAAGCACACCAGCCAAAAAAGATCCAATCTAAAACTAGCAGCCCCTAAAAAAATATTGCAAATTGAAATAAAGAAATTGTGCTATTGTTAATTTTTCATGCCATTATTTTCATCTGTTAAATTATTGATTAGCGTGATGCAATCTATTCACCTTGACAAAATTATATTGTAATTCAATAATCTAATACAAACCCAATTGTGGCTAATTAGTTTCACATCATCCACTAAATACTAAACATTTCAAAGCAATTATAAGTTCTCATTGATTATTTTTTATGTTCTTTAAAATGAGGGGTATAATAGTAATGTTATTATAAAATGATTTCATTCCATTCCTTCCAATGTCACTTTCAAACAGTGTTACTTACTTTCCATTCTTTTCCATTCCTTTATTTTATAACATCCAAACAAGATTTTTAAATTCCATTCCATTCCATTCCTTTCCCTACTAAATCCATTTCATTCCATTCTATTACATTCCTTTAATGATCATTCCATTTCATTCCTTTATAAACTCCCAAACGGACCCTAAGTCTTTTGACTTCAAATAAGTTGCGACAGATATTTGTTCTTTTCAATAAAATACTATTTTGGTCTCTAAACTTTACTAAAAATTTGTTTTTCATCCCTAAATTTTAGAAAATTCTGTTTTCATCCCTAAATTTTGTAAAGAGTTTTTTGAATAGTATAGAGACAAAAATAAGGATGAAAAAGAACTTTTATGATAGATTACGGATAAAAATCAAATTTTTAGTAAAGTTTAAAGATATAAATAAAACTTTTTTCAATAGTTTAAGGATGAAATATGAACTTTTCTATAGTTTATGGACGAAAAATAAACTTCTTAAAATTTAGGGATGAAAAACAAACTTTTAGTAAAATTTAGGAACCAAAATAGTATTTCACTCTTTTTTTTTTTTTTAAGTAAATAGTAATACTTATTAGAATAAAATAGTAATACTAGTGACAAATATAATTGCCCATTTTTATAATGTTTTTAATAATAGCACAAAGTTTGGCATAACTCATTTAATCATGAGTAATAATGGCATATATGTTGTTAATTTTTATTAGTGGTAAGAGTCCAAACATGTTTTAAGCGAAAAATGCCTCTAAATTTAATGAGGGGACCTGGTTATGAGCGTGAGAGGAGAGAGTATCATTTTCCATGTTTCTGGATGAATTCAGATCTTCTAGATTTCCTAGGGTACTCTACTAGTAAATTTCTTTAAATCCTAACCACTCTTTTCGATTTTAAGATCTAGATTTTGACATGTAAGCATTCTATTAACAATACTCTTAAAATAATAAAATAATGTTGCAAACAAAATAATTAAGAGTATTATTAGTCGAATGCTGACATAGCAGAATTTAGACCCTTAAATCGTAAAAGAATTGTTAAGATTTAAAGAAATCTATTTGGAAGAATACCATAAAAAATTTAGAAGATCTGAATCCGTTTCGAAAGTACTTAAGAATTACTCTAAGAATATAATGAAATAGCACTCCCTCCTCTCACATTTATGGTAAACCCAACTATAAATACAATGAGTGGACCTTACTATAAATGTGAGAAAAGAGAGAATTATTTAACGTGATCCGAGAATACCTAAAAATTACTTATTTTAAGACAAACATTTTCCTTTATAAAATTGTCTTTTTCAATCTGGTGGAGAAGTTAACCAAGCTATTCCTACCCTGTGCATGTGATGATGTGAATCTTGTAGTATTCACAATAATGATGAATGGTTCAATTAAGAGGGAAAAAAAATTGATTAATAAATTTAGGCATTCATGATATTTTAGCTTTTTTTGGTTAATAAATTGCTTTTTGTCTTTACCCATTAAGATAACTGTAATCTATATTTTCTGTTTAAGAGTTGATAGTATTAGAGGTGTAGGTGGAGTTGGAGCCTTAAAAATAAAACTCCACCAAAAAAAATATATATATATATATATATAGGTAATTAAAGGCAGTGTATGTATATAGGAAAAAGTTTAGTTATAAAATTAGTTGTAGACTAATTTTCTCAATAAAATAAATATTGTTATATATTTGAAAATTTAACCATTGAATTGCGTGTTCTTTACGCTCTAATACACATGTCAAATTTTGTGTCAATCGGATATTATTTATTATATAATCTATAAATTTATATTTTATGTATAATTTTAAACTACAAACATTTGTAATTAAAACTATTTATTGATAACATAGTTATTGATCTTGAATTTTCTAAAAAATTTGCAAGTATAGAGAATATAAGAAGAAAATGTAGTCTAATGGTAGCTTTGTAAAAATTAACTTTCAATAAAAAGATATTGAGTAAAGTTGTAATTTTAGGTTACAACTAATTTTGTTGCTAAACTTTTTCCATGTATATATAAGAAGAAAATAATTGATATTTAGATCCAGTAATAAAGAATAATTGAACATTTCCGAAATATATAAAATCTATTATCCAAAAAATATAACATCTTCTAACATTTTTTTAAAATAATTAAATAATTCCATCTTCGTTCACTCGCATTAGCAAACGAACGTGGAGACTGCTCCGTTTAGCACTTTCACTTATTAATAAAAATTATTTTTATTTATTAATTATATAGTCTTCACCGTTTCCACAACGGTTTAATGATTTTATAAGTTGTCTTTTTACCGTGATCAATCCGCGGTAGAGTTCTTTCTCACAAAAAAAAAAAAAATCCGCGGTAAAGTATTATAAAATAATGTCTTTCGAGAACAAAATTTAGACACACAACTTTTGTGCCATAATTTTGTTGTAGTTACAAATTTTTTTTTTTTCAGAGAGAGATTATTTACTTATGGTGTTAAGATTTTTTCAGACACTTTACCAGTTGAGCTAATTAAAATCCATAAAATATTAAAGTTGAGACCCAACTCCAATATTTTGATTAGTAAAAAAAAGTATATATATATATATTTGATGGGTTCAAGTTACACCTACTGTAATTATAAAGAGTTACATTTTTTTTAAACCGTTGAATTTAATTAGATCTAACAGTTAAAAAAATACATTCATTATTACAAATGTTCTTATTAAGATCATATTAATTACCTTCATTTATTACATTCTCAACCTATTTCTAAACCCAAAAACGCTTTGACCTCTCTCTCTCTCTCTCTCTCATCCAACGGTACGAATCACAGATGCTTATCATGTGGGCATGACTATAAGTCTATGAAGTCCGAACTCCGAATTTCCCTTGTTGACGTGCATGGAATGAAAAAGAAATTGTTCTAATAATTCCAAATTCCAGACTATACTTATCATTACTACTTTCCAAGCATTCACTGAGGAAATTACTCTGACAATTTCATACAATCAAGTCACTCTCCATAGGTCTATAACAACCTCACCTAAAAAGACTTGCAGAACCACACAAGCACCTTCCCTCTGTAATTTCATATCTGATTATTTTGATGTCTTCAAATACAAGCTGATTCCAACGTATATTATACATAGCAATCTCCCACACCATTCCTCAACATCATTTGCCTGCAAATTAAGCTGCAAATTTTTGTATGAACTTAGATATATATATATATATATATATCTCTTATGATCAACGACTTCAACTAATTATAAAAAATACGTAATCCTACATGAATTGATCTATAATATGCCAAATTGATACATTCCTTTTGTTTCCCAGTTAATATTTTCAATAATTAACAACTTGCATCAATAACCTCAGAAATCAATCTTTATTTTAGCTGTAACAGGAATTTGGTGTCATGTTATTGATGTCTTTTGACAAGCCCGAGCTGAGCATTAAGAATATAATTGGTAAACAAGACTTTTTTCTTTTTCTTTTTTTTGTAGGAATTTTAACATATGATGTTACCTTCTAATGATAGTTTTTTATCATTAAACTAAAACACCAATCAATTTTTGTTATAGGTGGGGACTAAACCTCATATTTCTTATCAATAATTAAAGATTTTATCAATTGAGCTAATTAGAGCCCACTTTTTTTTCTTTTTTTTTAAGAATCAAAGTAAACAAGTGTAATTGGGTGAGCTCGAGTTTGATTGAATTGTGTATAAATTAAATTGATTTTGGATTTAAAATGAGTCCAATTTAAAGGGGCTACAAAACAGCTATAGTCTTTTCCCAATTTTAACCTTTCAACTCAATCTAATATGACCACTTTTTTTCCACATACAAAAATCTATATTTTTATATCATATCATCATATATACCATAACATAGCTTAGAAGCTAAGGTTGTACTAAGTGGCTACTCTCACTAATTATTAAATTAATTATATATTTTTTATTAGGATATATTTCCTCAATTAAGGGATAATATTTAACAATGATTTAATTTAGGTAAAACTTTATCATTTAAATTTACTATATAATAAAGTTTGGACTTAGAAGTCGTGGTTGCACCAAATGGCTACTCTCACTAGTCACTAATTAGTGAATTAATTTTATATTTTTGTTAAAATATATTTCCTTAATTAAGGGATAATATTTAATAATTGTTTAATTTAAGTAAAAGTTATCATTTAAATTTCAACAAATTTAAATTCTATTCAAATTAAAAGTCTATTATAAAAAATTTCTAAACTTAAATCTCACATAACAACCCACGTTTTTTAATATAAAAATAAAAATAAAAAAACAACCCTTTTGACTAAGGGATTAAGATTTAACAATGTTAGGACATATGTGGAACTTGTTAGGGACATATGTTATGTAAATTGGCTAATCATCTAACAAAACGTACTTTACTTGTAATTTGGTAGATCTAAAATGAGTTTAGTACTTCAAGGAACAAGAGTTCAAGTTTAGTATTGAAGCAATACAAATATGTCCAAGAAACAAGTGAAGAAGTGTTGTTCATTAAAGTTCGACAGATAACTCAACAGATCATATCTATCGACGTTTAATGCTAATACTCAACAGCAGTTCAACAGAAACTGTATCTGTTGAGATTTACGAAATTTGGATTTCCAGATCAGATTTCACGCATATCCATGTGTATTTATGTAGAGTTTCTTTTCTCACAACTCTAGACATATATAAGGATTATTTTAAGGACCGTCAAAGGTGATGTAACTTGATAAAAAGTCATTGTGCATGCAAATTGTGACCGGAGACAGAATTTGCCCTAGTTCATCATATTCTCTGTAGAAGCTACTACGTCTTTACGCCAAGGATTTTATAACCAAGGAGCTTCTTGATCTTCACGTTGATGAAGTAAAGAACTTTACAACCAACATTTTCCTCAATTTGGTGTGTTAGTCACGTACTGGGATTCGTGCATCATTGGTTAGTCACATACTGCGTTTCGTACATTGAAATGAGAGATTACTGCTACATCACAAGTCCAATTGGGTATTGGGGTAAGAGTTCAACTGTAGATTGGTATTATGTACTGGGATTCTTTTTACTTGTAACCGCTTGTTTTGATAATAGTGGATTCTTGAGAGTGGTGACCTTAAATTCACTTGGTAGGGTTTTACCTTGGTGGTTTTCTCCATTCGTAAACAAATCACCTGTGTCAAATTTATTTTCCGCTGCATTTAACTTAGTGATTTGTCTGTGCTATAAGGATGGCAATGGGGCAGGGCGGGGCCAAAGGATGGGATCTTCGTCCCCGCCCCGCATGATTTTGTCTTTCCCCATCCCCGCCCCGCCCCGCATGATGGGGAAAACTTTCTCACCACATCCCCGCCTTGCCCTACCCCGTAAAACTCTACTTTTTGTTAATTTGCCTTACAATTAGTACAAATTTTTTTAATAAAACCTATTTCTTTAATAAAAATACACTTGAAATTATAACTTAATTTATCTCATCAAATCAAATCAATTTTTAGAAAAAATTGAATAGTATATCCAAGCGTTTAACAAGACAATCATAAAGAAAAACAAAACTCATAGTATAACACATAACAAAATAAAGGCAGAGAACCATATTGGGGAAAATAAAATAAGCTAATATTGATATGTTATTTAAATAGTAAGGTTTTAGGGTATGAAAATTTACAATTATAACCATTAGTAATGTGAACGGGGCAGGGACGGGGAGGGGCAGGGACGGGGAGGGGCAGGGCGGAGCGGGTCTAAAAAGTCTAAACCCATCCCCACCCCGCCCCATGGTGCAGGGCTAAAATCTTGCCCTAGGGGTGTGCAGAAAACCCACCGACCCGCCAAACGCAACCCGACCCACCGGGTTGGGTCGGTTTTTAGGCCTTGGTGGGTTGGGTTGGGTTACAAAATTTTTTTTATAGCGGGTCGGGTTGGATTTGGGTCATAAAATTACAAACCCGCCAAACCCGACCCGACCCACCGACCCACCCATATTTAATATATATTTAAAATATATTATATATTTAATAATTTTTTAAAAAAACCAGGGCACTTATATATATTTAAATATATATATATATATATTATATTTAATAATTTTTAAATAAAAAAAACTAGCTGTAGAGCAGTACTTTCTCAGTTCCTCCTACTAATAATAATTATATATATAATATGTATTATATAATTAATAAATTTTTTAAAATAACCAGCTCTTCTCCTATATAAAAACCAATTAGTTCACACAAACTCTAATAAATTATTATTGTTGTTTAGTTATTGGTGTTGTTTACCCTTAAGGAATTACATCGATACTAATCTTTGGGTTTTTTTAATATATTAATATTTATATTTTTTTTCTACTCAATTTAATAATAATTAAAAAAAAATTTCAAACCCATAGGTTCAACCCGACCCATGTGGGTTGGGTTGGATTTATGTGATGGGTTGGGTTGGGTTGGGTCGGGTCGAATTTTTTTTGACCCACCATGGTGGGTCGGGTCAAAAAATTCCCTCAACCCGACCCAACCCGACCCATGCACACCCCTATCTTGCCCCATCCCCGCCCCATCACCTTTGCGAGGCGGAGAAAATCCGCGCGAAGCTAAGCGGGGGAGGGGCGGGTTAAGCGGGACGGGGCAAAATTGCCATCCCTACTGTGCTACCATGCTTATTGCATGTAATTGAATCTAATTAATTAACTTGGCTAATTAATTTATTAATTTACCAAATGGGTCAATACATTCTTGGCATATCAAACAATAATTTAATTTAAATTCTATTTAAACTAAAAGTCTATTATCAAAATTTTCTTTTGTTTTTGTTTGTTTTCCTCAAGTTGCATGATTTAATGATAATTTTTAAAAAATTAAATTATATTCAAACTAAAAATCTATTATAAAAAATTTATAAACTTAAATCTCACACAACCCATGTTTATGTCTTCATTTTTTTTTTCCCCCCTCAAGTTGCATCTTATTAAATTAATATTTTATTAGGATATTAAGCTACAAAACTCTAGACTAAGGAATAGGATTTAAGAATAATTTAATTTAGATAAAACTTTATCTTCTAAGTTTTAAAAAATTTAAATTATACTCCAACTAAAAGTCTATTATTAAAATTTTCAAAACTTATATATATTCAACTATTGTTTTTTAATACAATCCTTCTTAACCAATAAGCCATCCATATTATTAAAGTCTATAATTTATGTTTTAATCTAATAAATTCATCTTACTTATTATTCTTTATTTCTGAATTTGCATGCAAGACATTATGCCAAATGAAGTTTACTATAAAGAAGCAAACCAATAGACACCCATTTAAGTTATTGGTTCTCTTATGTAAGTCTTTATTTTTTTTTTATATTGTCAATTTTTGAACTATTTTGTGTATGTTTTGATTTTAAGTTTTGGTTATTGTATTTAATTTGTGAGTTTTTTTATTTTTTCAATTAGACTATAGGTAGGAAAAAAAATATTGAAGAACTATTTTGTTTATTATTGTTTGTACTGGTTATGACATATATTAAACATAACTCAAATGGGAATGATAAAAATCATTTTGTATCTCATATTAAGAAATTAACACAAAGCACAAAGAGAATTTTAAAATATATATGTAAAAAAAAAAAAAAATACTGGTAAAGTCTAAACTCTAAACAATCATAACTTAAAGTAAATTTTGTTATTAAAATTATTTACTTATTTTTTATTTTTTTTTTATTTTCATCAAGTCATGTTTTGCACGGAAATAATACCAATCTATAATTTTTTATTATTTTCATCAACTCGTGTATCGCACGGAAATAATACCAATATATATATATATATATATATATTGTGGGGAGTGGAAGAATCCCCATCTAGACTTTAGCCCAATAACAGATTGGGCCACTGGAACAAATTGGGCCAAACCTGTATGTATGGGTAGGGGTGTGCACAGTTCGGTTAGTGTCGTTTTTTTCGAAAATTTTCACCAAACCGATGGGGATCGGTTTTTCCATAACCGGAAACAATGCATACCGCCAAGGATTGGTTTTCCAACCTATAGCAATGCGGTTTTTTGCAGTCGGTTTTATCGGTTTGAAATATTAAAAAAATGTTTGTCATTACTCAATCATAATTAAGTTCAACAGTAACAATAAGATAATAATTTTTTTGACCAAATAAATACTTTACAATGAATAAATCTTATCAGAAATATAATTTATATTTTATATTATCAATATCTTAAGTTAAGTTAGTATAAGTGGTTTAGCAAGGAAAAAAAAAAGTACTAGTGCAATCTAGCTGTAAAGTGTGATCCATGTAAACCACAAAAGCATAGATATTTTCGTCAACTTCAATGAAATATACTTTAGTAAACAGAGTACTCTTTGCTATAAAAAAATTAAAAATTAAAAAAAAAAAAAAAAAAGAAGAAGAAAAGAAGAAGAAGAAGTAAATATAGTACTCAAAATCACAAGATAGCATTATGCATACCAAAAAAAAATACATGGAGATAACTGCACAGTCACAGAGAGAGTGGGAGATCTATACTGTACCAATTAGAGCTATGCACACAGCAAGGGCAAGAGGTGGATTTGCACAAAATTGGGGCAGATTTGAGCAGAAAACTAGAGGTTCAGGAGAAAAAAAAAGATGTGGTTGCAGCATAAGGAATATTTCTTTCTAGTTATTTACTAAGAATATTTTTCTCCTTTTCCCTTATTTCTATCTCTATACATGCATCGGTCAGTACAGTTTGTGGGTCGGTTTCGAAAATCAACTCCGACTGTGCCACCACACCGACATCGGAAGGTTCACCCGGTTCTGTTCGCTAGCATTGGCTCTTTCAATCGGCCCAAAGTTCGATGCGGTTTTGTCGGTGAGGCTCGATTTTGTCGATGAGGTTCGGTCACTGCTCACCCTTATGCATAGGTGGAGTCCAAGAAGGAAACAGGCTGTAGGAAAAAGGAAGCTGAACAAACCCACATACCCAAAAAAGGGAAATGACACAGGAAAAAGGTTCCCGTGGATAAGGGTGAGAGACAAACCTTACTAGAAGCAAGGTGCATGGATGACCCATTTGTAGCTTCTAGATGATACCCAGGACTGTGGGAAACTTCAAGAACACACAAGAGGGTTGAAGATTTTTACTTCTGCATCAATTTGGGAGCCCTTACGTAACCTCTTCCACATTAAATACATCTGAGACAACTTGAACAAAGAAAATATCCCCCAGAAGATAGAGCTTAAGGATAAGGGAATGGAGGAAATCGATAAAGTAAGGAAAAATATCCCTAAGTATTTAGCTGGCACCAGGACAACTATAGGGAAAAGAATGAGAAGAGTGCCTATAAATAAGGAAGAAAGAAACAGAAGAGGAGGGAGATTTGGAAGGGGTGGCAAAAAAGAAGTGAGACAACCTAGGAAAATGAGAGAATGCATAGCACCACGAGTACAAGTGAGGGTAGAGGAAATTTTACTAGTCATACCATTGTAATGTGTTTTTTGTCAATGAAACCAATTGTTTGAGCTTCCCATTGTAGAGTGATTATTCCCTGTCATACAATTATAAATAGATTGTGTGAGACTTATTGGCTATAATCCGTGGAGGTCCACGGGGGACTAGTTTTTGTCTGCCCACATACATACATACATACATACATACATACATACATATATATATATATATATGTAAGTCTATCAATTTATCTTGACATCTATCTTTTAAGTCATGGATCTCATATCTATAAGCAGGGGGGGTCTGCGTTCACTATTAAGCCTATGCCCGCCCATTCCTTTCAAGCTTGATCCCACCATTAGACTCATTACGCTGTTTGACTGAACTCGTTGGCTCTGCGTTCTATTCGGTCGAAACTCGGTTCGAGAACCTTCTCTCATAGATTCCCTTCATCAAGTCATCGCCAGCAATCAGCTCTTATCCCTTGGTGTCAAAGGGCGCGAGTTCCTTTATTGTCTTGCCCAAAAACTTTCTTTATTATCATTGGAGAAAGACTCTCCCGTAGCAAGGTTTTACACATAGGGCCAGCTGCTTTCTTTATCTCGCTTGCCATTAGTCCATCTAACGCCTTTCGATTGGGGTCTGCCCCAGGGGTTAAACCACTTGGATTAGATTTTATAGAGTCTCGAAGGCAATCAACGTGCCAGCCATTCTTCTCCCATTAGACTTGTAAATCCTTTGCTCTTTTTCCTTCTCTCTTCCAATTCTCTCCCTCTACTTTACTTGACAGGGGTGGAGAATACCAATCTATCAATAACAAGAAAAAAGTAGCAATTCGATCAGGATCATTAGTAGGGAATCACCCTACTATTGCCCCACTCGATTACCCAAGCAAGACGCCCATCATGATGGAAAGAAAGGAAAACATAGTTGCTACAACCTATCACATACCAATATAATTTGAGCAGAAAGCTTTTTCAGAAAGAAGGATACCCTAAACCAAGCACAAGCAATCAGTAGTCTCAAAGAGTAATGAAGTTGGATTAAGAAGGCCGAAAGCCAAGCAATATAGCTCACGTTGTCGACACCTCTTGTCCGTCAGTGAGTGATTTCTCGTATGTGTAAAAAAGACGGGTAGACCGTCTCATCTCTTTCCTCAAAGTGGTGGATCAAACTTCAATCATGTCATGAAAGTGGATTCAGTTGGTTTCATCGGTCATTTTGTGAACCTATATATATACACACACACATATATAGGTAAAGCTTAGAGAAGGTTCAATCAGAATCCAATTTTACATTATGTATCTAAATTTATGTGGGGATCACACCATAATTATCCACTTAAGTTTTTTAATCTTTGTGTCAAGTGAACTAATGAGTACAAAATACTAAAAATCTAATATTAATGAACTAAAAAATTAAAAAGAAATTCAATAAAAATCACCACACAACAAAAATCATCGCATGTTATATCCTATTAAAAATTAGAAACAAAAATGATTATAAGTAGTACTAAATTTAGGTAAGAATTTTAATATGTGACTTGTAGGGGTAAAAGCCCATCATCATGTGTTAGGCCTAGGGCCCAGTTCGAATATCACTATATGTTCGAAGAGAAGAAAACGGTTAGGAAGGAGTCTAGGTGGAAGAAATATACCCGGAAACAAACAAGGAGGATAGTCCGAAGAGAACCATAATGGTCCGAATAGGTCATTCTCCTCGGACACCAAGAGGACTTGATCAAGCAAGTATACGGAAGGTTTGATTGATCTTTCCAACAACTTCAACGACAAGGACAAGTTTTGGGCATGCTTGGAGATGATAAAAACGGAAAAATATTTAAAAGGAAAAACTGCTACCACCGTATTTAATGCAATGCAGCAACTCTCCTTGCCGCGTTTATGTGGAGTAGACCCCTGAACAGTGCAATCTCAGCTACCACCACTCACGGAAAACTAAAGCAGATATCTAATATGACATGTACTCAAGTGAAGGCTTAGATGAAGAACAGGTGGACGGTGAAGATGAAGGAGAAGAAGAATATATAAATGTAATAGGCCTCTAAAGAAAGGGGGGGGGGAGGAAGAAATCTGGGAGAAGAAGGCTGAAGAATTGTATTCACCTTTCAATCAATAATAAGTCTCTTCGGATTTGAGTTCATATTAGCTTTCCAGTGTGTTTTTATATCAGTTTATCCCAGTGCATGAGAGTTTAATGTTGCCAGATTCACAATCAGCCTAACTTTGTCACCCACTCTCTACAAATTCGTTGTTCTGGGTTCGTTGGGCTCATAATCCTGACCCTTTGGGCTTGGGCTACGAAATTTGGACCCTACATGACTAATTACGTTTACTTTTTAAAAAAAAATTCACTAATTATTTATATTTTTATAATAAAATTGTGTTTAATTTTAAATGTATCTATACGTATACATTAATGCATGTGTTACATGTTTTTTTTTTTTTAATAATTTGACTAATTAATTATTGTAAGGACCCAGTTTGGACTACTAGCCCAAATAATAGATGGACTTAGGCCCAAAGAGCCCAAAACAATAAATTTGTAGAGAATGAGTTGGAAAACTGGGGTTTAACGAATTAATTCAACAAGTAAGTGGTTCTTGATGGTGAAAGAATGAATATGACAAATTTACACTTAGGAAATACGTCCTCGACAATGTCCAAAGAGATTGGTTCTTATGTATTGCTTTTGAACTAGGTTACAGGTTCGATTCCTGATTGCTATAGTGTTTCTCTCCTTAATTTTCCGATCCCTCTCCCTCCATGAGTCTCTTACATTATATATCTCTCTCCTAATGATCTTGGCCTTCCATTTATTGATTATCCAAGCCACTATTTGAGTGCTTGTCCCATCAAACACCCTCTTTGGTTTTCTGTGAGTTGTGGTAGTCAAGGCAGCACTATTCAGGGGTCTTCTCCACATAAATGCGGCCAGAAAGTTAGCTGCAGGGCATTCAATGCGGTGGCAGCAGTTTTTCTTAGCTATTTCCTAGCTTTCACTCTCTGGTATACTCGAGATGTACGTCCCTGTCACTAGAGCTTCCTAGAAGGTTACCTTGAACCTTAGGATACACATTTGAGCCGTGCTTAACCTATCCGAGGAGACATTCCTCCTCGGACCACCCTCCCAATCGTATCTTACTCATTAGATTCTAAGCTTGACCCATCCAACACCATTCATTTGTTCTCGGATTACTATGCTCTCGGCCAAGGCCCAATATACCACTTGGGCCCTTAACCCTACAATTATATTTTTATAATAAAAATTGTGTTTAATTTTAAATGCATTCATGTGTTTGCACGAGTTACATACTAGTATATAATTAAAGTCAAAGCTGAGAAAAAATCCAATTAGATTCTAAATTGGATTTCAATTGTTGTATAATTTTGCGTCATATGTCCATCTAAGTTTTTCTTTTTGGTTCTAGGTGAGTTAATGGTGTACAAAAGATTAAGAGTCTAATATAAATAAACTATAAAAAAAAAAAAAAAAAAAAAAAAAAAAAAAAAAAAACCCCAATAAACAAAAAAAAAAAAAAAAAATGGAGTAAACTCATGTGTATTTCTAAAAAAACAAAAATTTAAAACTCATGTATATATCTATGACTTAAAGAATTTGTAACTGTTACACTAGGTCTAATTTGAAACCGTATATGTGTATAATTGTGATTGTTTTTAATTGTACCATGCATATGCACTTGTTATACACCAGTGAATGAATGATGAGTCTGTTCAAGCTTTGTTCATTTTTTTTGTTAAGCAAGCTTAAGTTTGTTCACAAGCTATTTAATTAACTTATTCTTTTATCATATATGATAAGCATCACGAGTAAAGTTTTCCATCCCTTCATAATGGTTTCAATTATGAACTTATAAAAATTAGATTCACCAATAAGTTACAAATAATAATTTGATATCTTATGAACTTATTTATAAACTTACATCATATCTAGATTCTTAAGTCTATAAAAGTATATTTTTATACTTGTATCTATATAAATATATGGACAAAATTTTACTTCCATCCCTATACTATGATGATTCCTAAAGTCATCATTGTGTATTATTTAAACAAATCACATGATTCAATATTAAATAAATCATGTGGCTAAAAATAAATATTGATAGTTTTATAAATCGTCACGCAGTATGTTGGAGGAATTTTCTTACTTACCAATTTAAAGATAAATACTGTCCTAATGTCCTAACTCCTAAACATATGATATTATCTATATTTAAGTTGAATCTCGTACTCAAGATCTTGTTCACACCACATCATCATATTTGGACATGAATTGTTTAATAGTCGATACTAGATTAGAGCTTAAGCTTAATTCGTTTGTTAAGTAAACGAACACAAACAAATTTTTTTCCGAATTGAGTCCAAATTTTTCGTATACAATTCAGTCGACTTACTACCCTACCTTCACATTCAATTTGTATATATCAATAAAGTTAAAAAAATTTAAAATAACAATGACATTCAATTCAATCTTAACTCTTTCGCCCAAAAAAAAAAATGTTAATAAATTTATCTATCAATCATAGAAACATACATTAATTATTTGGAGGGGAATCAGCTTCGCTGGCGCAAGTCTTTTGGTCCCATCCGCGGCCGCCTAATCAACACCAGTAGTTGTATGTTACTATCATGAATAAACATTGTAAATCCTACTGTCCCATTTACATCTGTCACAAATGCAGATAGCCCTGGTTATACGTTTGTTTACTGAATGAATTGACATTTTAAAAGCTAAAATTTTCCAATGTTTCTGATGCGAAGCAAGTGACTGCAGAAGAAGAACACGTAAAACACTTCCGTGTTGCAATTCATTGAATAGTTGTACCAAAAATTAAATATATTTGAAGATATGAGAACAATATATACCATATAGTATAGCCAAGCCCAATCTTATTTTGTGTGCAACCCAAGTCTTATACTTGTATGGTAAGTTTATTAACCACAGCTAGTGCATAATTAATCTAGGATTTAGCCTATTATATATCTTTATATTGTGTTCAATGTTGTTCATTGTAACATAAGATTTATACTATACTCATACATCAATCAAAGATGTAACTTTTAATAATTTCTTACGTGAACATAAGTTATTAGACTGAATCACGTAACTCTCGTGTGTTTTTGTGTTACTCTATTTTATACTTCAACTTTCACATCTATTTTAATTAACATATTTAACAAACCATGTGTTAAACAGTTCAATCCTTTATTTGTTAAGATAATTACAATATAGCTACATTGGTAATGTATCTCAATTAAAAAAAAAAAAACTGCTAATGTGATCGGACTCTATCACAACTTTGCCCTGTATGAATTTGGCAGGGCATAGCTTCCTCTTGCAGTGGCCGTGAAAGAAAAAAAAGAAGAAGAAAGAGAGTCAATCGAAATCATCTTATGAAAAGAATATGATTGACTTAATAATGATAGAAATGAAGTTTTTCTATATAATCGAAAGTAAGGGAATGCTAACTATAGATCTTGCAACTTACATTGTCTTTTTTTTTTTGTTGATTAATTGCAACTTACATTAATATACAATACAAACTATGGCTATTAAACTAATTCTTCTTAAAGCCAGAACTACATAATAGTAGTTACAATTATCAAACTCCAAATAAAGATCACACAACCCTCATTTAAACAAATTGCTATATAGGTAAAGCATAACAGAAGATTGCCATATATTACATTCCAAGCTCATTCTCAACTGAATGTAAGAGAGAAACTGAGCTGTTTTCAATTTGACCAAAACTAAAACAACCCCCCTCACAACCTATTATCCTTGAATTTTATTGACCTGCAACAAAGAAACAATATCATAAGAAATGGTGAAAGTAATTTAAAAGCTACTAATTATTTACCACCTCCAAGATCCACAGAACTAGTGAAATTGTGTGAATTAGTCACTGACAAAAGCTGTACATTGAGCCTCTCTAGAACCCTACCCTCAACATGATCCAAATGAATTTTTTTTGGATAAATTTTTTCCAACTAATTATACACAAGTTTATGTAAGAAAAAAAATCATGTTTTCAAGTATTTTGGTTGCCAAACATTGATAAGTCAGAATTAGTGTTGTGCCACAAGGGAAAGCCCCCATTATTGCTCATGTATCACTACCTTGAGCTCATTCTTTAATGATAAAAACCAAATGAGAAATTATGCATCATGTGGACTTACTTTTCTTCCTAGACTACCACCCTTTAAGCCCTTAGATTTGGGAGCTGCCACAGCAGTTTCTCGATGAGTCAAAGGCTTAACGTGATGATGATCAGGCGGAGGAGTTGATGAGTGGGTCTCTGGACCCCTATAATCGATTTGGTACACCTCGGAATCCAACCGATCCGATCCCCCTATCATAAACGAATATCAAATCATTATGTCACATAATTCTTTTCAATCTTTGTTGCACTATATACAAGTATTCAAGAAAAAACATGTTGAGAGAGAGAGAGAGAGAGATGCTAACCTTTTGATAAATAGGGCACAGTGAAAAGGAGGAAGAGAAAAAAGACAGTGGTGGTGCTAGACTTGAGCTCCATGGCATGCCAAAACTGAGTTCGTCAAAGGCTAAATCTCAGTCATTCATACATGTATATATATAGAAGGAATGAGAGGGATAATTTGTGTCATAAAATTCATGAAGTGCTCACGAAATAAGCACTGCAAAAGGGCAGGTGAGGTGAGGTATTTTTCAGCTTTTGGCAAGTGAAACCGTCGCCATCCACACGACAATAAGTTGCAGGGAACCGATGTGGAAATGTTGGGTTGGAACATTTATGTTAGTGTAACCATGTATGTATAACTTATACCTAAACTTTTTAGCTTTTAGCTTTTTTGATTATGTGTTAATTATTCTCTTGCTCCGGACAGCTCCATGTGTATATAATTGAATTGTCCTTTAGAGGGATGTCCCATTTAGCTCACTTGGCTGGATTTTAATTTACTTACACCTACTCTCTTTTATTTTGTTTCTTTTTTCTTTTTCTTTTTCTTTTTTGGTCTAGAATTGATTAGGAAATTTCAAAAATAAATTATGGAATTCATGTCTACCCACTTCACAGCACAAGACAATGGGGAGGTTGTGCCTGTTATATCTTGCAGGGAAGAGAGAAAGAGAGAAGAAGAAGAAGAAATTACTAGAGTCCTAGACACACACCCTTTTTTATTGTAAAAAATTTACAAGATCATTAATACTCTTGGTCTTGCATACAGGCATACAGCTTGTTATTCAAAGCCACAGTGCAAGTCCAAGCCAGACCCCTTGAGTAATGTCAAAGGTCAAAAATGTAAGCTGTCAAGCTGTTTGGAAATTTGCCAATTTTGAAAACCCCATATAGATCTTTAGACTTCCCAGAAGGGGAGATAACACAAATAATAATTAACATTTTGAGGCTTCACAGTACATATTGTGCCTTGAATGCTAGAACTGCTATCAATTTTACTGCAATAAAAACTTATAAATGGCGGGACATTAAATGAGATTGGTCCATCTTCAACATAATAATAAATAAGTGTACAATTTTTTTTTTTTTTTTTTTTTTTTATGTTGGTTAATAATAATTTTTTTTTTTTTTTGAGAAGATGATTAATAATGTATTAGTTTACAAGACTAAAAACTTGTAGTATTCCTGATATCAAAAATTATGTAGGCCATATGTCTTTTTTTTTTTCTTTTTTCTTTTTTTCTTTAAGAGAGAATCGGCCATATGTCTTGATAGCCATACAGCGAGCCTGGCATTTTATTGCCAAAGTATTACGCTTTAAGTCTAGTTGTTTGAGTTAACAAATTCATTTAGTGCCAAATCTGTTGGCAAGCTTAATTTAATTACACTGCATCCGCAATGATTTTGGAGTGAACAACGATGATTTTGGAGTGAACAATGCGTAGCATAGTCCAAAATGCATATTCTATTAGGGAAAAGTTAACAAACAACTAGTTTTTTTTTATAAAATTTATTTTAAAACTTTCTTAAAATGGTCCATTAACAAATGTCCTAAAGACACCCGTTAACCGAACTCATTCTATTATAACAAATGTCATTTGTGGTCAAGAGCTTGATAGCTTAATTAGTTAACCCTTTTTAGTATTTTCAAATTTCAAAGAAACATCCCGTGTTCAAATCCCCCATCTCAAATTATTAATGTATAAAAAAAAAAAAAGTCATTTGTGAAATTTGCACGATATGATGCTCTGTTTGTTTCGATAGAAAATCTTATATAAAGATAATTTTTCTGTATTTTCTAGTATTTGGTAGCATATAAAAAAATGAGTCAAATGAAAATTATCTTCAATTAACAGATAATGTATGACTTAACTAAATAAAGGAAGTTAGAAAATTATTTTCTAACTCATTTAAAGTTGTCATCAAATATAATAAAAAAATGAAAATTTTATTAAATATATTTTTTGAAAATAACTCATTTTCTAAAAAATATTAAAGTAGAAAGAAGCTAAATATAATTTATGACAGATCTAAAATCAATCATGAAATGGCTCACGCACTCATAAATGACACGGTTCCTTGAACTGATCAACCTCATGCATCTTATCAGCCAGATAAATTGTCTGCAACTCTGCATCACAAAACACTTCCCCCACATTAAGAGTGGTCACATGTGAAGGTCCAATCATTTTCAAGATGCAATGCGATCATTAATTGAATATGGATATCTTTGAAGATGGGTATCTTTGGTAGTAATTTCCAAAGATGTTGCAAGATTCCTATGTAGCTTGAGTGAGGCTTTAGTGATTTCAATATTATAGAGCTTTAGAAGTTAAGATTGCCAACAAATTTGAATGTGGATTGCACTAAACTTGCTCACTCTGAGCAAACAAGGCCATGTATAAGTGAGATACTTGTCATATAGGGTGACATCTACAATACCAAAATTACATATTATCATTTGATTGAAGTACTACTAGGTTACAATATTATTTGATTGAAATTTGTTAATATATAAACGTAAGAACAAGAAACAATTTACTATTTGTTGACTAAAATGTTTACACCCATTGCCGATATGATATTGGTGATGTATGAAAACTACATGCCCATATTCATGTTATCATTCATGGCACCTGTTGGGTCCAACATCAACAGCTGTCGTGGCTGGACTGGAATGGGGTCTTTTTAGAGTTTATGATCAGCAGATTGCCATTTGCCAGTATGACTGGGACACCGACAACAAAGCTTCAAATCTTTTCAATTCCTGCGGTAAAATCGCAGACAGCGGCTTCAAGTGCCCATCCTACTGTTAAGTGTGTGTGTGTGTGTTATAATCGCTTGCTTTTCCTTAAATCTGATCACATTCATTATAGTGTTAGAATTTTCATAATTCTACTGTGTTCTGTTGGCATTTGGGCCCGTAAGAAGGTCCAAATAGGCGCTCATGTATTGCATTACGGTTTTTTAATGTGCACATATATCAGAGCACATAATCCCCAATTGACTAAAGAAAAACATCTTCCAACAAAAAAAAAAAAAAAAAAAAAAAGAAGAAAAGAAAAACATCTTCTTCTATTTTTTTGATAGAGTTTCAAGTTTCAACAACCAAAATACCAATCAATTTTTTGTGTAGGTGAGGATGGAACCCACCTAAAGAAAAACATCTTAACGTACATTTAGAGAATGTTTGGCCAGCGCATTTACATTTTCAGCTCTTTTTTTTTTTTTTCCTCACGCGTTTCAAGCTTTTCCCAGCCGCTATTTTACTGTGTAGCACTGTAGCGACTACTGTTCAATGAACAGTAGCCGTAATAATTGACTTTTCAACTCAAATTTCACTGTTCACGGACCCACAATTTTCACTTTTTAACAACTTTTTCATTAAAAATGAGCCCCACGGTACTATTCACACATTTAAAAATGATTTTGTTACAGTATTTTCAGTTTTCAGTTTTCAGCTGTATCCAAACGGACCCTTACATTTAGAAAATTAGAGAGGCACACACTCATCAACACACTATTTAGTCTCAAGGTTCCATCATCACAGTCCTAGATCATGTAGAATACCCATACTTGTGGATTCTACTAACCGAAAGGTAATTGGAGATTGTGTGGACAGCTATAAAGGTTGTCTTAGATTTGTTTCAGTTGCATTGAGTAATGGTTAGGGTTTGATACCAAACCCAAGAGGTAGGAACCAAAACCTTAAGATTTACAACATGAGAACATGTTTGTATGCTTTTTCTTTATTGGTATCAAAGTTAAATTGCTTTAAAAAAAACTAAAAATTAAAAATTAAAAATTAAAAAAAAAATTCTAAGCCTCTTGAAGACTCAAATATGTGACAAACAAGTAGACAATATGTTATCATCATGAAAACAAATTAAAATTTTGGGGTTTTGAAAAAAGGGTTTTAAGCATGTGAGTTTATTTCATAAACCCTAGACAATTCTAGCATGTTCATAAATTCATCCCATATAATCAAAAGAAACATGTTACGAATTTGAGATTTGAGGATCTAAACTAGGTTTAGAGATTTATACCTACATGCGATGCTAGATTCAAGGTTGAATTTGGGGTGCACTACTAGATGATTTAAATCTTTATATCAAATCAAGGTGATTTGGGAAACACCCCCTTAGATTGGTTGGGTAGTGTAGACACCGCATTCTGTACCGATTAATAAATTTTGGTCCCCAGCCCAAATGATGAGCTTGACATATGTCAACCAAGGGTAATTAAAGAGTTCACAATAGTTTGGAAGTAATCACAACTTAAAAGTGCTCAAATCGCTTTGAAATCAATACTGAAAATGACCTTTTCTCACTGTTTTGATCATAAATTTTGATCCACAAAGAATTTTTGAGTGGGGTTTATTTCATTAGAAAGTAGACACCCTAGGCTTCAATTTGAACATAAAATTTGCGTAATTTGGTCTCATATTGAGTAAGTTATGACCATTTGAAGTTGGGCCAATTGGGCAATCCGATTTTCTAGGTTTTAAAACTTCATTTTAAGGTCCCGAAATATCATGCTTTGATATGAACCGGACCCTTGGAAACAACCAAAAACCATTAAAAACCCCGAAAATCCTAGTTTTAACTTATAAATACTCATTCTATATCTCCAATCAAAACTCTAGCTAAAAAGAGTGATTTTTTGGCCTCCATATTCTCTAGAACCATTTTTTCTCTTTTTAAAACCCTAGGGCAGCACCTTAAAACGTTTTTTACAAAATTAAAACTTCTCTTTAGTTAGTTCTAAGGCAGAAAGTTTACTTTCAAAATTGTTTTCTAAAACCTTTTCAAAACCTTGTGTTCTTGAATTGTGATTACTAACTATTATTGTGTTCTTTGATTATTGTTGTCTTCTCCATCTAATATTTGTATTGTAGGCATTAAGGGGTCGGTTAAACAATCTCAAATCTATGATTCTAAAGCAAGGTGAGTCTATTTTCCATTATTTCCCACTTTGCTACATAGGATTCACATAATTCTTTGTTTAATACTAAATTAAATGTTCTTACTTGTTATAGCTGCTTTTATGATCTTTTTTTTTGTTTATTAATCTGAGCGTGGCTTGGTATATATTGTTTTTGTTCTCTTTTGTTTCTTTAGTTCATTCTCACATGATTCCTCTTAAGTTTGACATGTTTATTGAGTTAATGTTAGTTTAGCATAGTTGTTTGTTTTGTTTCATATTTATTTGTTTATATTGATGTTTGTTTTATTTTCTTTATGTAAGTTTAGTGTTTAGGGTTCTAATATGCTTCTTTGATTTTTTATGTTTATATCTTTGAATGATTCAATCTGTAAAAATGTTTTTTTTTTTTTTCAAATCTATGCTGGATGCGTACGCATCATCGAGTATGTGTACGCACCCCAAACCCAGATTAGGGCAAAGTGTTGTTTTTATTTGTTTTAATCATTTTTCACATGTAATTTGATTCTGTTTGACTTTATTTTAGGTTAATTATTTATGTTTAATTATTTACCATGTTTATTTGAACCTTTTTGCCATATTTAGTTTATTTAATATCTTTTCCTTGTGTGTTTATATTTAATTGTCAACTTGCCATGTTTAATTTATTTTCATTGATTATGTTTTATTTGTTTCCTTTTATATTGTGATTTTTAATATGTTGTGAGTGTTATTTCCTTCAGTGCATGATTTATGTTTAAGTTAAGGATTAAGGCTCTCTTAATAAATTCTTTAATTAAATATGATCTAGCAACACATAATGGAGACCGGCCCACAAGTTAGGCGGTCTTAGGTACCAAACACCTTCTCAAGCCATATCCAAACTCCAAACCCATAATCTGGTATGTGGACCCATGTATGTAAGTGACTTGCACAAAAGGCCCAATATGGTTCTTAGACCTAATCTAGGTGGCAACTCCACTTTTCTCCGCCACGGTATTAGGCACCCAAGACCGTCTGGCTTGGGCCAGCCTCCATAATGTGTTGCTAGGCTATATTTAATTAAAGAGTTTATTAATATGGTATGTGGACCCATTTATGTAAGTGATTGGCCCAAAAGACCCAATATGGTTCCTAAACCTAATCTAGGTGGCAACTCTCTTTTTTCTCTACCACGATCCACTCGGCCGGGGCGTACTCTCCTTTGTGCCCACGTGGAGTATGTCTAGGCTAAGTGGACCATGGTAGAGAAAAAATAAAGTCACCACCTAAATTAGGTCTAGGAACCATATTGGCCTTTTGGGCAAATTACTTACATACATGGGTCCACATACTAGATTATCGGTCCAGATTTTAGATACGGCCTAGGAAGGTATTAGGCACCCAAGACTGCCCGGCTTGTGGGCCGGCCTCCATTACGTGTTGCTAAGCTATATTTAATTAAAGAGTTTATTAAGAAAGCCCTAATCCTTAACCTAAACATATATCATACACTTAAGTAAATAACACACACAACATATTAAATATCACAATATAAAAAGGAAACTGTGCGTGCCAAAAATGAGGTTAATGGGCTGGCCCTCACTTGGGCTCACAATCTATTTGTAGTATGGGTTTTGGATTTCCTACTTTGGGTAGTCCGTAACACAGAAACCCAACAATGCAACCTCTCCTTATGAATTCTGCTACTCTCTCTACTACCACTCTTCTGTTGTTCTCTTGCTCCCTCTATTCTTAGTTTCCTTCGGAACCATTCAACAACCCCTTTTTCTCCCTTAACTTCTCATATTTATAGCCCAAAATCAGTGGAGGAGTTATGATTACTCTTCTGGTGAATGGAAAAGGAGGTCCAATGTTATTATCCTTAAGTGGGTATTTAGTTGGGAGTGAAGGGTGGTAAGAATGGCATTGGGACTGGTTCCCACGTTAGAGGATCTGTCCGGTAGCGATACTTCCCATGGCAATACCGAGCATCTAGGGACTCACCTCCTCTAGGAACTACCAACTCCGACCTGGAGGGTGGTAAGAATGGCATTGGGACTGGTTCCCACGTTAGAGGATCTGTCCGACAGCGATACTTCCCATGGCAATACCGAGCATCTAGGGACTCACCTCCTTAGGGAACTGCCAACTCCGACCAAGTCGGAGTTGGCTGGCAAGGTCTCACCTTTGCTACTCATGTCCTAACGGCTTCATCACAACTTTTAGGCTTTGGACGGGCGTCAAGGCTTGCCTGGGCCAAGTTCGTAGGCCCAGTAGAACACACAACCTCACACAACGCCCTAAGGCCCAAGGCCCAGCAAGCTCAAAGCCTTGTACTCGTGGCACTAGCGTGATGGATTTTGTGAACAATGGGCTTGGGGGGGAGTTGGGCCCCATACAGAAACAAATAAAACATAATCAAACAAAATAAATTAAGCATCGCAAGTTGACAATTAAATATAAACTCACAAGGAAAAGAAATTAAATAAACTAAATATGGCAAAAAGATTCAAATAAACATGATAAATAATTAACCTAAAACAGAATTAAACAAAATCAAATTACATGTAAAAAATGATTAAAACAAATAAAAACAAGACTTTGCCTTAATCTGGGTTCAACTCTGCGTACACATAGTTGAGTATGCGTATGCATGGTTGAACCATGTGCACACATACTCGATGATGCGTATGCATTTTTTAGCATAAATTCGAAAAAAAAAAAATACATTTTTACAGATTTAATCATTCAAAGGTATAAACATAAAAATCAAACTTGCATATTAGAACCCTAAACACTAAACTAACATAAAGAAAATAAAACAAACATCAATATAAATAAATAAACATGAAACAAAACAAACATTAACTCAATAAACATGTCAAACTTAAGAGGAATCATGGGAGAATGAACTAAAGAAACAAAAGAGAACAAAAACAAAATATACTAAGCCACGGACAGATTAATAAACAAACAAAGATCATAAAATCAACTAAAACAAGTAAGAACACTTAATATAGTATTAAACAAAGAATCATGTGAATCCTATGTAGCAAAGTGGGAAATCATGGAAAAGAGCCTCACCTTGCTTTAGAATCACATATTTGAGATTGTTTAACCGACCCCTCAGTGCCTACAACACAAAAATTGGATGGAGAAGACAAAAAATCAATGAGCACCACAATTGTTAGTAATCACAACTCACGAACAAAAAGTTTTGAAAAAAGGTTTTGAGAAATCAATTTAGAAAAATAGTTTTTGCCTTAGAACTAACTAAAGAGAGGTTTTTAATTTGTAAAAAACGTGCTAAGGTGCTGCCCTAGGGTTTTGAAAAGAGAAAATAGGGTTTTAGAGAAGATAGAGGCAAAAAAATAACTCTCTCTAGCTAAGGTTTTGATTGGAGACATAAGATGAATATTTATAAGTTAAAATTAGGGTTTTGGGGACTTTTTAATGATCTTTGGACGTTCTCAATGGTCTATGGGCTGGCCCACATCAAAGTATGATGTTTTGGGCCATTAAAATGAAGTTTTAAAATCCAGAAAATCGGGCTACTTAGTTGGCCCAAATTCAAACAGTCATAACTTGCTTGATATAAGTCCAAATTAGGCAAATTTTGTATTCAAATTGAAGCCCAGGATTTCTACTTTCCAATGAAACAAAACTCACTCAAAATTTATTTGTGGATAAAAAGTTATGGTCAAAACATTGAGCAAATGTCATATTTTAATATCGATTTCAAAGCAATTTGAGCACTTTTGAGTTGTGATTAGTTCTAAACTATTGTGAACTCTTTAATTACCCTTGGTTGACATATTTCAAGCTCAGCATTGAGACTGGGGACCAAAATTTATTAACATGGTACAAAATGAGGTGTCTACAGGTAGCATCTCCTTTCTTTAAAGTTACTTCGAACATGTTCTTTAAATTCTTCAATGATTTCAATAGAGTACCAGTAAATCTTCAAATTTTCTTTGAATTCTTCAAAGAAAGTGCCAGGTGAGGGGCTTCCTTGAGTAAGTTACTATTGAGAAAGTCATGAATCGACAAAAATGATCGGCATTGACTTTTGTGGCTTTCTTCACTAGATCTTAAAGGATTCTGGTGTGCTTTGCAAATAAGCCAGGCTCTTTTATAGAGGGAGTAGATGGCCTTGGGATTAAGTTAGGATAAGTTTAAAGCTCTTACTAGCTTAATTTTCATGCACATTTGTTGACAAGGTTGTGCAATGCCAGATGGATAAGAATTGGAATCAGAAAATTGAATTAAGTGGCTGAATTATTAGCTTTGAACATGTCTTAGTATTTTGAGATGATTTTAGTGTGGTTTTAAATATAACTCAAAAATCTATAATTTTGACAGAAATGTTGGCTTCCAAATTCGCACATTCTATGTCGAACAGCCTCACAATGTGAACCTAAATTTTGAAAATGATTTTCTACAATTTTGAATATTATAAGTTTTTGGGTTCCATCCAACTTTGGGGCCTAAAATTTAGCCATTTTAGGATTAGATGAAGCTAGTGGATATTTTGGAAGTGACTTATTTTAATTTAAACACTTATCTATATGAGGGTTTTAACTAAAATACTAAAATTAAGACTATTTATCCATTAGAATTAGCAATCTTATGTATGATAGTGCATCCCTGTTCTAAACCTAGGCCAATGGGATTATGACACATCATAAATCAAATTAACCATAATCACATGTGTCTAGCCCTAGACAAATATGAATGCTTTAATAGACTAAATTAGAATCTTGTCATGGATTGGGGGCACAAATACAAAAGCTAGTTGAGTCGCTAACTCCCTTGCTTGAGAGATAATATCTTATAAGATAGTCTCGTAAGATCACCATCTCACAACATGTGAAACCTACCGTTGTATGACTCCCACATAAAATGGTCTCATAAGATATTTTTTGCTTGGTAAGAAGGGATGTGTCATCAACTGAAACGTTTTACCATCGAGACAAAACTACCATTCAAACTTAGTGGGGACTAAAATTCTTTAATTGAGGTTTTTAAAATTTTGGATATCAATACTAGAGGTTGTCTATGCAGTATTATCAACGTTGGTTTTTGAATTATTAGTAGCCCACTCTGTCACTCAGTTCAATTCTATGCATCAATGAATCCTTCATTATCTAAAAGGATCAAAATTAAAAATAAATAAATAAAATATTGATGGTGGACATTTGTTTTTGGTTATAGACTTATTGCTTCAAAGACTAAACCCATCGCGGCCCATGAGTTGATGGATCACGAGGACATAACCTTGGACAACTCTCACCAACCAGTCCAGAAAAAGGCCTAGCCTTTTTTCAAACAAAAAGCTATGCGCCTGTTTTTCTCGTGCACCAAAATCCAAATCCTTTTTTCTTTCCCTGAATGTTTTTACTGGTGAAGTCCATCCCTGGTTCCACTAGATCCATATTTTAACTTAAAACGATTGCACGATCTGTCTTCTGGGAACACTGAACGCTAAAACACTGCTTTGCAGCAAGCAGCCTTTTAATCTAATGGCTCACTTTTTGTACCATCCACAATCTCAGGCCAGGATACAACGTTATATAGTATAGAATGTAAAATTTAGATTTTACTTGAGCTGTGACAATCTGATAGGTTATGTAGCATAGAATGTAAAATATTTCATATTTGGTAGCACAGGTATCAGTACTCTTTCTTTTTCTTTTCTTTTTTCTTTTTTTGAGGTGGAAAAGTGACATTTGGGGGTGCTCTGAATTGTGACCGAAAGCCTGACCATTTAGTGCAATAGCTAAGGGACTAGTTTTCCAGCACTACTCTCCCCTCCTCCCCCCCCCCCCCCCCCCACGTGTTTTTCTTTCAAAAATCTGTTCAAGGAATACCACATACATTTACAATACAGCTTTCTTTTTCTGAATAAAAAAGGAGTTTGTGTATTCCTCAACCCCACACTACAGTGACCGTAAGATTAATGCAACTTATATCACAAGGGTCTTGATGACATTATTGTTGAGGATATAACACATACATTAAAATGCCACTACTTAAACCACTCAACTTCTACCTAGTATTATGTGTGTTGAAAAATTGCCTCAAATTTCAATTGTGACTTGGAAAGTCAGTTAGGTTCCTAGTTGAAGAAAGAAAAATTAATTCGGATTACCTTGTTATAGAAGGAAAGGCTATTTCTTAGTGTGAAATGAAGTCTATTCTTTGTTAAAGAGGTAATGTATTCCTATTCCAAGAGGAAATAAACTCCTTATTAAAGAGGTAATGTATTCTTAGTCCAAAAGAGAATAGTAAAAAAGTCTTATAAATAGACAATGCTACAAAGAATTTGATGGTTTTGACTCAAGGGTCCTCCTTATGGGGAGAGGAAAAATAAAGCGTGAAACCAAAAGAGAGAGAAATGATTTTCATTTAGGAGGAATGCAAGAGGAAGGAGAAAGTAAGGTACTACCGCCTTCGAGAAGATACAAAGAGAGTATATGCAAGAGCAAAGAAAGAGGAAGCAACACAAGGAAAAAAAAAAAAGAGCCGCTTAAAGAAAAAGAATGCAGCCAAGAAAGAGCGGTGCATGGAGAATAAAATAAAAAAGAGAGTAAAAGTGTTGCCGTCTTTGAAAGAAATAATTAAAGTGTGTGTGTATGAGAAAAAAAAATAATTAATTTGATAATAGTAAAATTATTCAGAATTTGTCTCGTAATTTTTTTCCTTTAAAGAGAAAAGATTTTTCATGTAAATATTGTGTTAAATTGTTGTTTTGGACGGATTGTTGCTAATGTTATTTAGGACCAAGAATGTGAAGCACCAGGCCACACCCAGTACAGCTTCTTGATAAGATTACACGTTGTGTTGCATTAGTAGAGTTATTGTGCTGTGACAGGACAGTAGAGTACGAGATTTATAAACAGATAAACTTGATTTTGGAAAACAACTTGATCGCATGGGGTAATTTGCTATTTGGAACAATTTATCGTCTCTCCTAACCACTTAATTTTTCAATTTCTATGCGTCCATGATTAAAGGCGCGAAAAATTGGAGTCCAAATGATGAGATTGTTAATGGCCAAACTGAAAATGACAAGATGGGATAGGGAAGTCAATGGAGCCTGCAACCTCAGTCTGATATGGCGTGCGATGGGTCCCATATGGACAGCATGTTTGGTAGTAAGACACTGCTTATACCTCAAGCTAATCTGATGCATTTTTGTTTAGAGAAAATCTATAGACCACAAGCAATTTGAAAAACTTTTCACAACTGCTGTAGAGCAATATAAGTGCAACTAAGAACTTCTAAAAGCTTGTTAACCCAATGATCGTAAATGTTAACTCAATTATTATGAAAAACACTGTTTATGTGTGAATGTTAACTCAATTATTGTGAACAACATTGTTTATGTAGCATCAGGCTAAAAACCAAGCTCAATTACATTGACTAGACAAGCTTTGGGGGTAAGGACCACACTAATAAATGTCCTAGTTTGTAGTCATAGTGAGAAAAATAATTACTATTTCATGAAACGAAGTTCTCATAACATGTGGTCTCAATGGTGCGAGGGTAACTCATGAGACAGTCTTCTTAGCTACTTTCTACACGGTGCAGTAGTGGTAAATTAACCCTTTCTCAATAGCCATGCTTGTTCAACCCAGGTTCTAAGTACTTATTGGGCTTAAAAAATAATTGTCGAAATACAATTTTAATTTTTTTTTTTAAAAAGTAAAGTTAAGATAAATTGATGTCCCTACGTTGAATAAAGTTTTAAAATAAAATAAACTTAGGGCAAACATGCCTGAACCAAGTTTCAATTATCTCAACCTAATCTTTGTAAAGTGGTCTAAATCAAAGAATTTTAGCTCAAAAGAAAATTTTACACCCTATATTTCTTATCTTTCTTTTTTTTTTTGAGAAAACCCTATATTTCTTATCTAATGTGAAATGGATGATGGATTATGTTTCCCTAAATCATCCTGAAATGAAAAGTCCAAAAGCTATAAGACAATGATCTAGTCACGTACCTTTCACATTTTATTAGACATTAATCATAGAACCTTTAGACCATATACTTTTTGATCAACAAATCTTTAAAAGTTTGAAGTAAACAAGTGGTCAAAAATCTTAATTGCAATTCTCTGAAGAAAAAAAAAAGGGAAAGTGGCAAACTAACCCCCATTAAAAAATTTAGAACCATGTTTCATATTTATTATTCTTTATACTATTGATAAACCCCAATATATCAAATAGTCAGATATATGAATATGTATTTCAATAAGATGTGGGGTCACCTCATAAAGGTATTATACCAATAAGCTTTCAACTAATATTGAAGTTGGTCAGAGTATCCAAAGATGCTTATTATATTAATAAGAATCCCATTACCCCAAACCAGTCCATAAAGCAAAAGCAGAAAACACTGAGAACAGTCCCAAATTTCTAGTTCCATGAAATTTGTTGAACAACACAGACTGATTTAAATGGCACATACAGATAAAAAGTAATAAATACAGATAGCTACCCATGAGGAGTGGCAGAGCAAAGCAGAGCAGATAGACAGATATAGATGAACACAAACTATTTCATTTCTTTCAGCTTTCAGTGTACAACCAAACTTACTTTTTTTTATATTACCATAGAACCATAGAGATTCTCTCTTTTATATATATATATATATATATAGTTCCACATGAATTTTTTTTTTTTCGATATTAAAAAAAAAAACCAATTCAATTCAGCTGACCAAAAATATTTTCAATTCAGTAAAAAAAAAATTAAAAGAGATAAAAGATTATAATAATGGATTTAATCACAAAACAGGTTGTGAGTTTGAACCAGTGAGACCCAACCTTCTTCTTTTCCAGAAATTAGAGTCTGGAACAAGCTTCTCTCCGGTTCTTGCTGGTTCCGATTTACACCTTGTGAGTATGAGAGGACCTACAGAGACATCTACAGCTTTCAATTCTTCAACGTTTGAGGAGCTGAGGAATCTTTCTTTAATTGAATCTTCGAATTCTTTCAAAAACTCCAACTTTTTCTCGGTTTCGGGAGCTATCCTCGATTCTTGATCCGAAATTGACTCGCTTGCCGATGTGGGTTTCCCTGTATGCTCCGCATGTTCCTCGTCTCTGTTGTTTTCTTGCTCTGTTCTTCTCCTCCGTTCCTCAGTTTCCTCTGTCCCGAGCGGTGATTCCCAGAATCTACTGGCCAGAGATGAAGATCTGTACGGAGCAGATCTGCACCTAGTTAACAAAAAAGCGTTCTTTGGTGGTGAACATGAATTAGACACAAAGACCTTAGCTACAATTTCTTTTTCAACATCATCTTGTTCTTCTTCTTCCTCTTCTCCATCTTCTCGCTCTGAAATTTCAATGTTATTCCCAAATTTCTGTTCAGATTTTGGTGAATCTTGTCGAGTTTCGCCTTTTCGTCGAAAACCCACTTGAAAAAACAAGACCCACTTGCGCCAAGCCGGCCCGCAACACTTGCGTTTCCTATTCCAGGCAATATGGCGGCATAACAGAGCATTTTGGAGCCATTTGCACCTGCGTCTTGCCTTGGCTCCGACACGGCGGTTCCGAGCCTTGCAGGGTTGTTTGTTGGAGGAGCGGCGGACCCGGACTTGGCCCATGCAAGTGACTTTTGGAGAAGTTGGTTCTTGAGTTTCAATGGAGGCGTTGGAGTTCCTTTTGCTGCGAACAAACATTGGGCTTGAACGTGCCCTGCCTCTGCTTCTGCTCCCCACATTGGACCTCAGAAACCTCATCAATGGTGGTGGGAACTTCTCAGTCCGACCTGGACTCGATATAGGCTTTGTGGATAGCTTCATTTTCAAACCCAAAAAAAAACTCTCTGTTTCTCTCTCTACCAGACTCTGGTTTTTTTTTTTGTGTTGAGCTGTGTTTATGGAAGAGAGAAGAAGATATGGGGTGTCCAGTGTCCTATGTTATAGCATATTGGTGTGGCTTTTATTTCTCATGTGTTGGGCACTTGTGCTTGTGCCAAAGAGATTTATTTTATTTTATTTTATTTATATAATTTTATTTAATCTTTGCACGGATGGGTAGGATCCACTGTTAAGATTTTATCTATATTTCGAGGTTGTAATTCTTGTTGTGTTGTGTAGTGTTGTGTAGTCTACTCTTCTGTTTGGCATGGCTGGCACTTGTGGTCAGTTCTAGACAGACTTGACATCTAGGAGGAAATTTCTTCCAAAATTGTTTACCTCCAAATTTAGTTTTCCTTCCTTCTTGTTATTTCTTTTTTGACGAGGGTTAAGGGCAATATTTTTATTATAAATTATAGATGATATATTGTTATTGATTTTTATTTAAATTCACAATTTAAATTATTTTGTTACCTATTCATAATAATTAATAACAACTTACCCCTTAAAATTTACTGAAAAAATATTATAAACATAATATTTTATTCCCTTTCTTTTTCTTTTTTTAATTTGAAACGTTAAAAATGTGTAATGGTTTAATCTTTATACGAGCATCTAGGACTATTTACACATCATCTACTTATCCCAAAAAAAAGTAGATAGTGTGTAAATATACCAAATTGGATTAATATTTTAATAATCTTATTATTTAGTGTCTATTTGACAAGATTATTTTTTTTAATTTATTTTACTATTTAATTTATTTTTGTTACTATTTATGGATTTTACTACACTTTTTAATACTATTTATAGGTCTCATTATACTATTTCAACTAACTTTTATCTTTATCTATAGTATTTTCAACAAAAAGTTTTAAGTTTCAGTAAAATAAGCAAATCTCAAATAGACTTTTAATATTTAACAATTTAGACTTGCTCAAAAATTAGACTTATAAGTTTCACCATAATTCATTTTAGTACTATGAGTTCCAAGTTTACTAAATTAAGACATTTTCAAATTTTGCTTCTCAAAAAAAAGACATTTTCAAATTTATTTAATAAATGTCTTTTCATCATCTTCAGTTAAATTTTTTATTAAAAATTTTTGGAAAATATTTTCAATCATTAATTAGATTTTTTTTTTTAATTTGAAGAAAAAAATTAAAAGTTTGGACAATTAAGCAATATTAAACAAAATTTGAAGTTTCTCAAAAAAAAAAACAAAAAAAAAAAACAAAATTTGATGGAGAGACCTTCTTTGAATCTACTTAAAACGTAGAGGACTAAGATAAATGAAAACAAAATTTGAAATGAACTCTACTTATATTTTAAGTGTGAATTTTGTATTTTAGCCAAAATTTTAATATACTTGAAATTGGATTTTTTTTTAATTTGAAAAAAAAAATTATAAGTGTAAATTCAATGGAGAGACCTTAATTAAATTTACTTAGAATTTAAAGGACTGAGATCAGTGAAAACAAATTTTGAAATAAATCCTACTTATATATAAGTGTAAATTTTACATTTTAGCCAAAATTTTAATATAAATGGAATGACTAGATTGGTATGAAATCTTTATTCAGAAACTGCTATTTTGTTTTTATTGTTTTGAAGCACAGTTACTGCTATTCTGGGGGATTTGTTGTAGCGTATGAGTAAGACAATTCAATCGAGTAAATACTAAATATTGTAGAGAGAATAACCGTTAGATCTTTTTGATTTTGTTTGGGTTTTTTTTGTCGGTTTTATTATACTATTATAGTAATAGTAACAATGATACTATTTTGAGCATTGGAAAAGTGACTGGTTGTCAACTTTTTTTTCCGGCCTCAAGAGTCAGAGTCTGGGTTTGTCCACTCAGTCACTCAACAATCCATGATTGGTTTGTGATTGATGCACTTCTGCTACTACGTCATGAAGTAATTAACTTCTTCAATCTTTGTTCAACAAACTTAACTGCGTCTTACTTAATCAAGTAATATTCTTTTTATTTTATTTTTTTTTACTTATTTTTTAGTCATCATGTTGTTGAATGATGATAATTTACCCAACCTTCTTGAGTTGAGTCTGAAATGATTCTCCTATAATCTATTTATGTAAATGTCTAAGTTCTCCATGGAAGAAAATCTCATTATTGTAGTAAGAATTTACTAACATGTGCCCTTAGAACATATTAATAAATCATTTTAAAAAAAAATTTACTGAAAAACGAATAGTTAGTACTTCTAACAGTTTTTTCAATTTTTCATAAAAGAATTTTCAAAATAAATAGTTAATGTTTGTACTTATTTTGGTATTACAATGTAATTTATATTTATATAATAGTATAAAATAAAAGTTAAATTATATTTTTTTACCATTAGAATTGCTTTCATTTGGTCCTAAGACCGATTCTTACGTTAACCAAAACTTAGGAGGAATTCAAAATATAAATAAAAACTGTTTTGTTGGCACTTAATAATTATTTTTGAAAACAAATCCAAACTTGAAGAGCAAAAAAAAAAAAAATCTCAAACTTTAAAGGTCAAGTTTAATTTATTTAAAATAAAAAAAATATTTTGTATTCATTTAATTTTTTTTAAAAAGTAGTCTATAATTTACTAAAAATAAAAAGAAACTCACATCTCTCTCTCTCTCTCTCTCTCTCTCTCTCTCTCTCAATGTAGCTCTTGCAAACCGATCACCATAAAACCAATTATGCATCTACTTCCTCTCTTTCTCTTTAACCATTACCATAAAACCACTCATACATATACTTCTTCTTTCATCATTGTTTTCACTCTTACTTATAAAATCATTTGCATCAATCACATTTAAAATAAATAATTTTATTTCATTTTTTTTAATATATGTTATGCTTTATATACAATTTATGTGAACAATTCTAGTAATTGATTCTAAGTGAATATGTCTTTAATCATAAAAAATAAGAGCATTGAGTCATTTTATTGTTAAACTTTTTACTAATAATAAAAAATTAAAATCTCACAAATAAACATAAAATATCTCGCTTTCACCTAAGACCTGAGATTATATCAAAACAACCCTAACTTCTCAATTCATGGACAAAATCCAACTCACTTCCCTTAAAAAAAAAAAAAAAAAAAAAAATCCAACTATTAACTCTTGAGCTATTTAAGTTAGGTTCTCATTAATATTGACCCACCTTATTCAGGAAAGAGTTAAAATTATTGTTTTATATATGTTAATCTAATATTTCTTTTGAGATAAGCAGAATTATAAAACTTCTATCCACTTTTCTTCTTCCTTTTCAAATTAATTCACAAATAAAAAATCGCTTGAGCTATAACTTGACTAAATAAGTAAATAGTTTGGCAATTTCCTCAACAAAAAAAAAAAATGTAAATAGTTTGGCAAGTTCAACATGCAGAATTTATTAGTTGCTTGGATAAATTTTATTTGCTACCTAATTTTATTTTTCAGTTTATATTTCAGAGCATTAAATGAAGGCATTAAAATCAACAGTTAAGACTCTTATCTTCTACTCAAAACAGCAGTTGCTAAACCTACAAGGTAAAAGCAGTGGTTAAGTCTCATAATGGTTTGATCAGTGCCCAACAAGCTAATTCATTTTTGCTTAAGATGTGGGTCTTGCCAGGGGGTCATGCTGGGGTCTTTCATTCATCAACGATCATAGGTTGAAGGGTACTATACTACGAGGGTAGAACCTAATTGGTTAAAAACCTTTGTGTATGTTTAGTAAAGCCTAATTTGATGAGAGTTTTAAACAAATAAATTAATTGATTTGATATCTCAATTAAATTGCAACAAACGGCACCTTACCACCACTCATTTGTAAATTTTTTACTCTTTTTTTTTTTTTTTTTTTGTGTAGGTTTAACTTTTAAGTATCATTGGATTAATAGACTATAAAGCAGTCAAATATTAAAAGTTCAAGTTCATTCATTTAGTTTTATTTCGAATACTAATTGAACTTGAGCTTCTAAGCATCAGCATCTGGCATGCTAAAACTCCAAATATGCTAAAATTTAGCATCAAACCCCATAAATCTTGCATTACCCGCACTTTGAATTCTAAAAAATTTTACCATTGAGCTACAGTACCATCATACTATTATGATGGTACTGTAATAAGATGGTGTTTTTTTAACCTAATATTTTATTGGCTTTTGGGTTTTAATTTGGGTATTGAGTTTTATTATTTTATTGTGTATATATATTATTTTAATGTGTTATATGGTAAAATAAAAGTTGGATATTGGGTGTATTGAAAAATGGCATGGTATAATAGATAAAGTAGCTTTTGTGATAGTAAAATGTGATATTTTTTAGAATACCAAATGCTAATGCTCTTACCAAACAAAATTACATGTCCAAACTTAATTAATTTTCTTGTCAAATAAACTCGACCTTATTAACAAGCTACTTGTTTAACTTATTCTTTTCCATTATATATTAAAACCATGACTTAAATTTTTACCCTTCACAAATCTATGGATTTTTATTTCAAATGATTGTTTCTATTATCAATAATTACAAATAATAAGTTGATAATATATAGACCTATTTACAAATTTACACAATCCAATTTCAAAGGTATATAAGTATATTAGTCTTATATTCACAAGCTTGTTCAAGAACACATTATTATATTTGATATTGACTTATTTAATAGTCAAGTCTAAACTTGAACTTGAGCTTGATTTGTTTGTTAAACAAAAAATAAAAAATAAACAAGTTTTATTTTGAGTCGAACTTAAGCTATTTATAAACAGCTTAGTTCATTTATAGCGCTAAATTTGATTCCACATTAATTTTTTATTTTTTATTTAAGTAGATAGTGAAATTATTCGAGCATGATTGAAACCACAAACATGAGATGTCATAAAGAAAGCCATTAAAGTCTTCATATTAGCTTGTGTAAAATTTATTCTCTATTTCAAAATAAAACCTTTTTCTTTACTCAAAAAATTTTTAAAAAAAAAAGAATCCACTTCTTTTTATTTTAGCTAACCATTTTTTCAAACATCCTCATATAATTCTTTATTCTAAACACTATTTTATTTAAATATTTTCTTTTTCTTTACTTTCCAAAACACCAACTTTTCCACCAATTTTCATTAAAAAAAATATTTAAAAAAAAAAAAGAGAGTAAAATACATGTTTGGGAAGCCAGTGTACTATCGTACTATCACTGATTAGACAATAATCTTGCAAAAACAGTCGGCGCAACTAAAAATTTGTTCCACTTATAGTTGGCGAAATGCGAAGCAAGTGTAATTGTTGTGGCCTAATTATCAGATCAAGACGCTTGTAAGCTAAGATTTAAGTTCTGCAAATACTAACTAATCATACCTTTTATGATCACGTGTAGTATCAGTTCTTTATTAAAAATTAAAAAATTACCAACTAATCAGCTGGTCTTTCATAAAATATTCGTCCGTATCATTTTTTTTAATTTCTTGGTATCAAAACCTTTGGATTGTTAGCTTATTATGATACTTTCAAGCTCTTTTACGTTCTCCTTTTATACAAGTATAACTTAAAAAATTTACTCAAAAAAAAAAAAAAGTGATTCATTAATCTCAGCAAAAAAATAAAAAAAATAAAACTTAAATTCATTAACTTATTTAACTTTAAAAAATATGAAAATTTTTAACTATCAAATCTTATAGCTCAACTAGTTAACACTTTCTAATATTTTCCAAATGAATTATCAAAAAAAAAAAATATTTTCCAAATGAAAAACCTAGAAATCTGCAACTATCAAAAAATATCTAATAGGCAAACGAGAATTTATAAATTTATACATAAAGTAATTTAAAAAATACACCAGATTATATAAACTTCAAAATAACGGACACCAACTTCAATAACTGACCATGACTCCTTTAATCATAAACAATAAAATGTTTATATTTCTAATATTAATCAAGACTAATTAACGAATGCCTTTAAAATATTTGTTAATAAATTATTTAAAAAAAAAAAAATTGATCTCATTTCGCCGATATCCGTTAACTTTCCCATATCAGTACCCACTACCCACCAAAAAAACAAACAAGAACAAATCTAGGTGTAATAATTTATTGAATCTTCACAGAATGGGAAACAGCAATTCTCCCAAGTCCCAACCCCACAATGGCTGAAACTTTCTTCATGTTTGTCTCCCTGACTGAGCAACACCATAGCACTAGTTATGGCTACTTTCCACTACTACCCCAAGTGAATTCACATCACCCAATGATAGGTCAGTGCATTTTAGGAAAATATCAGTGATGTGAATGGAGTGCCTACTCATTCTATCCAAACCACAAATCAAAAAAGTCAACTAGGCTATCAGGTTTCCTTGCTGGCACTCAAAAAAGAGCTTGACTAAGAGCAAGAAGACCAGAGAGGTAAATAGGGAATCACATAGTGAAGAGAGTATAGCAGTAGACACTAGACTTAAAAATTAAGATCATAATATAAAATTATTAAATTACATGTGCAGATTGCAAGACAAGCAAACTACTACAAGTTTTTTAATACTATACTATTTTTTGGGAGGGGTGGGGGGGTCAAGCTGTTTTTTTTGTTTTTTTATTTTGGCCAAAAGAAAGGAACAAGCTGATGATGTTTGGTAAATAGGCATTGTGCAAATAAAGGAGGTGCTAACATTACTTTCTTACCTATATATAATACATTAATCATCTTACATAATGACCACACAATGCTGAGTCCATAGGTCTTTTCATCCCAACCACTGATTTATTTGATTCAGATTCAGTCTGGTTCTTGTAATCCCATTCACTGGTATGCTTTTGTTCCTCATGTGCCTCAGTTTCATCATCTAGGAAACAATGCCACCAAGTTCAGTCATTTGAGTTAGTGAGTTACTACAATAGTTGCAGCTATTAAAAACCAAAAGCTTCTTTTCACAATTAGCTTAAATGAAAGGAGCTAAGTCCTACCGGAAACATTTGACAGAGAGAAATTAGTTAGGCGTCTAACGCAGTCCTTCAATGCTTGGAGTTCAGCTTCCTTTGAATTAAGTTTGGATTGAGCTGAATGCAATTCAGATTCCAGCTCTACAATTTGGTTTTCCTGCTGTTCAATGAGCAAATGGCAAAGTTTCTGATCGAGTTCAGCTGGCACCACTCCATCAAACTGATTAGAATGCAAATTCTGGCCCTCCACTTCATGAAACTCCATATCTGAAACTTCAGTCTGGGACAGATTTTCAAAGTCAATCTGATAGAATTATCTAATTTAAAAAGATGAATGGTTTAGCATAAAGGAGCAAAAATTGACTCAGTTCATGAATTACCATGCCCACAGGCATATGGCATTCATCCTCTGCCAAGTCCTGTATGGAAGTATTCTAACATGCATAAAGATAGAACAAGCCAATGTATCGTTTCCTGCTCCATGTACTAAAACTCTATTCTTTTGGATTTTTGCCAAGTGTAAGTTGAGAGGGATGAATAACCAAACTTGATATTAGGAGTGGAATGCATATTAGTTTTGGTGCACCATAATTGATAGCAATTGTCATAATACTTGACATTATTAAGTTTTTAGTCCAGCACTCTTACATATGTACATTTAAGTATAAAGTGCATCACAGACACAAAAATTCCGTATCTGGAACTGACACAGGACTCTATTTAATAGAATCAGCATGGAACTCTACGTAAATGTAAATGGGGAGATGACCGTATAAGTATGAATGACACATCCTTATATGTTAAATTAATCTAATAGAAGGGCATAAAATTAAAAATACTTTTAAAAAAATCTCACCTCACGGTCCTCACCCAGAATTGGTCTCATTTCTTCTTGTTGAGAAGCTTCTGTGATGCACCAAGGAAGTTTTTGCAGTTCAGACTCAAACTCAGCTTCCAGTTCATCCATTTCAAGTGGCCTTGGTTCTGGCTCTTCAGTAAGAACACTACTTGCATATTCACCATCATCAGTAACAGGGACATCAGAAATTTTGAAATTATTAGGGTCTACATTCTGTGTGTTAAACTTATTTAACGCAAGTTGTGTATGCTTGCTATTATTTTTCCTTGACTTTGCATCAGCTTTACTAGCAGGACCCGAAATGTGCTGATGATGAGATGATTTTCTTTTGTAAAGCTCAGTTTTTAATTCCTGAACAACTTTTGCAGTCTCGTCCACAGCCATATTCAGCTTACTGATCTCAGTTTTCCCTGCTGACATCATGTACATGATCCCAACACCAAGTCCCCAGCCAAATAAAGAGCTTTCTGTAGGGTAAAGCATTAGGTGAATTTCAAAGTTAATACTAAGCAAAAGAAAGCACAAATTTAAAAACAAAAAACAAATACGGCAATTAAACAATAGAATTAACAATATGAACACAGGTGCATGTCCAGTTGTCCACTAAAAAGCATGGATAAGGATTTGTCTACAAAACAAACAAAAATGTTAATAACAATTGATTTTCTCTTCTTCTTCTTTTTTTGGGGGGGACCCATTTTTTGTCTAGTTATCACTTTGGAGTTGGACCCCTAGAGCTTCATTACAGGACCATAAACAAAGTTGATGGACAATTAGTACAAATCTCTTTTGAAGCAATCAATCGTATGAAAGATTCTTCATGCAAAGATGAGGGTAATAATATACATGGTTTAAATTTATGGCACAAATGATTAGACATCTAGGACACTTGAATTCTCTAGAAATCACAGAGGATGTGGATTTGAGGACTAAACATAAAATCATGTAGACATCCTCTTTAGTAAAATGTCTTTACAGAGACACATTTTTTCTTTTATAAGTAAATAAAGACTTTATTGAAGTCTTTACAAAGACACATGACCCTACATATAATCACCCTGCAATTTTTAATATTGAGCAATCATTTTTTACGTTTGTGTTATAGGAAGTACGGAACTTCTTTAACTCAAGGCATCATTTTTTTCTTTTATATAAAGTATAACAAGACTGCTTCCAAATCCCATGCCCCATTTCTAAGTAAATGATTGCTTTTGGATAATTTCTTTGCACGTAACCTTATCTATGCGTCCTTAGTATCAAACACTACACCCAGATCACAGGAAAAGGAAGCTTCAAAAATTCAGTTTCTATATGTTAGAGATATATTAGCCCAATAACATGGGCTCAAGCCAAATCCTGCCTTGCATGCAAGCCTAGTCTTCTACTTGTCTTACAAGCTTATTAACCATAGTTACTTAGGGGGTGTTTGGTAGTGTATTTTGAACAACAGTTTTCAATATTTAAATAACATTACAAGCATTTTCACACACTTTTTTACCTACACGTATTTCCCAAAAATACAAACAACATTACCAAACGGGCTCTTAGTTAGTGTATGGTTAGTCTAGGATTTAGCCTACTATATATACCCATTTTGAGTTTATTATAACACAGGATTTGTACTTTACTCTTATCCGTGGACGTAAGCCATCAAGTTGAACCACGTTGCGCTCTTATGTTGCTCTCTAGTTTCCACTTCCGCTTCCACGTCTATTTTAGCATATTTAACACTATAGAGCTCTATGTTGCTCTAGGGAAACTCCTACTTCAATTCTACACATAAAATTCAGTTTTCTATGGATTGAATTATAATTTTCTATTTCGATTTATTATTATTATTATTATTATTATTATTATTATTTTGGTAGTCTGCTGGTTCAGTGTACTTTATTCAGCTTAATAAAATTCCTTACTGGCTTTTTTTTTTTTTTTTTTTAAGCTCAAATTCCAATTTGGGGAAAAGAATGTCACAAACAGTGAGCCCAATTACAATTTACAGGCAACAATGAGACTAAACTAAAGAAACAGTAAAATGTGAACCTTAATTGAAGAAAACAACAGTTCGGTGACTAACCTTTAGAATTAGAAGAAGACGATCCAGACTTGTTAGCGACATTCTTGTTAGTCTTCCTTCTCTTTAAGGAAACAGCGAATTTCCTAGCAGAGCTCTTCCTCTGAATCTCCTTCACTGCCTCTCCTTTCTCTTTCCCCACACGGCCAGATCTGTCTCCAGCCTTCTTAGCAGCCCCAACCAGTTTACGAGAACCGGGTTTCTTGCGCGAGTTGCTCGATCTAGATCGAGACCCCGAACTCGAAAACCTAAAGATACCATCCCGTTCTTGTTCCTCGAAATTACAATCAATCGGAGTCGACGGAGGCGGAGAGTCCAGTTTGGAAGCTTGAGGGTTGAGGCAGTGGGGTTGTTCGGTGGGATCGGAATTGGCATTGGGGTTAAAGAGGTGTTTGGCGACGAGGCTTGTGGAGCCAGCTACTGCTGCAGCTAAGAGAACCTGCCACATCCGGTGAGAGAAAAAAGAGAGAGATATCAAACGAAGTTTCTGTTTTTTGTTTTTTGTGTTTTTGACAGTGAATTAAGAGAAAGAGAAGCGGGCGTTGAAGATAGTAGAGACTAGAGAGTATTGAATAAGGAGAGGGTGGGTTTGGTTTGGTAGGGGGAGAGGGAGTACTGTTCTTGTCACGGTGACAGGTACCTTTGGTTTTTTTTGATTTGTTTTGTTTTTTCCCGCTTTCACCAATTTCCCAAGGGGAGAAAATAATAGGATCCGGGATTTGATTTGATCATTTTGAATTTTGCTGGGTGTTCACGTGTACGGCGCCCTGCAGGCTGTACCTTGCAGGAGCTCTTTGGTTTGTACATGGGCTAAAGCCCAATTATATAAGAGTGAGGTCTATTAGAAAAACTTATGCCATGTTTGGATATTCGGTGAAGGAGGGAGAGTAATTTTGGCCATGTTTGGTAGACTATCTAAACAATATATTTTTAGTTTTTAAATAATATTACATATTTTTTCACACACATTTTTCACTCACACGTATTTCAAAAAATTACAAATAATGTTACCATATGGGCCTTTAAATACTTTGTTTGGATATTTTTTAAGGAAAGAGTGAGAGGGATTTGGAAGGGTTTGAACTACTTTCAACCCCTCATTTTTAATTCTCCCAAATTAGAGAGATTTGAAGGGAGAGTGGAGTATAAAAATGCTTGACCAAATAAATTATCAAATGGTGTTTTTTTTTTTTTTACTTTTTTTTTCTCTTGAAAAAAAAAAGGAAAAAAAGAAGCAATTCTTTTAGGGAGAAAAGTTATGTTCAAAACATTTTCACAACAAATCTTATATGGCAGGTTGCCACTTGCTATTATTAATAGGTAAGAAAGTAATTACTTGCTTTACTACTGCATTAAACATTATTTCACGTTTTTTTTTTAATAATTCAATAGTTACAATAATAGGAGAGGGAGATTTAAACCTCGGTTCTCTTAATAAAGGAGAAAAAACTATGCCATGAATTATAAACTCTCATTTTTTTCAAATTTGGAACTTAAAGTTATAAAAGATTGGCATTTTGCAATGACAAAGTCAGAAATTATTTTCAAGGAGGACCAATGTTATATAGTGATATGAAAAAATTTAGAGTTAGAAACTTATGTATATGATTATTTGTCCAAAAAATTCTTGATCCACTGACAACACAATAAAAATCACAAGCTAATTAAGAAGGTAATAAATGTGAAAATAATAAACTTCATGATTCGCCATCAATTAATTCATGATAATCAATATAAAAAAAATTCCGTCTCTAGTAAAAAAATAAATAAATAAAAAAAGATCCACCATCAATGTTAATACCATTGTCATAATATTTCTTTACAAATTTATCAAAAGTCCAAATATGACATTTGTTGATATTTATACTTTTCTAAAGAAAAAATAAATGATAAAAAAAATAAAAAAAGAGATGTGAAAAGTACATGAACAAGATATTTGTAATTAAAACATTATAATTAGGTGGTTCTGGTAAGTCTATAAGCTAAATAAGAGCTTTGTAGCTTAATTTGACACTTTCTTATGCACGAAATGCTTTGGTGTTTAGTAGAGAAATTGTTTGAGATGTGGGGTTAGTAGCATATTGTAACTATCTTTAAAAAAAAAAAAAAAAAAAAGTCTATCAATTGAAAAATTACATGATACTTAGAGTCTTTTGGCACTGTTCCAAGTTATTTAGGGAATTGAGGAAAGAGAGTGAATTTCGGCAACGGTGTTGCTGAAATTCAACAAAAGTATGAGAGAAAAAGAGAAAAAGTGGGAGAGCGAAAATTTTGAATTTCGGTAATCACATTACCGAAATTCCTACTGCCCAAACCTGCTGACCGAAGACCAATTGTGGCAATGCCATTACCGAAATAGGGAAAAAAAAACTGTGGCAATTGTTGCCGAAAATGGGAGGAAAAAATAAATAAATAAAATAATGGTTGCCGAAATCTAGGGAGGAATTAAAAAAAAATGCTACGTCCACAATATTTAAATTCAAATTTGAATTTAATACTCAGATTACTTTTTTGATCCAACAAAAACAATCTGCCACTTAAAATTTGTTGTAAAAATTGTGTGCACATATCATTTCTAAAAAAAAAAAAAAAAGTGGAATAGATTTGTGGCAATGGCATTGCTGAAATAGGAGGGGAAATTTTTTTAATTTTCCTCTCCTATTTCGGCAATGCCATTGCCACAAATCCATTCCACTTTTTTTTTTTTTTTAGAAATGATATGTGCACATAATTTTTTCAATAGTTTTACAACAAATTTTAAATGGCAGATTGTTATTGTTGGATTAAAAAAGTAATCTCAGTGTTAAATTCAAATTTGAACTAATAATAACTAATCACCTATGATTTGTTGTGAAAATGTTGTAAAAATATTGTGAACATAGCATTTTTTTTTAATTCCTCCCCAGATTTCAGCAACCATTATTTTATTTATTTATTTTTTCCTCCCATTTTCGGCAATGGCATTGCCACAATTGTCACAAATTTTTTTTCCCTATTTCAGCAATGGCATTGCCACAATTGGTTTTCAGTCAGCAGGTTTGGGTAGCAGGAATTTCGGTAATGTGATTACCGAAATTCAAAATTTTCTCTCTCCCACTTTTTCTCTGTCTCTCTCATACTTTTGTTGAATTTCGACAACACCATTGCCGAAATTCACTCTCTTTCCTCAATTCCTTAAATAACTTGGAACAGTGCCTGTAACGCAAATAAACTCCAAATTTAGCAATATTCAGTCAAAAGACTCTGATACTTATCCCAAATAACATATTATTTACTATTTTTTTTATATAAACATAATATTTAACTATTAGTTTGAAAGAGATCAAAATATTATAACTTAAAAATATATTAATGTAATAAAAGAATGTTAGTTATAAAAAAGCAATACAAAATACAGTATATAATTGAATATTAAGAAGGTAAAAAGAATAAGAAAAATCATATTTATTTTATTAAATAAAATACAAATCATTATGATGTATAAAAGGAAGTGAAAGGATATTTTTCTATAAAATAATAAATTTAGAGACACTACTTTTTTACCATTTTTTCATAATTGTTGAAGTAATAAATGTGGGTTTCGAAGCATAGATATGGGACAATTCAAAATGTCATTACTAGTATATGAGTTTTAAACACAAATAGTGTGGTCTAAAGAAAAACTAAAATGGCATATCCACCTTGAAATGCAAATGTTGTGAATTTATCATATTAAATTTTTCTGTAAAGATTTTTATAACTCAACTAGTTGACACTTTCTGGTATTTCCAGTAAAAACATTCATATTTCAAATTCTTTTATCCCCAGTTGTAAAATGTATGACAAACTCAAAGCAAGAGAGAAATGACAAAATACAAACTATACAATATTGTTATCTTTTTGAAATTATTGTATACCTTTTCGGAATATGAGGACTTGGGAAGAAAAAAACAGGGATGATTAGTGCATTTTATTCTTGGCACAATATACACTTAATTAATCCTTATTGATATTTCAGTCTCATTGACTCAAATTTCGTTGCAATAAGGTTTTTTTCTTGTAGTGATACATGCTCTTACGAATTCTCTAATTTCACTTCTATTTCTTGATACTTACTAATTAAACATATATCATACATACTTTTTTTTTTCATAACTTTCTCATGCATTTTACTTGTTAGTGACTAGTTTTTATTATAATTTCTTGTTGCCATTGTTAAAAATAAAAAATAAAAAATCTTTCTTTCTAGGTTCGAGCCATTCAAAATTTGCAAAACCAATCTCTAATAACAAATATTGGTCGAGACAGATGCTTTACAATTTGCAATTCGCAATCATCATTGTAAGTTGTTAATGGATAATTTTAGATACCTTTTTATTATAGGGTATTACCACTATAAAGAGTTATGTACTTGCTTACAAGTACGGGTAAAGAAGCTTGTGGAGGATCTTTGTTAAAAAAAATTTATGAGCGAGATTTTGGTTGATCCATATGATGTTTCAGAATTTTTTGAATTATTACCCTGTAATTTCTTCCTTTTGATTTGAAGCTTTAATATCTTTTTTTCCCTCGAAAGTTGTTCTAAAATAGTTTGCTTACATGTGTGTGAATTTTCTATATTTTTTTTCTTCTCAAAGTGTTCTTGGAAAGAGAAAAGCAGGCCGCGGAGGTCGAAGAATAGGAACTTGAAGGACGGAATACACCTTACATATCATTTGTACAAGTATTAGTTAATGGATTAGTAAGGTGTGAAGAATCAGAGGGGCAAATGAAATTTTTTTTTTGTACAAGCTATATGACGGTACTAGTGACTTCATTCATGATTACATATCGTTTCTAAATGTTTAAAATATCAATGATTCAACATCTCATTACTTATCTTTGTACTTTAGGATGTTCCTATTCAATGATTTTGATTTGAAAATGTTGTCCTTCTCTTTTATGAGAAGCAAGAGTATTAAATTTCGATTTCATTGAAAAACAACTAATTCAGGTTTGATCGATTGGCTAAGTTAAGTGTACCTATATTACTTTTTGTTGCAATAGGGACTTAAAAATACTATTATATTACATCAATATTTTATTTGTTACAATATCTTGCAAAAACTTTGTCGTAAAAGATTAATCCCTACTGCTTTTTATTTGTTGCAATATTTTTTTGTTGCAATAAAGTATTTTTATTATTATTAAAAATACTTTATTGCAACAAATGTTTTGCAACAAAACTCTATTGTAACGAAATTTTTGTTGTAATAGTCTAATGCCACAAAATTTCTTCGTTGCAGTAGAGGTTTATTGCAACGGTGGGCAACAAAATTTTTTCGTTGCAATAGATGTTTATTGCAACAATTTCAAGTTTATTGCAACAAAAAATTTCGTTGCAATAAGGCTTTTTTCTTGTAGTGTATGGATTCTCTTCATGTGGAATTTTATCAACGTAGCAAATCTAATGACAAGGTTATAAAGTGGTGGTGAATCTTCTTTTAGACATATTTTTCTATTGATAATAACCTATTCCAAATTAGATATGATTTACATTGTGATCAAGAAAACCCACCCATCCATCATCATGTCGAATGTAGGAGACGTAATTTCCATCTACTTGCAACACCACCCCATACAATGTATAAAACTTTATCTGTCAAATAAAGTTTTTAACACTAGTTATTGACGTTGTACTAATCACTAATTGACTAAAGAAAAGCAAGTAAATAAACAAACTAAACAGTAGCATATTGTTCTGTCAACATCTTTGAGAATGATGTTAGTTTCATAAATGAATGATTCATTTTCCAACTGTCCATCATTTGCAACCAATTTCTCCCATTTGAAGACCAAAATTTGTGGTAGCTTACTAAAATAGTCAGTTTTCTTCACTTTACCAATACTGCAGTATGTACAATCATGACCATTAATTCTACTAACACGAAACTGCCTAACGGCTTCTGTAATTGTAAGTCTCTCACTATCATGCAAAACAATGGCTTTATATTCAGTGGACTGCTTCAATGATTTCAAACACAAGGGGAAGTAGTGCTATATTTGGACTGTCATCAAAGTTGTGATATATGGAAAGCCATTCCTCACTGCTTGATGGGTGCATTTGGAGTGAAATAAATGTGAGGAGCTTTAAAAGATGTAAGCGGGCTTCTTTAAAATTAAAAACAAAAATTTGAAAACTTTTATCATTCATTGTAATTTTAGATCTCCTGTATAGCCACAACTAGTATACTTTCTTTAGTACACAAAAAGTTTACAAGTTGTGGAAGTTGTGTATGTAAGGAAGAGAAGTTGTATATGTAATTAGTCTATAATAAACATTAAAACAATTGGTTATTATAATAACACAAATTTGTGAGTGCATACACTCTATCAAGGCATCCTCAATTTTCAATTAGTTTTGCTCTAGGAAGCACAAGTGCGGCTAAATGATAGTCGTACTTGTGTTGGATGCAGCTAGACGCGGTTGCACGAGCGTCCTAGAAATTTTTTTTTATTTTTTTATAAATCCGATACAAATCGAGAAAAAAATAGAATTTTGGCTTGAAAGTGAAAATTGGGTGAAATAAAGAAAATACAAAAGAAAAAAAAAGTAAACAGTAAAAAAATAGCAAGTGTTATTGTCGCCATTGTTCTGGCAGTTAACTCGTACTACCAGGGATGTAGCTAAGATTCCAATTGAGGGGGACAAAAATATAGAACCTATTTTTTTTTTAAACTTCAAATTAGTAGCTAATTAGTATTAACAAAATATCAACAAATGAGAAAACACTAGATAATTGTAGCTAAGTAAATAAGAACATAAAAAAGAAAAACAAAGGCAAAATATATATGATAAATAGGCAAAGAGAAAACCAAATATCACCTAAGTTCTAAGCTATTAAGTTAAAAAATAATGACTCCAATCCATACACAAACAATTACTAATTATAAATTTATAACTTCTCATCATGAAATTAACTAATTGCATATATGTGCATTGATAATTGAATAGTGTATCACGGCCCATGTGTTGTAGCATTTTTAATTTTCTTATTTATTTTTTCAAATACCTTTTTTGAGAATAAATAAAAATGATAGTAGCAAACTGCCTATAACCATCAATCATGTTCTATTGTATTGAATACTTCTAACCCCTCATTTTTAATTTCCCCAAATTTGAGAGATTTGAAGGGAGAGAGAGCATAAAAATGCTTGACCAAATGAATTATCAAATTTACCCTTACCATATTAACAAAATTACAAATGAAAGGACTAATTATTCCCCTCCCTCTTGCTTAATTTTAAAAACATCAAAATAAGGTGGAGGATAACCATTTCCCTCTACTCTTCTCTTCACTACTCTCCTTCTCTCTACTCTCCTCTTTCTCAAAACTTCAAAACATAGTATTAAGGTACCTTTGGATTGAGAGGAGGGAGGGGGAGTAGAGTAAAGTATAGTAGATTTAGTACAAAATTAGTTTATTTTTTTAGCCAACTCTACTTTACTTTCCTCCACTGCCCCTCCTTTCCCCCTTTATCCAAGCATGCCATTAGGTGCCCTCTTGTATAGAAGAAGGGAGCATAGCTCTTTGAGCGTGTAAGAATTACCGAGGTCTATTACATACTTCCTATTATACAAAAGATTAAGTTTAGCTACAAAATTTATTGTAGTTTAAAATTACAACTTTACTCAATAAAATAAATATTACTACATATTTTAAAAATCTAATCGTTGAATTGCATGTTCTTTACGCTCTTAATACACATCAAATTTTGTGTCAATTAGATATTATTTACTATATGGTCTATAAGCTTATATTTTATGCACAATTTTAAACTATAAAAATTTATAATTTAAACAAACAAATTAGTTAATAACCACGAAAATTTTGAATAAAATATATTTTCTCTCTTTTTTTTTTTTGAAACTAATATATTTTCTCTCTTTAATCTATTGTTTAAATATAAATTTTGATAATTATGGTAGTTAGTACTTAGTAGACATTTATTATGTTTCTCAAAAAAATAAAAAAAAAAGGTAGACATTTATTATGATTTTGTTTGAGTATGGAGCTTTTTTTTTATATTAGAGAATATAATTATGGAGCTATCTAAAGAGAATATGATGTGGCATGATTCATGGCAAGTTTAATGGAAAATTTTTGGCCCAAACATGTTTGGAGCCTTAGGTTTCAACTCCCAATAGGAATATGACATATGTTCATGCTATGTATGTGCAATGCACATAATTCACTTGATTGGTTTAAGTGTGGTTAAGTGAGTCAAGTGTCAATCTAACACTAGCTATTGCTAATACAAGTAGTTAACTCACTAACAAGATCATCCCTAGTATGGTAAATAAGAGTGGCTGCCCAACGAATTAACAGCTTCTAATAGACGGATTACTGTAACTAATTGTTCTAAAATATAAGGTTGTCAACTTGTTGAAGTTGCTCTTATGTGATCCAAATGACTCGGCACCATCTTAGACTCTTGGGCCACCCTCTAGAGCCCTTAAATGAAGTCTCCAGGAAAATCTGACTCGAACCGATTCGGTTTTGATTTCCTTTGTCACAAACTTATTGGTATCGAGCTCCTATATTTTCAAGGTGGGGTCGGTTTTCTCTCCTATATTTGACTTTTCCTTAGTGGTCATGGTGTTTTTTAGGTGGGTCAAATTGTAATACTCTTCTTAGAGAGTATAGGAATTGTTTGCCAGATTCAGATTGTAATGATATTTCTCATTAGCTTTTGGATTGGTTTCAGTGGATTTTCTCTGAGAGTCTGGTCTCTCCCAACATACTGTTATATTTTTCTTGTAAGTTTTTTGTTTTTTGCAATAAAATTCTACCACTTTATCTAAAGAGGAAAGATACCCTATTATTTCAATTTATAAGAACAAGTTGATTTTGACCCCAAGTTCAAGGGTCTTTTTGAATTTTTCTATTAATCTAAAGAGGAAAAAAACAAAGAAGAGCGTATCATAAAGGGGAAAAAAAAGGTAAAGGGAATGAATAGAGGCATGTACTAAAATGAATAAGTAATACTAATCAACAAGGTTTAATATCTCAGATTTTAGTCCTTATCTTATATTTGAAACATGTTTTATTTTGGAGGGGAGGGGGGTGTTTCTGCTTTATGCGTGTGTTTGTTTCTAAAATAAAATGTTAATCGTCCCACATTGCTTAAGAGAGTGCATTATATGTAGTATAACTTGCTCCACTCTCCCTTAAAAATTATTATGATTTTTGAGCATATATTGTTGTGCATATTAACATGTAGCATCTAATAAACTTTACCTAAGTGTTACCCACAATATCATAGAGTTTTCGACAAATTTTAATTCAATTTAAAGTTCTTTGACTGAATCACGCCGAAAAAAGAAATCAACTCAAATTCATCAGTGAACAAGCTCGTATCTTTGTTATTATTCCACCTCCCTCCCGAATGCATAGCTCTAGCTTACATGAGTGAATTACATGTATAGCTAGAATTACTTAATTTTCTATATACTTAAACTGTGATAGTCCAACTAGGCTTGCAAGAAATCTCGACACAAAATGAGTTTCACTAAGATGCAATACCAACCTACCTCATTTTGCTGCTGTAGCTAGTTACTGGATGCGGTTAAATTGATGACAAGAAATACATGCAACTGTTATCAATGACCAGGTTTATAGAACTCAGTAAGGATGCAAGTTGAAGCCAAAGTGTAATGAAAAAGATAATACCCAAGCAAATACTTCCCTTCAACGAGTTGAAACAATTTTTGAACGATCCAAGTGATTGCTAAACATGGTAAATGTTGAAGTTTCTACATGTAACCAAAAATATATATTCCTACAATACTTCTTCAGCATGGTAGAATTTATGCAAGTATTAGAATATGGGGTCTTTACTAACATAAAACAATCTAGACTCCAGTATTGATCCCTCAAACAGCTGCCTTTCCTCGCCCCCGAATGAAGTGATCAAACCAAAAGTAACATTTATTGAATCATGTCATTCAATTTACCTGACAAAAGAAACAAAGAACAGTGATTTCAATGATAAACATATATCAAGATCCAAAGAATTCTTTATCCTCAAATATAATTTTTTATTTACAATATAGACACATGGTACAACAGAAATTCATGAAATAGGAAAGACTTTTTCTTGAGAGCTTAAGAATAACAGGATCAATTTAACTTGTTACCCCTGCCATATATTAAAGGAACTAAAAATAGTCAGATATTCTCCAAGCTTTCCATTGTTAGTTCTAGCTAAGTTGGGCTGTAATCAAGAAGAGGCTTTTGTATCTTATTCTAATCCTCCTTCAGTAATTCAACCTATTCGGATTTTGAAACCTCGGATGTAATAACTTCCCAAGTTATTCAGGGTTCTCTGTTTAGTCTCTATCCTTTTCTACCAAAAAATGGGGGACATAATATTTGCCCAACCACAAAGTCAGTTAAAATAAATAAATTTTCACTTCGTTCTCATCTTGGATCTTATGTTTAGTTTAAAGCATTATTTATATCCTCAATCTAGTACAGTACCTTTAACTCAAAAAAAAAAGAAAAAAGAAAGAAAGAAAGATACACACACACACACACACACACATATATATATGAAAATACTACTAATCTATATATGAAAACAGGAGTATGATTTTTGAAAATACTACTAATCTATCCTCAATCAGCATATCTGTAACTAGTTAGAGGCACATGCTCTATTTATACTCATCTTGTTTCCCACATCCACTTCAACATCTGTCATCAAACTATGCTCTTTACATAGATGTGTTATTTCTTAACCGTCCGACACAGTGCATCAACCCAAAATTCTACTCTTGCTTGTTCACCACATTTATCCTACTGTTCACTCCATGAAAACGTCCTTCAAATGCTCTTGATAACACCCCCTCCTCCCCCCCAAAAGAAAAAGAAAAAAAAAAATTCCTTTCTCGTAGGATGGAAATGTTGCTTATTATCACCTTACTTTTTGGTATGGCATGAACTTGTAGGAGGACTGAACACCCATTTTAATGCTTTGTACTGCAGTAGGCTTATTTCAATGATGCCATCAAACATTGAAAATACCATATCTAGTAATACCATTTTTTAAGAGTAAGTAACACATGCACTAAGTGGTCTTGAGCGTTTACCTCATCCCCTTCCCCTACCCTGTTTTGGTATGTGAGGAGGAATTATTATTTGAACTACGACACGTTTACAATATCCAAAAGCACTAATTGAGCATAAAATGAACATTAAATCATTTCTTTAGATATTTGAGCCTTTCCATTTTAGCTACGACATAAATGGAAAAGGATCACCTAGAAGCAGTAGAAAAATTGAGGTGGGTTCAAGTTACACCATGAGTAACTTCACAAGAGTTACACATTTTCTAAACCGTGGATTTCTATTAGAACTAATGGTTAGAAAAACACTGCTACCTATAAATATTTATTGTTTGCCACCGCAGCTAACCTATTTAATTTTACAGAGAGAAAGTGATACCTTGCATTAGTTTTTTTTTTTTTTTTTCCTACTGTTTCTCTCTCCTTATTTATTTAGGGCTCATTAAATGTTCAAAGAGAAAAGGAGACCAGGGGAATGGATTTAACCATGCCAAAAAAGGCAAGGATGAACGTCATGACCTGGAAGAGTGAAGACAATCCTGGTGAGCCAACGGGTATTGTGTTGAGCATTGCCTAGTCGGTTTGGCTGCCGGTCTCTCTACGGAGACCCTGATTTTTTATGTGATGAGTGGCTCAAGAATGAGTGGGACATATTAGCCAACGACATTCCCACTTAGGAGATGACCCATATTACCAAGGGCCAATATGGCAATATCACTGTTGAAATTAAACGTCAATTGCTCCCTTCTATGTGCTAGTGTAATTATCTCTTTCACTTGCCTCTTTAAAATTATTATTTTGAAATTATAAGTAATTTATGATTTCACTTATCAAAAAAATTATTAATTTGAAACTATCCTTTCAAAAGCAAGGATTGCAATGTCAAAAAAGAGAGGAATGGATTCGGCGATGTCTTATACAGCTTCATTGTCAAAGCTTGAAATGTGACTTAACAAAGATTGGTTTTGCAATATGAGAAGCCAGATATACAAGGAAAATTCTTCAAATCAAAGAAGCTGTTTATGAAAGAGGATGACGAGGAAGGTTGACATTGTTAAAAGCACACTCTTAGGTTTATCAACATATTATCTCTCCTTATTCATTATTCCCATTTTTGAGGTAAGTAAGTTCGAGAGATTACAGAGAAATTTCTTGTGAGGTGTACCTCAGAAGAGGAGTTCAAGTCCTCTTTGGTGGCATGGGATGTTGCTGTTCACCCAATGCTGCAGGTTTTGGGGATTACAAAGATAGGGAGCTTTAATTATGCCTTATTAGGGAAATAGTTATAGCGCTTTGGCCTTTTGGGAGTGAAATATGGGAATGATTGGGGTGGTTGGTGCACAAAAAATGTGACCAGTGCTTATGGTGTTAGCTTGTGGAGATATATTAGAAGTGGTTGGCTAAATTTTTCTAAACTCCTTCTGTATGATGTGGGGGATGGTACTAGAGTGAAGTTTTGGAAGCATGTGTGGTGTGGAGATCGTACTCTCCAAGAAGCTTTTCCGGAACTTTATTGTCTTAGTAGGACAAAGGATTCTTCAATAGCTGAGGTTATGTGTTGGTTTGGTGGGAGGATTCATTGGGATGCTAAATTTCGTCGTCCCCCACAAGATTGGGAACAAGAATCCTTTGATCTGTTTATGGATATGGTCTACTCTTCGACGATACGGGGTTTGGGTCCTGATAGGGTTTGTTGGAAGCCAGCTAGGAGTAGAGGTTTTGAGGTTAGAGGATTCTATCTTTCTTTCTACCCTCCTACCCTCTTATCCTTCCCTTGGAGAATGATATGGCATTCAAAGGTTCCTCCAAAGGTAGCTTTCTTTTCATGTTCTACTTCCTTAGGTAAGATTTTAACAACAGATAACCTTCGCAAAAGACGTGTGCTAATTCTTGATTGGTGCTATATGTGTAAGAATTGTGGGGAGTCAGTGGATCGTCTTCTGCTTCATTGCCCCATAGCTTGTGAGTTATGGTCGTTGGTGCTCTGTTTGTTAGGTATCCACTAGGTTATGCCTCATGAGGTTATTGGGTTGTTTGAGTCTTGGCAGGGTATGTCTGGACAACATCGTAACATAGATTTGTGGAGACTTGTGCCTCATTGCTTGTTATGGTGTATTTGGCATGAAAGAAATGCTAGAAGCTTTGAGAGATGTGAACGCTCTATGTTAGAGTTTAAGTCTTTTTTTTTACACACTCTCCTCATTTGGAGTGTGGTCTTTTGTCATATTTCTTGTTCTTCCCTTCCTGTTTTACTTGATCGTTGTAACCTTGGTCCTTGATTTGTGCCCCCTTAGTACATTTCCAATGTACTCAGGTTGGCTGTTTTTCTTTGCTTAATAAAATTTTCGTTACTTATCAAAAAAAAAGCAAAAACAATTAGAGGGTCTCATGGGTGTAGCCTATGGAAAAGTTTCATGACAGGTGAGGGCAATTTCTTTGATGTGGGGCCGTGGGGGATGGCACACGAGTGAGGTTTTGGCATGATAAATGGTGTGCAAAATATTCTTTGAGGGACTTGTAGCCTGACTTATACGCTTGTTTTTCACTCAATTTTGGAGAGCCAAATGAATTTTGGAAGGAAGGGGGGGGGGGGGGGGGGGGTAGTATGTGGTTATTTCTTTCCCTTGGAAGAGCATCTAGCATGTCAAGGCCCTTAAGAGGATCTTTTTTTTTGTTTAGACAGCAGCTTGGGGGAGAATTTTGACCAATGATAATCTTATCAAGAGAGGTTTCTCTTTAAAGGTTGGTGTTACATGTGCTCTGGTGTAGTGGGAAAACATTGGACCATTTGTTGCTCCATTGTGAGATGTTGCTTACATTATGTGCAACGTAGTTGCTAGAGCTTTTGGAATTCATTGGGTGCTAACAAAGACAGTAGTTAATATTTCATTTAGAAGCAACTCAACTTGAAACAAGATGAAGTGCCAAGATTAGGTTGCGCAAAGTCTTCAGGTTCAATAAAGTTCACATTGGTGTTCCTTTTTTTTTTTCCCACCAAATGACCATGTATATGCAAATTGCAGAACCCTGTTAAAGTAATTATAATCGATAGAGCTAATAGGCTCTAGCTCAATAGCACCTTCTCCACTTATAAGAGCAAGATGTAGGGTGAGATCATGGGTTAAAAGCCTCTAAATGCATGCTAAAAAAAACAAAGAAAAAAAGTTATTATTAATGAATGACGTGATCAGGTTGTGTTAAGATCTATTTACCTCAGTATTTTTTGTTTGTTTGTATATTTAAAGATACCACGCAGGTAATAAAGGTTGGACCTGCCTAACAGCATTCGCAAGCCCAGGTTTGTCCCATCTTCAATTAATTCTCTAACCCCCTATCCCCACACTATAATGATGTCTATGATTTGGGAGAAAAATAAAATATATTTAGAATTGACCCTTACTTTAAGACAGATACAAATCAAATAAAAAATTATTCAAGTTAGAATTGAGTTTGCTTCTCTAGGATGCTTCTCCTCAAAAGTCTCTACACTATTTTCTTGATTAGGGAAAAAACCGTTCTTTCATTGCCGAACCAATATCTTCCAAAGTTCACATATACACAGGTATAGTAACAAGTAAGATAAATCAAAAAATAAAATATTCTTCTTTCACTGCTCATCTAACAACCCCAAGAGTTCCTAGGAATGGGGCATACACATTATGAAAAGGAGAAAACTCTAACACAGCCTTAATTATACCAAGAAATAAAGCAAGAGACTAATAAGAGGAAAAAAATTCCAAATCAGCAGTCGTCCCAAAAAAAAAAATCAAATCAATTAATCCTATGAGCACAAAAGCTAAATTATCACAAATATTAAAGTGAAAAGCATGCTTGGATTGTTGCAAATAAAGATGGAAGGTTAAGGGGCAGGGTGGGATAACCTAAGACCATACAAGTTTGTCATAGTAGACGATCAAGCACCACCATAGGGATTTACAATCCTTCTATTCAACCCTTCAAAAATATGACTTAATTCCCTCCATTTTACATTTTGGGATGAAAAGACAATAAACTGTTTTCTGATGAGTGACAACAATAAACTATAAAAGAGTAAAAGTCAACAACTTTGTTTGTTCAGCAAATTACATGCCGCCTACAAAAAGCCCATTTTTCCAAAAAAATGTGTACAATATTCATGAAGAATTTGATTATCAAAGAGAGAGAACATAATCAAAGTCATTTGTTATATTAATTTCTCTAAATAAAGATCCCTTGAAGAACAGCTCAATGGCTTGGACAATTATGTTTTTTGGTAGACACAGGCTGGGAATACTAAATGTAAGATATTTTCACTATATTTAGTTTCCATTTCTGAGCTTCCTTTTCAAAGTGCACTACCAAAAAAGCTTCAAAACTGGCTATGAGTTGAATAACACATTAGAAACAAGATTGCAGTGGAAAGGTCTTAACCGTTGGCGCATGATCATTGACATATTGAGAGCACCATTAGACAAGGATTTAGTTCAATTTGTAATTGAAGCTTATTTTTCTTAAGACAAACATAGGGAATCCTCTTTTGAATGCAGAAATAAGCAAAACCTACAGTTCTCAAAGAAACTAGAAAGCCAAAAGCAATATTATTGATGGTAAAATTCAAGCTATCCTGTCTTACAAAGTTGTCATAACTTCTATTTATTAGAAGATTGAACTATAAAACCTTGCTAACACTTTTTAAAGCTAAAAAGACTCAAATATCTTCAAGTGAGCCCCCCCCCCCCCCCCCCTAAATCATACTCTTCCTGCATCAAACATGCATGCTCAATAGTTTCACCCCAATGTGATACCCCCATCAACCCTAATTTTCTCTGTATTATTATGTATAGCTTTTCCCTCCCTATTGCATTGTTGTCATGAAACAATGCCAACCCAGATATGGAAATACTTCTATCATAAGTTATATCACTCTAGACTGAATTCATTGTTGAACTAGACTTGCTAATGTACTCCCAAACAATTTGAAATTGAGATTCCAAAACATCAGAGGATCTGCTTTTTGACCTTACTATAGCTGAGCGCTTGTCCCAAAAGCTTAAACTAGAAATGGTGAATTTAATCACTTAAACATCATCCTATTACCCCTTGATAAGCAGGGCCCAACATGTGCAATTTTTTCTTTTTTCTTTTTTCTTTTTTAAATGGGAATTAGAGTGGAGAAATAGTTTGACTACCACTCGTCCCAAGCACTTAAGCTGTTAGGAAATTGTGAGTTTAATCACTCAACCATTATTCTAACAAATCATACCAATGAATTCTAACTCAAATGGAACATCTTCCCCTTGTAAGAGAAATAGAAAGGTGGAGGATGAGGTCGTGTGTTAAAAACCATTAGGTGCATATCTAATTACCAATCAATAAAAGAACTACAAGGACAAACACGATCAAATTCCCAAATAGGCCAACCTCGTTGATTTATTCTAAACAAACGATATCCACCTACAGAATTTGAAACAAATCTAACACAAAACTAGCTCTAATCACACATGTAAAAGTCCAATGTCTAGATTATCATTAAAAAAAAAAAAATGAAAAAAAGATTGAATTTCCAACATACCCAGATGAATTTCACGACTCAATTGTTCTTGGTAGCCATGTTTTTCCTAGCAGCCCTGGCATTATCGTACTCGAACTTCAACACATTGGGTATATGAGACGTGTCCTTGACATAGAACATCCTCCCAAACGCGCTTTCCTCAATGGCCGGAAAGTAAACGACGAGCACAGAATTCACAAACCAAAACCACACCGCCCCAAGAAAAGCTCCCAGAATAGCCCCAGCAAAGACCTGAGCAACTGTGTGGTAACCCAAATACACCCTCGAATACATGGTGAGAAACGCCATAGACCAAAGCCAGAAATGCACGGCCCACTTGCTCGTCGTGCGAAACAGCCCATACCCTTTATAGGTCATGAGCGAGAAGTAAACGGAGAAGAAGAACATGTACTGAGAGTGGCTCGAAGGCCAGCCGTGCGAGTCGCACATCTCGAGGAGAGCACAGGTTTCGGGGCGAGCTTGCTGTACGGAGGTTTTGATGAACTCGTTGATGAATTGGGAGATTATGAGGCCGATAGCGAAGAACATGCCTTGGAGTTCGCGGCGGAAGATGAAGTGGGAGATGAAGCCGCCGAGGCTGATGAAAACTGGGACCAGGGAAACCCAGGCTAGGAAGTGACCCAGCTGATCTCCTTTCCGGTACCGCACGTGGACCAGTGTGACGGCCTTCAGTGGCGCTGGAGGCATCGTCGTGTGTGAATGGGGCATAATTCTGGGTTTCAATTCAGGTGGGAAAATGGTGGTTGAGGAGGGAGGATTTTAGTTTTGATGGATTATTTTATGGTGTTTGTTTCTCGGGAAAGCGTTGACGCTAAAAAGAAAAAAAAAGAGGCTTTGTTAAAGACCTGCACCATAAAGGACCGTTCACATGAGGTCCGCGAGCCCACAACACAAGCGTGATTTTCGTGAACGGCAGACCTGCCTGGTTATGGATGATGGATCATCCGTGGGATCCACTGGATTTGGACTATGGATCATGAAAAATAGGGGAATCTGGCTAACTAACTATAAAAATTAAACTTTATAGTTAGTTGTTTCAGTTTCTAAACTATATTACTTACTAGCAAATCGAGTCTAAGAGACTCGATTTTGGCCTCTAAGTTGAGTCTCAAACACTCGATTTTCATGGTCTGATGTGGCATTTTTTTCCACGTAGAAACCACCTGGCGACCACTTGAAAATCGAGTCTTAGAGACTCGATTTACAATTCAAAAATATTTGAAAAAATTTTCAGTCTCCAGGTTTCTCTTGTACAAGCCAAAATACCAAAAAAAGAAAAAATACAACCAGATCACATGTTCATCAGTGAAGAAAAAAAAAAATCCAGAAACAGGCGGCCGGATCGGATCAGAACAGATCAGAGATCAGAGAGAGAGAAAGACCAGATCAGACATCAGAGAGAGAGAAAGAGCTCGCGCGAACCCAGGCCGCGCGAGCTCAGGGTCGCGCGGCCTGAGCTCGCGCGAGCCCAGGGTCGCGCGGCCTGAGCTCGCGCGAGCCCAGGGTCGCGCCGCCTGAGCTCGCGCGAGCCCAGGCCGCGCCGCCTGAGCTCGCGCGAGCCCAGGCCGCGCCGCCTGAGCTCGCGCGAGCCCAGGCCGCGCCGCCTGAGCTCGCGCGAGCCCAGGCCGCGCCGCCTGAGCTCGCGCGAGCCCAGGCCGCGCCGCCTGAGCTCGCGCGAGCCCAGGCCGCGCGAGCTCAGGGTCGCGCGAACCCAGGCCGCGCGAGCTCAGGGTCGCGCGAGCCCAGGGTCGCGCGGCCTGGGCTCGCCTGGCCTGGGTTCGCCGGCCTGGGTTCTTTCTTCTTCTTCAGGTTTTTTTTTTTTTTTTTTTTTCCCTGAGCTCGCGCGAGCCCAGGGTCGCGCCGCCTGAGCTCGCGCGAGCCCAGGCCGCACGAGCTCAGGGTCGCGCGAACCCAGGCCGCGCGAGCTCAGGGTCGCGCGAGCCCAGGGTCGCGCGGCCTGGGCTCGCCTGGCCTGGGTTCGCCGGCCTGGGTTCTTTCTTCTTCTTCAGGTTTTTTTTTTTTTTTTTTTTTTTTTTGCTCTGATTCTGATTCCTTTTTGTTAGCTGCTGTTCTTTTCTTTTATATAGGGCTTGTAAATCGAGTATAAGAGACTCGATTTTCATGTGGACGCCACGTGAAAAAAGTGCCAACTCATACCCAATCAAAATATGAAAATCGACCCTAAAACACTCGATTTATGGCCCCTAAATCGAGCCTCTTAGACTCGATTTGCTAGAAAAATATATAGTTTGAAACTAATAACTACTAACTACATAGTTTGAATTTTATGGTTAAAATGCAATTTCGTTCTGAAAAATAAGCGGTATTACTCCATTTTGATGATATTCAAATAAACTCTTATGGTCCCATTTGCTATTCTAGTTTAACAACGTGTTTTCAGTTTTAAAATAATATTATATATATTTTTATATATTTTTTTAATTATTTGTATTTTTTAGAAATACAAATAATGTTATTAGAACAATGTTACTCAACGAACAAATAATGAGTTGTTTCTTTTAGAGCAGTAGCATTGAGAAATTTCAATTCTACTCTATTTTATCATTCTAAAAAGTCATTTTATCATTATACCATATCATTTTACAATACTTCTAACATCCCAAAACTCTATTTTTATTAAAATATTATTTTTTAACCTTTCTTTATTATTTCTTTCTAACCGTTTTTCAGTCCCATTTTCTTGGGCTTTTCATCAGTCATTTTTATTCATCTCTTTCTCTCTCAACCTCTAGCACTGGTTCAACACACAAAGCCACACACACACACAAACCCATGATACATCGATCAATCTATCCAAACTCATCACCACACACAGAGAACTACACACACATAAACGCAAACCATCAACAAAGCCACACACACATAAACACAAACTATCAAATCATCAATAGAGCCACACGCACACAAACCATCAAACCAGTTGGAGCCAACAACGGCCACCACACCTACCACCCAAGCCATCGATCAGAAACCCACGTCGCCGATTTGAAACCCAGGCCACCGATCAAAAAAATCATCACTGGAGTAAACCCATTCAAAAAAAATCATCACCGAAGCCACCATCGGAGCTCGCCATCAATCGATGCCAGCCCACCGATCCAAACCCAGCTCGCCGGTCCATGCTGATCCAACCTCCAAAATCCAAAACCGAGGGGATGTTGATGAAGCTTCAGAGATGAGAGAGCAGATGAAGAAACAGAGAAGGAAGAAAGAGAAGAGAACAGAAATAATGAGAAAGATGAGAGACAGAGGAGAGAGAGTCAGGGATAAAATATAATTTTTTATTTTTTTTACAATACTGCTATAGTGCAATTCCTGAGTTTACAATTCTTTGATGCAGATGGTTTTAGGGCTTGAAATGCTAAATTTCCCTTAAATTTGGCATTAGCATTCTCCAATGCTAATGCTCTTATTGTCTTGGTTCTGTTGGTAAAATAACAAATTAAAAAAAATTAAAAAGTTTCTTTTTAATTTAATTTTAATGTAACTACTAATAAAGAGTGTCATTTCTACTAATATAATTTTATATTACTATGTTAATGACATCAAGAAAGTGGGATCTCTATCATGAAAAATTATGACACTAAACAATAGAAAAAAAAAAAAAAAAAAACCACATTGTACGTGCAAAGCATGTGAGATTAGACTAGTTTCTATTATTGTTTTGGTTGCGTTGGTAAAATAACAAATGTTTTAATTTATAAAAAAGTTTTTTTTTTTAATTTTAATTATAATGTAACTATGTAAGTACTAAGGGAGGGATTGGCTCGTTTGGTTAGAAATTTCTAGTATTGTTGCTTAAGTGTTGTGGAAATATGTGTGGATTAAAAAGTGTTGTGAAAATACATGTTTTAGTATTTAAACATTGAAAATTATTGTTTAAACACCCCTACCAAACACCCTATTAGGATTTGAACTACTAATATGGAGGCATCATAAAGAGTGTCATTTCTACTAAATTGTTACATGAAATGTAGTAACAAAAAATTATTGAAAATTATGTTTAAAAAAAAAAAAAAAGACAATTACATAAGAATATGAAATAGTCTAATCCGCACCTCAAGCTTAGTTCATGTAAACCATTTTTGTGGTATAACTTATCATATCTCCAACAAAAATTGTATATAGTAAGTTGCAAAGATGTGGGTGATAGAGATTGAGGCACGGATCTGATCACTCTTTTGAGACAATTCACACACTTTTGGCAGTATTATTAGTATAGAAATGTTATTTGACATGTTATTCCCAAGATACAACAAGCCCAAACACCTGCTATATAACTTACAAAATTGCACAAATTTATAGGTAGAAACTCCACAAATAATAAGTTTTATTTTTTTATTTTTTTTTTAAATAATGAATTGAAGGTAGTAGGACGAGTGTTGGTGGCTATGGAAGGAGTTTAGGAAGAAGCTTGCCTTTTTGGTGATGAGAAGAAGTCATGTAGTTGTGCTATTTATATGTTTAGTAGGAAGGAAAGAAACCTAAACCTTTTCAACCAAAAAATATAAACCTATGTCTCAACATAAAGTTTCTTATGTATTGGCATATGTAACATCTTTCTCACAAGCTCGTATCAAGAAAAAGAAAAGAAAAAATACAAATCACGTGCATATATGATTTATAACTTACAAGCATGAATCCCACATACACATAGAAGAAACTCCATATACAATTTATACAAATAAATAGGGCAAAACTTGAATCCAGTGCCTTCAGTGCACCAAATCCATTTACAATGATGATATGTGGTCAAATTTAGACACGTGTTATGATCACAATAGGGTAATGAACCCAAGACAAGTTCTACATTATATAATGCCTTACAAAGTGTATTAATGGTACATTATATGATGCCTTATGTCTTACAACTTCGAGTTTTCAACCACTCTTCTACTTTTATTATTATTATTATTATTATTATTTCATCTTTTGTGTTTGTAGTTTGACTTCATCTCACCCAAATCCCTAAATCAATTAGTCTTAAATACATTTCTAAAAAAATCTACTATAATTTTCTTTTCCTTAAAAACCCCATGAGAATTAGGGTGTGTTTGGATATCGTTAATTTTGCTGAAAACTGAAAGTACTGTAACAAAATAATTTTTATGCATGTGAATAGTACCGTGTGACTCATTTTAATAAAAGTTTTGTTAAAAAAAAAAGTTTGTAGATCCTGTGAACAATGCACGAGACTCACTGGAAACACACCACAACAGCACAGCTATAGCATTTTATAAAAAAAAAAGAAAAAAAAAAAGAAGAAAACGCAGACGTAAGACGTTGCCTTTTCATCAGTACCCAAACAGGTACTTATATTGAAAATGAAAATTGGATTATGTATTTAACATGTGATCAACAATATTTGAGGCATTAAATTTAATTCTCAAAGGAAAATATTGTAATTCCACTTGTACTATACAAGACTTCCAAATGCCTATTATTAGTTTTTTTTTTTTTTTCCTTCTTATTTTTAAAATAAAAATTCCAAACCTAAAGATTTGTAATCGAAACTGTACGGCACCGGATCTCCAAGACCATTTGGGCCTTGAACCCCAACTCTACAGTATGGCCCATGGTCCTAACACCCCTGTCATAAACTAGGCTTAAGGCCTACCAAGGCCATAGACACGAACCTTATGTCATCATGTTTGGCCCAAAACTCGTTAGGCAGGCCATTGTAATATATGCTCATTGGTTCATGACCAGGGAGTTGCTCGACAAATCATGTCTCCGACGAGTGTGAATGCTCGGAAAGGCCATATACCAGATGCTCGGTATCATTTTGAGAAGTACCGCTGCTGAACATCACTTCCTGAGGTGGGAACCAATTCCAATGCCACTCTCGCCACACCCCACTTCCAACTAAACAACCACTTAGCAATAACAACATTGGACCTTCTTTCCCACTAACCATAAGGGTAATCATGATTCCTTCACTGATTTGGGGCTATAAATATGAGAAACTAAGGAAGGGAAATGGTTGTTGAGAGGTTTTGGAGGCAGCTTAGGGTTGAGAGTAACAGGGCCATAAGAGTGAGAGGGAGGGAGTTCAAAAGTTTGAAAGATATATTGTTGGGTCTCCAAGCAAGAATCACCTAGAGTAGGAAATCTGAAGCCCATATTACAAATAGATTGTAAGCCCAAGTGAGAGTCAACCCGTTAATCTCATTTTGGGTGCCCACAAAAACATAATTTTTATATTGACTTAACATTATTGTTACTTTTATATGTATCAATCTTCAATCATAACACGTGGTAGTAGTAATTGTAAGAATTTTAGCCAAGAGACTTGTAGTTCAACTACCACTTTATAGTTAGGGTTCAAATAATCAATTCTCCATTATTACTACTAAATTATTTTAAAAAGTGTTTTTTTTTTAAAATTTATAAATTTGTATTTTTATAATTCAATAGTTGGAGGTGGGTGGTATTTGTACATTATATATATTTGTTTAAAGCACCAAAATGTGCAAACCAATTGAGTTACAAACTTACAGTACACTTGGCAAGTTGAAGAAGATAAAAAAGAAAAAGAAGTGATCCTAGTCTTCCTAGGGTCATTATTTTCACTTTTCACAATGTCTCTAACCACTAGGTAGGGTCATAGTTGTCAGTATCGTACGATACGCAATATGTATCGTATCGTGTGTAAAAAGTTCTGTATTAAATCGACGTATCGTAAGTGTTTATGAATCGTACAATAAAGTGTGTGTATCGTATGAATCGTATCATATCATAAAATCGTACGTATCATACGATACATAGATAAATGCCTTAAAATGAGATTTTTTGTTAAAATTTGTACTCTTATTTGAATCTAACAAGTTATTAGACTTGTTTTGAACACACAATTATTATTATTTTACTTAATGTAGGTGTGGGTGGTCGGGATTTTCACCTCTTTGAGGCTTGATATCCTATACCTCACCTTAGAAGGCTTTGTCCGCTTTGGGGAGCCAAGCCCTCGCGGTTTTGTATTACGAAAGGGTGGGATTGTCCTACATCGCTTAAGTAACCCTCCTACTCATGGTTTATAAGCCCTTGGAGCAATCATGAGTGTACCACTACTACACTCAAGCCTCAAAGAGGTGAAAATCCCGACCACCCACAGTAGGTTACTAAAATAACATATTCATAAGTTTTTTTTCGCCTCTCTCCTACAATTAAACTATACAGTACACACTTACCTTTCACTTTAATATTTCAAAATTTATTTTATTTTTATTGTTACTGTTATAAGTCCAAGAAACTAGAATGACAATTTTTTTTTTTTTATAAAAAAATTATTAGAATAAAAAGAAAAAGAAGAGACAGTAAATGTTAATGACGTATGACGATGAATAAAATTTTAATGAAGAAATAAATTTGCAAAATTATAAACATGATGATAGAGTTAACTTAGATGAGGTTGATTAGGCAATTTGATGAATATAATGAAAATAAATTATTAATTTTGGGTCATTTGTAATATATTGCCACCTTTTGAATTTAAATAATTTGAATGTGTATGTTATGAACACATGCTAGTTTAATTTATTTAGTTAGCTTGTTAAATATTATTACATAAGTGATGAATAAATTAGTCATTAGTTGAATATGTTTAAAATTTATAATGAATATACTCTTTATATATATATATATATATATTTATTTATAATTTTTTATAAATTTTATTAAGCGTTTGTGTATCTTACGATACATGATACGATATGATACACAATACGAAAAAATTAAGAATTAATTCACGATACGGTTCATGTTTTGACAAGTATGGGTAAGACGTTTATAATGCGAAGGGGAAAAAGATACGAATGGCGGGTTAGAAAAAATACTTATTGTAATTATTTCCAAAAAAAAAAAATAAAAGAAAAAAAGAGTAGGTTGCTTCTTGTAATATCAAGAAACCACAGGGGAGTTTTTTCGAATTTATCATAATAGAGATCAATCAATCACGGTAAGTACTAACGGCGAACATTGGCGCTTGCCCCGCGTGAGACCTATAAATTAAAATCGCCCCCGAAAAATAAAATTTCCCAATTTCACAGATTTTCCGTCACATTCAAAATCAAAAAAACCCACCAAAACTTTACATTTCTCCGCTCGAACATTTTCAAAGTTACTCTCAAAGCTGCTTTTTTCTCTCTACAATGGCCGATGAAAGCTTGGCTTTTCACAGAAGAGACCCTATAAAGTCCTCAGGTACACATATTAGGTTATCGTTTTGCTCTACTTTTAACCGTTGAAGAAATTAGCTCTTAAAACACTTTTTGTTTTCACGCTTTCTCATATTTCTCTTTGCATTCAAACGAGCTATTGATCAATTAATTGTTCAAGGAAATAACACAGACTGGATTAGGTTTGTTTAATTGATTTATTTGATTGTTGAATAAGCATGTAATATTTGTCTAAGGGTTTGTTTGACATATAATTGGGTTTTATCGTTTTTTGTTTGGAATGGTTCAAAAAAATCGAATTGGATATTTAAAAAAAACAAGACTAGTCTATTTTTTTTTGTTATTTCAAATATACATTCCCTCCACAATTGTGTTTTTAAAAATTTGAAAAATTTTCATGTATGTTAAATTGGTTCTGATATGATTTTAGACAAACTCGATATAAAATAAAACGAATTTCAAATTTGAAATGGTTTTATTTTTGGTTCAGCTTGTGTATGAACTGGTTTATAAATTTGTAATTTATGAAACACCCCTAAATAGTTGACCTTATTATAATATGGGGGGTGTGATGTTTGCATTTGAAAAATGCTAATTTATGTATCTGGTGGTTAGTTGGTAATGTTGCTGCAAATCGAAGACGGCAAAATGCAGTTACGGTGGGAAAAGAAAGGAGGGAATCACTGGTGCGGGCAAAGCGGTTATGCAGAGTGGGGATTAGCGGTGATGGTGATGGTGATGTTTCTCTTGATAGTGAAATGATGATTGATGAAGAACAATCAATTTTGGAGGCTCAAACTTCTTCGGCAGTGGAAGGGTTGAAGTCTGCTGTGGCATACCAGTATGTCAATCTTAGATTTTGCTGCGAATAATATGTCAGCTTTTTTTTTTTTTATGATAAGTAATAATATGCGAACAATTTTAAGTTCTTATTTTGTACTGATTTGAATATGTCCAGTGTTAAGCTTTGGTCTACTTGTATGTTTTCGCTATGGCTTTAATTGAGAAATGAAATTGGCATGAGTTGGAATTGTCTGAAGATTTTATTGGGAATAAAGAAAAAGAAAAAAGAGATTAAGAATTGTCTGAAGATTTTATTTGATTGGTCTAGGTGTTGGGGCTTCTCGGAATGCTCCACTATCTTAGAGTTTATTTCTTCTCTTAGTATTGCTCTTTAAGTTTTTTCCTGTTCGTTGTTTGCTGGTTGTTTTGTTTATTGCTTTTCCTTGTGTTCACCATCATGAACACCTTGTATTGGCTTACGTTTGTTTTTTAGTTTGTTTTAATAATATTCTTATTACCTATCAAAAAAAAAACAATTGGTTCCTCATGAAATGTGAGTATTTTTATTCCTTCTCCACCTTGCTTAGTTGTTTCCCAAATCCTAAATATCTTTTCACATTCTTGTGTTTCATCTACGTTTCTTTGTCTATATGCATGCAGAAGTTCAGGCTTCTGGCAGTGTCCACTTTATTATAGAAAATGACCAAATATGTTGTATGATTGCTAGGGGGAAAGGTGCAATGCAGAAGAAAGTGAGTGCCCTTCGTGATTTAAGGCGTTTGCTGTCAAAATCTGAATTCCCTCCTGTTGAAGCAGCTCTTAAAGCTGGAGCAATACCCATACTAGTGCAGTGTCTTTCATTTGGTTCTCAGGATGAGCAGGTCTATCTCATTCTGCCTTTATATATTTTTTGCATCAAAATATAATGCTAACCAGTACCAAGTTGACAGGAAAAGGGAAGAAGAAAATCTGAATCTCTATTACTGTTAGGTTCTAATTATCTAGTAGTGAGACTTTCCAAATTCCAAGTGTTGAAATGATGTTCATGTTTTTAGGACATGTAATATTTGCTTATAAATTTTTCTGCGAAAGTAGTGCATCAACCATTGATGCACCATTAAGGATGGGTGACTGAGTAATGAAATTTGGAAGTAAACATACTGATTATTCTGCCCTGTTTGTTATATTGCAGTTGCTTGAGGCTGCTTGGTGCCTCACAAACATTGCAGCAGGAAAACACGAAGAAACAGAAGCTTTATTACCTGCATTGCCTTTACTTATTGCTCATCTCGGAGGTTGGCAAGGACCTGTACATTCCTTTTGATGTCAGAGAATGTTTTCTTCTCTTTTCTTACAAAACACAATAACAAAAATTGTGAAAGGAACTTTTGATCCCGTGGTTTGTAAGCATTGTGGGATGATGAAGTGATTGTGAATACCTTATATCAACTTTGAATATAGAAACCATGAGGTTTGAACATTGGTAATTCATGAAAAACGTTGTGCCATAGATTGTTACTTCACATCTGCAATGGTTCTAGCAACACTGGAAGTTGATTGTCTAGGTTGTTTATTAGTAACTGCTTGAGCTTAGTCAGCAATTGTGGATGGCTGGATGCTGCTAACTTGGAGCACATAGAATCACTCTGGCCTGAAAATCATGGTCTGAGTTGTTAAAAAAAGAAAAGCTGCTAGTATGAATCAGAGCGGTTTTCATCTAGAATTTCGAAGTGAGAGAATTAATGGCGATCTGTATACTTCTTTAGTTCCATTTTTACTTTTAGTGTTCCAGAGTATACTCTGTTAATGCTTTTATGGTTGAATCTGCCACTGTATAAAGATCTAAGATAAATAATTGTGGTAGTGGCTGGTCCTTGTTCTGTTCAAGGACCCGTGTCTTTCTCAAAGACATTCTTTATTGTCTCCTCTTTTAGTGATTCTGCTTATTGTTTATCTACTATATGTGTATGATTTGTTTGTATATTTAATCATGCTTGAAACTTTTTAAAATCATTTGCTGCTTTTAGTTCTGAATTTATAATGCATTGATGGTGCAGAAAAGAGCTCCTTGACTGTTGCTGAGCAGTGTGCATGGGCATTAGGAAATGTTGCGGGTGAAGGAGAGAAGCTGAGAAGCGTCTTGCTATCCCAAGGGGCCTTACTACCTCTTGCAAGAATGATGCTACCAAACAAGGGTTCAACAGTCAGAACATCTGCTTGGGCATTGTCAAATCTAATCAAGGTTTTAAACCTTCACAGAATGACAAACATCATGCATGCCTACATACATACATATATCAAAGACATTCTTTGCAGGCCATGCTCTTTGTGTACACATATATACATGCTAAATATAGGAGATATTCTTTGCAGTCACCACTCTTTAGTGTTGGAGATGGCAATAGCCTGGCTGCCCTATTTGCCTTGTTGATCATTCTGCCTGCCTCATCCGCCTCTTGTTAATCATTCTTATTAAAAGTTTGACAGTATTTTTGATATTTTGTTTTTGTTTTCATGCTGGATTCACTATTCTGATGCATTTTTGACATCTCATTCTTCTCAAGCAAATGTGGTTTGACTTTCTACATTATATGAATACAAAGGCTCCATATATGTATTACTTTCATAGTTGTTCATTATGGAAAATATTTAGTGTGCATGGCTGTGGGTGGGCGTGCAAGTGTGAGCTCTTTTTCTCAAATTTCATTTACATCATGACTTCAGTCCGCTTGAGTGTAGGGACCAGATCCTAAAGCTGCAGCAGAACTCATCAGAATTGATGGAGTGCTGGATGCGATTGTTCGGCACTTGAAAAAAGCGTAAGTGGAGGTTTATCACTTTTGCAGTTTTCTTAGTGAATTAGAGTCTTCTGGCTTTTATGCTATGAAAGACGGTGCAAGCGCATATTCTTCATCTTGTAGGTAATTAAAACAGATGCTTCCAAGGCCCTAAATTTTATATAAAAAAATTGTCCAGTCAGTCCTTTGATTTGTTTATGAATACAAAATGGGCTGACCAGTTCAATTTAGTTGTAACCGTTTTTAATGGTCACCTTCTTACTTGTTGGTATCACCATGTTGTTGCACTATGTAATAATAGAAATTGAACACACAATATACTTCAAAAAAGAAGAAGTTTAATAAAACATTATTGCTTCTGCTTCATGCTCCTTAGCATACACATTCTTTTGCATTTTCTATTTTTTAAGAAATACCAATAGGGATTTCCTGTGAAAAAATAGCTAGTTATCAGTGCCTATTTGTTATGGTTTATTGGTTAGCTTATTTAAGTATAATTTTTTAAAGCCTTTGTTTAAAATATACAAAACAAATTAAGCTAAAATGGACACTAATGAAGTGTTTTGCTTGGGGATCTAACATACCCTCTGGCATCTAGATTCCTAGGAATGTGATGCCAAGGGATTTGGATGGCTGGGAATGTAATGTTTGGTTTGATTATGAATCTGATAAGATTTTCAGAAATGTGAGATCCACGTGTTTGGTTTATTCTTGGGAATCCTATAGGAGTTATTTATTCTTTCTAAAATATCCTTAGATTTGTTAAAAGTTAAAACTGAAAACAATTTCAAGCTTATTATAATCACTTTTATGTGGCTTCTTACTAATGAATAATGAGAAAAATAATATGAGCCATAAATCAAGTCAAATCTCCCAAAATGATAGACTAGTATTTCCAAGTGACACACACAAGACCAAAATAATTATTTTAATTTCTTTTTGTTCATGGTTTATTAGGACATCATACCCTGTCAATTAATATTATTTATTTTCTTCAAACGTTAAAATGGTTCCAAGTACAAGATAAAAATAAAATTCTCTTTGTGGGTGTTCCAAATGTGAAGAGAGCAAAGAGATAGAGGAGAGGTATTTGATTAGAAACTAGTGTTGTTTTAGTTAGTCAAAGGGTATTAATTTAGGGAGTATAATGGTCACTTCAAAAAAGTACAACTTTTCCAAGCCATGGAAATGTGGAAACCCACCTTTTTAAGAGGGAATCATTCCCACAAAAGTGAGATTATATGGGAATCAGGATGCTTCTGGACATCTGGATTCCCTTGAGCTATTTGCAACCAAACATGAGAATTCGAGGGATTCCTGAGAATTCAAAAATATTACTTGAACCAATCAGCTGGGAAGTCTCCATTCCTCTTGGTGATATTATTATGCAACTTTCACCGAAAATTTTATCATGTGTCATCACTTTGCATTGAAATAAGGTTATCTCATTGCTCCTGAAAATTTTATTTTCTTGGATTATTATTATTATTATTTTGGGTTGAAAAGGACAGATATCTAATTGTAATTCAATTCCTTCTCAAATTCAGGGATGATGAGTTGGCAACTGAAGTAGCATGGGTAGTTGTGTATCTCTCAGCCCTTTCAAACGTTGCTACCAGTATGCTGGTGAAAAATGATGTCCTTCAACTGCTTGTTGATAGATTGGCAACATCAAATAGCTTGCAATTGCTCATTCCGGTAGTAAAATAATGCTTTATTTGTTTGAACTTATTCTTTCCGCAAATAATGCATTAATTATTTATTTGGAAACAGCTCAGGAATGTTCATTATAGGATGGTTAATGGTTTATATTCATATCACATTTTTCATGCACTTTATAGTCTATACTTGTCCAAGATTCTCATATGGTAGCTATTTCTTGTGTTCTCAGTCTCATGGTACATATTTGATAGTACAAACATGTGTATTGGCTATATGAATGTGGATGGGGAAATAAATGAGAATGTATGGAATTGACTTAATTGGAGGCAGTCACCCTCCAAGAAGAAGAGAAAAGGAAGAGAAGAGAATTTGAGAGAGAAAAGTGAGAAAGTTTGATCTTATTTCCTCAATGATGAAATGCTATGTATTACAAGCTTAATGATGCACATTTTTTTTTATCCATCATCTCTTCAAGATTTGAAAGTAAGCTTTGAGTGGTACATCTATCTAAATTGATGAAATGATTTCTAAAGTGGTTGTTGTCTTGTTTTGGATTAATATTGACAAATTGTATTTCATTTAGGTGCTGCGAAGTCTAGGTAATCTTGTGGCTGGTGATTCCCACACAATTTATGCTGTTCTTGTTCCTGGATGTGAAATTACAGGTTAGTGAGTCATGTTTTTTGCTTGTTGGTAAACCTCACCATCTATTTTGTGCAAAAATACTTGCGTTTATTCTTATTATTATTTTACATCATTTCAGACAGTGTCATAAAAGTCCTAGTAAAATGTTTGAGGAGTGAACACCGGGTCCTGAAAAAGGTATGTTAGTTTGTGTTAAATTTTATGATTCTACCTTAAATCACTCGTTCTTAGTGGAAGCTCATTTATGCAGGAAGCAGCGTGGGTGCTTTCTAATATAGCTGCTGGTTCTGTTGAACACAAGCGGTTGATTAATTCTAGTGAGGCAGTGCCTTTGCTATTGCGCCTTCTTTCCACAGCACCATTTGACATAAGAAAGGAAGTAGCATATGTACTGGGCAACCTATGTGTTGCCCCCACTGAAGGTGATGGAAAACCAAATTTGATCCTGGAGCACTTGGTTTCACTTGTTAGTGGAGGATGCCTGCCTGGTTTTATTGATTTGGTTAGATCTGCTGATACCGAGGCTGCAAGAGTAGGACTTCAATTCATGGAGCTGGTAAGCAATCTGATTGAGCATCTATCAATTTAATGTTTGTTAGAGGATCTTGTTTATCTGCTATCTAGGATAATTGTTTTCTATGTATTTTGGTTTTATTTTATTAGTGTTATTAAGGCTTATAAATCATGTAGGTCGAGAAAAATTAGTTTTCTGTTGCTTAATCATTTGGACTCTTTTTATTGATAAGAAATAATAATTTGGACTCTTTTTCCTTGTTTTGTGAACACGGTACATGCACGCACTAGCACTACAGTCATGAACTGAGAGGGTTACATTTATTTGTAGTTTTGATTTTGCATATTGCCTTCAGTTGGCAAAATGTGAAATGATTATTCTACAAATGGATCAAATTGGCACATTTTTGCAAAAAGTCTATGATTTAATTTATTCTTAGCAGATGATCTGTCAGACACATCTGCATTTGCCTGTGGTTTAACATAGAATTTTGAGGAGCTAGGCCTGGTGGAATTGACATAAGGAGATGGGCCAGATGGCTCCATATTCCCTGATCATCTTGTGTTAATCTTTATGTGAGGTAGGGTTTGCTATATAACCTTGTGAGCTGATATATGGGAATGGTTGATGCGAGGGGTACCTTACCCATAGAGGAAGGGTTGCTCACTTCTTTTCTATGTGTGTTTTTGGGGGCAAAAGGCAGAAAGATTCACTAAATTTTGAACCATTTTCAAACAGACCACATGTTGTTTCAATTTTGTGTTATTCACTCACGAGGTTAGGGAATTGGTAAAATTGATCCTTTCGTCTCACTTCAATTAATTGAAGAGGGGAGAGAGTGATCACATGCAGGGCACCCGATCACTTTATTATATAGTATGCATTTTAAAATAATGTTAGCTCTAGTAATTGGGTCTTATCGATCTGCTTTATTTCTTTTGATTACTCATGCTTTTTTGAAAGAATTGTTGTTTTTAGGATCCTGATCAATCATCCATTCATTGAAAATTTTCATTTTTAAAAAAAAATTTATTGCACGTGATCACTTTGTTATATAGAATTCATTTTAAAATAAAATTTTCATTTTTAAAATTCATCCTCCTCCTCTCTGTCCATATATTCCCTCTCTTACACAGACTCACATGGGCGCGGCCAACTTTGCCCCATTCCTCACCAAGCTTCCTTATTTCCCCTCACTGATCTCCTTCCCTCACTTCTAACTTATTGTTACTGCAGCAGCAGATATTGTGGTGTGTGATTCTTAACCAAAAATAAAAAATTTAATTTGAAAAGAAAAGCCATTGATCCCTAATTTGTTGGAACCTTAATTACTTTGCCAAAATGAAAATTTTCTTCCAACCTCATCCCCCTCTCCCTCTCGATCTATTATAATTTCAAAGCCCATCACAACTACGTAACCCTATGCTGCTCAATTTATCTCCCCACCACCCGTGTGTTGCAGCTGAATTCCCTATCAGTGCAGTCCAAAACCATTCGTTTAAAAATATCAAACCAATTCAGCCCTAGATCCCACAACAATTCAATATTTTCAAATACCCATTATGCCCCAATCTTAATTCCATGGACTCTTCTTCTCTAACCCTATCTCCATGGCCACAGATGCCATTGCCAAGTTCCATAAAGCACACTTCTGCCTGATCCCATATGCTGTAAATGAGCCAACTTTGCTGAGTAGTGTGTGTTTGAGCTTGGCTCATCAGTAAAAATCAAATGCTCAAGCTTAGCTCGAGCTTGAGGCAAGCCTAAAAACAATGTTTAAACTTGAGCTCGTGAGAATGCCAAAAAGCTTGAGCTCGGCTTGGCTTGATTAATTAGTCAAGCCAAACTTAAGCTTAATATCAAGTGCAAACTCGAGCTTAAGTCAAGCTTTTTAGCTTGGGGTCCAAAAAAATTGCATTATCAAATGCTTATATCACCAAAAATCAAGTAAACAAAAAAATTTAATGGGTAGTGGTAAGTGGTCTCATGTGAACTATGTTATTATTAAGATATGTGTAATGTTATAATAATGAGTTTATTTAGTAAACATATATTAAGCTATAAACGAGTCTAAGCATAGCATGTTTTTTATTGAGCCCTATTGTTCATGATCTTGTTCACGAACAATTTTTTGTGCTTGGGTTTGGCTTGTTTATCAAACAAGCCTAAAACTAAGACTCAAGCTTGGCTTATTTATAAATAAATAAACGTGAATGAGCTTTTTATCAAGCCAAGCCCGAGTTGTTCATGAACGGCTTGATTCGTTTACAACCCTCAGATTTTCACCTAGAGCTCACTGTCTCAATGTCATGGCCATGCTCCGGATCAACACCATTAAGTCCCATATGCAAGCTCTTAGGTCATGCTTGATTAAGCCAGTGTTCTATATATATATATATATATAGAGAGAGAGAGAGAGAGAGAGAGAGAGAGAGAGAGAATGGGTCAAAAAGAGGGTGATTTTGGTGCGTTACTAGTGAGAGAAGAAGAAAAATGAAAGAATAATAAATTTTGTTGCATTTTATTTTAAAATCATTTTTATATAATAAACTGATAATATGCTAAGGAAGAAATAGAGAGTATGATTTTGAATATAATAGAATGACAAAAAAGAATACTTGTGGCCAACCCCAAAAAAATTGGACTAAGGTTCGATTGTGGTTGTAAACTGATTACGTGTAATGCACATGATCACTTGCTGTCCATTTCAGTTAACTGAAGTGAGGTGGAAAGGATCAATTTTACTATTTTCTTAAAAACCCTTAATTGAAACTTCATAATTTGAAAACGGCTCGTAGTTCAAGGGGTCTTTTTGCATTTTACCCCATTTTGGGGGCTGGGTAGGCAAGGTTCAGAAAGATGTTGCATGATTACTCAACAAGGATGACCACTGTCATTTTTTCCTTTTTTGCTACATTAAGTTGGGGGTGGGGATCGAACATTGGACAACGTCATTGGAAATGTCAGGAGGTACCAAGAACTAATGGATCATTGGCTGCTCACTGGCATGTTTTTTTGTTATTTGCAGCCTCCTTTTTTTAATGTGTTTTGTTTCATCTATACACTTTTTTCCTGTTAGATGTTTGATGTGCCAAATATTGTTTTTTTGCTACATTAAGTTGGGGGTGGGGATCGAACATTGGACAACGTCATTGGAAATGTCAGGAGGTACCAAGAACTAATGGATCATTGGCTGCTCACTGGCATGCTTTTTTGTTACTTGCAGTCTCCTTTTTTTAATGTGTTTTGTTTCATCTATACACACTTTTTTCCTGTTAGATGTTTGATGTGTCAAATATTGTTTTACCAAATCAATATTGGGTGAATTCTTGTACAAGAATAGTGATAGCTATTTAATGCTTTTGCTCTGACAATTTCAAAAAAAAATTACAAGTTTGATGACAAATTTATCATGCAAGCAGGTTTTGAGAGGCATGCCAAATGGTGAGGGCCCAAAACTTGTTGAACGAGAGGATGGGATTGATGCTATGGAAAGATTTCAGTTTCATGAAAATGAAGACTTGAGAAATATGGCAAATGGTCTGGTTGATAAGTACTTCGGGGAAGACTATGGGCTTGATGAGTAGGGCAAGTGACATGTGGTGATACAAGAGTGAGAAAAAAAAAAGGGGCAAGTCTCCCATGACTTCCGGCTATCATCTTCTGTCCCTGTATGCAACACATCCTCTGAGGATTCTTTGCCAATCCTCTCTCTGCAAATTATGAGTTGGCTTAAGAATTCTTTGTCCAAGTGAATAGAATTTGGCCGGGACATGGGTTGGTTTAAACATGTAATTTAATGTGTGTTTATCACCAATAAAAAAAAAATGTAACGGGTGTGTAGCTGTGTGGCCTCTGTTTGTCATTGTTGTAAGGAACCTGTTGTTCTAGATGTTATATTTTCACATGTATCTTGTATGGGTAAATTGTTTTGGATTGCTGCATAGAGATGATTATTTCATTCTGATAGACCTCATTGAGTACTTTTTTTTCTTTTTCTTTTTTTATCCACTTCCTTTTCCCAGAGGATTTCAGGGTTTTGTTTATCCGTTGATGGTATGTTAATTACGGGACATGGACCATTGTATTTGGAAAAATACTTTTTTCTTAAAAAAAAAAAATTATCTTATCTTCGTAGTTGGTAATAATGATAACACATTATGGTGGATGTCTCCTGTAAATTGCTCTCATAGGGATGGGTTTCTTGTCTTCATGAATTCTAAATATGCATTAGTGAACAAACTTGTTAAAAAAAAAAATTGTAAAATATGAACGATGACCATATTTTTTGGTCAGTTAAATAAGGTGGTTGGTTTGGGATTCAAAAAACATTTCTAAAAGAAATGGTTGTAGGGTGACTTAAAATTACAAAGTTAATTGTACTCTAGTATAAATCAGTATCAGAATTCCTAGAAGAGCCATGTTATTCTACATTTTTACATTCATGAAAAATTAACCTTTTTCTTTAAAATTGACAATTTGGAGTTCGAACTATGTTTTCTTATTAGGTGTGGAGCTTACGTGTCAGTAAGACATATGTCTCATGCGATAGTTTGGAGTTTAATGGGCATAACAAAGTGCAATAACTTTCATACAAATTTTTATCTTATACAACTATATATATTTTTCTAAAATCCTTACAAGAAAATATGTTATCTCTTTTTGTTTTTTTTAATTTTTTTAGAATCATTGTAAAACCCAGCTAAAGTAGAGAGGAGATGAAAATGCGGTCTTTTTTTTTTTTTTTTTTTTTTTGAGAAACTTAAGTAGGAAAAAGAATTTGTTTGGATTAAAAAAGACTTAGAACTGGTAAAACAAATTAGAATTAAATAGGAAAAAGAAATTGTTTGAATTAAAAAACACTTAGAATTGGTAAATCAAATTAAAAAAAAATTAGAAGGTTTACTTGACGTTATAAGAAGCTAGTTGATAATTTGAAATTTTGGTGAATTTCAATTAACTTAATTGAAAAAGTTTCTTATTGTGTCAGTTGAAATAAAATTTCTTGTAATCAATCAAATAATAGACCCATTATCGAATTTAGCCTACATTAAAAGAAAATCATTAGTATCTTAACTTGATGGTAAAGAGTAATAAATTAATCTGCAAATAAACAAGTTTTCTTGCCATTTTGATCAACTTGATCTAATGTAAAATGCAAAATAATAAATATAATAATAATAAGTTTTATGATAACTACTTTTTATCATCAAATTATGAGTTCGATAAGTTTTTTTTTCTTGTACGAGATTTAAACCTAAAGGTTAGACCCTTATATAGTTGTACTTTGGTTATGTAATATATATATATATATATATATATATATTTATATAAAACTAAAACCTACGAAACTCTCACAATTTTTCACGTCAGCATAATATTTAAATAAAATTATTTTTGTTTAGTCTAAACTTAATAAGGACTGAAACTTTATTTCTCTAACAAGTCTAACTTAAACTCAAACTCATCATTATCATTTTTTTAAAACGGAATTACTTTTGTTTAACCCAAACTTAACAATCAAAATAATAATAATCCCTTAAATTAAAATTTGATAGGTTTTTTAAAAGAAAAATTAGAAAGGGATAATGATAACTTAATGAATAATAATCATATCCTAAAAAATAAAACTAGGCAAAAAATTAATGAATTTTGTAGGGGAAAAAGTAATGAATAATTTCATGATGGTTTTGATTCCAAATTATATAGATTTGATAAATTTCAAATTAAAATGTTACCAAAAATGATAACCTTGGGAGATTTAAAAAATATAGTGGTTCAAAATTTGAAAAATATAGTTGCTAGAAATGAATAAATGAAAAAAATTATAAAAGAAAAAAAAATTTACTCAATACTTAATTTCTTGAAAATAAAGTATCATACAAAAAAAATAAATAAATCACTCTATAGTCTACATTTTAAATACTAATTACTATCTTAAATATTTATAATCTACTTAATAATATATAAAATTTACAAAAGAAAAAAAAATGATTTTTTTTTTTTTACTTAATACTTGATTTCTTCAAAGTAAAGTACCATACAAAAATCAAAAGTTTAGAATTAATGAACATAAATTTTTTTAAAAGTTTTACATATTCTACCTGATAATATTTTTACAAGACTTTTTAAAGAGTTAAAAAAAAAATATAAGAATGATTATAATGAATTATACTATGCATTTTAATGTATATATTTTAAGTATATTCATGTATATGCATATGTTACAAGTTAGTATATTATAAGCTTATTTAAAAAATTATATATACTCGTTTTGTGTTCGTGTGTCCTGATAAGTATATGTTTTTTTGCAAAAAAAAAAAAAAAAATTTAAAATCCTTTACTAGGTTCCCTTAAAATAAAATTATTTTAACCAATAAAATAAATAAGAAAAGAGTAAAGAGCAATCACATAATAGTCCGTACAAAATAGGGTGAAATTGCATAGCTCTAAAACCTCTGAGAAACCCTAGCGAGCAAAGCCTTGAGAGATCTTCTCGTCCTCAAACTCAATCATGGATAAAAGCCCATCTTTTTTGTTCTCTGGAATTCACTTCAACAAGAAGAAGTTCTCCAACGATTTCGCCAAGTTCCAGGTAATTATTAATTCTTATATATATTATTACCGTTTACTGTTCTCTGTTTGGTTTTTGAGAAAGTTGGGGATTCTAAATCTGTTAACATTGTGCGTGTTTCATTTAGGAGAAGAAAGAGAGTGATATAAACGAAAGTGAAGAACCGAGTGAGGATTCAAGTTTCACTGAAAGTGGAAAATCCGAAGAGAAGGAAGGAAAGCTCTCTGTCAAGAAGCGGAAACGAAAGTCTGTGGGTTCTGGTAATTCTTTTCCTTAATTTTCTCATCTGGGTTTGATTTGAAATGCATTCAAATTAGCGTTATAAGCTATGTTTGTTTGTTTTGTTGGATTTTGTGTTGGCAGGGGAAACGGTACAAGGATTTGATGTCTTTAAGAGTTCAAAATCAGCTGTAAAATCTGTAGAAGTGAATGAAGAGAACGATGAGGCCGAAAATGGGCCCTCTAAAAGAAATAAGGAATTGAATAGGCAACTAGAGGTTTCTTCTTATTCTATGTTCATTTGCTGCTTCTTTTGGTGATTATGTCTATTTTGTTTTCTTTTTTTGGTCTTGAAGTCCTGTTATAATTTCAACTTCTTTATTGTTTTTCAGCGGGATTCGTTGTCGCGTAAGAAGTACAACATTCATGTTTCTGGGAATAACGTAGCCACCCCACTTCAGAATTTTGATGAATTAAGCTCGAGGTATTCTTTATTTATTAATGATAGTTGTTTAGGTAAACCGGGAATGTAAAGGGAGTATATAAATAGGTTCTCACGGTTTATGTTTGCTGCACGAAGTTACCAGCGCGATCTTCTTTCTTGCTATCATCATTGTTACTTGTACAAATATGTTAATGTCCTTGTTCCTAACTTCTTTTTATTATGAGTGAGTTTGGCCCCAAGAGGAGGGTGAAGGGGGAAGATTTAAACTTTGCTTCATGAGACTTGGTTCCCAACCAAGTGTGCTATTACTTAGGGGGAAAATCACCTTTGGTGGGTTGGTGGGGGGAAGGGGGTGTCTGTCAAATTTTACCTCATACAATTAAATTACCACTGTAATATGTTATATAGAAAATCTTAGTTTTGTGTACCTCTCTCTCTCTCTCTCTCTCTCTCTTTCTCTATAGATTAATGCCATTTCTATTTCTTACAGCATTAGGTGAAAATTTTCTGAAGGGCATTTTGTTTCCAATTACATAAATGTTTAAAAAGTATTATTATTGCTGTTACTTTGTATTTTTTTTTCATTATGCAAATTGTTGTTGTTATAACTATTACTTAAAATAAGTATTTATGTGGTTTGTTTGCAGATTTGGGTGTGAGCCCTATTTGTTACGCAATTTGAAAGAACTAGGATTTAAAGAGCCAACACCAATCCAAAGGCAGGCTATTCCGATCCTTTTATCTGTATGTTCCTCTATTTTTGCTATCTTTCACTTTGGCTAATTTGACTTCTTCTTTTTCTTTAACTTCTGGTTATATACAAAATTAAGTGTGTAACATGAGCTTCATTAAACTTGATGAGTTGATGACTCGGTTGTTCTGACTGTTGTTAGCTCTCTTGTCATAACTTCATGTTAGGGCCGGGATTGCTTTGCTTGTGCTCCAACTGGATCTGGTAAAACACTGGCTTTTGCATGTCCCATGCTTATGAAACTTAAGGTATTGTTTTATGCCTTTTAACAACTTTTCAAGAGATGATTCTGGAGTTTCCCTAATGAGCTTTATTCATATTATCAGCATGCATCTACTGATGGCATCCGAGCTGTTATCCTCTGTCCTACTCGAGAGTTAGCTACTCAGACAACCAGAGAGTGCAAGAAATTGGCTAAAGGGATTAAATTTCGCATCAAATTAATGACAAAACAGCTAGTAGGAAAAGCTGATTTGTCAAAGCTGCCTTGTGATATACTCATATCAACACCACTTAGGTTAAGATTGGCTATTCGGAAAAAAAAGATCAACTTAAGTAGGTGTGTGATGTTGATATCTTGTTTATGCTTACTAATTCATGCTCTTAGATGGTTTGGTAAAAAAATCCTTTGACTAGTTTAATGTAACCTTTAAATGCCCTCCAATGTGGCCAATTAGCTCTAGCTCAAATGACACTTCAGGACCCTTAATAATGGGATGGAGAATAAGTTTGTGGATAAGACTTGTGGGGTATGTGTGTAATTTTCTAATAAAAATATAAACTGCCTCTAATGTGAAGAAGATCCCTCTCTTTTGACACTATGAAGGCTTGAAACAAAAATAACAGATTTAATGTTAGTACAGTTGAGAAAATGATGGATGTTTTATTTCTCCCTGCTGGGTTTCTGTTTAAATATTAAAAGATAAAAGGAACATGGGTGGAATTTTTTACTATAGAGCAATTTTATAGGAAATTATACATTGTAGACATCTATCAGTTGTAAAAAGAACGGTTTGAAATGCTTTCAATTGATTTTGGTGACATGCAGGGTTGAGTATCTTGTCCTGGATGAGTCTGATAAGCTATTTGAGCTTGGTATGTTGAAGCAGATTGATTCTGTGGTCAAAGCTTGCTCAAATCCTTCAATAATACAGTCCCTGTTTAGTGCTACATTGCCTGACTCTGTTGAGGAGCTTGCACGCACAAGAATGCATGATGCTGTTCGAGTTATTATTGGCAGGAAGTAAGATTGACCTACTTTATTATGAAGCTGTGGAGGATTCTTTGAAATGCATCTCTGTTAGTTTCCCTAATAATTGACATATATACTACTTTTTTGAAAATATGAACAGGAACACTGCTTCAGAATTGATTAAACAGAAATTGGTTTTTGCTGGAAGTGAAGAAGGGAAACTTCTTGCTCTTCATCAAAGCTTTGCAGAGGTATACCACATTCTGCTTTATCTCTCAGCATGTTTAGTATCTTTAAGAATGTTCTTTGCTTAAAAATGATGAATTTTTTAAAAAATTAAACAAAATTTGACTTAAAATGCCTATTAAGGCAGCAGATTGTTCAACAAGAGTATTTTGATCTTCCTGACCAAACTGCTTGTTGTATCTTGTGCTTGTCAGTAGAGTTTGAATCCACCCATATTAATCTTTGTTCAAAGCAAGGAGCGAGCAAAGGAACTATATGGTGAACTGGCATATGATAAAATCAGAGTTGATGTGATCCATTCTGATTTGTCCCAATTGCAGGTAAAATCCTATTCCATTATTTTGTTATAAGATATAACTTGTACGCGTTCCTAAACTCCCTTGTCGTTCTCTTTATAACTTTTTCACTCTACTGGGGTTTTGTGTCTTCTTTTTCTGTAACCTACTAGAATGGCCTGAGAAGTCATTAAACTACATTTTGGTGCTGAAGTCACATAGAACAGAATTTCCTCTTTTCTTTTTTAAGTTATCATGTTTTTGAGTTGTAGATTCTTTTATGTTCCAACAGTCATAGTATACTTAATACTAATTTCTTAAACTTAATACAGCGAGATAATGTTGTTGATGACTTCAGAGCTGGAAAAACATGGGTTTTGATTGCCACTGATGTTATTGCCCGGGGTGTGGATTTTAAAGGTGTCAACTGCGTGATCAATTATGATTTTCCAGACTCTTACAACGCATATATTCACAGGATTGGTATGTGGCTTATCTCTAACTGCTCCTGGCTGTTATACTACTAATCTATGTGTATGGTTATGATGATGATTGTCAATAAACATTGCCCTTGCTTCATGCACTTTTCAAATAATTCCTTAGCCCTTAGATCTGTTACTTACACGTGATATGACGAAATGCTTATCACTAGAATTATAAGATTGCTTTGAAATGATTGAAAAAGTTGCATGCCTCTGTGTTGGGGGCAAATGACCTTTTGTGGTCCCCATGACCAACTTTATCACTCTTCCATATAGGTCGGACAGGCAGAGCGGGGAGGACAGGAGAAGCTATTACTTTTTACACAGAGGCAGATCTTCCCTTTCTGCGGAACATAGCTAATTCGATGAAATCCTCAGGTTGTGAAGTGCCATCTTGGATCATGGCATTGCCCAAACTGAAATGGAAGAAGCACCGTCCACGAAGAGATTCAATATCAACCCAATCGAAAGATTAGGAAGAATAAAGAAATATCTCAAGGAGTTATCATTTGTTCATGGTTTCAAAATTCTAACATACGGAAGATTTTCCAAATTTTGTATTTGTAGCTTAATCTTCCAAATTTTGTATTTGTAGCTTGATATCTTTAGAAGCGTTTATCTTTTATCAATTAATTTTGCTTATGACAGGGAATGATATTTATATCTTTGTTTCATTGAAGAGATGAGAACTATGTACAATAATATGATTTTTTTTTTTATTACTTATTAATAAAACCATATTATTGTTCCTTCTGATGGAATCAATGGTTTGATGCACAATAGTTAACCCTTGTAGCAGGGCCGGTTTTTTATTGGATAATTTGGGGTACTCCACATGGCAATATTAAATAATATTTCTAAATTTAGATGATGTTTATGATCATCATTATCAATATTTGTTTTTAGGCAATTTAAAGCTAACCTCTATGAGTGCAGTGTATGCATCTGAACTATAATTCTATAAGTTTCTTTTTGGTCGTATTGTTGGACCCCTAATGCCTGTTACCTAACACTGGCGAATTAAAATCCCCACCCCCTTATTTGCTGTGAAGCACCAGAAAATGATGCTTCATTTTTCATTGGGTTTGGATTATTGAGTTCTAGTGCCGAGACAGAATTCTGCTACCCCTGGGAAAAAAGGATGCATCAATTAGTGTGTAGTTGTTCTTGATTCTTATTTAGTTCTGCACCCTGACTAGATTGTATTGGCAGAAACCATAAGGCTAACTAGGTCCTCTTCATTGCACTGAGGTTGAGGATTCAGATAACCCACTTAGTGCTAAGACTAGAGCAGCCCTTCTTGCTATCACAAAGGCAACTGACCTGGGTTTCAAGTAAGCTTTGCTTGAAGGTGATGCCTTATATGTGATTACCCCATTGGACCATTGAAACCTGTATTGCAAAAGTTAGATCACGTTTATCTTCCTGTACTTTTTGGCAAGCCAATCCTGTAGTAACATTCAAATTATTTCTCTCACGACAAGGTTTCTCTCCAAATTAAGTTGCAAAATGGGCTGATTGTAATTGGGTAGGAACTATCCTCAGCTAGGCTATCTCTAGTGTGGTGCTGGATGCTGTTGCTGTTGATGGGGATAGCCGGATAGATCCTATCCTTTTTGTGCAATAAAGCTCCTCATTATTATTTAATTGAAAAAAAAAAAAAAAGCTTTCTATTACCCAACCTTCCGATTTGCCAAAAGAACGAAAGATAAGTAAACGGTAGACTGGTAGTTGTTGGATTGAGAGCCTTATGACCATTTTCTGGTTTAAAGCTTGAAGTTTGACTAAGATTGGAACTTGGGCCTAAATGGGTAGATAATTAAGGGATTGTGAGAGCTGGGCTAAAGATCCGCTGCTTTCGGCTTTACAAATTTTGATCCTTCTAGTTCGAGAGTCGAGATGAACGAGTTTCTCCACCATGGCATTTTGTGAATATTGCCAATTGATTAAAGCAAAGAAACAAAACCTTAAAATCCAAAACAATTAGGCAGGTCCATTGGGGTTGGAATTGGTGTTGTTTTTTTATTTTTTTACCGTTTTGTTATTTCTGCGTGAATGTGTGGCCTTGGTATCTCTATGTGTCAAGGAAACATGCCAAAGCTAACATGGTTAGGACTACAATCTAGGACCCAAAAAGGGATCATTAGGCCTTAATTCAGCTTTGGGCTTTCAGACATATAACAAAATTCAGGGAAAGTCACATTGTGATTGTTATAAAACTAAAAAGGAGCTTTATTTCAAGAGCTTTATTCTTAGAATTTGTAATAGGTGACTTCGAATTGTGGCTCATGTACAAAATACTGTAGAAGACTTGGAATAATTTGACTAAAAGAGTGGCTTTGAATGCAAGGCTGTGAGATTTGTTCGTTAACAGTGGCAAGCGTGAACCTGAGCTTTATTTAGTCCAGTGTGCACAAGCCTTAGTATAGCTCCCTTTTAGGCCTAATTCTAGCCCAAATTGGCTTAACAATATCAAAAAATCTAGCAACTACCTATTACAGGCTTACATAAATCTTCACCCACCCCCTTGGAATATTCTTTTGGGCCCACCTTACAAAAAAAACATAATCTTTTGCACCAAAAGAAGAAGAAGAAGAAGGAAATGTTATATTTACAATATTTTCACAACAAATTCTAAGTAGTAGGTTGTTATTGATTGTTATGAGTGGGTAAAAAAGTAATTTAAGTTGTAGATTCAAATTAGAACTAATAACAACTTACCACTTATGATTTGTTATGAAAATATTGTGGACGTAGAAAATATTAAAAAAAACCCACAATCCGCGATAAAAATTAGCCAAATTGATGAACACAAATGGTTTGGTCATACACATAATCAATGATAAAAATGATTCTTTTATTAAAACTTAAGCCACACACTCTAGAAAATTACAGAGTTTTACAAGTCAACATGTTACAAAACAAGAAGCAGGGCTGCCAATCTCACATATCAAATTTTATTCAACATAACAACACCACAATACTAACCATACAATACACACACACAAGATGAAGCCATAGGGAAACACATGTAGTCTTTAGATCACACCTCCAACAGTCACCACTTTATTTCATTGAGAGAGTCCACTGCACTAATCTGAAAATGGTGGAAAAAGGGGGTGAGCTAATAGCTGAACAAGAGACTACATCACATGATATTGTCAAGTGAAAATACACATTATAATAAACAATGTATTAAATTTTACAAAATATTTATCAATAGTATGAAAGTAATTTAGTAGAAACAATGAAACCTATTTTGGACGTGAACATTTAACTATATAGTGAAAAGCATATAACTTGTTAAATAAACAAATGCTCTCTTAAAAGATTTACCCAATAGTAAAGTTGTTTTTCACAAACAATTTGTCAACAACAATAAACAATAAGTAGTGTATAAAATATTAACCATTGAAGACATTCTTAATAGTCAGTAGGTGAATCTCATGGCAAACAATAACCTCAATGAGGTAAAATATAACAATAACTCAGAAGAGCAAATAATAACAATGGTTTTGAAGAGCAAACAATAACAATAACAATGTACCACACCACACCGTAATAAACAATATTTTATCCAAAGATCAAATCTTAGCATTGTGTTGTCAAAGATTATAGTCTAGACGATTATTAGAAAATGTTTTCTTTTCCTTTAACAATATCATAATATGTGTGTGTGTATATATATATATATATTTATGATAAATTAGATAACTATGTATGGAAAGAACTTTTACATAAAAGATTCACTATTTAACAAATCTTCTTTCCAATTATACATATATAATATAATATCTTGAGAGGAATCATTATCTAAAGTCCACTTTACTTCAAATCGACAAACAATTTTTATGTCAAAAGCCCCAAATAATATAAAGTAGAAACTAATATAGGATTAGATGACTCGGTGAAAATAAACGTGCTAATATCTATTTATATCTAAGAGAATACGAGGTAGTAAAAATGATATAAGGATTTAACTATTGATACGTACTTGGTTCTACACTTAAAATGGCAGTACCAAAATTTGATATCAAGACTATCAAAATTCAACCAAATCCATCACCTTGTTGTCCAAATGGAGTATGACCCAGTTTTCCCAAAATTAGGTTAACTGATATTCATATTTCCTAAGTGATTTATTTATTTTGTTAGTAATCCAACTTACATTTATTGAAAAAAAATAGTAAATAATGAAAACTCCCAAACCAGAGAAGGGAAGACACCAACATAGGGAACCTCCATGCTACAACGACCAAATTACAAATCTAACTACAACACCAAAACAAGCCAAAGCAAGTAGCAAAGAAAAATTGCACTAACAACTAAACAACACATCTATACAGATGGATAGCACAATAACACTGACAAACACATGGTAGCACAAGAGTTCTAGAATCAAATTAAAATACCATTTGGAACAATCCCCTACTTACAACATACCTTTTAACTTTCTAAGCGCCTCCCCCACCCCCCGGGAATCAAGTTTTCTCTCACAAACTAAGCATTTGAAACTAGACAACTTTATCATGTCATCCCAAACTCTTCAAGTGAAAGAACATTCAAAGAAGAGATATGATCTCTACTTTCCAGACAATTTCTATCTCGTGTGGAGAGTTTGTTGTTTAAAACTGACCAACCAATAAAAGAATGTTTTTGGACAATTAAACGGAACCAAAGCAAATTCCCAAGCGATCTACATCACGACCTTCATAAATTTATAGCCTAAACCATCAAATATCAGTAATGAAACACATCATGGCTCTCAAAATAAAGTTCTTGCAGATTTGGATTAATTACTCCAAAAAAATTTTAACAATGTTGGTCGTACTTGAAAGTTTTTAAGCCTAAAACCAAACACTAAGGGACCCAACAAATTTGGCCTAACATAATTGATTTCCTCATCACTTTGGCTTTAAATTTAAAATAACTAAAAATTTCCAAAAATTATGATCTTCTTCAGGTTATAAGTTCTATGTGTTAACTCAATTCACCCCAAATTTCATGCTAATCTCAAGTTATGATAAAATCAAGTCAGTATATCCAAATCTGAAATGAAGAGAACGTGCATATCTCAAATTATGTAACTCTTTGGGATGAATGAGAATAAATTTTATTCTAACATAACAAGAAAACCACAATACAAGCTACGCAATTGACAATACACTAAATGAAGCCATCAGAAAGGACACAGCACAACAAGCAATCCGGTTGAGAAGATGAGGAACAAAGCCCAGTTTTGGGCCCATAGTACTCAACAACCAGGACTGAAATGCACTATTTAGTCAAGTTTGCACAAGCCCTAAATTACCTCCCCTTTTTGACCCAATCCTAGCCCAAATTTAATTCAGGCTTAAAAGGATGACAAATCCAGCAACTGCCTTACAATCTTACATAAATCTTAGCCCTTCAAAAATATTCTTTTGGGGTCCACTTTACAAAAAGAAAAACCAAAATCTTTTGCAAAATAAAAATTAATAATTAAAAAAAAAAAAAAAACCAATCCGTAATAGAACTTTGCCAAATTAGATCAATTCAAATGGGCTGGGCATACACTGCACAATAATCCAATAATATATATTGGCATGCATACATGATAAAAACATTACTTTTATTAGGAATTAAGCCACACGCAGCTAAAAACAAAAACATTACAAAACAAGAAGTGATTTTTTTTTTTTTTTTTTTTTTTTGGTTGAGAAATTTACAAAACAAGAAGTAGATCCACCAATCTCACATCTCAATTTTTTTTTCCTTTTTTTTTTTTTTGGATAGGGATGAGTGAGATTAAATTTTAATCAACATAACGAACACAACACAAACCATAAAATACACACCCCAGATGTACCCTATTAAGGAAACACATGGCATTAGAAAGGGCCGACTGAGAAGATCAGGAACGAAGCCCATTATTGGGCCCATAGTACTAGATCTACAGGGATAGTATAACGGCCCCAAGAAAAACTTGTCTCCCTGTCAAAAAAAAACCTCACCATGCCGCCTTCTTGAACTTACTACTTAGCCATAGAAGGGAAAAAAGAAAAAGAAAAAAGAAGCAGCATGGAATTCTAAGTAATAGTAAGAAAGAATACTGTATGCTCCATTTCTAGCAGATGTAGAAGCTTCAACAGAGGCTACAATAGAGTTGTAAGATTCAGTACCCATTTTGTTGTTGGTAGTGCCGTCACCGCCGTCTTGCTGTCAACCACCTCTTCTGAAATATCTTATACACTGGCGGAGTTCAGCAATGAGTTTAAGAATTAGAATCAGGAGGGTCACGATTTCGGTAACATCTTTAACGCTCAAATGCAAGCTGTTGCAAAAAGAAATTGTCTCAATATGACAGGAAAAGGAATTCACACACATATAACTTTAGCTAGCTAGTGTTACCTTGCCATAGGAGGAGACGATTGCCTAGAATTGTCAAGTATAGGAATTAGGAAGAGCGAGGGACGTTGTGCTGCCTTGTGCAAAACCTGTAAGCCGTGTGAAGAGCAGGAGAAGGAATGAAGCAGAGGAACCGAGTGATGCATGAGATGCATTTATAGGATTTGGACATTGTTTGTTTAACCACAGTTAACTTTGCTAGAGTTAAGTTTTTTTATTAAATTTTTTTTTTTGATGAATAGTTCACCTTTCATTTATTTCAAATGAATCCTATCCGCATTTTATATGGCGTATGTGGGGCTTATTGGAAAACGATATGTATAGTTTGTTTAACCACAATTAACTTTGCTCTTAGAGTTAAGTTATTATTTTTAAGCGTGCTCGTGTTTTTACTGAACACGGCAGAATTTAGACACGTGTTCAAATCCAAATCTTTCGGTCCCAATGAAAAATTTTACTGAAGACAAGCTTTGCTCTATTTTTAATGGATGCGGACCATGTGGCGAATGTGGGGCCTATTGGAGAACGATATGCATAAAGCAAACAGACTCCCAGTTAAGCTATCTTGCACTGGTAGTCCATTGTGCTCCACTCCTTTCTGTGCCATCTTGCGCTGGTAGTCCATTGCGCTCATTTGTGTGCTATCTTGCGCTAAGGCAAAAAGACCATAGTAGCTAGCAGGGACGGAGCCAGAAGTTCAATTTGGGGGGGGAAGTAAAAACAATTTATTTTCATAAAAATTTAAAAATTAACATTCATTTAGTATTAACAAAATGGTAACAACAAAAAGGACACAAAATAACTATTTTTAAATACTTTGCAACGCAATTATTTATTAAAAGAGAAGTCATTCTTTTAAATGTCAAAAATCATTACAAACTGTTACAGCAATTTGTTTAAAAATCATCTTAAATTTTAATCAAGTCAGATTTTTCTTGAGTTACTAACTAGTTACTAACCTAATCTTAAAATCACCTTTGTAGCATGTTATTAATTAGTTATAATAACCAAGTCAATTTTTTTTTTTTTTTACTTAAAAAGGTAGAAGTCAGATTTTTCTTGAGTTACTAATCTAGTCAATTTAAGGGTCTAACATCAACTAGTCTAAGTGAGTCTAACTTTCTAAAGAGAGAATAATAACATATGCTACGTGTTTTGCTGATGTTGCTCCACCTTTGTAGCTTGCCCCTGAAGATGTTAATTAGACAAGGGCATCTGTCCCTACAACTCACTAATAGATACATGTATTGTTAAAAAAAAACAAATCTCAAATACAATAAAAAGAGAGAGAGAGATTTGAGATTGTTAAAAAGACATACCACAAAATTCAATTCACAGATACCTGGAAAGAAGAACCAGATGTAGATAGGCATCATTGACGTCAAGGCGTTGAGAGGAGATATTTGCTTAACAAACCAAGAAATAATGTTATTTGGACCAATTTTATCTTCTTCTTTTTTTTTGTTATCGTTTGGGTTATATATTATTCGGTGCAAGGTTGGGCTAATTTTTATTTGCTTAACAGGCCAAGAAATATGTTAGGGGGCGAATATAATTTTCTTGAAAAACTTGGGGAGGCCACAGCCCTTTTAGTGTATGAAAAGCTCTCTACCATGTATAATACTAAGGAAAAGTTCATGAGGTTAGGGGGGGCTAGAGCCCCCCTTGGTCAATACTTAGCTCCGTCCCTGGTAGCTAGTCCAAGCTATCTTGCACTGGTAGTCCATTGCGCTCATTTGTGTGCCATTTTGCGCTGGGGCAAAAAGACAATAGTGGCTATTCCAAAATGGCATAAAGTTTTGCTCGCGATTGTTTTCTCAGTTGTTAGGTTATAAACTAACTGAGTTGTTGTTGAATAGTACATATTTAAGTTTGACTCGTTAGGAAAAGTTAAAAGCTCAAATTGAGCTCGTGACATGTTTAAAAGTAATGTTTGAACTTGAGTTTGTGAAAAAGCCAAAAAGTTTGAGTTGAACTTGGCTTGGCTTGGTTTGGCTTAGATTGATCAATTAGTCGAGCCAAACTCAAGCTTAATATCAAGCTTAAACTGGAGCTCAGGTCAAGCTTTTGAGTTTAAGATCTAAAAAAATTACATTATCAAATGCTTAAATTTGTAAAATTAAGAAAAAGAAAAAGAAAATATTATAATTATTTTATCATGCTTCATTGGCACTGTCAGTAGATGAGCTTTTCTTAAACTTCTAGTTAGTCATAGCACTAAACAAAGTATTCAATGCTCTACCGTTGAAATTCGCAGCTTTAATCTTGTCATCATCCCAAGATGCAGGTGGATCAGTAGGTTTGGTCCATCCAACAGCCAGCTATACCTTTTCATTCAAAGATTGCAAAAAAGTTCCCATGCGTACTTTCCAGTATGCATAATTAGTACCATCAAACAAAGGAGGTATAACCAAGGATTGTTCACGATCCATGACAATAAGGGTCAATGGATCACACAACAAAGATTAAAACCTAATCAAAGAATATCCACTATAATACCACTTGTTGGGTTAAGATAATTTGAACTCAGTTAATTAATTCAATTACCCAAGTTGATTAATTAGGTCAAATTACATGCAAATCGTGGAGGCACCAACAAATCAATAAATAAACTAAATGTAACGGAAATTAAATTGACACGGTGATTTGTTGACAAATGGGGAAAACCTTTCGTAAGGCGAAAACCCTATCGGGTGAATTTAAGATCACCACTCCCAAGAATTCACTAATCAATAATCAAGCGGTTACAAGTATGAGCAATCTTACCACTACCTTGGCCTATCCTAAAATACAAACTTACAGTTGAACCTTCGCTCTAATACCCAATTGGACTTGATCTTGTAGCAACCTTCTTTCCTTTGATGCACAAATCTCCAATCTGTGATTAACCCTTATGCACAGATCCCAGTACGTGACTAACTCTAGCAACTTGAATGATTGTTGTTGGCTGCAAAGTTTTTCACTTCAAAAACGATAAAGATCAGGAAGCACTTGGTTACAAAATCCTATGATGTACAAACACAATAATTTCTCACAGAGAAAATTAAACTTTCGGTCATTGTATCCGTATGTGACGGCTTTTAAAATAAGCCTTATATATGTCTAGAGTTGTGAGAAAAGAAAGTCTAAACAAATACATCAACATAGACCGAAATTTAGATCTGGAAATCTTGAATTCGTAAAGCTCGATAAATTGAGCTTGTGTTGAATTGCCCAGTAAATCTTGATAGCAGCTTTTTATCGAGCTATTTGTCGAGCTTCAGTAAACCAACTTTTCTTCACTTGTTTCGTGGATCAATCTTCATGTCTTTAATACAACTATTTGATATGTATCAAACCCAACTTAGATTTACTAATTTATAAGTAAAGTGCGTTTTGTTAAAAGTTAGCCAATTACATAGAAAATATGACCCTAACAAAATAAAATATAAAAAAACTCAAAACTGTACCAAAAATTAATAACCTTTACATTTATCACAAAAAGATTATATATAAAAGAAAAAAAATAATAGCACTTTCATGTTGTGAATCCGAAACAAATTAATATAACACCTTAATTTGGGCCTCCAAAACGAATCATTGGGCATAACATAATTTCTTCCAAAATAATTCATTTTACTCTCCATTTTTTACATGTCAGTCATTAGTAGGGACAGTCGCCTTGTGATTGTCACTTTAAGTCTAAAAACTAAAAATAGCTATATTTCAAAAGCTTTAAAGAAGAGAATTCATAATAGGTGAGAAATATACTTGATTTTAATAAATGAAGTTTCTAGTCGACCTCAATTGCGACTCATGTACAAAATTGAAGACTTGGAATAGACTTGGAATAACTTGACTAAAGAGTGACTTCAACTGCAATACTTTGAGATTTGTTTGTAGTGAAAAATGCTAGTGGTGCAACTTTTGCCACAACTCGTCTGCGTGGCGAGTTGTGAGTGGTCGAGAAAAATTTGGTGATTCTATGTGGGTTCACTACTCCAACACTCGTAACTCATCACGAATACGAGTTGTGAAAAAAGTTGTATCATTTGTTGTGATTCTAGCATTTTTCTTTGTTCATTAGTGGTGACAAGCGTGAACATGAGCTATATTTAGTCCACTATGCACAAACCCTAAAATAACATGAACAAAATTGAAGACTTGGAATAACTTGACTAAAGAGTGACTTCAAATGCAAGACTTTGAGATTTGTTTGTACATAGTGAAAAATGATAGTGGCACAACTTTTGCCACAACTCGCTTGCGTGATGAGTTTTGAGTGGTCGAGAAAAAATGGTGAGTCTATGTGGGTTCGCTACTCCAACACTCACAACTCATAACATAAATGAGTTGTCGAAAAAGTTGTGTCATTTGTTATGATTCTGGCATTTTTCTTTGTTCATTAATGGTGACAAGCATGAACATGAGCTATATTTAGTCCACTATGCACAAGCCCTAAAATAACTTGAACAGAGTTTGCTTACAAACCTGGTTGTAAACAATGGCTACAACTTTACTCAATATATTTTTATTAAATAAGAATTTTGACAAATCAACCATTAGATAACGTTTTCTTCATATACTCTCTATACTTGCAAAATTTCTAGAAAATCAAAGATTCATAGATATGTTATCAATCAAATATTTAAATTTCAAGTTTTTGTAATATAAAATTATCTATAAAATATAAGTTCATGGATTGAATACTGAATAACATTCTATTGGTGCAAAATTTCACATGAGTGTTAAAAACATAAAAAACATGCAATCCAATTGCTAGATTTTCAAATTAAGTAACCATGTTGATTGTTTAGTGAGAATTATAATCATTAATTACAATAAAATTTGTAACCAAACTTTGTCCAAATACGTCCCTTTATAAGCCCAATCCTAGCCCAAATTGGCTTAACAAGATCACAACATCCAGCTACTACCTTACAATCTTACATAAATTGTCATCCTGCCGTTGGAATGTTCTTTTGGGTTCCATCTTACCAAAAAAAAAAAAAAAAAAAAACAAACAAGAAGAAGAAAAAGAGACAACATCTTTTACCCAAGAACAAGAAGCCCGCAATTCTGTGATAAAAGTTGGCCAATTTAGATGAACTCAAATGTTTTGGTCACACACTAGCATAATCAAATAATAATAATATACGTTTTCAATATAATAATAATAATAATAATAATAATAATAATAATATACGTCGACGCCTCCATGCATGATAAAAACGATACTTCTATTAAGACTTAGGCCACACCTAAGAAAATCACAAAGTTTTACAATTTGACACATTACAAAACAAGAAGTAGAGCTACTAATTTCATATTTTAGACCCTTTTTTTTTTAATAAATTTAAGGAATGAGATTACATTTTATTCAAGGCGTAAGAGCACTAGCATTGGGGGTGTAAACACCCCCCAGTTGCTATTTTATAACCAAAACATCAAAAAAAAAAAAAAAATGCTCCATTCAGGGATGGGTTTATATAATCTTTTAGAACCTGTGGACAGTTGGTTCTTATATATAGAACCAACTGTAGCAGGAGATGTAAAACAAAATATATTATTTTAAATAAAAATGTTTGAAGTTTCTTTCTCTTTCAATCACACACCACGGTACTCTCAATCTTCACCTGTCAATCTCATTTCTCTTCTTCCTTTCTCTCTCCCCTCTCTTTGTTTTGGTGTCTCTCTCAGATCAGCCTCTCTCATAGATCAGCTTCGACGGCATGGTGGTGGCGTCGATGACATGTAGGCTAGATTGGCGTCAACAACTGGAAATTAGCCTGTGATGACGATTACTCCAACGGAAATGTCGTCGTTTGGTGGTCACAGCGTTGAGTATTTGATTTCTTCGTCGATTTGAACAATGAGCGATGGGGTTTTGCCTCGGTGGTTTTCTCCATTTGTAAACAAATCACCGATGTCAAATTTAATTTCTGCTGCATTTAGTTTAATTGGTGATTTGTTTGTGCTACCACACTTATTGCATGTAATTGAACCTAATTAATTGGTTAATTCACCAAAGGGGTCAATACATTCTTGGCCTATCACCATCCTCCCACTTTTCCACCCCTCCAACCAAACGGACCCTTACTCTTTCCATTAATGTAAGGCAAGATGAAGTTTCTGATGATCATAAACCTATTTCCACAGTTGTCAAAATCATTTCTCCAGAATCTCTTCAACAAATTCCTCCCAAGTCAGCCAAATCTCCAAGGAGAGTTAGGCGACCAGCTTCAAGGTAGCTGTTTCAATGATGGATAGCACGGATGGCCACCCGATTGGAAGGTGTTCAATGTCAAAGCCTCAATAATTTGTGTCGTCTTCTCTGAATAAACACTGGAGTTTCTATGTTGAAGTGCTAATAAGCCCAAAGGTGCATATAGATTACACATTGGTACAATGTCATTCTACAACAAGAAAGGATGAAAATCAACAAGGAACATGCCTCCCTAACAAAGGCCATGCCGTCCAAACCACTTGAGGTGTGTCGTGAGAATTGGACCATGTAGTACAACATGGTAGCATCACCGCCCCAGTTGAACTCACCAAGCCGATCCATATCTCTCAAGTAGAGCATGAATGAATGAACATAGTTATTCACTTTGCCCAAGTTTGACAGATGCTCGCCTTCTAATTTAGCATAAAGCAATGTCAGCTTGACATTTCCCTTCGACTCCATAAGTGGCATTATTCCAAGAGCTTTCTTGATTGCTCATGGATTTTTGGCGATCTCATTATCCAACTCCAACGGGTGTCCAATCCTAATGCCCTTGATCACAATAAACTCTCCAAAACAGAGTAATTTCGTTAAATTATGGGAAGTGAAAGGTACCACAATTGATTCTATTTTTCCATTCAAACATAAATCAAGTACTCTTTGACAAACGTTGCACTTGTATTGTCACGCCCCAAACCCAATACTCGGATTTGTGACCATGACTGGCATGCTAATACCAAGCCTAAACCTGGTATTAACACGAACCAACTTAAACTTTTACAAAAGCTTTCCTCTTTCTTTACATTCTTGTTTCTTTCCTTAAAAGATATAACTTTTCCTATGACATTCAGAGCATCTACACTGTACTCAAAAATAATATAATCCACCAATCATTTCATTTCCACATTATCACATATTACATCTCTTAATACTTTAAAGTACACGAATTTCATTAGATCCTAAATTACACAATACTACAAAGCTAAACATCAAATTACTAATTTAGGATTTATACATATAAAACTAAAACTAGCTCCTTTCAAACCTTGACTAAGGCTCCCTCTGCTCCAAAATAAACCTGTTAACTAAAAGAATGGAAAGGGTGAGCTACACAGCTCAGTAAAGGTAAGATATATGAGAATTTAATAAGGATGCATGTAAATCTATTCATTTCATTTTATAATTATTCAGATAGGAGAACATCTTTTCATGCATAGTATTTTATACTATATTTAATAATAACTTATACGCTTCTCGTAGGAAAATAATTGTTCTCCTTTTTCTTATCAGAATAATATTATCGAAACCTTTCGGATTGAATTTCTTTCATTTCTTACAAAGTCACCATATATATTTTCATTACAAAATAATCATTTTAACTTAAATCAGATAATCGGTAACTTTGTCTTAAATTAAAAACATCTTAAATAATAATAAAACTTTCCTTCATAAACTTGTTCTTGTATAATATTATAACTTTCATAATTATAAAACTTTAAGTTTCATAAAGAAAAACAAATATCTAATAACTTCTTAACGTAAATTTGTACTTTTATCAGAAACTTTATCTTTATAGCATAACAGAATTTCAGAAACTTTTATCTTTAATGAACAGCTTTCTTTTCATCAGAAACTTCTTCTTTTTATGAGAGCTTTTAACTTTCTACAATGCATTTAGCAAAATAATTCTCTCATGATTAATACCATAATATAGCTGTTCATACATAACTTATTCGTTAGTCCATATCTGATAAGTCTGCACTTATTTGGGAGGCTTCTAGCACCACAGTGCTAGGCATCCAGCATTCCCCACAATGCCAGGTATTCCCGGGATTACATCATAATACATATCTTCCAACCATGGGGGTAGGTTGGCTTCCCCCAAGTTGGCCGTAACCAACAAGGGCGGGTACAGCAGAGCCAGTCCCACTTAATAGCCAATCATATAACGTTTTCCATGGAAAGCCAGTAATTAACCCCTACTGGCAGAGTTCAGATCACCAGAGAACATAACCCGAAAACGTTTCATACTTATACATCATACTGAATTTTCTTATTTTGCATAACGTTTCGTAATAAAAGCATTTCCATTGTTTTCTTCATCATGTTCGTGGAATTAATAATGCATCAATATGCTTAAATCATATACATAAGTTTTCAAAAAAGCTCACGAACATATATTTTTCTGATAATGCTTACATGTCATATCTTCAATCAAAAACATTTTAATACATAATATACTTTAAAATAACCTCATGACTTACCAAATGCCCATATAACTTATCCCTTACCTGAAAGCAGAGGAACCGAGAGCCTAAAGTCGAAGGAGCTTAGACCTGACGACTGGTAACACCTAAACCAAAATCAAGGCTTGTTACTATCCATTATTCCTTAACATAAACTTATACATTCATCTCAAAGCCTATCTCTTAGAGTCAAGGAAATCCTAATTCCCACCTCAACGAGGTTCCCATAAACATATTATGCACACGTCAACAAATAACGTACCAACCTAAAGAAATGCCATCATTCTGATATTTGTATCATATCTCCATAGGAGCCAACTTTATTTCAAAATGTACTTTGAGCTTAGGGCCATAATGCATGCATAAATATACACTGTTTTAAGCATTGTCATGTAACCATAAACACACATAAGACAACATACGCATGCTGAACAAAACAGCTTCATATATACAATCGTCAAATGGTTTAGAAATCCTCCTTTAGGGTACTAAACCTTGAAACAAGTCATACAAAAATTAATCTATGATCTAGACATATCATATGATGAGCATAATAAATTATAGCTCAAAACATTCACCCTAGCTTGAGAATTAAATCTACAAAGTTAGAGTTATCCTACCCTGTTTACTGCTCATTACAGCAGCGAAAGCCCCATTTGTAAAATACGAATGGGCTATCCAAACACATCAAATTGTCACGAAAGTTTACAGAACCACTCCCTTATATGTCCAGTATATACCATAAAAATTTCGGAATCAAATCATAAACCCATGATTTACTAAAAATCACGGAAGACAGCATACTCAAATCTGTCCTGACAGAATTTCTTGCAATTTATAAATTAAACCATTGTTTTTATATTGATCAAAATGTTGTGAGACCACTTCCATAACAACCGTATATGTCTTAGCTTTCATATAAAATAACCCTAGCATCCAATTTCACAAAATATGATTTAATACATATTTTTCTTGTTGTAAACCTCAAATCTGTCACAGAGACAGCTTCAGTACATATTCTTTCTAAAATCATCAACAAATAGAAATTGGCCTTCATATCACTTATGTATTTTTATAGCTATAATAAACATATTAAAAGACCTAAATAAGCATCCAATAGACCAAATATCATCAAAATTTCAAGTCACTAAAACAGAATCATAAGTTCATCTTCTAAAATCAGAACAGAGAACAAAGAAGGAAAATAAACAAAACAATTATACTATCAAAACACCCAAAAACATATGAGGTTTAATTTACTTACCCACACACTTTGAAGATGAAACCCTAGTGTTTAGGCTCTTAATTTCTTCTTAGAGAGACCAGAATTTTCAGTGAGAAAGTAAGGGAGAGATATTGCCGTGTGAGAGCAAAGGAAGAAGAGAGAAAGAAGAAAAGAGCTGGACTTCTGGTTCAGCAAAAGAAAAGATAAGGAGAAGACTTTTGGGCAGCCAAGAAGATAAAGAGGCTGGACTTGGGTGGCATACGTATCATGCTAAGGAAGAAAATATCCAACGCACTTTTTTTTTCCAACTTTTCTTGCATTCACACTTAGATTTTTCTGATTTGTGTGTGTGTACCCGTGGAGATAGGAGGCTTCTTTGATGGTCTATTTACATTGAAAAGTCAAGGAAACAATGAGGTGGAACTTGGTGATTGCATGGCCACCAAGTCTTGGTCTTAGGCTTTGTCAAGATGCATGAAACTTTGGCTTTACTTGTGTTGAATTCTCATTGGTTGCATGTGGTGAAATTTCTATTATGCTATCCCATGCATCATGTTTAATTAAAACACCTACAACCATATATATATATATATATATATCATAACTTAACCACTTAATATAGTTTTGTACATACTTAATATATATTTATAATACAAATAACCATTTCACTTATTTATAATCTTTACAATTCCTATTCAAAAGTATTATAAAATAATATGCTTATTAAATATTCTCATATTAATTTTAGGAAGTAATTGCCTTAAAATAGTAATTACCCACTTCAACACATAGTTTAATTATAAAGTTGGGTCGGGGTGTTACATGTATGATTAATACAGTTAATACGTGTTGTCAGCTCATTATGCATTCGGTCATTCACTTAAGGGCAAAATTATAGGACCTGTTTGGTAATATTGTTCTAGTAATGTTGTTTGTATTTTTTTGAAAATACGTGTTGGTAAAAAAGTGTGTGAAAATACGTGTAATGTTGTTTAAACACTGAAAACTGTTGTTTAAACAATAGTAATAAATGGCCCTATAATATCTTAAAACACTTCAAAATTAAGCACTACATTAATTTGGACCGTTCGATGAACACGGATTTCATTCAAAAATACAATTGATCCTCATAACAATCAAAACAAATTGCTAATCATCCGATAAAAAGAACAACCCACTTCAAATTGTAAACTCTAATGTGCATTCTCACATATTATGACATAAACCATGTAATTATGATTACTTAATTTTGATTGGTCTTGTGGTGAGTTTTCCATGAAATTTGAATTTTGGCATCTTTCATCAACTTAAAGCTCAGTTTAAACGTGCTTGAGAATAGAAACAAGTTCAAAAACTCTTGAAGAGATGAAAAGGAGGGAAATTTAACCCTCTAATCCATGAGAGAAATTAATGTTATTCTAATGATCAGAGTTTAAACAACAAATATGCACCATGAAAAGTGATTACAAATGAAGTTTTACAATTTTAAGTAAATTGTTAGATACAATCTCCAATGTCCAAAAACGTTTAAATATCAAAAATTAATTATGCATATTCTTGCCTGAGATTCAGTTGAGCAAGTGTCTATTAAAAACACTAAAACCATCGGAGGACAATAACTTTTTGTTAGACACTCTCTTAACCCCTGATGTCTAATGAATAATGTCTAACGAAAATTCCACAAATGCATCCCCCATTAGTTTTTCCATTGTTTCTTTTTAACTCTATATAAAAGTACAGTTTACAATCTCAAAATAAGGCTTGCTTTTAAATCAATCCATCAACTTTCAAAACTTGCAATTTTCAAGTTGATATTATAATGATATCAATATGCCCATATTGTTATGACATGTAACATTTTCACCACTAGTCCATCCAAAAAAGATGTATTTCTAATTTCTATTCTAAATGTTATTATAATGGATGTTGACAAAAGGGACACTTTTGATATGTATATTCTATATTTATCTATCTCTATCTATATTTATATCTATTTTATATTAAAAAAAGAAAAAAATCTATATTTATTTCTAATATAAAATGCTTTTTTTTTTTTTTTCAATATTGTCATCTAAACTTTTAATGCTCATAAATTTTTTTGGTCATTTTTAGAAGTTTCATATGTTATTATTCTAATATATGTGTGTGTTGTTTGGGGGGTGGGGGGGGGGAGTGATTTCAAATTGTATAAGAATTCCCTACAAAATCCCATTTTTACATTCTCTATTACAATCATGCTACATTATATTTGTATGTAGAATAAATAATGTCATATATAAACAAAATCATAAAAAATCAAAAGTTTTGTAACTAAGTAGAATTATGTATCGTAAGAATCATAATTCGAATTCCCCTTACCCATCCTTATAACCATCAAATTATATATATATATATATATGTCTGCACCGAAAAGCAAGGCTATTGGGCTTACAACTTATTTGTGTGTTGGGCTTGGATTTCCTACTTTGGGTCGTTCTCGGCACAGAGACTCGATGAGATCACTTCTCTCTACCCCTCATTTACAGAGCCTTTCCTTCCGTTTTGTGCATGCTCCTCCTTTTTTCATCCATCCCCTTCTCTTTCCACACCTTCTCATATTTATAGCTCTGAGCTGGTGGAGAAACAATGATTACACATATCGTTAGTGCAAATTGTGGTCCAATATTAGTGACTATAAGTGGAAGGTTTGGTGGGTGTGGCATTGGAACTTGGTTCCCACCGCTATCTGCTTTGCCCGGCCAGAACGTCCAGTTCTGCCGGACAAGACTCCAATGACATGCTCGGTAAGTGTCCCACACTCATTGTCCGAACAGGTATGAGCCGAGGTAGGGTGTCGAAGCCTGGGTTTGTATCCAATGTGGGCCTAATTTAACGTCTTGGTCGGTAGAAGGGAAAAAGTTTGGGGAACGTGGGCCGAACCACTGGACTAGACCATGAGGCCCAAATGGGCTTGTGTATCAAGGACCGTACAATATATAATCCTAAAAAAAAACTATATAATAATTATTAAAATCCATAAAGAAGATCATATTTTGACTACTTGATATAATAGCAGGGATATAAATTGCAATTTTTCTTTATCAGACGTGGAAGGAATCTAAAATTGCAAGACTTGATAAAAAATGAAAAAAAGAAAGCTTCAAGTTTCAAACCCTTTGAAACTTTTTATATTTCTTAGGAGATACATATAAAAAACTAAAGACTAATATTTATAAATTTAAATATAAAAAATTTCCGGTCTGATTTGGTCTTATTCAGTGTACTATGGTCCTATTCGGTCCACTTTGGTCATGTTCGGTCCACTCAGTTCTATTCAGTCGTCAAATTCTGTCCACTTCAGTTACATTCGGACCACATTAGTACTACTCGGTCTACTTTCAGTCTTATTTGGTCCATTCTGTTAACTTTGGTCTTATTCAGTCCTATTCAATCCTATTCAGTCCATGTTAGTCTAATTTAATCCACTTTGGCCCAATTTAGTCCTATTCAGTCCATTCAGTCTACTTTATCCTTAATTGGTCCTATTCGGTCTTTTTGTCTACTTTGGTCTTCTTCAGTCTAATTTGGTCCTATACGGTCCACTTCGGTTTTATACGATCCATTCTGCCCATTTTGGTCTTATTCAGTCTTATTCAATCAACTTCGATTCACTTTGGTCCTATTGGGCCCAATTTGGTTCCTATTTCGTCCATTCTGTCCACTTTGGTCTTTTTCGATCTTATTCAGTCCTTTTTGGACCTATTTTATCCACATCAATTCATTTGAGCCAAGTCAGTCCATTTTTGGACACTTCAATGCATTAAGTCTATTTTTTATGCACTTACATAATGGGAAACACATCCAAATTTATTTTAAAAAATATATAACTCAAACTCATAATGTTTATTGTAGAATTTTGGTCCATTTCAATTCGGCTAAATTTAAGTGAAAGTTTTTATAAACATAAATGCAATGAATAAGCAAACGTAATTTTTAAAACAATTACTCATTTATTTAAATCTCATTACTTTTTTTCTTTTATACAAAAAAATTCACCATTTTTAAATGAATTGCATGATATTGATTAAACCTTAAGCTATATATATATATATATATATATATATATAATTTGGGCTTAGAAGTCGTGGTTGTGCCAAGTGGTTGCTCTCATTAATTAGTAAATTAATTATATATTTTTCGTTAGGATGTATTTCCTTGATTAAGGGATAATATTTAGCAACTGTTTAATTAGGTAAAAATTTATCATTTAAATTTATTTTTTGATAAAACAGTAATACTTATTAGAACACACAAACACAAAGTAGTATGTAGAGTTTTTTAAACAGGCTTATAATATATTACATAAACAGAGTACCACTATAAAGGGCCCAACCTTTGTAGTAGTAGCCTGGGGTTATAAATTCTATTCAAACTAAAAACTTTACTATAAAAAATTTATAAACTTGAATCTTACACAATAACTCACATTCTCTTTCTTAAAAAAAAAAAAAAAAATCATTTTGACTAAGGGATAAAATTTAACAATAATTTAAAACAAATTTAAATTCTATTCAAACTAAAGGTCTATTATCAAAATTTTATAAACTTAAATCTCACACGACCCATGTTTTTGTTTTTATTTTTTTCCTCAAGTTGCATGATTCAACAATAATTTAAAGCAAATTTAAATTCTATTCAAACTAAAAGTTTATTATTAAAATTTTCTAAGCTTAAATCCCACATGACCCAGTTTTTTGTTTTTATTTTTTTCCCTCAAGTTGCATGATTTAACAATAATTTAAAACAAATTTAAATTCTATTCGAACTAAAAGTATTTTCTTAACTAATAAGTCATCCTTATAATTAAATCTCACATAATACACCCCACATTGTTGTATCTATTTTTTTTTTCAAAAATCAACTTATGCTTATGTTTTAATATAATAAATTCATCTTACTTAATGTTCTTTACTTATGAATTTGCATGCAGAATATAATGCCAAAGGAAGTTTACTATAAAAAAGCAAAACAATAGACACCCATTTAAGTTATTGGTTTTTTTATGTAAGTTTTTATTTATTTTTTTATATTCTCAAATTTTGAACTATTTTTTGTATGTTTTGATTTTTGGTTTTGATTATTGTATTTAATTTGTGAATGTGTTGATTTTTTCAATTAGACTATCACTAGGAAAAAAATTGGTATTGAGGAATTATTTTGTTTATTATTGTTTGTGTTGAATAATGTATAGATTAAACATAACCTAAATAGAAATGGTCAAACTTATTATGTATCTCGTATTAAACAATTAACACAAAACACAAAGAGAATTTTAAAATATAAAAATAGATAAACACCGGTAAAGGCTAAAGTCTAAATAATCAAAACTTAAAGTAATTTTTATATTAAAATTATTTAATTATTTTATAATTTATAATCATTATTTATTTAATAATTTAGTTTTAATTATTTTAAAAATTTTGAGCTTATAAATTTTTATCAAGTCGTTCGCACAAAAATAATACTAGTCCTAGTATATATATAAAGCTTCAAGACTTCAAAAAAAAAAAAGAAAAAAAAGAAAAAGGGTTTCAAGTTTCAACGGCTGAGACGGCAGTTTGGTTTGGCCACAGGATTAGATAATCCAACGGCTAAAGAGAAACCCTAATCGCACATAGAATAAGAATAAGAGAGAAGCTTTTACTACTTAAACCAAAGTAGGCCAAGTAACTCTTCCTCTTCCGCTTTCTCTCTTCACTCCCTTCTTAGCTACTGGTATAATCTCTTGCTCTCTCTCTCTCTCTCTCTCTCTCCGTGCTCACAGTTCTGTAATTTCGTATTTTTATTTTGTGCTCACTGTGATTGTTGATTGTGATTATCTAATAATTGGTTAAAAATATTGATCTGCTTCACTATCTGTGTTTGTTTTAATTGACTGCCTAACTTTTCAGCAATCCATGCCTTAAGTCTTCTAAGTGGGTTTTTTAGATAAAAAGGAAAAGAAAGATTGAAGGGTTTATTTTTAATTTTAGAATTTACCTTGAAGTTTGAAGAGAATTACTGTATTCAAAAGTCAAAGATAAGAAATCTTTAGCTGAATATATTTAGAACAAGGTTTATCATAATCAAACGGTTGGATTGCATGTTTTCTATGTTTTTAACAGGCACCATGTCAAATTTCGTTCAAATCAGATGTTATTTAGATCAATAACTTATAAAACATAATTTTATACTACAAAAACATGAAATTTAAACATTTTATTGATGACATAAAGGTTGATCTTGAAATGTTGCAAGCATGGAGAATATAATAAGAACATGCAATTAGATTATCAAAATTTACATCTAATCAAAAGATAGAGGGAGAATTTGAAGGGTTTCTCTTTTTCTAAAATATTAGGAGAGAAATGGTAGATTTTCTATGCAAAGAAGTCTATTCTCTCAAGTAAAGGTTTCCCTTATTTATTCCGTTGTCGTCCAGCGGTTAGGATATCTGGCTTTCACCAGGAGACCCGGGTTCGATTCCCGGCAACGGAATTATTTTATATGTTGAAGTTCCATTTTTTATTTCCAACACACATTAGGATCTTCCATATATAATTGTTTGTGATTTTAATACTTTGTGTTCATCACGGTGAACACAAAAATCTTTCTATTTCTCAATAAAAGTTCATACTTATATTAAAAAAGGTTTTCCCTGGAACCTGTTAGATGTTTTAGTATTTGTATTTTAAGTTTGTAAAGCTTTTGTTCTAAAATCTTTTTTGGAGAAACATTTCTTGAAGAGAAATTCTTTTTTGTGGATAAATCTGCTTGTTCAAGGATGTTATGAGAGGCAATTTTTATTTTGTGTTCAATTGTATTATCTTATAGAATTTTTGTTGTTGTTGTTGTTATAATAATGGTAGTTGTGCTTTTTTTGGAGTGATATCATGCATTAGATTTTAGTTAGCTAGTAATTGATCTAGGATTTAATCATTTAAATAATCTTATATTGATTAGAAGTTTAAATTTTATTTGTTTCATTTATTGATATATGATAATATAATATGTTCCTTGCTTGTTATTTGTTCTGATGAATTAACTTTTTGCTATTTACTTAAGCTTCTTGCTCAGATTTTAGAATGGGTAAGGAGAAGGTTCACATTAGCATTGTGGTCATTGGCCATGTCGACTCTGGAAAGTCGACCACCACTGGACATTTGATTTACAAGCTTGGAGGGATTGACAAGCGTGTAATTGAGAGGTTTGAGAAGGAGGCTGCTGAGATGAACAAAAGGTCATTCAAGTATGCATGGGTTTTGGACAAGCTCAAGGCTGAGCGGGAGCGTGGTATTACCATTGACATTGCATTGTGGAAGTTTGAGACTACTAAATATTACTGCACTGTCATTGATGCTCCTGGACATCGCGATTTTATCAAGAACATGATTACTGGTACCTCCCAGGCTGATTGTGCTGTCCTTATTATTGACTCCACTACTGGTGGATTTGAAGCGGGTATTTCCAAGGATGGTCAGACTCGTGAGCATGCTTTGCTTGCCTTCACCCTTGGTGTCAAGCAAATGATCTGCTGTTGCAACAAGGTAAATTTCTTACCTTGTAATTTCGTACATTGCAATAAGTTCTTTGCTGATTTTTATTTTGTCTGTGTTAGATGGATGCAACAACCCCAAAATACTCTAAGGCAAGGTATGATGAAATCATAAAGGAGGTTTCTTCCTATCTTAAGAAAGTAGGATATAACCCTGACAAGATCCCCTTTGTTCCTATTTCTGGGTTTGAGGGTGATAACATGATTGAGAGGTCAACCAACCTTGACTGGTACAAGGGCCCTACCCTCCTTGAGGCTCTTGACTTGATTTTGGAGCCAAAGAGGCCCTCAGACAAGCCTCTCCGACTCCCACTTCAGGATGTCTACAAGATTGGTGGTATTGGAACTGTCCCTGTGGGGCGTGTTGAAACGGGTGTGATCAAACCAGGTCTTGTTGTTACTTTTGGCCCTACTGGGCTGACAACTGAAGTTAAGTCAGTTGAGATGCATCACGAGTCTCTCCTAGAGGCTTTGCCTGGTGACAATGTTGGTTTCAATGTGAAAAATGTTGCCGTCAAGGATCTCAAACGTGGGTTTGTGGCATCCAACTCAAAGGATGATCCTGCAAAGGAAGCTGCTAACTTCACCGCCCAGGTCATTATCATGAACCATCCTGGCCAGATTGGCAATGGTTATGCCCCAGTACTTGACTGCCACACCTCCCACATTGCTGTGAAATTTTCTGAAATTTTGACCAAGATTGATAGGAGGTCGGGCAAGGAGCTTGAGAAGGAGCCCAAATTTTTGAAGAATGGAGATGCTGGTTTTGTTAAGATGATTCCGACCAAGCCTATGGTAGTGGAGACTTTCTCCGAGTACCCACCACTTGGACGATTTGCTGTGAGGGACATGCGTCAAACTGTGGCTGTTGGTGTTGTCAAGAGTGTGGAGAAGAAGGATCCAAGTGGTGCCAAGGTCACCAAGTCTGCTGCTAAAAAGAAATGAGTGTTTTATTTTAGGAAGTCAATAGCAAAAGAAATGGGTTGGTTTTGTGGCTTTTGTTATTGCAGCCTCTTATATAGGGGCCTTGACTGCATGGTGGTGGCTTTGAGCACCCACGCCACCTGGGTGGCTTGACCGTCGGTGGCAAAAGCTGCATCTATCTGGTTGATGCTGTTTTTAGTAGTATAGAGCTTCATATTTGCAAGTGAGAGAACAAATTGGTATTTAATTTGATTTCCAAATTGTTGGTTTTTAAATGTATTTAATGAGACTCAAATATTTTACGTTTGAAATGTCACCCCTAAGTTGTGGTGATATCTCATATCTGTGAGGACTTTTGTTCTGTTTTTTTTTTTTTTTCCTTCCAAAAAAAAATAAAAACAATATTGTTTCTCTTTCGTTTTTTGGGCTTTGCATTACTTCAATAAGAGGGTTCATACGTTTCTGGGCGCTTCGGCCCTTAAGGAGTAAGGAAGGATACTATTCTGAGGGCAGAATTCTGCCCAATTAAATGGGCACGCGGGCTCATGGATCCTATGGAAATTGTAGAGTTTTCTAGTAGGAGACTGTTCCTTTGTTAGGAGCTACACAGGGAATGTTTATTTAAGGAACTAGATTGCAAGGTCTACCATAATTTATGTCCTGTAATTCAATAATTTGCGTCCTCTACAAGGTCCATATCTGCTCTAGGCAAGAGTTTTGTGGCCGTTTGCCATTTCATTTTGGCAGTGCCCCCAACCCCCCCCCCCCCCCCCCCCCCCCCCCCGCGGCGGGCGGGCATCCAGACATCTTTTCTATGTTGAGGAGGATTAGAAAGGCGATCATCTGTTCGTGTCTGGTGAAGTGATTCGGGGTCTTCAAACAGTTGCCAATGGCCAATTCAATTGACATCTATTGCACCCTGTTGTCAGGTGGTTGGTTGAACTTCCAAAGGGTGACATCTTGCCATGAATGGAAATGATGAAACAATCTACGAGCAAATCCTTAGAAACAGATTTGCAAAAAAATTGTGGTAAACTGTCTTGAAGCTTGATGTGGTGGGGAGGAGAAGAGGAGCGCTTGACCTTGCCTTGCCATCTTCGGTGAGCGCCAAGGACAATTTAATTAAATGTAATACTGTGTTGGTCGACGCATTTTCGTCACCTTAGCAAGGTCGAGAGGTGAGTGCCAAGAACAATCTAATTAAACGTAATGCTGCATTGCTCGACGCATTTTCGTCACCTTAGCAAGGTGGAGAGGTCGAGATGTTGAGCAATGCAATATTGTCTTTCACTAGATTGTCCTTGGCACTCATAGCAGACAATAAGGTTAAGGTTCGCCACATCAAATTTCAAGACCGTCTTATCATCATTTTTTGTAAAGAGTAATACTAAAAATATTACAAACTACATGAAGCTTAAAAACTAATGTATTACCAATAACAAAAAAGATATTTATTATGTTATTTAAATGACACTGATTATAAGATTTTTGTAGTACACTAAAGTATTTTAGAATTCTCCCCAAACTTAAAAGAATGGTTGTTTTCATTTTAGTCTCAATTAAACTATAAAATTGACTACTCATTCATATCATGAGCTCATCACCATAACATCTTATTAATTACGCAGATCTATTAGGTGCTGATTATGTATCTCAAAAAAAGAAGAAAACTGTAATGAGTCAGACATACCAACCGAATGGGGTGCAATTATGCCAGACCAATTGGCTGAGAATAAACACTACAAAAAGTCATCAATCACTTAATTTCAACTTTTTGCCAATATTCTATGCTCAACAAATCCTAGTAGTAGAGATGTTTATCCCATATTAGTTGTGTGTTTCTAGTGTCCGCTGTTTATAAACTCAGTTTACAACTACAAAGGTTAAACTATTTTATAATTATACTCTGATTATGTAATGTATTATAACCTGGATTACAAGATTATTATTATTTTTGTGTGTATTCTAATAAGTATTACTGTATACTAAAAAAAAAATTCCTAATAGTAATATTCTTGCTTTGAATTAGAACATAATTAGTGAATTCTTATAAATGTTTCGAAAGATTAGCAAAAGTTGTCTTGTAAACTTTTTAAGTTGCACTCGGTTTCTAAAAATCCTTAGCCAAATGCACTTCGATAATAATTACTATATAAACGGTATGCATCTCCACGCAGTTCTTGATTTTAAGTTTATTTCCAATTTTCCAGATTCTTCATTTATTTAATTTTATTTTCTATAGGTTGGTGTAATTTTGGACCCACCATGTGCAAAATTCTCATGGCTCACGAGCAGGTTTACTTCGTGGTTATATGGGTCCGTCCCTAGTCCTTATCTACCTTGTGACTTGTGAGCAATCAATTTATTTTTTTAGAAACAACCTTGTGAGTAATCATTAATTAGTTTTTTTTTTTTTTTTTTAATTTTAAATCTTAGAATTTGTTTTTTATTACCTAATGTTCTTTTGTTGGGGGGATAATTCAATAGTTGCTAGTTGAGGAATGAGAGATTTGAATACTGAATGTCTCCATTAGAAATATCATGATGTGTCAACTAATTGAGTTACAAGATCACGACAATTCATCTTGTAAGAATAATAGACTTCATATACTCCATAAATTAAAAGTTTATTTCCCTACTTACAAGTCCTACCAATCTAATGCACACAGCATGAGTTATTGACTTGTTTCTAGGTACAATTTGAAGTTCTATACCATGACATATTTAAATCTCAACAAAAATTAGAGCATACTACATGCCTAATTGCCTCACGAATCTTCACATAAATTTATTATTATTATTTTTTGATAATTCAATAATTACAATGGTGTTAGAAACATCAAAATGTGCTAGTTGAGCTATAAGACTTTAGGCGAACATCATGTAAATTTTTTGATATATCAGTTACAATTGGGAAGGAGAAATTTGAACCCTGAATATCTTTATTAGAAATACGAGAAGATGTCAACTAGTTGAATTATAAAACTTTTGACACAACCCGTCATAAAATTGAATGAAAAAGATTCCTCCTGAAGGGAAAACTTTGAGCTTTTTATCATATTTTTTTTATATAAAAAAACATTTATTCTATTTTCTTGTACAACAAAAATTATTGTATTGGTGCTTTTTTCATATTCTATATTCTACATTTCTACTCCACATGACATGATAGATCATACTTATGGTTTGATATATATTAAACTTCAAACCAGCCAGTTGATGGGTTCCATTCCAACAACTATATGGTTGGTGCAGACAGCAACTCAAGCCCTCATATGTCTTCCTCTCCATCTTCCTTTTACTTCAAGATATAACTAATGAAAGCAACTCCTTCACCAATGAACCAATTCCATAAAAAAACAATTAATCATTTGAGTTTGCCTGTGCCTATCATAGACCTTACCTTTTTTTGTAATCAATATGACCTTCTCAACATTCAAATATAACTATTGGCCATCGTATACAATATAGTCTTCATTTCTCATTTCCTAGAACAAGAACACCCACCCAAGTCAGTACTGACTCTGACCGCTATTTCCACCCCAAATTTTGTGATTCCAGTCCTTCTTCAGGGTGTAGAAAAAGAAAAAAAAATGGGGTCTTTGGAAAGGTCAAAGAAAAAAGTTCAACTATGGAAAAAAGCAGTAGTCCATTTTTCTTTGTGCTTTGTTATGGGGTTCTTCACAGGCTTTGCTCCAACGGGTAAAGCTTCAATGTTCAATAACCATGTTGCCTCATCAAATAGATCAGAATCTTCACCACAGCCTACTGAAATGTTGCACCTAGCAACAAATATTAATAGAAGTTTGATAGCTGAAGCTCCGGTGACCATTCCTCAGAGGCATAAAGACTTGGAACACACATCACCACCAGAAGAATTACGAGTAGAAGAAGAAAAACAACCCAAGCTGACACCAAGAAGATTTGCACTTATTGTCACGCCAACAAGCACAAATGATGAGCTTCAAGGTGTTCTTCTAAGGAGGTTGGCTAATACCATAAGATTGGTTCCTCCACCATTGCTGTGGATTGTGGTGGAAGCTCAAAGGGATTCAAATGAAGTGTCTGAAATCCTTAGGAAAACAGGTATCATGTACAGGCATTTGGTTTTCAAGGAGAATTTCACGGACCCAGAAGCTGAAATGGACCACCAAAGAAACATTGCGCTTAAACACATCGAACAACATAGGCTCAGTGGGATCGTACACTTTGCTGGGCTTTCCAATGTTTATGACATCGACTTCTTTGACCAGCTCAGAGATATTGAGTATGTAACGCTTTACTCTTCTCTTATCATTGGTTTAATTTGCAGTTCGCTATAAACTATCATGTTATTTAATTTAATGTTCCTTAAAACTACAAAATTTTAAGCAGTTTATTTCGATATTAACATTTTACGGAAAATGTATCATATTTCAAAAAAAAAAAAAAATTTATTAAAAAAATTTCATTTAAAAGTTATCATGGCTTTTGAGTGGAGTTGTGATGTGCCTTTGTGTTAGACCCCCTTTCCCTCTCCCTTGTGTCAGTTGTGTGTGTGTGTGTGTGTTTGTTTCTCAAAAAAAAGAATGGGTAATTGTCCCACGTTGCTTAAGAGAGTGTGTTGTGTGTAGTATAACTTGCCCCACCGTCCCTTAAAAGTTACCATGACTTTTGAGTGGAGTTGTGGTATGTCTTTGTGTTAGAACCCCTTTCTCTCTCCCTTGTGTGTGTATGTGTTTGTTTCTCAAAAAAAAAAAAAAATTTTTTTTTTTGATAGTAACCTTAAAATGAGCTGGACATTTCTTATTTAACTTCATTTGATATAATGTTGTTTTTTAGAAAATTTTAATGGAAAATAACTTTTATCTCATGTCAAGTAAAATAAGGGAAATTTGTTTTGACATTAATAATTTTTTGGAGAGTGAATCATTTTCCAAAAATTATATAAAAAAAATTATATTATTTTCTTATGTTTGGTAGTAAATTTAAAATGAGTTGGATAACTATTTTTTTACTTTCCTTATTTAGTTTCAAGTAAAATAAAATTGTTTTCTAGAAAATTTAGCAGAAAGCGACTTTATTTCATGCCAAATTAAATAAGATAATTTTCTTTTGAAATTTTTTTTATACCACCAAACACAAAGAAAATAAAATGAAAAATTTTCCATTGAAACAAATTTTATTACTCAATTGGCTAGTACCTCTGGTATTTTGAAAAGAAATATTCAGGATTCAAATCTTCCCCCAAATATTGAATTATCAAATAAAAAATCTAAAATTTTTTAGATCAACACTCTAATTTGAGGTTAGTAAGGTGATTGGATAGATCAATGCACAATAATTTGTAATGTGATCGATCAACACATTAATCTGTTCATTTGATACTGATTTATATGGTCCCATGCATGAGCATTATAAATTAACCTCAAATATAATAATAATAATAATAATTTAAAAAGATATTACAAATGTGACCCATAATCTATAATGCATAGCTCTACATTTTGAAAATTGAAACTAGGTTTTTTTTCTTAATTTTTTTAAAATTTTTTTTTTTATTTTTAACACGTAAAGTTCCTGATAGGCCGATAGAATAAGAATGCCATAAACGGGTCAGTATAAAAGTACAAAAAAGTGAAAAAACTATTGTTGGTGAAAGTTTCGAAGTTTCTTCCACAAAAGTTTTCAGACAAATTTCCACATTGTTGAGTAAGTCGGACGCTGCAAAGCTTGCCAATTTGTTACGAAAATTGTTATAATTATTATCAATTTGTTTCTTTCACTTTCACTAATGATGGCGTTTAGTAGTTAGTACCACACTATCAACATAATAAATAGATATTAAATTTATTTATTTAATAATATTAATATATCAATTTATAAGATTTACATGATAATTGCATTTTTGGTTATATATATATATATATTTTTTTTTTTTTTTTGGGTAAACTGTAAATTATATTCTTAAGGTTTGGAAGTATTTGGATTTTATATCCTGAAATTTCAGAATTTAGATCTTATTTCCTGAAGTTTGGGGGTGTTTAGATTTTACACTCCAACATTTTAGAATTTAAATTTTATTCCCTGAAGTTTGGGGGTATTTAGATTTTACACTCCAACATTTCAGAATTAAGATTTTACCTTTTAAATTTTAGGAGTGTTTGGATTTTATTCCCTAAAGTTTGGGAGTGTTTGAATTTTACACCCTAAAGTTTCAAAATTTGTGAGTGTAAAATCCAAATATTTCCAAACTTTAAGGAGTAAAATCCAAATTCTGAAATGTTAAGATGTAAAATCCAAACACTCCAAACTTTAAGGGGTAAAATTCAAATTCTAAAATTTTAGAGTGTAAAATCTAAACACCTCTAAACTTTAGAGGTGTAATTTGCAATTTACCCTCTCTTTTTTTTTTCTTTACATTAGAAGTTTATTGGCTTAATGTATTACATATCAGGAGGTAACTCTATGCTTTCTATTAAATTTTTTTAATTTTCTAATCAACAGTTTAGTAAATTTTCCTGGTGTCGGCAGCATTTGGTTATGCCTACTTTTCTCATTTACAAATAGCTCTGATTCCTAGTGCTACATGCTTCCAAATGTTATAGGATGACATGCATAGTTGGTAAGAAAAAAATAATAAATAATGCATCTGATAAAAAATTTCCAAAACCTTTTGATTTTAACAATTTTTTTTGTTCCAACAAGTTATTTTACCTTGAAAAATAAGTAGGTAGTTAGTTGAATGATTAAGATCGTTAATCTAATTCTCTCCAATTGCCTTTTCTTAAGATCTAAATTTTTCAACGGGGAAGATACGTAGCTTTCTGTCATACTTCAGTTCAGGTAGTATTTTGATTCAGTTTAGGAATATTCTATGGCACTTAGGAAGATTTTGACCCTAACTTTCTAGTTTATAGTAACGATTTTTTATTTTTGTGGGTAGAGGGGTTAATTATGGACATTATTTTTTAACTTATGAAACGTTTTCCATTGGCCTTTCAAGAGAAAGATACAGCTTGTGTCCAGTGCCTTTTTGCATTGGACTTGATATGATTCAGATACGCACCCAGTTTTAAACATGTACTCAAATTGTATCATACCCAGTGCAAAAAGGCACTGGACACAAACTTCATCCTTAAAAGAAAACTTTTTTTTTTTTTTTCTAGTTTTCAAATTGCAATCATTTATTGAATTATCATTATGTTTCAATTGGAATACTAACATCATGTTCAAATCCCCAATTTTTGTATCTATTGAATTATAATTTATTTTTTCTACATTCATGGCCCCACAAATGCTACCTTAAAAATGAAAATAATAATAATATTTGCAATACAGGATTTGGTTCAGATCAGTTGGGTGAGATTTTGTGATCTGTCATTGTCTTAATTCTTATAGACTCATAGTAATCCTCATTCACTGTTGGATAAATTGCAGTGTGTTTGGGACATGGCCAATAGCTTTACTCTCAGCAAACAGGAATAAAGTGATGATAGAAGGACCAGTTTGTGATTCTTCACAAGTCATAGGATGGCATCTAAAGAAAATGAACAATGAATCAGATACGAGGCCCCCAATACATATTTCAAGTTTTGGGTTCAATAGCTCAATTCTCTGGGACCCTGAGAGATGGGGTCGCCCTTCTGCTGGGCAAAAATACTCACAGGTATCTCAATCTTAACCAAACACTGCAGTTTAGTATTGTTACAGAACGAGGTGGAGATTTGAACTTTGAATGTTTTCGTTGTAAACACTAAGAAATGTCAATTAATTGAGTTACACGACTCTTGGTAGGAAATAAAATTTTAAGCCTTGGAAGTTTTATGATTTAATTAAATAAATAAAAAAACTATAATTAAAAAACATTTTAAGGTTTATACTTTAGAGTAGTATTTGACAAATTCTAGTCAATAACCAAATCATAAAGAGATTTTAGATGGGATGTGAGAAATGACCAAAGATGCATAATAAAAATACTTTTGTCATACCTAAATCCAACTAATTCAATTTAGAGCCAGTATTTAATAAATATTAATAACATGATTATTATATTGTTAGTGTTAGTTACTGTTATTACTTTTTATTATTATTTTATTATTACTCTCTCTCTCTCTCTCTCTCTCTCTCTCTCTCTCTCTCTCAAAATGATTGGGCATTGGGTGTCATTTTGAAAAATAAAGATCGAACTAATATTTTTTAGGACAAAGTTTAGCTACAAAATCGATTGTATCCTTAGGCTACAAACTCACTCAATATCTTTTTATTGGAGGTGAATTTTGACAAATTCACAATTGGATTGCATCTTTTTCTTATATCCTCCATGTTTCCAAAATTTCAAGAAAATTAAAGATCAATAGTTATGTCATCAATAAATTTTTAAATTACAAGTTTTTGTAATTTAAAATTATGCATAAAATATAAGATTATAGATTATATAGTAAATGATATCCGATTGACACAAAAATTGACATGTGCATTAAGAGCGTAAAGAACATGTAATTCAACGGTTAGATTTTTAAAATATACAGTAATATTTATTTTATTGAGTAAGTTTGTAGCTTAAGGCTACAATCAATTTTGTAGCTAAATTTTGTCATATTTTTTATTAAAAAAAATGTACTAGAGATCTTTATTCTTTAATGCTAATTTTTTATAATAGATCTTTAATGCTAAAGTTAAGGTTTGGAATCTCCAAATTGTTGAAGGGAGAAAAACTCTTTACCAAATTGTTGGTATGGGTGACAAATTTTGTTATAGAGTTTTGAAGGGGCTTAGCTCTTTGGGGTTGTCTAACACAATCCAAGGCCCTAAAATTGGTTCTTTTATATTTAAAGTAATTTATCTATACAAATACATTTATGTGTTAGCATCATTTTCTTCACAATAAACTACAAAGTTAATATTTTCATAACATTTAAAAAAAAAATAATGTTATAATAAAGCCTAAGTTACAAATTTTAATGGTAAATATCAAAATGTTATTAATGATATATCTAAATAAAAACTAATAAAAACTTATTACTTAAAATTTATTATGAAAATATTATCAAAATACTTTGTCATAACTCTGTTTTTTATATTATATATATATATATATGTATGTATTTTTTCTTTTTTCAAAGGAGGCGTGGGATTCTACCGCACTTTCCAATGACTCATGATGCAATCTTGTTCAGTACCTTAAAAATTTCCTTTTCAGATTTTTTTTTTATTTAAAAAAAAAAAGCAATGAATAATTGAATATACAATTAAAAAAAAAAGGTACTGTGTTTATGAAGCTATTCATAACTTTATGGGTGTAACTGGGTCCTACTGTACCAGCTGCGAATAAGATGTGCTTTGAGTTTTGTTCTGGTTTGGCCAACCTCCAGCGTTAGGTAAAGAGATGATAATTAAAGCTTTGATTGTTCAATTAAATCATTATTACTCAATGTGTTCATGAAAATATATAAAATTAAGAAGTAGATTTATTATTATATCATGCAACTCCATGCCATTATTTAGCAATTACTTTTTTTTTTAATAGATAATAATCAATTACTAATTACTAATAAAACGAAAACAAAGAATATGTGTGTTTGTGAGTAATTTTGATTTTTTTTTTTTGTCAATGTGTGACAGAATTCAATGAGATTCGTCAAACAAGTAGTTCTTGAAGATGATACCAAATTGAAAGGAATCCCACCAGATGATTGCTCCAAAATCATGCTTTGGAGTCTTTATTTTCCAAGTGAGACATCACCAATTAATCATCTTCAAACCACTGCATTAGATGGTACTCAGAGGAAATAAAGGGATCAAGAAACTGTTAAAAAAGAGAAAAAGGACAGGTGAGATTGAGAGGAGATTTTAAACAGTGGAGCAGTTGTGATTATATACATAGATGTCAATTTTTTTTTCTTTTTTCCTTTTTTTTCACAAATTTATAAATTCTTTGTAATAGTATATTTTGAGAGTAGTCTTTGCATGTGAGTATGACTCAAATCTAAAGCATAAATCATTACAATCAAATGTTCTTTGAATATATATATATATATATATATATATATTTTTTTTTTTTATTGCAAGTGAACCAAACTAAATTTGCTTACAATGCAAGTTAATTTAGTTATGAAGAAGCATGATCTGAGGTTCCGCAATGAAATAAGTTAGAGATTTTTTTCCCCTTTCAGTGAAAAGGGAAATGCATTAAAGAAACAAAATTGTAAATAATACAAAGTCTAGGGTATAAAACATTCTAAGCGTTAATTATAAGCTAGTACAAATTAAAGCACGTGAAGGAGAAGATGAATAAAACACAAAAATATCTCTAATAGAGCTTCCTTCTTTTGCCAAAAGATCCGCGCAATGATTCCTTTTATGTGGATATTATGCAAATGAGCCTCGTCAAAAGAAGTAGTGCAATAAAAAACCAGAGCACTAAAAGGGTGAGTAATTTCAGTTAAAGAACAATGCGATGTAATGATGCTAACAACAGAATTAGTGTCTATTTTAATGAGCAAGTTCCAAATGTTAAGTCGAACATCACTCATGGGAGAACCACAAAGGCAAAAACAGTGGGCATTTCCATGTTTAATAGCATCTTCAACAATCTCTTTAAAGGTATATTAGAAATTACTTTCAATTCTTAATTGGATTTGATTAATGTGAGGTCGGTGTAAGCCTTGGATTGAAGACCGAATTATATATGCAGGCATTTTGGTTGACCTTGCCATGAATTTTCAAATCCTTGCTCCCAGCTAGACAGATATTGTAACCATCTTCAAAGGCAGTACCCATTAGCTCACTTCACGTGACTATATGTACCCCATTTACTCTTTAAATATGGTTCCTTTTTTCTTGGTAGAATGTCTATCAAGTTGCAATGACTTATAACTGTTTGATTATTGTCAATGTCTTCGTTGCGATTCTATCTCTTCTTTGAAATTTCACCACTCACGATAACCTATTTTTAAAAAGGGTGACAATTTGTGTTTATAGGTGTTGGAGAACGTTTTTGCTAAAGACCCTATAAGCCCACACAAAGCAAGGCCCAATACCTTTCGAGCTTGTTATCTCTATTTGTAATATTTTATTTTCATACATGACCTAAGTACTTTTTATTGAGAAATTAAAGGTATGTAGTATGGAGGGTAAAGAGTGAACATAGTTAAAGTTTAAGTATATATATACACACATTAATTTGATAATTTGAATGATAGATTTTAATCTTGAACGATTTTGTTAGAAATATAAAAATGTACTATAAAACTCTTTTCAAGCATAGCTAAAGTTAGTTATGTTTTATTTTTATTTTTTAAAAATAAAAAAAGCTAGGTTTACAGAGTTAAGAGTTTTTGCATAAGATCATTAGTCAGAAAAATGAACCATATTGAGCTTAGTTAAAGGTGTGTGCCCACCTGAGGAATTTGATTGAATGCCACCGGATAGCAAACTCTTCTGGCTTCTCTTCAAGGTCGGTGAGTCCTTGTTTTTCCTTGAAATTAAACAAAAGAACAATTATGTCGGTGTCATCATAACTATGAAATATCCCATTTTACCTACTACTACTTCTTTTGTAGTTTGACATGTGCAAGTAATAATGGTTGAAAGAGAGATCTTACGAATTTACATTTGTGGTACCACTAAAGTTAGTAAAAATACATATAGTCTAGCACCTTTCTCCTTTTTATCTAGGGTTAGATTAGCCACCCTATTCTCAAAAAAAAAAAAAAAAAAAAACCACCCTAAACTTGTTTTTATTTATTTTTATTTTTTTAGAGGTAAAATTTTAACCTATGACGTTTATTCCTGATAATTATTTTTTATTATCAAACCAAAACATTGATTAGTTTTTGTTGTAGGCAGGGATAGAACCCAAATCTCTTATTTGACGACAAATTTTTTTTTTTTTTATTAGTTGAATTAACTAGAACCACTTTATTTTTTTATAATAAAAAATTGAATAAAAATGTTATGAAAATAGTGAATTATTACTCACGGAATCAAATTAGGGGGAACCAGAAAAAAAGTTCAATAATATGTTTTGTTGACCTTCGTGTTATTGGGTTGCTACAAAACCATGTCTTATTCAAGACAAGCCGAACTACTTTATAATCAGGAACAAGCATCTAGGCCATATTTTCAAACCTAATCCAATAATTGATTAGTTAAGAGCATCCAGAATAGTGGAGCTAAAAATTTAACTATTTGGCACTACAAAAAGTTAATTTATCTATTTCACCTACACGTATGCTGCAGCAGTAGATCTATTTTAGCTTTCAACACAATAAAATAATATAAACATCATAATAAAATATGATATCTACTACAATAAAATAATATCTAACTACACACAGCTACTACACACAACCATCACAGCCACACACACACAACTGGGCAGGGAATAATTTTTTTTTTTTTTTTTTAGCTCTAAGCTACAGTGCACAACCATAGATAGATGTGCACTATAGCAATGAAGTTAAAAAAAAAAAAGCTTAAACTCCACTGCTGGATGGTTATTTTTGTGTTTTGGTGGAGCTAAAATAGCTATACAGCTTTTTAGCTCTATTGCTACAAGTGCTCTTAGATTCAAAACACTTAACGGCTATGCCTTAGAAATTTGGATATATTATCAGTACCCATCCCCCCCACTCTATTTGTTAATTAATCAGCTAATAATATGATTTTCATACCAATATCTAGAGAGGAAAAAAAAAACAGCAACAATGAAATGCAGCCTGGTAGAGTGATTGGATTGTGTTAATTTTGATTATTATAAAAATAGTAGATTTTGTGAGCTTGATGACCAATTAAGTGGGCAATGTTGTACACAAAAATAATGGATTTGATCAAGTTGCAATAAGTAATACTCAAATGGAAAATTACAGTGGTCATCAAGTTTTTTTTTTTTTTTTTTTAAGTCATATTCAATGAGCAAGAACCAAAATCCTTCTCCAACTGTCCTATCACCATAAACGCACAAATGGATTATGAGTTGAGGATGGATCCCACAAAATTACAAATTAGCCAAAGAATAGGTAAGATAGTTGAGTTCACTTAAGACAAGAGAAGTATAACGAAAAAGACACGGAAGACAGAATGGACCGAATGTCATCTTCTATACCTAATTATTGTTATAGACATGGTTATTTCTTCCTTATTTTTATTTGAAAAAAATTACAATTTCAATTTATAGTTTGAGTGTAACAAATTAAATATAATACTTTAGTTGTCAAAAACTTTATAACTCAACTAGTCAACACCTCCTGGTGTTGGATTCAAATTCCATCATTTCTCCATTGTAATACCTTGTAAGTAATCAATTAAATGGTGAGAATATGTTCTATTATCTATAGGATCATACTTCTCTATCCTTAATCACTAAAATTATGTTTGAGATTTAATTAAACTCTAAATTTTCAAATAGTAACAAATTAAACATTATAGTTATCAAAAGTAATAAATTAAATCCTAATATTTTAAAGGGTAATAAATTAAACCTTAAATCATTTAATTAAACTATGAGATTTCATAAAAATAAATAATTAAAAAGTATAATTGTTAAAATAATAAATTAAACCTAATATTTTAATAATGAAAACATATTAAACATCAAATCATTTAAGTGGACAAAATTATGCTTAAAAATTGATTAAATCATTTAAGTGTAAACAAACTATGTTTGAGATTAGGTGAGGCCATCATGCCCATGTATGCGAAAATGCAGTACACAAAGACTTATTGTGAAAATTCTTTGTGTCATTGAGGAGTAAAGAGCTAAAGGAGCTGTAAAACTTTTACAGGCAGCAAAGGAAAAGAGAGAGAGTATTACCAAAAAGATTAAAGAGAAGTTAGTGTGGGGAAGACTAGAGTAGCCGCATATTATTGCAAGGTAGTAGCAACGTGTTTAGTATTAGAATTATTCTTTGTAAAACTTTTACTTGCAGTAAAAGAAAAAATAAGAGTATTTACCAACAGAGAAGTGACAATTAAGTGAATGTTAGGGAAACTAGGATTAGGAGTATAATATTTCACGAATGTGACAAACTGTGTACTAGAATCATTTGAAGCAAAACTTTTACCTGCAGTAAAGGTAAAGACAAGGGAATTACCAAAAAGATTAGAGAGAAGTGAGTGTCCGAAAGAAGAGTAGGACTAGGAGTATCTGATCCCTTTCACCAAAGAAAAACAGCGAGTGTTTGTTAATGAAGTGGGGTCACCTTTTAAGCAAAACCAGCTGGTCTGGTCTACTCTCCCTCATATTCCCTCATCATTCATTTTCTTCTTCCCAAGATCTCATTTTTCCCTTCTTTCTTGTTAACAAGGAGGGGTTAGAAGAATCCGTTCTTTTTGTTTGTTTTGTGGATGAAGGAAGCAAAGAAAGAAAGAAAGTGAGAGATATAGATAGAGGGCCTCCTGTTGAATAAAGAGAAGTTCTTTGAGATCTGCCATTTTGTTCACTCAGGTACTTTTGCTTTCTCTTTTCCATGGACCCCAATTGAGCAATAGTGGCAATTTACTTCATTCTGTCCTGCAATGCAATTTTCTCCTTTTCCTTTTATTATGCTTTTTTGAGATTTTGTGTGTAGATTTTTCTGTTTTGGATAATGGGGTTTGCTGGTTTTGTCTAAAAAATATTGCAACTTCAACGTTTGAGTGATACAGTATTTTGATTGGAAGCTGTTAGACATGTTGAATTTGGATTCTTTTCCTTTTGCTTGTTGAGAAAAATGTAAGAAGAGAAAATATAGAAAGTCAGAAAGGGAATGTGTTGTAGATTTAGTGTCATTTCTAGAATAGAAAAACGCCTTAAACGGTCAAACCTTTGTCTTACTGTGCTAAATTAACTTTTTTTACCTTAGTGGAGTGGAGATTTAATGTTATGGTGAATCGACTCAATTTAGAACATAAGATTCATGAAATTGTTGTCCTTTGCTTCTAAGATTTAGAGTTTTTCTTTTTGTTTCGTCTAGATTTCTACTCATTAAGTGTTGCTTATTTGGAAGGATTGTGTCTTAGGCCACTCTTTCCTTTCTCTCTCAGATTTTACATATCCAAAAAATGACATTCATCGTGCTTTGGAATTTGTTAAATTACTTATCCAAAAGGGAATTTAATTGCCTTTAAAATTTTCAAACTTTTGAATGGTTTCCATGAAGGATTGAATTAAGGAATGATAAGAAGATGGGGAGGAAGGGAAATTGGTTTTCTTCTGTAAAGAAAGCTCTCAGCCCAGAGTCCAAGGAGAAGACAGGCCAGGTTTGGAGAAATCCCATTACAGTCAATTTGATTTTCTGGAAATTTTGTAAAATTAATTGGGTTTCTCATAGTGTCAAAGACTGTTTTGCAGAAATCAAATAAATCAAAGAAGAAATGGTTTGGAAAGCAAAAACACTTGGGTTTAGAATCTACCTCTTCAGAAACTGTCACAGTCCCCCCTCTTCCTCAGCAAGAAGAGGTGAACTTAAACAATGTGGAGAATGAACAGAGCGAACATGCTTACTCTGTTGCGGTAGCCACTGCTGTGGCTGCTGAGGCTGCTGTGGCTGCTGAAGCTGCTGGGGCCGCTGTTGCTGCTGCTCATGCAGCTGCCGAGGTTGTTCAACTCCCTACAGTTACTCGGTTTGCTGGCAAATCGAAGGAGGAAGTGGCAGCAATCAAGATTCAAACAGTATTTCGAGGATACCTGGTATGTGTTACACTGATTTTTTGTCTTTTCCTTTTGTTGTCTTCCTTTTTTTCCTCTCTCTCTTTCTTTTATTATTGCAGCTGTTTGGTTCAATACAAGCTAAATCTTTAAAAGGGCTCCAATATAAGTGGATTTTTCATGCAATGTCCACCAGTGGCAAACCTAGTGGTTTTCTCAAGATGTGCTTGCAATTTTTATTGATTATTTTCAGGCAAGAAGAGCATTGCGGGCATTAAGGGGGCTAGTCAGGCTGAAATCATTGATGGAAGGGCCTGTTGTGAAACGCCAAGCTGCAAAAACCCTCAGATGTATGCAAACTCTAGCTCGTGTGCAATGTCAGATCCGTTCCAGGAGGGTCAAGATGTCAGAGGAGAATCAGGCTCTCCAGAGACAACTCCTACAGAAACAAGCAAAAGAGCTAGAGTGCTTGCGGGTGCTTCTCTTTAATTTTGTTGAACTCTAGAAATTTTACTAATCACTTATAGCATGTTTTATTATCTAATTTATTGCCACTGATTTCTGTAATTATATTTGTATGGACATGAAAATCTCAGGGGTTCTTATGGAGATTAGAAATCTGGAAGATAGATTTAGTTTGGGTCCATATCCCTGAAAACTTGTTCTATATATTAGCAATTGAGAGTAGGTTCAAAATTATCCACAAAAAGAACATCAAAAGCATGTGGAATTTCATTCCGGTGCTGACATAGACTGTACTAATGGCTTTACCACTTAAGTAGTATTGTTCTGTTTCCTCAATAAATCCTTCTTTTTATTGTTATGTGAATACTTTTTTGTTGTAGAAATACCTCATTTAGCTGCCTTTAACTTCTTTAAATATTATAACAGATTGGAGAGGAATGGGATGACAGCATACAGTCAAGGGAACAAATTGAAGCAAGTCTACTTAGCAAGCATGAGGCAACTATAAGGAGAGAAAGAGCAATGGCTTATGCTTTCTCTCATCAGGTGATCTATGTCTCTTATTACATTACATACTTCAGCTCCCCTAAAAGATGATATAAATATAAAAATGAAAGGACAATGATCATAAAATGCATGGTGTAAGGTAAGAAGAAGAATGAGAGGGAATTAACTTATGCATTTGATTTGCAAGTAATGTTTTAAAAGTGGCTAATGAGACATGGCTCAAATGACACTTCCTTCTCTCACAAGCATGGACAGAGACTGAGGCTGTGGGTTCAAAACCCATTAAGTGCATATATGACTTACCAATAATATCTATATTACATCTTAGTGACCAATATTGCTTTTTATTTCATATTGTAATAGATTCTTGAGGCCTCTTGTATTATGAAGCCGTAGAAGACACCTGGCTACTGTTTTTTGTGAGAGGTTCCTGTTCATAGAGTGAATAAAGCGAACACTGATGGCATTAGATTGCATAAATATTTTTATAGAACACTGTCAGGACTCAGAATGCATGAAGGTCTTTACCATATATTTTCTTTTTATCCTTCCTCTTTGTGTTTGTGGATGGATACAGATGCAAGTTTGGTTAGTTCACAAACTTTTCTGATATAGTGCATTTTCAATTGGATAACTTGGTGACTTGTAATTGAGGTTGAATGTTCTAACTTGATGTCTATAAAGTCAAAATGTTAGCTGATCTAGGCAGAAAAACACTAGTTGGTGACCTTTTGCATGTTTATCTGGCCCGGTTAGTAAAATTGAGCTGGAATTAGTTGTCAGTAATATATTTGCAGATTATTAACCTTATTTGAAAACACTATGATGCATATCACCTATTATGTACTATACCTTCACATGTGATCTGTGCTTACTATTTTCTAGTCCAATAGTCTTTCGAGCTCCAACTTAAGTTTTCTGAATGTTGAATGAACCAATATCTGAGTCTTGACCCCTGCAATGAATCACTCAACAGCAAACCTTGAAGAATTCTTCAAAATCTGTAAACCCAATGTTTATGGATCCAAGCAATCCCTCCTGGGGTTGGAGCTGGTTGGAACGATGGATGGCAGCCCGCCCATGGGAAAATCGTAGTTTGATGGAGAAGGAATTGAACAATGACCACTCATCTGTAAAGAGCGCAAGCCACAGCCTTATCGGTGGAGAAATCAGTAAGTCTTATGCTCGCTACCAGCTCAATGCTGAGAATAATTCCCCGACAGCCAGTCAAAACCCAGGCCATCCTAGCTTCCAGTCCCCTTCAGCTCCTTCTAAGTCAGCTTCTTCAAAAGTAGCTAAAAAAGTGAAGGCAGCTAGCCCAATGGGTGGCTGGGGCCCAGAAGATGACTCAAAAAGCATGGTCAGTTTGCAGTCAGAGCAGCAGTTCCGAAGGCATAGTATTGCTGGGTCGTCAGTGAGAGATGATGAGAGCCTGGCAAGCTCTCCAGCGGTTCCAAGTTATATGGTACCCACTAAGTCTGCAAGAGCTAAGTCCAGGGGGCAAAGTCCATTGGGGGTGGAGAAGAACGGGACACCAGAAAAGGGGTCTTCGGGGCCTACAAAGAAACGGCTATCATTCCCACCCTCACCAGCCAAGCCAAGGCGGCATTCAGGCCCACCGAAGGTGGACATCAGTCTTAAATCAGAAAACAACACGAGCAATGGGGTGGCCGGTTGATCATTTCTAGTCCATGGGGAATCAAGGGGATTTGGACAGTTTCTGGAGGAAAGGAAAAATAAAGGGTCTATTTGATTTGTGAATTCACTATGTTCTTAAAAGCTTCAATTCATTATTGCTTTGTAGGTGCTCCAGTGTGGTTGATATTCATTTCCATAGGCAATCATGCATCTTATTCATTCCTAAATTTTTTATTTTTTTAAATTTATTTTATTGGGTTCTCTATGTAGTGATGATAACAAAACCTATCTGAACGCAATTCTGCCTCTTGAATATTTTCTTCATGAAAAACGGTTGATGGTCTGTTAAATTTATTGATTCCACGAATTGATGTAATGGATATTCAATTTCTTATTTACTCAATTGTTGGTGCTTATAGTTATAGCTGCTGTCTTTATTGATTTAGTTCTTTGTTGTAAATTTAGAGCTAAATAAACCAGAAGTTACCATTGATGACTAATTTCTACACATGTATCTCCTAGTTACCACCATAACATTTTAAGCACAATTTATTTGTGGCAATTATGAATGTACATGATGAGGATAATCTCTTTGTACTCTTTTTTTTTTCTTTTGTGAAGGAAGAAGAATGAGATTCAACTCAATGTAAATGTGAGATTTGTGAAGATTTATAACTAAAATAAGGGAATTAGGTCTTTTTTTTTTTTTTTTTTTTAGAGAATACTAAGTATTTTTAACACACACAGGGAGAGAGGGGAGAAGGTTTTTTTTTAAAGAAACTTGCCGTTGGTGTATATCCAAAATGGTCTAACTCTTGGATATATATAACAGACTTTAAACCTCTTAAACTCACATTCATTTTTCAATATAGAATTAACCCACTGTTTTTTCTTTTGAGAATACTAAGTATTTTTAAAAAATATATTTCCCTTCACTAAGAATTATGTGGCTGGAGGAAAAACTAATTTGTGGCATCTGTCAATTACACTGACACACCATCTCATTTTTTTATATGCATAAGGGTGCGTAAATTTATTCTCTCTCAAAAAAAAAAAGCGTAAATTTATATATAATGCCGAAGTTTGAATATGAGAACTTCAATAAACCCTGTTCTCACAATAGTCTGGGAAGAAGAATAAATTTTCTTTTTTGGCTGGAAAATAAATAGATTCTTCATATATATATATTTACTGAAATATCTATTATTAATTTAATTATAGATTAGAATAAAAAAATAAGTATATAAAATCATAAACCCTAAACACTGACAATTACCTCCCCATGCCTAAAATAAATGCAAGGGTGAACGCGCAAGCCTCAGTTCGAGCTTGGGGAAGGTAGGAATATTTATGTAGTATATTTAATCAATACAAAAATAAAAAAGTAAAATCTAACAAGTATTTCAATAGACTTAGTGGATAGAGCAAAGTACAGTTTTTTAATATGAAAAAAATTATCTTATGAGAAAGTTTTACGAGACATTTCTCTCATAATATGTGTGGGTCTCATATGTTATTATGATTTTTTTTTTGTATAAATAAAGATTATTATATAGAATAGAAAACAACAAAATGACCCAACCCATTTCAATCTTCCGGAAAAAATAAAAATAAAAAAAGAAAGAGTGAGGGTAGTAATTCATAAAATGAAAAAAAAAAAATCTAACAAGTATTTCAATCGATTTGGTGCGTAGAGCAAAGTACAGTTTTTTAATATTTATGTAGTATATTTAACCAATACAAATACAAATACAAAAAAAAAAAAAAAAAAAAAGAAAAAAAAAAAAAGAAAGAGTAAAATCTAACAAGTATTTCAATTGACTTGGTGCATAGAGCAAAGTACAGCTTTATAATATAAAAAATTATTTTATGAAACGGTTTTATGAGATATTTCTATCATAATATGCATGAGTCTCATATGTTATTATTATTATTTTTTGTATAAATAAAGATAATTATATAGATAGAAAACAAAGAAATAACCCAACCCATCTCAATCTTTTGAAAAAATAAATAAAGTGAGGGTAGTAATCGATATCTATATATATAATAATAGGTGAATCTGAGAGAAACTCAAATTAGAATTCCAAATTAGAGTTCTAATTTTGCACCATGTATCTTAAATTATTTATTCTTAAAGAGTTTTATTTCTTAATTTTAGAATCAAATGTGAGACCACATCATAAATATTCATCTAAGTGAGTTATTAAGTATAAAAACCAAAAAGCTAGAATAAATGAATCGTAAAAAAAAAATTAAAAAAAAAAAGTGCTTCACAATAATTTTTTTTTAAAAAAACATAGACAATTTACATTTTATACATAATAATATTCATACAATTTTTTTTTAAAAGTTAACAAAATATAAAAATTACTATTCAATAGTATTTAAATTATATATATATATATAAAAGAATTATATTATGCATCTTATTGTATATTTTTAAGTATATCCATGCATATGCATGGGATTACAAATAAGGACATTATTGCTAGTGTAATTAGTTTTTTAGTGACAGAGAAGTGAGTATGAGATATATCAAAAAACCATTCTTTTGAATATTTGCTACACCTTTTTTTTTTTTTTTGAGAAGGAATATAATTTTTACAACACACACACACAGGGAATGGGGACAAAGGCATAATATCACACAACTTACCCCTTACAAAAGCCGGTAACTCTTGTAAGGTGTATGAAGGCTTTATACCCGATTTTGAACTCACTCTTAGGCGATGTGGGACTACCCACGTTTCTTTTTTTTGAGAAGGAATATAATTTTTACAACACACACACACAGGGAATGGGGACAAAGGCATAATATCACATTTGCTACACCTATCAACATTTGCTACACCTATCAACATTTGCTATAGTTATTTATGTAGTTTTTTTGATGACCGGTTCAAGTGAGATTTTGCTTTATTAATTAGATGGACAAGGCATTCTCAATGGGCTCTATGTTTGGCAAATTCCAGTATCTCACGTCATGGTTCAAAGTAGCATTGGTTCCTAAACGGATAAGTATGGTCATGAAAAAAAATGTTTCAGATTGTGAAATTCTACCTTTTTTTTGAGAAATTATTGTCATTTGTTTTGGTTGAAATTTGTGTGCTATTACTTAGTAGTTAGCAGGGATATTCTCTTGAGAATTTTGAGTTGCTTTCTTTTCTAAATAGTAAGTGGGCAAACACTTAAATTTAAATTACATAGTAGGATCCTATTTTTTGAGTTAATTCATAGTCACTCTCCCTAACTTTTTTGTTTTTTTTAGTCTCAATTCTTCTCCGAATCCTCAAAAAATTAAATTCACATACTAAGCAAAATAATAATAAAAAAACGTTAAAAATAATAATAATAAATAAAAGAAACACTCAAAATTCAATATTTGGTTGATTTTTTCGGAAAACAAACAAACCAACCATTTTTTTCTTAATTTAATTATTATCAATTAAGAATGATTTTTTTTTTGTATAATAAAAAATGAGAAAAAATATTTAATCATAGGCCAATGTTGATTATTTAATTCACATCCAAAAAAATATTGGATGCTATAGTCATAATTATTTAATCTAACAAATTAATCATAGACCAATATTACAAGTCAATTTTTAAATAAGAATAAATTTATCTATTTAAAAATATTTAATCATTTCCTCTCCTTCTCACCTTAATCTATATATATATATATATATATATATAAAAGAGAAACTTTTAAAGCTACTTCAATTTTTCATGTCAACAATACTTATATAAATAATAATAAATCTTTTTTTTTCCATCAAATAAATATTACAAACCCGATCCTAAACGCAGAAATTAGCTGCAAACAAAAAGCCACACCCACGGTCCAAAATCCATCAAACAACTAACCAACCATTGCAAATCTGTATCAAATCCAAAGACCCAACCTCTACCAAATCTCCCTCTTGTCCCTTCACCTAAAACGCACACCGTCAGCCACCCCTAATTGTCTCTCTTTTGCTCGAAACTTCCACACCCAAAACTCCCAATGAGAAATAAATGTGTAGGTGGCTATCGCTGCTCAAGTCGACGTCGTTGAGAGGCTTGCTATGGGTTAGTTAAAGACATAGAGATGTGGGTTTTCATTGGGTTTGAGGGTATGGATTGAAGGTTGGGTTGTATTGCGGTGGTTGTCTACTTTGGTAGTTGGGTTGTATGCGTTTGCTGCAATGTGGGTTAAGTTTTCCCCTTCTTCTTTTTTGGGTTGTGGCTATACTGGATATCAGCTGATGGTGGTTGGGATGAGATTGGTGTTTGTGGAGATTAGAGCAAATTTGGTCGGATTTTTAGATTTGGGTTTTTGGTTGGCTATCATAACTTTTTTTCCCTTATAGATCTAGAATTTTGGCGTGGTTGTCAGTGGTGGTTTATGTGCATAGTTGTGTAATTGTGCTTGCATTTGGTGGGTTTTGAGAAATAAGGAATTTTTATTTTTATTTTACTGAAAAACAAACACTAAAAAATGATTTCTAAAACATTTCAAATTATGCAACTAAAGGTCCGTTTGGATACCGCTGAAAACTGAAAATTGAAAACACTATAACAAAATAATATTTAAATGTGTGAATAGTACCGTGGGACCCATTTTTAATAAAATAATTGTTGAAAAGTGAAAATTGTGGATCTGTAAACAGTAAAAAGTGTGGAAAAAGTCATATGTTGCGGCTACTGTTTATTGAACAGTAGCCGCAACAGTGATAAACAGTAAAAAAAGTCTGGGAAAGCTGAAAAGTAAAAAAAAAAAAAAAAAAAAAAGGTTTGCAAAACGCTTCCCAAATGCACACTTAAAAGTACCACCGTAAAATGAAAAAATTTTACTAAAAATATTTTACATGTAAAATATTATACATTATAGAATATTTTATTTAGAACAACAAAAAGTGTAAACATAATGGAAAACTTTCATTTGTTATATATTTTTGTTTTTTTACCATTTTTGCAATAGTTGACGTTATTCAATTTTCCTTTAATCAAATGTGATTCCAGTTTTTGAGTCTGTTGGGTCGTTATGAGTAGAAAGCAAGCCTATTCATTATAAAGTGAGTTTTTAAGCAAAGCAAATATATATTATTTTTCTCAAATTATTCCGTGCATTGCACAATCAAAGTGAAAGAGACAAATAATTGTTAACATCTATTTACACAATAATTTTTCTGTACATTGCGCAAGTTAACGACTATTTTTTAAAACATCCAAATAAAAAGAAAATTACAAACAAGAAACCACTAGAACGTAAAAACAAGAAAACACTAAGCTGATGGGCTTGCAATTCTTCTGGAGCCGCATTACCTCGTCATCATACCACTAGTTTTTAAAACATTCAAATAAAAAGAAAATTACAAAGAAGAACCTTTCAAAAGAAAATTACAAACAAGAAAACACTAGAACGTAAAAACAAGAAAACACTAAGCTGATGGGCTTGCAATTCTTCTGATGGGCCCGCAAATCTTCTGGATCCGCATTAGCTCGTCATCATACCATTCAGAATCCCTGAGCTGGCGGTCATCCAACCGCTGAATCACCTGTTCAATATAATCTTCAATCTCTTTCTTTTTTGCAGGGTCAAGCCTGCCAGCAATACTGTTTTCCTGGATAGTACGTCTCATCTTGTAGGCAAAGTCCTCCAAAGCATTTCTAGCCTCAACTCTCTTCCTGTGTTCATCATCTTCAGCCTTGAGCATCTCTGCAGCCTTGACCATCCTGTCAATCTCTTCACTGGACAGTCTTGCCTCATTATTGGTGATAGTGATATTCCTCATCACACCAGTTGTCATCTCTATAGCAGAAACATTCAAGATTCCTTCAGTGTCAATACTAATTCTAACTTTTATGCTAGCAACACCCCTGGGTGCTGGAGGAATACCCGTAAGATTAAATTGTCCCAACAAGTTGTTATCGCAAGTTCTTGGTCTTTCACCCTCGTAAACATAGAACGATATTTCTGTTTGGTTGTCAAAAGAAGTGGTGTAGTACCCCTTCTTCTCAACGGGAATGGGGGTATTCCTTGGAATCAGAACAGACATATAGCCCTCTAAACCAACCAATATGCCAAGAGACAAAGGGGTGACATCTGAGAGCTTGATAACTTCAAGTTCCTTATTTATTCTATTGGTCAAGATTGCAGCTTGAACAGCTGCCCCATAAGCTATAGCCTCATCCGGATGAATGCTTTTGCAAAGCTCCTTCCCATCAAAGAAGTCCCGCAACAACTGCTGCACCTTAGGAATTCTAGAAGAACCACCCGTAATAACGACATCATGGACACAACTCTTGTCTGTCTTAGCATCAGTCAAGCACTTGTCCACAATATCAATACTCTTCTCAAACAAATCATTATTTAGATCCTCAAATTTGGCACGGGTAATAGTGTAAGAGAAATCAATACCTTCATATAAATAGTCGACTTCGATGACAGTCTCAGTTGCATAAGAGAGAGCCCGCTTTGCTCTCTCACAAGCAGTTCTTAACCTCCTAAGAGCTCTGGGGTTTGCACTAATGTCCTTCTTTTGCCTCTTAAATACTTCAACACAGTGATTTACCATTCTGTTATCAAAGGACTGACCTCCAAGGTAACTGTTTCCAGCAATGGCCTTCACTTCAAAGTTACCCTTTTCCATGGTAAGTAGCGAGACATCTGCAGTACCACCACCCAAATCAAAAACTAACACAGTTCTCTTGCCAATACCATCTGCAATCTTTTCTAGACCGTAAGCAATGGCTGCAGCAGTTGGCTCATTGATTATACGCAGGATATTCAGGCCTGCAATGCGCCCAGCATCCTTTGTAGCATTACGCTGGGAGTCACTGAAGGAGGCAGGGACAGTAACAACTGCATTCTTCACAGGTTTTCTCAGGTAAACTTCAGCTATCTCCTGCATCTTTTTAAGGACCATAGCAGAGATTTCTTCAGCAGCAAAGTGCATCTTGTTGCCTTTATAGTTGACCTCAATTATAGGCTTATCTCCAGAACCTTTAATGACCTTGAATGGCCAGATGTTGATTTCACTCTGAACCAAGGGATCATTGAAACTCCTACCAATCAACCGTAATGCATCTGCATTATAATACCTTATTAAGAAACAGATACCTCAAATAGTAGATGGAAAAACTATTAGACAGCAATGAAGCACAAGAAGCAGCAAGATTACATATTCCTACGCGAAAAGACATGTTTTTAAGAATAAAAACAAAATATTTCTTCAAAAAATAACCTTGTTGTTCATCTATTTAAAAAAGAAAAAAAAACAAAGATCTTTGAACATTACCGAAGACACAGTTGGTGGGGTTCTTGGCAACCTGGTTCATGGCATCATCACCGACCAAGCGCTGAGCATCAGTGAAAGCAACATAGGAGGGTGTGGTCCTGTTACCCTGTTCATTTTCTATTATCTCTACCCTGCCATTCTGCCACACTCCCACACACGAGTGCGTTGTACCCAAATCGATCCCAATCGCCGGGCCCTCTCTTTGGTTGTTGGTCATGTCCTGTGGAACCAGACATTTAAGCTTTGTTAGAAGTATTGTGGTTAAATGATTAAATTTACTATATTCCAAGGGCTTAAAGGTATGTTTGGTAACAGTTTTTTCCCCTTATTTTCTGTTTCCAAAAACAATTTTCTATTTTTGGGACTAAAAAACTTGTTTAGCAACTCAAAATGGACAGAAAACAAAAACTTTTCTCAAAACTCAATTTGTGGAGAAAACTGAAAACATGCAAAAGGCTGTTTTCAGTTTCTAATATTTAAAAGTCAATGAAAAATGCATTTAATTTAATGAATCTGTCTCATTTAATGAGTTAGCAATAGAATTCAAATCCTAATAACAACATATTTTAGTATTTTGTATTTTTTTCTTCAAAAAACTATCTTTTTAATTTCAACTAACCAAACATGTTTTTGATTTCAAAAATACAAGAAAATTGTTTTTTCTTTATATTCCCATAAACAAGTTTTTGAAAATAGAAAACAAAAACTGTTACCAAACATAATCTAAGCTTTGGGACAATCAATTATTTAACAGCCTTTAAAGACCATTTTCTTTTTTAAGATCAGAACTCAGAAGTTCCAAGACTTCAATAAACCAAAATGAAGTACATGATTTCTAGTCTTTTATAATTTTTTTTTATAAAAAAATTAAGTAGATTTTTATGAAAGAAAGCAAAAAACACGATAGGTATTAACCCTACTGTTTTTTTTAATAAAAAAATTAAAATTAAAACTACCGTTTAGTTCAACTTGATTTTCCATATATGTATATATACATACATATATATATATATATATGCTAAAAAAATTATTTTGAAAAATGATTAAAAAAGAAATTTAAATAAAAGACTATCACTTCTGATAATTGCCACTAACCATAAAAATAAAAATAAATTTTTTTTTATAATCAAATGATATTGTCACCACCTAAACCCAACTGCAGATTGATAATAACAAACACATAACCTATATTTTCTTCTCTCTTCTTTTTCTCTTAAAACTTAAAAACAATTCTATGTAACACCATGGAAAGATCTCACAGATCCACGACAGAGCATCTAAACAATCATCATCTCACATTTTCAAACCTCCAAATTAAACATCACCTAATACATTCAACAAACAAATTTGAATAGGAAATACAAAAAAAATTTCAGATTTCTCTAATACATTGGATGGGAGATTTGGCTTTACCAATTTCAAATCAGAAAATTTCCCATATCAATTCATATTTCTAACTTAAAACACCCAATATCAGCCCTATCGGTGAAGGTGGTGGAGGATCGTTGAAAATGCCCATTGCTTAAAAAAAGAGAAATACTTTGTTTATTGCAAAAGAGTGTTTTTTGTGTGCTTTTTGTTTTCTGGGTTTTGTTTGGCCAAAGAGAATTCAGATTATTGTTCTAACGAAAACGAAATAACGAAAGGGAAATCCTATTCTACCAAACAAGTCATTTCTTGCATCGAATATCAGGATGGCATCCTCACACAGCAACAACAAAAACAAAAACAAAAGCGTTACAAAAACCAATTTTCATAACACAAAATTGAAAAGGGCTTTTGGTGTTTTTTGAGTTTGATTCTTACGTTGGAGTAAGCGGCAGATCCGAACTTTTCGATGCCACCGTTGGGTCTAACGTCTTCAATGATGTCACCGAGAGGAACTCCGTACTGTTTAGAACCACTCCTACTGCTAGACTTCTTTTTACCACCTTTGATCTTCATTACAACGTTCACGCTTCTGAAATTCAAAATACCCATATTACTATTTCAATTTCAAAGAATGAATCTTGAATATCCAAAACAACCCATCAAATTTTCACACAAAAAGATTATAACTTTAACAACATACAGAATAAATATTGAATATTCAAAGAATAAACCGTACTGAAGAGTGTGAAAATACCTACTTTTCCTTGGAAATTAATCTGCAGATGAGAAAATCAGAGATACTTTTGGTATGATGAAGAAAACCAAAATGAGATTAGAGATCGAAGGGAAACTGAAAGATGGGTGGGCTTTTGATCGATTCGAAGGTTACACGTAGAGACAGGCGGCTTTGTTTTTTGTGAAGAAGAGAAGATAGATAAAGTGAGTTGTGGGGTTTGGAGGGTGGGATTTGGAGGTATTTATACCACAGCTGGTTGTGTCGAGTTTTCGAAAATACCCTTGCGTAAGAAGTACGAGGGACTCAATTCGGAAATGATGATCTGGACGCGCGGCTTTTTTTGAAAATATTTCCTTATTTGTTTTGGTTGCCAGTGGGCTTGGGAGAAGAGAAAGCCCATTGAACTCGTTTGGAGGCCCAATCGTAAGCATTCAAAAGTTGGAAAATCCTACTTCCTTCTAATTTTTTTTTTTTTAGACTTATTTATGGTGTGTTTAGATACCGCTTATTTTGCTGAAAACTGAAAATAATAAAATAATATTTTTCAAATTACTATTCACAATAAAAACATTGTTCACTTGAACAGTGCAAGAGGCATTGGTTAAAAAAAAAAAAAAAAAGGCTGAAACGCAAACGCACTGCGTTTCAGCTGTACCCAAATGGGTACTTAGAGAGTGTTTGAGATTTGATGAAACTAAAGCGTATTTAGAGTTTTTAGCTTATTTTTGCTATTATTTATGGGTTTTATTGCACTTTTTTGTATTATTTATGGATCTCATTATCCTATTCGGCTAGCTTTTAGTTTTTTTTTACAGTACTTTCAGTAAAAAGTTTTCAGTTTCAACTAAAAAAATTGTTCCCAAATGAACCCTTAGTTATAACTTATAGAACCTTATTTTTCCTCAAAAGGAAAAGGGAAAAAAAAATTATGGTAAACATTAAAAGCTTCAATAAATCAATTTGTCTTTTGTAGATAATTAGTTAATTTATATTAGTCTCATCACATGCGCTTCATGGGTGCGATGAGGCTTTTTTTTTTTAGTGGTCCTTTTTTGTAAAACAAAATTTGTGTTTTTATTTTATTTTATATATATATATATATATAATTTTTATTTTAAAAATCTAATTTATAAGTGAATAAATCAACATGAAAAATAACAGGAAAGTAGTCCTATTTTTTAGGCAATATTTTAGCAGAAGTTAGAGTTACATTTTTTCCGGATTGTCCTTAAATAAGGGAAGCCTCTTAAATAATAGTATAGATATAGATATATATATATATATACACACACTGTATACACACACTAGTGACCTAATCCTTCACCTAGAACTTATAAGAGAAGGAGATAATTGGAGGAGAGAGTGACACGTGTACTTTGATTTTTGGATGAGAGTTTACTGTTGAGAGATTTTGAGAAGTGGAAGAAACCGAAATGTTCTAGACTTTGTAGAGAAGGAAACGCCCTTCACCTATAACTTATAAGAGGAGGAGATAATTGGAGGAGAGAGTGACACGTGTACTTTGATTTTCGGACGAGAGTTTACTGTTGAGAGATTTTGAGAAGTGGAAGAAACCGAAATGTTCTAGACTTTGTAGAGAAGGAAACGCAAGCTACTGCTTAAATCTTTTTTTTTTTTTTTTTTTTTGAGTCAACGGTAATACTTACTAGAACACACACGAAAATAGTAATATTAGTATTTTAAACCGAGTTTATAATACATTACATAACCACAACACAAATATAAAAGGGTCTAACTTTTGTAGTTGTAGACTGAAGTTATAAACAGCGGACACAAAACACACACAATCAATGTGGGATAACCATCCCTACTTTTTTTTTTTTTTTTAGTCAACAGTAATACTTATTAAAACACACACGAAGATAGTGATATTAGTGTTTTGTAGTTGTACTTTGGTTATGTAATTCACAAAGCATGAATTGCATGAAATAAACTAAAATACCTAAAAAAGAAGAAGAATGAAGATATCAAAATAGCAATAACTTCTTATAAACAAATTTAAAAGTTAAGCCAAAGAGAGTATTTCAAACTACATGAAATTTATTATATGCAAAAAACCTAATCAACATGACAATAATTTTGGTTGTTATTGATTAGAATTTTAATTTTATTAGGGGTTATTATGAAACACCATACCTTTATGTTTAGCATAAATCTACCTAAATTTTTTAAAAAGAAATGGCAATGCACTAAGACATGCAAATCTAAATATTAGAAACTAAAACAAAGTGATTTTTGTATGATGAAAATCAAAGATAGAGGTCAAGGTTAATTAACCTGATTGGCACATCCAATACCAAAATGAAGAAGCAAACTACGAACAATAAGCATCCAAACCCTTTAAGCAAAACCATTGATGAATGCACCAAGTATTCTAACCCAAAGCTTCGTAGTGTCCCACTTCTAAATCTATATAGAAATAACACTAATGATATAAGAAAAAATAGAGAAGGGTTGCAATACTTGTAGTATGTTACCTGAAATTTGAAGATCATAGCCAAAAATTGAATCACTCGTAACTGCAAGCATTTTATTAAGAGTTATGACTTTGGCAATAAGTTTTCATGGATAATTAAAAATACCTCCATCAACATTAACATAAGATGAGAATTGAGTAGTGTTACCTTTTGGCGAGGTCTTGCATGGCAAAAGTGCATCCTTGTTGGGCTATTATTGTGAAAAACAATTTGTATAATGAGCAAAATCAATAAAAAAATAATTTGTATATCCTATGTAAAACGAAGCAAATATCAAATTGAAAGCAGGAAGAAATTTTATATAAAAATACGTCTCATTATAAAATGAAAACCACTTAAAAAATTAATTAAAAAAAAAAGAGAAGCTAACTTGAAAAGAAAATAAAAATCACACATGCATTAGCATCGTTGAAGCTTTCATTACTTACCTAGCATCGTGATTGAAATTTTATTATTTCATTCAAAGTCACACCTATATTATATAGGTGTTAGATACATCGTATAAAAGTTTGAATGAAAGAAGGCCTCCAACTCTTCACGCCTAATGTTTTTAAAGAATTGTAAGTCTATCCATAATTCCTCTTATGCATAGATACCCTTGCATTGTTTTCGTGGTGTGAGTGGGCAGATTTGTATGATTATAATTTTGTGATATGGATTACATCTTGTAGGATTATAATTTTTGTTAAATCGTATCCTTTAATAAAGAGTTTTGTGGTTTGATGTTCTAATAAAATAATAATAATAATAATAAAATGTAAGTTGCAACTTGAGGAAAATAAAAACAATGAAAACGTGGGATGAGATTTAAATTTATAAATTTTTATAATAAACTTTTAATTAGAGTAGAATTAAAATTTCTGAAATGTAGATGATAAAATTTTATCAATTAGGATTAAATGGAGAATTTGGATTGTAATCAAATTAAGATTTTTATTAACTTAGAAATTATAGGAGAATAAAAATTATATATATTTTTTCTTAAATTTTATCTATAAGGATTAGATGAAGAATTTTGATTGTAATCAAATTAAGATTGTGGGGTCCAAATTTGTTGGGCCTGATACCAACTCCTTGTATGGTGAGCCCAACAAGTTCCCAACAATGAATTTATAGAGAATGGGTTGAACAACTGGGCTAGTAGCGGATTTAGCAACGGTTCATACAAGCAAAAACCCTCTAAAAGAAAAAAGGATTAAGACAGGCTTTTTCAACAGGGAAAACTCTTTGGTCCGAAGAGAATCAGTATATAAAAACTTAGTGAATACAGTTTGTTCTCCCCTCTTCCTGGGGGAATTGCTTCCTTTATATATACATCCTTACCCCATCTTCACCGCACACTTGTCCTCCATCTAGGCGTCCACTTGAGTACTAGTCACATCAGCCGTTTGCTTTATCCCACAGTGAGTGGTGGTGGGTGAAGATACACTGTTCAGGTGTCTTCTCCACATAAATGCGGCCAGGAAAGTTGTTGCAGTGCATTAAATGTGGCGGTGGCAGCTTTATTGGTAAGATATTTCATGACAGCTACGCCTTTGGACATGCCCGAAGCTCAGCCCTGGCACGGAACTCTTCAGCATATCTACTCGTTTAAGTTCTAGGCAGCTCCTTTGGGAAAGGTCCCTTCGGCCAAACTAGGTTGTCTTCGGACGGCGCGTCTGTCCCTCATGGATTGCACCTTCACCAAAAATGGTAAAGTATTGACACTTTTATCCTCTTCGGACAGAGAGTCGTATTTAAATTGGGCCTCAGGCCCAACATATGGCGTTGGGCTTTCTCACCCACAAAGATTTTTATCAACTTAGAAATTATAGGAGAATAAAAATTATATATATTTTTTCTTAAAATCTAAAAATTTTAAAAAATTTATGCAATTTGGTGAAGCCACTTGACGTAATCACGGCTTCTAAGCCCAACTTTTATTATATGGTATATGATATAAAACCAAAACCTCTGAAACTTTTACAATTTTTCACGTCGTCACTATTTTCTTTTTCTTTATGTTTTAGATTTTATATCTTATATATTTATTATTTATATATTTTTAATATGATTTAGGACTTTTAAGATGTATTCAAACACAAACACCTCCTCTCATACAGTTTTCTATTTTATTTTGGACTTTTCCTTCTCTCCTAATTCTCCAATCACTAGATCACTATTAAGGTTTTTTAATTATAATTTTACTGTGTGTCTTCCTACACATTTCTAATATTTTATTTAAAATAGAAACACCCTATACTTCTCCAATCCCACGAATGGAAACAATTTGAGAACTAAATATGGAACTGCCATCTGGAGACAAGTGTGTGGTGTGGAAGTGGGGGTCAACATAGCTCTTTCATTGTCACTTTCCTTTCCTTACAGTTACTTAGAGCATCACCATCAGATGTTCCATAAAAAATGTCATTTTAACACACTAAAAGCCTACTTTATTATTTTAGCACATCATTTTACAATATACCATTTATCGGATGATCTATTCTTCAATCTCATACATTAAAATAATATACATCACATTAAAATATCATTAAAAAAACTTCAAACAGTAATATATACTACACAGCCCACCACCACCACTGCCTATAGCACACCACCACCACCGCCGTTGCCCATAGCACCACTGCCCATAGTAGCCCACCCCTACAACCACCGCAATCCACCACCACCGACAACCATAACAAAACCCAAAATCAACCAACCAATCAACCCACTACCACCGACCACCATAGCTAAAATCCAAAATCAACCAAAACCCAAAATCAGCCCACACCCACTGCCATAACCCACCAACATCAGCCCATTACAACCCATGAAACTCAACCCACATCCACCTAAAAAAAAAAAAAAACAAGGCGATCTAAGAGTGTGAGGTGGACGACGTTGCGTGGTGGACAATGATCTACCTATCTGAACCCACCCACCGCCGATCTACCTAACCCACCCATCAAACCACAGCAAAAAAAAAAACACTGAAAAACCACATCTAGAGAGAGATCGGTGTGGAAGTGATGCGTCGGCGTCAGCGTGAAAGAGAACTGATGGTGAGAAGAAAATATGAGAGGATGAGAGAGCTATGATATTCAGTGTTTGAGAAAAAAAGGAGGAAGACACTGACAAAGAGATGAGAGAGAAAAGAATAAAAAATTCATTAAAATTATACCACATCTTTCCGTACGCTTCTATCTTTAGAACGTTATTGTTCATATGTGTCAAATGTTTTGGCATTTGACACACCTCATGAGAGAGGATTTTTGGTGTTTGGTGTGCCAAATGCCAAATAGTTGGCATTTGGCACACCTGATGGTGATGCTCTTACAAGTCCCACTCATCCTTGCCTATTGTTCAATGCTTTTTTTTTTCCTTTTTTTTTTCTCGTTATTATATCATATTCACGTGTCAATTGCTTATTAGTATTTAGGTTGTTAGATTTTTTTTGGATAAATTACAAAATTGCTCCTATCATTTACACAATATTTCAATTTGATCATTAATCTTTCAATTATATCAATTTTGGTCATTAACCTTTTCAATATCGTGTTAATTTGGTACCTGTCATTATCACTTGGATGGAAAAGGCTGATGTGTCAAACTGAATGATAAAAAATTATTTTTTATGCCACATCAGTAGCCAACTATACCACCATGTTAGGTTTTTTTTTTTAAACCAAATTAAATCTAAGAGACATGATAACCAAAATCTTGGTTTTTGGGTTTGAAATTTCTACTAATTTTTTCTTATATATTATACATGGTAAATAAAGCATGAACTATTTTTTTGGAGAAAAATCAAAACTGCAACCTATGTCTTCCAGCCTAAGGAACAATAAATTTTTATTTGGTATGCTATATATAAATTTGTTGAATTTGGTTTGGTTTTGAAGTAGAATTTGAGAATTCTATAAATTTTAAAGTTTTAAGTTTTGGAGTTTTTGGTATTTGCGTATCGGTAAATTGATCTTAATTCTTCACCTAAAATGTTTTTTTTTTTAACCAAATTAAATCTAAGAGACATGATAACCAAAATCTTGGTTTTTGGGTTGAAATTTCTACTAATTTTTTCTTATATATTATACATGGCAGATAAAGCATGATCTATTTTTTAGGAGAAAAATCAAAACTGCAACCTATGTCTTCCAGCCTAGGGAACGATAAATTTTTATTTGGTATGCTATATATAAATTTGTTGAATTTGGTTTGGTTTTGAAGTAGAATTTGGGAATTCTATAAATTTTGAAATTTTAAGTCTTGGAGTTTTTGGTATTTGTGTCTCAGTAAGTTGATCTTAATTCTTCACCTAAAATGCTTTTTATTTAGGTTCATGTAATTTTTTGTTTTCTTATTAAAAGTTATGATTTTTGGTTGATTAATTATTTGTTTGGATTAATTTCAATTAATTATTTGTTTGGATTCAACATAAAATATAATGGAATTAAGTATTATAATTTTGACATTGTTTCATATTTTGAATGGTCTATATTGTTATTATTACGAGAAAGTCATTTTGCTACTCAAATTTGAAAATTGGTGTATCTTCCTCATATCATGATCTTTGTTTATATATTTGCAATTTATATTAGTTTTCAGTGTGTGTGTGTGTATATATATAAAACTATTGGGAGTTTTGCTTTATTAATTTAAGAATTGTAAATTACTTTATAGATTTCGGTAACTATGCACTTGCAACTTAATAATGTTAAATGTTAGACAACACTTCTAAACTATGGAAAAGTATAGAAGTTAAATATTTCTTCATTTTTTTTAAAATACTAACTAGCAGAATGTTTATTTACTCATTGTTGGATTTTTTTTTTTCAAGTCAATAGTTTTTCCGTGCATCGCACATGTTAGCGACTAGTTAAAATAGTTTTTAAAGTAATAAATTAAACCACTATTTTTTAAAAAGTAACAAATCAAACTTTAAGAATAAATTACTTTTCAACCAATTTGACGATAATTTTGTAACTTAATTAGTTGAAACTTTTTGATATTTCTCTAGTAGTCAATTAAGAAAAACTCAACCAATTTAGTGGATTGAGATTGTCTTGGAAGTTTAGTATATGCTAAAGTTTTAATTTGTTACTTTTTGAAGTTTTGATTTAATTTGTTATTTGTTATGTCCTTGAATTTACTATTTATTACGTCATGGTAATGTGTGCCTTATAGCAATTATTAATAAATTATTTAAAAAAAATTGATACACTTTTTCATGAAAAATATATATAAGAAAACTATAAAAAAATTAATTATTTTATTATTTTCAAATAAAATAATTCTAAAATTAGTTTATAAACCAATACCATAGAGCATCAGTTAACTTTTTCTAATAAATAATTTTGAAAATATGACCAGATTCATGAATCCACCCACGTGAATAAATTGCATTAAACGCTAAGTCTTTTTTTTTTTTTTTTTTTTTTTTTTTTGTGTGGTAAAAACTCAGATGATGGTAGCAAACAAATAACTTCGAAATGGATCGGGGTATTTCTGTTTCTGAATACCAAAAGCCAACCTTATGCTTTTCAACAAGTATTATATTCCTATAAATTAATTAAAAAAAAGTATTATATTAGTTTGGAATTAGTAGGATTCTCGAAAAAATTAAATTAAAAAAAGGGGGGCGGGGGACCAATTGTAGTAGAGCCTTGTCACACACGTTCAGAACAGATACTCCTAAAAGATGATAAACTTGTTTTAACCCTCTATTCCAAAAAGAAAAAATAAAATAAAATAAAACCTTAGGCAACACATGAGGATTGGCTTTTTTCATTTTTTAAAAAGAAAAGAAAAAGAAAACTTTAGCCACTCTAAGATAGTTTCTTGTAAGATATATATCATTAGGTTACAAATACTAATTAAACATGTTCATATTTCTAACAGGCATGCGTATTGTTGGGGATTGTTGGGCAAACAATGAAATAACAAAAGACATTGATTCTCAAAAAAAAAAAAAAAAAAAGGCTTATTAGAGCCACAAATTAATTGTTGCCTTTAAGATAATATTGACCCCTACCTAAATAGTTTGTTAAAAGGGTCAGAGGAATATTCGGAGAATTATGAGAATTTCTTCACAATAGTGTAAAATTTGAAAAAAAAAATTTATTACATTCATGTACATGCATGAGACTGCAAGCTAATTATTTATTATTAATTTTATTACTTATTACTTTATTAGTTATTATTATTCATTTTTATAAGGTCATATAAATATACTTCCTAAATTTTAAGCATATTGTTTTCAATAACACATCATACTGCCTTGCAATCCTAAGTAATTTCACGGATAGCAAAATAAAAAAAGTAAAGGGATTGATGAAAAATAAACTCACTTATTTGAGCTATTATTGGTAACCAGTTTTAAGTTAAAGTCTCTAATGGTCGAATAAAAGATCTAGGGTTCAATCCTCACTTATACAAAAAAAATTGATTAATGTCTTGATTTGATAATAAAAAGCTATCATCGAAAGTAGACGCTATAAGATAAAACTCTCTAAAAAAAAACGTTTCAAGCTTAAAGTTAGGATGTAAGATTGGTTTATTATTATTATTATTATTATTATTATTGTAGGTGTGATAGGCCCAGTAGTATATATTTATATATATGTTGGGCCGGGGGCCCAATCTGAGGACAGCTAATAGTCCGAGGACGGGTAAACATTGTCATTGGAGTCCGCATTGGTGAATGAAGAGGTGGGGTTTTGTCATAATAGTCCAAGAAGGTGGTCCGAGGAGGAATGCTTACTCGATGAGCAAAACAGAGGTTCGAATGTGTGGTTTGCCATCTAGGGCAACGTTCTAGGAGATTTTACTGATAAGGATACATATCATGAAGGCACAGGACAAAGGGGAACTATGAAATATCTAAGAGAAAACTATTACCACCGCATTTCCACCGCATTGAATACTTTGTAGCTAACTCTCTGACCGCATTAATGTGGAAGTGGTACTTGAACAGTAATTTTCAGCCTTATAGCTACTCCTAGAGATTTGCTAATGGGACAGGAATCAACGTTAGAAATTTAGTTTACACGTGGAGGGTGGAGATGGAAGAGGGAAGACAGTATAAAAGAGAAAGAATACCCTGAGGAGAAAGGGAGAAAAGAAAGGAAAAAACACTGTAGGAACTAGAACTGGACTTGTAACTGATGAATGCAATTATATCAGTGGGCTGAAAGTCTCGGATGTTGACGATTTTGTAACTGAGTCCTGAGAAAATAAACACAGAATCAGAGAAGACCGGTGGAGGCCGGCCAAGAATCCTCCGATGACAAAGTTAGTCTTTTTGTGTAATTCCAAAAATGTTGGAAGTGTCTGAAAAATAATCCCCTTACCCTCTTGTTGGTGATCGTTTATATAGCATGTGGGCAACGGTTACTTATTTGATAACCGTTCCTATTGTTGAGTAGTACGAAGGATTTGGAGGTAACTTCCATAACTGCGATGAAAGTTACATTATTTGGATTTACATTCCACAACGGTTGGATTTGGCTTACAATGATTCGACTTTACTCACGCCTGGTGAAAATATGCTCGTCTAAGGCTCAAGGTGCTCAAGACACAACAACCTCGTCCGTCCCTTAAGGACGGACGGACGGATGAGGTTGCTATGGACAAGCACGGGGTAACTCCCTTTTCTTTGGACGATGTGTATGGACGAGACATGACTAGTGGATGTTCTATTACACCATCAGTTGCCCCCTCATCCATATGGGTCGCCTAAAAGGAAAGAGGTAACTTTACATTACTTACCTTTTGCATGTTTATCCGGCCCAGTTAGTAAAATTGAGCTGGAATTAGTTGTCAGTAACATATTTGCAGATTATTAACCCTATTTGAAAACACTATGATGCATATCACCTATTATGTACTATACCTTCACATGTGATCTGTGCTTACTATTTTCTAGTCCAATAGTCTTTTGAGCTCCAACTTAAGTTTTCTGAATGTTGAATGAACCAATATCTGAGTCTTGACCCCTGCAATGAATCACTCAACAGCAAACCTTGAAGAATTCTTCAAAATCTGTAAACCCAATGTTTATGGATCCAAGCAATCCCTCCTGGGGTTGGAGCTGGTTGGAACGATGGATGGCAGCCCGCCCATGGGAAAATCGTAGTTTGATGGAGAAGGAATTGAACAATGACCACTCATCTGTAAAGAGCGCAAGCCACAGCCTTATCGGTGGAGAAATCAGTAAGTCTTATGCTCGCTACCAGCTCAATGCTGAGAATAATTCCCCAACAGCCAGTCAAAACCCAGGCCATCCTAGCTTCCAGTCCCCTTCAGCTCCTTCTAAGTCAGCTTCTTCAAAAGTAGCTAAAAAAGTGAAGGCAGCTAGCCCAATGGGTGGCTGGGGCCCTGAAGATGACTCAAAAAACATGGTCAGTTTGCAGTCAGAGCAGCAGTTCCGAAGGCATAGTATTGCTGGGTCGTCAGTGAGAGATGATGAGAGCCTGGCAAGCTCTCCAGCAGTTCCAAGTTATATGGTACCCACTAAGTCTGCAAGAGCTAAGTCCAGGGGGCAAAGTCCATTGGGGGTGGAGAAGAACGGGACACCAGAAAAGGGGTCTTCGGGGCCTACAAAGAAACGGCTATCATTCCCACCCTCACCAGCCAAGCCAAGGCGGCATTCAGGTCCACCAAAGGTGGACATCAGTCTTAAATCAGAAAACAACACGAGCAATGGGGTGGCCGGTTGATCATTTCTAGTCCATGAGGAATCAAGGGGATTTGGACAGTTTCTGGAGGAAAGGAAAAATAAAGGGTCTATTTGATTTGTGAATTCACTATGTTCTTAAAAGCTTCAATTCATTATTGCTTTGTAGGTGCTCCAGTGTGGTTGATATTCATCTCCATAGGCAATCATGCATCTTATTCATTCCTAAATTTTTTATTTTTTTAAATTTATTTTATTGGGTTCTCTATGTAGTGATGATAACAAAACCTATCTGAACCCAATTCTGCCTCTTGAATATTTTCTTCATGAAAAACGGTTGATGGTCTGTTAAATTTATTGATTCCACGAATTGATGTAATGGATATTCAATTTCTTATTTACTCAATTGTTGGTGCTTATAGTTATAGCTGCTTTCTTTATTGATTTAGTTCTTTGTTGTAAATTTAGAGCCAAATAAACCAGAAGTTACCATTGATGACTACTTTCTACACATGTATCTCCTAGTTACCACCATAACATTTTATGCACAATTATGAATGTACACGATGAGGATAATCTCTTTGTCCTCTTTTTTTTTTTTTTCTCTCTTTTGTGAAGGAAGAAGAATGAGATTCAACTCAATGTAAATGTGAGATTTGTGAAGATTTATAACTAAAATAAGGGAATTAGGGCTATTAGCCTATTAATAGCACATATGTCTTCATGCACATATTTAAAAATATATATTCCCCTTCACTAAGAATTATGCACTGACATACCATCTCATTTTTTATATGCATAAGTGCGTAAATTTATATATAATGCCGAAGTTTGAACATGAGAACTTCAATAAACCCTGTTCTCACAATAGTTTGGGAAGAAGAATAAATTTTCTTTTTTGGCTGGAAAATAAATAGATTATTTCATATATATATATATATATATTTACTGAAATATCTATTATTAATTTAATTATAGATGAGAATAAAAAATAAGTATATAAAATCAAAAACCCTAAACACTGACAATTATCTCCCCATGCCCAAATGCAAGGGTGAACGCACAAGCCTCAGTTCGAGCTTGGGGAAGGTTGGAATATTTATGTATTATATTTAACCGGTACAAAAATAAAAAAAGTAAAATCTAACAAGTAATTCAATCGACTTGGTGCAAAAAGCAAAGTATAGGTTTTTAGTATGAAAAAAATTATCTTATGAGACAGTTTTATTAGATATTTCTCTCACAATATGCATGGGTCTCATATGTTATTGTGGATGGCTTGGCCCAATGGAACAAAGGTTTTGGGCTAAGCTCTCCAATTTACTTGTATTATGGATCAGGAATATCTAACAATTGGAGGCCCCAAAGATGGTGATACGGTTTTTATAGGAGGCAAACGAAAGCCTTTTTTTTTTTTGTCTTCCTTTTTTGTATTCCTACCCTCCCTGAGAATATTACAGTGTAATTGACCCCTCTCTATGAAATCTGAATTGGGCTTCTTTCTCCTTGGGATGTGTTTCTCCTCACTACTCTCATGTTTCTCTTCCCTAATTTTTTTCATCCCCTTTCAGTTTATCTATCGGTCTTTATTTATAGACTTCCTTTAGTGGGATCATCATGATGAGAGGGTTGTTTCCCATATTGGTGGGTCTGTCTGAGCTATATTCCTGACCAGATGGGACTTGCTACTCGTGACTAACATGACTCTCTTGGAACTTGCACTAGGCGCCAATTGATGCTCGGCCGGTGGATTCCCCCAAGGCATTATTCCTTGATCTCAATATAATAGAAGATATTTGGTCAAGTCGTGAGCTTGGACCAGACTTGTCTAGGGAATGGGCTAGGTGCTCGCTTAGTAAATAGGGTGGGAAAGGCCCATTTAGGAATCCTGTCATGAGCTCGGTGCAGGCCGTTAGCTGTGGCCCGTACAGCTATTATTAACTTTTTTTTGTATGAATAAAGTAATTATACGGATAGGAAACAAAGAAATGACCCAACCCATCTCAATCTTCTAGGAAAAAATAAAAATAAAAGAAGAGGATGTGAGAGTAGTAATTCATAAAAAAGTGAGAGAGATAATAAGACTTTTATTCCTATAAAACAAAACTATAGAGTATGTATAACTCAAAGAACCGTAAAAAAAAAAAAAAAAGAAGGAGTGAGGGTAGTAATTCATACAAAAGTGAGAGAGATAGTAAGACTTTTATTCCTACTAGCCTCTGAGCACCTTCTATTTAAAATTGTTGGATAGAAGTTTGGAGTTGTGTGTGTGACTAAAATGTGGGTGTAAGGAATTTTTTTTTTTTAATTAGTACAGCATATGTATTCTTACAAACAAATGTGTGTTTGTTTAAATTTATTTATTTATTTTATAAATAGATAAAGCAATTTGAAAACTATCAGGAAAGTGGTCTTGTTTTGTAAGCAATGTTATAGTGAGAGTTAACAATGTATTTTTACCGGATTATCCTTTAATTTTGTCTTTGCTTAAACTAAAAAAATTTCCAGATCAAATAGGAGAGCCTATTAAATAGTAAGATAGATAGAATCATAAAACAAAACTACAAAGTATGAGTGTTTGCGGTGTGGTGTGGTGTGGTTTTGGGCTATTTTTAGCACCGCACTTTGCGGTGTGGTTTACCCAAAACCCAAAACCATAACCACATTGCATCTCATTTTTGTGGTCATATGTGCGATGCAATACGGTTTAGAGTTTAGCTAAAACTATAACCGTATTGCTTCACATTTTTTGTAGTTACATGTGCGGTGTGATGTATAAAATGTGATTTGAAACTGGAATATTTTTCAAATTTTAGGCTTTTCTTGCTCAACCCAAAATTGATTTTTCTCTTTGTTTTAGGCCAAGTTTTAAACTATTAAACTTGGTTTTTCTTTTTTTTGGGTTGGCTTTTCTAATTAACGCTTGCTTGGGTTATTAAAACTTTTTTTTTGAGGTTAAAAATTAAGATTATTAAACTATTAATAATATATTTAATATTAAAAAATAAATATATTAAAATATAAAAAGAGTGTGATACAATGCGATTTTTTTATTATAAAACTGTAAACTACAGCACCATATAATGCGGTACAATTATGCCATTTTACGGCAATTTTAGTGCAATTTTTACTGCAGTTCGGTGAAAACCCATGCAGAGTATGTATAACTCAGCTTTTGTGGGCGGTGCTTTACTTTTAGTTTCTGGACTAGACTGGAGCCTCTGAGAAGTCAAGTCACTAAACCAAAAACCCTAAAAAGCGGGTGCTCACATTTTAACATAATAATAATCAAATCAAATACCAAACACCCTGCGATTCTTCATTTCTGCGTCTCACTCTCTTTTACATCACACCAAAAATGGTAAGTCCTCTCTCTCACTCTCTCCCCTTTTATCTGCTTTATATATTTACATATTTTGCGTAATTTATTTTTTTATTATTGGTTTTTTTTTTTGGGCAAATGGAAATTACCATTATACTAATTTCTTAGGGCAAACGATAAGGATTCCGATTTTCAAGTTTTCGGGTACGATTCCGAGATCAGGGTTTTTGTTTTTTTCTTTTGCCTTAGGGTTTAGGGTTTTAGCTTAATCCTCCGTTTGGGTTCCGAGAAACGATTTAGTTTGGACTCAGCTAACAAAATGGTCGTCTGAATTATGCCTGATGTGTTGAAAGCTTTTTTTTATTTATTCATGAAATTCATTCAAAATTATTTTTTCTTTCTTTGTTTGTTTATTGGATTGAGAAATTGAGGTGATCATCAGGTCTGACTATCAAAATTATATGAAAAGTTGAAAACTAATGAAGCCCAAGTGTTCAAAAACGTAACTGGTCTTTTAAGGGTTTCCTTTTTTTGTTTTGGAACTCTTTATAAGTTTGTAATATACGAGTATGTTGATATTTTGGGTTCATTTAAGGGATCATAAAGTTTAAGAGTGCTTTTGATTGAATATGACCATTTTTCATTGATGCTTAAAATGTCCTCGGACTTAAAATGGAATATGAACATATTCCAGTTTAAAGTTCCCCAAAGTTGCACTGTCTCTGTTGCTTGCTTCCAAGGCAATATTTATAGCTTCATAGAAAAAAAAAAAAATATTTTGTGGCGCAAACTGCTCAGTCTGCACCTTTCCAACATTCTCAACCTGCTCTTATGATTTCGATTGGTGTAATTACCTTAGCTTCCATTAATTACTTAGCTGTTCCTCCACATTCCTATGCAAAATCTGAGCCTCTCTATCATTATATGCCACTTTGCAACATCTTGGAGACCACTAATCTATCCTTGTTTCGAAGAAAACCTAGAGGCCACACCCCTACATTTGACCCACATATATGTGCCTCATTTGTTAAAAAACCCAAGTAGCTTTAAGATTTGTTAAGAGTTCCCAAGTGCTCTGCCTTCCCTCTAGACCCCAATCCTCCCACCTTTGTTATTGTTGCCGTGTGATGTATTTGGAAATTCTGGAAAAGCAAAGATTCCCACTTAGACAAGATATGACTGATTTATTATGCTTTTTCTATGAAGAGTTTCCTGTTTTATGCTAATATTATCCATTACACATGTTGCCTAGCCTTCATGATTTACATTTGACACTTTTAACTCTTGACTAAAAAGCCTAAATATAAAATCTGCATAGGCTGTTCCATTTATAGCTGGACTTGCAGTTGCAGCTGCTGCTTATGCTGGTAGATATGGAATTGTAGCTTGGCAGGCATTCAAGGCAAGGCCACCAAGACCTAAATTTCGCAAATTTTATGATGGTGGTTTTCAGTCTACTATGACCAGGAGGGAAGCAGCTCTAATTCTTGGAGTCAGGTATATGTTATTTATTTTTCTCCAATATATGTTCTGTGTCATGTTTGATGAGTTGTCATATTTTTTGAAACAGAGTATAAACTGAAAGTCCATGTTTCTTTATGAGCTTTAAAACACATATGATGTTATACCTTTCTTTTAGCTTTTGTGCTATCTTTTATATTGTTTTTCTCTAATAGAGTGAATAATAAATGTCCTTCCTTGGGGTGAGAAACTCATTGAACCACATTTTAGGATGGTAAATAGCAATGGTTGGGGCTAAATTGTGGTGGTTGTTCATTGCAGTCTTAAGTAGAGCTGCATACAAGCAAGTTTACTGAGCACTCAGTTGTCTAGTGTGGACTTCAGTTATGTCTAATGGTTTTCCAGCTCAGCTCAAGCTCAAGTGATGCTTGAGTTGAAATTGCTAGGCTGTCTTGAATCTTGTGTTTTGTCTGCCTGATTACTTCTACAAATCAAAGCACACAATAATCTTTTGTCACTTTCTCATCTACAGTAGTCTTTGAACTTACATTACCTCATTTACTGAAACCATTCGTGAGAGAGATTTTTAAGAAGAATGAACACTTAGAAAAGTATTTTGAAAAAGGGCGAAATTAGCTACTGATAAACAGAATATCATGTCACTGACCTCTTGAAGCGCACTAGGGGAGCTACTTTTACTGTTTTTAGGTAATCTGATTCTAGTTTGCATGTTATGAGGTGGATTACTCCCCTCCCCTCCATTCCACTAGCGTGCTCGCACACAAAAATCTCACCCTGGGCTTTTTCCCCCTTAATAACTCAACATCACTTTGGCCTTGCATCTTGTCACGCTGGTTACTGATTATTCAGGAAGTTCATTCCTTGGAAGTTGGAAGGTTGTATGGATTTGATTCACTAAAGAATATTAATATACACACCACTCTGTCCAAAACACGAGGTCTGAGCATGTTGAAGAATGCTTTGTTCTAATAGCGAAGTCAACTACTGGTTTTCACAAATTTCTAGACCATAACGTAATTAGTGATGCAAACATGTGGTTCTTTCTCTTCTATACATTTAACATGAAGGCATTATCAGTTCTTTTGTATTTGTTATTGTTGATCCTCTCTACCTATTTGTTTCACAGGGAAGGTACTCCACTAGACAAGGTTAAGGAAGCACATAGGAGGGTAATGGTAGCAAATCACCCAGATGCTGGTGGTAGCCATTATCTTGCGTCTAAAATTAATGAAGCAAAAGATTTGATGCTTGGAAAAATCAAGGGTGGCGGCTCGGCATTTTGATGGCACCCCTTTCCATATATACAAGGCAATTCTGAAAAAGTTCTGGTGAGTTTTAAGAGTCGTACATGCTCCAATTAGACAGTGTTACATGTTTTTGCAGATGACCCTCTTGGTTCTATAGTATTCATGCAAGACATTTAGAGTACAAAATTTAGAATATTGAGAATTTTTTCTTAGTTGGTTCTTGATAGCCCTCTAGTTGCGCACAATTTGAAAAAATTGTAGTACATTTTGTTATACGAATCCAGCGATTACAAGGGAAATGCTATTTGCAATTCAGCTTGGGTGTCCATGGTATGTTTATACTGATGGCAATAATTATGCTGTCAACACCTTTTGTTATGATCAGAAAATTTTCCCACCAGATGTTGAGGCAACCGTTCTCTTAGGATTCTCTCCTCTCCCGTTATATGTTTTTACTGCAAAAAGAAATAGCTAGTTATGCTAATGGGTGTTGCGATCACGGTGAAGCAATGTATGACAATTGGCAGTCCTGTAGTTGAGTAGCCTTGTAGGTCTGGAATCAACACATTTACATACGACATCTACAATGGAAATGGCTGGCTTACAATCCTGGTAGGACCAAACCACCTAGTAATTGACTCAGTAGCTTTCTTCACTTTGACATTCAGTTCTGCCATGGCTGCAAAACTTTCTGTCCAGGGATCTGACATGCAGAATTTTCACTACTTCACTACTACCAACATACTCTTTTCTATTCCCTCTCTATAGAATCACAATATCGATATTTGTTTGGCGGCAAGAAACCTTCTGGAACGTGTTGGCAAAAGTATGGACTTCATACCTTTGCAGAATGATGCAGGCTTCTAATGAGAACAAAAATTTATCGAGATGGGGTTTTAGAAATTGTAAATTGAGTTTGGACAAAATTTAAGGAAAGTTTCTCTACAAAATCACCTTTAAATAAATTCCACCCCACAAAATACTCTCAATGACAACTTTTCTCTCTTTGCTTTCTCTCTTCACTGCCCTGTCATTGATCTTTGATTGTTCAGTTGTTGGCTTTGCTAGATGACAAACCAATTATTCGCAAATTTTAAACATAATTTCTGATTTGGGGTCCATTCTCCATGTGAGACTCTTGATGTAAACGTAAGTTTTCTTTCTTCTTCTCTCTCCTAATCATTTGGGGTCTATTGAATGAGAATTTTGTTCATGATTTTTGGGTGTGAATCAAATAAAAGATACTGTTTTTTAACTCATTATTAGAGGTGCAATCATATGGGTATATCTAAGTTGCTCGTGTATACAGCAAAATGATTCCTTCCAACCCCGCATTTGAATGTGGAACATAATTTCCCATTTGGCTGTCGACAAGAGTACGAAACCAGAAGAACAAACGTACTCCTTCTGCCCCCCTCAAGTACTTTGTTCACTTTACCTAAAAAAACCCATTCCTTTGGGTCATTCCAGGTACAATTGTTAATGGCCACAGCCCACATGATACGTTAAGATCAATTATCTCAGAAGCTCACTTCTGCCTCTGGACATAGTAATGTAGCCACTGTTCTCCGGACCAGCCTAAAGCACGTACCCACTTCAGATGGATTGAGTATTAGTTTAAACTGATTATAGGAGCAACCCCAAAGGACAAATATCAGATGGTAGGGACCAATTTTGGTTGATTGTTTGCTACTCAGTTCAAGGTTAAAGATAATTTAACTGAGAAATTGTTACAACTAATTAAAATGACAATGCCACTTACAGCAGAAAACGGTAGGATTTTAATAAAATTGCTGCCATCATGCGTCTCGACATCTCTCATCACAAGTGCTTATGGTCAAATTACAAATTGGGAAAGTAACTAAAATCTCTTCTTTCATGATCCATGAGCAGTGCAGCTAGGTATGGTATTTACACCAGAACTTAGGGAAAAAAAATAATATATTGCTAATAAGAAATATCATTAATAACCATACCACTACAACAGAAAGAAAAGGATTTCAGTAAAATGGCTGCCTCTGTGCTTTTCTACACCTCACATCGTGTTAAGTGTTTATCGTCAAATGGGATGAGATCTAAAATCTCTTTCTTTCATGCTCTCCCTGAGCAGAGGAGCAAGCTGTGGTATATACACCAGAATTTCTTGTAAAATCTAATATATTAGTTATTTTGTGATAAGGTATCATTACTAATCATTCTGTTGTAGAACCAGCTACGGTTTACACCACTTCTGTATCTCCATTAAATGGAGTTTGATCCACTTCGACCTTCCTGTCAATTGGACCTTTTGAGACTCCAAAAAGAGTGGAAAATATCCGTCTATGACATTCATCACAGAAAAAGAAATAGGAAAAATGGCCTTCGTTTGGGAGCTTATGCACAATGGCCCCTGGTAAAATCCGGCCTATATAGTCAGTCATCGATGGTGGGACTGCCTGATCATCCATTCCCTACTCAGCATTCATAAACAAAACAAAATCAATCAAAATCTTAAAGCAAGTAGTATAAGAATTTAAATAGCTAAGCAAGTATTCTTATAAATAAAAAATAAAAAAATAATGTAAATATTCTTTTGATATAAATTAAACTTCAGCAAATGTCTTATTCTGGCTACTCTTACAATAAATCAACGGTGGAAAACCAGTCAGTAAAAGCACTAGAGAGAGGAATTGAATGTTTTATATTATTCTTTCGTGGAATTTCCAGAACACGACTTTGGCTGTTTAGGTATCTCTTTAAAGAAAAGGGCACAGTTCCTGATTCATTATCATCAGATCCCTTAAACGAAATGTTACAAAGTGTTTGGCATTATTGAATTGAATTGCTTTATTCCAAATGGCTGTGCAATGATGTGTTTAAAATTTTTGTTAACCTTCTGAATAGATCCATAGACTGTTGGGACAGCCAAGACATAATACATACATGTCTATTATTTGTGAAGCACTTATTCTCAGTGTCCTTATGAAGAAGGTCTACCAACAATAGATTATAATTGATTTTCAAAACCAAAGAGTTATACTAAAAGCATCAAAGTATTTTGTTTAAAAAAAATTAACCAAAATTGAAGCAGAAACAAAGCAACTAAAAAGCAAGAGGTAAACCTGCCATATGTGTATTGGGCCTAGGAACCCTGCCAATTCACATTCTGCCTCACTGTACAAGGACTTGAGCCAAGAAAGAACACCTTTTCTCTTACACTTCTTGTGCACCTGAAGATCTGCTAATCTAAAACCCCAATCTGATACCTGTAGCACAGCTTCCTCTATGAATGGTTTTGTAGTTCCCTGGCGGATTGACTCCTCCACATCCCTATGCCAAAATTCTTCAAATTTTGGCTCTTCAATCAAAATTTCATCCTGTACGCATCAAGATTTTGTCACACAAACCATCAAAAAAAATATCAAACCCTGCTTTACTATAGGAACTATAGCTTATGAAGGCTGCCACTTGAGATTGTCAAATATAGAAATATTGTTTTGAGTTGTCTCTAAAATTTTTAATTGAAACAGGACTAAGTCATTCATTTTATAATTTTACAAAAAGTTCAGTTTTGGGAGACACTGTTAATAAATTCATAGAGCATGCTAGAATGAAGGAAAAATTTGTGTGTACCAGCAACAAGCATGGATCCCACCCCAATTCCTTACGTATATATTTTTAAGTTCATATTTGTGGACATGAGAAGTTCTACAGATTTAATCAAAGATGACAACTCACCTTCTTTCCTAGTGACAGAAACAATCTATTATCAATTCGATCATGCTTTCCAGAAAGAAAGCTTCGGCGATAGAAATAGGAGAGAAACTTCGGAAATCTATGAGCTAAGAAATACAATAATCTTCTTCTTGGCACCCACTTTTCCCAAATTCTTTTTATCTCTTCTTTTTTCATGCCTGGCGCATATGGGTTAATCATTGGGGCCAACATGGCCGCACCTGCAAATTCAGTGATGACACATCACAAGTCAAACTATATTCGATTTTACCTACTTATTGTGTTTCCATTAAAAAGAATGGACAAGTGCTAATATAAGAGGGTAGACAACAAATATTATCAAGTTGAATGCCAATTATTTGTTAAAACATATCAATTGGTAGAACCGTTAATACTCTACACTTCAATGCATAACCTCCATCAAACAATCAATTCATATGCATTGACAAAAGTGAACTATAAGTTTATTGGCAGAATAATATTACTATAACCAAATCACAGACACAGATAATTCAAATATATAAATTCAGTATGTCATAAGCCCAGAAACCTTGCCATAAGAGTTGGACTATAAACTAGCAATGATCCCTGAGGACTAAATCTGCCATTCATGTAAATTTTGGGACAAGGGTTGGAAAAGGCCTCTCTGCATGCTTCAACCAATGTGTCCATGCTGTTCAGAAATTTCTTTGTAACTATAAAAAAAAAACACTAGGCTTCATCATGTTTATCATATAGCCCAGACCACATCAGCTTTATGCATGTGTCCTTACTGGATACACAAGTTTAACTAGACATTCATTTCTTGATATATGTCAAACATGAACAAAAAATCCTAAGGGAAAAGTTTTACCATAATCATCAGCATATGAAGGGTAAGGACATAAACTTCAAATTGTAAGAATCAATAATAAAACTGAATTCACCAATATCACAAAACCAAACAGAATTAAAACATAATGATAAATGTAAACAAAAAGGGGTTGATATACCTGCAATTCTATCTGGAATGTATCTGAGAGCAGCCCAAGCATGCATGGATCCACTTGAGTGACCCAGCACCCAGAACTTGCCACTAATACCAACTGCATTAGCTAGGTGCAACATATCAAATGCTGATGAGTTCAGATTTCTGTTGGGATGAGGATCGCTCTCCCCAAAACCAGGAAGATCATATGAGACCAAGCGAACACCAAACTCTTCAAGCAATGACATTTTAACTGCCGGTATACCTTTCATACATAAATTATTTAGAAAATAAATGTCAAGTTTCCATTAGTTTGGAACCCACCTCGGCAGATAAAAGATTTATTAGTCTTTTACCTGCAAGTCGTGAGGAAAGAAAAGAATGTGGAGCAATTAGGGAAAATCTAGCTCTGTCAACTGGGACACCTTGCTCACAATAAGCCATGTGTCTACCGTCTGGAAGTAGTATGCGGTTAGCACTAGGAGGATGTATTAGCACCATCTTTACTGGTGTGACCAAGCTGTCATCTTTGGTATTTAAACCTATAGCTGCACATGGTTTTAAAAATGTCAATTAATAAACTTTACCTATCATATACCACAAAAGAAAAAAGAACAGAAATAAGATTGAATGCACAATTGGGGCATTCAAGTTCTCATTTCTCAAAAGTTTTATACTTTGTAAGAACACTAATTAGTAATTCTGGAAAAGCTTTGTAGGACCATTGAGAACAGAAAACAGAGAAATGAATAGAGCAGCACAGACGAAGGATAAACATAGGATGCAGAGCCATCAACTTAGGTTAAATTCCACCACATACGTAACTCCAACACATAGTTAGCCACATAAAGCACATATGATCCAAATGAATTCAGTGATGAACCAACTTTATGGATGCCATCACTGCCACATTTCTTTACATATGCATATATCCAAGGATGCCATTATGATTACACATAAAGTTATCTTATCTACAGTTGCTACTATGGCACCAGAATGTAGTACTTAGATTTCAAGATAAAAAGTGACAGAGCGACTAATTGAGAAACATAATCACAGCCATCACACTTTCATGGAGCACATATGAATTAAGTACTAAAACCTTGTAGACAAATAGAACGGAGTCTGCTCACTAATATGCCCGAAAAACAAAATCCAATTTTAATATTGGTTATTGAACATATAGTAGAAATTGTAATTTTCGATTAGTGATTGTATTTAAAATCAGATTTCTCTCTACACATTTTCCATGTGCCTTTTATAATTAGTTAGTTTGTTATCCATAAAGTTGGTTAGTCTTGTTTAGTTAGTTTTAGTTGTGTAATTAACTTACAATCAATAATCCCAGGAAATTTATTTATAAATCTCTCTATCTTTCAAGAACCTAATTGATCGAAATCAAACCACAAACTCGTACTGACAAATAAGGCAAGTGATTTTTCACAAAGTTGACCAACATAAACAACCAAATTACATACAGATCTTAATAATTATCACTACACTAAACTCAAGAAACACCTAAATTTGATTAACAAATCATATTGCATTGAAATTCATGTCACCTGCAAGTGCAAGAACAGAAACGAAGAATATGACGGACCACGAGTGAGCCGGGTCGCGATCCTCGGGCAAAAACTCATTCAAGTACTTCAACCTGCCGGAGACCTTAGCGCACGGCTTCTGAAGCTTCCGACCAACGTAGGAATCCTCGCTCAGAAGGCTCTGCTGCACAATGTCCTTACACCCTCTTCCCAATTCCACCACTATTTCCCCCCAAGCCATAGCGAACCCCTTCACCTGATCCTTCAAGCTCTCCGGCTCGACCGCACGGCTCCGAGACTCGCCGGACACGACGTACGCCGACGAAGCCCCGATCGGATCTCCGGCGTACCGTATCCCCGTGTCGTCCACCAAGCTCGCCAGCTCTTCCCGCCACGTGTTCGATCCTCTCATTTCTGACATTTTCGCTGAAAAAAAAAAAAAAAACACTAAGCTCTCTCTCTCTCACGCTCACGCTTCAGAGTTCACACCCATATATATCAGAGAGAGAGAGAGAGAGAATGTGAGTAATAATGACTGAGGCAGAAGAAAACAGAGCAAGAAGTTCAACTTTCTAAGCGTGAAATTCAAGCTTGATTTGTTAAATCCAAAAAGAGGTAAAACCCTAACCGACCACCGTTCAAAACCAAACAGAAACTGTCGAAAAAGAAAGTTTATAGTACTAAAAAAAAAAAAAAAAACACTTACAAATACAAAGTAGACAAAAGGAAAAAGCAGCACTTGCTATATTATCATTTTTTTCTTTCACTTTACGAAACTGAAACCGTTGGGTCTGAGTGTGCAAAACTTAGCATTTTATGATGTTTATGCTTTGTACCTACAAACTTATATAGGAATTTGACTAATCTTCTTCGCCATTATTGGACTTTACTAACTCACTAGTGAGCTGGGAGTTTATATGTTTTTTTTGGGTTTGGGTTGGTACGAGAGAGACTTGACGATGAGTAGTAACCGTGGATGAGGTCATGTTTGAACGGTTTGGATGGGAGCCACGTGGATCAACTACTTCTGAGCCGCCGTGCAATAAACGGATGAGGCGGTGCATGATGAACATTGTTGCTGACGAGGATCTTTGTCAGTGATATGCGGTGCGCGCATGTGACTTGGGAATGTTCTTTTTTTTTTTTTTTTTTTTTTTTTTTTTTTTTAGTTTCTCAAAAAAAAAAAATCTTCTTTTTTTTTTTTTTCTTTGAGAAGAATCTATTTTTGGTTTTTTAAATGGGATTTGACGTGGTTTTGTTTATTAACTTTATTTTACACTTTTCAAAAGAATCCAAAACACACAAGTTTATCTACGGTACAGCTTTAACTATATTCAATTAAATTTTTTTTTTAATTTCTTTTTTTTTCCAACACATCAATTATTATCTACTCTTCTTTCATTTCTGAAATACATAAAAAAAAAAAAATCAAATTTAAAATACATAGTATCGATATAAATTTACACTATCAATGTAATAATTTTACGTAGTTTAAAATATGAATAAATTTCAAATTTGATTAATTAAAATGTAATGATTTTTCTATTGTACAACAACCAATACAATGTCATGGCAAGTGCTCTAAAGAGCGGAAATATGAATAAATTTTAAATTTGACTAATTAAAGTGTAATGCTTTTTCTATTATACAACAACCAATACAATGTCATGGCAAGTGCTCTATAGAGTCGATGTTCTCGGATCTTGAACGTTGTTATTGACAAGGTTGAGAGTTGGATCCGGATTTTTAGTGTAATCGTACGGTTGTTATTTTTATGGAAAAAGGTGATTGCGAGTTAGAAGATGATTTGCACTTTGCTAAAACAGTGAAAGGAAAAGTAGGAATGATGATGCCGTGAAAGTGGTAGTTGGTGAGAGAGAGAGAGAGAGTACAAGTTACAATGAGAGAAATTGGTTGGCTCCGTCGGCAAACTGCCCTCTCTTCACCACCACTCTTTCCATATCATAATAAGGCATTACAAAAATTGCAACGTTAGCTGCACCCCTTTTTCAACTTTTTTTTATTTTTTTATTTTACCAAAGAAAAGCATTGAAATTTCAATATTTTTAGCAAAAATTAGAGATTTTATTCGGTTCAAACTAATCACAGTACATCAGCTGCAAATGTGGATGTGAATCTTCCAATCATACAGATACTTACATTTTCATAATATACAAAATCAAAGAATCCATTAAAAAACTTATCGTTTGTTTTCTTTAAAAACTTCATTTTAATAATATTGTATACAACTATGATGAATATGGCACACACTCACACGTACAATAACTTCTCATTTGGTGGATGATGTTACTTCATAGATGTAGTGACTTGAGTTTGTTGAGAGATAAATTGTACAAATTGTGCAATTTGTCCCAAATAATTGTCTTAGGGTATTTGTACAAGTATGTGCCCATTAGTAAAAGACATGTTTGTTGTGGATATGTATATCAATTCTAAGAGTCACACCCTTCAACAGTGGTGGGCTCCAGAAATTTTTCTCCGATGTTCCTTAAGAAGCATAAATTACACCGTCTATAAAAGATATTGATCTTGGGTTTTTTTTCCTGGGGTCTATTGGGCATTTGGGCTTGCTATGTTATATATATATATATATTTTTTTTTTTTTTCAGGTTTTAGTTCAAAAAATTTTTGGGCTTCTTTTTGCTTGAAAGCCCCAATATATTTTTAAGTATAATAAATTATGGAGCAAAGTTTAATTTTATTGGCATAAAAAAAAATTTGAGGGTGTTCCCAAATTTTTTTAAAAGGGGTAGAAAAATATAAAATTTTAAATTATTATATATATATATATATATATAAATTTCAAGTCAAGGTGGTCCTGTGATCACCCTAGCCTTCAAGTGCCCTTGCCCTTCAACTAATACATTTCTATATAAACAAATTTCATGTCTTTTAAAGCAACGTCATCTACCAAATGGGAGTTACTGCACATGTGAGTGTGTACCATGTAGTAGGAATTGAAAAAGGTAGGTAGAAGTACAATTATTATCACTCTTCACCTCCCCCACCTTAAGATTATTTTTAAACTTTTGGGACCCAACAACTATTCTATACAGGAAATAACATAAACTAAAAAAATTGAAAGTCTTATGCTTTAATATTATATGTCCAATATTTTTTTTTTTTAGCAAAAATACAAAACTGGCCTTCTAACTTTCCCTGTTTTTCATTTCAGTCCTTTAACTTTCAGTTTTGTCAATTCAGTCCTTTAACTTTTAATTTTTGTCAATTTAAGGCTCTGTTACAAGTCAGTTAGTGTTGCCGTTAGATATGCTTGAAACGACGCAGTTTTGCTCTTTTTTTTTTTTAATAAATTCGAAATTAAAAGAAAATAAGAAAAATCTGGGAAAAAAAAAAAAAAACAATTAAGGGTCCTTCCCCTGAATCAAAACAAAGAAATCAAAGGCACAGATGGCGAATTCGATCTCATTTGTCGCTCTTTGGGCCTTTCCGTGATCGACGACTTCTGTATCCCCATCGCCGATTGGGAAGCCCACAGCTCTAACTCCGACCTCGCCACTCACCTCCGCAACAATCTCGCTTCTTCTACTTCTACTCCCACTCCTTCGCAGCTCAAACCGGCTCAATAGGTAAAGCTCGATGAAGTTAGGGTTAGGGTGGGTTCTATCACTGCGGGAATCAAAGGTGCGGCCTCCTGTGGCGGGGCGGTCGGTGGCGGTTGATTACACCTCAACTTGGGAGCTTTTGAAGTCCTTTGCTCCACTTGAAGACGAAGTTGTAGCTCCTAACACTACGCGTTTGGGAGGATACACTAAAACGACAAGCTCTTCTTCTTCGGAAGAAGAGGATGAGAAGCAGAACAAATTTCCTAAATGAGAATGAGAATGAGAATGATATCGGGATTGATCGCGCAAGGAATGTGATTCAGGGGAAGTGTCGTTCCCCTTGATGTTTTCTTCTTCTTCTTCTTCTTCTTCCTTCTTTTTTTTTTTTTTTTTTTTTTTTTTTTTTTTTTTTTTTTTTTTTTTTCAGAATTAAAAGAAAAACGGTGTCGTTTCAAGCATATCTAACGGCAGCACTAACTGACTTGTAACGAAGCCTTGAATTGACAAAAATAGAAAGTTAGAGGACTAAATTGACAAACAGTGAAAGTTAGAGGATCAGTTTTACATTTTTGCCTTTTTTTTTACTTATAAAAACCAATTAGTTTTGCCAAGTAATCAAAAAAAAAGAAGAAGAAGAAGAAGAAAAACATAATAATAATAATAATAATAATAATAATCAAAACAATCCTTTAAGTGTAGTTAGACACACGACATCACTCAAAACTCGAAGTCTCAGACTTTTATCTATGGATTTCAAATATAAAACACTCAAATTATAATGACAAACAATATTTTTTAGATTATTTAGACAAACATTAGTTTGTCATGGTTAGTTTTCAGTTTTAGAAGGGTTAATATAAAATTTTTTAAATCCAAATTTAAATCAATATTTACATATACTAGTAATATTAATATTTTTTAAAAAATAATATTTCAGGGGTTCATGGTCCCCTTGGTCTAACCGTCCCCCTTGGGTTGCATCACATTACTTGGGTTGAAATTTTTTTCAATTCAACCCAAGATATAAAAAAGAAGAGATATAAAAAAATAAAAAAAATAAAAAAATAAACCCTAGTCTAACCCAGCCCATTAACTTATGAAAAGCCAACATAAGGCATTCAGTTGGGTTGGTAGGTTAAATGTAAACTAGTACTTCATAGATGTAGTGACTTGAGTTTGTTGAGAGATAAATTGTACAAATTGTGCAATTTGTCCCAAATAATTGTCTTAGGGTATTTGTACAAGTATTAGTAAAAGACATGTTTGTTGTGGATATGTATATTAATTCTAAGAGTCACACCCTTCAACAGTGGCAGGCTCTAGGAATTTTTCTTAGATGTTCCTTAAGAAGCGTAAATTACACCGTTTATAAAAGATATTGATCTTGGGCTTTTTTCCTGGGGTCTATTGGGCATTTGGGCTTGCTATGTTATAATTTTTTATTTTTTTTTTACATTTTAGTTCAAAAATTTTTTGGACTTTTTTTTGCTTGAAAGCCCCAATATATTGTTAAGTAGAACAAATTATGGAGCAAAGTTTAATTTTATTGGCATAAAAAAAAACTAAGGGTGTTCCCAAATTTTTTTTTAATGGTAGACAAATATAAAATTTTAAATTATTATTATTATTATTATTATTATTATTATATATATATAAATTTTCAGGTTAGGGTGGTCCTATGACCACCCTGGCCTTCAAGTGCCATCGCCCCTGCCCTTTAACTAACACATTTCTATATGAACAAATTTCATGTCTTGTGAAGCAACATCATCTGCCAAATAAAAAGTTATTGCACATGTGAGGATTTACAATGTAGTAGAAATTGAAAAAGTAGGTAGAAGTATAATTATTGTCACTCTTCACCTCACCCACCTTAAGGTTATTTTTAAACTTTTGGGACCCCACAACTATTCTATAAAGGAAATAACATAAAGTAAAAAAATTGAAAGTCTTATCCTTTAATATTATATGTCCAGTATTTTTTTTTACTTAAAAAACCAATTAGTTTTGCCAAGTAATCAAAAAAAGAAAAGAAAAAAAAAAGAAGAAGAAGTAAAACATAATAATAATAATAATAATAATCCAAACAATCCTTTTAAGTGTAGTTAGACACACGACATCACTCAAAACTCGAAGTCTCATACTTTTAACTATGAATTTCAAATATAAAACACTCAAATTATAATGACAAATAGTATTTTTTAGATTATTTTAGATAAACATTAGTTTGTCATGGTTAGTTTTAATTTTTAGAAGGGTTAAATATAAAATTTTTTAAATCCAAACTTAAAACAATATTTACATATTCTAGTAATATTAATTTTTTTTTAAATAATATTTCAGGGGTTTATGGTCCCCTTGGTCTAAACAACTCCCCGTGGGTTGCATCACATTACTTGGGTTGAAATCTTTTTCAATTCAACCCAAGATATAAAAGAAACGAGGAAAAGAAAAGAAAAAAAAGAAAGAAAACCCAGCCCGTTAACTTATGAAAAGCCAACATAAGGCATTCAGTTGGGTTGGTAGGTTAAGGGTCTGTTTAGATATTGCTTATTGTTGAAAACTAAAAATACTGTAGCAAAATAATTTTTAAATGTGTGAATAGTACCGCGGGACCTAATTTTATAATTGTTTTTGCTAAAAAAAATACATACAGGTACCGTAAACAGTGAACAGGACCCACACAAAAACGCAGACGCAAACGTAAGTGAGTGTTTCAACTTTCAACTAAATCCAAACACTCACTAAATGCAAACTCCCGGTTCTAGTAGAGCAAATCCAAACAGATCTTTAATTACATTTTTTTTTTCAAATTATCTATAATTTGAACGTATATTTAAATAAGTATTTATAAAAATAATTTTGATAAAGTAGCAAACTAGTACTTATAAATAAGTTATTAAACCAAGTCCAAGACATCTTGTGGGTTCTAGTTAGCTTAACTGGTAAAGTTTCTCCATTGTTACTTTGCTTATGTGTTTGTTTGAGATTTAGAAGGGTATTGGCAAATTGCCAATATGTTTCAAAAGTGCTTATTTTTAGGGTTTGATTTTAAAAATAAAAAAATAAAAAAAATTGCTGAAGAATTCCCTATTCACAGTTCAAACGTCTTCTCTAGCAATTTCACCTCAAAAACCATAACCCAATTTTGCAATGTGGCTTAGGCATAATCCAAAGTTGCCAAGATTTTCCATGAGTGTGTCTCTTAAGTGTTTGTCTATGTGACTATGCGAGTTTATCTCTCTCTCTTAGACTTGATTTGAGTATGCGTGAAGGTGTTTGATAAAAATTTCAGTGATAATGCAATGATTCTCATCTGACTTTGAAGTTTGAAGTTATTTTTGTGTTTAGAATTATAATAGCTTTAGTGATGATGTTCTTTCACCACAAACCGGTAAATTCTAAACACAAGGAGCTATCAGGTCATGCTTAGCTCTAGATTGGCTCTGGCTTCAAGAGTAATTTGAACTATTGACTTGAGCCATTGATGATAGAAGATTGTTATTGAGATGTGTGATTGTGTCTATAGGTTGAGATGGTAGCTTTCTTACAAGAGAGAGACCCATAACTACATTGTTCAAATCTTGAAATTTTAATTTTCAAATCTTTAATTGTAAGTTTCTGAACAAGCTCATTTTCCACATCCTTTTAGGTGGCTCCTTTTTCTTCATATAGTGAGGAGGAAGGCTGTGAACTATTCTAGTTTCCATGGCTACTGAAACAGCTATTCAAGATCCAAGAAAACATGCTTTGGAGGCATTGAAGCGGAGGTTTGCCTTTGTCAAGGCTGATCTACTACAACAAAAGAACAAAAAGAGTAAAAAAGAAGATGGAAAAAAACCTCATAGGACAACTTCTTTAGCAGATAAAACTGATGCAGCAGTCACTCCCTCATTTGATGCTCAACACAAGAAAGGTATGTTTTTTTTAATTAAAAACAAAAATTCTTGTATGCCTAACTTTGGTTTTGAGGATCTCCCTTTTATTAGGGAAAAAAATTATTCATTTAGAAATAAATATCATCTTGTAAGGCTGTCTCAGAACAGTCTCAAACTCTTCATTTTTGTATGTCCAATGTCCAACAGATAACCGTTATAAATAGTTTGGCTACTCGGGTTCCAGATTGGCTCCCATTTTTTTTAATACCATAAACTTTTTTGGTTTTTGTCTAGTTAGTTGTTCTAGAACCAAACTTTGTAGTTCTGTTATAAGGGAATGCATTTGTTCTTTTTGGAGTCACCCTGCTTAACAAGGTACTGCTCTAGGCATGCAAAATTGCATATATTTTTAGTTTTATGAATTGTATTAAAAAAAAAAAAGGAATGTAACGTGGTTCTATATGTACTGTGTGTCACAACTCACAAGGTATTGCTTTAGGCATGCATATACTTGTTATAGTTTTATAAGTAAAATTTATTTTTAAAAAGGAATGTAATGTGTACTTATATCCTTGTGCTTATATATATTCTAATTGATTAGAAGGAAGTCAATTTTTTTTTTTTTTTTTTTTGTTTTATGTTGATCCTGAAGAAAATGCTCCAACATATTTGCAGCTCTCTCAAGCTGTACATGAGAATCTGCTGGCAACCAATATTAAGGTACATCTTTTCTTTCTGAACCATGAGCCTTTGATCATTGGAGCTGCTTCAATTAGTGAGTTGACTTTACAGAATTAAGGGATGATATATTCTCAGCTCCTTGGCTCACGTCTGCCTGGCATTGTGCAGCTTTCTAGTAGAAAAGGAGACATGGTCGATAAGATTTTACACGAGCTTCTTCAGAATGGTGATATGGCTCAGAAGTACATGCAGAAGTCCAGAAAAATAAATATTGACCATTTCGTCCTTCTTGATAATTATGTACAAGTATGTGGCGTATCTACTGGTTCTCATATCAGGGCTTTGCAAATGCATTCGAAACGTTCTAAAAAGTACACGTCCATGAAACAGCATAAAAAATGGGGATCATTTGATTTGCCCCAAGAGCTTCGTGAGTTTAATACTTATCTGATTTGTTCATGGTTGTGACTTAATGATTTTTCTCCTTCTTCTAAGTTAGTTTAATGCTTCTCTTCTTTGTTCATGGTTGTGACTTTGTGGTCCTTTTCTTCTTCTATACTTGCAATCTAGATATTATTATTCTCACTGTATATCTAGTGGCTACTTTATTTCATGAACAACTAGTATTTAGGCTAACCTTCTCAAAAGGACATAGCCTCATTTTTTGGAAAGCATACTAAGTTGGACTGGGAATCTGGGGAAGGCTGTATCAAGTTGATAATCTATCTCTATCTAATGTTGAGCCAAAACTGCTCACTCAGACAGTTGAGTTGCAAGCTTGTAATTTGCATTGCAGTAGTTGTTTGAACTGGTACCATGACATTATCCTATAAGTATTTGGGTCAAACCTAGGTAAGCAATAATTTTCAAGACATAATCCCATCCTGCTGGTTGAACTGGTTATACTCTTCAGAGGGTTGATGTTTTATGAGAGGCTTTATGTGAGGGATCTGTTTTTCGCTGTTCCATTCTTGACTAGTTTGATGCTTGCCAATTTTTGAATTTTCAGCTGTAGTTTGTCCAACAATTTGGAGGAAGAGATTTGGAAAATAACAATTGACTTACTCTTGAATGTTTAGATGATGAGAGAATACAGATGGAAGTTAAAGTTTACTTCTATATATGATGTAATCCGAAGAATAATTGTTTTTATGCATTTCAAAGTTGATTCTTCCTTTAAATTTTCTCAAACAGTTTGTTCTAATTATTATCGGATGTGTTTGGATAACAGGTATGATGTTTTTAGGTCTATGCATGAAATGTGGAAAGGCTACATGATGCAACTGCTTAAAACTGTCGGGTGGTAATATTTTCCTTCTATGTTTTTTTTTTTTGAAACAATTTTCCTTCTATGTTGATATTGCAATCATTCAGTTTCTTATCCTTCGTTATTATTATAATCTTTTTTGGATATGTTTATCTTTCTTTTATGTGCTTATTATCATTCAGTATACAGCTTTATAGTTTTTTTTTATCTTACAGGAAAAATCAGTTGGCTCAGTGTCTTCTCAACGCATATCTACATGGTGCTTTCATTCTAGGTAATGCTATACTCTTTTTACAGCAATCTTTGCAATAAGAGTGCTTGTGGGAACTATAGTAGCTGTTTGCTTCTAGAGAACGTAGAAGTAATTTTGATGTGTAATCTTGTTATCTGCCTTTTACTGTCCCTATTGCTTTCTACATCATGCCATGATGGATTGGTCTACAATGGCAACAGCCTACTACTTGTGTTATTGCTGGGTTGCACGTAAATATCCAGTCACTTGTGGGAGACTTATTTTTTACTTTTATAAATACTGTAAGAAATTTTATTAAGAATAAAAAGCCAACCAAGTACACTGGAAATGTACTATAGTGGCAAGAATCAAGAACCCAGATTACAATGATCAATAAGATCAGGGAGGGACAAACAAGAACAAGATGGTAAAACTAAAATTCAATCAAGGAGAGTACAGAAGAAGAAAGACTTTATATCCTGCCAAGAATCTTACAGCTCAATAACTTTACACGGCATAACCCAATGGATACACTAAACATTTACCTGTGTGCTCAGTACTATGCCTTTGGAAAGAACTGCAAAAATTGTCCTATGGAACAAATATAAGATAGTGAGAGTATCAAAACAAACCCTGGCTGTACTTACGAAAGATACACAGGTAGTTCCCCCACCAGTGTCCCTTTTTCAGCCTTTTGATAACAGGGTTGTTTGAAAAAGCTGTACTTACAAAAAAGTGAAGTTTAATGAATTTGTAGTTGAAAAGGTGTGTTTTGAAACTCCTTACTGAAAGGGCACAAGCCTTTAAGTCGCCCCCTCCTGCCTTTTAACTTTTTTCCTTTGAGTCATTTTACTTTGAAAGGAATGTTCAATGATATCTTGTCTGTGCAATCTGAGTGCCATGGATAGTCTATTAAAATGTTCACCAGCTTATTAAATTATATGGATTGATGCGCACATAGACTTAATCTGCACACTAATCAGCAGTGTCAACCAGTAAAAGAGATTAATAAATGAAAGTACCCCCCCCCCCCCCCCCACCTTTCCACCAAAAAAAAAAAAAAAAAAAAACTAAATATATGCTCAAAATTCCTGCACATCTCTCTCTCTTTTTATTATTTATTATTATTTTTATATTATTATTATTTTTTGTTTTTTATATTTATTTACTTACTACAGTTTCCTTCCAAATTTCTTGCAGTTACTGAGTGTAAAGCAACTTCTTTCACAGGAGTAAGCGGTATCATGATTCGTGAAACTGCAGAAACATTTGGGATAATTACACAAGATGATGTATTCCGAAGTAATTCATCCACCAGCCCCAACTTTAAAATAATTTTACCATAATTAGTTATAGTTTTGATATTCTTATAGTCTCATACTAAATATGTATGCATGAGGAAGATTTAAATTGAATGCGTTGTGTATATGCTCGTGTAGCCTTTTATACAATTTTTCTTATATGAAGTATTGGCGCTCTGCAGCTGGCAAAATAAAAAGTTTTACTAGTATATTTTGTTTATGATTTTCCAGCATTTGTAAATTGACAAGGTAGTGAAATAATTATCTTAATCAGGGAAATCTCTTACTACTGTTTTGCAAAACTGAAGGAGTATGCCTTACTATTTAGTAAAACTAAGAAACACAAAGGATTCAAGTGATAGCCCAGTAGTAATGGTATCCTTTGTGGTGCTCCATGTTTGTGGTTCAAACTCCATCTCTCATCTCCTCAACTATTTAAAAGATTGTATCCAGTACACAAAACTCCCACTTTTGTGGTGTCTTGAAACGGTAAAGGAAGGCGGCCTTTACCCCCAATTTTTGGAGGCTGATTTCCGACTCAAATGTGCTACTTCTCGCCTTTTGTGGAAGTTACTTGCCATCACACCAAGGCCCCCACTATCTACCCCCCAACAAAAAAAAAAAAAAAAAGAAAAAAAAAAAAGGAAACACAAGGTATATTTTAAAGTCTAAATATGTGATGAAAGTCACCGGATTATTTTGGGTGGTTCATTTACACCACATTTTAATTAGGGTCTAATTTCCATGCTTCACAAGAGCCTAACACTTTAATGCATAGTAGAAAGCAAAACAAACTGAGTGTGCCCCTGAGGTAGAAGCTGTAAAAGACATCTGAAACAAAAGAGACACTATTTCTATATTTATTGGATCAATAATTGCTCTGTGTATTTACATTCTCTTCGTATCATCTGACTTCATATTGGAGGATGCTGATGGTTAAAGCTTAATTTTTTAATATATTTTGCAGTTGTGCCCAAAAAGATTTCTGTCTTTATTTTCCAAGTTGATTGCTGGAAAGTTACATTGCACGGGGACAAACTCACTTCAAGAAATTTGGGCTTGTGATCTTGATATTCATCATTGCGTCCAACAAATTATCATTATGTGCTATTTGTTGGTGGCACACCCAAGATTTTCCATTTCTTTGCATAAATTTCATGTTTGTCTGAAAATAGTCCCCCCCCACCTCTCCATCTTTTAGCAAGTCACACACACACCCGATAAGTTTTGAACTAATGATGACCCTCTACCTAGCTCTTATAAAGGGAGGAATTGCCAGTTGAGATAGAGCTCATTGGTATGGGAAATGTTTTTGACAGTGCTTGTGCTAGGCTTCAAGTACCTGACTCCAAAATTGCAAATGGGGAAAATGCTTGAATTTATTCTGTTGGGAAGGGAGTTTTTTGTACAGTGCTAGTACTAGGCTTCAAGTACCTAATTCCAAATGGGCAAAATGCATAAATTGGAAATTTCTCTGGAGAATTTAGTCTCTTGGTTGTTCAAACATGATATATTTCATGTGTTGGTTTGTCATATTGCGAGAGTATGGCTCAGTATAGGTCTATTTGTTTAGCCTAAATTCTAGTTTATTTTCATCATCAACTTATGTACAGCTTTTAAAAGACTCACTTATTTTAGGTAAAACTATATTTTTACACATTTTTAAATTGGAGAATCCAATAAAAATAAGCTCATCCACACATACTCATCAATACATGGGAAAGCTAGATTTAAGATTCTTCTTCCTTATATTTATTTGATTTTCTGGACTATGGTGGTTCAAACATGCTACCATTGCATATTTTGAACGAAAGATTGATACTTTGCTTCATTCATATTAAGGGAAACAATTTCACTCAAGATGGGTTTTCTTTTTGTATTCCAGAAACTCAGAGAATTTATTTAGGTCCAACTTTGATGGAGCTACAGGAAAGCACAAAATGTGTATCAAGCAATATCAGTGATGGCCCCATTCAGAGATTCGTTAAGATCAAGTTCTATGAAAATGTAGAATCTAGTGGTGAGGAGTTCGCCATGTCATGTCCTATTCTTTCATTTCTATGTAGAGATGGGTCTTAACATGGATGATTGATGTGACAATTTTTGGTTGGCAGGCAGCTGAGACAGTTTTGGTTTTACTTTTTCGACAGAAAACTATGACAGGAAGGACAAACCTATCTTCAAGCTGATTGCACTGCCAGGTGGTCTATCCTGTTCTTTCATTTCTATGTTGTGCTTGACAGTACAAAATAGGCATGAGAAATGCTGTTTATGATCGGTCTGGAAAAACTTACGAAACTTGTAATATTTATTTCTCTTTATATTTAAGTGATTTTAAAGGATGTGTTTTTGATCAAGTATTAATCCTTTGTTTCTGTTAAAAATAGCAACTCACTTCCTCTAGTTTTTGATTTATAGAATGCTGCTTTTTACATCTGAAGAAGGCTATGGTAATGCATAGCTCCCTAGTCCTGGATTTATACTAGAATGCATATCTGGATGTTGTCATTGAGAGCTGCAGATGCTATAGGGTCCCCACAGTAGAAAAAGGCCATCACTTAGTGCTGGTTCCTCAAGGTGGGTTGGGTGGTGGCAAAGGCCCCAGTCATGGTTTTGTTAGATTTTCTGTTGCATAGTTAGTGATTGGCATACAGTGCACTGAAAAAATGATTGTCAAATGCCAACAAGTTCTGCTATGCAGATGCTAGAAACCCCAAGTCTGGTCCCTCATGGTGGGTGGTGGCAAAGGCCCCAGTCATGGTTATAATAGATTTTCTGTTGCATAGCTAGTGAGTGACCAATAGTACATTGAAAAATTGATTGTCAAGGACAAAGTTTGGCTCCAAACCAAATTGGATCTATATTTTCCAATATTTTATGTGGCGATTTGTAAGACTATCCACGTATATTATTTAAAAAAGTCACATGACTCATTAAAAAATTCATGTAACTAAAATTACACATAGATGGTCTTTTCAATTGCCACATAACAGGTTAGAGGGAAATAATTCCAAACCAGGCTAGAGTCAAACTTTTTTCCATTGTCAAATGCCAATAGACAAAAGGGTATAGAGACACTCACAAATTGTTGTGTTTTGCACTTGAGCATCTTCTTTTTTTTTTCTTTTTCATTTTCCACTCAAATTTGGAGGGAAAAAGTCTTTTTTGTTTAATAAAAAAAATTATACTTGCCTTTTTTCAGATAAACTCCAGCATACTATTTTTCTATATTCCATTGAAAGATTAATTCTTCATTTCTGCATTCTTTCCCAATGGACACAAACACCCAATTAGAGAGAGATTATTTGATTTGGATTAATAAAATAATGGGTTAGAGAGCTACAGTGCTCTCCAGGTGTGTAGAGTCACTGTAGATCTCTTCCTCCCCCCCCCCCCCCTTCCCCTTCTTTTATTTTTTATTTTTCCAAAAAGCACCCAAGTAAAGAGGCTGTTGGAGAGAGATCTTGTAAATTCTACCAATACAGCCTCCATGGGGAATTTTGTACGAGAGGTTTGGCTATAAAGTGGGAGTCATGCTACATACACAAAAAAAAAAATTGACAACAATTTTTTACCAATTGAGTTGCTAAGTTTTTTTGGTTCTCATATAGGACCACTACTAAAATCACTTATTACCTATTACTAAAAATAATAATAAAAAAAGTTTGCCACATCAACATGTGTCAGACTATTTGTGCCTCTAGACTTTCTCATAAAGAGGTTTACGATACCATTACTCTGCTTGTAACGGTAATGCCAAGGTATCAAGCATATTTCAAGAAGCATTAGTTTCGGAGTCTAACAAGGTCTGAAGATATTGTCAAAAGTCATACAGGTCTGTTTCAGGTTAATATTATTTATAAGGATGCAGTGTATTAGATTCCATCATCAAATCAATTCAACTGTAAATCAGCCCGGGAAGATGCAATTCGAGTTGAATGGCAGAAAGTGGAAAGGTGGCAACTAATCTGGTTTTCTGATGTTACTTCTAGGCATGCATTTGTGACTTGGTTTAGCCTGAATGCAATAACCACATTTTCTTTGAATGTCCCTTAACTATAAGAGTGTGGTTGCAAGTGTTCAAGTTTGTGCCACTGAAAAGATTAGTTAGTTCTTCAGCTGGGATGATGTCGCTGATTGTGATGTCCATGATTTGAAAGATGTTTTGCAGGCTTAAATCTTGTTTTTATGCTGCCATTGTGCTGCATGTAGCTGTTCAGTCTTGGTTCTCAATATAAATTGCTCATTTATCCCAAAAAAAGAAAAGAAAAGAAAACATGCACTATTCTTCAGTAAAACTCAGATCTGCGAATGGTATAAGAGTAAACTGAAATAGATTGTTGTCATCTCTGACATTTTGCTGCAAAGAAAACAAGATTTCCTACTACTTCCCTTTCCCAACAAAAGAAAAAAAAGAAGAAGTCATTAATCAACTGTTAAACAATCATGGAAGACAATTGACTTCATATATGACCACAAAGCATGGAAGCACAGCCCTTGGATTCAAAACCATAAGCTTCTCCGAGCCATTTGAGTCATCTCCATTTGATGCCACCACAGAATCAAACCGACCATCTTCCCTAATATCCATGAGCTCATGTCTATGGTAACCACCAACACGCCCTGCAATTACTCTGCATAAAATGATAGCCCTCCTTGCACATATCCTTTTGGCAACATAATCATTTGTCACCTTCTCATGTGCCTTCCAACTGTTCTCATGGACTAATTCTGGTGCATCTTCAACCGTAAAGCTGAAACGGATCATTCTGCATACCCCACAACATTTCTTGTCACAAATGCTTGAATCTCCATTAGTTCCTAGAGAACAAGTTATAAGGGCACCTTGGAACCTTAGGAGTTCATTCCCATCAACAATCAGTCTCTCCATTAGCTGACTATCACATGAATTTGCAGCATTGAGTTTCACTTTGTTTCTGAACTCTTCAAACTTGTTTAGAACACTTTCACTGTGATTAACCTTCAACACCTTCTGAACTGTGAGGCCTATCTCCTTTGGCCATCCCGATCGGAATATGGTTTCCACAATACCTATTGTGGAATCTCCTTCTATGAGTTGTGTGACTCCTTTGACAAGTTTGCCAGCTCTTGATGTGGAACGAGAAAGAGGAGAGGCTGGAGGTGATGGTGTGTTTGTGTTAGACTGAGTTGAAGATGATGAAGAATCCGAATTTTCATGGGGGTCTAGTTTTTTCTTTGATTTTGAATGCACTTTCTCAAAGCGTGGATGGGAAACATTTGGCTTTGGTTTTTCTTTCTGTGGGGAGGTCGTGCACGGCTTAGGCTTGAAACACCTTATGGTTGCGCTGGGATGGCATACTAGAGCTGCCAAAGAAGCTGCTATTAGGCATCTTTCTACCATGGGTGGTTTTGTGAGAGTGATTTTTCTTACAAAACTCCATTAAAAAAAATCAAATTTCCGAGGTTTTGGTCCCATATTTACCTAATCTTTAATGCAGTGCATCTATATTTGGAAATTTACATATTTGAAAGAGCTTAAATTATGGGTAAATTTACATATTTGTCTAGGTGCCAACTGCCAAATCTTGTAGAGTAAATGTTGGGATTTAATTAATGTAGGCATAAATTTGATTTTAGTCAAATGGGCTTTATCTGGGCTAGAGATGAACTCTGTTTTTTTTTTTTTTTGGTTGGGGGGGGGGGGGGGGGGGGTGTTTAACTTATTGTAAAAATTATTATTATTATTATTATTATTATTATTATTATTATTATTATTATCACTTAAAAAAAAAATTAAACCGTGTTCTTTTTGGTAAGGAGGAAGAAAACAAATATATCGTTGTTCAAGTGGTTTTTTAAAGAGAAAATCTTAGTGCAAATACTATATGAAGGAGTTGTTATAATCTATGGCTTACACTTCATATAACCATTTGATAGAGATCATAGGTTATTTAAAGGTTAGACTGAGGATCCCTCTTCTTCTTTTTTCTCATGGGAAGGGACCTCTTTTAATTAATATACAATAAATATTTTAGAAAAAAATTAATTCAAAATGATGTTAAAACTTTCTGCACGTAGATTGTAGCTAGCTCAACTTATAAAGTTTTTTATAGTCAAATAAGAAATTTGAGATTCGTTCTCAGCCTATACCAAAAATACAATTAGTGTTTTGATGTAAGGATAAAAGACAATTATCAGAAACAAACATCACAGTAAAACTTTCTGCACAATTTTCGCAAAATGCAAAAGTGGAAGACATAATTAAAGGATACGTATAATTGATGCATGTCACGTGTATTGCTCTCTCTACTACGTGGCCTTCTTGGCTGCTTAAGACTAAGCAATTTGCTGTGTAACTAATCGCTTGATTTTCTCATCTCACACAAGAATATTAAAACACCCCTCTACCACAAATTAACACTAGCATTTTTTTTTTTCCTCTCTTTTGCTGTGAAGTTAATTAAGCAGACAAAAAACATGGGCTCACAGACCTTCATAGAAGTCTTGCTGGCCATTCTTCTTCCACCAGTGGGTGTTTTTCTTCGCTATGGCTGTGGGGTATGTAATTCTTTATCGCTTGCAAAATTGTGCTTTGTATGTGACCAGTTTGGTTTTTAAAACTATGATATTGAGTTTAAAAATGCAGGTGGAGTTTTGGATCGATTTAGTGCTCACGCTGTTGGGTTACATCCCAGGAATTATATATGCAGTTTACGTGATAGTTCGATGATCATGTCCCTTTTGAATCAGATCAGCCTACATCTTAATCTGTTCATGCGATGGTCTTTCTTTTTTTCTTTCTTACCATTGGAGTTTAACCCTTTGTTTTTTGTTTTTTAAATTCTTTTGTTACTTTTATGGCATGGCATAGTATAATGTCTCTGCCATTTTTCATTTATATTGGATCACATTGGTGGGATTATTTATAATTAAATCCAAAACTATTTAATTTTATTTATAGACGGTAGAGATTGACATCAATTTTTTTTTCTTTTTTTTTTTTAATTTCCACCGGGAGCGTTTTAACTAGGAGCAAAAAGAGAGAAGGAAATTAAAATAAAAAAAAAATAAAAAATTAGCTACAACAATTCTATATATTGCTCAAGTGTATTATCAACATTGATGGATATCTTATCCAAAAAAAGAACATTGATGTATATCAATATCATCCATATACCATGCATGGCATAGTATAATGTCTCTTCCATTTTTCATTTATATTGGATCACATTGGTGGGATTATTTATAATTAAATCCAAAACTATTTAATTTTATTTATAGACGGTAGAGATCGACATCAATTTTCTTTTTCCCACCGGGAGCCTTTTAACTAGGAGCAAAAAGAGAGAAGAAAATTAAAATTAAAAAAAAAAAAAAAAAAGTTTAGCTACAACAATTCTATTACTATATATTGCTCAAGTGTATTATCAACATTGATGGATATCTTATCCAAAAAAAGAACATTGATGGATATCAATATCATCCATATACTATGCATGGAATAGTATAATGTCTCTTCCATTTTTCATTTATATTGGATCACATTGGTGGGATTATTTATAATTAAATCCAAAACTATTTAATTTTATTTATAGACGGTAGAGATTGACATCAATTTTTTTTTCTTTTTTTTTTTAATTTCCACCGGGAGCCTTTTAACTAGGAGCAAAAAGAGAGAAGAAAATTAAATTTAAAAAAAAAAAAAAAGGGTTTAGCTACAACAATTCTATATATTGTTCAAGTGTATTATCAACATTGATGGATATCTTATCCAAAAAAAGAACATTGATGGATATCAATATCATCCTTATACCTTATTATTTGTGCCATTTAGGGTGATGCATGCATTTCAACCCACCAACCCCAATGAATCCGACTTAATCTACCTAATGAGACGTTTTGGAATTTTTCATTGGGCTTCTTTTCTTTTTCTTTTTTTAAGTTTGGGTCGGGCTTCAAGCTAAGTAGTAATTCAACCCAATTCATATTATATCAATAGTTAAATTTATATGGATTTTAAATTCGTTACATAGCAAACTACAGTTCATTTTTTATAATATAATAGGTTGGAAAGTGAGGATGTGGATCAAAAATATATTATGTTTTTTTGTAGTTTATCAATAACAAAATTTTTATTTAATTTTTTAAGTCTTAATTTAAATTTGTTACTTTGATCCGTATTGGTTAACTGAACTTAATTGTGCAAATTATAATTATTAATTGAATTATAGGTCTAAATAATGAATGAAAGTCAATTTTTTATTATGTACAAAATTGCCCGAACCCGGTGACCCAATATAACCCAATTCAAACCTACAGGTAAGTTTGTAGAGTTACTATGAGGTTTTCTTTTCTTTTTTTTTCTTTTTTTTTTTTCAGAAAAAGTGTTACTATGAGTTCGGTGAGGATTTCCTTTTTTTTTTTTTTTTTTTTTTTTTTTGAGGTAATAGATAGAAAGGTGAGGATTTCTTAACCCAATGAGGTTAGGTTGAGTTGAAAAATATCTCAAATTTGACTTAACCCAATCTATACACACTACTAATACTATTTATAAGATACAAATACCTAGTTTGAATATAAAACTTATTCATTTAAAAAATAAGAGATGAAAATTACATAAAAAGTTTAGAATCTATATTTTTCACGTCAGCACAATATTTAAATAATTTTTTTTTCTGTTTAGTCCAAACTTAATAAGGAGTAAAACTTTATCTCTCTAACAAGTCCAATTTAAACTCAAACTCATCATTATCATTTTTTTAAAAACAAAATTATTTTTGTTTAATCCAAACTTAACAATCAAAATAATAATAATCCCTTAAATTAAAATTTGATAGGTTTTTTAAAAGAAAAATTAGAAAGGGATAATGATAAATTAATGAATAATAATCATAACCTAAAAAATAAAACTAGGCAAAAAAATTAATGAATTTTTTAGGGAAAAAGTAATGAATAATTTCATGATGGTTTTCATTCCAAATTATATAGATTTGATAAATTTCAAATTAAAATTTTGTCAAAAATGATAACCTTGGGAGATTTAAAAAATATAGTGGTTGAGAATTTGAAAAATATAATTGCTAGAATGAATAAAAGAAAAAAAAATTACCCAATACTTGATTTCTTGAAAGTAAAGTACGGTACAAAAAGAAAAAGAAAAAAAAAAGATAAAGATAAATCACTCCATAGTCTACACTCTAAATATTAATTACTATTTTAAATATTTATAATCTACTTAATAATATAAAATTTACAAAAGAAAAAAAAAGTAAAAAAAAAAAAAATTACTTAATACTTGATTTCTTGAAAGTAAAGTACCATGCATACAAAAACTAAAAAGTTTAAAATAAATGAACATAAAATTTTTTTTAAAATATGGACAATTTACATTTTCTACCTAATAATATTCTTACAAGACTTTTTAAATAATTAAAAAAAGTATAAAAATGACTATCAATAATATTTAAATTATATAGGTAAGAATTATATTATGCATCTTAATGTATATATTTTAAGTATATTCATACAAATGCATGAAATTATAAGTTAGTTTTTTATTTTGTCAATTAAAAACTCAAATTATGAAATTATAACGTAATATTATAGCTGTGATTGTCGTTTTCGTACTAAGAACTCATTTTCTTCATCCAAAAGACATCCATTTACTGGTAGATTTTTTTTTTTTTTTTTCCTTCAATTAAACGGCAGAGCTTTAGAGGTCGTTCTTTTTCGTTAAATCAAATTTCAAATTTATTTTTAGATGTCCTTATTGTTCTTGTAAACAAGAATTCGTTTCTTTCGTTAAACGGCACCTTCCTCTTAGTCGTTGGCCATCTTTTGTTTATTACAGTATTTTACAATGAATACTTCTTGATTTCTCAGAATCTCAATTAATTACATTGAGATGCTTCCTTATTTTGTAATTGCATGCAGTTTATGCGTTTAGCGAGAGGTTTGACCCAATGAAAAACAACAACAAACAAGCAAACAAAAACAAACAAAAAACACCAAATTTAAGTCCTATATATATTGGTTGTGTATATATGGATTGGTATCTTTCTTCAATTTGATAAAATAATGGAAATGATTCCCTTCTGTGATCTAATGCTGTTAGTTGTTAATTAACAATGTTCTCTGGCACCTCTTTTTAGTTCCACTACTCATTTGATTTTTTCCTTACATATATATGTTTCATAATTAGTATATGAGAAATGTTAACAAGCACCGTGCGCTACTTGTTAAGATTTTCCTATATAGGTCTCACTTATTAAAAATAATAAAAATTTATTAAAAGGGTTGTTAAAAAAAAGAAAAAAAAAAACTGCTAAAAAATTGTCAAAAATAACAAAAAGCTACAAAAAAATAGACAAAAAGTTGCAAAAAAATTATTAATGGGCACCTTACGGTGCTAGTTAACACAACCTTAGTATATATAAGTGAAAATCATCCACTATATATTATGTACATTTTTTTTATAAGTAGAAGTATGTATGAAAAAAAATTATTTATACAAAGGCAAAGGGGCATCAACTAGTGCAAGAAAAGGGAAATATTTTGTTGATGATTATGAAATATCCTAAGATATATCTTGGGATAACTTAGAATTCCCATTCGATTTGAGAACCTAAATATTCTTTTTAGGGGGAAAAAAAAAGGCTGAAGCTTTTGCTTCCTGTGTTAATGATGCAAAAGCTTAACTATTAATTAATTTGTTTTACCTGTACAAAGTTTACTTGATAATTAATCAGTTGATCTAGATGATTATGATTTCCAACCTTTAAGGAAGTTTCTTCTGCAATATATTATGGAAATATATCCATGCAGTTTTTTATGTCGTACTTTATATATATATATATATATATATATATTTTGGTTAAAATGGATGATCTGCATTAATTAGCTAGCCATAAAAGGCGAAGTATTAAGGAGTACAGACCAGATGCATCAGAATCTAAAATGATACAAAGTTCATCCGAATACATCACTAGCTCCATCTCTAAGCAACCTAAAATAAATAAATAAAAATGAAAGGATAATCTCTTTTTATATATAGAATCTTCAGGGATAATCTAGTGAATGTGACATTAAGAAGAAAATACAATATATAATAATATTATATGGGTGTCTGAGTTGTTTAAACAACGAACAATTCCCATGGAGATCAAAGAATGGACGTAGTCATATTATATGATGAAGCATATTGAAGCTTATTGGTCATTTGAGAATATTGTCATCCACCAGTGATTAAAATTATCGCACTCCTACGTTTCATTGGCTACGTACCCTATACTTAAAATCTGTGGGCCAAACAGTGTTGAAAGTTGAAACTTAAACATCCATTTTTCTTCGTTAAAATTTTCTTATGAGTGACTTTTGTCCAACTTAAAAGAGGCTCCTCATCTTAGCTTTGTATAGTTGTTTCTAAAGTTGGTTTGTTGTACAAGGGAAATGATCAAAATTACGAGGTATAAAATAATTGCTTTGCTCGTTGCTTACATTGTAAACAAAGCAAAGGCCTTGAAACATATATGTCTATGAAAACATAGTGCTTTCTTTCTCATACACTTTTTATTGTTTTGGTTTTTTGTATATTATCCTCTAAAGGTAGTAAAAATTGGTTTCATTATTATGCAAAGATACTTCTCACCAATTGGGTCCCAACAATAATAATTTTCATTTTCCATTCTTAAACCCCCCAACTCCCTAGTCATTTTCAAAAGATCATTAATACAAGTATAACAACTTTTTTTCCCTGCTCTAGTGGGAATGTGTGGCTTTAAAGTCCTCTATTTAATGGATTGGTTTCTATCACTATTGGTATGGGAACAACATTTAGACAATGTGTTATTTTCAAAATTCAAATGGTCCCATTTGTGCAATTTCGGTGACCCTATCAAACAATGACTCAGCTCATCGCTATCAGGCATGATTTGTTAATGGGGCAATGCCCCAAATAGGAGGGCTTAGCACATGCCTAATCGACTTGGAAGATGATCATACTTGTATCTCCATGTCCCACTAGGACTATATACTAGCATTGACTACCATTAGTCACTAGTCATGAGTCAAATGGAGAGATTTTCCAAATGAAACTTGGGATCCTACAAAATTGGGATCTACAAATTTGTGATCCTATTTAAGAGTCTTGAAATTAGTCAAAAATCCTAAAGAACCCAGAAGGAAAACCATTAAGAATGCTCCTTTGTGCATGTATACTTGTGCCTTAGCAGCTAATGTGTGGCTAAACCCAAAAGACGCTTGTGATTCATCCATTAATTGTACCAAATTTGAACAAGGAAACCTTAAGTTATGATTTTTGGGTTTAATTGTGTTTCAGTTTTAAGTTATTTTCTAATGTTAATCAATGCTCTAAAGGAAAATAATAAAGTAATTAATTTTTATGATAGCTTTTTATATTTGTCATAAAAGTGGTATTAAAGTTTTTTTAATTTAGTTTATTAACCATTGTCTTAAAGACGCTCGTTAACATGACCCAGTTAGAGCATCTTTAGCAAATTCATCAAATTTTTGTATTGTTTGGAGAATGAATACTTTTATTTTTTATCTACCCACTTTTTCAAATATACTTTTCAACAGATTCTCTATCTCATTCTCTACCTCATTTAAATATTATTTTTTCATTCATTATTTATTATTTTTTTAACAACTACACATCTTCTAATATTTTTCTATTCAACACCTGATTATTATAATAGAAAAAAACATTTGAAGAATGAATAGTAGCCCATCAGATTTGATGAGCTACTGTTCATGAGCCAAAAAAAATTTAGAGTTTAGATAATCTATTGGAGACCTTTTTTTTGGTCTCATTCTCTATTATAAAAAATATTTTGCCTTTAACTATACTATTGGAGATGCTCTAAGTATAACAAGGAAAACATCATTTTTTTTTTTTTAATTCAGGAAAACATCGTATTGAGCAACGTTATAGGCAAGAGTTTTCATATGCTAATTAACGCTGTAACGCTAACTTCCACCAATAGATCCTGAAAGCACTCTCTGCATCATTGTACCTAACTAATGATTTAGTATTGGCTTTAGCTCTCCAATATCTTTGAGATAGTATATCATGTTTCGGGTGTATATGCTATCTCTCTCACAGCAACTAAGTCCCACACAATTGTGGGACCCAGCTGCTGTGAGAGAGATAGCATATACACCCGAAACATAATATAATTTTTCCAATATCTTTAATCTTATTTGAGAACACCGATTTTGACCCCCAATATTTATTATGCAGAGGATCTATGAATAACTTATTACCTATTAAACCAAGGAAAATGCTAACGAGTGCTCTTAGGCCATTGGTTAACAATCTATTTTAAGAAAGTTTTGATATTACTTTTATGGAAAATAAAAAAAGCTGTCAAAATATTAATTGTTTGTTCTTTTCTTTACCCATAAAAACTTTATTTAATTGAATTATTAGCCAACGCCCCAAGGGCATTTGTTAGCATAACCCTTAAACCAATTATGTGAACCCAAATTTAGTGATATAACCAATGAAACAAAGTCATCAAATCCGTAAAGTAAACAGTAAAATCAATAAACAAATAAAAAACAATATGGTGACAAATTGGAAAATCGATAGAAAATGTTTTGAAAGGGAAGAATAGGTGACACATGTTAAATAAGGTAATGTACTTTGGAAAGAATGAGTAATTGAGTTTACAATCAAGAACAAAACCTTTATTATCTAAACTTTACAATCCCTGTAAATGAACTTACTGTTGTGACCCATAGTTGCTTCAGAATTTTCAAACTTCTTGTACATGGACCCCATCATAAATGACTTGTCCAAGTTCTGTTGAATTGGCATCTCCTCATAGATTTGATATCGCAATGAGCTTCTTTAGGATGTTTTTTCAAGATCTTTGATCACAAGTATGGATATACACCTAAAGAATATCTATAATCCATACCATGAGATCCTACAATCCTCTCTTTGATTTTCTATCAATCTATGCCTCTCCCACTGCCACATAGAAGTCAAGATTACAGATCCTTTTATGCGTATACTTAAGTAGGGTTTAGAAACAAATCCATCGACTTCAAAATTAAAACATGTCATTATGTCTACAATTTCGATTGAGTAACTATCGAAATCCATATCTTGAGTGATTGAATGTTAATCGAGCAATTGTTGAATCCTGCATTTTAATTGATCAAGTTTCGATCAAGTCTTATAACTTTGGACATAATGCACTTCTTAAATTGGTTTGACGCACATTGATCTTTAACATTTGAACAACTTGGTATCGACATATTGTTGGTACTCTGTTCCATGTTGAGTACAAATGACAATTGGGCAAGATAAGGTTAGATCATGAGTGCTCCGCCCTTACCTTGTAGTGGCATTATCCCATTCTATCCCCACCCCAGCCCTTATGACCCATCACACATGCATGTTCGAAGTTGTGGATTTGAGTAATGGTTAGCCCCATTATTGTATGAGCAGTCTCATGCCATGCATAAATCAAGTTTAAGTGGGGCGGGGGGAATAATCACACTTACGAGCTGCATTTTTTTCCTTAAAAAAGAAATTCCTAATGGTTATAATGAAAATGTTGTAATCATAAAAAATAATGGCATTATAGTAAATATTAATAGAGTATGGCAATGAAAATTCTTACCAACCCTCCTAAATGGTTAGGGCAAGGATTTTACCTTGTCCTTACCTCATTACTTCTTTGAGGTGAGCATATCAGGGTAAGGTGAAATGGGTTAGGGTGAAATTGTCATTCCTAAAATATGGCCCTTTTTTTTTTAAACAACAAAGGGCCTCACATGTATGATTATTGACCTCTCCCACTTAAACTTGTTATTGATGGTGTGTGGCATCCCTTGGCACATTAGGGCTATTTACATCGTGGCACAGCATTTTTGCGAAGCACATGACTCAAATCTAGCAACTCCTAAACTCACAGGTATGATCAAGTCCGGAACTCCTACCAACACACTACGCCCAGAGGTCCTAAAATATGGCATTTTGAAAACTCAATGGACACAATGTTAATAATTTTCCCAGCCATATATTTAAGTTTACAATAGAGAGAATAGTTTACAAAACCTCAACCTTCTAACTTAAAAACAGTAGATTAAATAATGTTTTCCGTAAAACGTTGGATCTTCTAATAGAACCAACAATATGAGACAAAATAGGATTTTACATCTCAGAAAAGAAAGATTCACTCCATGCTTTTCTGCCACATGAATCCAAACAACATAAGGATTTATGATTAAGGCCCCATTAGTTTCAGCGTAAAACTCCCTTTTTTTTTTTCTTTTTTTCTTTTTTTTTTCATTTTGGTAATCTGAATCAATGGAAAATTTTGGTCAAATTGTAATCAATTTTTTACTGTGAAGAACTCCCTCTTTGAGTTGAAAATGTTTTATGCCCTCAAGGAGCATAAAACATTTTAAACCTTAAGAAGTTAGTTAAGAGAACATAACCCTCCATTCTTTTTCTCCAATAAAAAACCTAATAAAACATCCAAAATGATAAAAATGCCTCATAAATCTCTATTTTTTATTGATAAATTATATTATTACATATTTTATCCTTTTTTTTTTCTAATGATGTAGTTGTTAGTGAAGGGGGGATTTGAACCTTCCACATCTTACTTAGAAACTTTAAGACGAATCAATTGACTTACAAGACTTTTGACTATTATATAATTATTAAGTATTGAAATACAACACTGTAGGGATAAGCCCAACCCAACGACGAGTATGCAAGGATCTAGAGATTGTCGTTTGGAGAATCCCAACGTGTTCGGGCCAGGCTAGGCCCAATACCGACTAACAAGCTAGTGGAGATTGACGAGGAAACGATTAAATTCAAGTCGGTCCTCGAGTACTATTAGTACCTTTGGAGAGTTCGCTACCGAACACTATTTGGAGAATCCTCAGAATGAATGACTTTTCCTTGGTATTCTAGGCGGAAGTGGGATCGTATGGGAACTGATGAAAAAGTAATAATTTGAACCTCTACTAAGGAGAGATTATATAAGAGAAGTGAAGACAGATAGAATAGGGGTTGAAAGAAAAAAGAGGGAGAAGAGAGACAAGGAAGAAAGGGGAGGGTAAGTTGAGAGAAAAAGAAGAAAAACCAGAGGGTAGGCGAGAATTGGGCTGAGAACCACAAAGATAAAGGAGGTTGCGCTGTTAAGGTAGCGTTTAAGGCAACAACCAGCAGGAGTGTGAGGAAAACCACGAACAAATAAATTGAGAGTCCAAATCTTTTGTCCCATAAAGTATCATTCCCAGGTTTGAGCACCACAGATCCCTTCATCTTACACTTTTATTTTATTTTTTTATGAATTGAAAATTTTATTCAACAAAAAGCAAATTACAAGGAAACAATAGAGACAGTCTCTCTTTCTACATAACTATACACATTGTGACGGCAACAACATGGACGAAAAGAACCAAATCAACCTTGATTCCTAGACTAGGTAGTTAGTTCATGAGCATAGCCTCACAATAAAACCAACTAAAAGAAAACTGAAATCAGGGAAGAACATGCCACTTGGACAATCTCTACAAAATAATTTAGCCTCCAAGAAATACTATCCCAAGTTGCTAAGATGAAATTTATACATATTTATAATTACTTTTTATGGCCACATGCAAAGCATCATAACAAGTTACAAGCATCATAACCAAAAAAAAATAAAAAATACTAACTTTCCTCTCCAATTTCTATTTACCGATACTGTACTTGAGAATTTAGTTCCAACCGCTGCATTACAATTCAACGTAATGCAAGGTCTGCTCTTCTTGAAGAAGTCATAGGCTGGTACATTCCTCTACCAAAGCAAGGAAATGACATTGAACAACCTGACTACCATTTCACTTAAGCATCAGCAGCACGAAAAAAATTTAGATATTTAGCATCATAAAAAATTATTTTATCTATTTTAACATCTCACTTTACAAAATACATAACATCAGTAATTTTATTTTAATATTCAACACGATAAAATAATATAAATAACCTAATAAAATATTCTTTTTTTCATGTCCGAGCTATAGTGGACGTACAAAGATAGCTGTACACTATGTCTCATCCACAAAAATTTTTGACTTTTCCTCCACTGATACAGCCCACTTTTGTTATATTTATTGGTAAATTTAACATTTTAGCAATTTGCTTCTACCAATGCTAATGCTTCCACAGTTAAAAGTTAAAACTAGAGATTTTTAATTCAATTATTGTAAAACATGAACATGAACATGATAAGAAAATGAAAATAATAAGCGGGAATATAGGGAAACGGTACATTGGATGCCCAAACTCAAATGGGTTTTACCCTTTCCCAAAGCAGTTGATGTAGGTCATAATAGTAGTAGTCCATCCTCTATTACTCAGGGTACCCTACCAAGCATCTCTCAGCCATGTGATTGACTGAGGTCTGAGGAGATGAGAGTGAAAACGCGCGTGTACAAAGAGCGTAGAGTATTTTTTTTGAAAACCCAAGTCAGAGAAAGAGCGCAGAGTTAGTAAGAAAATAAATAAACCTATGCTCTGTATATAGAAATGCACAATAGCTTTCATTTGCTTTAGTAGTTGCCTGTGGCAGCAACGCTGACAAATACACAAGAGGTAGATAGCGAAAGAGACTCGGGAACTGGAGTTACCCTCTTTCTCTTCTCACAAACACAAACAGCTGAGCTGAAACACAAAGCTTATAGCCTATTGTATTTACCACCCTATAGTCCTATATACCAATCCCACACCACGCCAAACAATACAATACAAAGGAAACGACACAAACGAAACCCAAATCCAAACAACACAAACCCCTTCTCTTCCTTCCTTTTTAGGGCTTTTGAAAGGAACTCACTCTCACAGTCTCACTCCTTATTTTACTGTTTTCCCCACTATACAAAAAAAAAAAAAAAAAAAAAAAACATAGCTCAGTTACCTCCTTCTCAGGGTTCACAGTTCAGAAACTCAAAGACCTTCTGGTAAGACCAAACGCCATTTCTGTTCTCTGTTTTGTTGTTCAACAATGTCCCTTATTAAGTAAAAAAAAAAAGACTTGTTTAGTCTTTGCTTCTCATTTTCGAAGTTAGTAGTATTTGTGTTTAAGGTTTTTTGTTTAGAAGCTGAGTTTTTTTTTTCTTTAACCTTCTGAGTGATTTTGGAGAAAAAAACTGTTTTTCTTTTTGTGTGGAACTTCTGCTATGGATGATAATGTATGTTTGTGGTTGGGATGAAAGTCTTGAATGTTGTGAGCTTTGGTTTTTGATGGGTTTTCGAAGAAAGTTTGAAACTTTTAGTTTTATGTAATTTTGGTATTTCAAAAGAGTGATTTTTGGTTTGTTTGCTAAGCTCATGCCTCTGTTTCTGCTTCCTCTGTTTTTGTTGTTCACGTCATTATGTGCTTCAGATCAGTGATTTTTAGACCCAGATTGTGATTAGATCTAAGCGCTTCATACACAAAAATAAACAATAAAAAAAATTTGAACAAGTTAGAAAAGCCCAGATAGTCTTTCTTATTTTCAAGCTTCTTGTGATTATTTCACTGTTTTTTTTTTTTAATAATAAATTTGTTTAAAGAAAAAGTGCAAAATTTGAGAAACAGATATGGCTGGTTTTGTGAATTAACGAAAGTTGTAGAGCTCCAATTATTTTGTTCTTATATTTCCAAGCTTTTATTTTTTTTTCCTGTTCTGGCCATTATTTTCAGTATTGTCTGTTTGTGCTATATTGGGTTGAATGTACATGCGCACACAAATATTGTTGAAACACAGTATGATTTGATTTCATAAAGAGCACAAATGTAAATTACAATTAAGACATCGTGATCTTCATGGGTTATTATTGTAATTTATTTCTTGCCGGCCCATACTGGCTTTCAATGATATGTTTGGTCCACAATGCAAAGAATATTTAAGTACTGGAGTGAAATGAAAGGAAAAGTTGGAACGAAGATTAAATAAATGTGTGAAAGATTGTTTGCACAATGATATTTAATGGGATCTTTATGTTTCAACTTTTTCTTTTTTCATTTTTCTTTTTGTCTTGTGGCTTTGGTTGGTGGTAGTGCTGGTTGTTTCTGTGGAGTTTCTTCGAAGCGATTGTGTGTCGTTTGTTTGTTAGGCTTTGTGCTCAATACTGATATAAGGTAGCTGTCTTTTTATGAACAATTGCTTTTTTTTGGGTACATGTATATATTCCATTTCATGTTTCTCTCAGCCAAAAATTTCTTTGAACTAAGGAAGGTGTTGTGGGTCAGGGGGCTTTGAAGGAAAGGTCATTCACCTTTTGCTTTAATACCACTTTTACTCAAGGAGATAAAAAAAAAGATATGCAGACGCCAAAAGCAAGGTGAGATTGTCATTTTTGTTTTATGCAGTGTTGTGAATAACTTTATCTACTTCATTGAATTTTGTGGCTTGTAGCTTTCTTTTGTTGTATCTTTTAAATTTCAAAGGTGCAATCCTCACCCTATGCAGTTATGTTCCTCTTTGTCGGGAATAGAATTGAGGTCCTATTAGATTAAAGCCCACCAAGTGGTTACATACTTGGGGGCAGTATTTTCTTTGTCATTATTTTTTAAGTTCACTCACATTTTTGGGCTGCCTTTTTTAAAAAATTTGGAAAAATAATGGAGATATACATAAGGTGAAAGATCTGAGTGTGAAAAAAAACTTAAAATTAAATCTGTGGATTCATCTAACCAGATTGGGTATCTTTTGCTTTATGATTCAAGTATTGGTCATGTAAAGTGGATTTTTATTATTCCATTTGGGTGGTATAACCGGATTCTGGAAAGTATCTGAAAAAATTAAACTATGATATATATTTTGGAAATTTGTCCAAATTGCATTTTATATGAGACATGCATCAATGTATAAATACATATTAGAATTTTTTTGGCTAACTTGCATCAAATGATATGCATCTTTGTCTGTCAAATTGAAAGAACTAACTTCTCTATTTTGTTAAACCTCATAATCCCATTTCAAGCAGTCAATCTGAGCGCTTTATCTGTATCTGAAAAATATTCTCTCAAAAATGCTGAATGTTTCTTAGCGTGTCAATATCATTGTGGTTGGTAAGATTAGCAGATAGCTGATTCTGGATATGGTTGGTAGTCTATCCAAGAGGTGGACCACTTGCTATATTTCATAAATTGTCAAATGCAAAACCTATGGTGCACCTATTCATTCAATTCAGAACAAATGTATATTAATGCCTACCAATACATTAATGGCTGCTAGATTACAATTGCTGAAACTATAAGATACCAGATATATATACTTTTTAGTATTGCTTTGCATCAGATTCTGTAAATGCAATTTTTTGTTCATCTTTATACATTTTTTTCCATTCTGATTGTCACTCCACCGAATTGGAGGGCAGGGCTGGCTCTTTAGAAGTGCCACAGAGGAAATCTCCGGCAACACCTCGGACTGCCCGGCAACTCAAGACACCAGGGTCAGAATCTGATTCAGTTTCCTCTCCGCATCCAGCCAGTAAGACGCCAAAAGACAAAAGCCCTAAAACCGTTGAACGCAAGTCACCACGAAGTCCAATGTCTGAGGTATTTAATGATAACTCATAACTGAAGTCAGCTATTTTAAATAAAGTTCACCTAAAGACACCCATACTGCCATTAGCAATTTCATGAATGCTGCTTATCATATGCAACTATAACAAAAGCATCATATGAGTTCTTTTATCCCACTCTCCCCCCCCCCCCCCCCCCCCCCCCCTTTTTTTATCTCTCTTTTAACATTTCTTTGCGTACCAAATTCTGAATGTTTTAGTTATTTTGAAGTCTTTTCTTGATATCTATCCTCTCCCTTTGTTTTTGTGAGCTCCAGAAGAAGCGTCCAACCAGAGTGTCTGAATTGGAGTCGCTGCTTGCTCAACTCCAAGAGGATCTGAAAAAAGCAAAGGAACAACTGAACTCATCTGAATCATTGAAGAGAAGAGCACAACAGGAGGCTGAAGAGGCCAAGAAGCAGCTCTTAGCCTTGTCAGAACAGCTTGAGGAATCCCAACAGCAGCTGGAGGAGATTTCTGCTTCTGAAGAGGCTCGGCTTCTAGAGCTTCGTAAAATCTCCCAAGATCGTGATCGAGCATGGCAATCAGAACTCGAGGCTGTCCAGAGGCAATACTCAATGGATTCAGCTGCCTTAGCTTCTGCCATGAATGAAATTCAGAAGCTCAAAGCTCAGCTGGAAATGGTGGCTGAATCGGAAGCTACCCAAGCTAAGAAGGCAGAGTCAGCACATGCGGATATTGAGGGCTTGAGAATTGAACTTTCTGAAACCCTGTCCCTGGTTGAAAAGTTGAAAACCGAGCTGAATGATTGCAAAGAATCTGAAGCGCAGGCCCTAGAAGTTATAAGTAAAACTCAAAGGCAATTGGAAGAAGCGAATGAAACTGCAGAGATGCTCCGGTCAGATGGCATCAAAGCCACGGAGGCGCACAATTACTTGTCGTTGGAGTTGGAGCAGTCAAAAGCTCAAGTGAAATCATTGGAGGGACTTGTGAGCAAATTTCAGGCAGATCTGGTTAACAGCAGCAGCACAAAATTGTTGGATCCTACAGACAACAAAATTGTTCAAGAAACCGAAGAAAATGAGGAAACAAAACAGCTAAAATCTGAGCTTAGTTTTGTGAAATTTGAAGTGGCTCAATTGCGAGCTGCTGTAGATGCAGCTGAGATCAGGTACCAGGAAGAATATATTCAGAGCACATTGCAGATTAGAAGTGCTTATGAACAAGTTGAACGTATGAAATCAGAATCATGCCAAAGAGAGGTTGAGTTGGAGTCAGAATTAAAGAAATCCAAGGCTCATATCGAAGAGTTGAGGGCTCAGTTAACGGACAAGGAAAATGAATTGCAGAGTATCTCAGAGGAAAATAAGGGATTGAGCTTGAAGAGTGAAAAAAACATATCGAATGAAAAAGAATCTGACCTTGCAATAGAGTTGAAAAAGTTGGAGGCTGATTTAGCAGACTTGAAGGAAACTGTGTTGGACAAGGAGACACAGTTGCAGAATATAGGGGAGGAAAATGAAATGCTCAAGATGGAAATTAAGAAGAGAGATATGGAGAGAAGTAAAGTTAATGATGAGGCTTTTGCTTCGGCAGAAGAAGCAAGGGCTGCAGAGCGAGAGGCTTTGATGAAACTTGGTTCTTTAACAGAGGAAGCAGACAAAAGTAGCAGAAGAGCAGCACGGGTGACTGAGCAGTTGGATGCAGCACAGGCTGCAAATTCAGAAATGGAGGCTGAGTTGAGGAGGTTAAAGGTGCAGTCTGACCAGTGGAGAAAGGCAGCTGAGGCAGCTGCTGCTATGCTTTCAAGCGGAAACAATGGGAAATTTGTGGAGAGAACAGGTTCTGTTGATATCAATTACAATCCTATGGATTCACCTTATTCAGAAGATATGGATGATGATTCTCCTAAGAAGAAAAATGTGAACATGTTGAAGAAGATAGGGGTGCTATGGAAGAAGGGCCAGAAGTAGGTGCAATTGTGGCAGGTACTGTGTTGTTCCTTACAAATTATTCTGCTGCTTATGTTATATTCTGCATAGTTGTCAGTATCGTACGATACACGATACGTATCGTACGATACGATATTGTAAAAAATTTCGTATTGTATTGGCGTATTGTAAGTGCTCATAAATCGTACGATATAGTATGCGTATCGTACGAATCGTATTGTATCGTACAATCATACGTATTGTACGATACATAAACAAATGCTTTAAAATGAAATTTTTTGTTAAAATTTGTACTTTTATTTGAATCTAACAAGTTGTTAGACATGTTTTCAACACAAAATTATTAGGTTACTTAATTTGGCCTAATAAAATCACATATTCATAAGTTTTTTTTCCCTTCTCTCTCCTATAAAATTTGGACTACACAATATATACACTTCACTTTAATATTTGCAAATTTATTTTCTATACTATGAATAAGATATTAATTGACAATATAATTATTTTTTATTTTTGTTATTATTGTTATAAGTCCAAGAAACTAAAATGCAAGAAGAATTTTTTTTTTTATAATTTTTAAAATAAAAAGAACAAGAAGAGATTGTAAATGTTAATGACGATGAAGAAAATTTTAATGAAGAAATAAGTTTGCAAAATGATAAACATGATGATAGCATTGACTTAGATGGAGTTTATTAGGCAATATGATGAAAATAAATTATGATTTTTGAGTCACTTGTAATAAATTATTACGTTTGAATTTAAGCAATTTGAATGTGTATGTTATAAATACATGCTAATTTGATTTATTTAGTTAGCTTGTTAAATATTGTTACACAAGTGATGAATAAATTAGTCATCAGTTGAATATATTTAAAATTTATAATGAATATACCATTTATATACGTATATCTATAATTTTTTATAAATTTTATTAAATGTTTGTGTTTTTTATGATAAATGATACGAAACGATACACTATAATGAAAAATTAAAAATCGATTCACAATACGATTCACGTAGGATTCATGTTTTGACAACTATGATATTCTGTTTTACACAATTCACTCTTAATTCATTCTTGACAGGTATTTTCGTGGGTGCACACGGCTGAATCTCATTGTTGTAGAGAAACATGCATTGAAAAGACTAAGTTCTTGCAGACTGTATAGTAATGTGGAACTTTGATAGTTCCATTTCATTTGGTAGATGCATTATGTATTTTATCTTTTTCCTTTTGACATCTTTCTGCCTATGTTTTGAATCAGTGGGTCATTGTGCCATTACATCAGGGGGGATATGCATGAACATGGGACTAGTGATCTGAAATCATAACCATGTTATTTGTTATTTGAGAAATGATATGAACCCTTTTGGTGTATAACATGGGCCAATGAGTTTCCTTAACTTGTCTAAAAACAAATTTTCCATCCCATTATTTCCGCCTTCATTACTGTTGCTACACTATGCAGATCAGTCTAGTGTGGAAAATATGACCGGAAAAATTGTATGGCAAATGCGGAAGATTGAAGAAGCTATCTGTTATGTGAACCTAAATCTACCTGAAGAAAAATCTTAATAGAATTTGATTACCTGTAATTTTTTAGACTTAGTTTTACATTGATGACTGCCACAGTGCCACTATCCGGCCGAAATTGTAGCAAATCCTGTACAAATAAACAGCATGCAACCAATGTGTGCATGGATGTACTCTTTGTGTTGAACCTTGGTGTCGTCCCACGAAGCCTTGAATTGAGATGTATTTTGTCTAATTTCTCATTTCACATGAACGTGTTTTTTTAATACCAATTTGTGTGCATGGATGTACTATAGCAATTTGCATCTTGACACTAACACTCAACCTTCCTTGTAAGCTTTCCTCCAATTATGTCATGAATATATCATCTACATGTTTCCTCTATCATGTGTGGATCCCACAGATATCTTCTTCCCTTGTCTATTCTGAAAAACCATGAGAAAGGACAAGAAACAAAGATTTCAAAGAATCATTGCATGTTTTGGAGATGGGGGGAATCTTATGGAACAAAGGTTTGGTGTGTGCTTTGTCATGAGAGGGATTGAAAATAAATAGATGAATAAGTAAGAGAAGGATTTTTTTTGAAAATAAATAGATGAATAAGTAAGAGAAGGATTTTTTTTTGAAAATAACTATTAAAGCCAAACAATTTTATTAGTTAGGCAAAATTTGAAACTATTTTGGTATCTAACAAATTGAGTCTGTTAGACTCGATTTTGCTGTTTGAAATTGTACTTGGAACTTGAGTGTGAGACACTCGAGTTTCATACTCGAGTGTGAAACACTTAATTTCTAAGTACAATTTCAAAGAGCAAAATTGAGTCTAACAGACTCGATTTGTTAGATACCAAAATAGTTTCAAACCTTGCCTAACTAATGAAATTGTTTGAGGGATATGATTATTTTAAAAAAAATCCGTAAAAGAAGGGTACGTTACATCATCATCCTTTGAGATTTTACGAGAGGACACATTCCAATGTTTTGAGAAATGATACTTTTGCCTTGAGATTTTTATAAATATATCAAATAAGTTCTAGTCTTCTCACGTTGTGACTTTAATGAAATATTCTATTCTTTATATAAAAAATTTCAACTCATCTTTACAAATACAAATCTCATATGGGAAATGGGAGTGTCATTCCTCCACAAACATTAAAGAGTGTGTTATTTCATTCATGGTTTGGGTATGAATTTTTTTAAAAAAAAATATAAAATTATGTAAAGTAGCAATGTGAGAGGACAGTGAACCATTTATACAAACCTCAAGTAGGGAGTCATTTCTTGAAACATGTAGGGAAAGTACATTTTGTAAAACATTCGAGTCTACATGATCTGTACTAGTGAGTGCGTTGGTGTCCATTTTCCTTTATGTTACCCTAACTGTGTAGAGGTTGCCACCCTCCCTTTCTATGCATTTTTCTTCTACCAAAACAAAAAAATATTTAATTGAATTACTATAGTTAGCAGGTAGCAATTTCTTCATTATATTGTTTGACTGTTCTATGCTCTTTTTTTTTTTTTTTTTTTGGTCTATCAGCCTCATTGAAAAGAGATTTTAAATTGTTCATACTTCTTTTTATTTATTTTTTATTCAATAGTTATAATAGGGAGAATGATTTAAACCCTAAATGTTCCTATTAAAAATACCAAGATATGCTAATTAAGGTACAAGCACTTGGCTTAATTGTTCATACTTCATACTTTATAAATCCACAACTTTAAAGTACTATTCATTGTAATTTGTTAAACACTCAAAACATGGTAAAATTTTTCAAATAAAAACCAAATATTGCATACTCTACTACTAAAACTTTATAGTTAAAACTATACTTCATATGGTAATTGCCAAATGGGAATTGTAAATAAATTGCTTCAATTTCCTATTTAAATTGTTTAAAGACTAGTGGCTCTCCTTTTGCTTTTTTATTTTTTATTTTTTAAATAATTCAATATTCACAATGGGGGATGAAGATTTGAATACTATATATCTTTCGTTGAATATATCAAAAAGTAACAAGAGGTACAAGACTCTTGCCTCCTTTGGAATTTCTTCGTAGTGTTAGACCTATTTAAATCCACAATACTAGACCTTTTTTTGGGCCTAAAACTAGTAAAGGTTTTTATTAGGCTCAAAATAGGCCCAATGATGAAGCAAAACACTATCTTGCTAAAAAAAGCCCAAATTAAGCGAAGCAAGCTGGGCCCAGAGAGACCTCCTTGGGCCAATTCGGCTATATACCCAAAATAATCTCTCTATATATATATGCCCCATCTATTTCATTTCTAGGGTTAGGGTTTTACTTTGCGGCAGCTTCAACTTCTCTTCTTCATCTCCAACCTCTCAAACCCTCGTCGCTGTTGAGCAATTTCTCTCAGTCACCATGGGGTACGAAACTGAACTCTCTTCGATCCTCGCTGATAATATAAATATATAAGCTTTGTTTTTACCGTTTACTCTTAGTTTCAAAATTTGGGGCTTCTGGGATTTTTTTTTTTTTTTTTTTTTTTTGTGTTTTAAATCCTGAATGATATGCTTAGATCTTGTGCTGTTATGGGTTTCCTATACCATGTTTGGGTGCTGGGAAAGTTGAAGAATATAGATGTTATGTGGAATTATGAGCCTATGATTGCTGTTGTTTTTTGTTGGTTTTTTTTTGGGGGGGGGGGGGGGAGGGGAATAATTAAACTTGTATCAGCTGAGATTAATGGTTGTGTTAGGCTTGTTGGATTGAGTGGGATAAAGGTGGGTTTTTGGTTTCTGCATTTTCTCTGCAACCAAACACTGAAAAAAGGGTTTTCTTCTTCAGTGTTGGAAGTTAGCTGATGCAAAATGCTTCCTTTTCAAATTTTTATGGGAACTATGTTCGGTAATTTTTTTTTTAATAAAAGTGCTAGGGATTCTAACATGCGAAAATTGTCTTATATGATTTGAAGACTAATTTGGTGGTTTTGTGTACTGGATCTTTACCGTTAGTATTTTAAATAGTAGATTGTCCCATTGATTCGTGGGTGGATGTTTATTAATCTCACTAACAAATTTATTTTCCAGAAACCATTTCTCTTCTTGTATGGGAATATTAGAATCATAGGATTTCACTTGAATTAGATTTTGAGAAATAAATCAATATTGTTGTTTGGAATGTAAATGAATATTTTCTTAAAGTAAATTTACTGTTGGACTGGTCAATGGAGTAAAAAGTGGCTTTATTCAACTAGTAAAATATTGGGGAAAAAGGAGTGAGCTTGATTGTTATGTTCTTCTAAATTGTTAAATTACAAAGCTGGCTGTGCTAGTCACTGAGTGAACAGATTGATTTATTTCTTTTTTTGACATGTTTCTTGGTATGAATGCCTGCAAAACAATTATAATCATATTGAAAACTGAAATTATGTTACAGGTTTTGGTTTGAGTTTTCCAATACGTTGCCAATTGGCAACGCATTAGGGCAGAATTTAATTTTTGGATTTAAATAATAGCCTGCCTTTGTTGGGGTGAATGGGTTCATGATCTGAATAACTTTTGTATTTCAGGAAAACACGTGGTATGGGAGCTGGTCGTAAGCTGAAGTCCCACCGTAGAAGACAAAGGTGGGCTGACAAGTCATACAAAAAGTCTCACCTTGGTAATGAATGGAAGAAGCCATTTGCTGGGTCTTCCCACGCAAAGGGAATTGTCCTAGAGAAGATGTAAGATTACATGCTTTTATGTTTTCATTTGCTGTGACTCAGTGATTAAGCATTTGATGTCAACTCATACAAATGTTTTTCTGAAATGTGCAGAGGTATTGAGGCCAAACAGCCAAACTCTGCTATTAGGAAATGTGCTAGAGTTCAACTAATCAAAAATGGGAAAAAGATTGCTGCATTTGTCCCCAACGATGGTTGCTTGAACTATATTGAAGAAAACGTAGGTTTTCTTGGTTTGGAAGTTTTGCATTGTCTAGTCTGTTGGTTACTAATTATATTCAACTAGCAACTGCGTCGTTTTTTGTATCTAACCTTTGATGTGTGATACGTGAATGCAGGATGAGGTTTTGATTGCTGGATTTGGACGCAAGGGTCATGCTGTCGGAGATATTCCTGGTGTTAGATTCAAGGTTGTGAAGGTTTCCGGTGTCTCCCTGTTGGCTCTCTTCAAGGAGAAGAAGGAGAAGCCCAGGTCTTAAGTTGAGGGGAGGAGCGTATCTTCTGTTTTAGATGGTTTTGTTAAAGGATGTTACTTTATATTATTGAGTGAATTTTGTGAACAATCTTTATTAATTTTAAGCTTTTGTTTTGAGTTTGGGACAATGTTTTTTTAACTCCAAGATCTCCTTTTACAAGCCTGTTTAATGGATTCACTTTGTCTCTGCTCCTCATCACGCACGCATTTATGCATAGATGCATAGTAAGAATACTAATAGTTTTTCTAAAGATTTGCTTCGTAAAGATCTTCCACCTCTTCAACCTGCTTTGATAGACTTGTACAGATCTGCCAGTGGAGTCTCTTGAATATCCACTTTTTTCTGTATTTTGACTGATTTTAATTTCTTTGTGTAGTAACTAGTGACTGTCCAATCACACGGCATGTCATTAGTTGTGAAAAATTTTTAGGAATCCATATTTAGAGATCATTGAGCATGTTGCTTGATCTCTCTCTCACAATGAGCTTAGGCCACACCACTCCCACTCTGCTCTCACAAACGCATCACGAGTGCACCAATACAGTATATCGTTACATCATCGAAATAGTGGACCAATGGAGCTGCTCTTGTTTGGGCTATAGAATTGGATTGCCTAGGGTTTTTTATTTATACCTGTTTAAATTTATTTTTTCTTTTCTTTTCTTTTCTTTTTTCTTACAAAAGTTGTGAAAATACATTTTACATTTGTTTAAAATACCTTAAGATTTTTACTCTTTTTTTTTAACATTTAAAACTTTGATTTGATTGTAAAACCATAAATCTCTCTCTTTTTTTTTTTTTTTTTTAAGTACAATTTTTACATCAGCGTTGCTAGTTTTGGTATATTTTCTCCAGCACAATCCATATGGGTGAATAAACCCTGCAACTCTACAACAATGTAGATTAAGTTTTTCGTTCTATGGATTTGAAGAACAAAGGAAGCTTGTTTACACACAAGCACTCGACAAACTCACCATACCCGTTGATACTCAGACAAAAGAAAAAAAAAAAAAAAAAACGTTGAATCCGAGCATTGGTTTGGTCTATAGCAGATTCGTACCATTTCCTATATGGAAATTTGATGAACCTAACCTATTTGAAGTGCATAGCCAAAAATCTTGCTTCCTGACCACTTTCGTGATGCCATTCTTTATCCTCCATTTTTCAGCTTCAGTTTCACCTGAGATTTGTTGGAGATATTTAGGGGTGTGCATGGATCGAGTTGGGTCGAATTGAGAGGATTTTTTGACCCAACCCACCATGGTGGGTCGGGTTGAACCCATGGGTTTGATAAATTATTATTATTATTATTAAATTTATTAAATATATTATTATTATATATTATATATAAGCACTTACAGTATATAATATTATTATTAGTATATATTAAATATATTATTATTAGTATATATTAAATTTACAGCTGATTTAAAAAAAATTATTAAATATATAATATATTTTAAATATATATTAAATATGGGTAGGTCGGGTCGGGTTTGGCGGGTTTGTAATTTTATAATCCACACCCAACCCGACCCGCTATAAAAAAAATTTTTGTGACCCAACCCAACCCACCAAGCCTTAAAAACCGAACCAACCCAGCGGGTTGGGTTGGGTTTGACGGGTCGGTGGGTTTTCTGCACACCCCTGGAGATATTGGGATCTCCACACAAAAATCACGTTGATGGCCGTATCTGTTGAAATCTCTGCCGCTAGATTGCCGCACATCATTATCAATAAAGGACTCGCAAATTGACCGATCCAACTACAAAATTTTCAATGTTAGATCGATTGACAACAAACATACCCTGTTCAATGGCAAGTTGAGTGCTTTTAGATTCATCATGATTGGATTTGTTGCCAAGTTGGCACCAAACTTGAGCTCGATTGACCTATGGACACTTATAATGCAAGTGACCATGCTCCCCATTTTTTACCTTGCGATTATCGTGAATTGGCCATTCATTAAATAACATTATTAGATTGTACCAGTCGGGCTTGTATTTATGAACAAGCATGCGATCTATACTACATCCTTCAAAAGTCTTTAAATTACTCTCTAGTAAAATATCTTTCAAAAGAGTTGCAATTCCAAATAACACAATGGGAAATCACTTTTCAAATGAATACACTATGAAACCTAACAAACTTGCCCTACCAACTTGTTAAAAACTCTACAACACCCTTCAATATAACCCAATAAACACTTAGTACAGAAAAATGCATGCTCCAAAACTTTTCGAGAAACAAGGTAGTGGACGACTAAATGACTGATAATGTTTAGACTCTTCTTACATACACAACACTAATTTATAACTAGTAGAGTTCTGCATGATGTGTGGTATATTTTGTTATGCCTCCAATATTTTCAATAAATTTATATATAAAAAATTGTAACATTTTAGTGTTTTATTTTATTGACAAATAGAAAGACAATAAGAGTGTAGTGATTTGATAATATTACGTGATATTAAAGGTTCATTATACTTAAATAATTAGTGCATCACTTAAAATAATTAATGTAGGGATAAAAGGCCCAAAAATCAGATAATGGGCCTTGGGCTTAATCCGCAGGTTAGAAGTATAAGTTAATCCGAGAAAGGGAAAACAATTAGGGAAGACCCCAGTCATAGAATCCCGTAGGTGGGGGATGAGCAAAGAGTGGTCCAAGGAGGAACTACCCCTCGGATATGTTGGATGCAGTTCAAATCTATACTCTGACGTCCAACGTGATCTTCCAGAAGGCTCCAGTGATAAGGACGGTCATCATATATATATATATATACAAGAATAATGGAAATTGATAAATATCTAAGGAAAAACTGTTACCACCGCATTTAATGCACTGTAACTACTTTTTTGACCGCATTTATGTGGAGAAGACCCCTGAATAGTGTTGCCTTGGCCACCACCACTCACAGAAAGCTAGAAGGGGTGTTTGATGGGATAGGCACTCAAGTGATGGCTCAGGTGATTGATAAGTGTAATGTGAGGATGATCCAAGAGAACTATATAATGTGAGAACCCCTCCACGAAGAGGGAGATAGAAGAAGAGAGAGGAAAGGAACATTGTAGTAATAAAAGAAGTATCTGTAATCATCTTTTCTAGATTTATAACACATTTTGCCTCCTCGGACATCACCTTCGTGCAGTATTATTGACTTTGTTATCGTTAGATCATACTTAAAATCCATACTGGCCGTTGTTAATTTCACTAAGGCCCAGTTCTCCAACCCACTCTCTACAAATTTTATTATATTGGGCTCACTGAGCCAATGTCTCATACACTTTGGACTTGGACTACAAAAAGGATCTTTACAATTAATATAACAAAATTAATGTATTTATCCTATTAATAATCTTTTTAACTCTATAGAATAAAATACTACCGTGTTGGTTCCAATATGTATATATTACATGTCACTAAAAGAAATTGGGAAATCTAAATAGTTAAAAGGCTAATTTTAATGAATTCACAAATATTCAAATTTTGAAAGCTTTTGTCTCGATTGTTGTCAAAGCAAAATGTCATATTCCTCAATTTATAATAATAATAATAATATAAATTTATCTATTATAAATAATTAATATATATATAAGGTTGGGTTCAAGTTACACGTAGTGTAACTCTAAACAATCTTACATTATTTACTGTTAGATTACATTATCCTTTTATATTTTTCATGCTTGCAAAATTTCAAGATGAACAAAAATTAATAACTATGTCATCAATCAATTGTTTAAATTCAAATTTGTAATTTAAAATAATACATAAAATATGAGTTTATGGATCGAATGGTAAATAATATCCAGTTGACATGAAAAATGGCAAGAATACTAAGAACATATAGAACATGCAATCCAACGGTGAGATATTCAAAATTTGAATTCTATAACAAGTTATTAGGCGGTGTAATGTTACTTAGAATTACACCACCCAAGATTTTTTAATTGGATATGAATTTTGAAAAATCCACCATTATTTACATTAACTTTATATATTCTCCATACTTGCAAAATTTCAAGGTGAACAAGGATTAATAGTTATGTCATCAATTAATTGTTTAAATTCAAATTTGTAGTTTAAAATAATGCATAAATTCATATATATATATATATGAGTTGAGTTCAGGTTACACCCGACGTAACTCTAAGCAATGTTACACTATCTAATAACTTGTTATTGAATTAATGTTTTGAAAATTCAACCGTTGAATTACATGTTCTATATGTTCTTAACATGCATGCTAGTTTTCAAATCAATCGGATGCTATTTACCATTTAATCCATAAACTCATATTTTATGCATTATTTTAAATTACAAAAATTTGAATTTTAACTATTGATTGATGACATGGATATTAATTTTTGATCACCTTGAAATTTTGCAAGCATAAAGAATATACAAAGATACTGTAATCTAACGGTGAATTTGTCAATATTCACATCCAATTAAAAAATATTGTGTGGTGTAACATTATTTAGAGTTACACTAGGTGTAACTTGAACCTAATCCTATATATATATATATATATATAAAGTTTTATATTTTTCCACAACTTTTAAGAAAACTCAAAGGATTGGATAAAGTTAGAAATAATACAAATTTAAATACATAGATCTTACAAATAGATGTGTCACTAATTACAAGAAGTAATTTTAATAAGAAAATCTTAGAAAATACTATAAATTTTACTGTATAGTTTTTACAAATTGATGTAACAATAAATATGATCGATTGACTTCAACAACAAATATTAAATGCATTTTTGAACTACTTTTTTTTTTTTTTTTTGGGAAAAACTTGAACTACTTTTTGTGGTTGATGATGCATCTTTGTAAGTCTCATCTTGTAAAACTTATAATCCCTAGCATCATTCATTCAAATACTTTTTATGATTTAAGTATCACTGATCACACTCATTGCTATTGTAGGGTTAAGGACCCAGATTGTATATTGGGCCTTGAGCCTTGGCCGAAAGTATGGGTGATCTGAGGACGAGTAGATAGTGGTAAGTGTTTTAAGCTCAGAGCTTCATGAGTATAATATAAAGGGGAGTGTGGTCAGAGAATGAATACCTCCACGAATAAGCTAAACACGGGCTTGATGTAGATCCCAATGATCAAGGCGATTTTCCAAGAAGCTCTAGTGACAGGGACGTACTCCTCAAGCGTACCAGAGAAGGAAAGCTAAGAGATACCTAAGGAAAAGTTACTGCCATAGCATTGAATGCCATGCAGTTAAATTTCTGGCTGCATTTATATGGAGAAGACCCCTAAACAGTGCTATATTAACTATCACGACTCACAAAAAGCCAAAGAGGGTGTCTAATGGGACAGGTACTCAAGTGGTAGTTTGGATGATCAACAAGTGGAAGGTCAGGATTATGGGGAAGGAGATATATAATGTAAGAGACCCTTGAAGAAAGGGGGATCGAAAAATCAAGAAAGAAACACTGTAGCAATCTAGAACCAGACTTGCTATAAAGCGTTAAAAGCAATACATAAGAATCAGTCTCTTCGGACTTGGCCGAGGACGCTTTTCTTTAGTGAAAGTCTGTTACCTTTGTTTGTCATGAATATCTATTTGCTTGTTACTTAATTCATCAAAGCCCAGTTTTCCAACCCACTCTCTACAAATTTATTGTTTAGGTTTCTTGGGTTTAAGTCCATACATCTTTTGGACTAGAAGTTCAAATCAGATCCATACAATTGACGCCGTCTGTGGGAAGATTACTTGGGTGCTAGTGAGTGCAATGTTCAACCATGGTAGGTTTAGGTCCACACTAGGAAGAATCCTTAGGATCCCAATGTGAAAATCCTTTTGTTAACCTCGAACGTAGAAGGGATCGTGAGGGGAGTGTGCATACTGTCCAGTTCGGTAAGAGTCAGTCCTGGGGTAAAAGCCATCTCTCTCGTGAGGAAGATACCAGAGCCCTGCAACTGGAGGTTGACCATCTGAAGAGAAATTTGCGCCATGCACAGCGCAAGCGAACCCCCTCCAGCTCCGACGTTTCCTTTGATGACGGAAAGGATGCCAGTTATAGACGAAGGTCAAGAACCCCACCTAGTGAGTCTTTCTCTTACGAGGAGGAGCACCATCACAAACGTAGGTATAAGAGCCCGCCTCACAAAGGCCTGGGAGGGGACGCTATGAGCAAGGCATTGAATCAAATTTCTCGATCACCCTTCACGCGCAGGATTGAAGGGGTAAAACTTCCTCGGTGATTCAATTAGCTAACGTTCACTATCTACAATGGTCGAACAGACCCAGTAGAGCATGTGAGCCATTTCAACCAAAGAATAGCTGTCCATTCCAAGGATGAAGCCTTGATGCGCAAGGTGTTCTCCTCCAATCTAAGACCCGTGGCAATGAAATGGTTCAATGGCTTAAGGGTGGGTTCCATAGGTTCCTTCAAGGAGCTCACCTAGGCATTTGGCTCTCGTTTTGTCACTTGTAGCAGAGTTCCTCAGCCCATAGGCTCCCTACTGTCCTTATCCATGTAAGAAGGGGAGATCCTGAAAACGTACTCGGATAGATATTGGAAGATGTACAACGAGATAGATGGTGACTTTGATGACGTCGCCATCAGTACTTTCAAGGTCGGCCTCCCAACTAAGCATAGTCTGAGGAAGTCTTTGACGGGAAAACCTGTCACTAGCGTGCGCTAACTCATCGACCGGATTGACAAATATAAAAGGGTTGAGAAAAACCAGCAGCAGGGGAAAGGTAAGGCTAAGGTTATCCCTCAGGAGAGGAGGGATTTCAGATTGGATCGATACAACAACAACTGGCCTTAGAGGGACTTTGCTGAGCAGTTAGGGTCTGCCAATACTCAGGCGGTTAACGCGGTGTTCCAAGAACTGGTGCATCAAGTTCTTGAGAAAACTAAGAACAAGCCATTCTTCAAATGGCCAAATAAGATGGCAGGAAACTCTATGAGGTGCAATCAGAACCTCTATTGCCAGTATCATAAGGACCAATGACATACTATAGAAGACTGTAGAAATTTGTGGGACCATTTAGATCAGCTGGTTCGAAAAGGAAAGTTGAAGCAGTTCTTGCATCATTCCAGTGGCCAGGGGAATCAGACTGGCCAGGAACCCCAAAGAGATGCTTCTTCAAGACCTTCGTTAGGCACGATAAACGTCATTTTCGCCGCACTAGGAAGGACCGGGTCCTGCCCCTCCAGGGTAATTTTCGTCGCTTGGCTGACTGCCGAGGATTCAAATGCTGAGCCAAAGAGGGCTAAAGTGAGTATCCAGCTGGCGTTGAGCTTTTCCAATGAAGATAAAGTTGGAACCATACAGCCCCACGACGACGCTTTGGTGGTTACGCTCAGGATTGAGAGATATGACATGAAGAGGGTAATGGTGGACCAAGGCAATGGTGCTAAGATAATGTACCCTGACCTGTACAAAGGGCTGAACTTGAGACCCAAGGACCTAATGGCCTACAATTCGCCCCTGGTTAGTTTTGATGGGAATGTCGTTATTCCGAAAGGCCAGATTAGACTACCCATATAGACTGGTTTGGAAGTGGTGGAGGTGGACTTTATCGTGGTGGACGTTTATTCCCCCTACACGACCATTGTGGCCAGGCCCTGGCTACATGCGCTTGCAGCTATCTCTTCTACTCTACACCAAAAGGTGAAATATCCGTCAAGCGGCCAAATTGAAGAGATTGTTGGAGTCAATCCACAGCTAGGTAGTGCCTGGTAGCCGACATCCTACATCAGCCCGATACTGAGTCCTCGGCCTCTGCTGCAAGGGATTCATAGCAACTAAAAGTTCCGGATTTGCCGGTCAATAGATCAGCCGATGAGGCAAAGTGTGAAGACTTAGAAACAGTTGTTGTCAGCGATGATTCGGAGAAGTTTTTTCTGATTGGAGCTCAGCTTCCTCCTCTAGAGAAGGAAGAGCTGATAGAGTTTCTTACAAGAAATATGGATGTATTCACATGGAGCGCATACGAAGCCCCGGGGGTGGATCCGAGCTTCATCTGCCACCACTTATTTGTTAACCCATCTGTCACCCCTAAGAAGCAACCACCTCGGAGCTCTTTCAAGGATCACTCTGATACTGTCAAAGATGAGGTGAAGAAGCTTAAGCAGGCATGAGCTATCTAGGAGGTTTTTACCCTGAATGGCTGGCCAATACTGTGGTAGTAAAGAAGAAGAATGGGAAATGACGAGTGTGTGTAGACTTCACAGATCTGAATAAGGCCTGCCCAAAAGATCATTTCCCTATGCCTAGGATCGACTAGCTGGTAGATGCAACCGTGGGCCATCCTCGGATGAGCTTCTTAGATGCCTTTCAAGGGTACCACCAAATACCACTAGCCTTGGAAGATCAGGAGAAAACAGCTTTCGTCACTCCCACTGAAAACTACCATTACAAAGTGATGTCCTTTGGTTTGAAAAATGCAGGGTCTACCTATCAAAGGATGATGACTAGGATGTTTGAACTGCAGTTGGGTAAGAGTATTGAGGTCTATATAGATGACATGGCGGTGAAAAGTAAGATAGTGTCCGAGCATGTGGGAGATCTCGAGAACATTTTTGAAATTCTGAGGAAGCACAAGTTGCACCTTAGCGCTTCCAAATGCTCTTTCGATGTGAAATCAGGCAAATTTCTAGGCTACATGGTAACTCACCGGGGAATTGAGGTTAAACCTAACCAAATCAAAGCAATTAGCAGTTTACAACCACCTCGGAATCCTAAGGAAGTCCAGAAACTGACTGGAATGATTGCTGCCTTGAACCGATTTATCTTTCGATCAGCGGATAGATGCAGACCCTTCTTCTTATTGATGAATAAGTGGAAGGGATTTGAGTGGACCAAGGAGTGCACTTTAGCCTTCCAGCAACTTAAGGACTATCTCTCACGGCCACCTATCATGTCCAGTCCTGAGGCAGATGAGGTTTTGTTTGCTTATATTACTGTGGCCTCCCATGCCATAAGCTTGGTCTTGATACGAGTTGATAGTGGCATACAAAGGCCAGTTTATTATGTAAGTAAGTCTCCACGTGAGGCCGAGGTCCGCTATCTGCCATTAGAGAAAGCCATTTTAGCGGTGGTACATGCTACACGTAAACTCCCCCATTACTTCCAGGCACATATAGTAGTAGTCCTGACTCAGCTCACACTCAGAGCTCTACTCCGAAGTGCTGATTATACGGGGAGGATTGCTAAATGAGAGACAATGCTGGGGGCTTTCGACATCAAAAACATGCCTCGTACCTTTATCAAGGGTCAAGTCCTTGTGGATTTGATGGCCGAGTTTGCTAAATCCCCGTTGGAAGAAGAGGTAGAAACACAACACATGGATGGAAAATCGGTTGGCATGATCTCTCAACAAATTAGAAGGGTTTCGGAGTAGGACTAGTTCTGGTCTTACCCGAGAAAATCACCACTGAGAAATCATTAAGATTGGGATTCTCGGCCACAAATAACGAAGCTGAGTATGAGGCTCTATTGATGGGAATTTTCATGGTTCAAAGAATAGGCGAAAAGGCAGTAGAGATGTTCTCGGACTCAAGAATAGTCGTTGGCCAAGTGAAATGAGAATTTGAAGCGAGAGATGAAAGAATGCAGGGGTACTTCAGTTAAGTTAGACACCTATAATCAAGATTTGAATTTTTCAACCTGCTACATGTCCTTAGAAGTGGAAACACACATACTGATTCCCTGGCCACACTTGCAACCTCCTCGACACAGAACTTACCTTGGGTCATCCTTGTAGAGGATTTGCACAAGCTTGTAAGGGTGAGGAGAAAGGTGGTCCATGTTCACCAAGTCAGAGTAGGGCCTAGCTGGATGGCCCAGTGGTACTATTCTTGAAGGAGGATATCCTACCTGAGGAGAAATTGAAAGGAGACAAGGTACGGAGAAAGGCTCCCTGTTTCTGGCTGTTCAAGGACCAAAAATTATATAAACGCTCATTTTTCGGGCCATACTTGCTCTGCATACACCCTGAGGCAACATAATTACTCTTTGAGGAGTTGCATGAGGGAATTTGCGGAAGCTAAACTAGAGGCAGATCTTTAGTGCACAGAGTCATCACTCAAGGCTACTGGTAGCCGAACATGTAAAAAGAGGCATAAGAATATGTAAGGAAGTGCGACCAGTGTCAAAGGTTCGCACCGAACATACACCAACTGGGAGGAGTCCTTAATTCTCTGTCTAGCTCTTGGCCATTTACTTAATGGGGCTTAGACATTGTAGGCCCTTTCCCCAAGGCAACAGGGAACAAGAGGTATCTACTAGTCGGCACAAACTACTTTATTAAGTGGGTTGAAGCTGAGCCCTTGGCAAATATCAGGGACGTGGATGCCAAGAAATTTGTCTGGAAAAATATCGTCACATGGTTCGAGGTCCCTCGTACCCTCATCTCAGACAATGGCCTCCAATTTGATAGTAAGTCTTTCGTCATATTGTTGTAACCTAAGAATCACGAATAGGTATTCTACCCCAGCCTATCCCCAAAGGAATGGACAAGTCGAGGCCGTTAACAAGGTCATAGTAAGCGGACTCAAGAAGAGGTTGGACGATGCAAAGGGAAAGTGAGTGGATGAACTGTCACATGTCCTTTGGACGTACTGAATCACACCTCGCAGTTCAATGGGGGAGACCCCCTTCTCAATAACTTATGGAGCCAAAACTATTATCCCTCTAGAAACTAGCTTCCTAATGCTGAGAACAAGTTCTTTCGATCCGAGCAATAACAACGAGCTGCTAGAGAAAAGTTTAGACTTGATTGAAGAAAGAAGAGAAAACGCTATAGTCTAATTGGCGTAATACCAACACAAGCTTAAGCAAGGTTATGATGCCAATGTGAGGCTGAGACCGTTAGCACGTGGTGACTTGGTGTTGAGAAAAGTTCTAGGTACCGCAAAGAACCCAGAATGGGGAAAGCTAGGGCCCAACTAGGAGGGGCCATATCGCATCACCTCGGTGGCTGGTATAGGAGCTTACTTTCTCGAAGACCTAGATGAATGTGTAATAGCACGACCTTAGAATGTAAACAATCTGAAAATGTATTATTATTAATGAAATTTTCCTTCGTCATGTGCCTCTTTATTGTGTAAATACCGCTTATTTCCCTATGACATATTTGTAAGTGATTAACAGAATCTTAGTCATGCCTGAGTCCTTGGACTGAATGCTTTGGGAAAATTAACACTCTATGACATCTTTGTAAGTGATTAAACAAAACCTTAGTTATGCTTGAGTCCTCGGACTAGATGCTTTGGGGAAATTAACACTCTATGACATCTTTGTAAGTGATTAAACAGAACCTTAGTCATGCCTGAATCCTCGGACCAGGTGCTTTGGGAAAATTAACACTTCATGACATCTTTGTAAGTGATTAAATAGAACCTTAGTCATGCCTGAGTCCTCGGACCAGATGCTTCGAAAAAATTAACACTCTATGACATATTTGTAAGTGATTAAACAGAATCTTAGTCATGCCTGAGTCCTTGGACCAGATGTTTTGGGGAAATTAACACTCTATGACATTTTTGTAAGTGATTAAATAGAACCTTAGTCATGCTTGAATCCTCGGACCAGATACTTTTAGGGAAATTAACACTCTATGACATCTTTATAAGTGATTAAACAGAACCTTAGTCATGTCTAAGTTCTTGGACCAGGTGCTTTGAAGAAGTTAACACTCTATGACATCTTTGTAAGTGATTAAACAGAACTTTAGTCATGCCTGAGTCCTTGGACCAGATGCTTTGGGAAAATTAACACTTTATGACATCTTTCTAAGTGTTAAATGGAATTCTAGTCATGACTGATCCCCTAGATCATGTACTAAGGGAGAATTAACGCTGTGATACCTATTGGTCTTTTGCTAAGTGTCAATACAAATTAAGGGTCATACCCAACTCCCCGAATCAATGATTTTGTGTAAGTTGAAGTCCTTATTTATTTATCAAAGTAATGATCAGGATGAAGATAGTCTCTCCCTTCTATTTTTTACAAAGTATATATTTATCTTTATTGGACTCAGCCTTTATTACAGAAGGATCAATTCTCAATACAAATATGTGGTAAACCTATCTATTGTTTGTATTTTATCAAATTACTTTGATTGTTAGCAGTATGTTATTGTTAGCCTTTAATAAAGACAAGCAGCAGCAATTCAATACTATTTATAACAATAATGAACTTCGAAGCACATAAAAGTAAAGGTACAAGAGATAAAAAGAAAAAAACATTTCCATGAAACAAAAAAAGGAATACATTATGGCTGGTGGCAGAATGCCATTACAAAAAGTTATACACAGAAAAAACTACAAAGAAAATCCTAAGTGCTAAGCCTGGGCCTTGGGAGCAGGAGGCTTTTCCTTCTGGCTCAGCTGAGAGGTAGGAGTGTCCTTGGCCTTGGGATCATCTTCTTTAGTCTTGGCCTTGGGATCCACTTCCTTGGTCTTGGCCTCAGCTTCCTTTACCTTGGCTGTAGCTTCCTTGGCCTAGGCAGCGTCCTTGGCTCCTGTTGAGGACTTGTTCTCCTTGCCTTTACCCATGTCTTTGGCCCCCTTAGCCCCCTAGCCTTGATCACCAGCTTGGTTGGATCCCTTCAAGGCCTCAGGGAGATGGAAAGCAGCTTAGATAGTCAGAGGTTGCTCAGAAACCTCTAGAGCAAAGGCAGAGTAAGCAGGGACAGCACTTGGGGCTTCACGTATGTCTGGGTGATAGCATATGCTCCCAAGCTACCTTCAAGCTAAGTCTGCAGGGACTCTTGCAACATTGAGGGCCGCATCCCATGATATGTTGCAGTAATCCCTGCAAACCTCGGCAAGCTCCTCAACGAGCCTGATTTGTGTCTCTTCTACGCAGAGTTGATAGGACACTTGCTTTTCGGCCTCGGCTGCCTCTTTGGCCAATTGAGCTGCCTCCTTTGCTTTCTGTAATTGTACCTTCAGATTCAGCACAAGTTGCCTTGAAGTGGCTAGCTCCAACTCAGTCTGATAGAGCAACTTGCGCTGGTCCTCAGCTTGAGTTTCAACAGTCTTCAGTCCTACCTGAGCACTTTTTCTTTCTCCCTCCTTAACAGTCAACTTAGAGGCCAGCCCTTTATTCTCCACTTTCGCAGCCCCCAAGGCCTTCTCAGCTTCGAGGCGGAGGAAAATCTCATTTTTAACATCACTCTAAGCCTCCTTACCCACCCCTCGGCCACATAGACATCTTGGGTAATCTACACAAAAATAACATAGCAAATCCCACATGATCAAAAGAGGAAAACATAGTAATACTGAGAAGAAAAAGGTCAAACAGTATACTTACCTGGGCAAGGTCCCTTTTCAAGGACATAAACAGGTCTTGCTGCCTCATCTTTCTAACTGCATCCATGTCTTTGGGAAGAAGAAGGGGCTGCTCTAAAGCCTCAGCTATATGGGTAGCATGCCCCCTTAAGAAGTCCCTGACTGAGGCGTTCCAAGGGATGGCAGCCCCATCCACTTCTAACCTAGGGTACTAGGCGCGTTGCTAGATGCGCACCTCGGCCTCATTATGCTCCTCCCTACTGTCCGAGGAGGTGGCCCTCTTATCTTTAGGGTCCTTGGCCGTTTTTTGCTATTTGGTCCTCTTTTGAGGGACCACCTCCCCTTCCTCCTACTCCTGCATGGGTCTCTTCTTCTTCAAGTTCGGATTGGCGTGCAATCCAAGGTCAGTGGGAGGTATAGGGGGAGGAAGTTTAGATTTGGGGACTTCTTTAGAAGTTGCCCCTGTGTTCCTCCCTGCCATTAAATCCCTTAGGCTTTTGTTCCCTTTATTCAGTGCCATCTCGTCCTCCTCTTCCTTGGAGGAATTATCTGGGCGAGCAATTAACAAAATTAGGGCATGAACACCCGAGTGCCTATCAGTCTCCTTCTTGGCGTCTGATATATGAACTATCTGATCCCCTTAAGTCTCCTTTTCTTCAAAATGAAATTTATCAATCTCGTCCTCAAGGGTAAGGCGCGAAGAGGCAATCTCCTCCCTTGGTGCTATTCCTGCCTTGGGAAAAACCTGTCGGGGTGGCAGTACAACTAATGGACGATCTCTCTGAGCCAAAAATCTTGGCACAGAGACGTCTATAGGGGCCAATCAGGAGTCACTAGCCCTTATTGCCTGACCCGCTTCCTGGAAGATTCTTGATAGAGGCTCGTAGTCAAGCACTGAGTGAGCGACTCGCAACTGTCCATCCTTGCTTATAAAGACCTCCAACCTCAGTAGGTAATTGAGAGCCGGAGCGTTGACCAAGTTGATCTTCAGAGCAACCTGCCTTTCATTTGAAAAAACGTCCGATGATGAAATCATGGTCAGACCAATGAAAATTGTCATCAGAAGAAGATAAAGTGCTAAAAATAAGAAGGAATAAGATTGAAAAGGCTAAATCCCTTGCCCAAGGGGACTAATCCTAGGGTATCCACCTGGCTCTCCTGCCCGAGTTGGTCAGTAAAGATCGTCGTGCCATTCCTCGGAGACAATCAAATAGTCATCCTTCATGCCTTTGTTAGACCTAGGAAGACACGATATTAGTCTAACGATGTCAGACCAAGACTTAAGATAATATCCCACGCCGGCAAGTTTATGGCACTCGTACATATGGACTACGCCATGCCACATGAGCCCCAAGCCCATCTGCTCATTGAGAGCGTCTATGCTACCCAAGACCTTAAAAAGGTTAAGGGCGCACTGATGAGGGGTCAACCTATGGTTGATTAAATAGTCTCGGGTCACCCTACCTATAGGGAGTGTCATTCCTCCTTCTATGAAAGCGATCATAGGAATGACGACCTCCCTTTCTTCCCTATCTGTGACTATTTGGTCTAGAGCACAATATTGTAGGGCTACTCCCCGCGGAATATGATACTTGGCCCTAAAACCTTCCATACTGGCATTAGAATCTACTCTGTGCTTAAATCTACCCATCTGGTTAAGCTAAAAGGAAGTGGGTGAAGGTTTTTAAAGAAAGAAGACGAAGAATGGAGGGTTGAGAAGACTGGCCAAGAAGAAAAACAACCTAAAAGAAAGATAGAAAGTGAAAACTTATGGGAAAGTGAACAAGTGACACTGTGGGAGGTTCTTGAAGGATTGAAAGTTCTGGAAAAGTTAAGTGCTCTTGAAAGTTTGAAAATTCTTATAAAGTAAGATAAAGCAAGCCCTTCATACACCTTATATATGAGGGAGAATTAAGTGGGAGTTATCCCGCTCAAAATTTGAGGAAAAATACCCACCGTTGGATTAGCACCTCTCCGTTGGATGCGGGGAACAAAACACCCTAGAGCAACTGATAACGCTTCGTGGGCTCCGAAGTGTCAGTAGCAATTATGAGGGCGCGCAGAACGGCACTCCCACTTATGCAAATCAAAGGGTAAAATATTATCAACACATGAAAAATCAAAACCCCACTTTTCTCCTCGGATGAGAGGGAAAAAATTGGAGTTTTGAGGGGCTATTGTAGAGTTAAGGGCCCAGATTGTATATTGGGTCTTGGGCCTTAGCCGAGAGCATGGGTGATCCAAGGATGAGTAGATAGTGGTAAGTGTTTTAAGCTCAAAGCTTCATGAGTATGATATGAAAGGGAATGTGGTCCGAGGAGGAATACCTTCACGGATAAGCTAAACACAGGCCTGATGTAGATCCCAATGATTAAGACGACTTTCCAGTAAGCTCTAGTGACAGGGACGTACTCCTCGAGCGTACCAGAGAAGGGAAGCTAAGAGATACCTAAGGAAAAGCTGCTGCCACCTCATTGAATGTCCTGTAGCTAACTTTCTGGCCGCATTTATGTGGAGAAGACCCCTGAATAGTGCTGCCTTGACTACCACAACTCACAAGAAGCCAGAGAGGGTGTCTAATAGGACAGGTACTCAAGTGGTAGCTTGGATGATCAACAAGTGGAAGGTCAGGATAATGGGGAAGGAGATATATAATGTAAGAAACCCCTGAAGGAAGGGGAATCGGAAAATCAAGAAAGAAACATTGTAGTAATTTAGAACCAGACTTGTAATAAAGCGTTAAAAGCAATATATAAGAATCAGTCTCCTCGGACTTGGCTGAGGACGCTTTTCTTTAGTGAAAGTCTGTTACCTTTCTTTCTTTGTCATGAAGATCTATTTGCTTGTTACTTAATTCATCAAAGCTGAGTTTTCCAACACACTCTATACAAATTTATTGTTTTGGGCTTCTTGGGCTTTAGTCCATACATCTTTTAGGTTACAAGTTCAAATCAAGTCCATACAGCTACATTAATTTGTAAGTTTTTTGTAGTAAAATTTGTTATAACTTTAAAATTTTTCCACCCAAAAAAAAAAAAAAATCATAGTAAAAAGTATAAAGAATGGTTTTTTTTTTTTTTTAATGATATTAAACACTAGTTAAATATTATTTAAGTATAACAAAATGGCTATATTTGAAAATATCATCTTAGGCATCCAAATCTATTGGGTTAGTCTTGGGCTAATTTAATGAATTAATACTTTGATATAAATGTGAACTCTATTTATGAGGTAGAAGTCTAAATTTAAAAAAAAAAAGTTAATATTATAACTACAAACTATTTTGTAATATTTTTACAATTTATTCATATAGCAAATTCTTCTTGATTCTCAAATAGGCTTACTTCTGATATCACTTTTTCACTTATTAACCACTTGCCATATTAGCAATTTGTAAAAAAAATGTAGCTCTAACATTTTCCTAAAAAATTATAAGGAATAAATCACATAACAATACCTCATGCTCTCTCCCATGAATTATCTACTTTTATATATATACATACATACATACATACAGAATATACTAAAAGTACTACAAATTTTACTACACAAAATTGAATTTTGAATTGCCTCTTTATACTTGATGACACATTAATTTGTAAGCCCAATGTAATAAAACTTGTAAAATTTTTTTTTTTTTTTTTTTTTGATGAAAAATACTGCAACTTTATTAACTTGTAATACTTTTAGTACTACTCAATTGATATTGATTGATTAGTCAACACTTTCAAAGGTTATCAGCAATTAGAATTTTACCCAAAGCTGGTTGTACTTTCCTTAATTTCATTGTTGGGCACTCCGGGTGTTTAAACTTAAAAGATTTTATTTCACTTTGGAAATGTAATAAACCATTACATACCAAAGATCATATCATTTCCACGAAAACCTGAGCCTTTCCTTTAATCGGTTGTATCCCAAAGCATTCACAAGATAATTTTAGTCTTGACAAAATATAAGTCCACATTTTTTTTTTTCAAAAAAAAGTTCCTAGACTAGAATACCACCCTATCCAAATATACCTCATCAAGAGGATTCCAACGTACATGAGAATGAGATAAACTATCAATAACTTTTAACATGACATAAGCTTAAATTAAACACACACACGACTACATTTTTTTTTTCCCTCAAAAGCATGCAACACCATCTTGTAATGCGTGGTTGAATTTGCACTTCAAATAAAATTTAGATTTTGAACACCAGGCCAATCCAATTGGATAGGTCGTATGAAACATCATACACTAGTTTCAGCCACCAGCACAGCTGCTCCTGCAAGCGATCAAGATAGCTCATATCAGTGGACAACACAATACCAGAAAGAGTTCTTAAATCCTACATTAAGCATTTGGAAAAGATAAGATCCTTCAAATAACATAAACTGAAATATTTCTGTAGCATGAGTAGGACAGAATCCTCGAGGCCCAGCATTTCCCTTACTAACCAACTCTAATAATTTCAGCAGACTTGAAGATACACTGACCTTGAAGAAAATTAACTACAATGCTGTTACTCTAACTCAGCTGTTCTCTTTCAGACTGCTTTCTAGGAAAGTCAAGTTTGGTGTCTTCTCTACTTCTTTTGCCACTGTAGATCCTGTTGAAACATCAAACAATCCATCCATATTGCAATAAGAATCCTTAACAGAAAAAGGTATCCTCGGACTAACTGTAACTTCAAACATGCTGGGAGAAAGAGAGGGGGTAGGTTTTGACGAACATTTCAAGTTTTCATCCTGTTGAGAAAAGTCATGAAGCTCCCTCTGACTGGACAACTCCAGAGAATCAGAATCATCTTTGCTGCCAGCATTTAACCGAGAAAGAGAAAGAGAATCACCAATGAGATTGTTCTGAGTCTCCTTATTTATATCCATAGATCCAACTTGTCTGCTCAAACCATCAACTTGATCTTCAAAAGTTAACTTTTCCTTCTCATAAGTGCTATTAATTAAATGCAAATCACACTTAGGATTGTGTAGGTCATATATTGCATCTTCTCCCACTTTCTGACCTGGGTTTATATTTACAATATAAGAAATGGTACCTGAATCACTAGTATTAAGTCCTCCATTGATAGGAGTGACCTTCATATCCAATCTGTAGGCACTCCCCTTGGTTTCTGAATCACATATACCAACATCACATCCTTCAGATTCAATTTTCTCTGCCTTCAGCTGACTTTTTCCAACAGTTTTAGGAGATATTCTGTTTTGAACTTTAGGAAATTTGCCAGGACAAGTTTTGACATTTCTTGACACACTAGAGCCTTGGATTGCAGCTAATGGTGATTCCGGAAGAGGTGTCGGAGATTTAGGTTTCATATTCAAGGAAGTTGGCTGAGGATCAGGTTTTACATTACTGATTGCTGTTAGAGTTCTGACAGGTTTTCCAAACTTTGCCTCGTTTGGGCCTCCATTTGGTCTAACACTCCCTGCTCCAATTTTAGGCAAGCCACTGGGTACCACAGGATGAGATGGTATTCTTCCTGGTGGAGTGCGTCCTGCCAGTTTCGCCTGCATTGGATAAAAAATTGATGGAGAATAAGGTGATTTTGCCAATACAATTTCCACAAAGGACCTGTCATTTTTTTTAGTTTGTATAGCTTAGTCATTTTTAAAATTACATCTTTTACCTCCATCTTGAGAACTGCCACCAAAAAAAAAAAACACTTCCCAACTAGAATACAAAAATTATAATAGGAAATGCAAAAACTGACCCCATCAAAGAAGCCAATTTTAGGTGATGGCAACCGAAGACCAGAAGGTTTTGCAGAAGCTGGATGAAGAAGTGCACCACTTCCTATTGAAGCTCTCTTTACACATTGACCAAGCAATCCAGTCACGTGAGTTTCGTGCCCAACTGAACCTTGCTCATTACAATGTTTCTGAGACTCCAAAACATGAGTTGCATCACTGTCTATGGAGATCCCTTTGCAAGAAGTAGTGTCAAGGCTAACTCTTGAATTATTTGACATTTGTTTAACAGTAGAACATGATGATGATGACTCTGAGGACCATTCACTGATAGAGCTAGCAGGTGAGGTATTAGGGGTGAGCTTGGGCACAGACATCAAATGAGAGAGATGAGAACTGCCAGACTGAACTTTATTTATTGATGGTTTTCTGGATGGTGTTCTGGAAGGTGTTTTGGAGGTTGAACCAAATGAAGGTGGGTTACCAGTTCCAGATTCAATTTTTCTTTTCATGGAATTTTGGGTAGATATACTACTGTTGTCAGAAGAAGCACTTCCAGAACTATCAAACGAGGAAGAAGTTGGTAGTGTCTTGGTTGCATTTGATGAACCCAAAGAAGAGGATTTAGATGATTCTGTGGGCCTAGGAACAACATTTCGTAAACCACCCGACGCAGGTAATTTAGGCACTGAAGCCCCTCTACCTGCAACGTTGAAATTAGGTTTAAATGTACTTCAATTCAAGTAAGAGTAAAGCTAAGCTGGATATAAGAAACAGAGTAAATAAAGCTCATAATTACCAATTGCACTTCTTATATCATCCTTTACGAGTTTAACATGGTGACCACCCATTGAGGCCCTCTTGGTTAATGTTGTTGAGCTGGGACTGTCCTTGCCTACCTTTGGTCGCTTTGCAAGAGATGTAGGCTCTCCCCTCTTGGCAAAGGACTTCATTTTAGAAAGGATAGAAAAAGTGTCAATTAAAACACGTCAAAGGTTAGAGCTTAATTTCATGATATTTGATTGTTTTTATTGCTGCCAATGTATTAGTTAGCACAAATAAGGGCCAATAATTCTCTCTTCATTGTATTGATTTCAAATAACATTTAAAATTTCAAGCACCGAATTAGCAATGAAATAGAAAAACCAATGACTAGATCAGCCGAAAGATGGATGCACACCTGAGATACATGTGGACCACCAAAAACTGGCTTTGTCATTTTCCCTGGTCCTTGCAAACCTACATTTGACTTGTTGGAAGTTGATTTGGCCTTAATCTGAAAATTCATAACAATATTCTTTCATACATTCCTAAACATTATAGAAATTATGACAATTACCAGCTGCCAAGCTTGGAACTTACCTTATTTCGAGACACAAAGTCCACCTTCTTTGAAGCTGAAAACAAAAGCCAACGTTAGTCTGAGAATAAGTCATTCCTAAAATAGACCCAGAACTTTAGCTAAAGTTATAAGGGTTTGGATGGGGTTTGGCTAGCGCTTAATTCAAATCTTCTAAGCATAACCTGCCAACTCCTAGCACTTCAACATGTGCAAGACAAATGGAATGACTGCTGAACAAGTAAAGATGTAGCAACTGCACTTACAACGAATACTTTGGATTCCAGTCACTGCTGGTGCAGCTATGCTTCTTGCATTTGCCACATTGGATGCAGCACTGGATTTCTGGATTGAAGCTCTTACGTCTTCAAATAAATCCGCCTCAAGACTTTCTAATGTCAAAGACTCGCTTTCTAAGCTTTCTAAAGTAGAGATTGATTCGGCAGATCTGTGTATCTCCTCTTGAATCCCGGGTAATTTATGTTTTTCAACGCTCTCAACTCCTTCGATGATGCTAGACAACTCCTCCGGTTCCAGAACACCTGTCATATATACCAACAAAGTCATGCTCCTCACAATTGAACTTTAAATAAAAAGCTTCCATATTTTCGAGTATATGCAGAAAGCATACCTGCACTTGTGAAGAAAGCACTATCCCACGCTAAACTTTTGCGCAAGTTATATTTGCGATTTTTCGTTGTCATTTCTGGTTCCTTTGATTCAGATGGTTGAGGAACCTGTTCCATATGTTCAAAAGTGCCAAATGTGTCCTCTAATGTGTTCGAATCCGCAGACTCCATCAACTCAACACTTCCATGTCCCTCATTTTCTGAACATTATATTAAATCAAAATAGATTTAGATCCAATTAAATATTTACTTTACTCTTTCTATGGATAACTGTACTTTTGTTCAGCTTATTTTCTAAGAACCAATGCAAATGAACAATAAGCTAAACAAATTAGACGATATGAAGGAAAATTATCGACCCAAAAATTGAATCCGAAACAAGCAAAACTGGAAAGGCAGCCCTAGAATCTCAAAGGAAACACTTTTATTTCACTTCAAAACAACTAAATAGAGTACGATCAAGAACAAATTGCACAATTTTTGTGACTTCAGCCACGGAATGAAAAAGCTTCCTTTTGGCGAGCTCGATTCAAAGCTATTCAAAAACTCAATTTCAGTGAAAAAAGCAAAGATCAATTTGGTATCTGAAACTTTTTTCTCTTTACATAGGTTTAGTCTGAAGCAGTAAGTTTTTCAAAAACCTAAATCACGCTTTCTTTATAAACAACAAGATCAATCAGATTCACTCACACATACAACACACTAATCCGAAAATGAAAAAGAAACTTGTGGATTTAGAACCTGAAAATGAATGGTGGAGCGATTCAGAGAAGGAGGAACTGAATAAGAGAGAATCGTCCTCTGAGGAGACATCGATGAGACTGAGGCGTCTGCCTTGAAGATCGTTGTTTCTCTTGACGAAATCGGCGTCCATTACTGGTTTTTGAGCAGCCGATCTGCTCGAATTTCAGGCGGCGGAGACGGCGTTTCGATTGGTTTTGTATGAATTCGAAGATGAGAGCGGAAAAAAACTACTGGTGATGGTGTTGAGATGAGACTTGAGAGTTGAGAGAGAGAGAGAGAGAGAGAAGGAGGAGGGGGAGTTTTTTGAACTTTGGCGAAGCGGCGGTTTTTAAAATTTGGGACTAAATTAAAAAATGAGAAGGTAAAAATGGAAATTTATATATACGTGTGCAAAAAAGAAAAAGAGCGTCTAATTTGTCCTTTGCTCTGACTGATATATATAGTAATATACAACACTTTACGGTTTACACACCAAAAGTACACACAACTCAGTTTTTTAATTCCTATAAAAAAAATAAAAAATAAAAACTCAGTTTTTTAATTGAAAATGTGTGGGTACTTTATGTATGCAATAATGTGTGTACTAATAATAGCCTAATTTTTATGGTTTAGTGTTGGACCCTAATCTAATCGGGGTGGATTAAATTAAAACTCATCATGAATAGGTAAGTTTAAGACTATTTTCCTTCTAAAAAAAAATTAAGACTATTTTAATTTGGTTTTTACTATTTTCTAGCAATATCTTTCTGCTCATTTACCTAAATGTAATTTTTTAGATTATAAGAAAAATATTTTAATTTTATTTCAACAATCATGAAAATTTTACTTGAACATGACCATAATAACTCTATCTTGGTTGACAAGTCACATATAATATTATATTTTATTGACATGTCATATATTTTCTCTTAGGTGTAATGGTAAATTTGTAATGTTTCTAATAAAGTAAGTGATCAACCAAGGCATTATAGTAAAGTTGTAAATCTAGTTTTCTAAATGAAGAGAATTTATGTTTGAATGCTTTCACGGTACCTGTAAGAAAAGAAAAATAAATTAGGCAATCAATTTAAGATTATATAATTAAAAAGGTAGGTGATCCATTTAGGATTTCATTACTTCTTTTATCCAATTTACTTATAAAACAACCATGAGTGTTAGAATGTGTTGCCCAAAGTATTAGCAACCAAAATGATATGATCTTGAAGCTTGTCAATGAAGATCCTAACACTCCATTTGGAAATAAATGAAGATCCTAACACTCCATTTGGAAATAAATGAAGATCCTAACACTCCATTTGGAAATAAGTGAAATAAAGAAAAATGATATATCCACAACATTTTCACAACAAATTCTAAACGGTAGGTTGTTACTGGATGTTATTGTTAGGGGCAAAAAAGTAATCTTAGGTTCAAATTTAAACTAATAACAACTAACCACCTGTGATTTGTTGTAAAAATATTGTGAACGTAGCATCTCGAAAAAAAAATGAAAGAATAAAACACTGGAAAATAAATGAAAGAATAAAACATTGGGGATATTTAATATATACTCCAACTATTCCCTTGCTTAGGAGTAAAGTAATGGAATGTTTATGAGCAAATGAACATTCATTTATACTCCCTCCTAACTATTCTTCCCATAAATAAGAGAACAATGAGATTTTTTTTTTTTTTTTTTTTTTTGAGTCAGAGAACAATGAGATTTTAATATAGGTAGCGATTGGGTTTTGCAAGAAAACTAACTCAACGGTATCATTTTCTAAAGGGCAGAGATCCGCCGACATCAGTTCGACCCAAATGGTTTAGATGAGTGAGTTGAGTCCACAATTTGATTGAACGCCCCTACTTATTATTTTTAATGAAATAGAAAGTGGTAATTTTTTTTTACCTATTTTAGAAAAGTTCCTTCTTTGATGAACTTCCCAACATGGGGAAAAAAATGTAATATTTCATTCCATCGTCATGTTTCATTCCACTTCATTCTTTTCTTTTATAGATTTTTTATTTTATTTTATTTTAGATTCACAAGTATAGTGGAAGTCTACTTCAATACTTGTAGGCTTGTAGCTTCTTCCCGTTGGCCTGGTAGTGAAAAGTGAGAAATTGTTGTGGACTCATTTACCATCAACCATCAAGTATATATGCGCGCCGGGACATGATAAAAAGTGAAAATCTGACATGCCACAGGCCACCACCATAAAATGTTTATTATGAGTTTTGAAAAAACACTCTACTAGACTACTAGAATATGGATGTTAATATTATCTTTTTAGCATACAGTGGCAAGGAATATGCTGAGAATAAAATGAAACAGATTTGCTAGAACGTAAGATGAATCAAAAACCAATGCTCCTACACAAAATTTAAATCAAAACAGTTTATGGCTGCAAGATATTGTACTAGGATTAATGGTGTAATTCTCATACAAATGTGATTTTAGAAATGAACAGGATCTCGTAAAATAAAAGAGATTGGCCAAATCTCATTTTTAATCCATCATAAGGAACATGATATCATCCAATCTCAATATCTAGAGTAAACATAGAAGGCATAATAACATAGAATTTAATTTGAATGAAATTGGCAGGGACATAATCACATAATAGTAAGTACTCAGCCAAATCATATTTTCCTCTGTGTTTTGCCACAATAGAGATAAATGATTGTAATGAACAATATTAAGATTACAGTTTTGAGTCTTAACAGACAAAAGAACTTCAGGGCATCACAAACCATTGAAGTTAGTTCGACTAGCTTGAATTACAAACATCTGGCCATGATCCTACTCAGAAAACCTTATATTACCATAAATCTGCTCAAATATAATTAAACATTGACAAATATATAAATAAAAGAAAATAAAAATGTTTTTTTTCATCGTTTTAAACTTTTATAACACCCAAAAAGAAAAAATCTTCAACATTGAATGCAAATAATCATGCATGTACAAGTCAGACATGGGAAGGGGAGATCTGACTCCAAACGTCACGGTTGGAAACCAAGAAATGTCTTTTGGCCAAAAGATCATTAGTGATTGGCCGCTGATCCTGTATCCTTATATAGGGTCAACAAGAAGAAGGAACATGACTAACTGAGATAATATGGTGTAGCATTAACTCCAGAAAACAAAACCAGTTGACAAATTTATGTTGACACAAAGCATTCATCATAAGACAAGATGGACAAGACTATATTATAAAACCTTAAATTGAGGTATACTGAAAAATCTAAACAACCAATGAAACCCGGAATCTCCAAAGCCTTGACAGGCCCCAACATCATGGCCTAATAAAATCTCTCAGGCAAAGCACCCAAATTACTGAAAATGTAGAACTTTCTAAGAGTCAATTAAAAAATAACCAACTGGTTAGATACATTTGATTGAGTCTGCTTCCTACACATTTTCACAATCATATCCAAGTCAACTACTCACCTATTTGCTTGCTAACCGCATTTCAGTTAACCAACAGTACATTCATACTTGATTCATGATGAATACCTAAACGCTGAATCAACATCTAGTTAAGAGAGTTCAAAGCATCAAACCGCATTGCCATCCTCTGATGTTGTATCTTTTCTGCCTCGCTTTTTGGTACTGGGAGAAGCTTTACTTGGTGTAGAGGACAAATACTTGAGTCGATAACTGACAAGTGAAGGTCCGAAAATGCTGAATTTCCCAGCACTGCTAAAAGCCGTCTCTGCATCAGAACGTCTCTTGAAAACCACCTTGGCTCGGTTACTTTTCTTTATAACTTCAGTCTCTGATTCATTCAATGACCCAAAGCGGCTAAATATCTTATTAAGATTTGCTTCTGAAGGAACAGCATCCATGTCCATAAAGTTCAGAATAAGAGCTGTCGGTGAGGGATCCGGCCTAAAGCTCTCCTCCAAGTGAGCAACTGGCTTAACTGCATCTGATCCAAGATTTTCACCAAAACTTTGTTGCTTGGAATCCATATTCAGACTCATTTCAAAAGCTACTAGTGGTTCAATAGCAGAACAATCCTTTTCACTTGTAGTCTCAGGCAGAATCTCTCTTGCTTCATTCTTATTCTCAAGTGACGAGTGCTCTTCAGGTAGGCTTTGAATAATCCTGTCAGTCCAGTAAGAGTCGCTCGTCTCCAACTTGGATTTTTCATTGATTCCTCGCTTTCTTAATCTTTTTCCAGTTTTCCCACCGAAGACTCGTTTCAAACACCATTCACGCTCCATGAAATTAGAATCATCCCGGCTAACAGAATTCCGGAATCCTGAGAAAAAGCTAACAATAGCAACTAAAAAGTTGTATCCTTTCATGGGATCTCTGGCAGCCAAGCAGAGCTGTGACAGCATCTCTTCAGTAGAGGAAACCTCCATTTTTGTGAGCTCACTAATGTGGGATCTCCCCAAGCTAGGATTTTGTTTGCTTTTATTCTTGTCCACAGTATCTTCAGAAATTCCGTCACCATACTTGAGTATTGGACTAGACCCATTCAGTTGGCTGGCAGCCCGACGAATGCTATCTCCAACTTTAAAAGATTGCCTGGTCTGTACAGGCTTATTGGCAGACCCTGATGACAGATGACGCTTCTCATCTTTCACAGAAGAGTCATCAGACATACCATCAACTGCCTTACGTTTCTTTCCAGACAATTTTGAAAGCAACTTACCAACATCTTTCTTTTTTGATCCATTTTCACCATTTGAAGTACGCAAGCTCTTCTCAGTGAGCAAATCTGACAAACTCTTCTCTTTTTTCTCTTTTTTACTGGGGGACAAACTCTTCTCTTTTTTCTCCTTTTTACTGGGGGACAAACTCTTCTCTTTTTTCTCCTTTTTACTGGGGGACAAACTCTTCTCCTTTTTCTCCTTTTTACTGGGGGACAAACTCTTCTCTTTTTTCTTTTTTTTACTGGGGTACATACTATCCCCAGAGATGTGCTTTCGCTTACCAGAAGAGCTTAATTGACTCTTCGACTTTCCTTTTCCAGAAGCCAACGGCTTCTCATTGTCAATATCCAGAATAGCATTCTCATTCAACTCACTGTGATTTTTCTTCTCCCCAATTGGTAGAATGTCCGCATCACCGTCCAACAGAGCACCAACCATATTGAACTCAGGCAGCTGAGAATAACCCTTCCAACGATAGAAGGCTGACAATTGAGCCCGTGCTATTACAAGTTCAAGTCTGTTAGCTTCACCACGTGGCGATTGAGCTAATTCTTTAATATAATTGACAAGTTCAACAGGTTCAAAAGAATCAGCAGTCAAAGAATAGTCCCCACCAACTCTTCTGCTCGATTCTTCCCTGATTCCGGCATTAGCTATTATCTGAGTTCTGAGTTTGGCATACACTTCTTCTGATGTGCAGGAACAGGACAACCCAAACTCTACGCGTCTGGAAATCTCTTCCAAAGCACAGACAACAGCATAGCGAAATTCTTCCTTATTGCTCTCCTTCTCCATTTGCGAGAAATGCCCCCTAAAAGCCTTTATCCGTGCCTCTTCATTCCAAGCAAATGTTTGATCTCCAAAATACGCTATCAGATAACCATCTTTTCTAAAATACTTCTTTGCCTTGTCTGACGAATCTGAAGGATCAAAAATCTGCCCAGGCCACCAAGGATGGCTCCTAACTTTACCCCATACTAGATCAGAGACATGAAATTCCGGCCTTGAGGCACCTGATTTGACATTCACATCACCTGAGACATTCTCATCTGTTGTCATATACGGATTCAAATCTACAACAAGATTGAAAGCATTAGACTCCTCTCCAATAGTCTCACTAACCCCAGCTTCCATAACGTGAGCATCTGGGGACTGTTTCTCATCGGTCTCTACAACTGCATCCATTTTCACATCCTGGTTTTCTAATCCCTCTGAAGTTAAAACCTCAGAAATATGAGTGTCTGCAGATCGTTTCTCATTGGTCTCTACAACTGCATCCATTTTCATATCCTGGTTTTCTAATCCCTCTGAAGTTAAAACCTCAGAAACATGAGTGTCTGGGGATCGTTTTTCATCAGTCTCTACAACTGCATCCATTTTCATATCCTGGTTTTCTAATCCCTCTGAAGTTAAAACCTCGGAAACGTGAGCGTCTGGAGATTGTTTCTCATTGGTCTCTACAACTGCATCCATTTTCATATCCTGGTTTTCTAATCCCTCTGAAGTTAAAACCTCAGAAACATGAGTAACCCACGTCTCAACAATCTCTGCTACATTTGATAATTGGCTAACCGACTCTACACCCGGCTCTCTATCACCCTGGCTAGAACCTGAGGCACCACCATCTTGCAATTGGTCGATACCCGAGACCTTGTCAACATGAACAAGCTTCCCATTTTGATCCCCATCACTTCCAACTAATCCCTCTGAAGTTAAAACCTCAGAAACATGAGTAACCCCCGTCTCATCAATCTCCGCTACATATGATAATTGGCTAACCGACTCTACACCCGGCTCTCTATCACCCTGTCTAGAACCTGAGGCAATACCATCTTGCAATCGGTCGATACCCGAGACCTCGTCAACATGAACCTGCTTTCCATTTTGACCCCCATCACTTCCAACTACTTCCTCGTCGGCCCGATTTTGCAATGGATCATTCCCTTCTACAAAAGGGTCTCCATCTACAGTACCAACATTCTTTTCATTAAACCCTGAATCCCCAACCATAGTCCCAACAATCCCAACACTATTTTTTGACTCCAAAACCAATTCTTTATCGCTTTTCACTTCCCCAACAACAACTTGGCCCCCCACTAAACACTCAGCACCCTCAATCTCACTAAAGATCCTAACTTTCTCCACTAAAGAACCCTGAACCTGACTCTGACTCTTCAAAGGCTCCTCCTTTACCGTTAGGGTTTCAGTTTCAGAACCAACGGGTTTAACCGAAGGCTCCGAATTCTTAACCCGAAGAGACCCGTTTTCCGGGTCGGCCGAAACGACGTCGGAGTTCAGGTCGATATGGGAAGAATTTGCAGACATTAAGGAAAACCCTAAAAAGAATCAAATAGTAAAAAAAAAAAAAAAAAATTACATTATTACGATTACCATAACGAGCCCTAATAATAATTATCACATTCGCGCAATACAATAAAAAAAAAAAAACAATTTTTTTTTAAAACAATCAAACAAGAACAAAGTAAAAAAGGAAAGATTGTATTTGTTACCTTAGTTTTTGCTATACCCTGAGAGAGTTGAAAGTGCGAAGAAATATTTGTGGGTTTTCTGTTGAGAGAGAGAGAGAGAGAAGGGTAAGGTGGTCAAGATTTGGGTGCGGTGTGGTGTGGTGGTGGTGGTTTTGTACTTGTAAAGAGAAACAGGTTCTTCGTTTAATCACGAGATGAAGACAGCGGAAAGGTGATTCGATGCCACGTGGCGGAGATCACACGGGTTTTATTTTTTGTTTTTTGTTTTTTGAAAGGGTAGTGTTTGTTTTGGCAGCGATTGACCGGTCTTGATCTAATCAGAATCATCAGATAGGGATTGAAAACGCTTGCTTACGTGTCAGGAGAGAAGAAATTTAAGGGTATGGTTATTGTGGGTAGGGGCCAAATGGGGAGCCCCATTTTGGGCCGTTACAAGTTTCAGTAACGCCTGTGTTTTGATTGTCAACTCATCAATCCCACGATTCCCACCAACATGAATATCAAATAACTTTTTCAAATGTCTTATCTTACTCAAAGCCTATCTATACGCTAGTTTTCCTTTTATTTTTCTTTTATTTTTTTGGTTAGAAATACTTAGATAATATGCTGCGATTCTGGTAACTCTAACTCGCTCCTCCGGCTTCTCCAAGCACTTATGATTTTGAGAGGTATCAAAGGCATGTTTGGTAAGAAATTTTTAGTAATATTGTTTAAGTGTTATAAAATATATTTTTAAAAAAAAAAGTGCTATAAAAATATGTGTGGGGTAAAAAAGTGTTGTATATATATATATACTTATAATATATTTCATTTATGTAATTGGGCCCCCTTCCAAATCCTTAGGTACTCTTTCTCTTCAATAAGCCTAACTAGTCTCACCCAATTAGCAACTATTCAACCTAAAAACTTAACAATAACAATAAAAACATTCACAATAGTGATTGTATTTTAGCCAAAAAAAAACTATTTTGCTACCAAAGAAAAAAAAATTATATGTTATTGGAGAAGTTAAAGCTAAACTTTTTGCAAATAAAATAAACTAGTATAAATACCAATTGACTGTAGTAAGTTGTTAAAAATAAAATATGATGAATCCCGGGAAATCAGTAGGCTAAAAGTTTCGGGCGTTAATGATCTTAAGACTGAGTCCTGAAAAAGCAAATACAGAATCATAGGAGATCGGTGGAAACTGGCCAAGAATCCTTCGATGGTAAAGTCAGTGGGTTTATAATTCCAAGTAAAAAGGAAGTATTTTTGAGAGCTTTTTTTTTTGTGTAAAAAATGTCTGAATCTCTTACCTTCAACCGATGAATGCTTATATAGCACACGTTTTGGGGCAGTTACCCTACCATTGAGGAACTCGAAAGACTCAGAGGTAACTTCCATAACTACCATGGAAGTTACCTTATTTGGGCTATTCTCCATAACCGTAATTGGAAACTTGACTATAGCAATGAACCATTGACCATAATGCTGTGTGATCAATGAAGAGTTCGTCCTAAGCAAATATGAGTGCTAAGGACGCGGGGAGGTCGTCCTTCTCATGGACAACCACATAGACGAAGGAATACATCACTGCAGCCTACTCATTCCGCTTGTCCTTCCTCCCTTTGGACGACCTCAATGGACGAATTTGGAGTTGGTACTTTATATTTTACCATCAAAATACAATATTTTATTAAGATTATACATCTTCCTTCAATTAAAAAACTCGAATTCTCTTACTTTATTATTTTAATGAATTCTTTATATTATTTTAAATGAAGTGATAAAAAAAATTAGAACATTTGATATTTGGTATATTGTAAAGTGACATGGTAAAAGCTAAAATTTTTAGTACCACCACTGTGAATGCTCTAATTTTTTATTTTTTATTTTTAAATCCTAACCAGCCTAGTATTAAAAAAAAAAAAAACATCATTTTGTTGTTTTTGTCTTTATTAGTAAATGACTGCATCTTAATGTATTTAGAAACAACGATTTTGAGTATTTATAATTTTTTAATACTATATAGATGCTTGTTTAAAGTTTTTTCTTTTCTTTATACTGTAGCCTCTACTGGCTTAAAATCCTGGGTCCAGACCTATCTTGGGAGTTAGTATTTTGGATGGATGATACTATTTGGATAAAATAAAATAAAAAATTCATTCCTGCCACTTGTGTAATTATTGATGAAATAGCAATGCAACATCTACGAGGAAATAAGCATGAATAAAACATCATGGGAAACACGGATGTGATAGTTTTCATATCGATTATTAGTTTTTGTTCAACACTAGAAATTGAGACAACTGATATCAAGACAATTTTAGAAGTTACAAATAACTCCTGACAACTATCATCAAAGCCCAAAAAGAGGGAGAAACATTGAAGGAATAACTATCAATAACTATTAAACTATCTTGCAGTATGAAAGAAACTCATGGTTGCAAAAGCATTTTTTTCTCCAATAAGTCAAGAGTAAACAAAAAAAATCATAGCTATCAATGTGACAAGTTTTTATTGATAAGTAAAAAAGTGAAGTTAATGGTGAATATAAATGAGAACTAGTAAGAACTTGCTAATTCAATTGTTATGTAGCATTGCTTGTTTTTTAACACAACAGAATTTTCCTACTAACAGACTATAGAATTTGCCACTATTATTTTGATTATATGATACTATTAGATGAAATAATAAATTCAGCCCCATCACCCATGCAACAACTGATGAAATCGAGATGTGACATCCATAAGACAATAAGCATGAAAAAAATGGGAAAATTTACCAAAAAAGAAAAAAAAACATGGAAAACACAGACAACCGTTTTCATATAGTTAAACGGTCATTTTCATAGTAGTTATCAATTATTGTAACAGTGCATGAAATAAAGACAATTGACATTAATTAAGACAATAACACTTTTTGAGCGACAAATGTCATCAAAGCCCAAAAGAAGGGAGAAACATGGAAGGAATAGCTGTCAAACACCCTCGGTATAAACGAATGAAATATTCGCAATAAAAGACACAACTCTCCGCTAACAAACTTGCTTATACAAAAATGACTATTGTTATTGTATTTCATTAATAGTTTCTCTTAGTTGGTAGGGTTTTATAAGGTGCTCATACTAGTAAGTAGTTTCATTGTATCTTGTTACTTTGTTAATATTGTTTATTTACTCGAGTTTCATTTAATTTTATCAAAGTTCTTAGTTGTTAATCTTGTTAGATCATTAATTCCTTATTATGGACCTCATTTGATGTTTAAATTGTTTACTAATGCACCTATCTATCATGCTTGAAGTAAAACTTAACATAACTTTAAGCCATTAATTGGAACATACTCCATTCTCAACCAAAAAAACTTGGAACATACTCAACAAAACCTCAAAAAAGCAAAAATAAAAAAGACACTCAACATCAATATTTTTTTCTTTCCTTACTAATTTTCAAAAATATTTTTACTTCCTCATGGGAGTTAGTATTTTGATTGGAGGATACTATTGGATAAAATAATAAAATTGATCCTTGCCACTTATGTGATTATTGGTGAAATAGCAATGCAACATTTGTAAGGCAATAAGCAAAAAGAAAACATAATGGGAAACATGGATTTGACAATTTTCATATAAGTTATCAATTTTTGTGATTGTTTGCTAATGCACCTATCTATCATGTTTGAAGTCAAACTTAACATAACTTTAAGCTATTAATTGGAACATACTCCATTCTTAAATATTAAAAAAAAAATGGAACATACTTAACAAAACCTCAAAAAAGCAAAAATAAAAAACATACTCAACATCAATATTTTTTTCTCTCCTTACTAATTTTCAAAAATATTTTTACTTCCTCATGGGAGTTAGTATTTTGATTCGAGGATACTATTGGATAAAATAATAAAATTCATCCTTGCCACTTATGTGATTATTGGTGGAATAGCGATGCAACATTTGTAAGGCAATAAGTAAAAGGAAAACATAATGAGAAATGTGGATATGACAATTTTCATATCAGTTATCAATTTTTGTGATAATGCGAGAAACAAAGACAATTGACTTGAGATAATTATAGAAGTTAAATATAACACCTGACAACTGGCAACAAAGCCCAAAAGGAGGAGAATCATTGAAGGAATAACTGTCAATAATCATTAAATGTCTTGGGTATGAAAGAAACTCATGCTTACGAAATAGATTCTTTAGAGGTTATCTCATATGACAACATTGAATGAAAGCGACTCTTGGTTACAAAATAAATTTTTATCCAATAAGTCTCAAGTCAACAAAAATCACCACTATTGAGGTGACAAGTTGTTATTGATAAGTAAAAAAGTGATGTCAACGGTGGACCTAGATAAGAACTAGTAAAATTTTAATAATTCCACAGTTATGAAAATTGTTATGCAACATTACTTAATTTTTAACACAAAACACTTTCCCCACCACCAAATTGTAAAGCTTGCCACTATTGTTATGAATGGGGAATACTATTGGATAAAATAATAAATTTAGCCTCATCACATGTTCAAAAATGGATGGAATCGAGATGTGACATCTATAAGGCAATAAGCATGAGCCAACATGGGAAACATAGACAATTGTTTTCATGTAGTCAGACAACCATTTTTATAGTAGTTACAATTCTTGTAACAACGGCATGAAATAAAGACAAGTGGCATTAAGGCAATTATGGAAATTACAAATGACACCTGGATGAGTAGCAAGTGTCATCAAAGCCTAAAAGAAGGGATAATCATGGAAGGAATACCGATCAACAGATGTCAAACGCCTCAGATATAAAATGGATGACTTAGAGCCTATTTGGTTTAGAGCAGTTTTGGATCATATCACTTAAAACTCATAACTGAGTTCTTAAAACACGTGGGACCGACACAAATTTTTTTGTTTGGCTTGATTTTCACATTGTGTTTCCATCACTTAAAACTCAAAAATTTTGAGTTAGAGTGATGGAAATAGAAAACAAGAAACCGGTGTTTTCAAAAACTGAGAACTAATTCTCAGTGGCATGCTAGTAAATATAAGGACTTTGTGGGGCCATAACTTGTGTGTTGTCAAGTCAAACCCACTCATCACCAACGGCATTTTCTCCTTCTTCTTTCATTTTCTTTCTTTCTTTCTTTCTTTCTTTCTTCTTCAAACCCACTCCAAGGCTTCTTCTTTTTTTTTTTTCCTCATCTTCTTCTTTATTTTTCTTTCCTCTTCAAAACCACTCCATCATTTTTTTTTTCTTTTCTTCTTCTTCTTTCTTTTTCTTTCTTTCTTTCTTTCTTCTTCAGATCCACTCCACCATTTTCATACATGCATAAATTTATACCTAGAAACAAAAATCCACATCTCATTTTCGTGATTTTGGTTTTTGATCTAAGGATTCTTGGGTTTGGGTTTGGGTTTTCTGTGTTTGTGGGTTTTTTGTTTGTGGTTTTTTGGTGGAGGTTGTGGTTATGTTAAGGGTTGTTGGTGGTGGAGGTTGTGGTTGTGGATTTATGGGTTTGCCGTTGGTGGTGGTGGAGCTAGGTTTCGGTGTAGCTGGGTATTGGTGCGTGAAATGGGTTTCTAGGAAAAGAGATGTTAATGTGTATTGATGAAAAGTATAAAGAAATAGAAATAGAAAGAAGAGTAAAGAAGACCGAACTTGTTTCTGATCTGAGTCGGCGTTGGACAGGGAGGTTTGTGTAGTGCCTTTTGCTTTATGGGGTTTGGGTTTGTTTCTGGACTGGGTGTGTTGCATTGGGAGAAAATGTCTTGTGAGAGGTAAGAGAAATCCCCTGCGAGTACCAACCATAAGCAAACAGTGTGGTGTCAATGGGTGGGCTCCACCATTTTAGCAAAAAGTAGGCTTAAATTTTGAGTTATGTGACTAGGTTATGTTGCCAAACAAGAATTTTGGAGTTTTTGAGAGAAAGTGGAAATTGAGTTAGTTATGGATTTTGAGTTTGAGTTATGAGTTATAAGTATTGAGTTATGAAAATTGAGTCATGGCCAAGCCAAACGGGCCTTAGTGTGCGTTTGGGATGAGCTAAATTTTTTAGCTTATCTCCACTTTCAGCTTATTTTTGCTAACTATTCATGGGTCTTATTATACTTTTTGATACTATTCATGAGTCACACTATACAAATTCAACTTATTTTTTTAACTTTTTTTCTACACTTTAAGCAAAAAGTTTTCAATTTCAGCTAAATAAATTATTCCAAACTTACACTTATTCTCAATAAAAGATACAATTTTCCACTAACAATACAAAAATGATTATCTTCTTATTTTATTTCTTTAATTTTTTCCCTTAGGATGTAGGATTTTGTGGAGTGCTCATGCTAGTAAGTAGTATCCTTGTAACTTGTTACTTTATTAATCTTGTTGATTTATTCAATTTGATCAAAGTTTTTAGTTGTTAGTCTTGTTAGATCCTAAATATCAACCTCATTTGATGTTTAGGTTATTTACTTAGACACCTATCTATCATGTTTGCAATAACACTTGACATAACTTTAAGCTACTTAGGGGCTGTTTGGTTTTTAAAAAACAATCACTTGTCACTCAATTTTCGTCACTCATCACTCTTCACTCCTCACTCATCCCTTAAAATATCCCAATTTCCTAAACCCCACACATTTGGCACACTGTTTTCAGCTTTTCATCACTCAAATATTTCTACTTTTAGTGGGACCCACTGCCTGAGCACCATGTTAGTGAGTATAGTTAGCCTACCTGCCTCACCTTCATTCCCCACCATTTTCCTCATTGCTCATTTCCCCTTTCACCCCTTCAGCCCTGTTTCTCTTCCAAAACACAAACTCGAACCTAGCTAAAATCCAAATAGCTCGAATGTTGTTTTCAAGTCCAGTGATGCTGTGATGCTCTTGGTGGCGGTGAGTTATGGGTCTGTGGAGGTGGCGTGACCCAACGGCGCGACCCAGCCCTGTGAATGGATCTTATTTATGTTTTTGGCATTTGGGTTTTGAGGTCTAGTGATGCTCGTGGTGGCAGGGAGTTATAGGTCTGTGGAGGTAGCATGTGATGCTTATGTGGCGATGAGTTATGGGTTTGTGGAGGTCCGGTGAAGAGAGTTGTGTGTTTAAAGAGGAAAAAAAGAAGAAGATGAGAGACAAAGAGGGGGAGAGCACATGCTAATGAAGTCAGATTGATGAGACAAGGCATAAGTGGGTCCCATTCTGTTGAGCAAAATTACAAAAATGCCACATAACTCAGTTTTTCATAACTTGAAAACACCTAAAATGTGTTTTCAGTTTCCATAACTCATTACTTAAAAATGAAAGAATTGAGTGATGGAAACAAATACTGAAAACAAATCCAAACACACTACTCAGCCTGGAGATGTGGTGACTGTCACTGGAATTATCAGAGTAATTAATAATTATATGGATATTGGAGGAGGTATGATAAATAGATTCCTTTCACACTGTTTATTCAGTTCATCGCCGGATATGGATTGTTGCATGATAAGTTAGTTCTTTTAAGATGGATGACAAGAACATATCTATAATTTGCAGACTCTGAACTCTTCCTTACTGCTAATGCTGTTTGGAGCTGTTAGAGATATATTAGCCCATTAGCATAAGCCCAAGCCTAATTCTACTTTGTGTGCAAGCCAAGTCTCCTACTTGTATTAGAAGTCTATTAGTTTAGGGTTTAGTCTATTATATATACACATGTTATGATTCATTGTAACACATGATTTGTATTACACTATAATATATTATTGATGTAACCTTTTAGGGTTTCCTCTATGGATGTAGGCCGTTAGACTGAACTATGTAACCATCATGTGTTATTGTGTTTTATGATTTATGCTTTCGCTTATGCATCTATACTAGCATATTCAACATAATGTATTAATGCTAATATTTAACATGGTATCAGAGCCACCTTCCTATGGCTATGGTTTTCTGTCTTTACGGTATATTTAAGGGTAATCTTTGTCTTCCTGGAGTGTTTTTTCGCTGCGTTCATCTTCTTTGGCTTCTTACTGCTGCCGTCAAAACTCTTTAGTATAGTCAAGCCACCGTTAGAAGTCGCATCAACACTGCAAGACCATTGCCTTCCTCAAACTACCGTCACAGAACCAAACTTCATTCAAGGGATCTTCTCAACCTTATCAAATCTCAAGATTTCATCAAGCTTCCATCTTGAATTTGAGAGGGGGTGTTAGAGATATATTAGCCCATTAGCATAGGCCCAAGCCTAATTCTACTTTGTGTGCAAGCCAAGTCTCCTACTTGTACTAGAAGTCTATTAGTTTAGGGTTTAGTCTATTATATATACACATGTTATGATTCATTGTAACACATGATTTGTATTACACTATAATATATTATTGATGTAACCTTTTAGGGTTTCCTCTATGGATGTAGGCCGTTAGGCTGAACTATGTAACCCTCGTGTGTTATTGTGTTTTATGATTTATGCTTTCGCTTATGCATCTATACTAGCATATTCAACATAATGTATTAATGCTAATATTTAACAGGAGCAAACTTCATTATTTTCAGGAAAATCGAAAAGCAAAAATCAAGGGTTCTACTACTTGTATCTAGAAGCAGTTTCGATTAAAAACTCTAAAGTCACAGTCTACACCTGAAGATTCCCAAGATTCTAATTCTAAAGCTAGAGCTACGGAGCTGTGCAATTTATTCTCATTTTCTCCGAAGGATTTGGCATTTGTTGTAAGTTTAAAGAGGAAAATGGCTCAGATATCTTCAGGCAAATACTTCAATCTATATGTCCGTCAATCTATGGACATGAACTTGTTAAAGGTAATGTTATATGTACTCTATTCATTGTTGTTATATGGTCCAAGGGTTTCATGCAAAATCCTTTTTTTTTAATAAAAAAATTTGTTCTAATTCATTTTTCTCCATTGCTTGTTCTATTCTATTACTATTGTCCTCACCCTGTCCCTTTATAAGGTTATGATGCTGATTAATCCAAAAAGTAATGTTTTGAGTATTTTGCTTGGCATATATAGAATGTGCTAATGTTTTTTTTTTTTTTTTTTTTTTGATTCTCCAAACCCAATTTCCCATCTTAACAACTTCAGTTGGAACAAATACAACAGTTTATGGACTTCTTGTTAAAATAGTTTAAAATGCTTACTCCAATAACACTCTGTATCTTGAAAATTATATGAAGGAAAACAATAGATTGCATTGTAAAAATCATAATAAAATATTTGAGGCCGTACCTCAAGTGTCTCCAAAACTATGCATCTGCTAATAACGTAATGGAAGAACAATTGAACCGTTCCACATGCTCCAACAACTCCATGAATTTTCATGGGCTTCAGAAAATTTTCCAGTATGTAGGAACTACAAGAATGAGCACCTACTAATGTCCACAGACCAAGTCCCATGATATATACGATGATGGAGCTCTAGAACAAAAGAGACCATGAAAGAGATAGAGAGAGAGGAGCACTTTTAGAGGGGTAAAGCTTCGGTCCAGTGCAGTAATGCATTGGACCGGACACGATGTAGACAGTGTGGCCAATTTTGGACATGTGTCCAAATTGAGATGTGACATCAATAAGGCAATAAGCATGAAAAAAAAGGGAAAATTTACCCAAAAAAAAAAAAACATGGGACACACGAACAACCTTTTTCATATTGTTAAACAATCATTTTCATAGCAGTTATCAATTATTGTAACAGTGCGTGAAATAAAGACAATTGGCATTAAGACAATAATACTTGGAAGAGCGACAAGTGTCATCAAAGCTTGAAAGAAGGGAGAATCATGGAAGGAATAGCTGTCAAACACCCTAGATATAAACGAATGAAATATTCTCAATAAAAGACACAACTCTTCGCTAACAAATTTGCTTATACAACAGCAAAGATTGCATAGATTGTGATGGGAGGCTAATCTTGCTTTTTTCAAAATACAGCTATGGACGAGATATTGTAGAACCTGCAATCAAACCTGGGGAAGCAGCTTTGGTATGTAAATAAGCCATCACACACACATTTTTTTCCCTTTAGATGTCAGGTAATAATACACACGTCCAAAGATAGACTGGAAAACAAGGAAAAAATATTAGAAGAGAGAAATGAAAATAAAATGTCAGAATACTACTCTGTGTGGGTGCACACACATGCGTGAATGCTTTCCTTCATATCCTCATATTACCCCTAAAATCTAAAAATTATTTTGGTTGAACTTGAGTATGCATTGGTCTGTTTTAGCCCTTGCTTACAAACCTCACTTAAATCCACTAAGTTAGGGTTGAGATTGCATGAATTTGGAGAGAAACTTATTGTATCTCACCTTTGATACACTAATTTTTTTACCTGATAACCCATATATTTCAAATTTCTGATGGTCTTCCTAGTAACCAATTGATATAAAAAAATAAATTTTGCATTGATGGATAAAAATTTAAAATTGTATTGATTCAGTTTTTATGCTTATGCATACATTTTTTTTCTTCTAATCAAGTTACTGTATGTGTGCAGGTGGTTATCAGAGGTGTAATTTGGCTTCCGCAGCAATTTCCTCAGCTGGCAGACCGGCTATGATAGCAGCTATCAAGCAATTATTTTTTCATCTTTAATAGAAATGATTATAGGCTTATTTAAATTTGATAAAGATTTAAATTTTAGGTTCAAATGTATAGTTAAATCTGCCCCCAACCACACTGTATTCTTTACTCGCTGTTAATTTAATATGCAACAACATATTTGGTGATTAGTTTCTTCAATTATATCATTACAGTAAAATAATTCTGGTGCGCAATGCTCTTTTGTGGTCACATGCTGTATTTTAAAGCCACAATGTTTTTCTTACATAGAACACATTAAACACCAAAAAATAAGATCATGGCTAAATAACTTGGCTAATGCCATTGGGCCTCTTCTGTGGGTTCAAAAACTTGGGGTCATGGTAGAAGATGCCTGTAGAATAGAACATAGTTAAATTTTTTTTTTTTTTTCTTCTTCTTTTTTTAAAATTTTATTTTGGTTTTAAAAATAGAATAAAATTGCATAGGCATAACAAGAGAAAATTTTAAAAAGAAATAGACTCATCTATCAGTTTACAGAAGGACCTTAGAGCCATTGAGAGTTCGACCAGCTCATGTTCATGTTGGCTTTGGAAGCTATTTTGGCCAAACCAGCTGCTTCATTTGTGCCATAAATCCATTTTGACTGAGAGTTTATAAGGTTCAAAATATCAAAAAGAGTAGGATACACTTTACATGCAATCTTTATTTATGCCAGATCAGGTTGCTCATGCAAGAGAAAGCCAAAATGACACTCAGTTTCTTGAATTTGATATGAAGGAAAACAATAGATTGCATTGTAAAAATCATAATAAAATATTTGAGGTTGTACCTCAAGTTTCTCCAAAAATTATGCATCTACGAATAATGTAATGGATAAACAATTGAACCGTTCCACATGCTCCAACAACTCCATGGGCTTCAGAGGCTTTCTGGTATGTAGGAACTACAAGAATGAGCGCCTACTAATGTCCACAGACCAAGTCCCACGATATATACGATGATGGAGCCCTAGAACAAAAGAGACCATGAGAGAGAGAAGCACTCTTAGAGGGGCAAAGCTTTGGTCCAGTGCTGCAGTGCACTGGACTGGACACGATGTGGACAACGTGGCCAATTTTAGACACGTGTCCAAATCATGTTGGAGTGCCAAACCCCTCTTGAAGGCTAGAGCTTTCACTATGGCCAGCTATGAGGGAGGTCACATTGTCTTAGCAACCCTTTTTGTCTAGGAAATTGTGCTCAAATAGCTACTTGCAGTAAACCTTAGAGTTATGGTTTTTCTGAATGTTGGGTTGCCCACATCACATGGGCGTTGTCCACATCACATGGCGCGATGTTCACTAAATGTGAGTCCCCAAACCCGTGACCAATCAAACAAAGTCCCTATAAAAGACTCAAGAATTTTCTCCCTCGAGCATTCCATATCCTCTAAAGTACGCTTGCTTCTCTCCCTCCAAATACATTACATCAAGCGCAATGGTGTCAAATTCCAAATATAGGAGGAATGCTTTTCCAACCAATTCCCCCACCTGAGCAAAAGATCCTTCACTCTCTCAGGAATCACCCATGCAACCCCAAAAGATTTAAAAACAAAATTCCATAACCAGTGAGCCTCCTCACAATGAAGCAAAAGGTGGTCCATTGATTCCCCATCACATCTGCACATGCAACACCAATCCACTAAATAAAAGCCTCTCTAAAGAAAGTACGGGAAAATAACACTACTTGCCAAAACCTGTTGCTAGGTAATCCAGAAGTGTTTGCCTTTGACGGGCTAAGCATTTTATGTTCATGGGATGCTACAGCGAATTATTAGGAATATCTACTTTTTTTTTGGTTGCTTTGTGTGCATTATAGAATCGACCATGTTTATAGTAATTTTGATTTTTTAGTGGCTAGTTGTGCATTATTGGATGAACTATGCTTATAGTAGCGTCGATTTTTAGTAGCAAGTTGTGGTTGGAATCAGACAAGAAAATGATAGCATAGTGTAAAGGAACTTAAGGCAAAGACTATTGATTGAAACATAAGTGGTAAGACCAGCTTGAATGGTTTGTGTGATTAATTAACTACATAGTGTGAAACATAAGTGGTAAGACCAGCGGGTGATGCCGGATACTATTGTTTCTCTTCTTTTTGCTTGGAGGAATTGGTTGGGAACTTACTCTTCAAAGGTTTGGAATATGGTACCAGCATGCCTTATGTGGTTAGTATGGAAGGAACGCAATGCCCGAACTTTTGAGGACATTGAGAGACCTATAGATATGTTGAAGAACTTGCTTGCTTGGACTTTGTTTGAGTGGTCTTGTATTTGGGGTCTTACGCATTGTAGTTCCTTGTCTGATTTCCTTATCTCTATTGGACTTTCCTTATGATTGATTGTATTTGTTTCAAGGGCAGTGAGTTTACAATCGTAAACACATTGTTCTTTTTCATCAATAAAACTCTTATTACCTATCAATAAAAAAAAAAAAAAATTAGCTGCACAAATTAACTTTGTAATGCTGTGAAGCCAAATAGGCTAACCTCCTTATTCCCCCTCTCCCACCCCCACCCAAAAAAGGTGAAAAAATGTTGAAGAAATTGAGTAGCAGAAAATCCAATTAGAAAAAAGTACTGGAAAGCGAAAATACTTCATAAGATTTCTGCTCTATTGAAAAGTAGAAAGAAATTAACATTTCAAATGGAAATACAATTTTCCTTGTGGTTTCAAATGGAAATAATTATGAGACTCTATCATTCTTAATGATGCAGGTAAACAGAATCCTTAAGCCAGAAAAGTGGCAGGCAACTTTTGATAGTGATGGAAAGGTTTATGGATTCCAAAAGGCACTCAAGTTAATTTGTTTGGGGGTATGTTGTTTCATCATTAGCTTATTTCCATTGTTTGTAGTGTGTTTTTTTAGAGGAAATTGTTCTTATTATGTTTTAATTGTAATTTCTTTTGGGTTACTCATTTCAGAATTGTATGCATTTTTTTATTTGTTATTGTAAATAGGAACTAGCAATGGGGCATAGTGCTGGATTACAGGGCATCAGTAGGCTCAAAGGCTAGGATCTATTTTTAATTACCATCCTCAATGGACTTAATTCTGACTGAGCTTCAGTGTCTTTAGAATTAAATGTCAGTTTGTATTTTTCTCTACCAAGGATGGTCTAATTGAAGAAGTTTTTAGTTACTCATAATTCTAACCCATCTTCGTTTGCTGCATCATAGGGTGTGGATCCATCTATAAGGCCAGAAGTTTGGGAATTTCTACTTGGTTGTTTTGCACCAAGAAGCACTGCTGAGTATCGAAGGCAACTTTAATTGATTATTCTGGGTAAATTAAATATATTCATGCTTAAATTCTTATAGAACTCCACCTTCAAGTCAATGAGCTCTAGCTGAAATGGCAACTCATTTTCTTGTAAAAGCAAGGTGGAGGATGAGATTGTGGGTTCAAGACCCACAAGGTGAGTGTTACCAATAAAAAAAAAATGATACTCCACCTTCAGGCATGCGGATCAGCTTGATCTCCTGAAATTATCTGCATTTTCCATCTTGCAGTTTAGTCTTATTTTGTTATGCTTCTATGTCAAACTTTTGATGCCTAGAATTTTATTGTTGCAAGAATTATTCATCAGTAGTTCAAATCATTTTGTTTATCTTTGGTCCTTCCCCATTGGATGGTGTGGTCTGTTTGTCAAGAAAGTCCCTTTGATAATTATCAACTAGGTAACTTTGTTGTTGCGCTTGTTCTCTTCACATCACTGTCAATATGAAATATGCATTAGGGCTGAATTGTAAATTTAATCCGTTGGTTTCCTTACCCCCCACTCCCTTCCCTCCTCAAACACTTGTCTACAATCAATTGTATTTGAAGGTGTTTGATATGTTTAATAAAGTGTTAAGCTTGTTAGTTGAGGTCTTTGTGGGTGTTTCAATTATTACCATACCCTGTAAAAATTTAGACTTCAATTATTTACAGTTTTATGAGACTGTTTCATGCAGGGACCGTTACAGGGACCTGATTAAGCAATGCCAAATGATGCATTCAAGTATAGGAACTGGTTCACTTGCCTATGTTGTGGGTTCCAAAGTTATGGACATGAGGACTTCTTCGAAAGATTAAGGGAAGAGGGAAGCTAAAGAGGAAAGTAGAAAAGCTTCTACTGATAATACTAACAATTTAGAAAATCACTGTGATTGGAATAATAATTGTACAGATACATCATATGAATGCCAAAGGGAAAGCTCTAGTAATTCAGCTGACAATGTCAGCGCGAGGGGAAGCACAGATAGTGGAGCATATGACTCGTCGTTTTATATACCTACCTCTGGTCCATGCAACTGCAGTTCCCCAAAAATAGGGAGAGAAGCAGATGGATCACAGTATGTACCTGAAGATTGTTTTGATTTTCCTCATTTACCTGTCACTGATTTGTTTGAAAAGAGTGGTGAACATACAAAATCATGCGAATTGCATGACAATACACTTTCTACAGACCATAAACTGAGATTTGAAGATTACAGAATGCACAGTTTTCAAATTAATAACAATGTAGATCTAATTATAGAATCAAATGGCTCACCATCGGGAAAAGTCTCGCTTCTCTATGACTCCGAAATTGAAATGGTCTGTCCTGATGCCCATGAATCAATAGTGGTGTCCAATAATCTGCTGAACAAAACAGAAATGATAAATCGATTGAGAATATCAGATGTACCAGAAACAGCGATGATAATTTCAACATCTCAACGTGGGCAAGCCAGTGAAGACAGGGTATCCGAATGGCTTTGGACTCTGCACCGAATAGGTAACTCATGCAATTCAACCCCCCCCCCCCCCCTCTCAACTTGAAGAGAAGGCTGTTTAGTTCTGTTTATGTCAGAGTTAGGTATATTCTTCTTCTTTAGCTACACGTCTGAGCTGAAAAAACTCTGCTCTTCTACGGTTGTTGATGTCGTAAGAACAGATAGTCATCTTGAATTCTATGAAGATACAAGAAACTTAGCTAGGATGTCAGATATCCTAGCTGTTTATGCATGGGTTGATCCTGCAACTGGTTATTGTCAAGGTTGTGGCCTTTTCTGTGTAGTTTATATGATCATTGTTTTTGTAAGAGCTAATTTATGTCTTTAATTATCCAATGTTATTTTAAGCATGGAGTAATTTATTTATTTTTTCCTTGAAACCTGGTTTTAGGTATGAGTGACCTGCTGTCTCCTTTTGTTGTTCTCTTTGAGGATAATGCTGATGATTTTTGGTGCTTTGAGATGCTTTTAAGGAGAATGGTATTACTACTTTTGGCAAAGATGTTGAGGTAGATTATTTTACTTTCTTTCACTGACATATGCTTTTCACATCTCTCCAGCGTGAAAATTTTCAGATGGAAGGTCCAACTGGAGTGATGAAGCAGTTGCAATCATTGTGGCATATCTTAGAACTCATGGACAGGGAAATGTTTGCGCACCTGACCCATATATGTGCCTAAAGCCTACATTTTGCGTCCCGAATGCTGCTGGTTCTCTTTCGTTGGGAATTATATTTTAATGAGGCTCTTTCTATGTGGGAGGTATGTACTCTTTAGTTGTTCTCTCTGACTAGATGCAGTAAGAAGAAGTGTAAATTTATGGTAGTTGTCATATCATAATAAATCTAGGAAACAGCCAATGAGCTCTAGCTCAAATGGCACTTCCCTTGGAAAGAATAGGATGGAAGGTTAGGTTGTGGGTTCAATGCCCATTGTTTGTGTCACTTACCAATAAATAATTGAATATATTAAAATAGATCTTTTAGTTACTCTTACTCCCGTGTAACCCCTCAAATTCTCACCATTAAAAAAAAAAAAGTTAATAAATGAAGATCAGATAAGATTTTGTAGAAATCTAGAACACAAACTATATATCCAATTTCCATCCTTTTTGTCGGTCTCTCTTTCAAATCTCATATAAGAGCATTAGTACCCGCACTGTCATATGCCATATGTTGGCATATTTTACCATCAAAGCACAAGAAACATGCTTTATCCGGGCTTCTAATTGTAAATTTTTTTACAATACTACTATAGTATCATCTTATATGTAAGATGGTACTGTAGCATGCTTGTATAAATTTTTTACTAATTTATTCTCTCTCCTTTATTAGCTATCTCCCACTTTGTCTCTCCGTCTCCCACATTTCTCTCTCTCATTTCTCTAGTTCTCTCTCTGTAGCAATGTAGCCTCAGTCCACTTTGTCTCTCCGTCTCCCTCATGTCTATCTCTCTCTCATTTCTCTAGTTTTCTCTTTGTAGTAGTGTAGCCTCAGACCTCACTCGTGTGTCTGAGATCGGCGTGGTGGCGAGGCGGGTGGCGTGGTTGACATCGGTGTGGCGACATGGAGGTTAGAGCGGTGGAGATTGGCGTGGAGACCGATGTGGAGACTAGCGTGGAGATCAGCATAGAGATCGGCGTCGAGAGTGTGTGTGTGTGTGTGTGTTTTTTTTTTTTTTTTTTTTTTTGTGGTTGTTGTGGCCAGTGTTTAGGTTTGGCTGTAGTGTGGTTTCTAGGTTTGGTGGTGGCATGGTGGCCAGTTTCTTGTGGTTGTTGTGGAGGTTTCTTGGTGGTTCTTACTGTGGCTGTAGTGTTTGGTGGGTGTCCATTTGGATATGGGGTGGTGGGTCTTGATTTGGGTTTGATTCTGTCCTTTGATTCTCACCATGACTGTGACTGGTGTTTGGTGGGTTTTTTAGTGGTGGCTTTGTGGGATATTATGGGTTTTATTCCCAATGGTAGGGTGGGTTTTTTTCACGGTGGTGGTGGTGGGTTTCTTGTGGCAGATGTGGTGGTGATGGGTGGTTGAAAGAGAGAGATAGTGAGGAAAAGATAATTTGAGTGATGGGGGAGATGAGAGAGAGAGATTAGATTATATTATTTTATTAGGTAGTATATATTGTTTTAATGGATTGAATAGGAAAATAAAAGTTAGTATGTTAGGTATGTTGTAAAATGGTATGGTATAATAGATAAAGTAACTTTTAAGATGGTAAAATAATTTTTTTTTGAAGAAATCGGATGTGAATGCTCTAAACACAGAAAAAGAAAGCGACACACGTATGCTTTGACCCTATACCCCAACACGCTTTTTGATCAGCAAATTTGGACGCTTTCGCCTTCTTCATCTCTCTTGAGTTTTCTTCTCTCATGATTGTTTTTGTTGACCGAGCTTATTTCTCACCTCTGCCACTTCCTTAACAACATTTCCAGTCTTTCATCCTCCTATGATAGAACCAATCTGTAATTGCAGATGCTTTCCAGAATAGGACTTTAGGTAACAAACTGAACTTCCATTTAGGTAGGTAACACAGAGAGAGAAAGAAAGATGCATCTATTTCTATCAAAGATGATCACTCACTAGTTCAAGCATCATTACTTGGTAAAGCTTGAACTCGAAAGAATGAAAAGGAAATGGTCTCAGCATAACAAAAAAAGAAGCTGTGAGTCTTACAACCAAACCTAATTCAAAGATTGGTTGTGGGCCCTGTATGGTGTGGAAGGAGATATTGATTGCTCTCTCTAGAATTTTATGCTCTAGAGGTAAATTTGATATTGGATTTTTTTTTTTTTTTTTTTTTTTTTTTTTTTTTTTTTTGTGTTTGGACTTTGGATTGAGGTTTTTTCATGCGTGTCTTTGATTGCTTATGTTTACTATTGCTCTTTTTTGTTAACCGAGCTCATTCTCCACCTCTACCTGTAGATGTCTCAAGTTGTGTTTGTCTCATTATCAAAAAAATGATACAAGCTTGATAAATAGCTAATTTTTTAGCATGATGTGTTTGAAGATGAGTTATAGATATATGAGATTTGAAGAGAGAGAAGAGTGGGGAAGGCATAGAGATATAGTTTGTGTGATTTTTACAAAACTCTAAAGTTTCCATTTTTTTTTTAATGTATTTTTGTTTTGAGGTGGTTTAAAGAGTTTTTTTTTTTAATTATTTTTTTTTATAATGGCATAAACACAAGGAAAAAAAGGGGAAAAAAATTCAATGTTCAAGAGAGAGAGATTGTTAATGACAAAGCCCTAGGGACAAAAAATCTAGCTTTTCATTATCAAGTTCCATTCGTTGATGATTCTAAAGAAAAGAAGATGGTTCCATTCGTAGATGCCTTGATGGCATAAACAAAACCTAGGAGGATAATGGTTGCAAAAAATTTTTATTTTTATTTTTGATATGTTGTAGCACACTATTTAAAAAGGATTATTTGAATTTTATTTGTTGAAGTTGTTATGTAGATTAGAGAATAACTATTAGTTAAGGATTTTTTAATAAGGAATAATTATTTTTTATTTTAAATAATAATAATTTATCAGAAGAAAAAAAAAAGATTCTTTGTAATAAAAACGCAACTATACAAGGGTTGGTTATTCATAAAGTATAGTTATTGTTATTTCATTAGAGGTTCTATTATACCAAACGGTGCTAATTGTGTTTACAAAGAGCATCCTTAACCTCTCAGTTACTCTCGCTCCCTCACAATATATAATAAACGGTAGTGTAGGGAAGCAAAAGATAATGATTTGATAATTATTAAGATAAAGTTTATGTACCCACCCCCACACTAGAATGACACAATAATTATAATCTCCCACAGAAATATACCAACAGTAAATCCCATCATCATTATAAACATAGTGCTACATTATTAAATAAGAAACCAGTAGTTTATCCCAAAAAAAAAAAAAAAAAACCAAAGATTTTCCTTTTATCTTCAATATAAATGGGCCTTATATATAATAGAACATCAACAGACTTGGATCCTATTCAAGTCCTTTATTTTATTTATTTATTTTTTGATGGACAAGTCCTTTATTCTTTATGCAAATACTTATTTTGTCACCCCATTTATATTTTATTTTTATTTTTGATATGTTGCAGCACACTATTTAAAAAGGATTATTTGAATTTTATTTGTTGAAGTTGTTATGTAGATTAGAGAATAACTATTAGTTAAGGATTTTTTAATAAGGAATAATTATTTTTTATTTTAAATAATAATAATTTATCAGAAGAAAAAAAAAAGATTCTTTGTAATAAAAACGCAACTATACAAGGGTTGGTTATTCATAAAGTATAGTTATTGTTATTTCATTAGAGGTTCTATTATACCAAACGGTGCTAATTGTGTTTACAAAGAGCATCTTTAACCTCTCAGTTACTCTCGCTCCCTCACAATATATAATAAACGGTAGTGTAGGGAAGCAAAAGATAATGATTTGATAATTATTAAGATAAAGTTTACGTACCCACCCCCACACTAGAATGACACAATAATTATAATCTCCCACAGAAATATACCAACAGTAAATCCCATCATCATTATAAACATAGTGCTACATTATTAAATAAGAAACCAGTAGTTTATCCCAAAAAAAAAAAAAAAAAACCAAAGATTTTCCTTTTATCTTCAATATAAATGGGCCTTATATATAATAGAACATCAACAGACTTGGATCCTATTCAAGTCCTTTATTTTATTTATTTATTTTTTGATGGACAAGTCCTTTATTCTTTATGCAAATACTTATTTTGTCACCCCATTTATATTTTATTTTTATTTTTGATATGTTGCAGCACACTATTTAAAAAGGATTATTTGAATTTTATTTGTTGAAGTTGTTATGTAGATTAGAGAATAACTATTAGTTAAGGATTTTTTAATAAGGAATAATTATTTTTTATTTTAAATAATAATAATTTATCAGAAGAAAAAAAAAAGATTCTTTGTAATAAAAACGCAACTATACAAGGGTTGGTTATTCATAAAGTATAGTTATTGTTATTTCATTAGAGGTTCTATTATACCAAACGGTGCTAATTGTGTTTACAAAGAGCATCTTTAACCTCTCAGTTACTCTCGCTCCCTCACAATATATAATAAACGGTAGTGTAGGGAAGCAAAAGATAATGATTTGATAATTATTAAGATAAAGTTTACGTACCCACCCCCACACTAGAATGACACAATAATTATAATCTCCCACAGAAATATACCAACAGTAAATCCCATCATCATTATAAACATAGTGCTACATTATTAAATAAGAAACCAGTAGTTTATCCCAAAAAAAAAAAAAAAAAAAACCAAAGATTTTCCTTTTATCTTCAATATAAATGGGCCCTATATATAATAGAACATCAACAGACTTGGATCCTATTCAAGTCCTTTATTTTATTTATTTATTTTTTGATGGACAAGTCCTTTATTCTTTATGCAAATACTTATTTTGTCACCCCATTTATATTGGTATTGGGTCTATAAGTACTGATGCAATATTATCTTTCATCTCTTTTCCAACGTGAGTGTAATTATCCCCTTCCTTGTAAATGATATCTAATACTCGTGTAAGATTAAGACAACGCATAAGTAGAGGCATGGGAACAACAGTAGGTCTTATACACTCCTCATTAACGTCCTTCCATGCATTAGCAACTTGCCTATTGAATTCATCATGGACTACTTGCTCTGAGACACCATGTTGCTTCATGTAGCATTCGACTGCTGAGGGAGCATGCCCTCTCTCTTGCTCAAACTACATACAAAGTTTTTCAAAAAGGTAAGTAGAAAGTTGGAAACACATATGAAATAGACCTCTCACACTACCTTGTGAAACTTGATAAGATTTTTTGATCGCATACCTTATGTGACGTCATGTCATCCATGAGTCTACCAATTACGGATGAAGCTGTAATAATCTTAGGGTTGCTGAAGGTCCAATCCAATGCCTCTTTTGTAACGATGTCACCCATGCCAATGAAAGAGATAGTTGTGAGCATAGGTAAACCAGAGCTTTTAAGTGCAACATGCATATACTCCTCCATTGTTGGGATGTAATTTTGGTAGAACCATTTGGCTTCATCAAAGTATGCCCGAACCAAACATTTCATCTAAGGTTTAAACAACATGAATGAAATAAGTACGTAGCATGAAAAAGCAGACAAAAAAACATGAAAAGTTAAGTTGCTTGACGCTTACAGCATCTTTTGCATAGCTAATACGGTATGATCTTTCTTTCTTGGCCAACTCATTTTCAATTGCTTCGAATACATCAAAGAGTGCACGATAACATATTTGCATGTATTCTGGAAGTTGATCTATGCAGCTAATATCCCACCTGAAAATATCATGTACCAATTACAAAAGTTAGATTGACATTATACATCATAGTCTTAACATATATATTAATTAATTCAATTTATGAACCTCTCAATTGCTTCTGTGAAGGGTTTGAGTTCTTCAAGTGTGCCATAAGCATCATATATATCGTCTAGAATAGATGTCATGGAAATAACTTTGGTTAGTATTTTTCTTGCAAGTGAATATTGGGGCTCAAAGTAGACCGAGACTATCCAAAAGTAGCATTCGACAATCCTATCTCTTGCAAAAGGTAGCTTCGTTGCAAAATCTAAATCTTTCCACCACCTACAATTTGAATATAACAATTAATATTAATTGATTGTAAGTAACCAAATATTTATAGCGAAATGCTAGGGTTGCTATAAATTTTACTACAAAAAACTAATAAATTGTTGTATCAAGAATATGATTACTACTATATACCACTTCAATAATCTAATAAATGAATTTTGAATTAATATTTTGGGTAAATTACAACTTACACACACACACCTATGTATTGGCCGAAATTTAAGTTGCTTACCTGTGTTTTGAAATTTGACATTTTACCCATTTGAGGTTAGTTCAGTTAGATTTTCTTAACCACTTCTTTTAAAAACATGGCTAAATATGTGATTTTGCTTCACTTTTATGTTTCTTTCATCCAAAACCACAGAAAACATAAAAATATAATATCAAATAATATATTTAAAAAAAAAATCTCCTGGAATACTTACATCAGGGGATTTCAAACAACAAGTAGACAATTTAAATTTTAGTCAGACCTCAGGTGGGTAAAGTGTCAAATTTTAAACCATAAGCAGGTAACTTAAATTTCAGCCAAACTACAAGTAGGTAAATTGTAATTTGACCTTTTTTTTTTTTTTTTAATAATTATTTGTAACACGTTATTTTGCAAGGTTTATATAATAAAATATGTAATATTCTCTTCATTATTTTAAAAAATATTCGTACTTTGTCTTTTTGGATCATGGTTTTAAAACTAATTACCTTGTGATATAACTAAGTTCCTCTTTGTGCAATGACTGCACTAGATTGAAATCTAATAATGAAAGCTTGAGCAAACCCTTGTTATGTGAAGCATCTTGTTCATAGAAAGAAATATATCGCCGAGCCTTTAGCCGTGGTATGCCCTTGTGCAAGGGTTGCTTTAGGGCACAAGTTATTTGTGCTGCCAACGGATTGCCTATAAGGGATGCTATGGACTTAAGGTGAGTGGTAGTAAACTCAAGGGCCTCATCAAGAATGTCTTCTCCATGCATCCTCAGATGTGTAGCTTCATAGAAGGCTAGCATGCCTTCAACGTTACTGGTCAAGCTTTCCTTGAATTGACCATCTTTGTCTTTGAACTTTTGAAAACATCTGTTTAGGAAAAACCAAACTTGTTTTTATAGAAAAAATGTCGCTAACTTGCTATTACATGAAGAAATTAATCATACTCGGGTCTTACCACATGAAACCTTAAATCCTTCTTGGCGTAGCAGTCGAAAACTGAGGGAAACTTTGCAGAGATCATCAACATCAATTTTGTTGTTAAAAGTCGTGTATATATGTTCTAGAGCTTCTTGGATTTCTCTTTCAAAGTGGTAAGCAACGCCGAGACGTTGGAGTGTATCAATTAAGCCCAGTTGTTGTGAAAGATGACTCGTGGCAAAGAGCTCATTTCTCACCTCATCTTTCAGCTCTTCAACTTCACGTACTTTACGGAAATGAATATCCTACACCATGAGTTGCATGAACAAATAATTATATTGTAACAAAAAATGCTAAAAATATTATAAATTTTACTACGTAATTTTCATAAACTGGGGTAGCAAATAATCTTATTACTTTGTCCTCAGAAATATTGCTGATGAAACGGTCACCCCAAATGCTTGGATGGTAATTTGCTATCCGTCGAACAACCTCTAATTTGGTAATTTGGAATGGAGCCCCTGAGACTTGGATAGACATATTTTTTCTAAGTTCAAGGAGGAGTCTAAGTTTTGAATGGTATGATAGGATTTGTTCTCCATGAACTTCTTGAGCGCGATATAGAAAGCCTTCAAGGCCACGATATTTATAAAGCAATGAAGAGAAAGGTAGGTGAGTGCGCTTTATGAAATAGATTAGAAAAGTCAGTGGACACAGTGGCACTGGTATTCTGGTTGTTATACGAGTTACGAGGTGGCCCGACTTTCAGATTAGCCCAGTATCTGATTCTCCAACAAGGAGTGTACAGGTGGTATTGTTACCTGGATAAGGTATTTGACTCTTCCAGATTCTCTCTTTCAGAATCTCCATTCTTCACGTGGTTGGCTCTAAATCACTTTAAAAAAGAAAGAAAAGAAAAGTGATTTAGAGGCAACCACGTGGAGAATGGAGATTCTGAAAGAGAGAATCTGGAAGAGTCAAATACCTTATCCAAGTAACAATACCACACAAAAAAAAAGAAGAAGAGAGATTTTAAAATGTGGAATTGTTCCTTTTCCCTACTCTTTTTTAAGGTCCTGAGACATCCCATCATATATATTACTAGATACTTACAAATTACAATTTTTATGGATGCGAAAGATTGAATTATATATATACTCGGCAAAAAAAAAAAAAAAATATATATATATATATAAGTAAATTATATTTACATTTTTTATGGTTTCATAAAATAACTATCTCCCCCTTAAATGTTTCATGAAATAATTACCCTTGAAGTTTATATAAATTCAAGCTCTTGCTCTCTCACACAACACATTATGTAATAGAATTATTTATTTTAATAAAACTAGTCGCTAACTCGTGCATCGCACGGAAAAGCTATTGACTAAAAAAAAAAAAAAATCCAACAATGAGTAAATAAACATTTTGCTAGTTAATATTTTTAAAAAATGAAGAAGTATTTAACTTCTATGTTTTTCCATAGTTTAGAAGTGTTGTCTAACATATGTAATAGAATTATTTATTTTAATAGAATTATTTATTTTAATAAAACTAGTCGCTAACCCGTGCATCGCACGGAAAAGCTATTGACTAAAAAAAAAAAAAAATCCAACAATGAGTAAATAAACATTTTGCTAGTTAATATTTTTAAAAAATGAAGAAGTATTTAACTTCTATGCTTTTCCATAGTTTAGAAGTGTTGTCCAACATAGAACGTTATTGAGTTGTAAGTGCATAGTTATCGAAAACTACAAAATAATTTACAATTCTTAAACTAATAAAGCAAAACTCTCAATAGTTATATATATACACACACTCAAAACTAATATAAACTGAAAAGATATAAACAAAAACCTTGATATAAGAAAGACATACCAAGCTTCCAATTTGAGTAGTAATATAACTTTCTTGTAGTAATAATAATATAGACAATTCAAAATATGGAACAATATCAAAATTATAATACTTAATTCCATTATCTTTTATGTTGAATCCCAATAGTTATATATACACGTGTCTTTTTTTTTTTTTTTTCTTTTTTTTTGAGTCCTATCAGAATTTTTGTTTTCTTTTTATTTAAATAATGCTAATGTCTAAAAAAAGTCAAAGGCTTTGGTTATACATAAGAAACAAGTAAACTCATCCTTTAAAAATTTATCTCTTGTACTTTGTATGATATGGTAATTTTCATTCAAACTTTAAAATAGATTATGTGTCTTACCTTAATGTTTTCCTTGTGGTGAGGACAAATAGAATGAAATAGGTGCATGCTAAAAAACTTTCTTCTAGTCAAATACCAAACCTGTTAAAATTTTAGTGAAAAGGAAAAACTCATCAAGAGGAGTAAGAGAGAAAGAAATTACTCAATGAAAAACCACAATGAATGAAGAAAAGATTGCAAATTTGAACTTCCAAAGAACAGCATAAATTTCAGCCATAGGTTCAAAATGCCAAGTTAAACTGCTTGTTGCTGAAAACCTAGCAAATACAGCCAAGAAATATAACTTTATTATTCTACATGTGAAATTTTTAAACGGACAACAGAAATTTTTTTAATACTTATGGAGAAATAAGATAATCTGCGATTTTTCCTAGATTTTTTTTTGTAAGTAATGTAAAATTTTTCCTAGATTAGTTGAATTAGATCACAAATGAAAACTCTAGAAATCAATTTCGTACCTTTTTTTTCTTTTTATTTATTTATTTTGTGTTGATTCGCAGTAAAAACAAAACAAATAAGCTAATAAAATTTTCAACTAAATAGAAAAACCCTAACATTGATTTGCAACATAATACTTCAAAGCTTCCTTTTACTGTGAATGAAGAAATATGGATTCATGAAAGTTTAATTCCTGATTCACTTCTGAATGGTATGCTTTGGGTTCATTTAGATAATTAAGATCAGGTTCTAGGTTATGGTTCAGGAAGGATTCAATGGGCTAATTCTTTAAACTTTCACTGACATGTGCTGGCCACAGATATAATGGCATTTGAGATAACTAATTCTTTTGTGAAATCACATAATTGTATACACATAATTGAGTATGAAAACCTGCTTTCTTAGGCTGCACTCTAGATTATGTCCTTATTGAGCATGTATCTGAAATTGAGGTGTTTTTATGGAATTTCCTTTTTTCTCAACAGCGGGCATAACGTTAGCGTAGTTTGGAGGTGTTCGGAAGCATTCAAAGGATCGGAACAAGGTTCCTGTTAGAGGAGACATTCATGTCATAGTTGTTGGTATGTTTAAACTCTTTTTGGATGGAACTAAATCTGGCCAGTTATTTTACTTATTGAAAATGAGACTGAAAATGATACCACATCAAAGTATTTTGATCAACTAGAGGTCAAGGTTTCAGGGAATATTATATCGTTTATGGGGGAAGATAAGTTGAAGTTGTATCATGTTAATTGTCATTTTATGGGGAAAGAGCCAAATACTGCAAGCAGCAGCTGCTGTTTCTCCACGTGGCATTTATGTATGTGGCAATGCCACTACAAAAGCTGGCCTCACTGTAACTGTTGTGAAGGATTCCATGACAGGTGACTATGCCTTTGAGGCTGGTAGTTATTTTATATTTCCTTTTCTGAATTGTGATGTTTTGGCTATCTTATTTGTTTGCTCTGCCGCATTGGAATGTGAATGCATTTATGGAATTTCCTTTTTTCTCAACAGCGGGCATAACGTTAGCGTAGTTTGGAGGTGTTCGGAAGCATTCAAAGGATCGGGACAAGGTTCCTGTTAGAGGAGACATTCATGTCATAGTTGTTGGTATGTTTAAACTCTTTTTGGATGGAACTAAATCTGGCCAGTTATTTTACTTAGTGAAAATGAGAATGAAAATGATACCACATCAAAGTATTTTGATCAACTAGAGGTCAAGGTTTCAGGGAATATTATATCGTTTTTGGGGAAGATAGGTTGAAGTTGTATCATGTTAATTGTCATTTTATGGGGAAAGAGCCAAATACTGCAAGCAGCAGCTGCTGTTTCTCCACGTGGCATTTATGTATGTGGCAATGCCACTACAAAAGCTGGCCTCACTGTAACTGTTGTGAAGGATTCCATGACAGGTGACTATGCCTTTGAGGCTGGTAGTTATTTTATATTTCCTTTTCTGAATTGTGATGTTTTGGCTATCTTATTTGTTTGCTCTGCCGCATTGGAATGTGAATGCATTTATGGAATTTCCTTTTTTCTCAACAGCGGGCATAACGTTAGCGTAGTTTGGAGGTGTTCGGAAGCATTCAAAGGATCGGGACAAGGTTCCTGTTAGAGGAGACATTCATGTCATAGTTGTTGGTATGTTTAAACTCTTTTTGGATGGAACTAAATCTGGCCAGTTATTTTACTTAGTGAAAATGAGAATGAAAATGATACCACATCAAAGTATTTTGATCAACTAGAGGTCAAGGTTTCAGGGAATATTATATCGTTTTTGGGGAAGATAGGTTGAAGTTGTATCATGTTAATTGTCATTTTATGGGGAAAGAGCCAAATACTGCAAGCAGCAGCTGCTGTTTCTCCACGTGGCATTTATGTATGTGGCAATGCCACTACAAAAGCTGGCCTCACTGTAACTGTTGTGAAGGATTCCATGACAGGTGACTATGCCTTTGAGGCTGGTAGTTATTTTATATTTCCTTTTCTGAATTGTGATGTTTTGGCTATCTTATTTGTTTGCTCTGCCGCATTGGAATGTGAATGCTTTACTAATGATTCAGGTAGTGGTTGATTGACTGAATTTCACAAGTATTTCAATTTTCAACAGATTTTTGAAATCTTCTTTGTGTTGTTTTCATTTGTAAGGTTGAATTTAATCAACCATCTTGTTGGCTTTATTCCGTGCCAATTTGCTTGTAATTCAGCACTTAGTAACCCTGTATTTAGGTGGGAAACTTGTAAGGGTAGTGAGTGAGAAAGTGTGAAGAAATGCTCAAGAGTGTGCAAAGAAACAGAGTCTCGCGACTGGATCTCGCGGGTGAGTCGCAGCTTTCAAGTCGCTAAAAGTCTACACACGTGCCAAGCATGTCAGAAGCTGAAGAGTCGCGCCAGCTGTTGCACTACAGGACAAAAGTTCCAGGCTGGCCAGGTCGTTAGCTCGCGGCTTGAACTCGCGACTAAATCCAGTCGCGAGGTCAAGTCGTCAAAATGCCCTGTTTGGGAAAATCTGACGTTTCACATTCCATTCTCATTCCAGTATAAATACCCCTCATTCCCACGATATTGAGAGAGCTTCTAGAGAGAATTTTGTGAGAGAAATCTTAGAGAAATACAAGATTGATTCATCCACAATCTTAACCTTAGAGACTCTACAAATTCCTCTACTCTCTTCCTCTTCATTGTCATACCCTTGAGAGGCCTTTAGCCAAATTCTTATCTCACCACACCCACGTCTGTGAGAAAGTTTATTTGGTGCTGTTGGGAAGCAGTTAGGAAGAAACCAATCTACATTGATTGATGCTATGGTCTAGTAGCGGAATCCGGTAAGCTAAAGAAGAAATAGGTTCGGAGTAACCTCGTTGGAGCAAGAAACTTGGAGGGCTTAGGTACTTGGGTAGATTAGGCTTGGAAGGTCTTCTGCCGTTCATGTATCCCAAATACATTCTTTAGTGGATTATTTGACCGCTTTGATGGTGGCGAAGAGGTTTTACGCCGAGGGCTTCGGTTTCCTCTTCGATAACACATCGTGTGTTGTCCGAGTGTTTGCATCTTCTTTCCTTTATCTTTGCCTTATATTTACTACTGTGGATGTGTTTATATTTGGCTTAAATTGTTTATCAATTTTGTTATAAGCTTGTTATCATGTTCCACACATTAACTGTTTGATATAAAGCTTGAATTGGTATTTTTGTATTTGGGGTCTAAACGTTCAAGGGTGTTTCATACCCATTTTGAACTTTCATCATTTATCTTTAGTGTTTTAATATTCTCAAAGGAGATTTACCACATGGTTAGACACTTGGAAATGTTGTTGCTATAGAACAATAGGTTTGATAACTTTTTATTCTTGCAATAGACAATGCAATATATTTAAGTATTTAGTGATTTTGGGTGTTCTATGTTTTGGGGTAGTAATGGGTTGGAGGACACTCTCTAAATTTTCTCTTGGGCCTAGCCTTCTCTATCTGACTGCTAAGAATTCCTGTAAGTGTGATACTTCTAGTTGTGAAATGCAGTATTGCATGGGAAATTCTGATGCCTTTCTAACCTGATTATCATGCCAAAAAAAAGGAAAAAGAAAATGGGGAAATCTTTAGTTTTCTTTTTGTCTTCTGTATGTACTCTATTATTATAGCCTTATTGCAAAAAGAATGCCAAATGCCACAATTATTTAGTTGAAGCTTTCAAGCAGAAACATAATCTTTTGAAGTAGCCAAGCATTAGAAATTTCTGATATGACAGGTGGAAAAGAGATGAATTGTTAGTCTGATTCTTGTCAAATAGTTGATTAAGCTGCCATAGCAAGGATTAATATATAATAAAATTATAGGGATTTATAACATCTCTCCAACTTTAGAGCATAGAGACAACATATATAAAATTGGGTCCATGAATGCTCAATGCTTGTGAATCATCTCTACCGCATGGAAAATTTGTACTCTTATACTCTTGAAGTAACAACTGAATGTCCCAATAGGTGCCATGGTACTTGCAGATGGTGGGTTGTGCCGCATTGATGAGTTTGACAAAAATGTCTGCAGAACATCAGGTTTGTCCCACTGTTAATCAATCTTTTATGATTGCTCTCTTTAGTATCAAATAGGTTTCACTTATCTTGGGATTACTGCAGGCTCTACTGGAAGCCATGGAGCAGCAGTGTGTCTCTATTGCAAAGGCTGGACTGGTAGCAAGTTTATCTGCCCGAACTTCAGTCTTAGCAGCAGCGAACCCTGTTGGTGGTCATTATAAGTAATCTCTTAAAATTTCATTTTGTAATTTAATAATTTTTTTCTAGACTGATCTTTAAGTTGATATTAGATGAATTTATCTTTCTTCATGGGCCATGTAAAAATCATGTAAGTAGTGACAGATGACACTGAGTTGGTAAGTATCAGAACGACTGTTATATTATTATAGTGTGATGCTGATTATTATGTTTTTCAAAAACATGTTGATAAATTTTAATATCAAATATCCAAATTGCAGCCGAGCAAAAACTGTGAATGAAAATTTGAAAATGAGTGCTGCACTCCTCTCACAATTTGATCTGGTTTTCATATTACTTGATAAACCTGATGAATTTCTGGATAAGCGAGTCTCAGAGCACATCATGTCTGTAAGTTTCCCCATCTGGCCTTTCTTTGGCGGTGCATGATTATGAATGAATGACAAGCTACTCATATCTTATTAAGGTCTATGGGACTATGCTATTTATCTTTAGCATTAATACTGTCATGCAGTCACAGTGACAATTTGGAAAGTAATCACTCATGACACCCAAATGGATAGTGGAAATTTATCCAAAAATGTCATGAACAAATTTTGGTAGGATCCATACTTTAAAAGGAAAAAAAGAAATGTGCAAAAGAGAAATAAGCATGTGTTATTATTGTTGTGCAAGTAATGATTATTCCCAAGATAAGAAATATTTGCAATTATCTTTTACTGTTAAACATACATGAATTTGGCTAACTAGATAAAAATACCAGGTGTACTTAAAATTCTTCGAAGTGTCAGTTTTCAAAGTACTGGTTCTGTTGGACCACAAATTCTTCTAGGTAATCTTTGTGTGTGTAATTCATTAATAAAACTCACATAAATATCTGTTTTACAGCTTCATTCTGGACATGGAGAACTTTCACCAGCTGCAAAAAAGCTACGGAGAGGTAGTGTTTACACTTTTTATTTCTCCTCCGTCTTTGACTTAGGAAGGAAGTTTTCTAATTATAAAAGAAATCAATTTGACTGAAATTAAATTTTCTCTGAAACTGATTATGCTTTTGCTTCACCAGATGCAGCATCACAGAGTGCTCAAGGCATAAATGTGAGTGTAAAAGGTGGTTCTTTAGTTTCTCAGTGGAGACTTGACCCAAAGAAAGATGTCGATTTGTTCCACTACCAGCTCAACTTCTTTGCAAATATATTGCTTATGCTCGAACTTATGTCTTTCCTAGGTGATTTGATCGAATCTCTACATTGCATCTCTAAATGAAGATATTTGCTATTGAAAAATATATGGAGTAGTTCTTTATTCTTGTTTCCTCTTTTTCTTTTTGATTATTTTAATTTTAATTTTCAAAACCAGGATGTCAAAACTGGCAGCAGAAATCCTGCAGAAGTTTTACTTACAACTTAGGGATCGTAATACATCAGCTGTTGGTACACCAATAACTGCCAGTCAACTGGAAAGTCTGGTCAGGCTGGCAGAGGCTCGAGCTAGGCTAGACTTAAGAGAAGAGATAACAGCCCAAGACGCAATGGTGAATACACTATGATCTATCTAGATGTTAATATCATCGGTCCTGTCACTATTCCTTTTCTCATAAAGGAATTTGATCCGTAGATTAAAGTAGGAAAAGATGTTTGACTATTGTAAGGGAGCTTAATTTTGAAAGTGCTCTTGCAAAATATAAAGTACTCATGATTTAAGGAAGCATTTTATAATTCTTTATAATGTAAAATTCTCCAACTAACTGCTTGTTATATATGGAGCAATTCTCTACTAGGAAACTTGTTTCAATCAGAAACTGCTAACATACTCTATAAAACCTCATCTAAAAAAAATCGTGTTTATTTAGTTCATAAGATTCTAATAACATATTTGCACCATGTACTGCAAAGATTGCATATATTGTGATGGGAGACTAATCTTGCTTTTTTCAAAATGCAGTTATGGACGAGATATGTAGAACCTGCAATCAAACCTGGGGAGGCAGCTTTGGTATGTAAATAAGCCATCACACACACATATTTTTCCCTTTAGATGTCAGGTAATATTACACATGTCCAGAGATAGACTGGAAAACAAGGAAAAAAAATTAGAAGAGAGAAATGAAAATAAAATGTCAGAATACTACTCTGTGTGGGTGAACACGCATGCGTGAATGCTTTCCTTCATATCCTCATATTACCCCTAAAATCTAAAAATTATTTTGGTTGAACTTGAGTATGCATTGGTCTGTTTTAGCCCTTGCTTACAAACCTCACTTAAATCCACTAAGTTAGTGTTGAGATTGCATGAATTTGGAGAGAAACTTATTGTATCTCACCTTTGATACGCTAATTTTTTTACCTGATAACCCATATATTTCAAATTTCTGATGGTCTTCCTAGTAACCAATTGATATAAAAAAATAAATTTTGCATTGATGGATAAAAATTTAAAATTGTATTGATTCAGTTATTATGCTTATGCATACATTTTTTTTTTCTTCTAATCAAATTACTGTATGTATGCAGGCAGTTATCAGAGGTGTAACTTGGCTTCTGCAGCAATTTCCTCAGTTGGCAGACCGGCTATGATAGCAGCTATCAAGCAATTATTTTTTCATCTTTAACAGAAATGATTATAGGCTTATTTAAATTTGATAAAGATTTAAATTTTAGGTTCAAATTTGTAGTTAAATCTGCCCCCAACCACAATGTATTCTTTACTACGCTGTTAATTTAATATGCAACAACATATTTGGTGATCAGTTTCTTCAATTATATCATTACAGTAAAATAATTATGGTGCGCAATGCTCTTTGTGGTCGCATGCTGTATTTTAAAGCCACAATGTTTTTCTTACATAGAACACATTAAACACCAAAAAATAAGATCATAGCTAAATAACTTGGCTAATGCCATTGGGCCTCTTATGTGGGTTCAAAAACTTGGGGTCATGGTAGAAGATGCCTGTAGAATAGAACATAGTGAAAACTTTTTTTTTTTTTTTTATAAATTTTATTTGGGTTTTAAAAATAGAATAAAATTGCATAGGCATAACAAGAGAAAATTTTAAAAAGAAATAGACTCATATATCAGTTTTCAGAAGGACCTTAGAGCCATTGAGAGTTCGACCAGCTCATGTTCATGTTGGCTTTGGAAGCTATTTTGGCCAAACCAGCTGCTTCATTTGTACCATAAATCCATTTTGACTGAGAGTGTATAAGGTTCAAAATATCAAAAAGAATAGGATACACCTTACATGCAATCTTTATTTATGCCAGATCAGGTTGCTCATGCAAGAGAAAGCAAAAATGACCAAAAAAATCTTGCAGTAATAACTCTTTCTATAACGTCACATGAACTCTCTCACAGAGTTGTCATCAGCGCCATAGCCATGAAGAGAGCTAAAATTACCGCTATGCTCAAAGTCACAAAGAAGATTTCAGACAATTCAAAACTTCGCCACTTTGATGGTAACAAAATGATTTTCTCGTTGAGACTGACCAAAACCATGGCTGGAACCAAAAGCTCATGACCAGAAATTCACTATTAGGTTATTTATATGCTTAAAATAATATGCTTGAAAAGGCTACGAGGATGATTTTGATCCAGAGGTATTTTTCTACATCCTTTTAAATTGAAACTCATTTGGCAAATTCCTTTTGATACAAAACAAGAGAAGGTACTATTATAAACTACATTTCTCTTCTCATCATTACCCTCTAACCAATTCCAGCCTAGTTTTTCTGTTGGAAAATTCTTTAATGCGACCTATTAGACATAAATACCGTCCAGCAAAAAATAAAATTTTTTTCATTATAATGGGAGAAAAAAAAAATCAAAGTATACATCATCCTTTCCACATGGAAAAATTATTTCAATTTCTTTATTTGAAAGATATTTAGCAGAACATTACACTTGCATCGCAGGAAAAAAAAAAGGGGGGGGGGGGGGGGGGGGGGGGACATGTATACAAGAATTTAGTCAGCTAAAGCCATTTGATGGTTAATTCAAAGACTCTTATTTGACTTTAAAGGAGAATTGTACAGGACTTTTCACACAAAGGCAGGAATCTCTTGTGTGTATTAAAATGCTAACGATTGCATGAAGACATATGCCAAAGGCATAAATTAGTCAACTGATTCCTTTACATTTAAAAGGATGGGGAAAAAGGACAAGTATCATCAACATTTAAATGATGACATTTCAGTATTGATCACCAAAAAAAAAAAATCAAATATAGCTCAAAGAAGAAACTTTTTTTTTTTTTTTTTTTGATAAAGTGAAGTCTATACTCAGGTATGTTCTTAAAAATTACAATGTGAAATGTGAATTCTCCATTCAATACTGTTACATTATGAATGTACTATCAGTTTGGTCACTAACAAAAAATGCTGTATTAATTCAGAGATGCACACCTGTTTTCATTAAGAAGTGCATTAATCATTTCTGCCCAAATAAAATAAGGGCAAAGGAATTAGGTAAAATTGGAAACCATAAAAATACAGACCGCTGAAGCAATGAGCTCAAATCTGCTGCAAAATTAAAATATAAGGTAGAAGTCATTCTCAAAGAGTGCCATGGGCAACCAAGGTCTCAAATTTTGAGACCCAATGTTTCTGATTCTTGAGTTTTTTTAGCATTCTCCTTGTAAACCCCATCTACAAAGAATATCTTCACTTCAAATAAGTTCAGCAATTGTGGTTCTTTCTTTGCTTCTTTAAATGGCAATCTAAATCCATTTGAAACATGTTAGCAGTTCTTTGTTTAATATAAATTCTATTGTTCATCATATTCCACAAAATTCACTTCTGAGCCCAAATCCTCACTTGCTACATATCCCGCATCTTTCATTAGCTCATTTAATCCATCCAATAAAGTGTAAATTTCTTCCGCATGGGGGTTTGATGTGTCGCCCACCATAAACGGCGAAAATCCTGAGCCCATGTCGATCCAAGCACTGCCAGGAGCCTTCCTCACACCCAAATCCCCCCATGGAAGTCCTAACCTCAGCTACCATGTTCCAACAACCATCAGCAGCATACATATTAGCAATCAAGGCCTAGTAACCTGAATTTTCAGGACTCATTTCTAACAGTTTCTCAGTTGCCCACTCCCCTAATTCTGTATTTCCATAAATCCGACAGGCTCCTATTAGAGTAGCCCACATGGCAGGAGTTGGCCTGTAAGGCATTGTTTTGATTATTTCTTTTGCTTTGTGCAACAAACCAGCCCTGCCAAATAGATCAACCATGCAAGAGTAATGCTCCAGTTGAGGACTTAAACCATAAACACAAGGCATTTTTTCAAACAGCCTCTGGCCTTGGATTACAAGACCAGAATGGCTACAAGCTGATAGAACCGCAACCATGGTTATATGGTCTGGTTTGATCTGGAACCTTTCCATCTCTTCAAATACTTTCAGTGCAGCTTGTCCCTCTCCCTTTATTCCATATCCAGCAATCAAGGAAGTATAAGTCACCTCATCCCTTTTGCTTAACGAATCAAACACTTTTTTGGCTTCTAAAACTTTACCCGACCTTGCATACATGTCTACAAGAGCATTCCACAAAAGCAAATAGTCCTTGAACTCTTCACGCTTTGTAATGTAGCAGTGGAACTCCTTCCCATGTTGCAGATTGGCCACTCGAGCACAGAGGGGAAGAATACTGGCAATTGTCACATAACTTGGTTCAATTCCAGAAAGCAACATCTCTCTAAATAGGAATGATGCTTCCTCTGATTGATCCATGTGGCTGTACCCAGAAAGCATAGAATTCCAAGTAATTATACTCTTATTTTCTACCAATTGGAACAAAATATACGCACGCCTTAGGTCTTTGCACCTAGAATACATAGTAATTAGTGCATTCTTGACACTATCAAACTCATCACAACAGCTACGAATTGCAGAACCATGAATTTCTTTTCCCAGTTTAATTGCCCCAACGTGGGAACATGCACCCAAACCAATAAGCATTGCCACAAAATCCAAAAGAACGCCACAAGTTCGCATCTGAGAAAGCAAGTCAAGTGCTCCCTTAAAATTTTTAGCTCGCAAGCACCCACCAGCTATAGTATTCCAAGTTATGATATTCACTTCATTATTTGTAATTCTCATGCTTTCAAAAAGCTGAAATGCTTCCCCCCACATTCCCTTGGAGGCATAAGCAAATATGATTGTGTTCCAAGAAACAGTATCCTTTTCTGGCATTTTGTCAAACAAACTTCGAGCAATATCAATTTCCCCAAACCTCCCATACATGGAGACCAAGGCATTATGTACAGACAATTTCCACCCAGCAGAGCTAGCATTAATAGAATTATGAACCTCCCTACCAAAACCCAAATCCAATTTTTCGCCACAAGCTTTGAGAACAGATGCATAAGTAAAATTATCTGGTCTAATCCCCTTATCCACCATTTCTTTATAGGCAGAGAGAGCCTCCCCAAAAATCCCATTACTAACATAAGCAGAGATAAGCAAATTCCAAGGCAAAGGGTGCAAAATACTTGAATTCGCAGTAATAGTACGGGCTTCAGCAAGGAGGTCAAAACTTGAGTAAAAAGTAACAAGTTTGGTCACCAAATTGGGGTGTTGTTCGAGACCCGAGAAGATAATCTGGGCATGAAGCTGTTGACCTTGTGGGAGTGATTTAAGGTTAGTGCAAGATAGAAGAAGAAAAGAGATGGGATGTAAGATAAGGTCATAAGAAGAAGAAGAGGCATGGAGCTGGATAAGAGAGTAGGTTTTGAATGCTTTTGATAGATGGCCTTGGCTTGCAAAGTCCTTGAGAGATGAAAAAAGGGATTCATCACTGCTTGTATTTGTTTCTGAGACAGAATCATTTGATTTGCATGATGTGGACGGCTTATCGTATTGTTCTGTACCTTGTCTCCATTTTCTAGGAATGTATTTCTGGATTTGAGATATAGAGATAACCCTTGGGATAGACCGAGATGGAGCAGGCGGCATACACTATAAATGTATGTATGTGTGTGTGTGATGATAGCATGGCCAGTGAGAACTGACCGCATGGCTTCACCCACATTCGCAACATGTGGCTTGGAAAAACCCACATTCGCGTGGCTTCACCCGCGTTCCACAAACAATCCCAAAACACATATTGGGGAGACAAAACCAGATCGGCGGCGAGATTGGTGGACTCGATTGACGCTGCAAAGCAAGAAATCGAACCTAAAGAACTGGTTGCGTCGACGATGGTGGAGCCGGTGATGAGTTGCACCAACAAAATATTGAGGGGGAGAGAAGAACCAAGAGATGGAGGGTGATGAGCCCGAACCCCGAAGGTGGGTGACTGGCTGGGTTGTGGGAGAGAAGAGCTGAGAGTGAGAGAGGGGAAGAAAGTATCGTGACTGAGCAACACAACAGTGTAAATAAGATGGTTATGCCCAGGGTAGATATTCATCAATTCTTTCATACGTAGTATTTAAATAATTATTTTTTTTTGGATTGGATTATTTAAATAAATTAAACATAGTAAAACAATGGTTAGCACTGATTTGGAGAAATTTCCCTCACTTTTTACGTAAATTATAGTAAAATCATTTATATATCTTGATGGTAGTTTTTTATCATAAGGCCAAGATACTAATCGATTTTTGGTGTAGACAAAGATTGAATCTCAAATCTTCTATTCAACTATCAGAGACTTTACTAGTTAAGCTAACTGGAACCCACTACATATATACTTAAACAGCTTAACTCATTAAGTAGCTCTTGTTATTAATAGTAAAAGTTAATAAATTTATTTTTATAAGAAAAGTTAATAATTTTTTGAATTACACTAAGTGTGAGACAATTTTTTCCAATCTTTTCCTCCTAGGATATCTTGAAAAAAGTAAAAACTAAAAGGAGCAATAATGTCTATATTATATATTGTCATATTACATGCACGACACTTTTTCAAATAAGATCGTGACTTTAAAACATGATTTTTATTCAAAAATTGAATTGTGTGTAGGGGTGTAACAAGTAATGTGCACCAACAATTATCCCTTATGGATGGGTAAAATCTGTTACACCACATTCTGTGATTTCATAAACTAAATTTGCCAACTACTCGCACTTTTGGTGTGGTAGTCACTCCACAAGTATAAGTGCTTATGGGGTGTGGGGGATAAGGACCAGGATTCAAATCTTCAAGAGGGAGTTTCATACACACATACACTTAAATTAAGTTAGAGTAAAAATTATATCTTGTATAATAATAATAATAAAACTATATTCGCCAGACTCGCTATTCCATTTTATGAAATGTGTAATAACTAATAAGCATCCCCCGTGGGAAATATTGTACTATAGTAGTCTAGCATTAAACCCAAAACGACAACGGTCCCTTTTCTTTGTTTCTCCTAAATTTTCGATCTCCCGCCAAAATCCAGCACAGAGAGCTGAAATTCGAAATCCATCGGAGGAAGCTACAGAAAGAGAAAGGCAGCGGCCGAGATGGGGATGGGTTCAAGGTCCGGGTCCGGGTCCGGAGACCCAAGTGGATACATGGATATCCTGGCTTCATACTTTCCCCAACAGCTTTTCCCAACAATCGAAGATGACTGCCTCAACCTCACTTCTGCTCTCTTTTCCTTCTTCTCCACTCCACTTGCCCTAAATCTCGCTTCTCAGGTCTCTCTCTCTCTCTCTCTCTATTTTAGCAATTGGATTTTGGAGAGTTGTATGTGTTTTTGAATGTGGATTTTGAGGCATTTTCATTTTCATCTCTAATTTTCAAACTTCGGCATTTGTCACTAACGGGTTTGGGGGTTTCTTTGAAAATTTTCATGTGTAAAAGAGTGTTCATTGTGTTAATTGTGCTAAAAAAAAGAGAGTAAGAAGCAAATAAACTAAAAAGCTAAAAGAAAACAAAAATGTTCATTCAAGCTCGCCAATTTCATCTCGGATAATTTTCTTAGTGAATAAAGAAGGTTGATATTTTTTGAATTAACCACAGGTAAAAGATGACGATGGCGTTTTCGTTTTGTCAATTGACTTCCAACAATTCCAGAAAGTATGTGATCTCGAAGAGTTTTACATAATGCTAGAGGATAAACCTAAGGCGGCTCTCTTATGCATGAGTGCCGCAATTCACAAGGTACAAAGTGATAATTGTAGAAATTTCTTGAAAATTTTTGTTTTTGGCTTAGCATATTTTATCTTTATTTAACATGGAAGCAGGTTGTTTTGAATAATTTGGAGAAAAACATGATTGAAGATGGTGCGAAAATAAATATACGACTTCACAACTACCCTGAAACTATGATTGCCCTGAAGAACTTAAAAGCAGCTTATATCGGTAAGTCTTAAAAATATTCATCACTAGTCCAAGTTTAATATATGTTAAGGAAACGATATAGACAGTATCACTTGTTGACATGACAGACAAGCTTGTATCCGTGCGTGGTACTGTAGTAAAGGTTAGCACTGTCAGGCCTCTAGTGGTGCAGATGAGTTTTCACTGTGCAAAGTGCAAAACTGAAATTACGCGTATTTTCCCTGATGGAAAGTTTTTGCCACCACAAAGTTGTGATTTATATGGATGCAAGAGCAAAAATTTTAATCCAATTCGATCTACTGCTCAAACAATAGACTTTCAGAAAATAAGGTGAGCTGAGTGATGCTAACTTCTGCTTCATTACTTCCAGAACTGCTATTTTTGTTTAGACATCCCTCTTTCAGCTAATATTGATAATGTTTTTTGATTTTCCCTCCGCTAACTTCAGGCTTCAGGAACTTTTAAAGCCTGAAGATCATGAAGAAGGTCGAGTTCCTCGTACAGTAGAATGTGAACTAACCCAAGATCTTGTTGATGCATGCATACCTGGAGATGTGGTGACTGTCACTGGAATAATCAGAGTAATTAATAATTACATGGATATTGGAGGAGGTATGATAAAGAGATTACTTTGACACTGTTTATTCAGTTCATTGCTAGAGATGGATTGTTGCATGATTAGTTAGTTCTTTTATGTGTGCAAAGTATATTGATTTAGTTTAATCACACTTCCTTTATGATGGATGAAAAGAACATATTCATAATTTGCGGACTCTGAACTCTTCCTTACTGCTAATGCTGTTTGGAGCAAACTTCATTATTTTTCAGGAAAATCGAAAAGCAAAAATCAAGGGTTCTACTACTTGTATCTAGAAGCAGTTTCAATAAAAAACTCCAAGTCACAGTCTACACCTGAGGATTCACAAGATTCTAATTCTAAAGCTAGAGCTACGGAGCTGTGCAATTTATTCTCATTTTCTCCGAGGGATTTGGAATTTGTTGTGAAGTTTAAAGAGGAAAATGGCTCAGATATCTTCAGGCAAATACTTCAATCTATATGTCCTTCAATCTATGGACATGAGCTTGTTAAAGGTAATGTTATATATACTCCATTCATTGTTATTTATATGGTCCAAGGGTTTCATGCTAAATCTTTTATTTTTTTAAAGTGTGGTCTTTTGTCATCTTTCTTGTTCTTCCCTTACTGTTTTACTTGATCGTTGTAATTTTGGTTCTTGATCTGTGCCCCCATAGTACATTCCCAATGTACTCGGGTTGGCTGATTTCTTATTTTAATAAAATTTTCACTACTTATCAAAATTTTTTTTTCCCCATTGCTTGTTCTATTCTATTACAATTGTCCTCACCCTGTCCCTTTATAAGGGTATGATGCTGACTAATCCAAAAAGTAATGTTTTGAGTATCTTGCTTGGCAAATATAGAATGTGCTAATGTTTTGTTTTTGACTCTCCAAACCCAATTTCCCATCTTAACAACTTCAGTTGGAACAAATACAACAGTTTATGGACTTGTTAATATTGCTTAAAATGTTTACTCCAGTAACACTCAGTTTCTTGAATTTGATATGAACGAAAACAATAGATTGCATTGTAAAAATCATAATAAAATATTTGAGGTTGTCCCTCAAGTTTCTCCAAAAACTATGCATCTACTAATAATGTAATGGATAAACAATTGAACCATTCCACATGCTCCAACAACTCCATGGGCTTCAGAGGCTTTCTGGTATGTAGGAACTACAAGAATGAGCACCTACTAATGTCCACAGACCAAGTCCCACGATATATATGATGATGGAGCCCTAGAACAAAAGAGACCATGAGAGAGAGGAGCACTCTTAGAGGGGCAAAGCTTTGGTCCAGTGCTGCAGTGCACTGGACTGGACACGATGTGGACAATGTGGCCAATTTTAGACACGTGTCCAAATCGTGTTGGAGTGCCAAACCCCTCTTGAAGGCTAGAGCTTTCACTACGGCCAGCTATGAGGGAGGTCACATTGTCTTGGCAACCCTTTTTGTTTAGGAAATTGTGCTCAAATAGCTACTTGCAGTAAACCTTAGAGTTATGGTTTTTCTGAATGTTGGGTTGCCCACATCACATGGGCATTGTCCACATCACGTGGCGCGATGCCAACATAATACTTCAAAGCTTCCTTTTATTGTGAATGAAAGAAGAAATATGGATTCACGAAAGTTTAATTCCTGATTCACTTCTTAATGGTATGCTTCTGGTTCATTTAGATAATTAAGATCAGGTTCTAGGTTATGGTTCAGGAAGGATTCAATGTGCTAATTCTTTAAATTTTCACTGACATGTGCTGGCCACAGATATAATGGCATTTGAGATAACTATTTCTTTTGTGAAATCACATAATTGTATACACATAATTGAGTATGAAAACCTACTTTCTTAGGCTGCACTCTAGATTATGTCCTTATTGAGCATGTATCTGAAATTGAGGTGTTTTTATCGAATTTCCTTTTTTCTCAACAGCGGGCATAACATTAGCACTGTTTGGAGGTGTTCGGAAGCATTCAAAGGATCGGAACAAGGTCCCTGTTAGAGGAGATATTCATGTCATAGTTGTTGGTATGTTTAAACTCTTTTTGGATGGAACTAAATCTGGTCAGTTATTTACTTATTGAAAATGAGAATGAAAATGATACCACATCAAAGTATTTTCATCAACTAAAGGTCAAGGATTCAGGGAATATTATACCGTTTATGGGGAAGAGAAGTTGAAGTTGTATCATGTTAATTGTCATTTTACTAGGTGATCCTGGATTAGGAAAGAGCCAAATACTGCAAGCAGCTGCTGCTGTTTCTCCACGTGGCATTTATGTATGTGGCAATGCCACTACAAAAGCTGGCCTCACTGTAGCAGTTGTGAAGGATTCCATGACAAGTGACTATGCTTTTGAGGCTGGTAGTTATTTCATATTTCCCTTTCTGAATTGTGATGTTTTGGCTATCTTATTTGTTTACTCTGCCGCATTGGAATGTGAATGCCTTACTAATGATTCAGGTAGTGGTTGATTGACTGAATTTCACAAAGTATTTCAATTTTCAACAGATTTTTGAAATTTTCTTTGTGTTGTTTTCATTTATCTTCAGTGTTTTAATATTCTCAAAGGAGATTTACCACATAGTTAGACACTTGGAAATGTTATTGCTATAGAACAATAGGTTTGATAACTTTTGATTCTTGCAATAGATAATGCAATATATTGAAATATTTAGTGATTTTGGTTGTTCTATGTTTTGGGGTAGTAATGGGGAAACCTTTAGTTTTCTTTTTGTCTTCTGTATGTACTCTATTATTATAGCCTTATTGCAAAAAGAATGCCAAATGCCACAATTATCTAGTTGAAGCTTTCAAGCAGAAACATAATCTTTTGAAGTAGTCAAGCATTAGAAATTTCTGATATGACAGGTGGAAAAGAGATGAATTGTTTCTGATTCTTGTCAAATAGTTGATTAAGCTTCCATATAAGGATTAATCTAATAAAATTATAGGAATTTATAACGTCTCTCCAACTTTAGAGCATAGAGACACGACTTCTGGGTTGTTTGACAACTACAGATCTGCCTGACTCAAAATAGTTTTGCTAGCTAAGAAATCAACATATATAAAATTGGGTCCATGAATGCTCAATGCTTGTGAATCATCTCTACCGCATGGAAAATTTTAACTCTTATACTCTTTAAGTAACAACTGAATGTCCCAATAGGTGCCATGGTACTTGCAGACGGTGGGTTGTGCTGCATTGATGAGTTTGACAAAATGTCTGCAGAACATCAGGTTTGTCCCACTGTTAATCAATCTTTTATGATTGCTCTCTTTAGTATCAAATAGGTTTCACTTATCTTGGGATTACTGCAGGCTCTACTGGAAGCCATGGAACAGCAGTGTGTCTCTATTGCAAAGGCTGGACTGGTAGCAAGTTTATCTGCCCGAACTTCAGTCTTAGCAGCAGCAAACCCTGTTGGTGGTCATTATAAGTAATCTCTTAAAATTTCATTTTATGATTTAATAATTTCTTTCTAGACTGTTCCTTAAGTTGATATTAGATGAATTTATCTTTCTTCATGGGCCATGTAAAAATCATGTAAGTAGTGACAGATGACACTGAGTTGGTAAGTAGCAGAACGACTGTTATATTATTATAGTGTGATGCAGATTATTATGTTTTTCAAAAACATGTTGATAAATTTTAATATCAAATATCCAAATTGCAGCCGAGCAAAAACTGTGAATGAAAATTTGAAAATGAGTGCTGCACTCCTCTCACGATTTGATCTGGTTTTCATATTACTTGATAAACCTGATGAATTTCTAGATAAGCGAGTCTCAGAGCACATCATGTCGGTAAGTTTCCCCATCTGGCCTTTCTTTGGCAGTGCATGATTATGAATGAAGGTCTATGGGACTATGCCATTTATCTTTAGCATTAATACTGTCATGCAGTCACAGTGACAATTTGGAAAGTAATCACTTATGACACCCAAATGGGTAGTGGAAATTTCTACAAAAATGTCATGAACAAATTTTGGTAGGATTGATACTTTAAAAGGAAAAAAAGAAATGTGTAAAAGAGAAATAAGCATGTGTTATTGTTGTTGTGCAAGTAATGATTATTCCCAAGATAAAAAATATTTGCAATTATCTTTTACTGTTAAACATACATGAATTTGGTTAACTAGATAAAAATACCAGGTGTACTTAAAATTCTTCAACAAATTGGAGTGTCAGTTTTCAAAGTACTGGTTCTGTAGGACCACAAATTCTTCTAGGTAATCTTTGTGTGTGTAATTCAATAATAAAACTCACATAAATGTCTGTTTTACAGCTTCATTCTGGACATGGAGAACTTTCACCAGCTGCAAAAAAGCTACGGAGAGGTAGTGTTTACACTTTTTATTTCCCCTCCATCTTTGACTTAGGAAGGAAGTTTTCTAATTATGAAAGAAATCAATTTGACTGACTTCAAATTTTCTCTGAAACTGTTTATGCTTTTGCTTCACCAGATGCAGCATCACAGAGTGCTCAAGGCATAAATGTGAGTGTAAAAGGTGGTTCTTTAGTTTCTCAGTGGAGACTTGACCCAAAGAAAGATGTCGATTTTGTTCCACTACCAGCTCAACTTCTTCGCAAATATATTGCTTATGCTCGAACTTATGTCTTTCCTAGGTGATTTGATTGAATCTCTACATTGCATCTCTAATGAAGATATTTGCTATTGAAAAATATAATGTTTAGTTCTTTGTTCTTGTTTCCTCTTTTTCTTTATGATTATTTTAATTTTAATTTTCAAAATCAGGATGTCAAAGCTGGCAGCAGAAATCCTGCAGAAGTTTTACTTACAACTTAGGGATCGTAATACATCAGCTGATGGTACACCAATAACTGCCAGGCAACTGGAAAGTCTGGTCAGGCTGGCAGAGGCTCGAGCTAGGCTAGACTTAAGAGAAGAGATAACAGCCCAAGATGCAATGGTGAATACTCTATGATCTATCTAGATGTTAATATCATCGGTCCTGTCACCATTCCTTTTCTCATAAAGGATTTTGATCCGTAGATTAAAGTAGGAAAAGATGTTTGACAACTGTAAGGGAGCTTAATTTTGAAAGTGATCTTGCAAAATATAAAGTACTCATGATTTAAGGAAGCATTTTATAATTTTTTTTTTTTTTTTGATAAGTAAAAGCATTTTATAATTCTTGAAATGGCCAACAATAGAAAATCCAGTTTGAAGCTAAAGCTACTTAAAAACACGAGAATTTTCCAAATGTTTGAAGCTGAAAATGGTCGTAAATAATGGCATGAAGGTTAAAAAATTTTCTTTTGTCTGGCATTCTTAAGTTTGATGCAACCCTATAACATGAACAAAACCATTATTCTAATTAAAGGTTGTGGATTATATCTGCAATTTTTTTAGCAATAATTTTGATTATTGATCACTCAATTTAAATGAAGTTTAGAACAACTATACCTTTGGTCGTACAATCTGGATCAGTACACGTGAAGTTCATACTTAACGACATGTATCTTGCAGGATGTGGTTGAAATAATGAAAGAATCCTTGTATGACAAGTATGTTGATGAGCATGGTTTTGTGGATTTTGGTCGGAGTGGGGGGATGAGTCAACAGAAAGAAGCAAAACGGTTTTTAAGTGCTCTCAATAAGCAATCAGAATTGGATCAGAAAGATTGCTTTTCGATTTCTGTATGAGCTCTTGCTTCTCTTGTCTTTTCTAGTTATGATTTATGCTCCTTTAGTCATGCATATATATATATTATGGTATTTCAGGAAATTTACAGCTTGGCAGATAGGATTGGTCTTAGGGTTCCTGATATTGACACATTTGTGGATAATTTAAACAGTGTGGGTTATCTACTCAAGAAGGGACCAAAGATATATCAGGTACAAATTGCAATAATTTTGTAAACTCTTTAAGACTCAGATCCAATATTGCATACATGCCATTAGAGAATTATAACGTGGGTAACAAAGGATATAGGTTTTTAGTAACCAATTTGAGGTTGCAAACAGTCATGATGTTCTGGAACCTCTGGCCACTGAACCAAAAACCTAGGTAATATCTCAGATTGTTGTTAATCGACAATTTTGACAAGAACAAATTTCTATCTATGCTTCTAAGGTTGATATTGTTATGAACATGAATGCATATAAAAGGGTAATCTTCAATAATAATCACCATGATCATGAGTGGATACCTTCAGCTCTTACCGCGCATCCATTTAAGTTCAGTGACATGCAACTTGTCATTAATCATGCATTCTCTTACAGGTGCTGTCCTCATCTTATTCACGAAGTCAATCATCAAGGTCAAGGGGATAAACTGGAATAGCATTAGAGAGCAGGTCCAATTTTGTTTCTTTTTAAAACATTCTTCTGAAGTCCTGTCAAATCACTTCAGATGCATCATTACTGATTGTCATCAATGCTAAAAAGTTGTATTGATGGGTTTATGGTAACATCTATACTAAAAAATTCTTCAACTATATAAATTGTAAATTGAGCATTATGTCATGTATATATTTACAGATTGGATAACACAAACAATGTTGGGCAGCAAGTTTGTAGAGACAAATAGTATGTTGTTGCCCTTAGAAGTTCAATATGAATGAATTTTCATCAAAGCATGCCTGTCTATTGCATTGTTTAAATTGTTTAATCCATTAAAAAAAAACTGAAAATTAGCTCATGAGTAGTGTAGGGATTGCAACGGGCCAGAGCAATTTATATAAAACCTGTCCCTGCCTCGTCCAATCCCACCTAACACAAACATGGGTTGGGTTTATCCGGGTCAGGTTAGGTCAGCCAACACATCTATCTTTTGAAATAACTTTTTTAGCAAATAAAGTTCAATAACCTCACTGACAAACACATAGCACACAATATTCAACAGTCTCATAGACAAGATATACATTAAAAGCATTTAAGTATCATTGGGGTGGGGTGGTGAGGCCCCAAGGGTCAGGAGTAAACTGTAAACTACCAATCCTGGTTAGGTGACAAAGGTGACCATTCATGCATAACATAGAAGATTATTTTACATATACATTTATGCTTCATAACTTTCAGATCCAAAGCAAATGATTACGTTTGCTTTCCTCCTCTTTTTTGGTGGGAAATTCCAACTTCAGTATTATAATATACAGAGACATACCAGAGTGGTCAAACAGAATCAGAAGCATACTCAATTACCCATTTCCATCAATAGGTTCTAACCGCCACTCACTCCCATAATAAGAATTAGGCAAACCCAACCAAAATTTGAAAGCCTCTGCTGCTCTCTTCCTCTCGATCCTTCTGTCTTGCCTGGCCTGTGATGCATGCTTACTAGTAAACATCCTCGAATGCATTTCCACGTAGATTTTTGTAAACTTGGTCTTGTTTGGTGGAATCCCATACTCTTCCATACAAGCCACAATTTCTAAAGCCTTTTTAAAGAAAGCTGCCCTCACACAGATATCAGCCAGCGTGTCTAAAAGCCCTTCATCTGGTTTCAATCGTGGTGGAGAAGTTGAAGAATCAGGAACCTCTCCTTCCCTTTTCACCCCGCACCTCTCCTTTACTTCATTCCAGAGCAGAAGTGCCTCTCCTGGCTTTCTGGCCAATGCAATTCCATTGGCCAGACTGCCATAAGTAGAGACATCTGGGTAAAACCCATTCTCTTTCATTTTTTGAACTATTTTCTGTGCTTCTACAAGCAATCCCAGTCTACAATAGCCTTCAACCAACATATTCCATGCAATTAAATCAACCTTCACTCGAGGGTCATCGAGCATCTCATCAAATACCTGGTTAGCCAGCTTTGGTTGACCAGACAAGGCAAAAGCCTTCATCAAAGTGGTATAACTAATCTTCGTGGGAGCTATTCCTCTTGCTCGCATCTCGTTAAAAAAGGCAAGAGCCCCTGCACTGTCATCAACTAGTATACACCCATCAATCAAGATATTATAGGACACCACATCAGGCTCAATTCCTGCATCATCAGCCATCTCCCTAAGCAATTCCTTTGCCTTGTCTATCTGCAGTTGCTGGCAGTAACCCTTGAGGAGTACATTGTAGGTTATCCGATTCGCAGCTACACCAATTCTTGTCATTTCAGCTAGCACTTCACGAGCCCGGTCCATCAACCCTGCCTTCACCAGCGCAGAAACAACAGTAGTATATGTTACATGGTCAGGGTGACTAGAACTATCATCCTGGCGCCGCATTGCCTCTAGCATTCGGACCGTGTCAGTGACACGACCAGCCTTCATATAGCCTTTCATTAGAGTGGTGTAATCTCTAGTGTTAGGAGCATATGCTTTCGGCAACAACGGTGGCTCATAATTGCCCGACTCAATACTATTAGGAAGCAACTTCACAAACACATCTCCGTCTTTGTCTCTATATCTGTCTCCATTTCTATCCCCATCTTGATCCTCTTGATTCGAATTTTCTAAATTTGAGTCTCTGAGAATCCTGCAGAGATCTCTCCTACCTTCCCTCATTGCTTGAACCATTTTCTCCGCCGTTTCTAAATCTCCAAAACCAACATAAGCTGCAATAAGCGAATGCAATGTTGTCACACACAACGGAATTCCCTTCTCAATAATCCTCTCCAATACAAATACAAGCAAATCTTTCCTATTAACTCTAGCACACAACTTAATCATAACATTATAAGTTAGCACATCAGGCTCAGCACCAAACTCAGGCATTTCATCAAACAATTGCAAGAACCTCTTAGTGTCACCCAAATTGGCACAGGCATTGAGCACAGCATTGTAAGCACCCGTGTCAGGCCGCGAGTCAGCAACTATAGTGGGGTCTGCGAATTTGCGGACTCGCTTGGTCACCGACCCGAACAACTTGAGCGCTTCAATGGGGCCGTCATCGCCCGAAGCCGCAAGGCGGCTCACCACAGCACTCCATGCCTTGACATGTGGAAGATAGCCAGAGCGGAGCATGGACTTGACAATTGAACTGGCATAGAGCGTGTGGCCAGCCTTGGCGGCTGCCACGGCGAGGAGGCCGAGGGAATTGGCATCGAGGCGGTGGAGCTGCCGCTCTTGGCGGAGGCGCGTGATGATGGACTGGGCGCGTGTGAGGCCTACACGGGTGTTCAGATAGGACAACTGGGAAACCAAGCGGCTAAGGCAAGTGGCACTCGGGAGATGAGTGCATTGAGTGTAGGCAATCCAGGCTTCCTCTGTTTTTCTTCGACGGAGGAGAGTTAAAAGTTTATTGTCTTGTGAATTTTGTAGCTCTGTGGTGGTGGTGGTGGTGGTGGTGGTGAGAGAGAGGTCTGATGGGCTGGTGTGATTTGTTGCGGTATGTACACGAAATGGGTGCTTGGATTTAGTGGTGGTGGAGGAAGAGGGTGGAGGAGAAGCCCAGTGGAGAGTGAGAGTTTGGGTTAGTGGGAAAGAGTTAGAGGTTGATGATGAAGAGGAAGATGAAAGTGTTGGGAATGATTGCAGTGGTTTTGCGTTCATGACTGGGCCATTTGGGAGAAACAGGAGTTTGGAGTGGGAAAAGGTAGGAGCTTGGTTTGAATTTTTTTGGGAAGAAGAAGATAATGCGAGGGAGAGAGAGTTTCAGGTTATATTGAGTGGAAGTGGAAACTACTACGTCGAGTACATCCTGTCCTCTTGTTTGGTCACGCATCCTTACGGTTACTAAATTGTTGGATTTTTTTACAGTTAAATTAGTTCTGATGTGTTTTTTGGTCTTTACAGTTAAATTAGTTACTTCTCTTTTTTACTTATTAAAAAAAAAAATTAATAAGGCTCTTTAAGATATTGTTAATAAACCATTAAAAAAAAAATTTAATACAATTTTTATAAAAAATATAAAATGTTTCTAAATCTATGATCATAAAACATTCGTTAACTTAAAAAAAAAAAAAAAAAAAAAAGGCATTTCTTTAGGTACGTGCATTAATTTTTTTAATTAAATTTATAATTTTTATAGGTTTACATTGTATTTGCAATGTAATCTTATTTTATAGATGCAAAATGTGTATAACGTTTTTGCAACAATGTAAGTTTACTCTGTAAGTACAAACGTAAAACAAAAATTTCCCTTAAATTTAATAATGTGATTTCTTTTTATTTTTTTGGTGATAAAGGAAAATTTATTATTTATTTAAAATAGAAATAGCAAGGTTCTAGCCAGACAGTGCTTGTCATACTACATACTCAAGTTATCAAAATACATCAAAAATAAAACATCAAAAGGTGGGTTATCAAACACCACAAAATCTTGATCTTGACTAACACCTCTTTTAGCAAATGAGTCCGCAATTTGTGTAATTTTATTGGTTATTGAGCCATATGATTGAATTTAATTATATTGAAAAAATGTAATATTTTTATATTGAATTAATAAATGCAATCTTGTTGATGACTGCAAGGAACTCCTCCAATGCCTCCCATTGAAGAAAATCAAGCATTGCTTTAGAGAAGTAGAGATGAAAACAAGTGTGCTGATGCATTTGCTAAAGTTGAATTTAATTGAGAAACACAAGGTACAACATTTAAGAAATAGTACTCCTATGATTTCTTCATTTAATTGGCGGACAAAAGGTTTTCTCATGTGTTAGCCAAGATCTAATACATTCCATCTCATGGTTATTCTAAACAAAACCATTCTAGATTATTGTTACTTGTTGGTATCTAAGACTACCTATATTCTATCTCATGGTTACGCTAAACAAAACCATTCTAGATTGTTGTTACTTGTTGGTATCTAAGACTGCCTATGTACTTCATGGTGCCTAAAACAGAGTCCCCCCAATACCAAAGCCTCATCTAACCCCAATTTAAATTGGCTAACAAAAGATATGAGCTTTGAAGCAAATACAAGTTTCGTGACGGTTAGAAATGAATTAACACATAATATTGATACTTTGATAATCAAGAATATAAAAGAGAGATAAACAAGAAAAATTTATATAGATATACTTGTTTAGAATATCATACAAACTTTTAAGGATAGTAGTTGGATTGTTCCACACGTTTTACGTACTAAAGTACTAGGTTTAACTTCTTAGGTAGGCTTTGATACCAAATAACAACACAGAAGAAATACTCACTTTAAGTTATATGAAGGAAAACTTATTTTACATTCGTTGATTTTTAAAAGTTGTTCTTTTGTAGAATAAGTGTGGTGAAAGAATACAAATAAAAGCTTGATAGAAAGATAAGAATGATTACATAGTTGTCCTAACTTTACTAAAATGGCCTCAGTAGTATTCTTTTCACTTCCTATTGACAATGTATTCGCACAGGTCCAAATTATCCAAGTTCTCTCAAATCCATCATTATACCAATATATTATCCAAGTTCTTTCAAAATCCATCATTATACCTGTGGGGCCGGTTGTCCAAAAAGATGACATAGAAATCATAGGAAGTGGGCTTGTGGCCCAACGGCCCAGTCCGAGGACATTCACTTATCCGAGGATGGTTAAAGAAAGGTATTTTGGGAGTAATATAAGACAGAGATGTAAGTCGTATATTGTGGCCCAAACTGCGTCCGAGGATAAGATCCACCTCTGATACCAAGGTCCGAGGTAGATGTAACTATTTTAGTATTCAAGGTACTCCACCAAGTTGCATATGAACTAAAAAGTAAATATAGAACAAAGGAGGAACTGGGAAAGGTAGCAAATATCTTCTAAAGCTGCTACCTCCACATTAAATACTCCCCAGCTAACTCTCTGGCCGCATTAATGTGGAGGTGATACCTGAACAGTAACCAAGCAGCCTTATGGCCACTGAGCGAAGGTTCCAAGAAGTGCTGGATGGAACATAAAGAAGTTCCCAGAGTAAAACCTACACGTGTACAGCGAAAATGGGATGAAGAATGCAATATATAACAAGAAAGTAGGTGACATTAGAGAGAACTTTTTTTGGAAGAAAAAGAAAAGAGAAAAACACGAGAGCATCCATTAAGATACCTCTTGAAACCTAGCCGAGGAGAATGGATATCGTTTAACTAATTTGAAGCTTCCTTTGCTGTACAATGATCATGCCTTTTTCTATCAATTGGAATTAGTTCTTACACCCGCTCTCTATAAATTTTATTGTTTGGGCTTAAACCCATCCCTCTTTTGGGTCCAATCCAATTTAAGTCCCTACAATACCAATATATCGTATTTCAATAAGTCTTAAGGACAACTTATTTCACAAAGTTTTTCATAACTTCCTGAAGTGACAGGTTGTGAATTGTGAGAAATAAAAGAAATGCGAGTGATCGCCCACCACTTGCTCTTGTAACTAGTCATCTCACTAAGCTGTGTCCATAACAAAGCCGATCTTATTTAGCACCTTTTGGGTTTGTTTGGATACCGCTCATTGCTAAAAATACTGTAACAAAATAATTTTTAAATGTGTAAATAGTGCTTTAAGACCCAATTTTAAAGCAAAATTTGCTAAATTCTATACTTGTGGGTCCCATGAACAGTACACAGGAGAGCATCCATTAAGATACCTCTTGAAACCTAGCCGAGGAGAATGGATATCGTTTAACTAATTTGAAGCTTCCTTTGCTGTACAATGATCATGCCTTTTTCTATCAATTGGAATTAGTTCTTACACCCGCTCTCTATAAATTTTATTGTTTGGGCTTAAACCCATCCCTCTTTTGGGTCCAATCCAATTTGAGTCCCTACAATACCAATATATCGTATTTCAATAAGTCTTAAGGACAACTTATTTCACAAAGTTTTTCATAACTTCCTGAAGTGACAGGTTGTGAATTGTGAGAAATAAAAGAAATGCGAGTGATCGCCCACCACTTGCTCTTGTAACTAGTCATCTCACTAAGCTGTGTCCATAACAAAGCCGATCTTATTTAGCACCTTTTGGGTTTGTTTGGATACCGCTCATTGCTAAAAATACTGTAACAAAATAATTTTTAAATGTGTAAATAGTGCTTTAAGACCCAATTTTAAAGCAAAATTTGCTAAATTCTATACTTGTGGGTCCCATGAACAGTACACAGGACCCACACAAAAAAACGCCAAATGCAGATGTTTGGTGTTTTCAGTACAATCCAAACATACACTTTATCTTCAACTCAGTACGGACAAGGATATGGTGAAAGCCAGAATCAACTGAGACAGGAGAAACATGGCAGCACACAAAATAAACATGGCAGTGTCCAGTGCATTTTCCACGTACATACCCATAAAACTATTATTGCAGCAGGAACAAAAGAGCAACTACATATAATGATAAAAATATATACACAAAGCTTTATACATGAAATTTTGGAAGTGCAACCCATCTATCTGAAATTTTGAAAGTGCAACCCATTCTTTTCCTGTACAGCTCCCCAACATGAAATAGATAAACCACCTGTAATTACAGGTTATTTACATATCCCTCCAATTATAGTCAGCAAAGAAAGGAGCTTCCTTTTGTTCCAAACAATCAGCTCCTCCTCAACAATCAGCTCCTCCTTAACCAGCCAGTCTTTTATCTACACCACCAGCACCTACTCTAATAATTACAATTTCACAATTGAGCACCTGTTGGACAGCGATATCTGACGCTATGATAAGTGGAATGATCCTTGTCCTTCTGTTATGGCATATAAGAGCTTCTCTCTCATCTTCTCCTGAAACAAACAAACAAAAAAAGTTGAGAAGACATTTTTTCAATGTTTTCTGTAACGGTTTCAATGAAAATGTGTGCTAGAAAGCCAAGAGAGTTCACTTTTGAAGAGTAAGCTGGCAGCTTAAGATAATTTGCACAAGTCATCACACTAGGTAGGTCAATGTCAGCCCAGTTGCCACAATGCTGTATAAAACACACAGACAATAAAGAGATAGTCAGATGATAACTCAAGAAAGAACAAAAGGTGAATTGAGCAAAGCAGATATTTTGATGGTACAGACTTTTCTAACAATTGTCAACTTTGGATTGAGAGACGCCAAACCTCCCGGGGGAAGCCTAGGTGCCCCAGTCACAAACTGCAGAAATGCTCGTCGCTGTCCATGGTCAAACTCTTGTATGATTTCCAGCAACTGAAATTGCAGAAGAAGCGGGTGATTTTCTAGATTATGAATGCAATTGTCGATTAGTAGATAAGTAAATACATAAAAGATGTATGAACACTGACATTGACTACTGGAGGACTGCTGGATGTGTATCCATGATCAAACTTGATATGATCCAGGAGCTCGTTGAACTGATTAAAAGAATGTATAACATCTTTAGTAAATATAATCAGTACCCCAAATACATAATGAAAGATTTTAAGTGATACGATACATACAGCCCAAGAATCATGTTCTCCACATAGTAAACGCTCTAGTTCCTTTTCAGTAAAAATCTGAAGATGTTCAATAGGGAAAACCTGAAAAACCAAATACAAAACATTCACAAATTGGATTATCATATTGCTCATAGAAAAGTACATCCACAGTACAATAAAATCAAATTAATAATAAAAAAGCTAACGAGACTCCAATTCAGAGCTCTCTACCCCCCACACCCCCCCCCCCCCCCCCCCCTTCTCCCTAGATTGGAGTAATGAACCCACATCAAAACATGTTAGGCACTGTCAATTCTGGAACTTCGATTGCAAGTAATAGCGGTAAACAAAGCTGACCAGAGACTATGAACTATACTGTTATCTAAATGAAGATCTTGAGCTAAATTTGAAGTTCAGGTTTCAATTCTTTTGTGTCACCTTCTATCACTTTAGGCCTACAATAGAAACCTCCCAGTCTCAGCAATATAACCATACTTGTGATGCAGTGGCTATTTAGGAGTCAGGTTCCAAGTTTTGTTCAGAGGTGACAGCGGTGAATGAGGTAACCAGAGACTATAAAATAGGAATGTGTCTAAATTGAAGCTCTAGGATTAGAATGTGATTTCTACAATAAAATGGCTGCATTACACCTTATGTAGCATTTGAAGGTAAAAATCAACCATGGAAATGAGGGCATCATAAAAATTGAAGCCATTACCATAACAAATTTCAAAATAGGAATTTTGAAAAGAAATGATGCTGTTTCAATTGTTTTTTTTAATAATTCATGCCTACTTCATAAAAAAAAGCATGTAATGGTACAGACCTGGTTAAATCCGGATTTAAAAGCTTCTACTTGTCTAGAAATTCCACTGTTTATAGTTGCATCCACAACAAGCGAGATATATTCCTCCAAGTTGCTCATATTAACCTGGTAAAACATGAATAAAGTTCAGTACATACCTCGTCATTTGAAAGATGACCCAAAAAAATGCATTCATATTGAAGTGTGCATTACCATTTTATGATCAGCGCCAGAAGTAAGTACATAGTCAGGATACCCAGGTAGAGTAAAATCAAGGAAAAGATCTTCAATTCTGGTATTCCGAAAGCATGAATCAAATTCAGGTGGTGAATTTTCTTCGCAGACAGATTCCAAAAACTTTTTCCTATTAACAAGAGCCTGAAACTCTAGCAATGTCCTACCAAGCTCAGGATCAAATGACTGGATGTCATAGAGAGTAAGTTCCTAGAAAAAATTAATACAAATAATAAATTATTAAAGAAATCAAGGTTTAAATAATAACACTATCATGCAAACTAACTGCTAACCTGACAATCCTATACAGAGTTGCACTAATTTTACATAGAATTAGGACATACCTGGCCAATAATGAGTTTATAAAAGGCTTTAGAGAAATGAAGATCCAAGACCCTTCCATCTTGAAGAGACTTTGCAACCACTTGGCCCAAAAGGACAAACTTTTTCAGAACTTCAGAAAACCGATTATCAGATGTATTTAAACTACATGGCCATGGACATGGGAAAAGTCCAGAAGGTGACATCAGAATTGCCATATCCTCAGCCTGTAAGCTTGTCCTGGACGCAAATGAACTATGATCCTCCCTCCACATAACTAGGCCAGACTTCTGGAACTCATGACTGACCAAGGTATAGAATTCCAATGTCGGACCAAGACCAGTACCAACTTCTTCATTATATTCCACTTCAATAAGCACTTTATGACGCGCATGCAGGTCCATCATTTGGGCAGCAGAGTCCAGAATCTGGTTGCGGAAAACTAAAAACTTCTTACGCGGCAAACTGCTAGAGCTGGGCCGCCTGTCACTAGTGGGCCCTGAATTACTATGAGACAGTTGATGAGATTGAATTTGCAGTTGACCAAATGCTGCCAACCGGAAGTACTTACATCTTGCCTCAAAACTAAATAGAAAAGGGCAAGAAGCCATTAACTGTTTACACCAAGAAGGCATACCACCAGTGGACACAGACAAAGAGTCCCGCATCTGCTGTTCTAGTTTTTCTGTCAATTTATTGCTTACAAACTCATTCTGTGGCACCGAAGGAACTACTACCTTTAGACCATCCAAGTTATCAATTTTTCCTTCAGCAAAAGCACATACCCTTTCACGGGACATCAGATGAAATGCATTTTGGGCCAAGCCTTCCAAGCTTTTGAGCAGAAATAGTATATCGTAAGTAGGACTTGACCTCTCCAAGTCAGAAGTGAGTTCACAAGCAAACATGCTAGAGAAAAATGGAGCGTATTGCATATATGCCCTGACATTATCAGGAACAAAGAAATTTTTTTCTGACGGAATACATTCTTGAGAATTATTTTGGATAGGTTCCACAGCTCTTTTATATGTTAAAGTGTACACTTGACTCCACAATTTTGAACAAGTTATAAATTCATTTTCTTTTATTTGTTGCTGGAGAATTGTTTGGTATAGTGTCAGTGTCCTATCCAGCTGTTGCTCTTCAAGGTAAAACACCAGTTTTGGTGAAGCATCTTCATCGCTACAAGAGGCAGGATGCTGAATTTCCTTATTGGTGTCTGGCTCTGAAGGAATGTGTAATTCTTGCTCCACAGGTTCCTGTTATGCAACACAATAAATAGATATCTAAGAACAGTGATACTACCTTGGTGCTAAAAAGGAGGAGAAGAAGACACAGCCCTAAAACTGGAATTTACACCACCGGTATACTTCCATTACTAACCCAATTCAGATGATGAAAAGTTTGTTAGGTGCAGAAAAAGCATGTAACATCGGATCAAAGCCATGATCACGAATCCAAATAGGAAAGTGATATTTATATAGAAAAAACAATTTAGTATAGATGAGGCCAAGATTAGCTGAGTTAAGATTATAAACTGATGATGAGGGCTCAACTAGAAGATTAACTTCATACAAAGATGTTTTGTAAGGATTTGTCTGTCTTACAGTGACTGCTTCTTCAGGAGCGGACTGAGACAATTTAGCATCATCTTCCTGCGGAAAATTATAACTGAGATTAAATAAATGCTCAAAGATTCATAAATTCCATGTAAATCAGAAAATTCCCTTCCCCCACCACCTATCCCTTTGAAAATAAAATAAAATAAATTAAAACAAAACAAATCAGAATCTTTCTTGTCTCTAGAAGAATCAATTTAGCTTAAATAATCCATATAACCTGCATATTAGGCAAATCTGTGGACATACTGTCAGGTTCCATGTGAGGAAAACCTTCTCCTGGGCCAGTACTTGCATTTGCTGGTAAATCAGGCGGTAGACAATCTGTCTGGCCCATAGCACAACTGGATGACTCAATGTGCTCATTTCTTTTAATGCTAACTTTAGGCCACAGGTATCCTTCAATGGCATCCAAAGAGCAAAAAGGATCAACAGTTTGAACATCTTCAGAATAGTCACAAAGGCATGTCTCCACATCTCCTCGCACAAAACGAACTTTTAGACATGGATGTAGTGTGCGGCGTCCACTTGGAATCGTGGCATAGGAGTTCCTTTGCTTGGATCCATGGCTCAAAATAACTGGGAAATTCTCCAAAGAAGATAGTGCACTCTGTAATTTTTGTATCAACACCACTAGGGGCAAGTCCACAGAATGGGGCTCTGAAGAAGACAAGAACAGCCTTGCAAACACCTCAAACCGCTTTTCTACAACAAAGAAATGACCATTTACACCCTGACCCTCACACTTTTCTCTTAGGTACTGGCTATTGGATAGGTAATTCAGTAGTGATCTCATAATTCCACTTTCAATAAATTCAAAAGTGGAAATGGTTTCCCTTCCATTAAGATTAGCCATAATTTGATGCAATATACAATAAAACCTCTCTTCAGGCTCAGCAGGAACAACATTACTAATTGTCATGTTAACCAAATCACTTAAAGTAGTAGACAAAGTTCTGAGCTTTTGAAGAATATCAGTCACTCCTTTCTCAGAGTCATATAATTTTGGTGCAAAGTAATTAGTCTTTATGTGCTTCGCAAGATTGTGAACAGAATCCTTTTCAAGCTTGCAACTACCAGTTTCTGATGCTGTAGCAGATTGACCAGTAGCAAAAGCATAACATAAGCATCTCAGGACCTCCTTTGAAGCTAATTTCTGACTTGATTCAAACGGTAGCTGGATGCCACTGAACACTGGAAACATCAACTGCGAACAATTTTCTTGTGTTAGCAGTGCATCAATAGCAAAGAAGATACCTTCCTTGATGAAGGAATTCAGGAAAATATCAGAAAGCTTTTGCAGGATCATCTCAGCAATCTGTAGGGCTACCAATAGCACATGCTGATCCTTTCTAGTGAATACTCCAGCCAAAAAGCTGCCAATTAGACAGATAAATATGAGCTTGAGTTAAAATATAATTTAGATTTTCTACCAAAAAGAGAAGAAACCTGGTTCACCTTGAAATGTTGGCATTCTTCAGCAATTCAAGAAGCATGTCAGATTTGCTCAAATAAACTAACTTGTTGACAACAGATAGGCAGCCATAGCAAACGTATAAATTTGCACCAGAATTAACCACCTGCCCAAGTGTTGCAGGAAATATTACAAAGCCATGGAAGAAAAATAAAAATCAGTTGAACAGAAATATTCAGAAACCAACCTGGATCAACAAGGGAAGTATATCCATCCCAAATTTTTGCAGAAGACTGGGGCAGTTAACTAAGAAAGCTTCCTTATCTGACACTTGTTGAGCATCTAGATCTCTGGCTGAAGTAGGTAGAAGCTCATTAAGCAACTTCAGAACTTCATATACCTGAGGATGAAAAAATAGCAATAACAACACCATTCCCTTTTATAGCATGGAACCCATAATTCAATTTCACAAGCAAAATTGGAAAGCAATCAATGAACGTATACTAATAATGGTCTTCCAGTCAAGAATGAACACAACCATCTATATTATAGAACAATAACTAAATTCCAAGACTCACATACAAAATTAAAAAGCAATCAGTGAATGTATAACAGTGACAGTTTCAGCCAAATTAACACAATATACAACCAATCACCACAATCTTTGAACTACAATTTTGCAGAAAACTCAGTGATTTAAGATATTCTAACGTAGGTGAACATGAGATCTCCAATAGGCATATTCTCTGAATCCAGAGGCATACACATGTGACTTATTAACAGCTAGCACACTCGGTATTTCTCTAGCCATACATAGAGTTCTTGCATCAAAAATAAAAAATTAACGGCCATTAATTTGCACATTGGCAACATGTGAATCTGAGATCCTTATGTGCAGCTTGCAGACCAATTCTCAAGGAAAAAGGCAGACAAATAAAAGTAGACTTTTCCCAATAAGAATGCATTTACAGATATTCAAAAACTTGAACATGCAAAGTTGAAAAACATGTATCTAAATGGAATTTTAGTAGATCAATTCTCACCTCTTACCAAAACATACATAGGTAAATATTGTGATTATGTGCTAACTCATACTCTTACCTCCAGAGAGACAAGAATTTTCTTCCCCTGACTATATAGTTAAGAAACAAACATCTAATGAATTCTTTTTCATTAAGCCCTCCCAAAAAAAAAACTAGAACTAACAGCCCTCTTTCTCTCCAGTCCCACAGAAAAATAATTTTTTTTAAAAGCTTTCATACTCAATTACAAAGGCATATAAAAATTATTATCTTGATCTCTTACATGCATATAGGAGGTTGTTTTGAGGCACATGGAAGTACAAAAGCTCCAATGTATCTTTTTACCATTACCATGAATAAAAATTGATTTTCCAAGGATTCAATCCACATTGATGCCATAAGAGATAAAACAGAGTTGTATAGGCAGAGATGTAAACCTGGTTGCATTGTCCATCCACTGTATGAGGAGAAGACATTCCATGTGAGAGGTCATAAGTGGATAATATATCCTTCAATATGCTGCTTATATTGAGCTCATATAGAGCTTTGAAGGCTACAATTGAACCAGAAGAAAGTTTGACAAGTATCCCAATCAAACCCTGCCAAAATATAGTCTAAAAGTCAAGATTACTCTTTTAAAGTAGTAATATCAGAAAAGAGCTGCTTCAAATGCAAAATTTAGAAAATTTTGCCTACATTATAAACAGGTCGGGATACAGTAGTTCGGCTATTCAAGTCTAGAAGATGTACAATTTGACCAATCAGCGCATTCTTACAAAGTTCATCCAGCATCTCAGAAGACTGACTTACTTGCTCCACTATTTTAATCAAGCAAATAGCAACATATTCGACAAGCTGAGAATTTGAAATAAAAACATAGTGGAAGGTCAATAAAAGATGAATTGACAAAAAAATATTTCTTGAAAAAATAAATAATTATAAAAAACTCTATAAACAGTTCATGCCTGTCTATCCTCATGCTGAAGAAGATTGCACAGTATGGGAACAGCTTCCATAAAACGTGAAGGAGATTCTGATGGAAGTTTCTTACATATGTTCACCACAGTGGATAAAGCAACCCTCTGATGCAAACAGAATGGGGGGAAATTATGTTTAAAACACCCTCAAGATAAAACAACTGAAAATATCATCATATTCCAAATAAAAACGTATTTTATATTGGCTTGCCTGTACACTTGTTGGGAAGAATTCGATAAAATTTAGGACAGCCATAATTGCCCCTGCCTGTAAGCAAGCAAGCGGTTGCTCCCGTGATATCTTCTCCAAAGCTTGCAGACACTACAACAAAACAGTATTTATAAGTTCCCATATAACAACACTCTTTCCTTGTATAAACAAGGTCATATATGTCTTAGACTGGATAACACACAACTAACCATATATAACTACATTACCTGTTCAGCAACATCCACGTACTCGAAAACCATTAATCGACAAAGAGCAGGAACTGCATCATGCCTAATTAAGAAATTAGATGACCGAGGATACACATCACAAATATAAGTTATAGCCCTTATAGCCAGCAACATTATATCCGGATTACTCTCGTGCTTTGCATATTTTACAAGAAGTGGAGCTAATGAGTCGGAAATCATGCTTGAGAGTGAATCCTCTGTACAAAACGACAACACTTCACACAACTCAGTAAGCGCAGCCAGTTGCCCTGAAGGCTCGGATTCTTCACTCAAACTTGTTAAAATCCTCTTGAATTTCCCATGATCACCGGAAGATCTCTGCCTCTGATAATCCCGATAGTCGCGAAGATTGTTACGCCTCTGCCCCGCGTCATCAGAATCACAAGACCCATATGCTGAATCCCTCTCGGGTTCCCCCTCTGATCGGCTTGAAGCCGAAGCAGAAGAGGAAGTGTCCATATCATTGTCATGGGTTTCATGTATTGAATGGGTGGAGTTCATATGGGTCTGAACTGAGGAGTTGGATGAACTGGGTCTAAAATCCAATGAACTACACGCCCTCTTATCAGCTGGCAATTCATCAACCATTTCAGTACGCTTTTGTCCACGATTACCCATTTATGATCAACAAAACACAGAAACTCAATAAAAATAGCCACCCTGTATAGTCCAAAATCTTCATCAGATGAACCATAGATTATCTTTCTCATTAAAATTCCAAACCCACAAATACCATAATCATCAGAATAATCAATAAAAATTTATTCTTTCCCAAGTTGAAACTTCCTTTTACATAAATAAATAAAAAAAACACAACAGAAATTTACAACCCAAATGGAAAAAAAAAATAAAAAAAAAAAACTGTGCTTGATCAAAATTAGTCAATTCTAACAAAAAAAAAAAAAATCAAACACAATCCAAAAGAATCTATACCATAAAATATATACAATTTCACAGGTAAAAAAAACGAAGAGGAAAATTTAAGATCAGCTAAAAGAAAATGATACAACTTTGATGACATTAAACAAAATTATAAAAAAAATAAATAAAAAATAAATAAAATTTGATGATTTTACGGTACCAAGTTTGTAGTTGTTTTTATCAAGTCTATAGGGAATCTAGGGCAAACTGCTGCTTCTTCTTCTTCTTCCTCTGTTTTCTTTCTTTGTTTTCTTTGGCGATTAAAATTAAGGTCTGTGATGCTGATTGTGATTTTGATGGTGATGAAGAAGAGGGCGTGAGTGTGAATAATAAGAGCTTGTGTATGTATCTATCTATCTCTATGACTCTATTTATATTTATATTTATATATATGTGGATTTATTTAATTAATTGTAATTAGAGTTGTTATTAACACAGTAAAATAGTGATACTGTGTGTGTGAGGTGCATTGAGGGTTGGTGTAGGGTCAGGTTTGGCCGTAGAAAAGTAGGGTTGTGATTATCGTGATTTGACGTGGAGGTTAAACTAGGTGTCCACGGTTAAGGTTTGCCCTTGAGAATCGGAGATGATAAGAATTGTTAGCTTGATCAAGTCATTTGGACCGTCTGATTAGAGAGTCTTTGTTTGGCTGGCTGTTGCACCGCCTTATCCTTTTTTCCTCTCTCTCTTTTTTTTTTTTTTTTTTTTTTTGGGCCTGGGCTTGGGCTGAGTATTGGTAATACTTGATGTTCACCGCCATTTGGTGATAACTGATAAGGTAGTTCTAATATAGATCACAAAAATAAGTAGTTACGATATTCATTGTCTTATTTAATTTCTAAAAATAATGAAGTTGGTGATAAGTCACTGATATAAGTAGTTATGATATTCATGGCCATATCAATTTAAAAAGGTTATGAAGTAAAATTTGTAATATTTTTAATATTTTTTAAGTCTATATTCACTTATTTATATTTGATAAAAAAAATGTTACAACTTACCATCTTTATAGAATTATTTATGGCATATTCTAATCTAAGGTTTTTCTTTTCTTTTCTTTTTTTAATGGAAGGATGTTAAAAGATAGTCAAGCACAATCTAGTAGTGCTGTATTCATCACTAACCACCAATGGGTGAAAAATAAAAGCTACTTCTGAAAGAGATTCAAATGATATTTCCTTTGCTTTTGACTGTAAAAGGGAAATTATTATCTATTCATTCATTTCAATTCTCTCTCTACCTACTATACGCAAAAAAGTTGAGCATTTTGTTTTTGTTTCTGTAGCTTTTTCCCCCTCCCCCAAATCCATAATCCATGATAGGGATATTAAATGAATGAAAATGTTCTTAAGAAATTGTAATTTTTGTATTTAGAATTTTGTAGGCAAAAACGTCTTTTCAATTTCAATTAGAAATAAATATTCCGGTAAATCTTTTTAAATCCCTAATATCAACTCACTTCTTTAATAAAATGAAATAAAGGATAACTTGGTGATCAACCTATGGAGAGGAGAATCCTTAAAGAGAGATTACCCAAAATTGTTTTGGACGATTCTCCACTTGAGAAGGAAATTGTAAAAAGATTTTGCCGCTAGCATCAGGTATGGAATATTTCAAAATATTCCTAGTAATGGAAATTATTATAGTAAATCCATTTGCTTTGATGGAGAGCAAAACACCAGTGATGTAACATTGCAAAATTTTAATCGCTTATCAACCTAATTTCAACACATAATGGACAAAGGCAAGCAAAAAGATACAGAGATTGGGAAACGACTTTAGTAAAAAGAGACAAGGGCAGAGCTATGAGGATCTTTTATAATGTTTAATTTTACTAACAAGAACCAATCACAAGCTGATCCCAAAGCACCATTATCGCCTTTGAACGTAGAGGGGAAGAAAGTGGCAACATTGGTGTGCCGCACCGAGTCAGACACGCAAAAGCATATGCAATTTTGACGCAGAACTTAAGGCACGAAAAAAAAGCAACCCCTTGACGTGGAAAAATGCAGCATTTTACTCCCCATATTTTCCTTTACTAAATTACCCTCTAATCTAGAATCACATGAAGGGTTTACCCATAGTAATTAAAACTAATATTATAAAGAAGACAACTGTGTCGAAAAGATTCTTTCCTACCTTGAACTTGAAAACAGAGCTCTTCCAAGAAAGAAGTAAACAAAGAAGCATTCTTGCTACTCAAGAACTCTCTCACCTTGTCAAAACCAGAAACAACACCTTGTTAAAACCCAGTAACAAGAGCAAAGAATAAAGAAAATTGTTAAGTTTTCTTTCACAGTGAAAAAAGGGATAGCTTGTGACTAGTGGTGAGTTTGCACTCATGACAACCTTTGCTCTTTTAACCTATGAGCTCAAAGAGATGCAGGAAACCAAACCTGCAACCAGTTGACCTCAGTGTACTAAACACTGTCTAACTACTGTTTGGTAGAGATTAAAAAAACACAGGAAACCCTTATCCTTTCGTTTACATCAATGCATTAGAAAATTCATAAAATTCTCGGGGTGAGCATTCTTCCTTACATCATCACAAATTTAGCTCCATAACATATTGCCATAACACCCAGTTAACAAATCACAGGACCCAAGATTTACAATGTTTTCTTAAAATAAATATTTTAATCGAAAGACGCCCCTAAATATACAAACCATACCTAGAATACATATGGATTGGACATTAGTGCCCAAAAGACCCTAAAATGTCAGTGTTCACATAAGAATAAATATTTGTTGTGGGCACTGAACAAGATCTCCTCAAGCAGGACGCCAAATGGTGGAATTGGTAAAGAACGAGCAGAAATCTAATCTGAGCCTTGCATAGGAATCATCAGATGTTGTGCCTGAGACTACAAACATTACAAGAGACCAGTATGTAAGTCTTAGAACCAACTAATATGGGGAATATTCATAGGGGGACGGTTAATGACAGACCAGATATATTGCTTCCTCATTAATCCCAACACAGTCACCAAACCATGTGATGCATGGGAAAGTTTTGGGAATATGTTTGCATATATACGTATTTGATTAATAAATATTAATAAATAAAAGATAAACCAGAGATATTGATGAAAAAACAGATAATTTCATTAGAATGTTTAGAGAAGACTAAACATAAATTAATTAGTGTTTGTTTAGTCTAATACAAAGGCAAATTCTAATCGGTTTCAAAGGCTAAAGTGGCAGCACAAGAAAGTCCTAAAATGCTTCCATATTACTTTTTTTTTTAAATATATTTTTTAAATTACTTTTTTTTTTTTTAAGACATGAAACCTCACAAAAGCAAGGCTCTTTGGGCCCACCCCTAGGGAGTAAACCACAGATACACAACCCCAACTGCCAGAACCATGTATCAAGTAACTTCCAGTTTACTATTATACTATTAGATGTGAAGGAACTCATCACATGCGAGCATGTGTGAACTATGGAAGCAACCAGAAGTGATTTGGCACATCATTTCCATATTCATGAACCAATTGGGAGTGCATGAAGTGGACATCTACATGATACTCACAAGACACCAAGAAAAATATGGGAAAGAAAATATCACTGCTAAATTAACATTCCAACTAAGATATCAATATATCGTGAAATAACATCATTTTGTGCAATTCAATATTAAGAATACCTATGGAATTAATATGAATAAGCATGGGTCAAGGAGATTTTGACCATTATTGATATTCTAAATCTCTCTCTCGGTTTGTAACAAATTTTTCCTTTCAAATTATCAAGGTACAAAGAGACTTCCATTCGTAGCTGAAATTCGTTTACAAGGACAGGGAAAATGACAGAAGCTTGGGAGCACACTAAGGTGGCGTTTGGTACGGGGGAATCTACATTACTTTTGGCATCCAGATTCCTAGGAATGTGATTCCTAGGAATCACATTCCTAGGAATGTAGTTATTCCTATGTTTGGTTTTATTGGGAATCTCTTAAGATTCCTAGAAATGTGAGATGATAATGTTTGGTTTATTCTCAGGAATCTTAAATGAATTATTTATTTTTCCCATTCTATCCTTAGATTTGAATGTAAACTACCAAGTCCTTTAAAAAAAAATATTTCTCTAAATAAATAATGAAAAACCAAATATAAACTATTAATTATGACAAATTCATTAAAATTGTAGTCTAACATTTCAAAATGACAAGTACAACACAAAAATAACTATTTAAATTCTCAAATGCTTTATTCTTAATAATAATTTTTAAAAGAATTTAATCCATAATGGAGAGTCCCCTTCAAACTTTTTTTTTTTCCCACACGTGAAACCTAAATAAAACTTTGTTAAAAAATATATCAACAGAGTTGTCTATCTTATTTATGTTATTTTGGCGGGAAAAGATAAAGACCAGAGAAAAGATATTGATGATTTGTTTTATATTTTATCTTAATTGCTTAAATAATAAGAAAAAAGGGTTAAAATTGTCAATTTATAAAAAATACAATTTCCTTTAAGCTTGGGAATCTGGATTCCCACCTGTTTTAAAGGGAATCCACATTCCTACTGAGAGGGGTTTAAGGGGGGAATCCAGATTCTCCTGGCATCTGATTCCCTAGCGTGATTTGCAACCAAACATGAGAATCTTTAAACATTCCTAGGAATCCTAAAACATTACCCCATACCAAACGCCACCTAAAGAACAAACAGTTACACCTAAACGACGTAACATAGTAGAGGGAGAAAAAAGTTTTCCTATAAAATGATAGAGAGGATGGGGGAATTAACGAGAATAGAAGAAGGCCCCACATAATAGGATAACCATAGAAGGAAAAGACTAAACGGCATACCAATTTCAATTATGAGATTCCAATTTAAAAGCACCTATTTTGGCAGCAAACCCTAATTCCAAAAAGACTGGCTCTGCAGAGTACAGGGGATAGAAAAAGTATTTTAACACTTGTCAGCAATCTCTCCAAAATAGCAGGTACCTTCATCATCCTGTTATGGCATTTTCTAACTGATATAAAAAACTACAGGGCCTATTTTCCTTTTACTGATACCAGGCAAAATGTTAAATCATGATTTTAAAATCAAGCTATGATGTATCTATCAAAAAAAAAAATCAAGCTATGATGTAAAAGAAATTTCACTTGTAAAAAGAGTTCAAATAGCATACAGACACAAGCCACAAACCTAAATATGCTTATTCGTAAAATCATTCTCGTACACAATCACACCTTTCTATTAAACAAGAGTCATAATTTTGCCATTATTAAAAGAGGCAGAAGGGAAAAGAAAAAAATAATGACGGTTCAATGGGGAGTCAAAAAGAAAGAATGATTGAGCAAATGGGAAGCCAAATGTGGCTCAGTTTGCACTTCATAATGTTATCTGAAGAGGAATCAACACCATGAGTACATCAAAAGATATTTAGAAATTAAAATGTGATTTACCACTTCAAGAGATAAGGATTGACACTCTTATCTCAAATGGCATCACCTCTCCTAAAGTATGGTTATTGATTCAAAACCTACTATGCGACCTCTGAGCACGTGTGTGAGGCTCTTCTATTTTTTTAGGTAAAAGTTAATAATTTGCATAAATTATAATTCGGGATTAATATAATTTTCAATCACAAAAAATACCTAGGGGTGTGATGCGTGTTAAGCGTTTGTGGTGAAATAATTTTTTGTGATGTGATTAGTTTTTTTTTTTTTTATTGGAACCGTTGGTAGATTTTTTTTTTTTTATAGAAATCATGGGTGGGTAGCCAGCCTTTCTTATTTTTGGTTAGAAACGTGGGGTAGTGGGGCTGGGGAGTGGGAAAATTTTAGTTGATTTACCATTTTAACCTTATTTCTCTTTTTAAGGAATAAGAATAGATTAATTAAATTATGAGTATTTTTTTTATTAAAAAAAGCAATAACTAACTTTCTGAATCTTCTTAATATATACAGATGATAGGACACTGCATAAAACATAATCCAAGCATTGGAATAAATTAAACTTGACTTCATAGTTGATAGCTTGAAAAAATGTAAATCAAACTTAAACTAACCAAAACCAAACATGGCTTTTAGTATTGTCCAATATGTAGATGTTAGCCTACAATAGAGTTGATCATTACTTGGAGTCATTTAGACCTAACAACACAAAAGATTATTGATTCATTCTGGCCCAAAACCAAAAGATAAGCATGAAAGTGTTTTCTTATATACAAGCATAATATAAGCAATGACCACTTGCAACGGCTGCTATACTTTAGCAATATCTAATTATATTGGCCCATACTATATTGTGATATCTAGCATGGACACCTACCAATACAGTCACCAAACTTGATTGTTGGAACTAAGCTCAAGATTAATCCCTTTAATTTTTAAATGCTAGATTGATGAAAATGAGATGTTCTTAAAAAAATTTCAACTGCAAACCAATTTTGTTTGCGAGTCTACACAATAATCATGCCTTTCCATACACCATATTTCTTTTAAGCATGCCTATTAGGATCAAAGTTAACTAACATAATTAACCTCCAAATAAACCCTACTAGAGCTAGAATGGATGAGAAATAGGAAGTTCCAGTGCAACAAAGGCCCTTTTCGGTTCTAGGTGTAAAGAGACAACTTAAGGGAAATCAAAACAAAGTTATATCATAACCTAACAAAGTTTACAATTGTTAAATTACCAATTCTCCCAAAACTTTAAGATATTAGGAAATTGTGAATTTAGTCACTTAACCATAATTCTAACACTCCCTCTCACGTGTACGCTCAAACTACATTTTAACGGGTGAGGCCCAACATGTGGAATTTTTAACATTTTAAATGGGAGGTAGAGCGAAGACAGGGATCGAACTCAAGATCTCCTACTCTATTACCATGTTAAATTACTAATTATCCCAAAAGCTTAAGTTATTAGGAAATGATGAGTTTAATCAACTAACCACACATTTCTAACAACAACGAGCAATGCTAGTATTCCGTTTTTATAAGTCCTGCACTGTTCTTAGAGTTTTTTTTTAATTATTATTTATTATTTATTTTTTATATTGGTAAGTTCCACTCACAGGACCTTACCCTACACCGCCATCATACTAATTAATTTTGAAAACAATCCACCGGAAGTATTTAGTTTAGTATCAATGACGTGTGCCTATATTGTATGTAATGAATGAGAGAGAGAGAGAGAGAGAGAGAGAGAGAGAGAGAGAGATTACTTGAGAAGTTGAGTAATTAACACCTTGTGAGAAAGAACCTTGATGAGCAATCTGCACCATCACCAAAGATAGCCACCATAAGATGCTAAGAAAATTTCACACATAAAAATTAAGCACATACAAAGCCACAAATCATCACCTGAGCATTTGGGCTTGGCTGAACATCTTTCTTAGCAGATGATTCTCCACCCTTTGCTGACCCCTTGGTGTCACCCTATCAATCAAATCCCATAATTTTCAAAACCCCAATATTTAAAATCCAAACACTCTTATAACAACGAAAACAATAAACCCAAACACATAAAAAAAATGGGAAATTCTAATAACCAGCCACATCAATAAAAAATCAAAAATCAAAAATCAAAAAAGAAGAAGATAAATTTAACATACCTCCATCTACATCAGCACCAAGAAAAAACCAGATAACACGGAAGCAAAGAACACTCGGTCAGTCAAAACTTACAAAACAAAAACTCATTATCAAAAAAAAATTAAAAAGGTAATTAAGGATAATAATTTCATTTTCATTGTTAAAAAGCCCAAATTTTCAACGAAATTTGACCTCTCTGTATCTGGCGAGGTAAATCTTGAGCGGATCGATGTAGTCTTCAAACCCTAGAGTAGCCATAGCCCAAAGCAAATCATCTCCATTAATAGTCTTCCTCTTCTCTCTCTGGCACTTATCACTAGCCCTACACATCATTCAACCTCCAATCAATTAAACTCACAAAAAAAAAAAAAAAACGAAATTATATATAATAAAAAGTATGATCGATGCGCGATTACTCGCTGGTGATGAAGCTGATGAACTCAGAGACGCATTCTTGGACGGTTTCCTTGGCGTCCTTGGCGATCTTTCCATTGGCCGGGAGAGCCTTCTTCATGATCCGGCTAATGTTCGCGATCGGAAGAAACCGGTCCTGCTCGCGAACGTTGGAGCGCGGGCTCTGATCGCCGCTCTCGTCATAGCTGCCTCCTCCGTTCGGACTCGTCGGAACTTCCGCCATCGCAACCCTAGAAGAAGAAGCACTAGTCCATCACAAAACGACATCGTCAAACAAAAAAAATAGAGAGAGAGAGAGAGAGAAAGGGACTCGTGGTGGTTTGGTTTGTGTGAGTGAGTGAGTGAGAGCGAGAGAGAGAGAGTCTCTCTGTGTGTATTTGTGTGAGAGAGGGAGAGAGAGTTGGAATTGCTTACCTTATTAAAGAAAAATGGGCGCGAGAGAGGGAGAGGCTTTGGATGGAGTTGGGAAATGGAGGATCGGACGCTGGAGAAGAGAGGAGAGAGGAGACGACTCAGATGAGAGAATGAGGTTTATCAACACCGTCCGTTTTTTTTTTTCTTCTTTGAGGAGTGAGGTTTTCTTTTCCCTTTTATTCTCTTCTGTTTTTTTTTTTTTTTTTTTTTTTGGCTTTGTGTTTGTGCGGTAGGTAGGTACGTTTCGTTTCGTTTCGTTTCGTTTCTTTTATTTATTTATTTATTTATATTATTATATTATTATTCATTTCATTGTTCTTTTTCCCGTGTTCTTCTGCGGTTTCTGTTCTGAATTGAATTCGTCGATGCGATGAGACCACGTGTTCTGCCTTTCTGGCTTATCTCCCTGTTCTCGCCAGTCGGTCCGGGCGGTCTTTTCATTTTGCTAAACGACGTCGTTCCCTATTCTCTTCTGGGATGGGTTTGGATTGCACTGAAAAGGACTATGTCTACAATATTTTTATAATATTTTCATAACAAATTATAAGTGATTAGTTGTTATTAGTTCAAATTTGAACCTAATACTAAAATTACTTTTTTATCCCAACAATAACAATCAGTAACAACCTACCACTTAGGATTTGTTGTAAAAATGTTATGGACATATCATTTATTTCTTTTTTTCTGTAGGTCCTATGCACTGTTTATGGGACTTGTAAGTACAAATTTTTGCAAATTTTTCAACAAAATTGGTCCACGGCGTTATTCACACATTTAAAAATTATTTTGCTACAGTATTTTCAGTTTTCAGCAAAGATTTTATGTTATTATATTATATTTATCTCCCTTCTAATTTAGAATAAAATACTCATTTCCTCTAAAATGAAACATGTGAATATTGATGAGTTCATAAAATTTGGTCGTCCATGCAGTGCACTGGACAATCGTATTGCTTTAAACAAGCAATAAATGCAAGCTAATACCAACGGAAAGCCAGGAGAAAAAGGAGAAAGTATACCATATTTCGGTATAATTTATTGGAGTAATCTGATGTAGTTTTTTGAAACAGCTGTCACTTATTTATTGGGTAAGAAATACCAAAATAGATGCTAAGTTGGTATTACTGAAATATAGTATACTTTCTCGAAAAAAATACCGTGGATGACCTCATCAAACAACTCATTAAGCCATCAAATGCGTTACCAAAGAATTAAACGAAACCATTAAAGACTAGAAATGAAGAATTTACATAAATCACCTCAGAACAGGAAGAATGTATACACACATATACTGAGATATTCTTGAATTAAGATTATATTTTCTCTTTAAATATATGATTTTATCGTTGGAGACTCTTTGACAAGCACCACACCAGTGTCCATAGAGGGAGAAACAACTTTGTTATTGTTTTGCATATTACAATTACATTCACGCCAAACTCCATCTGGATGACCACACTACTGACCAAATCTTGCATCATCAATTACTATTGGTAGGAAGTGTGCAGAATGATATTTTAGAGGGTGGAAATTAACCTTCTATTTGTCTAATGACTTCCCCTCTTTATAGAAATATTTTTATTGAGTTTGTGTTAGAATTTGAGCCAAGCTTGGTCTGGCACTTGTTAGTAGGCATGACTCTTGGTTGGTCACATTTAGAGTCTGTTTGGGAATAGATTATTTAGTTGAAATTGGATTTTTATTGCTAAAAATATGGTAGAAAAAGCTAAAAGGTAGTTGAACTAGTATAGTGAGACCATGAATAGTACCAAAAAGTGCAATAAGACCCATAAATAGTAATAAAAATAAACTGAACAGTAAAAAAGCGAGCTTTTTAAACTAATGCCAAACGCAACCTTAATGGGATTTACTCTCATGTAACATAAGTTACATTAGAGTGGGTTATAAAATGGTGTAACCTCCCTCATTTGTGTAACTCGCGGCAAATAGAACATTTTTTTCCTCTCTACCATTCTCTCAGTTCTTTGGGCTCTCTCTCACAGTTCTTAGATAGTGGATATTGTGTGACTTGCTTTAGTAGTGAGCACCACCATAAACAACAACCATTTGAGCTATGAAAGCGCAGTTACAACGAGTAAAAGGCAAATATAAGAGAATTCTTACAATTTTTAAGTCTTAAAGGTCGTGCATTTCAAAGATTAGCTATTATCTCTTTCTCCAAAAACGTTTGGAAAAAATCGAAAATCAAAATATAATTTAAGAGATCACAAAATTTATGACCCTAAATGCCAAACAGCACTCAAGTAGCTGGGATTGGCACTTCGGTCTTGGTCAAACTGCCGACCAAGCCCTTTTTAACTTATAATTCTTGATTTTCCAAATTTATCCGACATCATTCTAATTTTCTAATATTTTTCAATGAAAATCAAAATTAAAATTAACTTTTAACATTATCTAGAATTCAAGATAATAATGTATTATTATTGAGATTATTATAAATAATTGTTTTAATAATTCAAGAAACTCCATTATCTCTAAAGATTATCATATGTTTGCACGTCTATAATTGTTTTGCATCTGAACTAATGAGAATCAAGCCTTTAGATGACTGTTAATTTTAATTAATCCTTTGAGGCCCAATCAAAGTTAACTAATTTAGTCCCATGCATGCATATCTATCGTAAGACCATTCATAGACTAATTTTCTTTTTATACGACCTTGTTTACAACCTTGATTTTATCTTAGAAAAATATCATTATTCCCTCAAATTCCGTGAGCCATTATGATATGAATTGTAGTCATAAATCAATTACAGAATTTTCAAAGCATGTGAAATGACCATTTCACGCTTCAACACTAATTTACACAAAATAGGGGGATTTTGATGGTTGTGAAATGTGGTGTCTATGTTAGCCAACTGCATTCAATAACTAAACCAGAGAATTCATGGCTCATTACTCATGAGTTGCATATTTGGATATTGATAGAGTTATCCCTGAAAAATAGAACCTTTTACCAGAACTAAGATATTCACACTCGAAAAACCACTCTACAGTCTATAGCAATAAGGAATGTGATATCAAGTTCAAAACTTACAAATTCACATCGATGGGATTTTTTCTTTCTTTTTTCTTTTATTTTGAAGGGGGGTGTTGGGGAAGAAAATTGTGAGCATGTTGTAACAAAGAATCAGAATTTTTTTCCCACCAGAAAGAGAAGCCATTTTTTGTTTGCACATGAATGAGGAGGACTATCGTGCAGCAGGCCGTGCAATGGATTCATCAAATGATAGGCAATTGTCAGTGCCACCCAAATCCATGGAACCCTGATTCAAGGAAGAGTGAATAGAAGTCCTTGACGCATCTGAATTTCCCTCTCTTGTAGCCACTGCTGCTTCCCTTTCTATTGTGATTGCATCTTGAATCTCCTTAAGAACTTCTGAAATTGTCGGTCTCATATGTCCGTGAGGTTGGACACACATCAGAGCTTTCTCTGCTATCTTCCACATTGATTGGATGTCAAATTCTTCGCGTAGTGAGGGATCGATGATTCCTTGAATGTCCCCACTCTCAATATGCAACTTTGCCTGTGAAACAATCATTAGTTAATTGATGTAATAAAAGGAGAGTAGTGAATCATTTCACTTCTATATTAAACAATTTGTATGAATGATCCATGCTTTTCACCAACCAGATAGCTTAATTATAAACCCGGTTTAAAACATTATTATTATTATTATTTTCGTGTGTATTCTAATAAATATTACTGTTTACTCAAAAAGAAAAAAGAAAATAGAGATGTTTATTTCACATTAGTTGTGTGTGTATAACATCCGCTGTTTATAACCCCAGTTTACAACTATAAAAGTTAGGACATTTAGTAGTTGTACTCTGGTAATGTAATGTATTATAAACTCGGTTTAAAACACTATTATTATTATTTTCGTGTGTATTCTAATAAATATTACTGTTTACTCAAAAAAAAAAAAAAAAAAAAAAATCAATGATTTAAACCTTTCCCAGAAACAAGACAAAAAAATTGGGAAGAGAAACCTGAAATAAGATTTGCATGTTGAAAAGTAAAATGCATCTATAAAAGCGACTACTACTTTTACTTGCTCAATAAAAAATGATTAGTTACGGGATGGATTTAATTCTATTATATGTCCCAATGCCAGCCTCACCAGAAAAAACCACACTTACCCACTGGACTATGTTACGGCAATTAACACCAAAGCTTTCATTAGATATTGCTTCATGACCAGATATCAGCTCAAGAAGAATGACACCAAAACTATAGACATCACTCTTGTCCGTCAACTGCTGTGAGATATAATACCTGCATATCATGAGAAACACCCAAAAAAAGAAAAAGAAAATCATCTTGATATGATCTAATACACTATGGTAGCCGATTGATCTAAGAAAGTGTATGATACAACAAGTGAAGCCACCCCTCTCAAACAAGAAGGGTTTGTTACAGGGATTGCTACATATTTTGGTTTAAGACAATATTTGTATTGACAAATTAGTTCAAGAAGGAAAAGAAAAGAAAGAAATACAACAAGTAGTGATAATGGCCCCAAACAGCTACACCTGCAGCAGTGCGTGTTTATGAATCCTTAGAGACCACAACTTTGTCCACAGTGACAACCTATCTCTATTCGTTTGTTTGTCTGATTATAAGTATTGACTCTTGTCAAAGGTCACACAAATGAGTAATCAATAGGAAGTTTCACCAGCCAAGAGCCTTGTGTCTTAGTAGCACTATTGGATTTGAACCCCACCACCCCTTGTGGCTCAGTGGCACTTCTAGATTCAAACCCACCCCCCATCCCTGGCCTACGTGTAGTAAGCAAAAAGAAACAGAAAGTTTCACCAAAAAGCAAATAAAGGCACCCATATCATACTTAAATGACAAGTCAACAACAGAAGCAACATGTATTTAAAGCAACAGAAATGATGCTTTACTTGATCATGAGAAGAACACCATATTTTAAGCAAGACAGAGAAAAGCCTTACTCGGGATCCAGATAACCTACAGTGCCCCGAACTATGCTTGAGACATGAGAGGCTCCATCTACTGCAAGTTTTGAAAGACCAAAATCTGAAACCTTTGCTCTCATGTGTTTGTCAAGAAGAATATTGCTGCTTTTCAAGTCCCTATGAATAATGGCTGGAACACAGCCTGTGTGAAGGTATTCAATCCCTAAACAAGCATGAAAATACATGAATCAATTTCAACATGCTTATAGAGGAGAGGTTTCTGTCAGCAGTATAAGTTAGCTTAAAAACCTCTTGCAGCATCCTCGGCAATTTGAAGTCGCTTGAACCAATTAATACTTTTGTGACCTGTTAATGGGCCTTGAAATATTATGCATGGTTGAGCTTTCAAAATAATATTGCTTCATTTAGAAACAAGTGAACTTACCATAAAGATGTTCCTTGAGAGTTCCATTATGCATGAACTCATAAACAAGCATACATCTCTCTCCTTCCTGGCAATAGCCAAGAAACTGTACCAGGTTCCTGTGATGTATCCTTGAAAGAAGAGTCACCTAGATCAAATTCAAGAATTTGAAAATCGTAAGAACTAGTTTTTAGTGTCTAGCACATATAATCCCACCAAATGCAACAGGACTTATTAAGAATAGAGAAACAATTTCATTAATCGACACTTTTAACTTCAAGAAAGACTAAAATGGAACATATTGAAGTTTCAAATCTCCCTGTTTCACCAAATTTGTCAAAAGAGAATTTGCAAAGAAAAAGAAGCAAAAGCAAGGTGATTTAGATAAAGTTACAAGCGACAAAGTTGGTATAAATTCTGGAGAGGGTACAAAATTCTGTAGAAAAAAGAATGGGATAGGGCTTTCCCTTCTTTCCACTTAGTTTATTTCCAGTTCAATGGCCAAATTTGCAACAGTCCCATGCCACTAGTTTATATTTCAAATTTGACATAAAAAAAAGTAATAAAGGAACCGTCACCAGTTTATAAATAGGTCAAGATAATGTGACTACAATATCAGAATATAGAAAGAGGTTCAAACAGTATGATAACTTACCTCATTTGAAAATTCTCGCTTTCCCTGGAAGGAATTACTGGTTAGAACTTTGACTGCAATTTCTTTTCCATCTTTCATTTTCCCATAAAATACAACTCCGAATCCTCCAGAACCAATCTTCTTTTCAAATTTTCTTGTAGAATCTTCAATTTCAGAGAAAGTGAAGCAATACGCAGCTTCTGTGTGCGCTTTGCTCTTGGAAGATACTAGTCTTTGAACAGGCGGGGAATGGTCAAGTTGGTCTATAACAAAATCAAAATAAGTTTGTTGAACCAACGGTAATTTTTTATAAAAACAAGATAAATGTGAAGATTTCTCAAGTTTCATACCTTGCTCAAAATACCTTTTCTTCCCTTTGCTCATAAATAGGCATGAGGCAATAGTAGCTATTAATAGAACACCAGCCCCAACTGATGACCCAATAATTATATTCATGTGGCTCCCACTTTTACTCCCTTTTCGAAGATTTATGTTCCCAGAGTAGCTGAGGAGAATCAAAGTAGAATGTAAGGGTTCAAATCAATGGTAGAGCTAGAATCAAAGTAAAATACACACATATATGCATATGATACAACACATTAATTTATAAAAACAAAAAAGAACTAAATCTATAAAAACATTAATAACAGAAACCTACAATCAAAGGATGAACTCTCCAAACAAGGGCACCATTCAAACCAATAAAGAAAAAGTCAAAGCTAATGTTTTAAGGGATTCAATTTAAATCTTTGTTCTAACATTACCCTTGTATCATTTTGTTAGAATAATGGTTAAATCCACCTTTTTTTCTAACAATTTAAGCTTTTGAGACAAGTGGTAGTTTTTCTTGGTATCAAAGCAGGTGGTCTTGAGTTTAAATCTTATCTCCACTATACCTCCCATTTAAAAAGTAAAATCCCACATGTTGGGCCCCACTTATTTAGGGAGAGTCTAGGCCCACACATGAGGAGTGTTAGAATAGAATTATTTAAATGATTAAATTCACAAATTTCTAAAAGCTTAAGCTTTTGGGAAAACTAGTAATTTATCACCTTTATTTGTATGTACCACAAGGTTAGGTGAGACCCATTAGTGTAATTAGGCATCTCATGAGATCAACACTTATATGAGCTGAATGCACATCATTAGGCATCAAGTATTTCACCAAACAAAACACCACTCTTCAATTTATTCATGGTATCAGAGTCTTTATGATCATCTATCAAGCTTCTATAAAGTAACTTCAATTCCACATCAATCACCAATGGCAGCTTCCTCTACATCAAACACCATGAATCTACCCTTACACAACATAGCCATATCTGAGTCCCTGAAACTCGACAGTAACAATTATCTCATCTAGTCTGATCAAATCAAATCCATTCTTATAAACACAAATCTCCTTGAATTTGTTGATGGAAGTCATCCACCACCACCCACTACCATAAAATCAGCCGATAACACTGAGTAACCAAATCCAGAATACTTGTGACGCAGGACAACCAAAACAAAATTAAAATAACAATAAAATAAAGGGATATGACCTAGGAGTCAGCACCTAGGCCTTGCTTGGAGTCAGCACCAAGCGGGAAAACCACTAGGAGTCAGCACCAGACCAAAGAAAGACCAAACGGCCATTGTTTTCATTCATCAAAATCAACTATCTCTCAAGGAGTACAATAGGTTGCTTATAAAGGATTGCTAAACCCTAGTTCTAAATGGCTAGGAAACCCTAATTGCCTTATTACAAAAATAACCTTACTTCTAAATTAAAAAGCCTAATAAGCTAATAGGACCTAAAACATTAAAATACAATGGGCTTGCAAACATAAATAATACTAAATAATAATCTTTTTGTGTCTCCCGCATCATTCTCCTCTGGTTGGAGAAAACTCGACCTCGAGTTCTGAAGTGTTGAAGGATTAGGATGCTGACAAGTAACACTTGCTTCAAATCTGGAATCACCTTAGGGAGCACAAGGAAAAGAAAAACCTTGAATTCCACCACATCAAACTCATTTGGAATAACAAAATCAATGTGTGGAATCAGTATAATCTCATCTTGAACCTTATGAACCATAGGAAATAGTGTGGTTTTAACCTCTTTGACTTCACCAAGATGTAGATCTTCAAGTACCATGGAGGGTTGATCAGAAGCGCGTTCAACAACTTCAACTTTCACATCATGTGCACCCTCAAGATTGCTGCATTGTTTTTGAGTGTGTGCCATTATCTTTTCTAGTTGGGCATTAATCCTAATGATTATTTGCTCTCCCAATTTCCACGACATAGGTGAAACATTCTGATTTTCCTTTCTTACACTAGCAAAAAGTGAACTGAGAAGATCCAAGGAAATGTCTTCACTTTCATCTATGACCAGATTCATAATTGCTTCCATGGCTGAAAGTACAGCAGGTTGATAGTTGGACCTAATTATCTTTAGGAAACTTTGAAACATCTCAACAACCAATGCATCACACTCAAGATCCATCATCACCAAGCATAACTTGACTTTTGCAATGGTATCAAGAATTGAAACCACCTTCTTATAAGAGCGAGTAGACATATGAGACATATTTTCAAATGCTGCCAAAATCAATTGAAATATTTCTTTCATTTGCTCATCCTTATATGGGGCATCTGGTGCTGTTATCCTTGTAATCTCAATAAGGCAAGATAAAACTAAAACCTTCACATCCATTTCAGCATGTCGCAAAAGTTTATTAGTGATTAGTGCCTTCACTGAGGGTAAAAGTGCATCTCGCATTGATTTGGATGGTTCTTGCTCCACATATGCTAACAAATTTTCAACTTTATCAAGAAGAGTGAGGAGATCATCAATGGAGGAGGGAGGGTTAAGGAGTGTATTCCCAGCCTCCTTAATCTCCTTCTCAAATTCTCTATCAAAGGCAGCCATTTTCAGCACAAACTTGGAGTCACAAAACACCGATATGGAAAATTTCCGAGAAGTTGAAGAACACTTGATGTGCACGGGTTGCTGTGATTATCTTGGAATAAGCTTCTAGGACTACTCTCAAATATTGCTAGGACTGGGCTGGTTGACAGGTTTGGATTTTTTGTGGGCTGGGTCGTGTACTTTTTTTTTTTTAAGAAAACTGGTGTTGTAAAATGTGGACTTTTAACAAATGGGTCGGACAAGGGCTTGAGTGACTGTGTACAAGGAGTTTGTTGTTTTGACTGGGCAGTTTAATGGGTTTCAATTTGGGAAATGGTCTGGGTTATAAAGGTGGGTCGGACCAGCTTGATTTTTTTTTTTTTTTTTTTTTTTCTAAGAATGGGTTTGGACAAAGCCAGTGGGTTACCTCATGAGATCGGATCGATGGAGACTGATGAGATTGCGTGTGGTGTGACAATGGGCGAAATTGAAATCATGGCAGCGTGGAACAGAGGTGATGGTGAGGATCGAAGTTGCTGGCGGTGAGTCGCTGCAACTGGGGCTTGTGGATGTGTATAGCAGTAGTCACGGCGGCAAGCAAGAAGCAATGGAGGTGGATCTCCGGTGCGAGGAAGACCAAAAATTGATGAACCAGGGTCAGCGGTGATAGAACTTCTCTGTCTTCGTGGTTGCAACTGGTTTGGTGATTTGAGTACGGGCTTAGGATCTATGGCCGTGGGGTTGGGGTCTTGGAGTGATTGGGATGTTTGTGTCAAATTGTCAATGGTGGCGATACGGTGGTGGGGCTGGCAGAATTTTTTTTTTTTTTTTTGGGTGGGAATAAGCAACGGTGATTGAGATTTCTAATGGGTTGTGACGATGGTTCAACAGATATTTTCTTTTTTTCTTTTTTCTTTTTTTTGGGTTCTGGATTCACTGCGACGATGCTTCAAACAGATCGATGTTTGCTCTGATACCAAAACTGACGCAGGACAACCAAAACAAAATTAAAATAACAATAAAATAAAGGGATATGACCTAGGAGTCAGCACCTAGGCCTTGCTTGGAGTCAGCACCAAGCGGGAAAACCACTAGGAGTCAGCACCTAGGGTAGACCTGGAGTCAGCACCAGACCAAAGAAAGACCAAACGGCCATTGTTTTCATTCATCAAAATCAACTATCTCTCAAGGAGTACAATAGGTTGCTTATAAAGGATTGCTAAACCCTAGTTCTAAATGGCTAGGAAACCCTAATTGCCTTATTACAAAAATAACCTTACTTCTAAATTAAAAAGCCTAATAAACTAATAGGACCTAAAACATTAAAATACAATGGGCTTGCAAACATAAATAATACTAAATAATAATCTTTTTGTGTCTCCCGCATCAACTTGCAAGGGCAAAACCTTGATCATTTTTTCAATAGTTGCTTTGATGGAATTGGTGCCACCTTATCCATTGGATTAGCTACACAAATTCTTGGATAGTCATCATCAAAAGCTGTTTGGGATTTTCTTGCCAATTTGTATCAACATCAATCCTTGGCTAGAAAATCTCCCTTGCAGCAAGAAACTCCTAAACGCAAATAAGGGGACCGCACCACCACCACCAACTACCTGCAACATCCAAAATCTCGTGTAGACTCGCTCACTACCATTGGTGAAAAGATCAAAGATATTGATCTTGTTACATAAATCTTGAATGGATTGGGTCCACAGTATGATCCATTTATCACTGCGATTGAAAACCGATTTGAACCCATCACCTTCATTAAAAATATGAGCTCGCTTGCTAACCCATGAACAATGTTTAAACTACTCTCACACAACCCATGCTCCACTCCCATTGGTGAAAAGATCAAAGATATTGATCTTGTTACATACACCTAGAATGGATCGCGTCCACAGTTTGATCCATTCATCACTACTATTGAAAACCGATTTGAAACCATCACCTTCATTAAAAATATGATCTCACTTGCTGACCCATGAACAGTGTTTAAACCAATCTCACACAACCCATGCTCCACTCCCATTGGAAGATGCTACGGTACTCTATACTTCAGGTCCTTTCTCCACACAAAAATTTCGGAACAAGCCTCAACAATAGTGGTCAACCCTCAAGTCCCCAACAACCATTTCATATTCTCACTCCAAATACCAGTTTTGCACAAGTAACCAAATCTACAAAATGTGCGACCTTTCCCTGTAGACCATGCATTGAATCCATCGTGCATCTCTATCAAATGCCAAATATGTCACACCATGACCCACCGTAGACAAGTGTCATTATCATTATGCAGCCAGTCGCAACAGAAACCTTCATCAAAACCTTTACTGGTCTCCATGTTACACAGTCACCACCACCTCAACCAACTCAATGGGTTTCAAATTCAGGCACCCCCTCTTATGTGACCTATGATCCCACTCTTCTTCAACATGTGCAACTATCCAGGGGCAATAATCAAGATCTTGTTGAAGATGGTACATGTTTGCCCATTATTCATACAGGTCATAACGGAAGGTTCTTTTATCCACCCCCAAATCTTCATTATCTCTTCAAGAAGTTTTAGTTGTTCCTCACATCAAACAAGATTTGCTCTGTTTCCAAACTCACATGTGATACACGAACCTACAATTTCAGTCAGATTGAGAACGTGGGTTGAATTGGATGGTTCCTTGATCTCCCATAAGAACAAATGCCAACGAAATACTGGCTTGGAGCCTTTCCCACCGCCTGCCTCATCACCTTCCCAACAAAGTCCTCAACCACCTCTCTCTTGCTGAATTTCTTTTTGCATTTTCCCTAGATTTCTCTATCCTTCAAGTATTTAACTAATTGTTTTCCTTGTTTGTGTCAATACAGAAAAGACAAGCTTAGCTCCAAATCCTTGGCTTGAGCCTTTCTCGGGTATAACACCATCCACAAAGGCTATCAGTGTCTTGATTCTCAAATAGGTTGTGATTATATCTCTCACCATGTGCTTTTCAATGATAATTAAGATGTCTACCCCTACCTCTTCACCACTGCATTCTTCCATCATTTCTTTTACCATTTCACCTCCACCCATCTGCTCTACCACCACTCTTCCCTCTTCTATTGCTACCACCTCATCATGCTCTACAAAACCTTCATCTCAACCTTCTACATTTCACCTCCCCACCATTGATACCTCTACAACTGACACCTCAAACTCTCCCTTAGTGATAGTGATGGCACTATTGAACAATGTAAAATACAAGTTGTGGCAAAAGGTTTGTATCAACACCCCAATGTCGATTTTTCTAATACATTTAGTACTATTGTTAAGCCCACTTCATTATACTATCCTCTCTATCACCATTACCATCCACTAGCCCATTCATCAACTTGATGTTACTAATACTTTCCTTCATAATGTCCTTATTGAAGAAGTTTACATGCAACAAGCTCCTAGTTTTGTTCATGCTTGTCATCTTACACATGTTTGTTGACTTAAGGCTATCTATGGTATCATTGGTATGTGTCAAGCCTCCCAAGCTTGGTTTGACCGTTTTATTTCCTTTTGATCCGATATGGTTTCATCAGTCTTGCATAGTTCCATGTTTGTCTTACACTCAACAATAGCTCCCTTATTCTCCTTCTCTATGCTGATGATATCATCCTTATAGGAGCCAATCATTCTATGCTCACCAACTTTATCAGCATCTCTTGGCACTAAATTCACTAGGTCTAATTAGGAGATATTCACTTCTTCCTAGGAATTTAGGCATTTCATTCCTCTCATGACCTTTCTTTGGTACAAAATAAATATGCTCTAATATCCTTGTACCACTCCAGTTGTTTCTGGAAAAAAAACAGCTTTATCCAATGGTTTTCTCTTTACCTAATCCTACTCTACAAAAACATTGTTGGTACCTTGTAATATTTGACACTCACCAACCCTAACTGGTGTGACTTGGTCAACCAATTCTGCCTTGCATGCTTCGGCTACAACTCATTTTCAAGCTGTCAAATGCATTTTACAATACCTTAAGGGTGCTCTTATCACAAGTATCACTCTCCTACCAAGATTTATATCCACTTTTCATGCCTTCGCTGATCTAATCATCAATCCACCTTTAATTTTTGCCAGCTTCTTGGTCCAAATCTTATATCCTCAACATCCTAGGTCGGGTGTGGAACAGCGACAGCCGGTCCGCCAATTGACTCGAGGTGTGGACCAATGCGAATTGCGGCGGCCCAAGCCCGGGCGGTAGTTATGCCCGTGGAGACATCGTGGCGGGTAGCACGCTCCTCACAGCGTGCCTTGACATCTGCATGCTCCTGGCATTGGTCTACGGGCTCCCCATTCGGCCAATTTTGCTGAAGTGCGGGACGATGTGGGGTGATGCAGTGTTGCGTGCCTGCGGGCATGCCCCTGGGCTCCCTAGCATGCCCAATGCCTACTTCCATGGGGCAAATAACCTCCTTTTGAAAATCAATCCAAATTTGAGGGCAAGCAACAGCCAAGGCCAAGGCAGCCCTCATGGGCATCCCTTGGTTGGATTGACAAGCACATGCAAGGAACACCAAAATTATTTCAAAAATCTTTATTTCAGATTTCCTTTGAGATACCAGACTTTATATTTGAATTTTGGACTAGTTTTATTTTATTTTTGAATTTGGCCTTTAATGCTATTGAGGATTTTATGGGATATTATTGTTGGTTAATGTAATCCCTGTAGCCTATTAAAAAAGGCTCTAGGAATAGTTTGAGAAAATACAATTAGAATAGGACTTTTCTAATTAAAGTACGTTGTTCTTGCTTGGTGGTTAATCCAAGTAGCCTTTGGTGGTGAAGTGTAAGGTTTTCACGCAAATTCTAGGCGGTGAAGTTTAAGATTTCTACTATTTTCTCTTTCTTTTCCTTTAACTGTATTTTTTCTTACCCTGTCTTGCATCAAATTTGGTATCAGAGAGTAACCTCAATCCAATCAACAGAACAGAGTCATAAATCAGTTTTAGAGCCCATCCTCCATCCATCCAAACCTCTCAATCTTAAAGAATTATGTCACTCATATCAACCACCCAAAGTCCACTCAACTATAACTCCACACCTAGATTCCCTCAATTCCAACCCATAGCCCAGTGTGGACTTTGTCGAAAGGTCTCCCTCATCCAGTTGCAGTTACTAAACCAATGCAAGAAAACCCCACCACCATCCCTGAAAACCCCATCACTACAAGACTCTTAGCCAAAACCTCCTTCACAGCACTCACCCACAACAGTTGACCATATAGGTGCACCCGTACTCAAAATCCCACAGAAAACCCAATCAAGATCTTCCACTCAAACCCACAACCCAAATCCACTCTTCCTTCACCACCCAAGCACCAGAGGCCAGTTTAGTCGCCATCAAAGAACCACGCTCTTGACTCTGTGTATTGGCAACCCACCAATTACGCCAAGAAACACCAAACAACCACTACTGCAACTCATAGTCGCCAGCTGAGCACCTGTCACATCACTGCAGACCATCACAGCTTCCATCACCTGTTGTGACCTTCCTCCAAGCTTCACTGGAAAGGTTGTACCGCCACTACTCGAGCAGACCCGCCACAGCCTATTGGGTACTCTCTGTTGCACTTTGTATTTGATCTCCAATTGTTTTAGTTTATTAGCCCAACTAAAATTTTTGTAATAATTATTTAATAAACCAGTATTATTAAAAGCACCAATATTTGATGGTTGACAAGACCCATGGATCTTCACTAAGTGGATACATGAGATGGATCATTTTTTAAACAAGTAGGTTGTCAAATGCAAAAAAGGTTCAGTTTGCCAAGATGAAACTGATATGTTCAACTATAGACTATTGGCACAATATTGAAAACCTTCGCCTTAGAAGGGACAACCCCCCCAGAACCGATTGGGAAGAAATGAAAGAAAAACTATGCAAAATATACGTTCTCTAATCATATCAAAAGAAATGCTTGCCTAAATCCTATCAAGCTTACTTTGTAGACCAAAGAAACAATTTGACTATTTGAGTGAGTGGAATAGCCTTACTGGCTATGTGGCACAATTTGAAAAAGATGAGATGAGTGTTCATACAGTTTCTAGCCCTAAGTCCACCCAATATCATTGGAAGACATACTGAAGGCCATCCAGGACCTAGCTCACAAAACTGCAAGGAATAACGCCCGACTTGACAAAATAATGGCTTCCACCCAAAAACTACCCAATAATCTTGAGGGTAAAGCTTCACACATGAGGGACAACAGTGCTAAGGCGCCAAAATTTTGTGCCAAAAAAGAAATACAAGCTCCAACAAATGTACACTAAAGCTGCGTTTGGATAGCTGAAATGGAAGCTGCGTTTTGTGTTTTTTTTTTTACCTGGACCAGCACCGCTTGCACTGTTCATGGGACGTGAACAGTGCAAGTAGGCAAATGCACAGTAATTTCATTTATGAACAGTAACCGGAAAATCATTTTTTATTGTTTTCAGCAAAATAAGCGGTATACAAATGCGCACTTAATACAGCCAAAACCATATGCAGTAGACGTGATTCAATTTGTTGGAGAGTCACTATTTGATGAAGGAAAAATTCAGCTAGAGAGAGAAATTTTAGAGGATGTACATAATGGAGGAAGTGGAAAGTTTGGTATGATGGTGTTCACTATAGAGCAAGATAAGTTTGTATCATTTACTCCACCGATTGTTTGTATCATTCTGGACACATTTAATATGGTGGAACAAAAGGCTTCTTTGTTCTAAGCGAAGTTGGATGTACTTCAGAAGTTTTTGAAATTCTCAAGTACAAGCATTCTTATCCTCAAGCACTTCAAAACTTGAGATCAAGTTTTCTCCAACCAAGGGAGTATGATGCAAGGAGCACCAAAACTATTTCAAAATCAATTATTTTAGATTTTCTTTGAGATATTAGGTTTTATTTTTAAATTTGAATTTAGAATTTGATCTTTAATGTTGTTGAGGATTTTATGGGATGTAATTGTGGCTTAATGTAATCCATGAAGCCTACTAAAAAGAGGCTCCAGGAAGAGTTTGAGGCTGTCCAATTTGAATATGAATTTTCTGATTAGAGAATGTTTTTCTTCTTGTTGGCCATTCCAAGCACCCTTAGGTTCTAAAGCCTAAGGTTTTCAAGTAAATTCTAGGTAGGGAAGATTTGTCACGTTTCTCTTTCTTTTCATCTTATCTCTATTTTCTATCCATCCTGTGTCACCAGAGACGGACACATACAAAGACCCCCCCCCCCCCCCCCCAAAAAAAAAGGGGATAGCAAAGAGGCCAATGAATAACAAGATGAACAAAAAGGCATTGGACGAGCCAGGATGTAGATATCAACATTCATATTGAATCTGAAAATATGATCTCAAGTCAGCATTTTGGCATGCAAAAAAAAATCCAAACCATACTGTGGAGTAAAATACATAAACTGAATATAGCTATGTTTTTATCTAAACACAGAACTATGAGGCAGTGGCTTCAAAGTCAATTTAGTTTCCACAGTTAGAAACATAGAGACAACGTTATCTTCAGCTAAGAAGAAGTATACAAAAATCGAGTCCTATCATTATCCATTTGGTTGAAAGCAATGATATCTTCTCCAAAACAACAAACTTTTAAAGAGGAGGAAAAGTTAAAAGTAGTTCAACAAATGGGTATCCCTCTTAGACAAAACTAGCTTAAAATGACATCTAATTCCTTATTACTTCCAAAATTACTTATGTGGCCATCCATAAGCAAAGTCTTGCTAAAAAATCTAAACAAATCTAGACCTCTCAGTCTAAAACCATGTTAACAAAACCCATTTGACTGCAATTGTGACCTTGTTTGGTTTAAACTGTATCATTTTCATGTTCCAAAGACCATTTTCATTTTCTAGAGAACTTAGTTAAAAATTACATGCTAAAGTTTCCAAAGCAATGCGGTCATACATTTTAAGATTAAATTTTTTTTAATATGTGCGCATGTCAATAATATTCTCCTTTCTTAACATGTCACAATTTATGGAATCCCAATTTTAATTGCAAAAAGTCACACTCACTTCAAAATCAAGTTTTTATTGAGAAGACCCGATGGCAGAGTTCCTGACAACATATTGTTTTGCACATACCTGCAACCACCAGATGCATCAAGTATATAAGATCTTCAGCTCAAACAGAATGACAACACTTACTTAAAATAAATGAGAATGAATACAAATATGGAGTATATCTTACGATCTATCATAACATATATAATTTCTAATGCATCAACTTAAGGTAAAGAATCTTTGTAATTGGAAGGCACTAAATAAACCAATATAGAAATCATGATAACTTACAATTCCCTCAAATTTGGTAGGTTAATCAAAGAGGAAGGAAGCTCACCCGTCAATTGATTGTTCTCGAGATGACTATACAAGGTAAAGACTGTGGTTAGCTAAATTTTTTTATTAAAACCCATGATAAAGAGAAAAATTTATGATAGATTACATGATCTTCAAGTCTACGCATCCAGTAAAATCAGGTATTGGACCACTCAATGAATTATTATCAAGCCATCTGCAACCAAAAGACATGGATTATGATGCTTCAAGGGTCATCAATTCTAGTGGAACTAATCATGGAAACCAATTATCACCCTCCAGAAAAATGGAAATGTGGTACCAAACTTACAACTCAACTAAACCAGTCAACTTTGCAAAGTCTGAAGGGATATTCCCTGTCAAGTTTTTTCCAGACAATATACTGCCAAGCACCGGGGACAGAAAGTAATTGAAGTTAGATCAGTGACATCTGTATTCATCTATGTATGGGACTAACTTTAAACCAAGCAAAACTGATTAGGTATTGATGAGATAAAACCTCAAAAAGGCCTAAAGTTTACATTTTAACAATTTTTGGTTGTGGATCCGAGTTACACTGCACCCATGACCATGGAACTGGTAGACATGGGTCACCACCTTCTTGCGCCCAATCAGATGATGAGTAATATGAAACTATTTTTGCAATAGACGCTCCTGCAACTCATGGAAGTTCACGGTAAAGAACAATGCTCAAGAGCAAAAAAACCATTCTATGCATACTCAAGGAACCATTGTTATACTTACCATCTGAAGAACCATCATTTTTCTCCAGATACTTATTTATCTCCATAGCATTCAAAAGAGGCCCCCTTTTAGAATCAGATGTTTTTCCAAATCTAAAATTTAATACAAAGGGAAGGGATAAGTTGGTATATCCAGGCTCATAAAGACGATATTTTCCCTGAGCATTCTCTTCAATATTGACTACAGCCTTGCTGTACTCAGAATAGCCTGGAAGGACTAGTCTAAATTTTCTAGTCTCATCTGGACCCAAATCTTCAATTTCTGCAAAGTAGGAGAATGCCCATCCAAAACCAGGAAAACCATCCAAATTTAACCGGTAAGTTAATGACCCATTTGTGCCTTCTACAGCTGTCTGCATCACTTTTTGAGGTGGTACCTCTTTACTGTTTACATAAATTGGCTTTCGGGTTGACACCTTTTCAGTTCCAGCAGCAACATCAACAAGATAATTTGCTTTCTTCAAAGAGTCTGACTCCCATATTCTATCAAAGGGGTCATCAGGATACCTAGAATAACAAAGATACAGTCATCAGATCTTCTCATAATATGGAAAAAAACTTCAAATAAGAAATGTGTAGCTACTAACCCTCTCCTACCTCAAAATTCCCTTAATAGAGTGTTAGGCATCTATGTGCGTAACAATAGCTTTAGAAACTTAATGTTTTCTTCTCAAACTGTTTCATGTATATTATTTATTTTAAAATGCGTTCAGATAACCATGTATTCAAAATAGCAGGCTGTTAGGAACTTCTAACCAAATATTCTAAGCATACCTAACTGGAGCTTCGCTATCTGCGCCAAAGTTTATCCTTGCAGAGACACTGAGGTAATACAGCTCCTCAAAATCTGTGTAGTAAATTGAACCATTAAATTGTCGGAGCTCAAGAGTAGATATAAATGGCTGCCCAGTTGTAGCATTGGATAAGCACACACTGATAGTAGGACTTAAAGCCAGGAATATTAGCTCTCGGACCTCTATAGTACTAGCATCCGAAATGACTATTGTGGACCAGGAAGTCGCCCCAAGGGAAATGTCAAATTTCGGATAAACATTGTTGTTGTCAAAGTTACCATACAAGAATGTTGCTCTCAGAAGGTACCTAGACCTACTTATGACATTAAGCGTGTAACAATACTTCCTGGTATCTGCAGGGAAGTGTCTCAGGGTCTGGTATTGCCTGCGTGTCTCATTTGGAACAGATATAACAGCTGTTTTTCCATAAATCAATTTAGTGTCAGGAGTCCACTCGAGACCAATTTCGTCTGTGAAATTTTCTTTGCCTCCACAGTCAAAACTGACAAAACCTGAGTCAAAAGACAAAATCTGTTAGAAACATTAATGTAGAAGAAAAGTGATTCCAAACTCCTACATGCAACTTTTACAAGGAAAACTATATGAGGAACTGCTATTCTCTAACAAATGTAATTATCACATGACAGGCAAAATCTAAAAGCCAATTCAGTGAGTATAAAAATCACCTAATTGGGACAACCTTATGCAATTATCAACAAAGATGCATTAAAATAACAGAAATAGGAGTGGCATCAATGTTGTCTTGAAATAAATCTTGTATAGCAAAAAAACTCATCCCTTGTAATAGTGGCATACAAAGTTAACATGTGCACGTGCGCACGCGTGCACACATATACATATGCGCATTGCAAATTATTCTAAAGTTCAACGGAAATGGATTAGGATCTTAACTTATTGATTTACTTGATAATTTACAGGACTTGGACATATTCAACCACCCAAACCGGATAGATCAAACATTCAAACTTCCCACAACATTCCAAAAAAGTGACTCATAAATTCAATTCATAACCCACTTATAAGCATGCAGATTATTCATATCAGCTTAATTGACAAAAAAATTAATAAAAGATGTGATATATTAATGCAATTCAAATCTTACAAGACTACCTAAAAAGGTCAAAGTTTTAGGTTGTTGTAGGTTATTAAGAAAACAATATTAATGTAATTACTAAAGTACAGTTGAAATGTTCTTGACTTTTGAGGGAGTTGATTAAGCACAGGGTTTAAAGTGTTTATCTTTCAATTAAGACTTATTATGGTTTAAATTCGTTATTTTCCATCATTTATTATATCCACCACAAAAGTCAAAACGACGAAAAGTCACTGTTTTAGTGTTTTTCTTTGCTCTAAAATTTCCCAGTTCATCATTTTTTTTTTTCGTTTTGTTGTTAGTTCCTCGGAGTAGGGCTGTAAAGATTGTAACTTTCCCTTCCAATTGTTCATTGCCATTAGTCACAGTCACACCCAAGTGAACATTTTTTCTTAAAAAATATTACTTTATAATTTAAAAAAAAAAAAAAAGAAAAAAAAAAGACAGATATCAAATTGACAGTTGAAGCAAGATTAGAATTCATGTACAGGGCAATAAAAAAGATCAGAGTAATTCAAACCCATTTAAAAAAAAAAAAAACAAAAAAAAGAGATTTTTTTTGGTTAGAAATATACGTAAGAGAAAGTTATAGAGAGAGAGAGAGAGAGAGAGAGAGAGTACCTGGCATCTGAGCTTTGGACGCATCCAAGAGAAGAAGAATGAAGAAAGATAATAGGAGAGGCTTAATCTCCATGATGGGTGAGAAAGAAAGCTAGCTAAACTGAGAGGTTGATAACCATAGAAATGGTGCAAAAAGAAAGAGAGCAAAGAAAAGCCACTCTGTGCTACAGATATAAAGTAACAAGGAAAATGGTAAAGCCAACTAATAATACAGAGTTACTAACAATATTTATAAAAAAAAAAAAAAAAAAAAAACAGAATTGATTCTTTCTTTATCTGTTTTTAAGTGAAAGCTTATAGAATGTATGTTGGTTTTGCTGGATAAGTGTGTGTGTTTTTGATCTTTGAAATTGAAAGAATGATTTGGTGAGAGAAAGAAGAAAAGAGTCAGAGAGAGAGAGAGAGTGTGTGTTTGAGAGTCAGTAGGAAACATGGTTTGGACCATGGTTGGGTCACAGTCACAGTCACAGGCAGTTTCGTTTGGGAAAGAGAAGTGGTCAGCAAACGAGGAGTGAGGACCCACAAAAGTGGTCACTCTTGTGGCCTCGAAGTTAGTAGAGATTAATGTGTTTGTGAAACAATGAGATTCGGGATTAGGCTAACGTGGGCTACCACTACCCCCACTAGTTTTGCACCGGCCGTTTACATCCATCACCACTTTTATTGTTCTCTTCCTTTTTTTTTCATTAGAGTTATATTAGGTGTAATATTAGAGGAGTAATATTTATACATATTAATTTTCATTATATTTTTTTAATTGATAAGAATTTCAATCTGTTTTGTAATTGAGTTAATAAGTTTTTATTAATTTTGAATCTTTTGATACAGTGAATAACTACTACTGTTTCATCTTCCACGCCCTTGTAGATATTGATGACTTCATAATACTGTTGGGTTTTAGCTTATATTAGTGTACATTTGAATTTAGCTTATTGCTATAAATTTTTTTTTCTTTTTTGAAAAGTTAACAAAAATAGCGTATCTAAAGATTTTTTTTTTTTTTTGAGAGATAAGTGTATTTAAAGAATGTAAGGTTTAAAAATATATTCTATAAAAGAAATGAGTTTGAGTTACACCTGGTGTAACTCTAAGCAGTGTCACACCACCTAATAACTTGTTATTAAATTCATATTTTAAGAATCCTACCGTTGAATTAGATGTTCTATACGTGCTTAACATGCATGCTAATTTTCATGCTAATCCGATGTTATTTACCATGTGATCCATAAACTCATCTTTTATGAATTATTTTAAACTACAAAAACTTGAATTTAAACAATTCATTGATAACATGACTATTAATTTTTTATCACCGTGAAATTTTGAAAGCATGAAGAGTATATGAATATGATGTAATCTAATGGTAAATTTGCAAAAATTCGCATCTAATAATAAGTTATTAAGTGATGTAATATCGCTTAGACTTACACAACTATTATAGAAAATATTTTAATTAAATCCTCGTGATGGTATTATATGTAACAATAATTGCATACAAATTACAACGACTTTCTCACGTTGACTAGGGAAGACTTTGTTATTGCCACAAAAAAAAATACATTTTATGGATAAGATTTTGAAATCTGAAAGGCCTTTTTTTTTTGGGAGAAAGAAATCTGAAAGGCATCTGACTCGAGAAAATCTTGTATGAATGAGAGTATATGCTTTGAAATTGACATGAAGATTTATTTTATCCTTGACCAACTGACAATTCCCACCGAACCCAACCGCCGTTACAATTTTTCTAAAAATAATTAATGACATTTTGGTTAATGGTCCCTTAATACACATTTTGTGATGTAGATGGACACAACAACGTTCATGCATTCACACCATCAAAAGGGATAGCTTGGAAGTAATAAAGGCCAAAACGTGGGAGTCACATGACTTGGACACTAGTCAAAAGTTCCTATTTAAATTTTTAAACAACGAGTATAGTATGATATTACAGACATTCTAGCACTGTCAGCTAAGATCTATGACCAAAATAATTCTCGTGTGCACCCAAATAAAAACGAATATATTAGGTGAGAAAGCATTATAAAATTTTATAAGATAAAATCCATTTCATATTTCATAGTATACAATTATTCGATGTTCTGGACCTCATGATGGATCATTTATTATAATTCTATGCCATAAGATGTGGTGAATAGTAATAATATTGTGTATTAACAGCCCTTCAATCAGAGACCATAGCATCTATATATAATAATGGTGGGCCTACCCTCCATTTTTCTTTTTATGTATACAACATATGTACCGATAAGTTGGTTGGATGAAATTATATTTGCAAATGGTACTGGGTATAAGATCTTATCCAAAAAATATTGTACTTAAAAGCGTTATAGCATTCGCACTCTTTGAATTTAAAAACAAAAAAAAAACAAGAAACAAAAACAACAAAGTATAATTAGAAGGGTCTAAATATAAAAAGGATTAAATTTTCATATGATAATGGATTGGCTCACTCAGCTTGGCAAAAGATACAAGAATTATCTTTTACATATGACAAAGCCAAAAGAGTTTGAGGAGGATGCCCATCCTCCTAACACAAGATTACACTCAGCAAATTTCAGCCCTCACTCAAAGAATCATGCTGTCCTCCAAAATAGGATTACATAGTTACTCCCAAATATTTTGAATTTAAAACTTTCCACTTTTTAATATCCTAATCGCTTCACCATGAATTTCGATGTTTCAAACTTTTAAAACTTATTAGCTTAAACATTAATAAATGGCAACTTATTGATTCATAGGGATGACCATTTTAAAACTTATTAGCTTAAACATTAATAATTGACAACTTATTGATTCATAGGGATGACCATCCTCAATCGATCCACTGCCATCTTCTCCAACACAGTTCAATGGAGCATATTTTAAGGGTCCGATTGGTTGGAGGAGTGGAAAAGTGGAAGAATAGAAAATTAGTGGGAAGATAAAAAAAAAATTAGTTTTCCCTCATGTGTGTTTGGTTGGAGGGGTGGAAAAGTAGGAGGATGGAAAACTCTTTTGTTTGGTTGAAAAAAAAAAGTGAGAGGATAAGAAATGTAGTTTATATAAATTAACTATTATACCCTTGTTACATAATATGTAAGAAATAGATTTATTTGTACTTATTAAATAATATAAAATTTACCACATCATACATATAAATTATTTTTATTATTATAATGTAAAAATTACAATAGTGTACATATAAATTTAGCTTGGCAAAAGATTTTGTAACTAAGGTATTCCTATAACGTGGGCAACAAATAAGCTAAGCAATTCAACTGGGCAAAACTTATAAATCAAAACTTGCGCTAATAATTTAATTGGGCAACTGGACAAATCAACTTGCACTTCAATGGGACAAAACTTATAAGTCAAAACTTGTATTAATAATTTAATTGGGCAACTGGGCAAATCAACTTGCACTAAAACTTGCACTGATTTATATAAATCAAAACTTGCACAAATAATTTAACTGGGCAAATCAACTTGCACTAAATCTTGTATAAATCAAATCTTGCACTAATAGTTTAACTAGGCAACTGGGCAACAAAAACGTGGGCAGTAAAAACGTCACAGGTGAGATGAATAAAGTGAGGGGTAGGTGAGATGAATAAAGTGAGGGTATTTATGTAAAATACATCATTCAGCATTTTTTCCTATCCATTTTCCTCTCAAATTGTGGGGATAAAAAAAGGTGGGCCTAGAGGAAAAATTTTCCTCCCTATTTTCTGTCTCTCTTGTTTTCTCTCCTGAACCAAGCAGTGGAAAATACCATTTTCCACCCATTTTCCTCTCCATATTTTCCATCTTCTCTGTAGTCACCCCAACCAAATATACCCTAAGGGTCCGATTTATTAGAGAAGTGGAAAAGTGGAAGGATAGAAGATTAGTGGGAGGATGAAAAACTCTTTTGTTTAGTTGAAGGATAAAAAATGTAATTTATATAAATTGACTATTATACCTTTGTTACATAATATGTAAGAAATAGATTTATTTATACTCATTAAATAATATAAATTTTACCACATTATACATATAAATTTTTATTATTTTTTTATTATTATAATGTAAAAATTACAATAGTGTACATATAAATTTAGCTGGGCAAAAAATTTTGTAACTAGGGTATTCCTATAACATGGGCAACAAATAAGCTAAGCAATTCAACTGGACAAAACTTATAAATCAAAACTTGGACTAATAATTTAATTGGGCAACTGGGCAAATCAACTTGCACTAAAACTTGTATAAATCAAATCTTGCACTAATAGTTTAACTAGGCAACTGGGCAACAAAAACGTGGGCAACAAAAACGTGGGCATAAAAAACGTCACAAGTGAGATGAATAAAATTAGGGTATTTGTGTAAAACACATCATTCAGTACTTTTTCCTTCTCATTTTCTTCCCAAATTGGGGGGGATAAAAAAAGGTGGGTCTGAAGGGAAATTTTTCCTCCCTATTTTTTGTCTCTTTTGAACCAAATAGTGGAAAATGTCATTTTTCACTCTATTTTCTTCTCTATATTTTTCTTCCTCCCTGTTTTCACCCCAACCAAACATACCCTAAGGGATGGAGATAGGGGAAGGTTTCTTCAAGTTGGGTGCTAGTATCCCCTATGAGCAAATGTTAATTGTAACAACTAATTCTAAGAGCAAGCTGAAGCCACCAATTATTGTAACTTGAGACAGAGTTTTTCACATAAAAAGAAAGATCTTTCCACATATGAGACTAATTAGTCTCATAGTTTTTTTCATCTATATCTACACTATTATTTAAGGAGTTTCTCCTGTTTGGATTCCTCATTTTTTTACTTCAAAAATACCTCTACACCCTTATGTTTAAGTAGAGACAAAGCTAAAGAACAATCCGGTAAAAATGCAACTCTAACTCTCACTAAAACATTGCCTAAAAAATAGGACCACTCTTCTATTAATTTTCAAATTGATTTATTCACTTATAAATTAAATTTTAAAAATAAAAATTATATATATAATAAAAGGAGATAGTTTTTTTTTTTCTACAAAATAGGACCACTAACCAAAAAAAAAAAAAAAAAAAAGACTCATCGCACTCGCGAAGCGCGAGTGACGAGGCTAGTTATTATTTAAGGAGCTTTCCCTATTTGGATTCCTCATTTTTTTAGTTTAAAAATGTCTCTACACCCTTATGTTTAAGTAGAAACAAAACTAAAGAACAATTAGGTAAAAATGCAACTTTAACTCCCACTAAAACATTGCCTAAAAATTAGAACCACTCTCCTATTAATTTTCAAATTGATTCATTCACTTATAAATTAAAATATCAAAATAAAAATTATATATATAAAATAAAATAAAAAAACACATTTTTTTTTCTAAAAAGGACCACTAACAAAAAAAAAAAAAGACTCATCACGCGGGCGAAGCGCATGTGATGAGGCTAGTTTAAAGATAAAGAGTTTTCTACATAAATATCAATATCATGGTGTGTGATTAATCTATTTCTTATTGAGTTGAGATATTCGTTTGATAATTTTAGTTATAATATATTTTGAAAATTAGTTTTTTTTAAGAAAAGGTTAAAATTATTTATTGAAATACTTGGTTAACAATTTAACATCACATTAGATTGTGATCTAAGAACGAAAGCATAATGTTTATATCTTCTCTCTTGGGTGGGATCATACCAACACTATTGCACCAAATCCCATCAAAACTCCACATTTAAGCGTGATTTCTCAAAAAAAAAAAAACTAACATTTACAAACTGGCTTATAGGGGTGTGCAGAACCCACCGACCCGCCAAACCCGACCCGACCCGACCCAACCCGACCCACCGGGTTGGGTCGGTTTTTAGGCCTTGGTGGGTTGGGTTGGGTTACAAAATTTTTTTTTATAGCGGGTCGGGTTGGGTTTGGGTCATAAAATTACAAACCCGCCAAACCCGACCCGACCCACCCATATTTAATATATATTTAAAATATATTATATATTTAATTTTTTTTAAAAAAAATCAGATCACTTATATATATTTAAATATATATATATATTATATTTAATAATTAAAAAAAAAAAAACTAGCTGTAGAGCAATACTTCCTCAGTTCTTCCTACTAATACTAATTATATATATAATATGTATTATATAATTAATAAAATTTTTAAAATAACCAACTCTTGCTATCCTATATAAAGCCAATTAGTTCACACAAACTCTAGTAAATTATTATTATTGTTTAGTTATTGGTGTTGTTTGCCCTTAAGGAATTACATCGATACTAATCTTTGGGTTTTTTTAATATATTAATATTTATATTTTTTTTCTACTCAATTTAATAATAATAAAAAACAATTTTCAAACCCATGGGTTCAACCCGACCCAACCCGACCCACATGGGTCGGGTTGGGTCGGGTTGAATTTATGTGATGGCTTGGGTTGGGTCAAATTTTTTTTGACCCACCATGGTGGGTCGGGTCAAAAAACTCCCTCAACCCGACCCAACTCGACCCATGCACACCCCTACTGGCTTAGGTTTGAAATACTTTTCCAAACAATCATGATAAGTTTGGATTTAAAGCATAAAATGCTCGTGGAAGTTGATGACAAAAGGAAACCCCATAGTTCCTTTAGATGACTTGTTCCTTTAGATGACTTTTTCAGGACTTTCAATAAGATCTGCCATCCTTCGTGGGTTGAGCAAGGGGTTGCCTTTTTTATCAGGTCGTGGGAGAAAAGCTTTGTTGCTATACTTTACATAAAGATAGTTGATTTCTTGTTGTCTTTTAATGCCTTCCACTTTTTCTTTAGCTTGTTGGACTTTGGGGTGGAATCTTCCACGAAGGTAGGTATCTCTGATTCTCTGTTATTAATTAGTGGCTCCCATTGAATTTTTTTACCACTTAACAATGGCAGAGTATTGGCTGCCTCTATGATAGCAAACAAAATAGAAAGTCCTTTCTTAATGTCGAAGTATATAGAGGAGCAGCCACTTTGTTTTGTTTTGTTTTTGTTGTGTTGAAAAGAAACTTTCCATTATGGATTGGTGCACAATAATAAACAATTGGACCTTCTTTTCTTCCAACAATAATAAACAATAATAAACTTTCCATTACATCGGTATCAGTATGAAATTAGGCTATATATATATATATATATATTCCCAACTTTATGTTGATAGACATTGGATTCGAGCTTAATGGTACCTCTCTTTTTGAAGGACTAGATTCCTGTTTAATTGTGGCCTAGGAGGTAAAGTAATTTCGACTGGTGGTACCAATTACCAACTACCAAGAGTAATTATACATATCTTCAATAATTCACTTATCGTACTTTGACAGTCAGCATTCATTTAATGTTCCGTACGATCTTAATTTTGAGTTTTATTTTTAAATAATATTTTAGTTTCCATGAGAGTTTTCAATAGGAGGAAACGTTTACCAAATTGGATTTGTTTTGGGCTGAACTAGCACGAATTATATTGAATCTGGTCCAATATGCAGTCCAAGTATACTTTTTACACTTTGAAATAAAACTGGACTGTCAAGCGAGCCCCTCAGCAAGCTTTCTTGCAACGTTCTCCATTTTCTCACATTCTCTAATTGGGGGTATACCGTGTACATATCACAGTAATTTATTATGGCACCTTGGTCGCTAATTCCAGCCCAACTAAAGTGAATTCGGTTTCAGTGTCAAAATCCCAGAGGGTACCCTGGCATTAATGTTCAAAATCAATATCAATTTCATTTAGCGAATGAAATATATCAGTATTTTTGTTTTTGGATACCAAAGCAAGCTGAATTACAACCAGAATTAGTACATCAAAAGTACATAAACTTTTTTTTTTTTTAATTGAACATTATAGAATTTTAGTGTTCGCTCAATTATATTGCTCTTTATCATGCTAAGACATCAATTGATTTTTTGTATAGACAAAGTTTGAACCCTAGTCTCTTGCTCAATGACAAAATATTTTATTAACCGGGCTAACTAGACATTCTAATATCCTGCAGCAGTGGCCAAAATCTCCAGTGCTCTCCATCTCCAACACCAGAACTAGTAGCCGTAGTAAGCAATCCACGAGCTGCTAGTAGGGCCAGTAGGTGACAGTGTAGAATTACTATGTTGATTACTTAACACCACACAAGGTGGATCCGTACAGTTAACCTCTAACGGTTATGTTTTAAATTTAGAAAAATTTCAAAAATAGTGCAATAAACTCATATCAGACACAAGTGCCAACACTTGACTGAAATGGTTAAGAGTTGAAACTCATCAAAACAGATTAGACGTGCCAAAATAGACCAAAAATGAACAGAATGGAGCAAATGAAAGAGGTGGAATAAAACCAATAACTTAGATTTAAGATTCAACTCCGCCAGAGAGTTTTGAAAGCAGCTGGGCTGTAGGCCTGGAGCTGCCTTAGATTCCAAATCCTATATAATTTTTGGATGACTCCTAACTGATTGTTGCTTCCTATATAAGAAAACAGAGAGCTAGGAAATAAACCAGAGAGAGAGAATGACAAGAAGCTAGAGAGAAAATCAAGATTGAAGGAAACTTCCATTCAATTGCATTAATTAAGAACTGAGAGTACAAGAGGTATATATACCAGAACTGCTACAAGACTAGATGACTAACAACTAACTAATTCCACATTATACGGATCTAATCACCTACAACCAATCAGTACATTACATGGGTCCATATATACAGTTCCTAATTGGATTAATTGTAAACTACAGGTCGTATTAGTCATGACTGTCGTATATCAAGCCCAAATGCTAATCTTCCAATCCTCTGTTCTAATGCTTTGCCTCTCTGCCTAAGCCAACTTCCTCAACTATACTTCATCTTCATTAGCTTAAGCTACTTGCAACTTCCTTCTTCTTTTGTTTGTGATCTTTACTGTCAACATTATTTTGACATTCCCCCTCAAGATGAGAAGCTGAACTATGGATGTTCACAACATTCATCTTGCCCAATAAGTACTTCAATTGTTGACTATTGAGAGCTTTTGTAAGCAAATCTGCCAATTGTGAATGTGTAAGAGTAAAAAACAACCTAACAACATTATCTTGCACCTTATCTCTGACTAGATGGCAGTCCACTTCTCTGTGTTTGGTTCTTTCGTGGGACACTGGATTTTCTCCAATGTAAATAGTAGCTTGATTGTCACAAAACAGAAGAGCAGGTTGAGGATGATAAATCTCTAAATCCTTCAATAAGGCTAGTAACCAAGTTATTTCACAAACGGTGACAGCCATAACCCTATACTCTGCTTCAGTAGAAGATCTTGACACTATAGACCGCTCTTAGACTTCCATGACACTAGAGAATCACCAAAAAATATGCAATACCCTGTAATAGACCTTCTGGTATCAATGCAAGATGCCCAATCAACATCTATATATGCTTTCAAGTGGAAATCTAATGTAGTCGATAGGAAGATTCCTTGTCCAAGACAACTTTTTATGTACTACAGCACCTTATAAACAGCATCCAGATGAGGCTTCCAGGGTTTTGACATGAATTGGCTTAACTTGTGAACATGATATGCAATGTCTGGCCTGGTGATAGTTAAATACAACAGTCTGCCCACCAACCTTCTGTACACACCTGGATCAGATAGCAACTTTCCTTGAAATTTGCTTAACTTCAAATTCTGTTCCATTGGCACCTTGCTAGGCTTGCAAGCTGACATTCCTGCATCCTTCAAGACCTCTAATGCATATTTTCGTAGACACAAAGTAATTCTTTTGTCCGATCTAGCTACCTCAAGACCAAGAAAGTACTTTAAACCTCCAAAGTCTTTAAGTTTAAAATGTTGATATAAAGAAACCTTAAGTTCTTCAACTGCTTGAACATTGTTGCTTGTTATGAGAATATCATCAACATAAACCACCAAAGCTATGAAAGAATCATTAAACTTCTTTGTAAACAGTGAGTAGTCAGCCTTAGATTACTTAAAACCATGCTACTTGATGACAGAACAAAATTTAGCATTCCACTACCTTGATGCCTGTTTAAGCTCATATAAAGACTTGTTTAAGTTGCAAACAACTTTCCCCCTTTTGCTATGAAAGCCCTGAGGGAGTTGCATATACACTTCCACATGAAGATACCCATTTAAGAAAGTAATATTAATATCTAGTTGGACTAAATGCCACCCTTTCACAGCAAATATGGCAAGAAGAGTCTTAACAGTAGTCAATTTGGCAACTGGTGAGAAGGTGTCAGTAAAATCCAACCCCTCTTGCTGAGTAAACCCTTTAGCAACTAACATTGCTTTATATCTCTCCACAGAACCACCAATCTTGTATTTCACCCTATAAACTCATTTACATCCAATGGCCTTTTTTTTTGAAGGCAAAGGAGTAAAAGTCCAAGTATTATTAGAAACCAAGGCTGCAAGCTCAGCATTCATGGCCTCTTGCCATTTAGGATCCTTAACAACCTCATGATAGAATCTTGGTTCAAGTATAGAGGTAATAAGAGAACGAAAATTGGCATATGAGAGAGATAGATGTGAAGAATTAAGATAGTCCGAAAGAGGGTATTTGATACCTTGATTGACTAAGGTAGAACCTGACTTATTGATGATGGGATTAGATTATGTAAGCTCATTAGAAATGATAGTGCTACACTTGTAGTCTTGCAAGTAGGAAGGGGGTTTGGTAGCCCTAGAGGATATTCTTAAAGAAAGAAGGGAAGCCCGTGGAACAACATTAGGCCATTGTCAAAAGGCAAAGAATCAGGTTCTTATGATAGGATCTGAAGACACAAAATCTAGTATGACAAAATCATGTATGACAGGAATATAAGAGTCTAAAGGTTGGTCAAAAACATGAATAGGAGCAAAACCAGAAGAAGGAATATCTAGTGAAGTAGTGGCAGGTTCTAAAAACATGGAATTAGGTGGGGTAGCCACATTAGGACAAATGTGAGGAAGGGAAGTAGTGGAGTGTGGTGAATAGGCAGAAGAAATGAATGGGAAAATAGTTTCATGAAAAGAAACATCCCTTGAAATGAAAATCTGCCTTGTGACCAAGTTTAACAACTTGTAACCCTTAACACCAAAAGGGTGACCAAGAAAAACACAAGAAATTGATCTAGATGCAAACTTAGACCAATTGTGGACTAATGTAGAAGCAAAGCAAAGACATCCAAAAACTTTTAAATGATGATAAGAAGGAACCTTACTATAAAACTTCTTAAAAGGAGTTTTGTGTTCTAAAACAGTACTAGGCAACCTATTTATGATGTAAACTGCTGTCAAAACACAATCTCCCCCAATAACAAAGTGGTATGTTAGACTGAAATCTCAATGCCCTTGCAATGTTTAGAATATGTTGATGCTTTCTATCCACAACTGAATTCTGTTATAGAGTAGCAACACAGGAATGTTGATGGATAATCCCACGTTGAGCATAAAAATCTTTGAGGAAAAATTCTTAAGCATTGTCAGTTCTAATCACTTTGAGGCTGGTTTGAAATTGATTGTAAATCATATTGCAAAATGAAATCAGTAAAGGCCTAGTATCTGTTTTAGATTTCATGAGATAAACACATGTGGATCTTGTAGCATCATCTACAATAGTAAAAAAGTATCTAAAGCCATCATGAGTTGCTTTAGCAAATGGTCCCCATACATCACGATGGATTAAATCAAAAGCACGAGCAGACAAGTGATTAGAATTAGGAAAATGTAATCTTTTATGCTTTGCAATAGGACAAACAACACATTCTTTATCGGAATGAAAAGAAGATACATAAGATATACAATGATGAAGCTTGTCATCAGATACATGTCCTAATCTAGGATGCCATAAGTAAGGCTTAGTAACAGTAGAAACATAAGAAACAGAATGAACAAAGGACTGCAAAACTGACTCTAGGACAGTAGTAGCTTCTGAGATAGACTTCAATTGTCTGAAGTTTGCAGTAGGTACAAATTGTTATAAAGCTTACCCAATCCAATCATTTTCTAGCAAGTAAGGTCTTGTATGAAACAATAATTAGAAAGAAAAACCATGCAACATGACAAAGACTTGGTTAATTTGCTCACTAAAATCAGATTGAAAGTAAAGGTTGTGACACAAATCACATCCTCAAGAATTAAGGTGGAAGTGACCTGAACTATGCCTATATGTGTGACAAGAACTTTTTCACCCTTAGGCAAATGAACAAAAGAAGATATGGAACTAGTAATCTTAGTAAAGAATGAAATAGAATGGATGATATGGTCAATAGTCCCTGTATCAAGAACCCAAGTTTCTTCATTATAAGCTGTTTTGTTTGAAGGATTTTCAGTAAAAATTGAATTCTTCAAGTTAAGACAAACAGAATCTTGGAAAGAGGCATAAGAATACCTGAGAGAGCTGAATTTGTTGAGTGAATAGCATCACTGGTGCCAGAAGAATATGCATGAGAGCTTAGCATTGACAACAGTTGCTGGCATTGTTTAGATGTGAAAGGGAAAGACCCTTACTGTGATGCAACCTCGAATTAACCAGGTTCACCATCAAGAATCACTTGATTAGCCAGACACTTTGCCCTCTTGCTTGTACCCTGGTGGAAATCCTACTAGTTTATAGCACTTTTCCATGAAATGACCAACTTTGCCGCAATGACTGCATACAGGTCCGCCCTTTCCTTTTGTGTTTTTCCCAACTTGATTGAACCCTTGAGTCTTGACTGAAAGAGTAGTTAAATCAACTGAAGGACCTCCATTGAAACCTAAAGCCCTCTGCCTTTCCTTTTGTATCACCAAAGAAAAAGCCTTGTCAATTGAGGGACTTGGCTCCATCATTAGAATTTGAGTTTTGACTAGTGATTAGAATTCATTCAAGCCATTAAGGAATTGCATCAAGGGATCTTGATGATGAAAATATGTGATCTTGTCATTCACACCACAGACACATTTACCACAAGAACAACATGGTAAAGGCCTGAAATTAAGCAATTAATCCCAAGAATCTTGAAGATCAGTGAAGAAAGTGGTCACTGTTGCATCTCCTTGCATAATTGTTGAAATCTGTTTCTAAAGCTATGAAATCCGTGAACCATTAGCTTGTGAGAAACGATTCCTGAGTGAATTCCAAACCTCCATTGCAGTGTTTCTGTAAATCACACATGCATTGATGCGAGGAGAGATTGAATTCAAGATCCATGAAGAAATCATGGAATTGTTCTTTGACCTAGCAATCTTTTCTAGAGGAATAATTGCCATGGAAGCTGTTATGGAACCATCCACAAAACCTAGCTTGCTCTTCACATCCAATGCCATACTCATTGCCCTAGCCTAAGTAGGGTAATTGTCTTTTGTCAAGAGCTGAGTAACGAGAATTGCACCTGATGACTCTCCATGATGTAAGAAAAATGGACTTCTTGGATTCTCCATTGGAGAAAGCTCACGATGAGCATTGGATTGAGAAGAAAAAGATTGTGAAGTTTGATCTTGGTTCGCCATTGACAGAAGCACGAAGCTATGATACCATATAAGAAAACAAAGAGCAAGGAAATAAACCAGAGAGAGAAAATGACAAGAAGCTAGAGAGAAAATCAAGATTGAGGGAAACTTTCATTCAGTTGCATTAATTAAGAACTGAGAGTACCAGAATTGCTACAAGACTAGATAACTAACAACTAACTAATTCCACATTATACGGATCTAATCACCTACAACCAATCAGTACATTACATGTGTCCATTTATACAGTTCCTTTTCTTTCTTTTTCTTGAGAAACCCATATATACAGTTCCTAATTGGATTAATTGTAAACTACAAGTCGTATTAGTTGACTGTCGTATATTAAGCCCAAATGTTAATCTTCCAATGCTTTATTCTAATGCTCTGCCTCTCTGCCAGAGCCAACTTCCTCAACTATACTTCATCTTCATTAAGCCCCTTGCAACTTCCTTCTTCTTCTGTTTGTGATCTTTACAGTCAACATTATTTTGACATCCTATGACATGTATCCCCCCCCCCCCCCCCCCCCCCCCCCCAACAAAAAAAGGGGAATCCGAACCAAGTATGGCCAATCAAATTCATACCCACATACATCATTTGAAAATTGAAACCCCTTGAGCCAAAAAAGGAAGAAACCAAAAACTTCCATCTCTGCCTATTTGGTGAATTTTGAATCACAATCCTCCAGATATGTTCTTATTGACATTGACTTGCAAATTCGCATACCACCAGACAGACTTGTGTCAATGTAATTTTTGGGTGAAGCTAGTCAATATTCCTAACACAATCAACAAATAAATGGATTAAACACAAGTTTTAAAGTCGTCCATACCACCCAACTCTTCTACCACAATTACTATTTTCATCATCAGGGGAAAAAAAGAGAATTAAAGAAAGAGCATGCTTTTCACCACATATTTTGATAGGCAATGTACAGCCATCACATAATATGCTATAATTGGGGTTGAAACTCATAATGGTCACACCAATGAAACACACCAATGTTTTAACTGTTTTTGCACCAGTTATATACTTATATTACAGACATTAATAGCAATTTAATAGCATACAAAGCCAGAAACTAAAGGTCCAAAGCACACAAAATGTCCACGCTATAGAAGTTCATCCAGTCCAGAAAATTCACTCGAATGAACCAGCCTCCAGACTAGACACCAGACAGCAGCCACATTTCACTTCTCCAATTTTTATTCAGCATTCGGCAAATCTAAACATGTCATATAATGTTTGATAGTCAGATTGAGGAGAAAAGTTGGAGTACATACTAAAGCATGTATTAGGCAGTTAGGCAGTTCAAGGAAACAAATGTATACAAACATATTTCTCACTCACCCAAGCTCTGAGAGCTTCAAATGAGCTTCAGCATAATCGGCAAAGAAGGCATCCTCATCCTGAAGCAAAATTGACAGAAACCAGAAAGTTGAATTAGATAATCGTCAACGCTACATAATATGTTTGTGATAAATAAAACTGTAGGACAGGAGTGAGATACTCACTGCAGCATATTTCTCAACAAGAGGACGGAAGACGGGATCCTCCAGAAGAGTCTTATCTGATGGCAGCTGGAGTAGACCTTCTTTATCTCCACTAAGGAGTTCCCTGGTTTAAATAAGATTCAAACCAATCAGTTGGCTGTGCATGTGTTTGGATGGGCTAATTTTCTTTTAGCTTATTGGCTCCCTTGCACATGTTGGACTATTTAAAGCCCAACTTTTTAATAGGTACAACAGTACTTTTATAGTTTTATTTAGTTTCAGGAAAGCTAATCCAAAAGTACACTTAAGTAGAAGAATTAGCATATGCAAAGAATGAACAAGGTGATACAAAAGAAAACAATGTATACAATCAACTTGACCAGAAGACATTAACTCAAGAAATCAACAAGAGAGAGAGATGCCTTACTTGAAGTAGGAGTTATCAAAAATAAGAGGGTTGCTGGTCCAGGGTCCCTCAAATCCAGAACGCTCCTTATGGCATCTTCCCTGTAAAATGATTTCAAAAACATTTAGAACAACAATCACTACAATTCACGAATTGCTCAAAACCAAGTATCAGTAGAAAGTAGAAACATTCCATTATTGCAAAACCAGTAATAAATTATGAAAGGAGGTGACAAAAGAACTTCATATTTGTGAACATACCAAGGTGTGACCACCGGATAAAGCAACGATATCTTTATCACTGAGACCCATGTGGCCAAATACATCCCTCAGATGATCCGAACCTTGAATTACAACAAAAATTTAGATTCCTGCAATGATCTAGCTATGGCTTGATTTTAAACAAATTAATTAACTGACCTTTGGTAGCATCAGGTAAGCGACCTTCTGGGGGTGGTTCAGTTTTGTCCTGAGAGAAACAAGTAACTTTTAGAATTTGACACATATACTGTTAATATGTCAGAATTAACTAATACAATCTATGGAGTCTAACAACAGCACATAAACTACTAATTGATAGGGTTAATTTCAGGCATCTTAATGTGCTCAACTGGGACTGTTCATACAATTTTAGATGCACAAAAGAATTTATACAAGGAATTTATCACCAAAGAAAAAGGGAAAACAAAAATAAAATCCACACTTCACATATATACAATAGCACAAAAAAATGTATTATTATTTTATAATTTTTTATTTTCAAATTACCAGATAATCACTTGAATTTTAAACAAATTGTTAACATTCATGCCTTGTAATTAGTGCTGGACTGAACATGAGCCGAGTTTAGAACATCATGAGATAGGTTGGCTTTATCCTTTTGATAAACCATAATTCGCCAAGTGTTATCATATTACCCTACTGACGTAGAGCAGCATGCAGTATCTACTGAAGTAAATAAAGACAAGAAAAAATACAACCTAGGCTCAATTCCAAACTAAACTTAAGGAGATGTTTGACAAACTACAAAACTTGTTCAGTTATGACTTACGATATATAAGTTGAACCAACAATAATATATCCAGTTTGTAGACATAGGTTACAACCAATTGCTGTGGGAATATATATGTGAAAATGCCAAATTTAAAACTACCTTTTTGGTGCGAATATGCATTTAAATACACCAAAATTTTAAAACTCATTTTGGGGAGGAAAGACACTTGAAAAACCTAAATTTAAAATAGCTTTTTCAATGAGAAAATATTTAATATGATTTTGAACTAATTTTCTGAACAAATATTTTACCAAGAAAAAAAATTAAAATCAATTATATTGTTCTTAGCTTGCTCGGTTTTATGACAAGCCAATTCACTCTAAAGAATCAGTTTGATCACCATATATTCTTTAGTAGATGTAGATCACAAAATACACCACCTCCCTTCCATGCATTGAATCGTTGCCCAAACTCTCAAATAATCCCTTAAATAGCACACTGCTCTTCTCAAGAACAGCCAGTCATTTTGTTCCTTAATTGTCCTCGTGTGCAATTTTTTCACTTCACCCAATCAAATGTGTCACAGATTACCGCCAGTGTCTTTTCTATTCTATTGAGATCCTCATTCACATTAACAACTAAAACACTCTTTCAATCCAACCGTGTACACAGTTGGATGTGAAGCAATAATGATCCCGTTGAGAATATTGAGATTCACTAACCGGTCTCCCAGGATGGAAAGGAATCTCAGGCCCTCCTGTAATTTCAACAGCAACAACTCCAGCCAACTACAAGCAAACACAAATCAAAGGCAATTAACAATTTCAAATCCAAAAAGTGAAAAAAAATAAAAATAAAAATAAAAGCAAATTATATAAGTATTTTTTCTAACAAAATAAAGAAGTAATGTCCCAATTTTTTGTTAGAGTATTCAACTTTTTGTCCATGAGATACTTGAAAGCTCCCATTGACCAATAGTACCATGAATTGAAATCTTTAAATTTATGTCACATCCCAGATCAATGAACTCACAACCGAGTAACCCTTGCCACTTGGGGAAATTAATCAATTATACTAGGTAGTTTGATTGTATGGTACTAGTATTTAATTTAGCTAGCTAGCATGGTACCTACCTGGTAGAAGTCTGCATAAGACAAAATGGGAAACTGCTCCTTGATGGGCTCAAGAAGCCTAATGGCAATATCCAGACCGTTGTTTGCTCCGTGAGCAAGCTCCGCTGAGTGCCTTATAGTCCCAAATGGTCCTCCTGTCTTCGTCTTCACATCAAAGGTACCAGCCGAATGCCATCTACAACACCCAACGATCATGTATAAACTCCGTTATTCTAAGATAATCATGTATCATTTTCTTTCTTTTCATTGAGTTTCAATCTATGGCGCCTACTTTTGATGATTATGCTCTTTATCATCAGAAACTTTACTGATTGAATTATCTGGTAATCATGCATCGGTAATCATGTATCCCAAATTCTGATATATAAGATGAACATATGCATAGTTAAAAACTATATAGAATCCTCTCATAAAATATATATATAATCCAAGAACAATATTCAAACAAAATATAGGTAATATTTGTTGCACACAAACTATTTTATATAGTTTTATGCACAATCCAAAAGATGATGGAAACCATATCTTAAAGAGAAATCCTATGTGTATAACACTTTCACAACAAATCTTAAATAGCAAGTTCTAGCTATTATTAGTGGGTAAAAAAGTAATTTAAGTTGTAGATTCAAACGAGAACCAGTAATAACTTATTGCCTATAGTAGCCCTTTTTTAACTCAAAGTCATGATTTCTATTCAAGTTACAGTTTCAAATTTTTTTTTTTTGGATTGTGTATAAAACACAGCCCTTTAAATATATTGTAAAAGAGTTACACAAATATATATTTTCCAGTTTTTCTCAGATCATTCTGTCTTATCCACTTTAATATTTAATTTTTTATCCTAAAAAAAATTATTTAACTTTTTAATAAACTAAAAATTAAAAAGTCAAAAGTAAGAAACTCATTAAAAATTAGAGAGATAGATAGAGAGACTCGCTTACGCCAATCGGAGCATGATAGGAGCACATTTTTTCTCGGCGATGAGTCCTCTGAGCTTCTTCTTGCATTTCTCCACTGCCTTCTGGTACTCCTCGCTCACTGTTGGGTAATTCTTTCCCATGGAGACGATCTTCTTCTATGTTCTGACTCAGCAAAATCAAACCACATATATCATCGATCAGACTACAACTACAAACAAATAATTCAATCCACTTCTCCGTCCTCAGAAAAAGTAATAGAACAAAAAACAAGAGAAACTAACTACATCATTCAAGTTCTAAGCCTATAGACTATACTTTGAACTTTCCTGCATTTTCTCGGCAACCAAACTAGACGATCGGATCATAAAATCGCATTCAGAGAATAAACTTTGCTAAAAAGTCAAAAAAAAAAGATACGTACCTTTGATCACGCTAATTAAGACTGGAAAACCTGAGCTGAGCACAAGCACTGGTAGATGAGACTAGAGAGTAGCGCACACACTGAGCTGATATATATATATAGGAGTCGTAATTGGACAACTGGATCAAAGAAGGTTCTAGCGTTCGTTTTTTCGGCCGTTGGATTTTTTTTTTTTAAATTGTCGTGTGGGGGATAGGCTGCGTGCTGAACGTACGGCTAGGATCGTGCTGAATGGATAATGTGTGGTTGGTGCCTTTTTTGAGAGATGGGAAAGATCGTAATCGGACGGCCAATTGCGAGTAGCCACGTGTTGATTGGGGTTTGGCTAGTGTCACAGCGTTAAATGAAATGATTGTTGTTTAACGCGTTAGCGGTGTCACAATCCCAAAGTCCGAGGAATATTCTAATAGCATCGTAGCGTACAGCGGGTGGCAAGGGGCATTTGGAAGGGAAGTTTAAATAACACTTTTCAGGTTTTAAACTGAGTGTTTGAATTGCGTTTTGTGAGGGGCGTTTGTGCATCTGCGTCTTTCCTTTTTTTTTTTTTTTTTTTTTGGATGCACGCGGATTACACGGGGTCCTGTACACTATGCACTGTTTAATGGGTCTCGTACACTGTTCACAGGACCTACAATTACTTTATTAAAAAAAAATATTAAAAATCAGTTCCACGGTACTATTCACACATTTAAAAATTATTTTGCTACAGCATTTTCAGTTTTCAGTAAAATAAACAGTATCTAGACGGACCCTACATGTATTTTTACATATTTTTTTACTCACATATATTTCTAAAAAATACAAATAACATTACTAGATGGGATCCCCCTCTATCACCAGATCAAGGGGAGCCCAAACGACATTAAGAATAGCTTATAAAAGGAGAACTAGCTAACGAAGCCTAGCTCGTTTAGGTCTTGCCATTCCTACCTATCTATCATCTATCATTGGTCAACTCAGGAATTAGCTAGACCCCACTTTCTCTTTCAAATGAATTGATTCGCTAGTTTATGAGCTCACTAAACCGGAAGCCAACGCCAACGCTATATCTGTTAGCTCATTATTGGTGGGGTATTTGGTCAGCATACTAAGAATGAAGTTGAGTTTGATTGCAGTAAGGAGCGTTAACACGCAGCCATTTTCAATAAAGGGCGCCCGAACCTAGGTGCCTATAATGGCGCCCGGACTGTAAAGTGACTAGGCTTGGCTTGTTCCTTCGGTAGCTCTTGACGGCTTTTCGCTCAGGCACCTAATCGATGGTGCCCTTCTCTGCGCTCACCTGCCCCTTACTGCACCTTTAGAAAGGAAATGAAGGTAGCCACTTTTGTCTCAGCTCTAGGCTAGGCTTGATGACAACCTACAGCTGCTAATGAGGACCGTTCCACTCGTGCCCCCTTGGGCAGGTCTTTCTTGCACTCACCTTAAGGAACTTAAGGCCATTAACGGCCCCTAAGTTTCAGGATTTTGGTTTGTGTCTCAAACAATTAAGGCCCTGTTTGGTATGGCAACTCAAACACATATTTTCAGTTTTTAAACAATATTACACGTATTTTCACACATTTTTTCATCCACACGTATTTTCACACATATTTTCAAACAACAAAACACATGTTTTTAAATACATATACAAAACAGCCCCTAATTGTGTGTTGGTTACTTCTTATATCTTATCTCATTTTCAAACAGTCCAAAGAATAATAAGTGAGTTTTTCACAAATCAGGAGTACGGGTCTCGCTCGAGAGTAGATAAGGTGCTATTATGATCATATCTAAGTAGGGAAGCCATACTCGTCGCCACCTCTACCCATTTTTTTATTTACCAAAAACAAAGAACAACAATTTTTCGAAACAACCTGTGTATAATTCATTCTATGAATCTATGGGCCTTTAATCCCTAGTCATGTATTTGAAGTTGTTTTAACTTGTCAATGGGCCTGGTAACTTTGTGTCTCTTCAGTTGCTTCTTTCTTACGTATAATTTGTGCTCATTGGCTCAACTAATGTCAAACGATATGTTTCAAAACCTAGTCATCTAAGCTTTTTTTATTTGTTAGGGCTTTTCAAACTATCCAAGCAATTAACATAATCCGATTGGAAGGCCGAAGGCATATGCATTTTCAACCAATTATTTAGTTGATGGCAAGTTTATTTTTATTTTTTTTATTTTATAAAAACAACGTCTTTTTTTTATTTTATAAAAACAACGTCAATTATGAATTATGTCCAAGAGTTAGTTTAAAGAAACTACAGGCATTAACTTGGGTAGTCGATTTTTAATACTTACATATTTTATATGTGATTTATTCTTATTGGTTGCATGCAATTTTATCCTCCCACGTGGATGATTTTCATGAGTCGCAAATGTTAACTTATATAATAAATCCATCTCTCTCTCTCTCTCTCTCCTTTTTATTTTTTTAGTTTTCCCTCTCTTCCCAAACTGTTTGTGTTAGAGACACACTCACCTAATCGTTGTCATGAACACCAAGTTCAATGTCAACATTCTTATTGCATGCAATCTCAAAGGGTTTTAATAATTAAAATAGTGTTAAAATCTCATTGAATTGAGGGGAAAAAAAGTTATTCTCAATATTATCTTGATTCTATTGTTTTAGGATTTGGTCCTTGTAAATTTGATTTATTACTTTGTTGTTGACCCACAAATTACAAAATGTATATTGGTATTGAATTTTCACACCCTTCCTATTCTCTTGTCTTGTAGTGGACTCAACTGAGCTCTGCATGAAGGGTGTGTGGAAAATTTTGGGGTTGTAGCAACTCTCCACAAGGTAGAATGGTTTTCCCCTTCATTAGACATTGTGTTTTAAGTGGATTTATTGTTTCATGCATTTTCAAACTAGTGGATTACAAGGTATCAGTAATTTCATTTGACCAATCACTCAAAAGCTAGTAGTCAATTTTTCTTGATTCAATGGTTGATATTTAGCCCAAAATCCTTTTACTGACATGTCCAATTTAAGTAGTGAGTTTCATATGCAACCCGATCTAAATTGACCTATGAACATTTATATAATTGCTTGATTCTTTTGCCTTTGAATGGTTTTACTATATAAAGTTATTAATATTGTAGTGCAACTTGGATCAAACTGACCTATTAAAGCCCATAGTTTTGGGTATAATGTTGTAATCCCCCTCTAGTTTCATTATATCAAGCTACATTGTAGTATTCTTCTTCTTCTTCTTCTTCTTCTTCTTCTTTTGGGGGGAGAGGGGGGTTGTTAGACTTAGACATGGTTTATATTATGCCTCCTCCTTTGATCATGTTCAAACCAAAAATGAAAAATGAAAGTTTTTTGTGCTACCCAAGTCCAAACTAAAGAAAAATGAATATGACCTCGAAATACACATCTTGAGTCTTTGACCTTTTTTAATTTTTAATTTTTATAAATAAGTATCATTGCATTACTAAGAACTAGAAGGGACAAAACGATGGTAAGCTTCTCCAATCTAAATCCCTTACACATAAATAAGAGGGAGGGATAGAAAATATGAGGATAGTTCCTTTGTAATTACACCCAAAAAAAAAAAAAAAATTCTTTGTTTTATTTTTTAAGAGGGAGGGATAACTATCATTGCATTAGTATATATTCCATTATCCGTTGTTTATCTAGTAACTCAGGCTAATGGTGATAGACTTAAAATTAATCATAAATTAACAAATACATACATATATAATAATGGAATTAAATTTAGAACACCTTCCTTTTTAACAGATAAGCTATCCTCTAAGGTTATCTTAGGAAATCCATTTTTGGCTTTACTTTACCCTTTTTCTACAATAGATAATGGAATATATACTAATATATTTGAAACATAAGTATTCTTTAAGTTCATCTTACCCCCAATCCCCAAAGACATACACTTATTAAAAGAGATCTCCATTTTTAAAGATACGTGTAATGACGAAATTAAGCCAGTAACAGATGATGTGAGAATATTACTGTAAACTCAGAAGTAGATGATATCATAAACTATACCCAGCAGTACTAATATTACTCTCAGTACATATATATATCCTCTTCAAAAGAAATTTTTTATCTCTTTAAAAATTTATTTTTAGAAAGATTTTTAACAAAGTCCTTCTCAAACCGTCTCAAAGGAATATGAGTCCCTCTCAGACAGCTAACAACCTTTTTGAAAGAATCTCTTTAGTAGCATTCAAGCTACACCGTTCAAATTTTCACTTTTGTTTCGGATTGTTTTTTTTTTTTTTCTCTCTTTGGGTATTAGCATTTAATGTTCCCACATTGTACGCCAGAAGTCCAAACGTGGAGCTGCATTTTGGGCAGGGTTTCTTGAACCCAATTATTCATTGGGAAGCCCATCTAGAGGTCTCGCCCAAGCATGACTCATTTTGATCGCCTAATGACGAAGTAGATCCACAAGAATAAGATAATACAGCCCACTCCAAGCTCAATAATCACCCAATCATTTTGAACATCAAAAACATGCTACAGTTTGGTCAGCAAACCATGTACTTCAAAATCCAAATTTTTCTATCAAAAAATAAAAAAGAAATCCAAACTAATGCAATGATAGTTATCCCTCCCTCTTAAAAATAAAACAAAGCAATTTTTTTTTGGTGTAATTAGGAAGGAACTATCCTCATATTTTCTATCCCTCCCTCTTATTTATGTGTAAGGGATTTAGATTGCAGAAACTCACCATCGTTTTGTCCCTTCTGGTTCTTAGTAATGCAATGATACTTATTTATAAAAATTAAAAATTAAAGGTCAAAGACTCAAGATGTGTATTTCGGGGTCATATTCATTTTTCTTTATTTTGGACTTGGGTAGCACAAAAAACTTTCATTTTTCATTTTTGGTTTGAACATGATCAAAGGAGGAGGCACAATATAAACCATGTCTAAGTCTAAACATCTAGAAATATTCCATTATCGCAAAACCAGTGATAAATTATGAAAGAAGGTAGCAAAAGAACTTCATATTTGTGAACATACCAAGGTGTGACCACCAGATAAAGCTACTATATCTTTGTCACTGAGACCCATGTGGCCAAATACATCCCTCAGATGATCCGAACCTTGAGTTAAAACAAAAAATTAGTTAAGTTATTCAATAAGTAATTAGATACCTGTAATGATCTGGCTATTGCTTAATTTTAAACAAAGTAATACTGACCTTTGGTAGCATTAGGCAGACGACCTTCTGGGGGTAGTTCGGTTTTGTCCTGAGAGAAACAAATACCTCTTAGAATTGAACATATATGCATTTAATATGACAGAATTATATAATCTATGGAGTCTTAAAAACATCACATAAACTACTAGATGACAAAGAAATTTCAGGCATCTAAATGTGCTCAATTAGAGCTGTTCATACAATTTTAGATGCACAAAAGAATTTATACGAAAATCCATAATTCACATATACACAATAGCACTAAAATGTATTATTATGTTATTATTTCAATTTTCAGACTACCAGCTTATGACTTGAATTTTGAACAAATTGTTAACATTCATGCCTTCTAAAGTTCTAATTAGTGCTGGATTGTTCACCCACCAATTAGGAATGTGAGCTGATGAGTTTAGAACATTATGAGATAGGTTAATTTTATCCTACTGATAAAGCATTATTTACCAAGTTTTATCATGTTACCTACTGATCGATGTAGAGCAGCATGCAGATTGCTGTATCTACTGAAGTAAATAAGGACAAGAAAAATAAAACATAGGCCCATTTCTAAACCAAAATTAAGGAGATGTTTGACAAAATAGAAAACTTGTTCAGTTACGATATATAAGTTGAACCAAAGATAATATATCCAATCTCTCTATACATAGGTTACAACCAATGTTTGTGAGAATATATATGTGAAAATGCCAAATTTAAAACTACCTTTTGGTGCAAATATGCATGTAAGAACACCATAATTTTAAACATCATTTGGTGGGGAGGAAAGACACTTGAAAAAACTAAATTTAAAATAGTTTTTTTAATGAGAAAACCAATTATATTGTTCTTAGCTTGCTCTATTTTATTTATGACATACCAACTATATCTTAAGAATTGATTTGATCACTATATATTCTTTAGTCAATGTAGATCACAAAATCCACTCCCTCCCTTCCATGCATTGAGTCATTGCTCAACTCCCAAATAATCCCTTAAATAGAGCACCGCTCTTCTCAAGACCATCCAGTTATTTTGTTCCTTAGTGTCCTCATGTGCAATTTCCTCGCATCACCCAATCAAATGTGCAACAGATTACTCCTATTTTCACCAATACACTATTGAGCTCCCACACACTTCTACACCCATATATTACCTCTCCTTCCTAATTGTTTCTTTGCTCTGTCCATATTTTTAAGCCAGTCAAAAAGCGCTCAACTCAACCTATCTCATTGCTAACTTGGGACATAACATTATGCCATCAATCGCAATCAAAGGGGTTATAGGGTGAGTACTACAACAAATGTACAATATACGTACCAATTCATAACACTAACCAAAAGACTAGTTTCATTACAAAAGTCTTATGATTCAATAGTATTGCCTATCTCTCCTATGCATGAGAGTTGGATTTGAATCCCCGAAAAAAATCATTACAAGCAAAAGCATAATTCTAGATTGAGTCCAAGACATGCAGCTAAACTTAAAATTAAGGACATCAAAAGATTCTCAATATATATTATTCGTGACACATGAAGATCAACAATTTCTCGACCAAATCAATGCATGTAATTCAGTAAAATGGAAAGCAAAGCATTGAGAAAATGAGGTTCACTAACTGGTCTCCCAGTATGGAAAGGAATCTCAGGCCCTCCCGTAATTTCAACAGCAACAACTCCAGCCAACTACAAGCAAACATAATCAAAGTCTATTTTAACCATTTCAAATCCAAAACTGAAAAGGAAAAAAAATAAAAGTGAATTATACTAGTACTATAGTATTGTAACTACCTGGTAGAAGTCTGCATAAGACAAAATGGGAAAATGCTCCTTGATGGGCTCCAGAAGCCTAACGGCAATCTCCAGACCATTGTTTGCTCCGTGTGCAAGCACCTCCGGGTGCCTTATAGTCCCAAACGGTCCTCCTGTCTTCGTCTTCACATCGAAGCTACCAGCCGAGTGCCATCTACAACATCAATAAACAATTAATTATTGTTGCACAAGTTAAGTTACGTGCTACCATACACACTTCAATTAAAATCGTGTAACCATCAAAATTCTATTGTTTATACTAATATAATCATGGCTAAATTCAAATATTTTTACTATTAATTTTTTAAAACCATTCATTTAGTAAAATATTTTTTATAAAAAAAAAAAAAAACACTACAATTTGAACATTTTAAAGGTTATATACTTCTTAATTTTCGATTATTATGATATTCTTTAACTATGATGAACATATGCAAAGTTACAATCCATATATATATATATATAAACCAAAGACTAGTTTCTAACAAAATATTAATCCAGTAATGTTGAATATATTGTAAAAGAGTTAACACTTCTTTTTTTTAGAAAAAGAAGAGTAACCCTTATAATAAGAAACTCATAAATCTATAATTTATAATTTAAGCCTTTAACTTTTGATGACATTTGTATACATTATTATTTTAAATATATACTTTTAACTGAATTTAAAATTTAAATTCTTCTATATGTTTAAATTACTCTTCACTAGAATCTTACTATATTATATTTTTATTAAATAGTCTAATGTTTATACTGAACATGCTAATTATTGTTGTACATGCTGAGTTACACATTACTGTACACACTTCAATTAAAATCGTGTAACCATCAAAACTCTAATGTTTATACTAATATAATCATGGCTTAATTTTCGAATATTTTTACTATTAATTTTTTAAAACCATTCATATATTTAGTAAAATATTATTAAAAACACACTACAATTTGAACATTTTAAAAGTTATATACTTCTTAATTTTCGATTATTATGATATTCATTAACTATGATGAACATATGCAAAGTTACAAACCATATATATATATATAATCCAAAGACTAGTTCCTAACAAAATATTAATCTTGTAATGTTTAAATATATTGTAAAACAGTTACACCCTTTTTTTAAGAAGAAGAAGAGTTACACTTATAATAAGAAACTCATAAATCTATAATCTATAATTTAAGCCTTTGACTTTAATTTTTTTTTTTATAGCTTTTCCTAAGGTTGCCATGCAACCTTTTGAGGACATTTGTATACATTATGCTATTTTGAATATATACTTTTAACTGAATTTAAAATTTAAATTCTTCTATATGTTTAAATTACTCTTCATTAGAATCTTACTATATTATATTTTCATTAAATAGTCTAATTGGTTAATGATAGTTCTATATTTAATCTCAATCATAATAATAAACCTATGAATAAATATCATAAATCATAATTATCAAATTTCATATTTAAACAATTCTATAAAAAAATCATTAGACAAAAATAGATTATATTTTGTTACAATTTTATATGAATTGGAAGGATTTTTCACAAGTATGTATGTGTGTGTATATAAAGAGAGAGAAGTCTTACGCCACTCGAAGAATAATGGGAGCACAGTGTTTCTCCGCGATGTGTCCCCTGAGCTTCCTCTTACATTTCTCGACTGCCTTCTGGTATTCCTCGCTCACTGTTGGGTAGCTCTTCCCCATGATTGGCAACTATACCTTCTTCTATATTCGGACTAAACCAAGTCAAACCATACACATATATCAGACTACAAGAGAAAAGTAAAAGCATGTAAAACAAGAGAAACCAAATTATTCAAGTTCTATACATATATATTGATTGTTACTAGCTACCAGTGTATTTAGTACGTATGTATATATTGACTTATACTTTGAACCAATAATTATGTCATTTGAATTTTCTCTGCAACCAAACAAGACAATCGGATCACATAAATCGCATCAAGAATGATTACTTTGCTAAAAGTTTAATTAACAGATACAGACCTTTGATCACGCAAGGATAATGCTAAGACTGTAATGTCACAAAAAGCTTGAGTAGAGAGACTAGGGACACTAAACGAGTGGACAAATATATAGGAGTCGTTTTTGGACAACTGGCAAAGTTCTAGAGTTCGTTTTCAGCCGTTGGATTGTTTTAGCCTTCGCTTGGGAAGCACGTTTTGTGCGTTTTCTAGCGCAAGCGTTTTTTTGTGTAGGTCCCATATACTGTTCACAGAATTCATAAATACGCAACTTTTCCTTTAAAATTGAATTATACAGCATTATTTACACATTTAAAAATTATTTTTTTATATTTAATTGTCGTGTGGGATAGGCTGCGTGCTGAACGTACGTCTAGGATCGTGCTTGATGGTTGGTGGTTGGTATGCTTTAGAGAGATGTGAAAGATGGATTCGGACTACCGCCAATTGCGTTTAGCCACGTGTAGGATGGGAGTTTGGTGCTACAGCGTGAAATGAAATGATCGTTGTTTCATTTGCATCTGGCCATAACATGGTAGCGACCAGCTATTTATCATAGTGCTTAGTTGATCAACGACTTGTAGCGTTATCTTTTTTTTTTCTTCCTCTCTTTTTTACTCAAAATAATTCATCTACACAAAAAAAGTGACTATACACAGGAGTCTCAAATTAAAACATCAAAAACAGATTGGGGACATACGGCAAAATGAATAGATCTAGAAAAATTACAATATAGAGCTCACTCTGCAAGTGCATGAGCTGCACCATTCTCTTCTAGTCCAAGCAAAATAGACTTTGGGCAAGTTGGAAGAGATACAAGGGCGGAGCTACATTGATAAGTGGGGAGGCCAAATTCTGTCGTTTATATCATATAAAACTGAGAATCCCAGTTTATTTTTATAAGAACTAGTCCTCACAAAGGAAAATGTTTTAGTCCCCTTGTCTTGTTAGATCTCTTTTCGAGTTTCAAAGCCGCATCTTTTAGTCTATGTTTATCATTTACAAGGGCTAGCCAAAAATTTGTAAAAGTCCTTTATATTATATAAAACTGATAATTCTAGTTTATTTTTGTAAGGGCTAGCCCCCACAAAGGAAAAGTTTTGGCCCCTTGTCTCGTCAAATTTCTTTTCAAGTTTAAAGCCACACCTTTTTGTATATGTTTATCGTTTACTTACTCTTACTGTTTTGCTATTGCCTTGTGTTTCCGCACTCACGTTACTCGGTCAAGCACTCAACCAATTAATTTGGCTTACTTTAGAAACTTTTGCTTTTCCATTCTCATTTTCCATGATTCTCACAGTAGCCAATTAGTAAAATTCATCCACAACAAACTTCTCTACTGATGCTTGACCTATACTTGTGCCATTGTTTGTAGTATACTAAGGTGGAAGAAGATCTTACAAAGCTAGAAATCTTTGATACACACTTCAATTTCGTATAATATTTTTAAGCAGAAAGAAGAGTATTTTCTACAATGCATCCCCATACACAGATCTTCAAATCCAACTTGCGTGTTCAACTTTTGTTTCTTCTTTTCATTATACGTAATTAATTTGAGTCCATTTCCATCAAGTGTTTAAGACTTGATTGAGTTTTGGCTATCATGCACTCAACACCTCCATCCAGTACAAATTTCTTTATCTACTTTTTTTTTTTTTTTTTTTTTTTTTTTTTTTTCTATTTATTTATCTTATAGTTTAAGATTTTCCTTTTTCCTCTAATTTATTGACTCAATTAGAAAATCATTATAATTTCTCTATTTTAGTTTAATTTAAATTTTATTTATTTAATGGTTACTTATAGCGATTTTGATATTATTAATTTATATTATAATTATGAATTATTTTATATGTAGTCTACCTTTGTAATGTACTTGTAATTAATAGGAGAAAACTTAGGGGACAAAATAGGTATCTCCTGGTTAAAAGTCGATTAAACTATTGCACGAAGATATATAATTATGTTGTACTTTACATGTCTCAGATATGTTTCTCAAAAAATAAAAAATAAAAAAAATACATGTCTCTGATATTATGCACTAGGCTGTCAATAATCTAGGAACGACTTGTAGCATTGTCTTTTCCACTAAACTAGTAGTACTTATTGTTTGAGCTATAATAATAATTCATTCTATGAGCCTTTCATCCCTAGTGAAGTATATAAGTTTATAACTTATCAAATGGGTTTATGTCTCGAGTTTTTTCTTTCATAACTTGGTGGGTTTTTTTTTCTTACACATACTTTGTGCTCATTTATTTAACTAATGTCAACCAATGTGTTTCAAAACTTATCATTTTGAGCATTTTCAAAAGACCATCCAACTTGAACCATCCAATTAACCTAACCTAACCCAGTTAGAAGACACAGACATTTTCAACCATTTATTTGGTCGAACACAAGTTCAAAAACTTGAAAAGACCATCAATTATGTCCAACCGTTAATCTTAACTTCACACGTGGATGTTTTTCATCACAAATGTTACCTTATCTAAATCAATCCATCTCATTTCTCCGTCTCTCCCCAAACTATTTCTGTTAAAGACACACTCACCCTTTTGACTTTTCATTGTAGTGCAACCCATGCCATATCAAACCAACCTATTAAAATCCATAGTTTTGCGCATGATCTTGTAATCCCCATCCAGTTTAATTATATCAAGTTACCAACATGGTGTTAGACATGGTTTCTATGGCAAGTTTGCAACTACTCGTTTGATCAAGTTCAAACCATAAAAAAGAAAAAAGAAAGTTTCTTGTGTTGCCCAAGTCCAAAATAAAGTAAGATGAAAATGACCCACAAATACATGTCTTCGCACTCTAGCCAAAATTGGCTTGTGCCTTTTTGTCAAATTGTGTTCCTAAATTCATTCCAAGATTTTAGAGAGGCTTTCCAGCAATCAATTCGATATTCCAAGCATTGAGTCTCTGCTTTTTTATTATTTTTTTTAATCAATATCATTGCATTACTAAGAACTAGAAGGAAAAAAAAAAAAGATGAATAACTTTTGCAATCTAAATCCCTTACACATAAATAAGAGGGAGGGATAGAAAAGACAAGGATAGTTCATTTCTAAGAGTATTAGTATCCAGAGTTGTAAAACTCTAAATATGCTAAAATTTAGCATAAAACCCCATAAAACTTGCATTATCTGGACTTGTAATTCTAAAAAAATTTGCAATTGTGCTATAGTACTATCATAAATTTACGATGGTATTGTAGCAACGTTCCAAATCTCATATAATATTTGTTATTCCCTTCAAAAATATCAGCCTCTTTCTCTCTCTTCAGTGTCTCATCTTCTCTCTCTCTCCAAAACGTTCCAAGCCTCTCTCTCTTTCTGGCTCATGGTGGTGGTTTTTTTTTTTTTTCTTTCTCTTGGTGGTTCTTGTGGTGGTTGTTTCTTGTGATTGTGGTTGTTGGTGGTTTTTTTTCCTCTTGGTGGTTCTTATAGTGGTTGTTTCTTGTGGTTGTTGTTGGTGGTGGTGGTTGCTGGTTGTTGGCGTGGTGGGTTTGTTGGATTTTTTTTTCTTGGTGGTGGCTAGGTTTTTTTTTTTTTAATATTTTTTTTATGATGGTGGTAATCTTTTAGACACAATGAAATGGAGAGGAAGAGTGGGTTGATGGTCGTGATTAGTTTTTTTTCCTGGTAGTGGTTGGGTTTTTTTAATTATTTTTATGAAGAGGAAGAGAGAGGAAGAGAGAGAAAGAGTTAGTGAAATTAATATTTTAATGAAGAAATGAAATAAATAAGAAATTAGATGTTTGATGTATTGTAAAATTGTATAGTATAATAGATAAAGTAATTTTTGAGATGGTAAATAATGCTCTAACCCCAAAATGCTTACCTTGCAATATGGTGGGCCACAAAATTTGATTTAATTTTTTTTAGTAAAATATAGAAAAAATTTGGATTTCTAAGTACAAGGTATGCTGACCAAACAGTAACTTTTTTTTTTAATAAAAAAAACATTTTTTTTTTTGAGAAACAAACACACACACAGGAGAGAGGGAAAGGGATTTTAACACAAATGTACACCACAAAAAAAAATGTTTTTGAGGTGCAAAATGATTGATTCAATGGTATGTCCAATAGTGGGTGATGATCGTTGAGCTTGGAATACGCTGTTATTATTATTTTGTGTGGTAACCAAGGATATTATTAAAGGCTAAAAAACATTATGTAACAAGGCCTAACCCTCTCAAAGTACATGCCCGTGCAATCATAAAACAACATCAAAATAATCACCGAAGGAGGAGATTCATAAACAATAAAATCCCGTTCTAGCTTAGCTCCGGTTTTAGTAAGCCTATCCACACATTGATTGGCTTCTCTGAAGCAGTGTTTGATCTGCACTCTGATAATTTTCCTCACCAAGTCTCTGCAATCCTCTATAAGGGAGGAATGAGCAATGGGCTGTATTATCTTATTCTTGTGGATCTAATTCGTGATTAGGCTATCAAGATCTTGGACCAAGTCATGCTTGTGTGTGAAACCTCTAGATGGGCTTCTTGATGAATAATTGGGTTCAAGAAACCTTGCCCAAAGTGGAGACATAAAAATTAAAATGCTAATACCCCAAAAAAAGAAAAAAAAAAAAAAAAGAAAAAAAAAAGACGAACAATCCGAAACAAAATTGGTCAGTTGCAAAAAAGTCTTTTGACTCTTTTTCACTTCATTAACAACTAACAACTACAAGTTCTAAAACATGGATGGCCATTCGTGTACTAAAATCCGCAAATGCTTTCTAAAACTATAAATAGCCTTTTGGGTTCAAATTGAAGGATAGAATTTGTAAACTAAATTTTTATGGTCTATTTTTTTGGGAGGTAGGGAAGGGTTGTGATTTGCGAAACTGCCAATTGTCATTTCACATTTCTTTGAATCTATTGGTTATCATTGCTTAAGGTTTAAACTTGCTAAACTAATTAGTTAAATTAGCTATTTTTTTTTTTTATTCTCATTGTCTCTATAGGAAAATTATTGAATACTTCGAGGGTACCATAAATGCATACTCTCCCTTTCACGTAAATTATGGATGTCACCATAAATTTAATTAGTGCGATTCACAATTATGTGAGATGAGAGAATACTCATTTATAAATTATGATACTTTAGAAGCACTCAATAATTATCTGTTTATACGTATAACACTATGTTATTAATTTCTTAATAGTAAGCTTAGTTACCTTTTCATTATTTAAAAGTTGTATTAAATTTTTTTTTTATATTAAAAATTAAATGGGCCATCGAATTAGGTTTGGGTCCAATAAATAAGAGAGGAATAGTGCCACATCCGTAAATTCCAAGCAGGTTCATACGTCACAGCTTTAATGACACAGGTCAGATAATAAAGAAAAAACGAACCAATCAGAGCTCTCTAAATCGGACTGGGCTCCACATAGCGTAAAATAAAATAAATAAATATATATAAAACCCCAAGTTCTTCTCCACTCGTGTCTTTCACGTACACATCCACAGGCTCTCTCTCTCTCTCTCTCTCTATCTATCGTTTGCTTTATCTTCTTCAGAGTTCAGAGATTCCTCTTCTCCTTTCCGATCCTTCACTGTGTAAGTCTTCGTTCTCCTCTAAAACCCTAAACCTAACCCTATCGCACTCATTTTCGTTTACTGCGATCTTTCAATTTTCGTTGTACTTGTTGAACTTTTGCTATGAAATTTGTGGATTAGGTTTTTTTTTCTTTCTTTTTTTCTTTTTTTTTCATTTCTAGGTCGCAATTTCTTTGATTATTTATGTGTTTTTTTAAATCTTGAAACCTGTTATTTGTTTGATTAAAGAGAAATTGAAAGCTTTTTGTGTGAGAAAGAGAGGGGTTGTTGGTGTTAGGGATAAGAGCATTGACTGTGATTGACTGATTGTGGAGTGAGGAAATTTGTATTATGAGGGTTTTTTTCTTTAGCGATTGAGACCTTAGAGATGTTTGGGCTAATACTTTTGACTCAACTGAGGGTGTTTCTGCATTTCCACCAAACCAAAAATAAAATCATTTATGGTTTTGAAATGAAAGAAATGCGAACTTTTCTTGGCTAATTAGTTTTAGCAATGTAATTGGCCTTAGAAATCTTGTAAAATGTGCTGATTTTTTTGAGTAATTTATGGTCTTATGGGTATAATAAGCATTGGATATGTGAAGGGAGGTGAAAGAAGGGAAAGTGTTCGGAGAAATTTATGGATTGCTGTGTGCCGTTTAGCGGGACGAGAGAAACAGATATGGCTACTTATTAAGATTAAATGGAGTGCTGGAAAGAAATTGATTGCATTAGGTTTTTTTCTGCTAAGTGGGGCCTTAGCAATGTGGTTGGTTATGTGGCACCTAAAGCAGTTTGGTTTTAATGCTAGATGGTCCTTAGCTGTGGGATTGTGTATCATTAAAGACTGTTTCAGTAAGATCTGAGCTTCTGCAGCTTTATGTTTTTGACAATCATTGCCAATGAGCTCTAGTTCAAATGGCACTTTCTTCCTCCATAAAGAATAGAATAGGGTGGAGGGTGAGGTCATGGCTTCATGGGTGTGTGGGTAACTTATTACTTTTAAATGTATTTGAGAATCACTGTTTGTAATGTACATCTTTGGGGTTGAATCAAAAATCTATGAGTATGACTATATGAGTCATGCTTCTACTGCTTGGGAAAAACAAGAGAAAAAGCATTGCATCAATACTGACCGTCTCAAAGATACTTCTTTCTCAATGCAAGTGCCAAGAAGCATGTTTCCTCACTGTTAATGGTTGTTTTAAGAAATTTGGTAAGAGTGTGCGTGTTTTGAATGTTGTGCAAAAACCAAGCTTATATCTCTGAACATTAATAATTTAGGTTGTGCAAAAAAGTGAGCTATGTTTCTTAATATTTATCTTTTGTGATATTTCTGAAATTTTAGGAGAATGATGGCTGAAAAGGGCGAAAAAACATGCCCTATATGTGCTGAGGAAATGGATTTCACAGACCAGCAATTGAAGCCATGCAAATGTGGTTATCAGGTTAGGACTAGAATCTTCACTTAATATATGAAGTCATTAGCAAAATATTTCTTTGCTGATTTCTGCTATAATTTGTCGCTTTATGTTTATTATTCTCTTCTACTGAACTGTGGTTAACTGGTGCAGCTTCCTGTGAATTTTTATGGGCCTAATTCCTACTTAAATGGAAAAAAAAGCTTCATAAAAAAACAGATGTAAAATGTGTGTTATAATTAAATTCTGTCATGTGAATGATAAAGGCACTATATTTGTCCTGTTTTTGCTTTTTAACTTTTCAATTCATCAGTTACATATGTTTACTCACTTCCCCCTTCCCTGGCATTTTTCTCTCTTTCTTTCTTTATCTTCAAAGATGTGTGTTTGGTGTTGGCATCACATAATGGAAATGGCTGAAAAAGATGGAACTGATGGTCGTTGTCCAGCATGTCGTGCACCTTATGACAAAGAAAAGATTGTGGGGATGGCAGCAAATTGTGAAAGGTTGTAAGGGTACTTGTGCGGTTTTGTGGTCATTTTGTTTTATATAATTTGATCAGTTGTTGAGTTACATCATAACATTCTCTACTGAACAGGTTAGTGGCTGAAAGAAATTTGGAGCGGAAACAGAAACTACAGAAGCCGAAGCCAAAGGCTTCTGAAGGAAGGAAACATCTTAATGATGTTAGAGTTATTCAACGGAACCTAGTGTATATAATTGGATTACCTCTTAACCTTGCAGATGAAGATGTGAGTAGTTTCATACCATTGTAAATCCCATTTAATGCTACAGTTCAACTTATCAGATCTTGGTGTACTTTTTATCTTCTGTTTCATTTTTTTACCCAAAAAAAAAAGTTTCATTTTATTTTAGTAACACGTATCACCTGAACACTTTTTTTTGGGTTTACCAGCTTCTTCAGCACAGGGAGTATTTTGGCCAGTATGGGAAGGTTTTGAAGGTGTCCATTTCTCGTACAGCAAATGGGGTTATCCAACATTCTTCAAACAACAGTTGCTGTGTGTAAGCTTTCCATATTGTTGTCACAGATTGTAACATGTTAAAGTGGGACGCACAGTATTTTATTCTGGCTTTATTAATTGATTTGAACCCCCCCCCCCCCCCCCCCCCTCTCTCGTTATTCAATCATCCTTGTTGCCTTAATTGGAAAATTTGGATAGAAACACTGTACTCTCTCTATCTCTATTTTGTTTGAATCTTGATTTTTCACTAGGTATGATGAAAGACTTGACAGATTTTTGTACATCCATTTTACTTGTTCATTTATTAATTATTCATTGGGGGTTCAAGTGATAGTCTAGTGGTAATGGCATCTTTTGTGGTGCTCTATGTCTGTGGTTTGAACCCCATTTTCCCTCCTTCCACCACAATCTACCTATCAAAAAATAAAACAAAATTATTCTTAAAATATATATATATATATATATATTTATTTTCAATCATGCGGTTCCATCTTTCATTTTTAGGTACATAACATACTCAAAAGAGGACGAAGCGGCTCGATGTATTCAATCAGTGCACAGTTTTGTGTTAGATGGTAGATCCTTGAGGTAAGCTAGTGTGTGTGTGTGTGTGTGTGTTTTCCCTGAAGATTATGATGCTATAAATGACACGATGATTGATAGGAGTACACATTTGCAGGGCCTGCTTTGGAACCACAAAATATTGCCATGCATGGTTAAAAAATTTGGTAAAATTTTGGAAGAATTGTATTGCAAATCAAGTATATCTTTAATATCAAGGGAATAATTCTTTTGTTAATCCAGCCTTGCAGCAATTCGGATTGTTTGTATTTGCATGATTATGGCTCTTTGGAGGATAGTTTTACCAAAGATGACCTAGTTTCAGCCTTTGAAAGGTATAATCTCTTATCAGGGTTTTATTTTACTAAAATTTAAGAATTTTTATGAGGAAATCCCAACAATTGATTTTGACGCCAGCTTATGTGCTTGAAGATTAAAGCAACCTGGGGGTGGAAACCAAAATTTTGTTTTATGTTTAGATTGTTCAACTGAATTTCTCAACACAAAAGGTTTTATTTTTTTATTTTTTTTATAACTAATTATTGTTATTTAATTTTTTTTCTGTTGTAATATTTGTTTACATTTGTATCTAGGCTCTGTGCCATTGCCTCCACTCTCTTCTTTACCTTGTCTCTCCTCAAATTCTAAATTATGTTGTTTTAGGAGACGTGTATTTCTTCTCAGTGCTCATTTTCTCTTTAGTTATACCTTTACATATTGTAATTTAACTCATAATGGTTTTAAAGGAGTAGAATTCAACAAATCATTGGTGCTACAAATAATTTGCATCGGCGTTCAGGGAATGTTTTACCTTCCCCAGCATTTGAGAATGCCAATACCAGCATATCAACGGCCAAACCAGTTGCGAGAAGTCCTTCAAATGTAAGGCTCTATATATGTTATTACTGGCAGTGACCTTTGCATAATTTTTTTCTAAAAAATAAATTTCTATATTATCTGCAAAATATGAGGGATGAGGGTCAGCAATGATCAAGTTGTAAAGCATTCCTAAACTAATTAATAAAATGAATTAAATATGTTAGGTGGGGTGTTAGTAATCATAGTGCTCACAATTTGATTGACCCTTGTTGATCCTTTTCAACAGTACACTAGCAATGAGGTTAGAGGACCTCCTGCAGATAATGGCTCTGGAAGATCTAGTGTACCTCCTAGTGCTGCCTCTTGGTATGTTATTCTTGATTTGTGTCATCTTTCATTTGGTTGTGTGATATGGATTTTAATCCACTTTCTTCTCTCAGGGTCATGCGTGTCTCCACTAGTTTGCCACCAGTGACAAGTATTTCTGTTTCTGGACCTTCCAATCAAAATCCCGATATATCTGATAATTCCCAGGTTCTTCCATCAGACGTAATGACTGAAAGATCTACCCATGATGCAACAAAATCTATGATAGATGAAGAAATCTGGGAAGTGCATTCTAATGCTAAATTGAAGCCAATAGAGTCTACCAAACAGTTTGTTGATGGAAATTATCAAGTAGTTGAATCCAATACTAATGCAGAGAGTATTCTAGATTCAACCCGTGCCACTGTGACTTCCAGCAAACACTTTTCTCATCTATTAGCAGCTAAGGGCATCAATCAAAATATTGCAGCGCAATCCACCAGCACAAGCTCATTTGAACTAATCAAACCATCCTATAGTCCAGGTTTCCTTAAAGATGGAAGTATTCGTGCAGATGGGAATGTCCAGGGTTTATGCTCTGATTTATCATCAAGGAACAATCATAATCATTTTAAACAGAACTTCTCTGGTTCAGTTGGTCCAGAGAGTGACCTAATTCAAACAAAAGGTTCACAGCAAGATGATAAAGAGCTTTCTGGTGAAGCTTCAATGTCAACAGCTTTTATGGAAGCTGCACTCATGGAAGGCTTACTAGGTTTAGATGATCAGCAGCCGAAGGATTTCAAGGGTATCCATCAGCAGCCATCCATCTCTTGTTCGCCTTGTCTGTATCAGAATTTAAATCAGCCAAGCTGTCATTTCTGGCAGCATGGTGAGGTATCCAAACAAAGTAATGTTGTTCAGGATCCTAGAATTGTATGCATGAAACATGAGGAAGATGCTTATCAATTGACATCTGAGAGTACTGTATCATCTAATGGCTTCAATGATAATAAAACTAATATTCTTCCCGATTTTGGTGGGACGTTTGGTTCATCTAGTGTGTTCTCTGAGAAGGGATTAGGGAATTTGGGCATTCATGAAAAACCTGTACCTGGTGTCAACAATAGTGCTGAGTCTGATCTTGGAGAGAACAGCATAATCTCAAATATTTTGTCTTTGGATATTGATACATCGGAAGATTCATTAACCTCCCCTCACAATTTGGTGAAGTTCTTGAGTGAAACTGGTAAACAGCATGCTTCCATTAAAGTACCAAATTTACAAAAAGCACAAGATAAGAATCAGTCCAGATTCTCATTTGCCAGACAGGAGGATTACCTAAATCAAATATCTGATTTTGAGAATTCTTTGGGTAGTATCAGGCATGTGCCCGATGAATATTCCACCTCACGTGATTTTGTAGAAAAGAAGCATCCTTATATAGACACATATGAGCATAACTTTTCATCCGGTAGTTTTTTGGAGTCTGGTAGGTATCCCAGCAGTGATCCTTTTATGTCCTCTAAACTTCCTGGTGAGTATCATTTTGTGTGGTATTAATGCTCCTTTATCAGATTCCTGTTATACTGTCATAATATTTCCTTTTGCTGAAATTTCCTGCTGTATGGTCATTTTGGTGCTCTTGATTTCTAATTCGGATTTATATTGTTTGTTTATGATCTTCCACATTAGATTTTTTGTTTCCATCATTTGCATTCTGATATATAAAATGCTAATTGGGAAAAACTAAGTTAAATTAGTTGTGGTGACTAGTTGTTTATAGCACGGGGATTTAATTCTGATGTTTATGTTTGTCAAAAATGCTCTGGGGTTAGAAAATGTAAATATGTTAATAGAGCAATTCTTGAATACCTCAGTAAGTTCGAAGTTGGTATTAGAGTTGAAATTTTGGGTAATATTCTGGGATTGTATCTGCTGTGTCCTTGGTCTTCCAGTGATCAGCAATGTGATTTTGAGCTTTTGTAAAGGGAACATGTTGGTTTAAGAAGATTTTAGGTGCCAATATTTTCTTTTAAATATTTCTGAGGTTTTTTGCTCCAATGTCCTCTTGCAGTTTCTAGAGCCCCAACTTCGATTCCACCGGGATTTTCAGTGCCAACCAAAGCAACGCCTCCAGGATTTCCTTCTCATGGGAGAACGGAACAGGCATTTGACCCTTCTGGTTTGTAATTTCTTACTTATTTATTTATAGATTCTTTTTTTAGATAGATTCTAATCTTCCTTTTACCCTCCAGCATATCGTTTGCTGCAAAATTCTGCAAGAACTGGAATTTCTGGCTTCACCGAAGATGTTGAGTCTATTGATCCAGCAATACTGGAAGTTGGTAAAGGGATTCTAAAACGGGGGTTGAATAATAATGCTGGCTTTAATATGAGACCAACTCTATCTCAACAGTTTAGTCCTTTTGAGCAAGATCCAAGGCTTAACATGCTTATGCAACGATCTATTTCCCCACAGCAGAACTTAGGATTCCCAGATAACTTTGGGAATAGATTCTCTCCCCCACATGATGCATATAGATTTTCCCCAATGCTTCTAGATCAAGTTCAACCCAACAATCCACCTGCGCTATTGACTGCTCAACAAATTGGTAATATGCAGATGTCAAATGGCCATTGGGGTGGATGGAATGAGGTGAGGAATGTTAGTGGTCTGGGTATATCAGAATTACTTCAAAATGAGAGGATGGGATGTAACAAGTTTATTCCCGCTTATGAGGATGGAAAGTTTCCAATGTCTACTTTTAGCAATCTACCCAACAGAGAATTTGGGATGTGAATTTTATATTGTAATTTCTCTTTTAAACTTGATTCGGTGGCCAAATGTGACTGAGTGGGTTTACTTGGTGGATGTCAACTGCCCCTGCTTAGTAGTAGTTAGGGTGTGTAATTTTGTGCAGATGATTTTATTAGTAACATCTGGTAAGGAGCAGCTTGTCTTTGTTATTTTGGGAAGTTATTTTTTGTCCCTGAAAAAAGTGATTAGGTTGTTTGCATTGGCAGAGTGGAAAATGAAGCTGGCAATGGCTCTCCTGCTAACTCCCTGGTTAGTTTCTACCTGATGAGTCATCTCTTGGCATCATATAATTTTTTCCAAGTGTGAGGCATGTTTTTAGACATGATAAAGTTCTTTAGTTGCACATCACCTATGGCCCGTTTGGTACATGTGTTTAAACACATGTTTTTCAGTTTTTAAACAACATTACAAATATTTTCACACATACGTATTTCCATAGTTGTGCATCACTTATGTCCAAAATATGTTAAATTTTCTACACACACACACACACACACACCAAAAAAAAAAAAAAAAAAAAAAAAAAAAAATCCTCTTTTTGTTTATGGTGGTTATGAATTATTTTTACTTAAAAACTGTCTGTGTTGTTTTGTGCATTGTTTTGTCTTTGCAGGTAAGCTGGGTTAACAACACTGGTATTGGCTGTGTGTCTGTGTAAACAATTTTGTCAAATCTTATGTAATGAATCTGTTGCTGACCAAGTTATGGAAAAAATACAAGATAAAGTTTTCTATGTAGGAGGTCTTACGAACAAACCCCCTTAATTGATTGTTAAAATTTAAGCAATTAAAAAAAATGTGAAAAAAGAGAGGAAAAGAGAACAGAAACTTCTTACACCTAAAATTGATATTACAAATGTAACTTGCAATAAATCCGTTGTCTTTGCTTGTGTTTGGTGCCATGAAGAACTTCGGGCTGGTAACTTGTTCCCAATTGATCGTTTCTGTTTGATGTCTCTTGAAGTAATAGAACCAGCTTTCTTTGTTAATTATAATTATTAATTCCAAACATAAATCAAAGGGAAATGGGATTTGCGTCTTTACTGTTTAGTTGATTATTCGAAAAATGGAAGATCACAATACAAAATTGCGAGACTAGGGGTCTCGTAAACAGGCATAAATCACAAGATTGAAGTGGAGGCTACGTTTTTCTTTGGAACGTGCTGTGGACTTGGATACCTAATTACTCCCAATATTTAACGATGCTGTCCTCTACCAAAGGTTTGATGAACCCTATGCATTTTATGATTAATTCTTCTACGTTTTGAACATCCTAGTGCCAGAACTTGGTGTCACCTACGTACCTCCGTAGCAAGTTTATGGATGATTTATTCAAATTAATAGTGCTTCACCGCCGATGCCATCTTGTAACATGAAGATGCAGATGGCTGTTTGCTTATGGCCTAAGGGTGTCTGCAATCGAAAGGGATGCCTAGAATCTCTTTGTATTCGGACCTACCACAAATGTTTGAACAGCTTTATGTCTGGCCATGATGAATATGTAGATTCTTTTCTTCGGGCCAGCTGATATATATCTAGATGTAGTAGCTGTTCTGATTTAAATTAGACATTAGTCATGTAATCATCGAGTGTTGCAAGTTACATATTAGTGTGAACAGGGAGGCTTATGGGCTTTTTCTAGGATTAATGCTGTCATGGAAGACTTGTAGTTGTGACGGGGAAAACAATATTATAATAATTAAGTTATTTGGCGACCAACTGAAGCTTTGATTTGGACTTGGAAAGACTAAACCATACCTGAAGGCCAAAATGGAAATTCCAAAGTTTTACGTTGTGAGCATCCACAACATATGTTGCAAAAAAATGCCATTTTAACACACCAAAAGCTTATTTTATTATTTTACCACATCATTTTACAACATCTCATTTATTAGATGTTTTATTCTCTAATTCTGTACATTAAAATAATATTTATAACACATTAAAATAATATATTAAATTCCTCTCCCATCATCATCATCATCATCAACCACCACCGCAACAACAACTACTACAACAATAACCAGAAAAATTGTTGCGGCCACAATCACCAGGAAAAAAAAAACAAAAACACAACCACCACCAAAATCAACCCACAACCACCATCGAATCCACCATCAAATCACAACCACCAAGACTGAAAAACAAAGACAAAAACAGATCAAAACAGAGATCAGCACCACCACCGATTCGCCATCACCAATTCGCCCACCGCCGATTTGCCCATCACCAGCTGACCCACCCACCACCACTAATCCGCCCATCACCATCTCAACCCACTCACCGCCATAACCCACAACCCAAACCCACCCACCACCAATCTGCCCATCTCAACCCACCCACCGCCATAACCCACAACCCGAACCCACCCATCAAACCACAGCCAAAAAAAGTGAACGAAAAAAAGAAAAAAGGAAAAAAAAAAAAAAAGAACCTGAAGCGGAAGAGAAAAAACAGATGGTCGGCGGCATAAAGTGGTGGTCTTTGGTGAGATCGGCGGCATTGAGTGGCGGCCATTGGTGATTGGTGTGCTGTGGAAGACGAATAAAGAAGACAGAGATGAGAAGACGAAGAGAGAGAGATATCTGTGATGAGGAGAGAGAAAACGGGAATAAAATAATAATTATATATTATGCAATTGTTATTTGTACCGTGCCAAAATTGTGAGGGTACTGTAGCATGTTGCAAAAGTTTGGCACATTTAACACATCTGATAAAAAGGCTTTTTAGTGTTTGGTATGCCAAATGAGCCAAATATTTGGCATTTGGCGCATTTGGCACATCTAATACAGATGCTCTTATGAAATTTTCCCGGCACCCATATACTCCTCTATGCTAGCAAGGATTGAGTTGGCACCTGCAAATTTTCCTATGGAAATTCAATTCGTATATCCATCATGGAAATGCTCTGACCAGGACTCAAACCGTCAAACCTTAAGGCATTCAAGTTAACACAGGTCTCAGAGCCAGTATTCGACTTATTTTTAATCGAAACTTTCTTTGTCCTTACAAGAGAGGCTTTCTAATAAGTAAAAAAGAAGAAAGAATGGCAGCGTGGCCCTTTGACAACGATGCATCATATAATGAGTCGTAAGTGTTAATCCAACCAAGCACAATGACCAAAAAATACGTGCTGTACTACTGTGCTGGAACATGCTAAAATGAAGCCTGTGATTCGTGAAACCAGGCTTATGTCCAAGCTAAAAAGGTTCTTGAGTGAACCCCGCATCGTGGGAGCTAGGGGGAGGACCACGTGAACGACCGACAAAAGCCTGTGAGGTCCCTCGTAGTTCTACAGCAAAATAATTTTAACTGACAGTACAGTATGAGTGTTGAATACGTACATTGTGTTTGTGTGTGCATTTAGGTTTACTTTTAAAATGCTATTATTCTAATGGTAAACTTAATTGATAAATAGGGTAAAATACAGCTACAGGTTTAGACTAATGTCAAGATTTTTTTAGAAAATAACTATAAAACTCAAACAATATCATTAGTTAGGTAAGGTTTGAAACATATTTCGTTTATAACAATTCGAGTGTGAGACACTCAATTTTGTCCTTCGAAAAATGCACTTGGAAATCGAGTGTCTTAAACTCGAGTTTGAAATCGAGTGTAAGACACTCGATTTCCAAGTGCATTTTCACAGGGCGAAATCGAGTGTCTTACACTCGAATTGTTATAAACGAAATATATTTTAAACCTTGCCTTACTAATAAAATAGTTTGAGGGATTTGGTTATTTTTTAATAAAATCTCTAATGTCAATCAGGTTCAAAACATTTCAAAATTGAATAATTTGATTCTTAATCACCATGACAGAAAGCAGAAAAATGAGTAACAAACCTAACAACTTAGGAATTAAGTTGAGTTTAGAAACCAAGTTAATCAGTTTTGAAATATTTTAAATCTGGCTAACATTAATTTAAGCTTCTGGAGTTTACTGTAGTTTGCCCTAATAAATAATTAGCGAGAGAGAGACTCAAGCGCGGTTAACGAGAGTAGGTAACGTTGTGCTTTGATGGTTTGAGTGAATTTAACTAGAGCCAGATTGATAGATTCACCCTATGCCTATGTACGATATTCACAGGGTGGACGTGGACTAGAGGAAAGGGGCCTGATTTGAAAAAAAAGCTACCAAAAACGGGGTTGGTCTTATTTTTATGGCTTTTGCTTTTTTTATTCTTTCTTCAAATCTTCTTAGGTGGAGATTGGATAGCCTTTTTGAGCTTGCGTCGCACATTTGTGTTATTTTTCCGTGGATTTTATGCATTGTTCACGAAATTTGTATGTACTTTTTTTTAACAAAAATTACTTTAAAATTAGGTCTTATGGCACTATTTACACATTTAAAAATTATTTTGTTACGATATTTTTAATTTTCAGTAATAAGCTGTATCCAAATAGACCCTAAAGTTAGCATGGGGTTTTGATTTGACAATACATCACTTTATAAACAAACCTTAAAATTAAGGATTTTTTTGGTTGATTGTTTGGTGTTTATAAAAGTGATTATAAGAGTTTAATCAGCTTCTTGGGAATCAAACACAAGTCTAACCATATTTTTCAACGAGGAGGTGTTAATTATCGTCTGATCTCATGCAAATGATGGGGAATTTTCAACATAATACGAAATTTCTGACATAAAGAGTAAAAGATAGTAACATGATAATGAATTCTACCAAAAATAATAATAATGAAAAAAGAAGAAGAAGAAGCAAACTGACAATAGGCAATAGCGTGAGCAATCTGTTGTCTAATCTTAATTGGGCAATGCCAATAGTATATAATGGAAAAATGTGTCAAATTTATTATTTATGCATTCTGGTCCAAAAACTATCCACGTCAATAAGCCAAAATTGTGTAAACATACATTGTTATTACAGTAACTATGTAAATTTACATTTACACTATTTATTTTGTATTTATTATTATTATTATTTTTTACGTATTCTAATAATGAAGGAAGAGAGGTTACTGTTGTATGTGAAAAAAGAGAAATTTTTTAAAAAAATCAATAAAAATGACATTTTAATAAATTGTAATGTAAAATAGATAATTTAATGTAGTATGTTTTGAAAAATAAGTATATAAAATAGAAAAAATAAGTTCTTATATTAAAATAGATCGATTGTTTTGTGTGAATGCTCTTAGTTGATGGTTGTCTTTTCGATAATTGTGAATCTGGATACCAATGAGAGGTTAAGATTTGTATCTTGAGGTGGTTGTTGCTTTGAAAGAGGTTTGATGCAGAACAGTATAGTAATGTTAGTATGTTTTTAATTTTTTATGCATGTCTGTGCCTGCTCATTACTATAATTTTTTGCTTTCGGTTGTGACACAGATCAATCGAAGTAGGGTCCTGATTAATGTATGCCTTAGGGCTTAAATTAATTATCAATTTAAAAAAAAAATTGAAAAATTGAAAAAGGTATCCAAAAAAAAAAAAATTCACTTTTTTATTTTTCCATTAAAAAAAAAAATTCTTGAAATTGTTTACTAATGTGTAGCCTAAGGGCAAGCGTTAGTAAAGCCCATAAAAAGTATATTGTTGATGTTATCTTATGCTAATGATAATTTGAATACAAGGAAACAACCAAACTCATTCTGCTTGGGATGTGTGGAGGAAGAATGTAGTCTTTGTTTGTGCTTAATGAAACTGGTGCTAATCAAAAAACAAGCTCATTCTGCTCAATGTTTTTAAATCATCCCAACTTCTAAATAAAATAAACATTAGAGTTTACTGAAAAAGAATTTTGTATCAAATAACATTATATCATTTGTATCAAAATTCAATAAACGAAACATATGTGCGCAAAAATAACTACTACTAATACATATCTTTCATTTATTAGTATGATAGCTATTTTTTACAAATATATCTCTCACTTATCTATATATCTATATAGATAATAATAGGTAAAGCTGAGAGAAAATCTAATTAGATTTCAAATTTGAATTAAATTAGAGTCTAATTTTATGTCATGTGTCCTATCTAATCTAAGTTTTTAAATTTTTGTGCCAAGTGAGTTAATTCAATGTAAAAATTGAATTTCAATTAGAGTTTAATTTTGTGCCATGTGTCCCATCTAATCTTCTTCTTCTTCTTTTTTTTTTTTTTTTTTTTTTTTTTTTTTTTTTTTTTTTTTTTTTTTGTCAAATGAGTTAATTTAGTATAAAAAACAAGGAGTACAATATAAGTAAACCATAAAAAAATATAATTTTTGAATGATTTTATATTTATGAGCCTTTTTTTGTATAACTAAAAACAATTCATATATATATATATATATATTAATAGCCAAAGCCAAGAGAAAATCCAATTAAATTCTAAACTAGGGTCTAATTTTGTGCCACGTGTCTTATCTAATTTTTAAATTTGTGTATCAAGTGAATTATTAGGTGCAAAAATTAAAGAGTCTAAATTCAATTAGATTCTAAATTGAATTTTAATTGGAGTTCAATTTTGTACATGTGTTCCATCTAATTTTTTGATTATTGTGGCAAGTAAATTATTGAACGCAAAAACAGAAGAGCCTAGATCTAATTAGATTCTAAATTATATATATGTAATTATGATTGTTTTTAAATATATCCGCGCATATACACAGAGTTACACACTAGTTAAATTTTAATACAACTGACATGGTATATACCAAATCCCTTCTTATTGTTTACACGGAAACAACCAAAGAAATAACCATTCATTTCTAGGGTCTACCGGATACACAGTTTAGTCATCACCTGATTCCTGATCATATGGAAACTTAAAACATTTGGAATCTTGGATACAAATCGAGTACCTTGGTTACTTGGTAGGTAAATAGACTTGTGAGACTTTTCTTTTAGGAGAGTACAGAGTCAGAGCCATTTAAAAGGTATAATCGAGATGGGGTTAATATTTATAATCACTAATGTTTAGAGATGTTCAAGGTGTGGACTTAGGGCTGTAAACGAATTAAGTCATTCATGAATAACTCGGGCTCACGATAAAATACTTGTTTATGTTCGCTTGTTTATAAATAAGCCAAGTTTGAGCCTTAGTTTTAGGCTTATTTGATAAACAAGCCGATCCCAAACCAAAAAAATTGCTCGTGAACGATAGGGCTTGATACAAAACATGCCTAGCTTAGTCTCATTTATAGCTTGATATATGTTTACTGAAAAAACTCATTATTATGACATTATGCATATGTTTTGGAATGTTAATTTATTGAGATTTTTGAAGATTATAGTTGCATGGATGACAAATGTGGATGTAAAAATTGTATTTTGAACAATTACTCGAGCTATAGACAATGAATGATGAATGGATGGATTTAATTATGTAAAGTTGTAATTTGAAGAATTTCTAATTACGGGTGGAATTAGAAGCATGATAAAATGAGTTTATTATTTTTTTTTGTTTACTTTATTTTTGGTGATATAAACATTTGATGATGCAATTTTTTTGGATCCTAAGCTAAAAAACTTGACTTGAGCTCAAGTTTGAGCTTGATATTAAGCTCGAGTTTGGCTTGACTAATTAATCAAGCCAAGCCAAGCTAAGCTCAAACTTTTTGGCATTCTGACAAGTTCAAGTTCAAACTTTGTTTTTAGGCTTATCTCAAGCTTGAGCCAAGCTTTAGCATTTGATTTTTATTGACAAGCCAAGCTTAAACACGCACTACTCGACAAAGCTTGACTCGTTTATAGTCCTATGTGGACTAATCTACAAGTAATTTATTTTTTGAGATAAATGTACAAGTAAATTAATGAGTAATCCTTGCCTTCGACAGTTGAGGTTAATGTATAAATTAGAGTAAAATTTAGGTATAATATCTTACCTACATTATATTAGGTTCTTTAATTAAATTTAAACATGAAACATTTTAGAATACTCTAAGAGAATAATAAATGTGTACTCCCTTCTCTTACGTAATAATGAATCTCACTAATATGAGAGAAGGGAGCATACAGTTATTGTACTATTGTATTACCGTAATATTCTATAATTATATTAATACATTATTATATTGAATTTAATTGATCTTGCAAATAATAATAATAACACTATTTGTGTTTAATTAGTCAATGCAATAAGGTATTTGAATTTAATTTAAATTCTAATATACCATACCCAAGGCATTCTATTACATTCCCCACTCTTAAGGTTTGGTAAAATTATAGTCCTCTCCCTAAAGGTTTGGGGGAATGACACTCCATCCCAAACTTAAAGCAAAAAAACACTCCACTCCCTTAGGGTTTGAAAAAAATAACACTCCCCGCCTTCCTTTAGTATTGGTAACAAAATATTCCAAAATTTTAAAGTTCTCTTTACCAAAGTTTAATCAATTTTAGTAAAATTCTAAACTCGATTTAGTTTAGTTTGTAAACACATTGACTTAAATTGAAGGCTAAGCTACATATTTAACTGATATTATTCAAGTTTGAATTGCCAAACATAGGTGCTTACTTTATTAATATATATATATATATATATATATTTTGATACAAGATAAAATCTTACTCTAACATAATCAAGTGTATATGTGTGTAAAGCTCTCTCCTAGTAACTTGAACCCCGACCCTTGTCTCCCATACTCCTCAAGCACTTATACTCTTGTGGAATGACCATCGCACCAAAGGTGTGCGGTGGTTACTATATTATATTAATATGTTAACTGGTCAAGCTTTGGGTATTTTAGCGGATTTTAATTAGTTTAACTAGTAAAATCTTTTATCGTTAAATAAGAGATATGTGGTTCAAATCCCCTTATACCATAAACCAATTGATGTCTTAGTTTAAATTCTATCATATAATGGACAACATAAGTTTAAATTCTATCATACCTGGTAATTTTGGAAACTTGCCCTTAATCAAATAGCAAATTAGTACACAACATTTTTAACATTAATTTAATAGAGTTTGACTATACGGAAGTTAAGGGTAAGAAGTATTTTTTCTCTTCAAATTTAGAATGGAGTGTCATTCTCCCATATTTCGAGAGAGAGCATAATTACCCCACTACCTCAATAAATAGTTACATTAAATTTAATTGTTCTTGAAAATAATAACATTATTTTAGCTTTATTAGTCCATGCAATAAGATATTTAAATTTAATTAAAAAATCTAATATACGATACCTAAGGCTCTTTACATAAATTTTACCCTTAATTTTAAGAGTCATTATAATTAATCCAAAAGTTGCACATGTAGTTAAAAAAAATCTTGACCCCATACACATCATACACCATTTCCATACAAAATTGAAATGGCTAAATAGCTAGCAATGGTAAAAAATAAAATTATCATCCATCTGACCGCTCAACTGTTCTTCTTCTTCCTCTTGTCTTCGGTAGAACTTATGTGCCATTTGTTGGTATCATATTGTCAAGTAGTACTTGTCAATTCGTAAAGTGTCACAAGACTAGAAAAGCAGAGAGGGGGGGGGGGGGGGGGGGGGTGTGGGCAGACAACACACCTGAAACAGATAGAAGCATCTAAGGAATCATAGACAATATGGAGGGAGTTCATTATTTGTGAGGCATCAAATCCATGACAGTAAATAGTAATAGAGTTTGGTTTAATACCCAGCGTCGAGTCTGTACAAACTACAAAGCATTTCGGAAAGCTGGTACTGCTCTACAGTGCAAATTACAAGGTCACACAAAAAGAAAACAACCTTCATTTTATTCGAAGACCAAGTACACAGCTATATATGCTTAGCAATGAAAGTGTCATCTTGTACAAAGATACTAACTAGCTACATAGCCAAAGCATAGAGCCCAACAAAGTAAAGAAGAGCCAAGTCATAGGGCTGAATCTCATAGTCATAGCCTTGGAAGTTTGGGAAGAGAGAGTAAAGGAACAGATGTTTGCAATAACAAGGTTTGTAAAGAGTTTGCCAGAATGATCAATCTTTTTACTATTCTTATTATACACCAACCACTCCTTCATTTCAATGTACAAACAACCAGACTTTTCACGCCGCTCATAATACAATACCACGGACGACTCTTTTTTCTGCTTCTTTTGCAGGTGTACGAACCTCATGCAAAGCCCAGGAATACGGGATTCACTTTAAGCCGAAGGAAAGAGACGGGACAGAACAGAACAGCCCCAACTCGTGCACGTGGCTTTCAATTATCATACTTATTTATGAGAGAAAATTTAAGTCCATAACCCAACCCTCTGTGCCATAAGTTTTCAGACTGTGACTAATGGGGGCAATGCCTACGGGTTTTAATAACGTGACTTTAGGCATACATTTGTAAATTATTTTGGAAATTTTTTTTATGAAAAAACAAAATAAGTAATTAACTAACCGGACATTATTTACATACTCTGGAGCATTGCTCTGGACCATCACAAATGAGTTGTACGTGAGACCCACTTCATTTGTGAGAGCTTAGAGCATTGCTCCGAAAGCATGCAAGCATTTTTTGACTTATGGTGGTATTAATATATTAGTCAAGAATCAAGACAAACCATTACGCACATACACATATAAACCTTAATATTTTGTTACTAGATTAGGTCATAATTTATGAATATATTTATACAAAACTATCAACTACTATACAAAAAATTATCTAGTTTGATATTAAAAATGTACAAAAATATGAATTTGAGAAAAAAAAAATATAACTACTATAGACCAATTGATAAATTCTAATTTTTTTTTTTAAGAGTATTATTGGACTAACTTAAATATTTAGGAGGCCAACTTTTATTTTTGTAGCTGAATATTTAAAGTTTTTAATAACTACATATAAAATAAAAGAGTATCTAAGACCATAATCCAATATTATAACTCTAATTTGATAGACCCTAACTCCAAGTAAGTATGTGAAGGTAACAAATAGTTACTGTTTGCTACATAAAATAGCTGTGGTTTTAAAATTACTCAACTAAGGAAAATTTTTAAATTTGATTTTAACTCATACTTTATTTAATTCATCCCAAAAAAAAAAACATCAAAATACAATTACAATAGTATGATCTTAACCAAAAGCATGTAAACTAGCAAATTTCCTAAAAGTTTTGACCTTTAGCAAATGGTTGGATAAATTTAATCATTTAACTACTATTACTTTAACACTTCTCTCGCATGTAAACTCAATCGAGTGAAGACAATATCTTTCAATCGGGTCACTTTTTTTTTTTAAAGAAAAATAAACCTAAAAACTATATGAAATTAGGGGGGCCATATTCAATTAACAGGACATTAATTTAATAGATTTTCCCTGACTTGCGAAGAAAAAGGTGAGATCTTTTGAAACTCTGGGGGGTGTTATTCTTAGACACTGTGTAGTACTGGTACCCCCCCTAATTTCATCCCAAGTTTGTTTTTATTACTCCCTATCACCAACTGTCATTGTTGCTTTCCCCAAGAGAACAGCTTAGCCGTAACCTTTGAACTTTGGGCCAATTCTGTAGTTTCCTAATGCTATCGGCAAGGAAACTGTAGGGGGTGGGGGTGTAAGCTGATTTTGCATTATTTAGGGTAGGACAGCTTCCATGGAGTAAGGACTTTTTGCGAGAGATTCTCCTCTAGCACCTATTTGGATTAGGAAAATACTCTTAACTACTAGCAACTTTACTGCAAAAGGCTCTCTACTATTAATTTTACTACAATTTTTATTTATTTATTATGTGGTGACACATAAATAAACTTTTTATTTGTGTTAAAAAGTTTTATATATATGGTTGGATTTAAATTACACTTGATGTAAATCTAAGTAACGTTAAATCACCCAATAATTTGTTATTGAATTCATATTTTGAAAATCTCAACATTGAATTACATGTTCTATATTACATGCATATTAATCTTCATGCTAATCAAATGTTATTTACTATTCAATTTATAAACTTATCTTTTATAAATTATTTAAACTACAAAAACTTGGATTTAAATATTGATCGATAACATAGATATTAATCTTTGATCGCTTTGAAATTTTGCAAGCATGGAGAATATACAAAGATAATGTAATCCAATTAAATTCAAAGGTGGATTTGCATTATATAGGGTAGGACAGCTTCCATGGAGTAAGGACTTTTTGCGAGAGATTCCCCCCTAGCACCTATTTGGATTAGGAAAATACTCTTAACTACTAGCAACTTTACTACAAAAGGCTCTCTACTATCAACTTTACTACAATTTTTATTTATTTATTATGTGGTGACACATAAATAAACTTTTTATTTGTATTAAAAAGTTTATATATATAGTCGGATTTAAATTATACCTGATGTAAATCTAAGTAATGTTACATCACCTAATAATTTGTTATTGAATTCATATTTTAAAAATCTCATTGTTGGATTACATGTTCTATATTACATGCATATTAATCTTCGTGCTAATCGGATGTTATTTACTATTCAATTTATAAACTCATCTTTTATAAATTATTTAAACTACAAAAACTTGGATTTAAAAATTGATTGATAACATAGATATTAATCTTTGATCGCTTTGAAATTTTGCAAGCATGAAGAATATACAAAAATAATGTAATCCAATTAAATTCAAAAGTAGATTTGTCAAAATTTGTATCTAATTAAAAATTATTAAGTGGTATAATATTGCTTAAGAAAAATGATAACATGTTCGTAACCGGTTATTCTTGGAGATAGGATCAGGCGCAAGGGCAAATTAAAATTTTGATCCAAAAATCTATGAGAAGTAATCTGAAACATGCGTAAGGTAAATGTACACACAACTTTACCAATAAACATTTAAAGTGAAACTATTTTCTTTTCAAATCGTTTCACATGAAATACATTTGAAGCCTTGTCTAGAGCCTCAATGCACCAACAGATCAGTCATATATGGAGGACACACAGCCCATGCTAAGGGGTTAAGGTCACTAAGTTTGATAAGCTTCACAGGGAAGAAAAGATTACCAACCTATTGAATCATATGAATATATGACTGGAACTAACAAATTCAATTACCATTCCTGTTTTCCTGGTTTCCCTACCCATCTTCTACATTTAATACAAAATAGAAGATTTATGGGCTGTTGCTATGTTCTACCTGGTACTTGGTTCAGCTCCTGCAGTAGAAATGGGATATGTTGGTGATGTAAGTGATTGTTGGCAAAAAATGGGGGTGGATGAATAGTTGTATTAGGAAAATGAAGTTGACCAACAGCAGCTGATGGAGAAGTAGTTGTTAAAGAAGGGAATCCTGATGATGCTGCAGTAGAGAAGAGCGGCACTTGAGTCACCCCACCATAAGGACCTTGGATTTGTCGTGGCCAGTTTGGCAAGGAATCAACTTCCGTCCTTTTCTCCATTGCTCTTTCCTGTAACCAACAGCGACGATGACATTGTTAAGAGGTGAAATGGAAAATGGAACAATGAGGTCTTATTGACTTCTAGCAGGAATTTATACTAGTGTGTTTAGGCTGAATGGAAATTACCTTATACAGAGAAAAGAAACTGGAATTCACGCCACTCCAGATAGGAGCATGCTCAGATGCTTCCACAGGTCGATAAGGCGGTTGAGCCCTAACTGTTGCTGAAGAAGAATTCTCAATCTACGAAAGAGTGATTACCAAGCAAACTAATTAAAGCTAACCCCAGGTGTGAAGCAAACAGGAGATACAAAATTAATTGGGCTATTTGAAATGTATAAACACAGATCTCAATTAGACTTTAGTGGGGAATTTTATAAATTGATGTCAGCATTACCCTTGATCTCCCATCAATAGGCCTGTCATCCCAGCCATGCTGAAAATGAAAACCGCTCACGTTGATGCTCTCCTTTTCTTGATCAGCAAAAGAAGGGAGTGCAATTCCTAACTGAAGATCAAGACTTTGATTGCCTTCTGCATCAAATAAGGCAAGGATTGTGTGTTTATACAAAGGCTTATCATTGTGCCTACACAAGTAGTCTAGAAAACAAAAGACAACTACGAAATAAAAGGAATTCTTAACAACAAAAGTACCTCCATTATCGGCCTCAGCAAAAATTTCCCCTCCATATGAGCAAGGCTCAAAGTTGGTGACTGCTTCCCTTCCATTGCATTTGATGGCAGCCTTGTCATATGCCCTGATTTCCACGCAACAAAAACACATCAAGTTAAATGGAAAAGCAAAAGGGTCAAAGATTCAAACAGCCAGTACAGTGGAGATCCAATATATAATGTGTAAGACCTTGCAGCCTCAATCTCACTATCGAATAGCCCAAGATATATATACCTGCAGGGAAACAATGAATACTACCCAATGAAAAACAAGCTCCCAACTGTTCTGCTGAACCAATTCATCAAAACTCTCAATTTCTCCATTTTATAACGGGAAATACCAATTTAATATGGAATTTAACACAAGAACCAATACCAAAAAAAGACCATAAATCCAGATATGAATGTGAAATTTAGCAAAAGGGGGTCTCACTTCTTGCCCAGAAACTGCCCCATACGAGCTTCCCATCGACCACATTTGTGCAGTGTCACTCCCCTATACTTTGAGCTTCCCCTCGAAAACCCAGTGCTCTGGCGCCGCAGTATATGCACAAATTCATCCTTGCTAAAATTACTCATCTGCAAAAACCAATTAATTCTATAATAATACACCCTCGGTTGTCTAAAACAACACACTAAATTCAAGCACAAATATGATAATATCAAACTACAAAGGACCCCCACACTCACCTGCTTAATATCATCATCATAATCACTGATATTGAAATTGATATCAGCTTCTACTCCGCGAAACTTGATCGCAGCCCGATCATACGCCCTGTGATCCATTAAAAACCCAATTGCCATAACATTCCCACAAGTTCATTTTATCCAAAACTTTTTTTTTTTCTAAAAAAAAAAAAAACTAGAACCATTACAATCTGAATAATCAGAAAGAGTTAATTTTTTCTATACCTAGCAGCAGCATGAGCAGTGTCAAATCCTCCTACAAAAACCAAACCAAACACCCAAATTATCATATTCCAACTCTCAAATTAATCAAAAAACACAAACAATAAAAATAAAAAAATAAAAAATTAGTACTTCACAACTTTTAATAATCCTTACCCAAGTAAACTTGCTTTCCACAATCCCTACAAAAATAAATAAATAAAATCATTGCCATCAAAATTCAGACAAAGAAAAAATAAATAACCGCCAAAACTGTAAAAATCTTGTAATGAAATCACTGACCAAATATGCGATTCCCATCGACCAGTTCTTCGATAAAACGTAACGCCACGATACTGTGAGCTCCGAGACCTTGGTCCACGTCGGCTCTTCTTGACCAGAGGTTTCTGTTGCTGCTGCTGCTGCTGCTGCTGAGGTACGATCCTCTGCTTCGCGGCTTCACCGAAATTCGAAGTGAGATCCAACCACCCCGCCACGCCGGAAACCGCTCCGTCTCCGGCCACCGGAAACAACTGTATCGTCCGGTCATTGCGAACACCGCAGTCGTCCTCGTCCTCTTCTTCTTCTTCTCGTCCTCCTCCTCCTCCTCCATGATCGACGTCGAGCTCTTTGTCCTTCCTCAGAATGCTGAAGCTGTAACCAAAAGCGGCGTCGTAGTTGGAAGTAGAGTCATCGTCGCCGCCTCCGGCACAGCCACCGGCTCCTCCTCCGGCGCCGGTGGTGTTGACTACGGAATAGGAGTTAAAGCTTCCAGTTCCAGAACTCTCCATTCGACTACTTCCAGAAAGTTTTCCTGAATTCTGCGACGCTACACTCAGATTAAGATCCAGCATTTTCTCCATACTCACTCAAATTCAACTACAAAAAAAAAAAAAAATGTTCAAAACGACGAAGTTTTTTTTTCTTTTATACACCACTGAAAAAAAATAAACAGAGACTATTCTGGTTTTATAGGAAAGAGTGGCCGATGAATTGGAATCATGGCTGGCAGTGTGATTTTTGTTTTCATGCAGATAGAGAGAGAGAGAGAGAGAGAAAAAAAAATCTGTTTTTAGAGAGAGAGAGAGAGGGGTTGTGTGTTTTTTGTGAAGTTGTTGTTGTTGTTGGTGTTGGTGGTAGTGGTGCTTGAAGAAGGAACAAAGTACAAAGAGGAGAATTGGGGGTGAAGTGGTGGAGGTATCACTTTGAGTCTCTTTTTGGCGCGTGCTTTTACGCCACCGCACCTTTTTTTTCTTTTTTCTGTTTTTCTCAGTTTTATCTATTTTTGGTTTTTGTTTATACGAGGAGTTTTTTTTTTTTGTTTTTTTTTTTTTTGAGTAGGTGCTTTGCTTTGCTTATATTATTGCTGTATTTAATGGTTTATTTTGTTAAAAGCATACACCTCTTTTCTGATAGCGATGGTGGATTTATTGGACTCAGAATACGGAAGGTTCCAAATTCATTTGACCTTATTATCGATTTTTTAGGTGTTTAATAGACCCAGAGCCGAATAGTCCAATTCAAAATAAATAGACTCTTTTTTATATTCAATTTCATAATTTTTTGATTTGTGCATTAACGAGTGATTGACAAAAGGGTAAAATACAGTGAGTTAATCAATTCTTTTAGGCATTTGTTAACAAACTATTTTAAGAATATTTTGATATCACTTTTATTGAAAATATAAAAACATGTCAAAAAGTCAATTGTTTTTTTTCTCATAAAAAGTTTCTAAAAATATTTTTTAAATCAATGTCCTCAGGTCATTGGTTAACTTTTCTCAAATACAACTAACTCCCTTGAGGTTTGACCTAATGTTGATTAGGTTTAAAACTTTTCAAAATTAACCAACTTGTTCGCTCATCAATAATCACTTACAAAGAAGAGAAAAATGAGTAACAGCTTATAGACCAAGTTGGTCAATTTTGAAAAATCTTAAACTTCATTGACATTATCTCAAAACTCGTGAGAGTGTTAACTTTATTTCACTTTTTATATAATTGGTAACAAGTAGAACATGTTGATCTCTCCCATGATGCCTTGGGTGTGTAGGGATTGTCACTCTCCACTCGAATGCTTTTTTTAATTACTGCAAAAATAATGGGCATAATGTGTCCACCACTCATTATACCACAAATCAGCCAATTGTGATATGAAGATTGCGTTTGGTATTAGATAAAAAAGTCATTTTTTTTTACTATTTAGTTTATTTTTTCTATTATTCATAAGTCTCATTATACTATTGGTACTATTCACGAGTCTTGTTATACTATTTCAGTTAATTTTTAGTTTTATCTACAATACTTTCAATAAAATTTTTTTAATTTTAACTAAATAAACTGTTTTCAAATAGACACTAGACATGCCATTTATTGTGTTTTTGATAATATTATTATTATTTAAAAAAAATTACTATGTAAGCTAAAGAGTGGAGTGAATGATGGGGTCGAGAACGGAGGTGTTGAGTCAGACTTGGTGGGAGTCGAGTGTGACTTGACTTTACTCTCTACTCTCTATACACACTGTTACACCGTCCCCGGTTACGCATTTGCTTATTCTACCGCCACCTGTCCTGTATTTTTTTCATTTCCTTCTTTATTTTTTAAATAATTTAAATTTAATAAAAAGATTCAAATCCCCAACTGTTTGCATCTGATTTAAACTACACTTTTAGGAGAGGTAGGAGAGTAGCACGCGTGAATGCGTGATACGCGAACATTAAATATATAGATTTGGTACTATACTTTATAGTTTAATTAATTTCGTGGGATTATTAAAAAATTATTGTTTTGTTTCCATTTCCAAAGTTTAAAGATGATTTCAATTCAACTGAGGAATTGCAATCTAGGTTTTGATGTTGTTATTATTAACGTGTTATGATATGTTGGTTTTGTTTGTCAAACAAAGTTATGAAATTAATAATCGAGAAAATTTATTTTTAGGTAAATTACGTATTTGGGTTTTATCATTTATATCATATTTTAATTTGATCCTTAATCTTTTAATTTTGTCAACTTGATCCTTAACTTTTTAGTATTGTGTTAATTTAGTGTGCGTTTGCGTGGCAAACACGGCAAGCGTTTTGCATTTTTCCTTAGGTTTCACGCACTGTTCACGGACTAGCAAGTACAGAAAAACGCAAATGTAACTTTAAAACTGAGTTCCACAGGCACTATTCATAGTTTAAAATTTATTTTGTTACAGTATTTTCAGTAATAAGTTTTCAATTTTTAGCAATAAGCGGTATCTAAATAGACTTTTAGTTTACGTCATGATTTTTTGGATGAAAATTATTGACATAACTAATAGCCAAAATAAAAAATTAGTTTCTGTTGATGTGGTAATAAACTTATTTTTTATTTTGGCTGTTAATCCTGTCAATAATTTCAATCCAAAAAAATTACAATAAAGACTAAATTGATACAACACTAAAAAATTATTGACCAAATTAACACAATTAAAATATTAAAAATCAATTTAAAATAAAATGTAAATAATTGAGCCTAAATCCGTAGTTTATTATTTATTTTTTAATGCTGCTACTTTTTGGTATTGTGATTATTCACACTTTGACATGCTCTCGTCATCAAGAAATTAAAGTAAGTAGTAATAGGTAATGACGGGACCACAAGCTCATCAATCACAGACGATCCCATCAAGATGAACGAACCCAACTTTAGTCTTGTAAGCCAGCTGCATTCTTACTGACGAGGAAATCCAGGTCATCTAATGCAGGCAATCAAAGCCCAAAACAGTTACAAAGGACAACTGTACAATCCGTTAGAAGACATTGATGGCATATCATTCATCCCCAGCCGTTACTAGAAGGAGCATTAAGACCTCCATAACTATACCAACGGCTAGCTTCCCATAAAGAACATATATAAACCCCACACATCACCAAGAACAAGGTACATACACACATTACCAGTAAGAGATCTCATTTCATTCTGTTTTTCATTACATTGCTTTATTCTAAAGAGAGCATCGCATATTGACTTTGGCATCGGAGGTGTTGTGGCAGGCACCACACCGGTGTTCATCTTTGGGAGCTGAAGAATCTTCTCTATCTGACGAACGTGACTGACGATCATTCGCATCATCAGTTTGGCGCCGTCTGTGGGGACGCATTTTCGTGTTCACACTCGAGATTGTAGTTTCCGTTCAATTGCTCTTCTCAGATGGAGTCCAATCAAGATTCTGCAGCCTTAGCTCAGCAAATCCAGGCTCTTGCAGCCACAGTGGAAGAACTGACCAGACAGAACCAGGAGATGAAGCTACGGCTTCAACAATAGGAGAATAGGTCCAAGGGAAATCAAGAAGATGAAGGGGACAGTCATAGAAGAAGTGATCCTCGAAGGCCCACCACTCCGACCGAGCAAAACTCAGATATGTTGAAAGAGATGAGGAGAGAAATGGACGAGCTCAAGAATGCCATCAAAGAAAAGACGGAACGAAGTGTGGACCGGATGGTCCGAGCAACGGATTCACCATTCACGACAGCAGTCCTCGATTGTCCCGTACCGTCCAAATTCCGGTTACCTCAGCTTGAACCTTTCGATGGGCTGAAGGATCCTCAGGATCATTTAAATACCTTCAAAACAACCTTGGGATTGCAACAGCCCCCAGACGAGATATTGTGTCGTTCCTTCCCAACCACGCTCAGGGGAGCTGCCCGAGAATGGTTCACGAAGTTGCCAACATCATCCATCGATACATTTGAACAGTTGAGCAATGCCTTCCTGCGCCACTTTATTGGGGGCCAACGACCAAAGAGGACCGCAGACCATTTGCTCACTATAAGACAAGGAGAGAAAGAGACGTTGAGGTCATACGTAAAGCGTTTCACAAGGGAAACGCTGGAGGTAGACGAAGCTGATGACAAGGTACAGCTGACGACCTTCAAGGCAGGACTGAGAACAAGGGAACTCGTCACTTCACTCGCGAAGAACCCCCCAAAGACGATGGCTGAAATGCTTCTTAAGGCACAGAAATATATGAACGCTGAAGATGCGCTAGCTGCCATCAGGGACGGAGATAGGCCAGGGGACAGGGGAAGAAGAGAGGATGACCGCAGGGGACAAAAGAGGCAAAGACAGGATCGTCGAGCCAATGACGGAGTCAGGAGGAAAGACGATAAAAACTCTCGAACGGTAAAATTCACCCCTCTTATTATGCCTGTTGATAAAATTTTCACGCAGATCAAAGACGAGCACTACCTTAAGTGGCCACGACCACTGCATTCGTCCCCAAACGTCCGTGACAAGAATAAGTATTGCCGATTCCATAAAGATCATGGCCATTACACAGAAGATTGTAGGGACCTCAAAGAACAGATAGAAGAGTTGATACGAAGGGGAAAGTTGCAGAAATTTGTAAAGAAGGGAGATTACAATAAATTCCGTGATAAGAACAAAGGTCAACATGATCCCTCGTCTAGGAGCAATGATCGTCAATCCCAGCCTCCTCAAAGTGTGATCGGGGAGATACAGACGATTACAGGGGGGCCCGTTACAGGAGGTTCATTCAAGTCACTCAAGAGAACACATCAACGGCAAATAAACAGCGTCCACATGACACCCCCACCAAAATACAGACGGACTGATCAAGATATGACCTTTAACGAGAATGATGCAAGAGGAGTGAAGCAACCACACAATGACCCCTTGGTCATAATGCTCACCATAGAAGGGTTCAACACAAAGAGGGTCCTCGTGGACAATGGTAGTTCCGCCGATATCATCTATTTTCCTGCATTCCAACAGTTGAGGCTTGATCCCAAAAGGCTTCGTCCTTTCGATTCCCCCCTCGTCAGCTTCAGCGATAATAGGGTGTATCCTAGAGGAATAGCAACGCTGACAATAACGGTGGGAACGTATCCACAGCAACTAACTCGTCAGGTAGACTTTTTGGTAGTAGATTGTCCCTCATCCTACAACGTCATCATCGGAAGGCCAGCACTCAACAAGTGGAGGGCGTCCACATCCACTTACTGCCTGAAGGTAAAATTTCCAACGGAAAACGGTGTTGGGGAAGTCAAGGGAGACCAAGTATTAGCTCGGGAATGCTACCAAGCTGTTCTAGTAGCTAAAGAGAACCACACATGGACAATAGAAGAAAAGGAAGAAGAAAAGGTGGAAGCTCTGGAAACAGTAGAACTGATCAAAGGGGAAGAGACGAAGACGACCAGGATAGGGGCGACCTTGAGTCCTGAAATGAAGACGAGGCTCATTCAGTTTCTTAGAGACAACATAGACGTCTTTGCCTGGAGTCATGACGACATGCCAGGTATATCTCCGGGAGTAATACAACACAGGCTGAACGTGGACCCGGAGAGAAAGCCTGTCAAACAGAAACGAAGGACATTCGCACCCGAGAGAGACCAGGCAATCACAGACGAAGTAAGTAAACTCTTGACTGCAGGTTTCATCAGGGAAGTGTATTACCCAGAATGGCTCGCCAACGTCGTCTTAGTGAAAAAGACAAGCGGGAAATGGAGAATGTGTGTAGATTTCACGGATTTAAACAAGGCTTGTCCAAAGGATAGCTTCCCTCTCCCGAGGATAGACCAACTCGTAGATTCTACTGCCGGACACAAACTGCTAACATTCATGGATGCATTCTCAGGATACAACCAGATCAAGATGGCTGACGAAGACCAGGAAAAAACTGCCTTCATTACTAGTCAGGGGCTCTACTGTTATAAGGTGATGCCTTTTGGGCTGAAGAACGCAGGAGCAACATATCAAAGGTTAGTGAATAGAATGTTCGCCAAGCAGATAGGAAAGAACATGGAAGTATACGTCGACGATATGCTCGTCAAGAGCAGGGAAGAGCTTGCACACCTGGACGACCTTAAAGAGACATTCCAGACCCTCAAGCAATACAAAATGAGGCTGAATCCTGGTAAATGTTTTTTTGGTGTCGCCTCGGGAAAATTCCTGGGATTCATGGTGTCCCAGAGGGGGATAGAAGCAAACCCTGAGAAAGTGCAAGCCATACTCAACATGACATCACCTAAGACCGTCAAGGAAGTCCAGAAGCTTACAGGCCGGATCGCAGCCCTTAACAGGTTTGTGTCTAGAGCAACCGACAAATGCTTACCATTCTTCAAGACCTTGAAGCAAGCCTTCGAGTGGACTGACGAGTGCGAAGCAGCATTCCAGGAGCTCAAGCGTTACCTTAGCAATCCACCCCTCCTGAGCCCGTCGAAAGAAGGTGAAAATCTATACTTATATTTAGCAGTCTCATCCACAGCCGTCAGTGCCGCCTTGATCCGAGAAGAGGATGGGAAACAGCTTCCAGTTTACTATGTGAGCCAAGCCTTCCAGGGAGCTGAATCCAAATATCCAAAGATTGAGAAAATCACGTTTGCGTTGATAGTAGCCTCGCGCAAGCTCAGGCAGTATTTCCAGGCACACCCGATTCTAGTAATGACGGATCAACCCATCAAGAAGTCTATGAGCAAACCTGAAGCGGCAGGCAGAATGGTCCAGTGGGCAATTGAACTCAGCCAATTTGACGTGGAATACCATCCAAGAACGGCCATCAAAGCACAAGCCCTGGCAGACTTCATCGCCAAGTATACCTATCCAGACGAGCCAAGCCTTGCCAGCATGAACGAGACATGGGTGATAAAGACTGACGGCTCGTCAACAAAGAAAAGAGGGGGAGTAGGGGTCGTCATAACCACTCCTGACGGAGAAGTGCTGAGGTATGGAGTTCAATTAAAATTCCCAGCCACCAACAACGAAGCCGAGTATGAGGGAATCTTGACAGGCTTAAGGCTCGGAAAAGAACTTGGGGCCAGGAACCTACTAGTCCAGAACGACTCGAAGTTAGTGATTGGACAAATCAAAGGAGAATACGAAGCAAAGGAAGAAAGGATGCGGAAATATCTCAGACTGACGAAACACTTAACTCAAAAGTTTGAAAGAGTGGAGTTCGTCCAGATCCCAAGGAACCAGAATGTGGCCGCCGACGAAGTATCAAAGATAGCTTCGTCAGAAGTAGAAGAGCCAAAGACAGACCTAATGATGGAAATACAGGGAAGTCCTAGCATAGAAGAAGCCACAACTTTCACACTCCAGGACACATGCAGTTGGATGACGCCCATCATCTCCTTCCTCCAAAATGGCCACTTACCCCAGGATGCACAAGAAGCCAGAAAGATCAAGAAGAGATCCACCAGGTTCACAATTCTCAATGATACACTGTACAAAAGAGGTTTCTCCATGCCTTACCTGAGGTGCGTCGATGAAAAAGAAGCAAAATACATCCTCAGAGAAGTCCATGAAGGAATTTGTGGAGATCACACGGGCCCAAGATCCTTGGTAAGAAAAATTATGCGTGCAAGTTACTTCTGGCCAACGATGCAAGACGACGCAACAAAGTTCGTCCAGAAATGTGACAAATGCCAGAGGTTTGGGAACATTCAGCGGCTACCATCAGAAAAACTAACAACGATAACATCCCCCTGGCCGTTCGCACAATGGGGAATTGACATCGTCGGCCCACTGCCTCAAGGCAGAGGTCAGGTAAAATTCTTACTCGTTGCTATTGATTATTTTACTAAATGGGTTGAAGCAGATGCATTGGCAACCATCACCGAAGCTAGGATACAGGGTTTCGTATGGAAGAATATTGTCTGCAGGTTCGGGATCCCTCGGACGATCATATCAGACAACGGACGTCAGTTCGATAGCCAGGCTTTCAAAGATTTTTGTTCGGGTTTGGGCATCAGGAACCAGTTCTCATCACCAGGCCATCCGCAGGCGAATGGACAGACGGAAGTGACGAACCGCACATTACTCAGGATCATAAAAACCAGACTGGACGAGGCAAAGGGGGCATGGCCGGACGAGCTGCCCAACGTCTTGTGGGCCTACAGGACCACGGCCAGAACCCCGACAGGAGAAACCCCCTTCAAGCTTACCTATGGCACAGAAGCAGTTATCCCAGTCGAGGTAGGATTAACCAGCACCAGGAGGGAGGCCTTTAGCCAAGAACACAATGACGACCTCCTGCGAGTAGATTTGGATTGCCTGGATGAAGTTCGAGACAAAGCCTTCAACAAGATGTCTGAGTACCAGAAGAAAATGACTGAATACTACAACAGAAGGGTGAAACTCAGGCGACTCAACATAGGAGACCTCGTCCTGCGCAAAGTGACCCAGGCAACCAAGGACCCAGCTCAAGGAAAACTCGGCCCTTCGTGGGAAGGGCCATACAAAGTCATTCACTACTCCAGACAAGGGAGCTATCACCTGGAGACCCTGGACGGAGAAAAACTCCCGAGGCTATGGAATATTGAACATCTGAAGAAATACCATCAGTAATTGTAATAGAATGATACATGCATCATTATCAATCAATAAATGAATTATTCAGCTAATCCTTTTGTGTAAACAGGCTCAATCCAGAACAAATTCGCATATAAAAGCCAGAAATGGCTAAGTAACAAGATTCCGCTCCGACGGATGTAAGTTACTGACGAGAAAGTGAAACCAAAGCCAAAATTGGCTAAGTAACAAGATTCTGCTCCGACGGATGTAAGTTACTGACGAGAAAGCGAAACCAAAGCCAAAATTGGCTAAGTAACAAGATTCCGCTCCGACGGATGTAAGTTACCGACGAGGAAGCGAAATCAAAGCCAAAATTGGCTAAGTAACAAGATTCCGCTCCGACGGATGTAAGTTACTGACGATGAAGCGGAATCGAAGCCAAAATTGGCTAAGTAACAAAATTCCGCCTTGACGGATGTAAGTTACTGACGAGATAAAGAAAATGAAGCCCAAGAGGGTTAGGTAACAAGATTCCGCCCAGACGGATGTAAGTTACCGACGAAAAAAAAAAAAAATTTTCAACTAAAGCTGAAATTGACTAAGTGATAAGAGTCCGCCTTGACGGACATACAAATACAAAGTCAACAAGAATGATCAAAAAGGCCAAAAATGGCCAAGCAACAAGATCCTTAAAAGGATTAAAGAGTTAAAAGCCGCTCAGCCATGGAACCACGCACTGACGAATGCCAGATATCGACAAGCAAGATATTGGAAAAAACATCAACCACGGGATACACGACAAACATAAGTAAGTATAGAAAAAGTAAGTTAGATCAGAAGGGAAATAAAAGCCCATAAACTCTGGGCCAATTAACATTGTTTCCGAGCCCATAAACACTGGGCAAAAATACCATTGTTTTCAAATAAAAGCCCATAAACACCGGGCCGAAAAGCATTGTTCTCAAAATAGACAGAATATAGAGATTTACATAACAAGCCCAAAAAACATAAAGGGCTTCACCAAAAAGAAAGAGAAATTTTTTCTAAGTTTCAGGGTCGTCAAGCAGCATCTTCACTTGGAGCATCTTGGGGAGGGGCAGCACTAACGGGGGCGTCAATAGGGGCGTCAGGTTCCGTAGCAGACGATTGCGCAGCCTCGTCAGCAGCCATTTCTTGATCTACCTCCTCCAGATCTAGCTCTTCCATGTTTACTCCAGAGGGGTGCTTGACGAGATACCTCCTTAGAAGCTCGAAACCCTTGAAGTACCAACTGAAGAGCACAGTATTGTACTCGTCAGTGGTTTGGAAGGCCTCCACGGATCTGGCAGCAATAGTCTTGAGGCTCTCCTTGGCTGAGAGGATCTTCTCGTCTTTCTCAAGCGTTAGCTGGCGTTCTACCCTAAGATCGTCCCCCAGCGCCTTAACTTTTTCCTTCAGCGACGTCGCTTCGGCCATAGAGTCTATCAAATTTTTCTTCAAGGAAGAATTCTCTTTCTCCAAGGCATCCATCCTGGAAGTAATAGACGCGACCTTGGCCTCCTGCGTCAGGTATTCTGTAGTAATATGGACGCTCTCCCCCAGCACCTAAAAAAAAAAAAAAGGGGAGAATCCTGAGAAAAAAAAAAAGAAAAAAAAAGAAAAGAAAAGTATGGGAGCACGAATGAACATACCTGAACCAGTTTTTGAACATGCCGGGTAGCCACTTCATTGAAGGGAACACCTGATAGGACCTTTAAGTCCGCTGCACTGACGACTTCATGAGCCCGGTCCACGGCAAGCTTCTCGTCATTGCAGATCGTGGACGAACGAGCTTCACCTCCGTCTTTCTCCTTCTCCGTCAACCTCGGTCTTTTGGAAACCGGAGTGCCCTCGATCTCCTCCACTGAAGTCGTAGGAGAGGCTACCCTTGTGACCAAAGCCCCAGATGTGACTGGGCTGACAGAAGAAGCTACAGGCACCGGCCCACCTCTTTCAGTAACGCGAACAGCTTTCTTCCCCAAATTTGATAAGGGCTCGTCCTTCTTTGCCCTCATCTTCGCGTACATGCCCTTATTAAATCTAGTCGTCATCTCTGCAAGAGGGAAACACTAGTTAAAAAAAAAAAAAAAAAAAAAAATCACGTGCGAACGAATTCAAACACTTACTCTTTTTTCCTTCGATCTCTAGATTCCGCAGGACGAAGCTGGAAGGCTCCGGACCAAGACAGTAAAATGCAAGAGTCCGAGGATCCACAAGATCGTCCCAACTTTCGATCGTCTGTGCGTAACTAATTGCCTTCTCCACTCGTTCTTTATATCTACTCTTCAACTTCGGTCGTCTCTTAGCTGAGGAAAAAGAAGAATAAGAAAACCCACCAACAGAAACAAGAGCAGTAAAGACTAAAAAGACAAAAACAAAAGAGTGTTGACGCACCTAAGGTCGGGGTTCCCCACCGACGATGCAACCTCGGGAGATCACCCCAAACCTCGCTCGAAGGGGTCTCAAAATCGTCCCCAGATACAAAAAAGAACCTGGACTTCCAGTACCTGAATGACGGGGGTAATTTCTTGACGATTCTAGTTCTCCTCTCCCAGGGAACCAGCTCATAATATCCATGTTCCTTAGACGCTTTTAGACGGTACAAGTAGATAAGCTCGTCAACACGGAGCATATCCCTGTCAGTGGCAGCCAGCCAGATCCCCATACAACTTATCAAAATCCTCCATGAATTGGGCATGAGCTGCCCAGGAGCAATCCCAAAGTGGTCTAACAACTCCATCAAAAAAGGATGGACTGGAAACCTCAATCCACAGGTAAAAGCAGACTCGTAAAAGCATACTTCACCCGGGAAGAAATGGCAAGCCCTATCCTCTTCACTGGGCAGACGAACCCTAACCCTGTCTGGGAATTGGAACCTATCCCTAAACCTCTCAAGGGTATCAACGTCCAACCCACATCCCTCCTCAACAGCATAAAAAGCCCTAACCTCACGAGGGCTAGAGACGGCTGTATCCCCTTCCACGGGACCGCCGCTGGACGATAGCCCGGTCTCAAGCTCACTCGACCTTACCTCAGACATCTCCACTCGCTTCCTAACCTCGTCCTCAAACCAATTTAGAGATTGACGAAGCAAAGGCAATAGATCCGCCAATGCCACGCTCAAACAGTTACCCTCAAAAACAAAATCCTCAAGATGAGGAAAAACACCTAGAGACCCTCCTAATCGAGCAAAAAGGAACGAAATCGATGGACAGGCTATCCTAACTTCGGAGCTATGAAACATGAAAGACAGAAAATAAGAGGTACAATGGCAAACTAAATCCCCAGAAAAGCAGAACAAGCAAAAGATGGAAAAGAAGAAAAGAAATCAGAAACGAAATTTTTGCGAAACAAAAACGATGGCACAAAAAAGGGAGAAAAAGAAGAAAGAGCGTACCTTTGAAATAACAGAAAATGAGCACCACCACGCCGGTCAGGGAAAAACTGTAGAAAGAGCTCGCCGGAGAAGAATGATCAGAGCAATGATTGAAGTATTTTCGAAAAAAGAGAATAAGAAGAGGTTTTAAATTGAGAGTTTTGGGAAAACTGAAAAAACCAGCGGGAAGCCCAATAGTCTTACTAAGTGGAGCATTAATTGGCACGTGCCACGTGTACCACGATTCACGAAGCGCCGCCACTCTGCATTTAACGCGGAGCGAAGCCCCAAACGGCGCTCAAAAGTCGAAAACTCTTCATATTCTATGATCGTCATTTAAACGACGAACACAGAATCGGGGGGCAACTGACGGGACCACAAGCTCATCAATCACAGACGATCCCATCAAGACGAACGAACCCAACTTCAGTCTTGTAAGCCAGCTGCATTCTTACTGACGAGGAAATCCAGGTCATCTAATGCAGGCAATCAAAGCCCAAAACAGTTACAAAGGACAACTGTACAATCCGTTAGAAGACATTGATGGCATATCATTCATCCCCAGCCGTTACTAGAAGGAGCATTAAGACCTCCATAACTATACCAACGGCTAGCTTCCCATAAAGAACATATATAAACCCCACACATCACCAAGAACAAGGTACATACACACATTACCAGTAAGAGATCTCATTTCATTCTGTTTTTCATTACATTGCTTTATTCTAAAGAGAGCATCGCATATTGACTTTGGCATCGGAGGTGTTGTGGCAGGCACCACACCGGTGTTCATCTTTGGGAGCTGAAGAATCTTCTCTATCTGACGAACGTGACTGACGATCATTCGCATCATCAGGTAATACTAGTAATTCTTTGATATTTGTTTGTAAATAAATGTATAGGTACAGTTGTACCTGGTTTCTCAAAACAAAAAAAAAAGGTACAGTTGTACCTGTATAGGGGTAGTGGTGAACAGGGGTTTGTTGAATGTCCATGTCACATGTAATGTGTTCACCTTGAAAGTCTGTCAATTAGTACCATGTTGATTGGGGTTATGGACCACATAATAATAAAAGTTGCCACCTAGGTAAAAAAATTTCATAATGCCACACCATTAAAAATTAGATCTTTCTATCTTTTAACTCCAAAAAAAAAAAAAAAAATCAATAAATGATAAATAAAAAAAAGGAGAGAAAATTTTATGTGATTAATGAGTATTAAGTGAGGAATTAGTGTTTTTAATTCAATTATTAGAATTTAGTGTTTAATGCAAAATGAGAAAATGTAGAGAAGTGGGAGTATGCAAATTTTATTTAAAAAAAAAAAATCAGAAATGAACATGTGTTTGTAATTTTTTAAATAGTAAATTGAAGGCAAAAACTATATTAAAGCATTCACATAAGCTGTTAACAAAAATTACCGTCTATTTTAGTATAAAATTTTACTTTTTTTTTCTTTCTATTTTACACAATTATTTTTTTTTAAAAATTCATCTTTATCAAATTTTTATTATTATCTCAAATCATCTCGCTCTTTGTGTACATGAATAAAGAAGTATTAAAAAATTGATTTACACATAACAATGTAAATATATACATTTAAATATCCATATCCAGATAAAGCCTTCTTTTAATGTCATGATTAGTAAAATATCAACTGAGCCCAAAGCTAACGCTGTAAAGATATAAACGTTGGTGAAAGATTACTAAAATTAAGTTTGAGGATACCTTTACAAAAAGAAATGTACTTTGAGAATAAAAATCGTGTAACTCAGGATAGTACTCCTTGGTCCCTTAACAATAAAAAAATTTAAAAAAAACGTACTTTGAGAATAAATCGTGTAACTCATGATAGGACGGGATAAATGTACAAGCTCCTTTTTTTTTTTTGAGAATCATGTACAAGCTCTTTGTGTTTAGGTTTCTAATGCTTTTAATTTTTTAAATCCGTATTGCATTACATTCTTACAGTATAAATGTCACAACGTGCAACACCTATGGTCACTTTTTATTTATTTAATGAAAAAAGCAAGTCTCTCTCTCTTTTTTTTTTTTCTTTTTTTTTTTTGAGGGGGGTCACGCCTACTTGAATTACAAGGTTAGAATATTAATGAAAGTTTGTTCAATTAAATGGCTATAGTAAATAGTAGTAACCATAATCGACTAGAATATTCAATGACAGTTGTTTCTATTAAATGGTTATGGTAATAATAACTAAATAATAACAGTAATAATAAGCATAATTAATAGATAGTAAATTATTCTCCTCTTTAGATCTCTTCGCTTTTTACCGATTAAATGCGATATGCTTTCCTTTTAAATGGAAGATATATCGTTTCACTATGAAACATCCACAATGAGCAGAGAGGAATAAGATGCATGAGAAAAAAGAAAAGAAAAGTTAGACAGGTATTCGGTAAATGAATTACGTATCATTGTTTAACTATTGATTATTTCGATTCAATTTAAAAGAAAAGATAATGTCTTGCATCATTTCTAGATTGCATATGATCAATAAGGCCTTGTATTCAACACATTAAAATTATCTGTAAGAATTTCTTTTGGTTGGTGATTGCTTTTTTATTTTATTTTTTGATTTATAAATATGGTAGAATTTGAACTGATGATGTTCACTCTATAATAATAGCATTTATTACCAAGTTAAAACACTAATACGATGTTCACTCTATAATAATAGCATTTATTACCAAGTTATAAAACACTAATACGTTGTTAATGTATGTAATGTTTGAATTACAAATTTATTATTTGACAACAAAAGTTTTTTTTTTTTTTTTTTTTTTTTGAGAAGAACAATTTTTTTTTTACTACTAGAGCTAATAATTAAAACTGACTTTTGGTAATTACTCTTTTTTTTGGGGGGGGGGAGGGAGGGGGGAATACTAATTACCTGTTTGTAAGACAAGAAGTACACTTATTGAGGGGTGTTATCTCATTGGTCACTCGCTCACCCCCTTTGACATTTGGTGAGTCCCCACATTTTTTAAAAGAGATGCTACCTGAAACAAAGGGCCAAAATTGGAAATTAAGCCCGTTTTGCAAACAACATAGTTAGTAGGCATGATTAGGGGTGTCCAAACAAAATCGGGACTCGACCCACCCGGCCAAACCGTTCGATCCGGCCCGATAATCGGCCGACCCGACGCCGGTGACGGGTCGGCGGCAGATCGTTGCTCCCTGAACCCGAAAGCGGCGGGTCGATTGGCGGGTTTGAGGTTGAGAAACCGATTTCAACTGACCCGACCGTATACTGCCTGGAAAGCGTCGATTTTCTGTCCGATTTGAGGAGATCCGTTCGAGTTCAGGCGAGATATCGAAGAGATTCGGCCTGATCTCTTCGAGATATGCCGAGATCTCATCGAGATCCTGCCAGATCTCGCCGAGATCGGCTTGATCTCGGCGAGATCCGCCGAGATTTCGCCAAGATCCGATCAGGTCTCGCCAGATCCGGCGGCTTTTGGCAAAATCCGGCAATTTTTCTCACAACCCGAAACCGACCGAGGACCGATCCATACCCGATGAAAATCCGACCACCCGAACCGACTCTGTTCGCCGGTCGACGACGGGTCTATGCATGGAAAACCCGAAGTGATCGGGTCGGTTCTGGGTTGGGCACAAACCCAACCCGGACCGACCCGTGGACAGCCCTAGGCACGATTTCAAAAGTAAATATTTTACTAACATCTCAAGTCTCAAAGACTCAATTTTGAGCCTATAAATTGAGTCTCAAAGACTCAGTTTTCATGGTTTGATCACATCTGATGTGGCGTTTTTCCGCGTGGTGTCCACCTGGAAATCGAGTCTCTAAGACTCAATTTATAAGCCATTTACAGAATGACTATAATGCTTTAAGCACAACACCAAGCAAAACTCAACAAGAAAAATTTTGAAAAAAAACAAAGTTACAAAGAAAAACTCACCAAGCAAAACACATAAGAGAGGTTAAACCAAAAATTTTGAAAAAAAACAAAGTTACAAAGAACTAATCCACCAAGAAAACCCATTCTACTCAGCTTTTTCAAGCCACGACGATCTAAACCCGACCCACGGCTAGCCACGAGCACTGACGACACTGACGGCCACCCACACCCCATGACCATACACGGCCCACGCCGAGCTGAAGCCATCCATGCCAACTTGAAACCCACCCACCCATGGTCCCACGCCGATTTGAAGCCACCCACTCCAATCTCGATCTTCGACGGCGATCTAAACCCTACCCATGGCTAGCCACGAGCACTGACAACCACCAATGGCCACCCACGCCCTACGACCACACACAGCCCACGCCGACTTGAAACCCACCCACCCATGGTCCCACGCCGATCTGAAGCCACCCACTCCGATCTTGATCTTCCTCTGTTTCTACATTTTTTTTTTTTTTTTTCTCTGATGAGATGAGAGGTGTAAAGGGTGTGCACTATATTTGTTTTGTAAAGGCTTATGAATCGAGTCTTAGAGACTCAATTTCCAGGTGGATACCACGTGGAAAAAATGTCATATCAGACGTAATCAAATCATGAAAACCAAGTCTTTGAAACTCGATTTATAGCCCAAAATCGAGTCTTTAAGACTCGAGATGTTAGTAAAATATATACTTTTAAAACCGTGCCTACTAATTATATGATTAAGAAAATGGGCTTAATTCTCAATTTTGGCCGAAACAAAGCATTCCCATCTTAGGTGCCAAAATGTAAGATAGTTCCCATTGTTCACAAAAATGCTCAAAACACCTTTATATCTAGAAAGCTAAAATGGAGTGGGAATGCAAAAGTAAATACAATCTGCTAAAATACGTGGGAATGCTCGAAACACCTTCTTTTTAAAAAAAAAATTATCCGATGGGAATGCTTCAATCTTATTAATTAATTTTTTGAGACATGCAATTAAGGTAGAAAATAAATAAATTTTGCACCTTGGGCCCATGTTTTGGTTCCCAGCATACAACATTTGTACACATCATCAACCACAAAAAAAAAAAAAAAAAAAAAAAAAAAAAAAATCGTCAGATGTTATTGCATCCCCATTTAGAATTGCAAAATAATAATAATAATAATGTAAGGACCAGATTTGAAATCCCAGCCCAAAGTGTGGATGGACGTAAGCCCAAAAAGCCCAAAACAATGAATTTATAGAGAATGGGTTGGAAAACTGGGATTTAGCTAATCCAACAATAAAATTAGGTAGGTTTTGATGACAAAGGAGTGAGAATAAACAAGTTTAAACAAAGGAAAGTCATTCTCGGCAATGTCCGAGGAGATTGATTCTTATATATTAATCTTGGGTTTAATTACAACTTTGGTTCCTGATTGCTATAGTGTTTCTCTTCTCATTTTTCAATCCCCCTCTTTCATTGCTCCCTTCTTCTTTTATACTCGCTTCTCATTTCCTCTCTTCGCTCCACGTGCATGCCAAATAGTTAGTGTTGATACTTGTCTCATCAGTACCTCTCATAAGTTTTCATATAGTAGCTGTAGGCAAGGTTGTCAAAATTGAGATCTTACGTAAGATCGTGAGAGGTAGGTGGGATCGTGGATCGTAAAATCGAATCGTGGATTGTAAGATCCCACATTATTTAAGAAAAAAACAAAAAATACACATTGGTATGTTAAATAATCACATAAATTATACATTTATTGATATAATTACCATACATCATTACAACCATTTGTAAGCATCATTTAAAGAGGTCAAAAACCTCAAAATGTGACACTCTATTGGAATATTTTTTATTTAAGTCCAACTGACACTCTCTCTACATTAGAGTGGAAAAACTTGGTTTATTGGAATTTTATATTTCATTTGGGTTTAACTGGGCCTTTTGTCAAGTTAAAGAAGATTATAAGATATCAAGGTTATTTAGGATCGTCAAAATCGTACGATTCTACCGATCCTGAATGATCGCTAAGATCTTTGAAAGATTTAGATCGTTTTGAGTAGGTGGAATCGTAAAATCGTAAGATCGTAAGATCCAAATTGGGATTTTGACAACCATAGCTAGAGGACTGAAATCCATTGTTCAGGTATCACTTCCACATTAATGAGGTCAGAGAGTTAGTAGCAGTGCATTTAATGCGGAGGCAGTAGCTTTATCTTTAGATATTTTAGGACTCCTCCCTGTCTGATGTCTCTACAATGCTTATCTGCATCGACAGAATTTCCTGAAATACTACCTTAGTTGACAAACTACCTCTTCAGACCTCAGCTTTGGTCGGCCGAGGAGACATTTATCCTCGGCTCATCCTGTTGAGCCATTATGGCCAAAACTAACCTCTTTATTTACTAACACAGTCTCTTCTGACAAAGATTCCCCCTCTTCGGATAAAACCTCGTCCTCGACTTGGGCCATAGGCCCAATGTACAAATAGATAATGAACTTCTGGGCCCAATATCCCTACAAATAATAAAACTCATTTTGCATCACAAAAAAAAAAAAAAAAAAAAAAAAAAAAAAAAAAAAAACTACTACTTTATTTATCTTATATAACCACTTTTATAAACACATCATACATTCCATTTTTTATTTTGCATTCCATCACATTAAAATAAAATATTTTCTACCAACACTAAGAATAGCAAATATAAAGGGGAGAGAGAGAGAGAGAGAGAGAGGAAAAAGAAGTTTTAAGTTTTAACATTTGCATGGTGCTACAATATTATGCAAATATACATACCATTGTTTTTGCATTTATGGATGTTGGTGGTTTGTTGTGTATATTTGTGAATAGTGTTATCCATTTTGCTTCTTTTTTTTTTTGAGTTTTGCATGACTGCCATGACCCATTGATAATACTCTTATAAAGAAAAAAGTGGGAAGATAGGGAAAGAAAGAGTTTCAATAACATTATTCATTAATGTTCCTCAATTTGTAAATAAAAAATAAAGAAAGTAAGAAAATATATTGAAAAATACCCTTGTTGAAGTGCATTTTTTTTTTTTGGTAAATAAAAATCCAATATTAAGATAAAAGAGAGGGAGGGCCCAAACTCATCTATATAACCAGAGAAGAAAATTCAGGTTGAAAGAGAAAAGATATTTAAAGGCCTATCTCACTTGTGATGAGCAGTTTAACAAGTAAGGTTGTGAGCCAAATAATTAATATATCTGTTAACAAAACAAAAATCTCCACAATGTAGAGAACTTATACAAGCCTTAACATATGTCACAAATTGAGCTAGGAATTATGGGGTGGTTGAGGAGAGCTAACTGAGAGCTTTTATGACTTGTAAGGAGTCACCAATCCAAGGATATCCATAGGAGGTAATTAAGATTTTTATTTTTATTTTTTAAAGAGGTAAGAACATCTCCAACAGATGCTCTATCTCTATTTTTTCTCCAAAAAAATCACTGTTCACACAAAAAAAAACCCCTCCAACAGCCTCTCCATCTCCAAATTTTTTTTAGATTTGCTACAGTAGCTCTCCAGGCCAAGAGAGCACTGTAGCAATTACTGTAGCACCTCTAAACAATATCCTCCCTTAAAATATTATCCGGTTGAATAAAAAATTACTTTTTTCTCTTTCGTCCCTTTCTCTTTCTTCCTCGCTCTCTTTCTCTCTTCTTTATCTCAATGGCTACAAAACGTAAAATACAATCCAAACACGAAAATAATTTTTCTCATAAATCAAATGAAATCAAAAAAATAAAAGAAAAAGAAAAAAGAAAAAAGAAAAAAGAGAAAAGAGAAAAGAGAGAGACTTGACAATGAGCAAAAGAATTAATCCAAACACAAAACACAAAACAAAATCCAATTCTTAAAATAAAGTTGAATTAGAACAAGCAAATATGAAAAAAAAAAAAAAAAAAAAAAGGAAAAGAACAGCCGATCTGACCCAGCCTGGTGGTGGGGAGGACAACGAGTGGCAGTGGGGCGGTGGACGTGGTAGTGCTGCATGGTGAATGCCGATCTCCACCGGCAGTGGGGCGGTGGATGAGCTCTCTCTCTCTCTCTCTCTCTGAGATGTGAAGCAAATGTGAAATGCTGGAATGTTCTTGAGGTGAAAAAGAAAATAAAAGAAGGGAGGCTGGACACTTGTGTGGAGGAGAAAAACAAGAAAAAGAAAAAAAGAAATGAAACGTGTATGGATGAAAATGAAATGAAAGGAAGAAAAATAATAAAAAAAATAAAAAATCCTAATTGAAAAATATTACCACAATATTTTTACAATATTTTCACAATAAATTTTAAGTAACAGATTATTATTAGTTAATATTGGCGAGTAAAAAAATAATTTCAATGGTGGGTTCAAATTAAAACTAGTAACAACTTTCCACATAAATTTTATTGTGAAAGTTTTGTGTAAAATGTTGTGAACATAACACTTTTCATTAAAAAATATAGTTGTTAAAAAAAGAATAAATGATGATTAAAAAAAAAGAATAAACAATAAATGAAGAAATAATATTTAAATGAAATAAATAATGAGATAGAGAATTTGTTGGAAAATGTATTTGAAAAAGTGGATAGATAAAAGCTAAATGTTATTATTCATTCTCCAAACAGTACAAAAATTTGAAGAAGCTGCTGGAGATACGCTAATAAAGATGATTGGGGCATAACTCATGTCTCCCACGTAATTTCTACCATTAGCAGCAGCCATAATAGAAAAGCCAGGACCTGATAGCAATGGGTATTTTCATTTTTCATGCGCGTTGAAATGCGGGTAGTTGCAAAAGAAGGAGGCTATAATATAATACGGAAATTGTCCTTTGTTTTTCCTCTCAACTAAGAATGTCGACATGTCCTTGGCAATTGCCAAAAATATGGTTCAATAACAACAACAGCGATTTGAATATCCACCGAACAAGTAACATCAAACGGCATGTACTATGATCCGTTACGTTTGTTCATGCTTATACGATGAAACGGTATTGCTTGCGATTCACGTTTCTTTTTTATTTATTTATTAATTTTTGGACCCCGCCATTCAATTTCAACACACAAAACGAATGCCCAATTTTTGTTCACAATGTGATCATGAAATTCAGATGCCCATTTATCATGAACTGTTTTTTTACACTTTCCCACTAGTTTTTCCAACCGTAAAAGATAAAACCGCAGACTATTTTATCAATATTTTTTAATAAACTATTTGTGACCGTAGCATTGCTCTTTTCTATTGTAGAGGGCAACATGATTTTGTCCCCACTTATGTAAATTTGTTTTGGTTTTACAATAAGACATGCCCACTTGACCAACTTTGCTTTTGGCATAGTTTGGTGCCTCTATGAGTTGAGTAGACGCAACATGGACAGTCTTGAGGTTCAAATTCAATTGGAGGTGGTGGCCGACATAGGAGAAGAAATATTCCTTTTTAGTTTTAAATCATTGTGTTTGTAAATGTACGGGTTGGTTGTATATGGTTCATTTCATCAAAAATATACTTAAAAAAAAAAAATTTGTTTTTGGATGGGAAAAAAATTTATATATTGTTGGATTGGTTGCTTAGCTTGGTGGGACAAATGGAGTACACTATCTATGGACTAAGGTATTTACTAAAAACACAGGCTTATATGAATATGCTTTTCTTCTGAAGAAAACAAATGAATGTGCTTTTGTTGAATGTTCAAACTCACCTTCCCTTTTACATTGAAAATTATTATAATTATTGTTGTTTAAAAAGTGATCTAGATTTGATTTTAGGATCTCTAAATTATTGGCTGTTTCGCATTGTTGCATTATTTTGGACTACAAGTTTTCAAGGAATGGGATGGAGAGAATAGACTGCACTTTGGAATCTTCTACTAGCACTTACTAATTCAATAATGTGGGGTTGTTAAGCGTACATAGTTGAAAGTATAAGTCTAAGGTTCGACTTTCACATCATCTAACAACGTTAGCTGAAAAGTGCAATGATATTTGCTTTTAAGAAAACATCTATCTCAAGCCACACTTGTCATCATCAATTTATTTTATGGGTGTTGTTCTTTTCCTCTCAAAACCACTCATTTTTTCGTAGGATGAATTCAAGACTGAAATTTTCATAGGAAGAATTTACTTCCCTTTCAACTAACTAGGAGTGTGCATTCAAGACCAACTTGACTAAACCAACCCAACCCGATGCATTGAGTTAGTGGTGTGAATTGGGTTTTGAAAAAATTTTAAACCTCGAATCAGGCTAATCCAACCGCTGCACTAATTGACTAGCTTAACTCTATAACAAATTTACTTTCTCACTTCTCTTTTCCACTTACTTTTTGCCTTACACTACATTCATTGAGTAGCTATAATTCTCTAACAATTATACTTTCTCACTTCTCATCTCATCATTTGTCCAAAGACACCATAAATTGTAACCCAGCTCTTACTTCCCATTTCACAATTAATACTTTCTCTCTATCATCACTGATGAAATTACATCCTCACTCTTTTCAACCGTTGGAACTTCATTCCTCAATCAGTCAGTCTTTATTATCATCTAGGCAATGAAATCATCTTTTTCTCATCTAGTCTTTATTGACATCATCGCGGAACTCCTGTTTGTTGAATCAATTGGTGGTTGATGATGATGGATTTTGATGATGCTAGAGGGTTTCAATGATGATATTAGGATTTGTGATATGAAATTTGAGATTGAGATAAATGGGTATTAGGGTTTTAATACCAGAACCTGGGCTTGTTAAATGCTAGCATTTTAAAAAATAAATAAATAAATCTAGTCCATTGGATGTTAGCAAATTTTGAAGTCAAATGTTGATTGATGTAATGTATCTTTACTAGTTTCTCCAAAAAAAAAAAAGAAGAAGAAAGAGAGAAGAGTATCTTTACTATGTTAGTTTCTTTGCTATTGAAATATCTTTTTCTTATGCATATGCAACATTGAACGACAATTTTTTTTATTTATTTTTTCCATTTTGGGTATTTTCCCTTACTTTTTAAAAAATTATTATGATGAAGTTAGGGTTTAGTTGTCTTAAATTTCTACCATTTATAGACTACTAGGGTTAAATGGTTGAATGATTTTTTTTTAACATGAATTTAGTTTATGTTTTATGTTACTTATCCTTCTTTATTAATTATTAGTGAATTAAGTTTTAATATGGTTAGTCTAATACCAAAAACTTACTTCCATGTGGTTTAGTTGGGGTGGATGAATTGAATTTGAACACTTCTGCTATTGGTTCACTCTAGATGCTTTAGTAATTGATGTTATTGAAGTCCTTTTGGGGTTAACTGGTAAAGGTAAGATTTTGGTTGATTTCACATGCAAGAGAGCATGTCTCCCCCCAACTATCTATACTTTTCTATTCAGAAAAAAAAAAAAAAAAAAAAAAAAAAAAAAAAAAAAAAAAAAAAAAGGACATCTATACTTTTCTAGCATTGATCCCTTAGCGAGTAGGTGTTCCTTTATTTGATAAAAGTGGGTAGGTGTTCCTACATCCACAAATTGGATCTTCTATGAACTGGTTGCCCCTATCATTTTTCTTTAACCCTAAGAAAAAACAGTGCCTAATAGTAACACTTTGATTTATTTATTTATTTATTTTCATTGGAGGGCCAACATATAATAATTTGTTGTTGTATGATCAAATTAGGATTTTTTATTAAAAGAAAAAAATTAGGTTAAGAAAATATTTTATTCTTTCCTTGTCTTTTGTTTTTTCACTGTTATATATTATATTAAGAAAGATTCCTCGATATTGTCAAAATTATAAAATAAATAGATACAATTTTAATAACTTTTTTGACGTACCATTTACTTTATTTAATAAATCACACTTCAATTTTATATGTTTTATTTGAATTTAAATTAAGAATAATAATTTTGAAATGTTGAAGATATGAGAAAAATAATGAAAGATGCATGCACTTTATAATCTATTGGCAACCATGGTAAATCAAACATGGGATTGGCCCTGATTTATTACAAAAGTAGGTGCATTTAGAACAAGTCATTGGTTATCTTTTTTAATGTCCCTCTTCACATGTACTAATACATTCGACAAACAAAAAGGATTTTTAAAGACATACAATATTCTCTTGACAAAATCATTAAGATCTGGAAGATATGATCAACTTAGGATTTAGGACGGCTTTGACCATTCCCCTCCTTTTTTAATTTTAGGTTGTCTCACATTGGGTCGGTCATATAGGTTGACTTATTGGTACATCCCAACCTGCAATTGTGTAATTATTTTTAAATTGTTACTGATTAGTAGGTTCCAGATAAGTTTGTCCAGTTTTTTTTTCTTGTTTTTGGTAGAAATCGAATTGCATTAACATAAACTAAACAAAGTTAGTGTGCCGAGGGGACAACCTCTCATAATACGGACTGGAGTTATCATAAAATAACAGTATACAGAAGTTCACAAACAGATTATCAAAAAACATAATATCTTGCTTGAAATCTGAGCCTTTTCTAGCCAAGGCAGCCCCACATTTGTTTGCTTCACCGAAACAATGCTTCATCCTCATTTGAGAATTTTGGTTGATGAGCGTCCTACAATCCAAAATCGAAGAAGCATGATGTCGTAATGTAAGTTACTATTGAACCAAATATTAACGAGACTAATCGATCATATTAGCTCGATCACTCTCATTAATATCTGGATTGAGATCAGGTATTGCACTCGATGTAATTGCTCTCAATGGTTGAGATTGAAGGTAAAAAAAAAAAAAAAAAACTTTCAATCTTAACCATTGAATAAAATAAGTGAGAAAAAGTTGAAAAAATGAGAATGGAAAATTTTCAATACAATGGTGCTCGTTTATAAATCATACACCAAACAATCGACCAAGTGGAATTCATGTCCACAAGTTGGGAACAGCAATAGGTAAAATTTGACAAATTTCGAAAAACCAGCATCCCAACTTGTGGGCATGACACAGCAAAAGCAAAACTACTCTTAAGCATGAAGGAAGATTAAACTAAAATCAAGTTGTTGGTATTGGCCACATATTACAAAGTCACTAAACAATAGTTTAATACAATGGTGCTCGTTTATAAATCACACACGAAATTTAAAAAATGTTGTAACTAATTGACATTAAAGAATGTGTCCAATATAGGTTAGGTCGGATCCTAAATTTCATAAATTTACGTTAAAATAACATATGATATCTTTTTATTACTATAATGATTTTGATCATTTGTTGTCCGTCTCTCGTTGGAGGAGAGAATCTGGCATGAACCTGAGCTACTCCCTCTTGGTCCTTCGATACTTTCCACACACTTCAAGTATCGTTTTGACTTTTTTCATGCATAAATCACGTTGATCCAAAGTAATGTTTGGTACTCGATATTTTCACAATAATTTTCTAATAAATTTTAAGTAGTAAATAATTTTCTAATAAATTTTAAATAGTAAGTTATTATTGGTTATAATCTAAATTACCATTAATTTTACTTTTTTATCAAGTAGTAATTTGTTACGAAATTATTGTGAAAACATTGTAAACATAGTCTTACTCTGTAGCTCTTGCCATCTATAATAATAATCATTTAGTGATGATGGCAATGTTGCCCAGTTCATGTGAATGGGCTGGACCAACTAACCGAATCCAAGAACAACTCTGAACAGTGAAATTTAGGCTGCACCCATCTGTTTTACTATATTGTCCAGTAGCCTTTCCAAACCCAAAGTTAAATTCTTTTCTCCGAATTGATATTTAATGTCACTGTTGTATGGTTTTTTTTTTTTTGTTAAGAAAGTTTTAACTTATGACGTTTGCTTCTGATAATAGCTTTTTATCATCAGACTAAGATACTAATCAGTTCTTTCTCAAAAAAAAAAAAAAAAAAAAAAAAAAAAAAAAAATCAGTTTTTGGTGTAGGCAGGAATAAATCCTAAATCTCTTATTCAACAATCACCAAAAAAAAAAAAAAAAAAGATCTTTAATAATGTTAGAGAAAATTTTGTGTAGAATTTGATGGGAAAGTAGCTTTAACAATCAAATAAAAATCCCTCTCATCAATCAACTAGATTTCCACCAGTCTGATGTGAATAATTGTCTCTAATGTTGACTATATATAGTTTATAATCCAGTATTGTTTCTCCTTGGCATTATTACTTGTAAATCTTGTGCTCGTGCTCAAGGTTTCTCTTGTTTTTCTCTAGTATTTCTGGAGCAGGTCTTTGGCTGGGTGTTACTATTAAGATGTATTTCGTTTACGTTGAGAGTTTTGTTTGCAGGTTAGTGGTATTTTTTATTCTTCCAATTTTAGAACCTAAGCTCAAATTCCCCTTTTTCATTGTAACCAATGAAATATATATATATATATATATATATATATATATATATGCTATTACCATTACCGTTGAAGTAGATAGTAGGGGAGGAAAACATAGGACATTACAAAAGATGTCATTACCGTTGAGCTATCACTTGAACGCCCAATTTATTCTATTCTATGAATAACTAATATCCATAGGTTTGTTTTATTCTTTTGGAAAAAAAACCGATGATTCATGTATAATTGAACATAAGTCATCAACCAAAAGTAAAAATTATTATTTAGATCATTATCAAGATAAAGGATAAAGATGTTCATCTTTATTAAAGGACAAATGTGAAACTACCTATGAAATTTGGTTCATAATTAAACTAACTCGTTGTACTTTTAATTTGAAATTAGAAACCCTTGAACTATGAGAAATACCCAAATTAATCATCATGTTAACATTGCGGGCATTGCAAGCATTTTTTTTTTTTTGTTGCTAAATAATACTTATTATTTTAAAAAAAAATGACAAAGAACCAAAAAAATGAGATTAGAGGAACTAGAACAATCTATCTCTTAGAGTTCAGGAAAAAATCATGAATGGAGGAGATAGGACCTTTCTCACATTAGAGCCCATCTAGCAATATTGTGGGCAACAAAGTTGGCTTCCTTCTTTATTTCTTCAGAAGCACCGATCGACATTGGCATAGCTCCAAAACATGAGCCATCTCTACGTTCTCGCTTCATAACCACTAGGACTAGGTCCACCCCCACTAGTTTCCAAACAACCTCATTATTCTAATATCGTCGTGGGCCGTGGCATGTTTCCAAAGTGATGGGATTGTTTGCCTGTGACGATGCTTTTTTTATTTATTTAGAAATTTGGTTATCTAGTGGCAGCATGAATTGAAGTTGAATGGGTTTTGTTTCAATGGATTTGGGTCCCAGTGGCTTGGTGTGATTTGAGATGGTTGTATGTCTGGGTTTGATTTGCGATCCACTTTGGATCACATGAATGAATGGCTCACAATATCGTCCAACAAAACCAGAAAAAAGTTGAAATTTTAAAATTTAAGTACAATAGGATAGTTCAGGGGTTTGATTTTGATCCAAAGTTCAGTAGGTATTTTCACATTTTTCCTAATTGCAATTTCTTACCTTATTACTTAATTATCTAGGCAGTCATTTTGTTATATAAAAATAAAAAAAAAATAAAAAATAAAAAACCGTAACTACTGAAACACACATTTCAGAGGAAATGAAAAATAAGAAATGAAAAGAGGAAGGAAGTTAATTGATCCTTCTCTACTAGTTCCCTTCTTTTTTGCTGGGTAATTGCGGGGTATAGAAGCCCGAGCTAAAGGACAGATAGGATTCCGGGTGCCACTAGGCTGCTAGTTCCCTTCTTTTTCTGTACGCCTTTTCATCCAAAATATAAAGATAAGACCAAACACAACCCACACCAAGAGGCTGGTTTGAATTGCCTTATTTTGGAGTATCTATTTTCTATCTTCTGAACAGAATAACTGATCATATGCATTTTCTGCCCATTTTTTATCAACAAACTTCTCATGAGGAGAAATCCTTTTACTGCAATGGACACAATTTCTAGAGACTTGAAAATATATCATTTTGATATTTACTTTAACATCACAAAACAACCAGTATAGATCCCCCAAATGAAAAACCAATTACAAATGTAAACATTGTAGAATTATTAAAAATAATTGACAAGCATCTAGGCCTTAGCCAAGTGTGAGTTTGGATAGCGCTGAATGCGCGTTTCCTGCATTCTGCGTTTTGTCCTTGGGTCCTATGGATACTGTTCATGAACCCACAAAAGTCATTCAAACACAAATTTCTAACAAAATTTGAGTCCCACAATACTATTCACCTATTTAAAAATTATTTTGTTATAATATTTTCAGCAATAAATTTTCAATTTTCAACAAATAAGTGATATCTAAACACACCAATATCCCATAAATCATTATATCATATGAAGGGGAAGTATCTTCACAATAAGAGCGGACGGAGTGAATCTTTATCCCAATAAATTATCAGAATCCAAAAACTCGCAGATTAAATTCGTAATTATATTCTGATTTAAAATCAAAACTTCCCTCTAAACAATTACCAATAGAAGCCACTGCAATCTACCAGAAAATGACAAACAAAATTTTATCATTCCAACTGAAATAAAATATGGGGTAAAATAATCATGCGGGCCGAGATAAACATGAATGCAACTTTACTAAGCAATATATATATTTTTTTTAAAGGAAATATCAATTAGAGAAAAATGAATCATAAAACAAAATATAGTAGTATTGCATAGCGCAACATTAGATAGGTCTATTGCTCGCAAAACCTAAAATATTTAATTCCAGTTGCAAAAACAAAAGCTCTTCATCCTTGGCAGAAATGGATAGCAATAAGTGGAGGTAAAAAAACATATTTAGGTAATATCTTATTCCACCCATTTCCTCCCACCTAGTAACTATCATGTCTCAAAACTGTAAAAAATAAAATTAAAAACTCTAGATAAACAAACACCAAATAAATTGAGGTCTACGGAATATTCAAAAACAGAAAAGTAATCACTGGGAAACTCCAAGCCACTTGGTGAAAACCTCAAACTCTGTGTAATCACTATCGGAGATCATAGTCTGGTACCAAGCTTTTCCAGCAGTCTTGATGGCAGAAGCCTCCTCCTGAACATTCCAAAGGAAACAAGGTAATATAATAGTCAGTAACTGCTATAATATCAAGCAGAACAACAAGAATACAGATTACAATTGAAAATCTGTCACTCAATAAGATAGCTGTTAGACAAAAGGTTGGGCAGATATCAGTAGACAGCAAATAGTAAATATGAACAAAAATATGCCCTACAGAGAGTAGGCTAAATAAAACAGCAATAACAAAACAAAAACTACATAACAGGCTCAATACAAAGAAAATGGAAGTTACAGATATACAAATAGGCTGCAAGATTGAAAAAGGCAACAAAATGGATGAGTTGATATACAGAGTCAAGATTGATCATAACAGCAGGAATCGCAAAATATTAGTATATAATATGGAACTTAATTAAGGAATAACTGCCAACACAAGGCTTAGAAATGAGAACACTTCAACAACACTTGAGAAATGCAATGTCAAAACATCTTAACACAATTGATAAATAAACTCAAATGGCATTGGAAATTTCAGCTCAAATTTACGTAGTTATTGTTCCTATAACTAAATCATCATAACTTTAAAAAACAACTAGATAGATGGAGGAGAAACTACAGACAGTTTGAAGAAATACACCACACTCCCTAAACCAAAATAAATAAAATGAACCTATAGAAGACAAATTTACATATTTGAAATGAAACTAATTTATACAAAAGGTAAACATCAAAAATTGAAGAAACATGAATCATCCATGCTTGCCAACTCAAGAAACAGTGCACCCATTGCATGATATAAAACTTAAAACCCTTTAATTGGACTACCGGGGTTATGTACAACTACTTTAAGAAAGACATACATTACCTAAAAGCGCACACATACAAACACAACTTAGGGTACGTTTGGTATGCTGTAATAGTTCCTGTAATGGAATAATTATTCAGATGTAATAGCAATTCGGTCATTTGGTTGCATTTTTATTGCATGGACTAGTTATTACATTGGAATGACTATTCTTTAAATTGAAGAATAGCCATTCCTTTTTAAAATAGATGTAATAGCCATTCCTTTTTAAATTGAAGAATAGCCATTCCTTTTTAAAATAGATGTAATAGCTATTTGGTAATGAAACACATTCATTACCAAATAGCATACAATACAAACACAATGTATACAATAAACCCCGATTTACATTATATTAGCAATACCCATTTCATTAATATAAGAAACACAAACATAACCTATGAGAACACACATAGACAATTATGATTACATAGTATTAGCAATACCCATTTCATTTCTCATCATTATCAACAAAATAATCCTACAATAACAAGCATACATACATTAACAAAATAACAAACCGCAAACTGAAAGCAAAAGTGATATAAATATATACCTTAGTGATTGGCGACCGCTTCTTCTCGAGCTTCTCCTTCTTGGCCTTAACACGATCAGCCTCAGCCAAAAGTGACATCCTCCTCGCGGTCTTAGCATATGGGTTGAGCTTCAACATTGCATTCAGGTTCTTGAGTGGGTTCTTCTTCAATGGAGCCCTCTTCACTTCCTTCTTAATTGGCTTCACAACACTCTGCACCTCATCAGAGTTGATAATCCTAGCCAAATCAGCATTCACCATCTTGGCCCTAGGCAGCACATACCCCTTCTTCTTCTCAGAGGCCTTATCGAACGACCCATAGATCGAATCGAGCTTCTCGAAAGCTGACTTGGTCCAAATCACAAACCTCCCAAGGTGGCCACCAGGAGCCAGCTTCAAAAGATTCAACCTCTCCACATTCACAATATCAATCCCGGGAATGTTCCTGAAAGCCTTCACGAGCTTCGCGCCTTCGGAACCATACACAAGAAGAGGACCCTTCCTGTTAATGTAGCGGCGGTTCCTCATTTTACCTTTCCCAGGACGGATCGAATGGCTCTCCTTTGCCTTATCGGCGTCGGGGGCAGCACCGATATGCTTCAAAGCCTTGAGAGCCGCAGAGGTCTTCTCCAAGCTCTCAGCTGAGTCACTGATAACAAGTGGGAACTCAGGAACAGACTCGATTCTGTGACCGCGAGCTTGAACAAGAGATGGGATGGCAGAAGCAGCAATGGCCGAAACTATGGCGTATCGTTTCTGGTTCACGTTCACCCTCCTATGCCAACGGCGCCAGATCTTGGTAGGAGCGAACATGCGACCGCCACGGCACATGTTCCCGAAAGCTCCCTGACCGGCACGGTGGGTACCACCGCCGGGGACACGGGGGATACGGGACACGGCGCGTCCGGTACCCCAGGACTCGGCGGAGGTCTGGTGTCCGGCCTTCTTGGACACGGCGTAGGGTTGGCGCTTGTTGTTGGAGATCTGGGCGTGGACGAAGTTGACGATGTCGGGACGGATGGAGGCTTTCATGACATCGGGCAAAGCGACGGTGGTGATGGTATCGGTGGCCATGTCACCTTCGAGGGATTGGACAGTGACAAGGGGGCGCACGGCGGCTACTGCGGCGGCCATTGGTGAAGGTGTGGGGGGTGGGTTTGAGGGAAATGGGGATTGCGAGAGAGAGAATGAAAGAGCGAGGGGGGACTAGGGTTTATGTGTTAATGACAAGAGGAGAAAGGTTTGAGTGGGTTGCTAGGGTTTGTGTGTGTTTCCGGGTGTTTGGTTGTGGGGTTTGGGATTATCCTGGGCCTGGTTTTAGGGTTTTGGGTTGGGCTTGGTCTGCTTGGATAGTTGGTTTGATGTTTTCTTTGTTTTTTTGGATTGGGCTTGTAAAATTAACCCCAATTTATTTCGGTTACTTTTTTTTTTTTTAATGATAAGAAAGACTTTCATTTCATTAAAGAGCGGAAAATAACAAAGCATACTGAGAAATAGAGGACGCGAGGAAATGTGGATATTCTTCCATAAATGTTACAAAAGTGTCAATATTCTTAGCAAAAGCTGCCAAAGTATAAGCTGATTTCCTTGTCTTCCCACATGTGATGCTTGGAAGGTTCAAAAATCACACAATCTGGAGCAAAGTCCCTAGACTATAGTAGAGATAGAGATTGGGGCATCCACGGGGCTCTCCATAGCATGGCAAACAGTAGTGGAATCAGTTTCAAAAATCACATCTCTGACTCCTATGTCCTATGCAAATATAGTAGCTTCATCAAGTGCTTTAGCTTCTGCTTCTAAAGGAGCCAAAGGAAGTGGTAGGCGCTCGCTTAGAGCGGCAACAACCGATCCAAAGTGATCTCGTATAATCACTCCAATTTGAGTCACGCTAAGGTGGGAGAAAACTGCAGCGTCTACGTTAACCTTGTACCATGGAAATGTAGGTGGGACCCAATGACCATCTTTGGCTTCCTTGAAATGGGTGGGCCGAATGTGAGCCATCTGGTATTCATGCAGCAAAGAACAAGCTTACGACATGATTTCACACGGAGATTGACAAGCTTCTCCCAGGCGAGCTTTGTTGTGACTAAACCACGCACTCCATGCTGTGGTGATGACCAGCTCAACAAGTTTGGTGTCCACGTGTTGCTTGAAAAGAAAATACCAAATGAGGTCCATGAAATCCCTGTGGTTGATGCCGGTTTGATCTAGCGGTATGTTTGAGAGGTTCCACACCTCCTTCGTGACCATGCATTCCCAGAACAAGTGTCCCACAGTCTCCGGTGCAAGAGTGCAGGCTTCACAGGTGGGGTCATCAATGACTCCTCGGTATGTTTGAGAGGTTCCACACCTCCTTCGTGACCATGCATTCCCAGAACAAGTGTCCCACAGTCTCCGGTGCAAGAGTGCAGGCTTCACAGGTGGGGTCATCAATGACTCCTCTATGGTAAAGGTTGGCTTTGGTAGGTAGAATGTTTTTGCATGCTTTCCATGCAAAGAGTTTGATCTTGTTTGGCACGGGAAGGTTCCAAAGCTGGCGCCAAAATCGGGTTTGATCAGTGTCATGGGAAGTGTCTGCCAATGCCAAAGTTCGAGTTATGGATATCACCACTTTATAAGCGCTGTTGACAGTGAAGCGCCCCTTTGGTAGGTAGAATATTTTTATTACTATTGGATATATATTAAAGAATAGGATATTTTTGGAGTATTTAAAATAATTCGGATCAATCGTAAAAAAGAAAAAAGAGAAGGATTTTTTTTTTTGTGGATCTTGTCCGTCTTTTTCATAAATTTTACTATTGGGCTTGGTCAGCTAGGAGCTCGTTTTGTCTTTTTTGTTTTTTTTTGTTTTTTTTTTCGGGTTTTATTCTTGGGGTTTTGAGTTCAGTTCATATTTAGCCCAGAATGATTCAAATTTCATCTAACAACATAAGTTTGTGCAAAATTCCCCATAATTTTCGGATTATGCTCATGGCAATATTATTTCTATACCACGAATTGAGCTCATGGGCTGTATTATTTCCACAACAAGACATAATATTTACAAAAATAAGAGTTTGAAGAAAATGCTCAATTCCAAGCCCAATGGATTGTTTGGGGGGGGGGGGGGGGGGGGGGAATCATGAGGTCCGGACATATCTTTTGAAGGCCCAAGCCTTAATGGGTAAAGCATTCCATATAGAGCAAGTTGTAACCCAGCTCACTATAAAGAGAAAATTGCAAGAGAGAAGAATGCCTAATTATGGAGAACACCCTAACAAAGTTGGCTTCCCTCTTTATTTCTTCAGGAGCACCGATCGACATTGGCATAACTCCAAAATATGACCCATCTCTACGTTCTCGCTTCATAAGCACTAGGTCTAGGTCCACCAGCACTAGGACTAGGTCCACCACCACTAGTTTCCGAACAACCTCATTTTTCTAATATCGTCGTGGGCCGTGGCATGTTTCCAAAGTCATGAGATTGTTTGCCTGTGACTAGGGGTGACATTGATGCTGACATTGCTCAAGCAGAGCATAAGTAAAAGAAGAAGAAAGAAACGAAGAAATGAAGTTTCAGGCTAAACAAAACCAGTGCAGTATGTTTGTTGTAGTTCTATGTTTTTAGTGTCTAAAGCTTACTGTAGTTTATAACGTATTTAAGTAGGATGTGTTCACACGTAGAGTAACTAACACACACACGTGCTATAACTGTCCGCGTATAGTTTGGGATATTTTTCTGGCCAAAATGGGTAACTAAGCATAATTTTTTAACTATATAATTAGTAGGCATGTTTGCAAACTATATTTTTTACTAGCATCTCGATTTTAAGAAACTCGATTTTGGCCTATAAATCGAGTCTCAATGACTCGATTTTCATGGTCTGATCACGTCTGTTGTCGCAATTTTTTCCACGTGATGACCACCTGAAAATCGAGTCTTAGAAACTCGATTTATAAGGCCAGACCCAAATAAAAAAAAAACAACAACACTAACAAAGAAATCAGAACAACAACACCAACAAAGAAAAAAAAAAAAAAAAAGAAGCCAAAGAAGAAAATATGCTACAATCCAAGAAACAAAAACACCACCGCAGCAACCACCAGATGCCCAGGCAGCACGCGAGCCGCGCGAGCCCAGGCCGCACTGGTAAGGTGAGCTTAAATTCTTTCTCTCTCTCTGATCTGATTGTATTTTTGGTGAGTTTTTAAATTTTTTTGGTTTATTTCAGGTGGTCACCACGTCAAAAAAGATGCCACATTAAACCATGAAAATTGAGTCATTGAGATGCTAGTAAAAAAAAATATAGTTTGCAAACATGCCTACTTACTATATAGTTAGAAAATTATGGTTAGTTACCCATTTTGGCCTATTTTTCTGGTTCTGTTTTTGTATTTAGTCACAGATTGTACAGATTCATTTCATTAAGTTGAAATTAATATTTCTTCACCTTCAATTCTTTCTCTCTAGTTCTCTGTTTCTTCTTCAAGATTCTTGTGCTTTCTTATAGACAAATTAAGAATTGTGAAAAAAAAAGTGTGTATTTGGATTTAATGTTCTTAGTTCTTACCCCACCATCCACTCTCTAGGGGAAAAAAGAAAAAGAGAACCTTGATAGTTTATGCAGTCTGCTGCCATTTTTTTTGGGTAAAAAATTATTTTATGTATATTCAGGCTGCTGCCAGCTGTGGAATGAAATTGAACCTCGGATTGCATCTCTTTAGTTTGACCGTGATAGGAAGTCCATGGGTGTTATTGTGAATTCGCGTGCAGGGAAGAAGTCATTGCTAGTGAAGGTATCCTCTCCTTTTCTGAATGTGTGTGACTGGTGGTTTAGTATATGGAACATGCAGTTTTTCGGTGTAGTCTTCAGTGTACTTTGATTTGTCAATTTCATACACACATCATTAGCCAAATGTGGCTAGCGTAGAGGTTATTCTCTTATTTTTCTTTTCTTCAAATACAAGCCAGAAAATTTTGAGAGGTTTTGGCCCTTGGGATGAGGTCATAGAGGGGTGAGTATGGTAGAACTAATGACCATTTAGAGCCTAGAGGATTATTTTTTGAGGAAGATGAAAACAAGTAGTAGCATATTATATATAAGGGCACTGATTTTTCCTTTCTCTTAAATTTATCAATGTTTTTGTGATGCAACATTGGTTCTCTTTGACCATAAAGGTGCATTTCTCCCCATTTTTTAATTGGAGGTATCTGCAGTGCAAGATTCCTTTGGAAATCCTCAATGAATTTAATGGCTCAGTTAAACTTTTTTGTATGATAGCAGTCACATGTTGCCTTGTATCAAGCAGTATTAAGTGGTTGCTTGGTGTGTTTAAAATTTAAAGTTTTAAAATACAATAAGAGCTTGTTTAATGTTTCCAAAATTAAACAATGATGTTTAATACAGGCTGATAATTTGCAAATTTTCTCAAAACTTTGTTATTCTCTTTGAAAATTGTACAATGACATAAGATTCTAATTTCAAGTACTCAACTATTGCAGGGTGCTGTAGAAAATGTATTAGAGAGGAGCACTAGGATTCAGTGGCTTGATGGTTCTGTTTTAACTCTGGATCAGAATACAAGGAAACTCATCGTAGATGCCCTTCAGGAGATGTCTACTGTGTTGGGTGCACTGCACCAAGAATCCAGCCCACGTAATAGACATGCTCATTAAAATGAGCATGTCTTCATGTTTTCTTAACTTTTCCTCATTATGTACAAAAGTCAGCATGTATGGGGTTGGTTGGCTTAGCGTGTGTTGGACACGCTGAAGGAAGAAAGAAAAGAAACAAGCAAAAGAAAATGAGCATGTCTTTCATGTTTTCTTAACTTTTCCTCGTTATGTACAAAAGTCAGCTTGTATGGGGGTTGGTTGGCTTAGGCGTGTTGGACACGCTGAAGGAAGAAAGAAAAGAAACAAGCAAAAGGCAAGAGTACCATTCGACTATGACAGAGCTGAAGAAGAGAAATTGAACGAAGCAAAGTCAAAGTAAGTGGCTTGCATTTACTGTGATTTGAAGAGAAGAGTGTGAAAGGAAGAAAAGAAGAAAAGGTGAAACAAATAAATAGGGAGGCCATTTCGGCCAGTGAAGAGAGTGGGAAAAAGCAGTGAAGTACCGAAGTGCGAGGACTAAGGGCGTGAGTGAGAGCAAGCAAAAAGAGAAGAGAAAAATAGACAGAGTAAAAGAGAACTGTGAAAAATACACAGCGAGAAAGAGAGCAGTGAGTGAAAAGAAAAAGAGAGTTTTTTTTTTTTACTTAAATTGTATCTCTAAGTGTTGTAATCTCTATTTAATATAGTGAAATTATTTGGAGTTTGTCCCGTGGTTTTTCCCTTCAAGGAGAAAGAGTTTCCACGTAAATCTTTGTGTTATTGTGTGGTTGTGCTTCCGCTGTACTTGCTAAAATTTATTCACAGTTATATAGAATTTTTCCCAACAAGTGGTATCAGAGCGTAGATTCGATTGGGAGCAATGGCCGGAGAAGAAGGAAAGACGTCAGGAATCGAGAAGTTTGACGGCACAGACTTTGGCTATTGGAAGATGCAGATCGAAGATTATCTGTCTGGGAAGAAATTACATCTTCCTCTTTTGGGAAGGAAACCAGATAGTATGGAAGAAGAAGAATGGAGTCTTCTTGATAGACAGGTGCTATGAGTTATACGATTAACTCTAACAAGATCAGTTACACATAACGTTATGAAGAAAAAGACCACAGTGGATCTGATGAAGGCTTTGTCTAACATGTATGAAAAGCCTTCGACTAACAATAAGGTGTATTTGATGAAGAAATTGTTTAATCTGAAGATGGTGGAAGGTACTCCCGTGGCTCAGCATCTGAATGAGTTTAACACCATCACAAATCAATTGACCTCCGTGGAGATTGATTTTGACGATGAGATCTGTGCATTAATTGTTTTGGCTTCTTTGCCAAACACTTGGGAGGCCATGAGAATGGCAGTGAGCAATTCTGCAGGGAAGAGCAAACTCAAATATGATGATATTCAAGATTTGATTCTAAGTGAAGAGGTTCACAGAAGAGATGCCGGTTTAAACAATGCACAAGATCAAGTTTTTGTCATGGAGAATAGGGGCAGAAATAGAAGCAGAGGGCTTGATGATCGAGCCAAATCCATTGACAGGTCACAGTCAAAAGGTAGATCTCAATTTAAAGAGATAAGAGAATGTTTCCAATGTGGGAAAAAGGGTCACATAAAAAGAAATTGTTGGCATTGGAATAAAGAACAAACTGAAGAGAAAGATGAAAAGAATAATGATGAGAAGAATACTGCAGCAGTTATGTTTCATAAGGATGTTTTGATGCTCTCTCTTGAAGAGCAAAGATGTGAGCATGTTGCTAAGAACAATGTTGAGTGGGTTGTTGATTCAGCAGCTTCCCACTATGTTATCCCAACAAAAAGGTTGTTCACCACATACAAAGCAGGGGACTTTGGTGTTGTGAAGATGGGTAACTCCAGTTATTCAAAAATTGTGGGAATTGGTGATGTGTGCATCAAGACCAATGTTGGTTGTACGTTGATATTGAAGGATGTGCGGCATGTTCCAGATTTAAGGATGAATGTGCTGTCTACTTTGGCTTTGGATTGAGCGGGTTATAGTAACTATCTTGGCAATGGAAGATGGAAACTTTGTAAATGATTATTAGTTATTGCTAGAGGGCGTGCTTGTTGTGGCATGTACAGAACTCATGTGAGGGCTTGTAAGAAAAAGTCCAATTGCAATCGAAGTTTTTGAGAAAACTCCACAGTTGAGAGTTGATATTAATGATGTTGCGGTCAAAAGAGTAAAATTCTCTCTACCTGAAAGTGATTTAAATGAGAAAGTGATATTTGATGAAAAATATCATGATGCTAGGAAGAATGATGAAGTGAAAGATCATGAAGGTTTTCAGCAGGGGGAGCCAAGAAATTGGATTAAGGATATCCAAAGTGATAAAAATTCTTTGAGAAAGAAAGGTATTAATTTTGATGAAATTTTCACAGTGTTAGTGAAGATAATGAAAAAGGTTGAGTCTGATATTGACTTAGCCAGCATGAATTCTAATTGAAGAGTTGAGTTGAGTTGAGTTGAAGATCTCCTCCATAAGTGGGCTAGAGGGGGAGATTGTTGGGTGCACTGCACCATGAATCCAACCCACGTAATCACAAAATTTAGCATGTACGGGGGTTGGTTGGCTTAGGCGTGTTGGACACGCTGAAGGAAGAAAGAAAAGAAACAAGCAAAAGGCAAGAGTACCATTCGGCTATGACAGAGCTGAAGAAAAGAAATTGGATGAAGCAAAGTCAAAGTCAAAGTAAGTGGCTTGCATTTATTGTGATTTGAAGAGAAGAGTGTGAAAAGAAGAAAAGAAGAAAAGGTGAAACAAATAAATAGGGAGGCCATTTTGGCCAGTGAAGAGAGTGGGAAAAAGCAGTGAAGTCCCAAAGTGTGAGGACTAAGTGCGTGAGTGAGAGCAAGCAAAAAGAGAAGAGAAAAATAGAGAGAGTAAAAGAGAACTATGAAAAATACACAGTGAGAAAGAGAGCAGTGAGTGAAAAGAAAAAGAGAGTTTTTTTTTTTACTCAAGTTGTATCTCTATTTAATATAGTGAAATTATTCAGAGTTTGTCCCGTGGTTTTTCCCTTCAAGAAAAAAGGATTTCCATGTAAATTTTTGTGTTATTGTGTGGTTATACTTTCGCTGTGCTTACTAAAATTTATTCACAGTTATGTAGAATTTTCCAACATACTGGTGCATTACACTGTCTTGGTTTTGCATACAAGGAAGAGCTTGGTGAGTTTGAAAATGGCAAAATCGCAAAGGAGGAGAGTCAAGCACCTATAAGAAAAAAATAAAAAATAAAAAATTATAAAATGCTTGACTCCACTACTAAATGCTTGACTGAATTCGTTCCTAATACAACTCGCCTTCCTTTGCATGACTTGCAAATATACTGCTGCGACAAAAAAAAAATTAACTGGTATTAAATACTTAGAAAAACCATGAACTATTTATCTCTAATATAACGAACCAATAAAAAAAAAAAACAATAAGGATATAATTATTGTGGGGGTAAGAGTCCAAACTTGTATACTGAGCCTTGGGCCCTGTTTGTGGATACGCTCGAGGAGGAGTAAATAATTAGGAAAGGCCTCGGAACAGAGGACAACGCAAGGAGAAGATGGAGGAATATAATCCGAGGAGGTTGATCTTCTCGGACAGGATGAATATCGGTCAAGCAATTGTTTGGATGATTTAAAATGACATTCCAGGAAGTTTCAACAATAAGGACGAACTTCAAGCATGTATGAAAACGATGATAATACGGAAATATCTCAAAGAAAAGCTGCAATCACCGCATTAAATATACTGTAGCAACTTTTCTTTCCGCATTTATGAGGAGAAGATCCCTGAACAATACAATTTTTAGCTACCGCCACTCACAGGTAACAAAAGAAAATACTTGATGGGACATGCACTCAAGGGGGGGTTTAGATGGGTAATAAGTATAAGATCAGGATGGCCTGAAAAGGCCTATATAATGTGAAAGATCTCCCATGAAGAGGGGATCCGAAAAAATAGGAAAGAAGAGGGAAGGAAATAATTACTGTAGCACCAAGATTTGTAATAACTTTCATATCTATTGTATTGATCTACTCGGACAACCATTTTTTCAAGCCATTGTAGACACCCCATTTTACAACTTTTATTTAACTAACCGATAGATCTTCAGATTTGTGATACAAAACAAATCTTGATGCTCTAATGATCATAATGGTATGTCATAGGTTTTGATCGGATCACTTGATCAAAAGTTATCATACAAACAGTTTTCAACGATTATGATTCACTTATACGATGGGCCTGATCACATCATATTTTAAAGACTTAATTTTGATTGGTTCTCACAAGAATTAATTTAAAATTAATTAAGTGTAATATTTTATTGGATTTCATTTTATTTTATTTTTTTAAAAAAAATAATAATAAAAAATGTTTTTTTACGGCATCTTATCTGCTCTTTAAAATTTTTTTTGGAGATATGATCCATGAAAAACTCAAAAAAAAAAGAGAAAAAACAAAAAAAGAAAAATGCTCAAAAAACGTCATTATCTTCAGCAGCAAATTGAATCATATTTTTGGCCCGGAAAACATCGAAATTTGGTTTTCTCTATTTCTATAAAAGTTGTAGAGAATTAAATTTCCTTTCAAAAAACATCAATCCCGAATCAATTGGAATTTTGAGCAGAAAGTTATGGCCAAAATACGAAACAGGTGCAAAAGATCTTCACACATCTTTCAAAATTCAAATAGGGATCAAACTCAAATTTGTTCAAGCTTACCCAATAGGCTTATCCCTTCCTTTAGCTTCAGAAGAAAAGAATTTTTTTTGAAAAATAAATAGGATAAGAAGCAGATACATCCTGTGAAAAATTTCAAAAATACTCAAAAAACGTAATTATTTTCAGCAGCAATTTGAAACACATTTTTGGCCTAGATAACGTTGGAATTTGGCTCTATCTATTTCTGACAAAGTTGTAGATAATTGAAATTCCTTTCAAAAAACACCCATCTCGAATCAATTGGAATTTTGAGCTAAAAATTAGAACCAAAATACGAAGCAGGTGCAGCATCATTTCAAAATTCAAATGGAGATCAACACCAAATCTGTTTCAGCTCATTTAAACAGGTTATCTCTCCCTTTAGCTTCAGAAGAAAGCTAATAACTTAGCTTTAAAGCTAAGCAATCCCTTCCCCTATAAATAAAGAAGACCTCTTCCATTTTCTGGACCCCGAATTTCCTCTAGAGAGCTAGTGAGAAAGCAGAAAAAAAAAAAACTGTTGTGCAACCATTGTTCCTACTTTGGTTGTAGTTTAGTAATTCCTTACTTTCTCCCTAGCCCTTTAAGTGATCACTTCCCCTTTTTAATTTATGTTCTATGCTGGTAAGTAGTTAATTATGTTATTAACTTTCTACACATGCTTGAAAAAATGTTTAACATGTCATTATTTGTTTCTTTTTATGATATGCTTGGATGAACATGCCTATATGTCTTATTATTATTCCTTTTACATGCTTAGATGAACACTTCTAGGCTAATATACAATTTTTCTCTTGAATGCTTAGATGAGCACTTCTAGGCTAAAACACAATTTTCTCTTCAATACTTAGATGAACATGTCTAGGTAATTGTTTTACTTTTTTTTTTTAAATACTTGAACGAACATGTCTAAGTATTTTAATATTCTTTAGATAAACATGTCTAGGGATTTGCCTTTACATCTTTTCATAATTGTTTGAATGATCAAATATGCTCAAATGTTTTATTTTTATTTGTTTCTCTTTGCAATTATGTTGATAACAAATAACATGACAACTTCATTTTTTCTTCACATGCTTAGATGAACATGTCTAGGTTAGGAATTCTTTCTTTACATTGATTTCTTGGATGAACATGTCATTACCTTAATGCTTTCTTTACATTAAAATTGTTATCTAACAAGTTTCACTTTTTGTTTATTTTTTATGTCTAATTTCCCTAACACATATTTATTTACAATTCCTACAAATTAACATGATTGTATGACATATTGTTTGTATTTGTTTGACATGACATGACATTGGCCACCTTAACCTAGGAGACCGGTTTTACCAGGTGAGATGGGTGCTTAATCCCTTTCTATCTCGTAAATTAGCCTCCGAACCAAGATCAAGAGTTCTAGACTATGCTTTTGCACATGTAATTTTACATTTTTTAGAATGTAACTAGGAAATAAAGTAATGTAATTTACTTTTCTTAGATTGTATCTAGGACAAAAAAACATTGTAAATTTTTGTTACAAAATTTGATGTAAATTGCAATATACATTAATACAACAGAAGTATTTTTATTGAAGGTTTTCTTATTTTCCTTTTTAAAATTAAATAAGTGGCGACTCCATGTAAAACCCTCGATCTAGGGGGGAGTACATTTCACAGCCGTATGTGTTGAAATATTTACTGGCCGTTATTGTAAACTATTAAAGCCTAGCTCTTTGGCCCATTATCTACAAATTAATTGTATTGGGCTCACTAAACCATTGTCCAACAATTTGTGACCCTACAAATATATAATATAGTAAACTTTGAACCAACCATCATACATAATCAACACAAATGGAAGTGAAGAAACCAATTAATATCAATGCCTAATAAAGTCACTGAGATTCATGTATAGTACACTGGCATCAACTTCACTAGCAGATCAGCCCACATCAACTTCACTTGCAATTAGCACGTCCAGTCATCTAGCATGAGAAGGCTAAAAAAATTATGTTTACAATTGTTGATCACTTTTTAAAAAGTCAGCTTTTGTGAATCTTTTGGCTGAATATTGCAGAAAATCGAGTTTATTTGTGATATAGATATTGTTCAAAGTTATTTGGAAAACTAAGGAGATAAGCAAATTTCGGCAACCCCATTGCCGAAATTCTAACAAAAAAGGATGAGAGAGGAGAGAGGAGAGAGAAATGATGTGACAGTGAAGTGAGAAAAGAATTGAATTTTGGTAATAAGGTTACCAAAATTCATTCTGCTTGATTTCTGCTGCCCAAATCGATGAAGTGCCTAAAGGAAAAGTGCTCTCGAAAGGAAAAAACCAATTGTGGCAACCAAGTTGCTGAAATTCAAGGGGAGTGAGAAGAGAGAAAAAAGGATTGTGGGAAAAAGAGGATTGCCGAAAATGGGATGAAAAAAAAAAAAAAAAAACCAATTTTAGCAACCAAATTGCCGAAAATGAGAGGGAAAAAAAAATTGTGATTACTGAAATAGTGGAGGATTTAATAGAAATTTTGGCAATGAAGTTGCTGAAATTTCTATTAAGTCGCTGCAGTCATGTCTTTCACTTATGCTGCAATAGGCATTGGTCTATCTATTGCAAAAATAGGAAGGCAGCGATACTGCACATTTATGATTTATCACACATAAAGAAAATATGTAGCATGTAGCATGCAGTGTTTCTTATTAATTTTTCTTGGATTATATTTAATACAAGAAAATCTTTGTCAATTTTCTAAGCTATTTTGTAGAAGGGAGATATGGTAGGACAAGCATCACAGATGCGACTGTTGGAGTGGACGTGGCAACAAGTTCATAGAAGGTGTGGAACAGCTTACAGGCCATTGGGAACATTTTTGGCAACTTGACTTTTTTTTTTTTTTTCCTCTCATTTTCAGTAACTTTGTTGCCATAATTCCTTGTTTCTCCCATACAATTTCCACAACTTGGTTGCCATAGATATATTTTTTTTCATCCCATTATCGATAACATGGTTGCCACAATTCTTTTTTTTCTCTCTCCTCACTTCCCTTGAATTTCGGCAACTTGGTTGCCACAATTAGTTTTTTCCTTTCGAGCACTTCATCAATTGTTTAGTCGAATTCGGGCAGAAGGAATTTCGGTAACTTCATTACCGAAATTCAATTCTTTTCTAACTCCTCTATCACATCATTTCCCTCTCCTCTCTCTTCCTTTTTTGTTAGAATTTCCGCAAAAGAGTTGCCAAAATTTACTTCCCTCCTCACTCTCACTCTCCCAAATAACTTTGAATAGTACCTAAATCACAAATAAACTCGATTTTCTACCATATTCAGCCAAAAGACTCTAGCTTTTGTCCTGCATCAGATGCCTAAATTCACAAAATTTCTACAATTAGAACTTATGCTCCTGTAACTTATACATTTCAACTAATACTTTGGAACTAAATTAGAACTTATAAGAACTACAATCCTCCATGAACTAAAATTAGATTCATTTACGGGTTGAACCCTAACACTTAGGAATCTAATCAAAAGTGCGATGTTATTAATTCCGTTTCAGACCCTGTTTCGATTTGTCTAGTGGAATTGAATATTTCGGTACTGATCTATTTCAGTGTACCGTTTCAGGGTGTTTCGAGATTCTTAAAAAAACATATATATGAACACACATGTACAAAACTTAAAACTTTCAATTTAAAGAAGTGTTGTTATTATATAAAATAATTAATTTAATTAATTTTTTAAAAATTAAATAAAGTAAAATTAAAAAAATATTTATTTATAATTGTCTGCAAATAAAATTCACATTTTGGATAATCCTAAAAAATACAATAAATGTGAAAGTGAAAGCACAAAAGTTCTTAATGTTTTAATTAATATATGAATTATCACTGCACATCCTTGGTGCAATGGTCATTCTACAAGTATAAGTGTTTGTGGGGTATGGAGGACAAGGGTCGAGATTCAAGTCCCTAGGAGGGAGCTTCACATATACACTCAGATTAGGCTAGAGTAGAAATTCTATCTTCTATTAAAAAAAAATTAGTATATGAATCAAACTTTTGTCATGGAGAACACGGGCAGAAATAGAAGCAGAGGGCTTGATGATCGAGCCAAATCCAATGACAAGTCACAGTCAAAAGGTTGATTTCAGTTTAAAGAGATAAGAGAATGTTTCCATTATGGAAAAAATGGTCACATAAAAAGAAATTGTTGGCATTGGAATAAAGAACAAACTGAAGAGAAAGATGAAAAGAATGATGATGAGAAGAATACTGCAGCAGTTGTGTTTCATGAGGATGTTTTGATGCTCTCTCTTAAAGAGCAAAGATGTGAGCATGTTGTTAAGAATGATGTTGAGTGGGTTGTTGATTCAGCAGCTTCCCACCATGTTATCCCAACAAAAAGGTTGTTCGTCACATACAAAGCAAGCGACTTTAGTGTTGTGAAGATAGGTAACTCCAGTTATTCAAAAATTGTGGGAATTGGCGATGTGTGCATCAAGACCAATGTTGGTTGCACGTTGATATTGAAGGATGTGCGGTATGTTCCAGATTTTAGGATGAATGTGTTGTCTACTTTGGCTTTGAATCGAGCGGGTTATAGTAACCATCTTGGCAATGGAAGATGAAAACTTTGTAAAGGATTATTAGTTATTGCTAGAGGGCATGCTTGTTGTGGCATGTACAGAACTCATGTGAGGGCTTGTAAGAAAAAGTCCAATGCAATCAAAGTTTTTGAGAAAACTCCACAGTTGAGAGTTGATATTAATGATGTTGCAGCCAAGAGAGTAAAATTCTCTCTACCTAAAAGTGATTTAAATGAGAAAGTGATATTTGATGAAAAATATCATGATGCTAGGAAGAATGATGAAGTGAAAGATCATGAAGTGAAGGTTTTCAAAAATGCTCAAAAAACGTAACTATTTTCAGCAGCAATTTGAAACACATTTTTGGCCTATATAACGTTGGAATTTGGCTTTCTCTATTTCTGACAAAATTGTAGATAATTGAATTTCCTTTCAAAAAACACCCATCTGAATCAATTGGAATTTTGAGCGGAAAGTTAGAACCAAAATACGAAGCAGGTGCAGCATCATTTCAAAATTCAAATGGAGATCAACACCAAATCCATTTCAGCCCATTTAAACAGGTTATCTCTCCCCTTAGTTTTAGAAGAAAGCTAACAACTTAGCTTTAAAACTAAGCCATCCCTTCCCCGATAAATAGAGAAAGACCTCTTCCATTTTCTGGACCACGAATTTCCTCTAGAGAGCTAGTGAGAAAGCAGAAAAGAAAAACTGTTGTGCAACTATTGTTCCTACTTTGGTTGTAGTTTAGTAATTCCTTGCTTTTTCCCTGGCCCTTTAAGTGATCACTTCCCCTTTTTAATTTATGTTCTATGCTGGTAAGTAGTTAATTATGTTCTTAACTTTCTACACATGCTTGAATAAATGTTTAATATGTCATTATTTGTTTTTTTTTATGATATGCTTGGATGAACATGCCTATATGTCTTATTATTATTCCTTTTACATACTTAGATAAACACTTCTAGGCTAATATATAATTTTTCTCTTGAATGCTTAGATGAGCACTTCTAGGCTAAAATACAATTTTCTCTTCAATACTTAGATGAACATGTCTAGGTAATTGTTTTATTTTTTTATTTTTTTTAAATACTTGAACGAACATGTCTAAATATTTTAATTTTCTTTAGATACATGTCTAGGGATTTGCCTTTACATCTTTTCATAATTGCTTGGATGATCAAATATGCTCAAATGTTTTATTTTTATTTGTTTCTCTTTGCAATTATGTTGATGACAAATAACATGACAACTTCGTTTTTTCTTCACATGCTTAGATGAACATGTCTAGGTTAGGAATTCTTTGTTTACATTGATATCTTGGATGAACATGCCATTACCTTAATGCTTTCTTTACATTAAAATTGTTATCTAACAAGTTTCACTTTTTATTTCTTTTTTATGTCTAATTCCCCTGACACATATTTATTTACAATTCCTACAAATTAACATGATTGTATGACATATTGTTTGTATTTGTTTGACATGACATGACACTGGCCACCTTAACCTAGGAGACCGATTTTACCGGGTGAGATGGGTGCTTAATCCCTTCTCATCTCATAAATTAGCCTCCGAACCAAGATCAAGGGTTCTAGACTATGCTTTTGCACATGTAATTTTACATTTTTTAGAATGTAACTAGGAAATAAAGTAATGTAATTTACTTTTCTTAGATTGTATCTAGGACAAAAAAGTATTGTAAATTTTTGTTACAAAATTTGATGTAAATTGCAATATATATTAATACAACAGAAGTATTTTTATTGAAGGTTTTCTTATTTTTCCTTTTAAAATTAAATAAGTGGCGACTCCATGTAAAACCCTCGATCTAGGGGGGAGTACATTTCACAGTCGTATGTGTTGAAATATTTACTAGCCGTTATTGTAAACTATTAAAACCTAGCTCTTTGGCCCGTTCTCTACAAATTAATTGTATTGGGCTCACTAAACCATCGTCCAACAATTTGTGACCCTACAAATATATAATGTAGTAAACTTTGAACCAACCATCATACATAATCAACACAAATGGAAGTGAAGAAACCACTTAATATCAATGCCTAATAAAGCCACTGAGATTCATGTATAGTACACTGGCATCAACTTCACTTACAGATCAGCCCACATCAACTTCACTTGCAATTAGCACGTCCAGTCATCTAGCATGAGAAGGCTAAAAAAATTATGTCTACAATTGTTGATCACTTTTTAAAAAGTCAACTTTTGTGAATCTTTTGGCTGAATATTGCAGAAAATCGAGTGTATTTGTGATATAGATATTGTTCAAAGTTATTTGGAAAACTAAGGAGATAAGCAAATTTCGGCAACCCCATTGCCGAAATTCTAACAAAAAAGGATGAGAGAAGAGAGAGAAATGATGTGATAGGGGAGTGAGAAAAGAATTGAATTTTGGTAATAAGGTTACCGAAATTCATTCTGCTCGATTTCTGCTGCCCAAATCGATGAAGGGCCTGAAGGAAAAGTGCTCTCGAAAGGAAAAAACCAATTGTGGCAACCAAGTTGCCAAATTCAAGGGGAGTGAGGAGAGAGAAAAAAGGATTGTGGGAAAAAAAGGATTGCTGAAAATGGGATGAAAAAAAAAAAAAAAAAAAAAAAACCAATTGTAGCAACCAAGTTGAGGAAAATGAGAGGGAAAAAAAAATTGTGGTTACCAAAATAGTGGAGGATTTAATAGAAATTTTGGCAATGAAGTTGCCGAAATTTCTATTAAGCCGCTGCAGTCATGTCTTTCACTTATGCTGCAATAGGCATTGGTCTATCTATTGCAAAAATAGGAGGGCAACGATACTGCACATTTATGATTTATCACACATAAAGAAAATATGTAGCATGTAGCATGCATTGTTTCTTATTAATTTTTCTTGGATTATATTTAGTACAAGAAAATCTTTGTCAATTTTCTAAGCTATTTTGTAGAAGGGAGATATGGTAGGACAAGCATCCCAGGTGCGACTGTTGGAGTGGACGTGGCAACAAGTTCATAGAAGGTGTGGAACAGCTTACAGGCCATTGGGAACATTTTTCGGCAACTTGACTTTTTTTTTTTTTTCCTCTCATTTTCAGCAACTTTGTTGCCACAATTCCTTTTTTCTCCCATACAATTTCGGCAACTTGGTTGCCATCGATATATTTTTTTTCATCCCATTATCGACAACATGGTTGCCACAATTCTTTTTTTTTCTCTCTCCTCACTTCCCTTGAATTTCGGCAACTTGGTTGCCACAATTAGTTTTTTCCTTTCAAGCACTTCATCAATTGTTTAGTCGAATTCGGGCAGAAGGAATTTCGGTAACTTCATTACCGAAATTCAATTCTTTTTTAACTCCTTTATTACATCATTTCCCTCTTCTCTCTCTTCCTTTTTTGTTAGAATTCCGGCAACAGAGTTGCCAAAATTTACTTCTCTCCTCACTCTCACTCTCCCAAATAACTTTGAACAGTACTCAAATCACAAATAAACTCGATTTTCTACCATATTCAGCCAAAAGACTCCAGCTTTTGTCCTGCATCAGATGCCTAAATTCACAAAATTTCTACAATTAGAACTTATGCTCTTGTAACTTTTACATTTCAACTAATACTCTGGAACCAAATTAGAACTTATAAGAATTACAATCCTCCATGAACTAAAATCAGATTCATTTGCGGGTTGAACCCTAACACTTAGGAATCTAATCAAAAGTGCGATGTTATTAATTCCGTTTCAGACCCTGTTTCGATTTGTCTAGTGGAATTAAATATTTCGGTACTAATCTATTTCAGTGTACCGTTTCAGGGTGTTTCGAGATTCTTAAAAAAACATATATATGAACACACATGTACAAAACATAAAACTTTCAATTTAAAGAAGTGTTGTTATTATATAAAATAATTAATTTAATTAATTTTTTAAAAATTAAATAAAGTAAAATTAAAAAAATATTTATTTATAATTGTCTGCAAATAAAATTCACATTTTGGATAATCCTAAAAAATACAATAAATGTGAAATTGAAAGCACAAAAGTTCTTAATGTTTTAATTAGTATATGAATTATCACTGTACATCCTTGGTGCAATGGTCACTCTACAAGTATAAGTGTTTGTGGGGTATGGAGGATAAGGGTCGAGATTCAAGTCTCTAGGAGGGAGCTTCACATATACACTCAGATTAGGACAGAGTAGAAATTCTATCTTCTATTAAAAAAAAATTAGTATATGAATCTTAAAACTATAATAATAAAAGAAGCGCTATATTCACAATATTTTTATAATAAATAATAGGTCTTTAATTGTTATTAATTTTAATTTAAATTCAAAATTGAAATTACTTTTTTTTTTACTAGTAACAGCTAATATCAACATCCTACTTTCAATTTATTGTGTAAGTATTATGAAAATATTATCAACATAACATTTTTCTAATAATAATATTTTTTCTAAAATAAATTAATATTAATATTATAATAATACTATAGACACAAACTACTAATGTGACAAATTATTTTTAATTTTAATATAAGTCTACTATTAATATCACATATATATTTATCAATAATTATTTAAAAATTACTAAAATCACATTAATAATTTATAAAAATATTATAAAATAATTTATATCCATAAAATTACTCTTAATATTAATATAAAATTATAAACAATTGTAGACCATAAAGAAAATAAAAATAAAACCTACACTTACTTTTGAATTTTTTTTAACTTTTTCCGTCATTTCTAAAGTTAATCACATGATGGGGTCAGAAAAGTTGAAATTTGAATCAAAAACTCTGACGGACGCCTTTGAATCTTTTTTTAACTTCCTTTGTCATTGCCAAAGTTAATCAAGTGATTCGCTCAGAAAAGTTGAAATTTGAAATCAATAAAGGAGGGTAGGACTAGACTCCAGAAGACAATAAGGGTCCTATTTGAATATGACTTATTTTGTTAAAAATTAAAAATATTATAATAAAATAATTTTTAAATATCGTGATACTTATTTTTAACATTTTTTTTAATACAGTGACAGTAGTATCATAAACAGTATTAAAACAGTATATAAACAGTATTTTTTTTCTGTACAGTAACTTCTCTGTCCTTAACCGCGTGAAAGCAAAAAATAAAAAGAAAAAAAAAAAAAAAAAAAAAAAAAACTGAAAACGCAACACAGGAAAACGAACGCAACAAAACTGGTATCCAAACGGGCAACAAAGACACTCAAGACTCAAGAGTCAAGACAGTAAAAAATAAAAGAACAAAAAACCAGTCCCACTCACAAGTGGCTGCAAAACGGAGAAGAAGAAGAAGAGTGGGCTGGGACGCTGGGTTCATTCAGGCAAATGGCGGGCCGGCGACGCGGTGGATACCTGAGATTGATGGGGAAAAGGGCAAATCATGAAAAACAAACCTTTGGTCGTGGCTCACGGCGGCTCCGGTATGTTTACAAGCTCGACGCACTGAGCTTCGATGTGTGGTGTGGTGGAGGTTCGGGCAAGCAAAAGGATGGAAGAGGGAGCTTTCAGAAGTCTGAGGAAGCAGCTGTGTGGTGGACCGGCGGTGAGCGAGGTCTGTTTTGTATGAGCTAATCTGAAAAGGGTTCACTTCAGATTGTTGTTTCATCGATTTAAAAATTCTAAGGAAATTTTTCCCAATAGTATTTGAGTGGGGTCTGTTTTGTATTTTGCTTTTTCATTATTCATGTTCTGTTAGTGGGGGACACATCTTTTAGCTCTTCGCAATTTTAGTTATATGATTGGATTGCCATTAAAAATATGAGTTTGCTCCTGAAGATTCTGCTCGTTATTCGAACTATCAATTAATTTTTGTGGGTCATAGAGTTCAATAATTTCAATAAAGCTAAAGTCCCAACGATTTCATAACAACACCCAATTTTACCTACCGCGTGTCATTTTAAAAAAGACTCTAGATTTTTGATAGGCCCAGGTGTGAGTTGGTAGACAGATTGCTTTCTTGTGAAATTGTTAAGAACTTTTGTCGTGACACTAGTTTTGTTCAACCCCAATATGCCAGGAAATTTTCTAACATCATGAAAACCCATGTGACAGGTTCATTCTAGTTTTTCAAATGGGTGGAAACGTACAAGTTATATGCATCAGATTTGATCTTGCAATCTGCTGATCTAATAGGTGAGATAAGTCCATAGCTCGTGTGAAAAGAGAGAAAAACAGGTGTTATACTCTGTGCACCTCATTGATTAAATTGGGTACATAAGTAAATTTTTTTTTTTTTTTTTTTTTTTTTTAAGGATAAGTAAATTGTTTTATTATTTAGAAAATGAAGTGAGTGAATACTAAATTAAGCTTGGTTTTGTGTCTTTATCTGAACCTGACAAGTATCAATAATTTAATATCTTTTCATACAAAGTTTTAACGTTTGACTTTTTGTTACATGAGATCTAGCATTGGTTGTGTTTTGAACATGAAAGTCAATGCTATTCCTCTGCCTAGCTTAGCTACCCAAACATATTTTACATCCAATTACTAGGGGCTTTGAAAATATGATAAAATTTCTGGTTAACAGTTTGAGTTTTTTCCCTAAAAAATTTATTAATTGGGCATGGAGATGGGATTTGCTTATTCTATTTCACTTGGAATGTCTGTCATTAGATCTAGGGCATGGATTTTCAAAACTAGTGGAATCAGATTTTATTGCTATAATATCCAGCTTTGCCCTCTTTCTTAAATCTATAAAATTATGACAACCCATTTGGCCTAACCATCCCTTTTGTTGTGAAGCTGCTAAAAGGGTTGAGTTCTAACATATCCACTAGTGCATGTACTATGTGTCAGGTGATAGGAATGCCATTGTTTTTATGTTCGCTAGTTTTTTATTTTTGTTGAGGGAAACAAAAGTTTTTATCTAATTTATCTGTTGTTTAAATAGAATTTGTACAGAGAAAATAAAATGGGGTTAATAGCTTCATTGTGGACTGGTTGAATACAAGTGCAGTTGCAGGAAATGGGAGATCCCTGGTGTACCTTGCTGCCGTGCCGTTTCATGTATTTTTTTCAACAGAGAAGATGCTGAAAAATATGTAAATCATTGCTACAAAGTCAATGCGTATAAGGCATGCTCCATTTTTTAATATATCTTGTATTTTTTTTCTCAATTTTTATTATTGTTTAATGTTGTAGTTTTGACTATCTTGTATTTGCTGTCTGTAGGGGCGTGAGGGTGGTCCAAGTGATGGACCTCCCATTGTTGAACCAAATCAGGCAAGTGCACCACCTACCACCAGTGAAGTAGAATTCCTTTGTGCACCACCCAACTCCAATGCTACATCTTCCACTCCAAGTAGAAACAACTGTAGGGGTTCAACAAAGTCAAAAAAGAGAACAATCACTGATGAGACTTTAAGAGCCACTACAAATGCATCAAGGTATACGGATGCATTGAGGTTTAGTGAGAGCCAATCCTTTATGCATGGTCCAGGATTGTGAGCAGGATGTGCTAGAGTTATTTTGTAGAAGAGGGCAGCTTAATATTTTGTTACTAGCTGGAACTTATATTAAGATGATTTTATTTGATGTTAATGGCCTCCTTGATTTTTGTAAGGCCTTCTTCACATTTGTTTTATAGTTGTGTTGACCATTGGAGTGTCCATTACCGTTCACAAGCTGGACAGTGACTTTTTTTAGCTAAACAATGGTTTTTTCATTGTCAATGCAATCAGAATTTATTTTGTTATATGTTTGTGAATGTGATTCTAATTTGTGGTTAAACAAACAACAGGTTATTTATTGTTGATAGTTATGGGATTGATTTTTATTTTTATTTTATTTTGTTTTTTTATGGTAGTTAAACCCAACAGGTTCATTTATGTTATACAGTGGAATTAGTGGAATCATTGTCAATTTTGTTAAGCCATCACAGGGCAGTTAGTGTAGATGATGCAATTGCATTTGGCAATAAGTGCATTGCACAATTTCAGCTATTGCACAATCTGCACATTACTTGATTTTCAAAACCCTTAAAGCTCAACTGCAGATTACGCAACAGCAAAAAAATACACCATTTGGGGAATAAGATTGCCATTTAATTAAAGTGAAAACTTTTCTTAGTTTTAAGTACAATAAACCCAGCCCTTTAACCCACCAAAACTACAATCACACAAATGCAGATCCTATATATTACCAATGACACTGCCAAACACATTGTCAAAACCTTCTCTCTAACAATTTGCAACTTCAGCTTGAAGTGTGATAATCTCTCTGCCTCTGCTATATAAGCACCTTGTCTTGCTTGCTGCGCTCCTATATCTCTTCATTAAGTCATTGAAAAAATTTTCATTAGCAAACAGCAATTGACTTTACAGTGTTAGTTGGCCTATTAAAATAGCATAACTTTGATTAAAGCACTACCCCTACCCTGGTTGTAAGGACAAAGAATTCACAGCAGTTTATTTTCTTTGCTTTCTCGTCAACTTAAGAAGCATAATTATTGGTCCACTTCAATTAGGATTTCACAAAATTGGACTCGATTGCTTATACGAAAGCCTCCGAATAAAAGCTTAGTTAGCTACAAAGTGTATGAACAAACATGGTGACCCACACATCATTCTAATTAACCATATGTCACAAACCCATTATAAGTGGAATAATATTATGAAATACTTATTCTTAAAATTCACAAAGAAAGTACACATAACAACTCACATGCTGTTTGGGTTCTCTGTTTCTTCATCTCTTTGAGGGTCGAGAGCTCAATTGGGAATCGGCAAGATGAGAGTGGAAACGGCGAGATGAGAGGAGCTTTGATCTTGGGGATTAGGTGAGAAGAGATGTGGCTATGAAGAAAGAGTTCATGTTCATTGAGGAGCTTTGTTCATCAATGGTTTCGGTCTACAATCACCAGAGTCTGCGGGAAGAGAGTGGAACCGGTGAGAAGAGATTAAGCTTTGATTGTGGGGATTAGGCAAGAAGAGATGTGGCTGTCAAGGAGGATTTCATCTTGGGTTAGGGTTCAAAATTTCATTTGGGGGATTAAGAATTCAATCGTGTCTGAGTTGTTGACCAGTAGGGATGACTTTGATGATAAGTGAGTCATGTGAGACTCACGTGGGATTTTAACCGGTGTGAAAGCTAACGTTGAAGGCTGGTGTGAAAGTACTATTTATATTTTATTTTAATTTATATTTTAATTTATGTCATGTGTATTTTATTTGCCAGATTCTGTTAATTATTTAACATTAGAAATTAAATTGATTGAGATTCAGGATGAAATTCGCTACGATTAGAGATCAAAATTATTTTTTTGTTTTCTTACTTTCTTTGTCATTTTCAAAGTTAATCACGTAATGAGCTCAGAAAAGTTGAAATTTAAAATCAATAAATCTCTGAGTGACGCTTGCTGTTGAATTTTTTTTTAACTTCTTTGTTATTTCCTAAGTTAATCACGTGATGGGCTCAGAAAAGTTTAAATGTGAAATCAATAAGAGAGGATAGGACTGGACTCTAGAAGACACCAAGACACTCAAGACTCAAGAAAATAAATAAAAGAACAAAAGACCAGGCCCACTCACCAGTGGATGCAGAACGGAGAAGAAGAAGAAGACGAAGAAGAGTGGGCTGGGACTGACACTTGATTTTGAATTTTTTTTTAACTTTCTTCGTCATTTCCAAAGTTAATCACCTGATGGGCTCAGAAAAGTTGAAATTTGAAATCAATAAGAGAGGGTTAGGACTGGACTCTAGAAGACGCCAAGAAACTCAAGACTCAAGAGTCAAGACCGTAGAAAATAAAAGCACAAAAGAACAGGCCCACTCACCAGTGGATGCAAAACGGAGAAGAAGAAGAAGAAGAAGAAGAGTGGGCTGGGACGCTGGGTTCATTCAGGCAAATGGCGAGCCGGCGACGTGGTGGATACTTGAGATTGATGGGGAAAAAGACAAATCATGAAAAACAAACCTTTGGTCGTGGCTCACGGCGGCTCCGGTATGTTTACAAGCTCGACGCACAGTTCCGGCGACCTGTATGGCGGGAAGAGGGAGCTTTCAGAAGTCTGAGGAAGCAGCTGTGTGGCGGTGAGCTCTTTTTTTTTCTCTGTCGTCTGGTGGACCCTCTGTTAAAAAGGCTCTTATGCTTAAAAATTGTTATAATCAGTTTCTTTAAAAAAAAAAATTTAACTCACCGTTACGTGTGATTATTTTAGTGGAATAGAACATGTGTGAGTGAACGGTAAGTCACGTCACTTCTTCAACGTGTACCTTACATTTTTCCAAGTTGTGATTAGGAACTTAAATGGTAAGTACAAAAGGGGGGGTAACGTTGCAAAATTCTATTGGGTGTCATAAAATCAGCGATTTACGCCACAGGTTGACCCTTTTTTGTTTCTTTTGCGAATCAAAAAGAGTGACTCACGTGAAATATCACAGCCACCATACCCACAGATACATAAAAATAAAAAAAAGTTCGCGGAACTTGCGGTGTCTATAAATTTACACTGGCGCGTTACAATATTCTATGGGTTTACACCACAGGCTGACCCAATTGACTGTTATATTCTTTAAAAAAATAAAAAATGTAAGTTCGCGGAACGTGCGGTGCCTATAAATTTACACTGGTGCGTCCAACTGTCCCAAGAGGCAACGACGACAATACATTTTGGAGCTGAGCGAGAGAGGGAGGGCACTCTCTCTCTCTCTCTCTCTCTCTCTCTCGCTTTGCTGCGCCATTCTTCTTCTCTCGTTCCTGTTATAGCCGAAACCCTTTTGGCCTTTCAGGAAAACAAGAAACAAGCAACAAGAACTCACTCACTCAAGCAGAGAACCATTGCGATTCTATTTTTTCTTTTTCATTTGCTCGCAGATTCAAAAAAGCATTCGCTTCTCTTTCATCGATTCTCTCACATACGCACGGTCACCCATTGCCGTGTTGAATGAGACATCTCAGAAAACTGTTCCAGCGCTCTAATTCGATTTTGACTTGGCCTTCTTACAACGTATTTGGTTTCTCTTTCTCTCTCTCTCTCTCTCTCTGTCGCTCTCATTTTACATGCATCCATTATGTATTTATTTTTCCAAGCTTATATTGAACCACGCGTATATTTCAATTTAATATTTTTATAATGAACCGAAAAGTAATAGCTTTCTGTTGTAATTTTTGCTTCTTACTTTTTATGTTCTTTATTTGTTCAATGTTCATGCATGAGCTAATATGAAAAGGGTTCACTTCAGATTGTTGTTTCATCGATTAAAAAATTCTAAGGAAATTTTTCCCAATAGTATTTGAGTGGGGTCTGTTTTGTATTTTGCTTTTTCGTGTTTCACGTTCTGTTAGTGGGAACACATCTTTTAGCTCTTCGCAATTTTAGTTATATGATTGGATTGCCATTAAAAAAATGAGTTTGCTCCTGAAGATTCTGCTTATTGTTCGAACTATCAATTAATTTTTGTGGGTCATAGAGTTTAATAATTTCAATAAAGCTGAAGTCACAAGTGTATATTTGTGGGTCAAAGAGTTTAATAAAGTTTAATAATAATTTTTCTGGGTCATAGAGTTTCATAACAACACCCAATTTTTCCTACCACATGGGTCATTTTAATAAAAAAAGATTGTAGACAAATTGCTTTTTTGTGAAATTGTTAAGAATTTTTGTTGTGACACTAGTTTTGTTCAACCCCAGTTTGCCGTGAAATTTCTAACATCATGAAAACCCATGTGACAGCCTGACAGGTTCATTCTAGTTTTTTCAAATTGGTGGAAACGTACAAGTTATATGCATCAGATTTTATCTTGCAATCTGCTGATCTAATAGGTGAGATAAGTCTATAGCTATTAGCTACTGTGAAAAGAGATAAAAACAGGTGTTTTACTCTGCACCACATTGATTAAATTGGGTCCATGAGTAAATTGTTTTATTATTTAGAAAATGAAGTGGGTGAATACTAAATTAAGCTTGGTCTTGCCCGTGCCATGATTTTCTGAACCTTCCAAGTATCAATAATTTATTATCTTTTCATACAGGTTTTATTGTTTGACTTTTTGTTGCATGGGATCTAGTGTAGGTTGTGTTTTGAACATGAAAGTCATTGCTATTCCTCTGCCTAGCTTAGCTACCCAAACATATTTTACATCCAATTACTAGGAGCTTTGAAAATATGATAAAATTTCTGGTTAACAGTTTGAGTTTTTTTTCCTAAAAAATTTATTAATTGGGCATGGAGATGGGAACTGCTTATTCCATTTCACTTGGAATGTCTTTCATTAGATAGAGAGCAAGGATTTTCAAAACTAGTGGAATCAGATTTTATTGCTATAATATCCAGCCTTGCCCTCTTTCTTAAACCCATTTGGCCTAACCATCCCTTTTGTTGCGAAGCTGATAAAAAAAGGGTAAGTTCTAACAAATCCACTAGTGCATGTGCTATGTGTCAGGGGTTAGGAATGCCATTTTGTTTTTATGTTCCCTAGTTTTTTTTTTTTTTTTTGAGAGAAACAAAAGTTTTTATCTAATTTATCTGTTGTTTAAATAGAATTTGTTCATAGAAAATAAAATTATTCTTTGTTCTTCGTGAACTTTAGATCCGAGGTGGAGGTGCTGCTGAGAAAGTTGAGTGAACTGTCATTTATTTTATGGTTAAGATGTTTTTCTAGTCATGTTTCAGTGCTTTTAAATGAGAATCTCAAGTTCTCCCTGGCTAGAAACTAATAACTTTTCTTTGCTTATAATGTGATTTTTTTTTTTAATTAATTAATTTATTTATTTATATTTAATTTAATGGGTTCAGAAACGAAAAAAATTTAATTATGACCATGCTAGAAGATTTTATGTCTTACATTATGGCAATCTTGGAGATGGAGCAGACAATATCGATGTTCTGAATTGTTTTTAATTAAATTCAAAGACATCATTCATTAAGTCCATGATCTTATAGGCAAAGTATTTTGATTTTTGTCTGAGTGGTTGTTTGAGGGAGAAGATGTACTAATACCAATCATAATTGAAATGTTTGGACTATCACATGTTATTACTTTTGTGTCTTTATCTCTATGATGTCATGCCTCACAGAACTTAGATGCCAACACATATTAATGAGCTTAGATTTCTCAAGATTGACCTTTAATTAAAATGAATTGGAATGGGTGTCATCACTCATGCCTATGTGCACATAATTAGTTTTTTCAAAAGTGTTGTAGTTGAGAATTGTTTGCAGGAATTAAAAATACTAACATTATCATCATTGTCAGCAGTAGCTGGATTATTATTATATTCATATAGATTTGGCCTCTGAATGAACATCCTAATTTATTTAAGTGACTATTGAAGTTATTCCAAGAGTAATCAAGCCTTGAGGTTCTGGTGGGAAGTCATGGATATTGGGACTGCTGACTTTGAACCCAGACGAAGTGGATCATTTAGTTGCACAAGCAGTGCCAATTCTTCATTGAGAAGGCGTTCTATAAGTTTGTCAGCAGCTGCACCTGTTCATATTGATGATGACATTGAAAGTGAGATTGTCTCAGAGGCAGGAGATATCGGGGATCGGGCTCTTCATAGCAACAGGTACAGTGAGAGTAGCAGCCACCGCTTTTCTGTTGATCATGCATTAGAGAATGGAGTATCTGCTCCCACTTCTGGGGATACTCTATTGCACCTTAATAGGCATTGGTCTCGTGATCCACCAACAATGACTACAATCTCCATAGCGTCACCATTGCCTGAGGAAATCATATCTCCCCTCTCCACAGATGGAATTGTGTGCTCTAAAGACAAAGAGCAAGTGAGATTTCATCAACAATTTCTCATTTCTTTATCTGTGTTAAATGAAATTCCTGAACCTTTTTGTTAGCTGTTGATTATTTAATGACTACTTTAAACATTTCTTGTTTCCCTCTGATCTGATTGTTCAAGTACCGCGCGTGTTTCATGTTTCTATATGCAGGACAATAAGGAAAGGTTGCCAAAGTTATTGGAATATGCTTTGTGCCTCATTCATTTAGCTGTTTTTGGGATTCTTGGGGTAATATGCACAATATATATGCACACTCCTTTTAGTTTAGTTTATTTATTTATTTTTTTTTATAATTTATTTATTTATTTTTAAGTTATAAAATGCAATATGCTCATAACTTATAATGCCATTGTGCTTGTTTCTTTTTACAAGTGTGTGGTGTTTGGTTTTTTTGGGGAAGAATTTAAATGCAGATGTATTTTTGTGTTGCCTGATAATATATTTTTAAAAACTAACTTCTTTAAACCAAAGGTATACAGATCAAAGGATATGATATCCCAAAAAAGAAAAAAAAGAAAAAGGAAGTTCTCTAAGAGTGTCATTGTAACTATTATTGTTAATTATCCAGGTTATCTTGTTTGAGATAACCAGATGTGAACCATAGTGCTGGAGTTCTGAACAATCCAACCTCTTGGAAGTAACTGAACAGTTTTTTGACAAAAGTTGGAGAGGCTCAAATTAGTGTCTTAATAATTTGGACATGCTACCTCCATTTTGTGATAATAATTTGGAAATAACTAAAATTATTAATTTATCATACGTATGAATTGTAGTTTTGTGATTGGGCAGGTTGGAATTTCATTCTTCTCTGGATCAGACAGAATTTCCAATTTTGCATTTGATTAATTGTAAATTTCATGTTGGTAAGCATACTCAGCAATACTATGATATTTAACATGCCACAATGTGCAGGTTTTGACAAGGTATGTGCTACAAAAGCTGTTTGGCCCTGGAGTCGCTGGCTTGACAAACAATGAAAACATTCTGTACCTTGACCTTCCTTCCAATATGGTCTCTCTCTCTCTCTCTCTCTCCTGATGCATGCACACACATTCAGAGCATTTTAATGGATTCACTTGGAAAAAATTGCATATGATCTACTTTACATTTGACATATAGATGTGTCTTATTTCCATTAAGAATCATTGTGAATCACTGATTTGGTCTTTTTTTTAATGCGTATATCATGCATATGCTTGGGCTTTGTGAGAAAATTATAGTGGCAGGTGATGTGGTTGAGGAATCACTCATTCTTGAACCAATCCGAGCCCTATTGTGTGGTGATAGTTCAATGTCTACTTTTTTAAAAATCAAATTAAGTTATGAGTATTTGGAGGATATAATTAAAGAATCAAGATAAGTTAATTTATGATAAAAGAATTAAATATGTTGAACATGCATTGATGATGACACACATTCAGAGCATTTTAATGGATTCACTTGGAAAAAAATGCATCTGAACTACGTTACATTTGACATATAGATGTGTCTTATTTCCATTACTGATTTGGTCTTTTTTGTAATGTGTATATCATGCATATGCTTGGGCTTTGTGAGAAAATTATAGTGGCAGGTGATGTGGTGGAGGAATCACTCATTCTTGAACCAATCCGAGCCCTATTGTGTGGTGATAGTTCGATGTTTACTTTTTTAAAAATCAAATTAAGTTATGAGTATTTGGAGGATATAATTAAAGAATCAAGATAAGTTAATTTATGATAAAAGAATTAAATATGTTGAACATGCATTGATGATAACTATAGTCAATTGTAGCTAATTCTTTATGGTCATGCAAAGTAAAATTGTTTGAGAGGTAGTTTACATTTACTCCAAAGGTACAATTGTTTTGGACAACATTTGCTTCTAGAGTTGGGACTTTTGTGGTGGTCATTCTTCATATTCAGTTACAATTGTGGATGAGACTATGCGAGTGTTTAAGCCTACATTTTTCCTAACTCTGAGGAATCGCTTATATGATTATATGCTCCTAATTATAACTTATGTCTGGTGTAAATTATGAAGGTCTGTCACAGTACAGGATAGCTAGGATTGGGAAATTAGAAATTCATCTTGATTCTTTGGTTTGGTAAAGTCTTTGTGATGGAACTTTGTGTTGTGCTTGGTGTTGGGCTTAAGAGTGCCCTAGGACTGACATTCTTATATGCAGTTTCTTGCTTTCAACCCTTCATATGTGTGTATAAAGGTCACACAAGACATTAATTGGAAGATATAAGATATTCTGCTTCAAATTATAATAATAATAATATATATATATATTTTTTTCATTTTTTAGGTTGGTTCTTTCTTGATGGGGTGGTGGGGTATTGTTTTCAAAGCAGACATATCCAACGTGTCAGACTGCCTAGCAATAGGATTGACAACTGGTTATTTGGGAAGTCTTACAACTTTCAGCGGTTGGAACCAGAAAATGCTTGATCTTATTGTTGATGGCCACTGGGTACTTGCTGTGCTTGGTTTTCTTGTAGGTAAAAATCCATACTGTAAGACCTATGTTGATGTAGTAGTGTAGGTAATCTGGTCCATTAGAATTGGAAATATTAGATTTGAATTGTATATCCCACTTTAGTCTATTCAAAACTTGACAACAGTCTATAGCCTGCTCTGTCACTTAAGAGTGCGATGGTCCTTTAACCAGTATGATTCCATGCAGGCTTGTTTCTTGCGGCCTATTCCATTATTTTTGGGATTGAGACAGCCAAGGGTTTCAGGTGGCTTCTAACAAGGCAAAATGTGTGTATAGGAAGTGGCACTCTAAGCTCAAGCAGCAACTGGAGGGTGGACAGCTTCAAGCGTCACTTAGCAGTCATGTTGGTGTTGATTTTGATGCTAGGCTTGTTATGGGGTGTATGTGGGGCACTGTTGAGGGAGGAGTTTAGCAGTGGCAGCAGTGGTGCTCAGCTATGGTTGGCTTGTTTTGTTGGACCTCCAGGTGTGTGGATCAGGTGGTTCTTAGCCAGACTTAATGGACGTGGGTTAGGCAGGGCTGGTTTGTATAAATGGGTGCCATTTGGGACTCTAGCGGCCAATGTTTCTGCAGCTTGCATCATGGCAGCACTATCTACTGTGAAGAAAGCTGTAAGTGTTGGCCAATTCAATCTTGGGAATTTCCCAAATCATGTAAAAAATAACATGTCTCCATGAGCATTTGTTACATGCATAGCACATGACCGCAATCTTGAATCATTTGGTGCAGGTGAATAGCCAGACTTGTGATACTGTGGTATTGGGCATACAACTTGGATTCTTGGGCTGTCTGAGTACTGTCTCTACCTTCATTGCCGAGTTCAATGCAATGAGAGAAAGCGAACGCCCTTGGAGAGCATATGCATATGCCTTGATTACCATTTGCATCTCATTCGGGTTGGGGATATTAATATACTCTGTACCTGTTTGGACAAAGGGGTATGGGTAATATGTTTTTTTTTTTTTGGTGGAGGTAGAGCATTGTTGATGGCAGCCTTATTGTGTAAATCATATATGCCTTGGTATCAAGTTGACATTTAGTTGTCCAAAATGCGGAGGAGATAGTTTCAGCATGTATGCCTTGATATCAAGTTGGCATCTAGTTGACTAGAAAGCTACTAGAAAGCTGAGGGATCCAAAAAATTCATATAGGTACTACAGAATTATCAACAGATGAGTATTTTGTATATAAGTTAAGTGTAAAGTGGTGGTTATGCCATCATGTCTTTGCAAGTGCCAGCCATTTTGAAGCACATTTTGCTTTGTTTACATTTGTGCAGGAGGGTTGAATAGGTTGATGTGGTACATGCGAGCGCACAGGCGCACATCATTTGCTGCATATGGAGGTCCTTGATCTTGAAATCTGTGTTGATGGTTAATGAACTATTCTTTTTTTTAAATACTTTAACAGTTGGGGGAGGGGGGTTTCTAATCCCGAATATCTCCTTTGGAAATATCACGAAGAGCACGAAGAGCCAATTGACGTAAGGCACTTGGCATTGACATTTGACAATTAACAAATGTGAATTGAGCGTAGAGTTGTGGATGGTGTGCACCAATTTGGCCCTCAAGCTCAGAGCTTCAACTCCCTATTCTAGTTTCTAACGTATTAGGCACTTGGTTGACTTATGCGGAGTTTTATTGTCTGCTCGAAGAAACAGTCTTGTGCTGGAGATGTGTGTCATGGTAAATTGTAGTGAACTTTGACCAAGTTGCCGAAGTGTTTGCCAGTCATTCCATGGCCAAGCTCGAAATGCATTTAATGCAATCTTTAAGAGGAGCAATCCGCTGTGACGAAGCTTTTTTTTTTTAATTTAGAAATTTGGTTATCTAGTGGCAGCATGAATTGAAGTTGAATGGGTTTTCTTTGAATGGATTTGGGTGTCAGTGGCTTGGAGTGATTTGAGATGGTTGTCTGTATGGGTTTGATTTGTGATCCATTTTGGATCACACGAATGAATGGCACACAATATGGTCCAACAAAACCAGAAAAAAGTTGAATTTTTAAAATTTAAGTACAATAGGATAGTTCAGGGGTTTGATTTTGATCCAAAGTTCATTAGGTATTTTCACATTTTTCCTGATTGCAATTTCTTGCCTTAAAACTCAATTTTCTAGGCAGTCATTTTGTTGAAAAAAAAAAAAAAAAAAAAAAAAACCTAACTACTGAAACACATTTTAGTGGAAATGAAAAATAAGAAATTAAAAGAGGAAGGAAGCCAAGAGGCTATTTGGATTGGGTGGAAATTGAGTTATATAACTCAATTTCCATCACCCATAATCCAAACATCGTGGGATCCACAGGTAAAAAAAAAAAATTAATTGTTTGGCTTGGTTTTTGAGTGTTGTTTCCATCACTCAAAAGTTTGAGTTTGAGTGATTAAAACCAAGAACATTTTTTTGTGTTTCCAAAAGTTCAAAACTGTGTTTCAGTGGCAATTTGGTTATTAGAGTAACTTCGTCCAACATCTTCGGGACGGGAATTGCAGCTGTTGCACTAATCAATGGTCCCCACTTGTTGCCGGGCAAGGTTGACCATTGTGGGTAGAGCCTCATTACAAGCTCTCCAGGCAAAATGCTTAACTTTGTTTGGGACACGTAGCTTCCAAAGACCTCTCCAAAAAGACTTTTGAGGACTCAAATTTGAGCTACTAAAATTATTGGCCAAAGCATTACAAGCCAACAATTTGTAAGCACTTTTGGTAGTAAACTTACTGGAAGGTGTTTTGGACCAAATCGATCAGTCAAGAGGTAATTTAATACTCAACGAAATACTCAAAAAAATTTCAACTTCTTGTGGCAAGAACACCTGTTGAATCATGTCAAACTTCCATTCACATGTGCTTGTGTTGATGAGGCAACTTACCTTGGAATTAGGGGGAATGGAAGGAAGGGGGGAGGTGACCTTTCTGTAAAATTAATCCGGTAGTCATTTATCTTCTCTAATACTCACACAGAGTTACCATTGCCAATGCGCTAAACCATCCCTTTCTTCACCACCTCTCTAGCACTTAGAATGCTCGCTTTTGAGTCATTTCCCTCTAGATTAGAGCAATTTGGAAAAAATCTAGCCTTAAAAACTTTATAGCACAGAAAATCCAGATTATTCATCATGCGCCACACTAGCTCAGCCAACAAAGCTTCATTGAACTTCCCAATCTCCTTGAAACCCATACCCTCATCCTCCTTGGATTCACACAGTCATTCCCACTTCACCCAATGAATCTTCCTAGAATCGCCGTTGTAGCCCCACCAAAACTTGTGAATCATCACTTCAATATCCTTAATCAACCCCTTGGAGAGTCTGAAGCAACTCATGGAATAAGTTGGGATTGCTTGGATCACAGATTTAGTAAGGACCTCTCTGCCTGCCTGAGAAAGTATTTTCTCCTTCCACCCTTGTAATTTTTCCCACACGCGCTCCCAAATACATATAAAGCTTTGCTTCTTTGCTCGACCCACAAAAGCTAGTAAACCCAGATAGTTTTCATACTGTCTGATTGAGGGTACCCCCAAAATCTGTTGTATACTAGTTTGAAGATCAGGTTGAGTATTGGAGCTAAAGAAGATACTGGTTTTATCTTCGTTTTCTTGTCTTAAATTTCAATTATCTAGGCAGTCATTTTGTTTTTTTTGTTTTTATAAAAAAAAAAACCTGACTACTGAAACACACTCTAAAAACTAAACTAATCGATCCTTCTCTACTAGTTCCCTTCTTTTTCTGTACACCTTTTCATCCAAAATATAAATATAAGACCAAACACAACCCACACCAAGAGGCTGGTTTGAACTGCCTTATTTTGGAGTATCTATTTTATTTTTCCATCTTCTAAACAGACTAACTGATCATATGGATTTTCTACCAATTTTCTATCTACAGACTTCTCATGAGGTGCAATCCTTTTACTGCAATGGACAAAATTTCTAGAGACTTGAAAATATATGATTTTGATATTTATTTTAACATCACAAAACAACCGGTATAGATCCCCCAAATGAAAAACAAATTACAAATGTTAACATTATAGAATTATTCAAAATATTGACAAGCATCTATGGCCTAAATATCCCATAATTCATTTAATCATATCGAAGGGGAAGTATCTTCACAATAAGAGTGGACGAAGTGAAGCTTTATCCAAATAAATGATCAGGATCCAATAACTCACAGATTAAATTCGGATAAAAAATTCTGATTAAAAATCAAAATTTCCCACTAAACCAGTCGAAGCCACTGCAATCTACCAGAAAATGACAAACAACATTTTAATCATTCCAACTGAAAGAAAATATGGGGGCACATAATCATGCTGGCTGAGATAAACATTAACGCAACTTTACTAAGCAATTTTTTTTAAAGGGTAATATCAATTGGAGAAAAATAAATCATAAAACAAAATATAGTAGTGCATAGCGCAAAATTAATTAGGTCTATTGCAAGCAAAACCTAAAATATTTAATTTCAGTTGCAAAAAAACAAAAGCTCTTCGTCCTTGGCAGAAATGGATAGCAATAAGTGGGAGGTAAAAAAACATATTTAGGTAATATCTTATTCCACCCAATTCCTCCCACCTAGTAACTATCATGTCTCAAAACTGTAAAAAAAAATTATAAAAACTCTAGATAAACAAACACCAAATAAATTGAGGTCTACAGGATATTCAAAAACAGAATAGTAAATCACTGGGAAACTCCAAGCCACTTGGTGAAAACCTCAAACTCTGTGTAATCACTATCGGAGATCATAGTCTGGTACCAAGCTTTTCCAGCAGTCTTGATGGCAGAAGCCTCCTCCTGAACATTCCAAAGGAAACATGGTAACATAATAGTCAGTAACTGCTAAAATATCATGCAGAATAAAAAGAATACAGATTACAATTGAAAATTTGTCACTCATCAATAAGATAGCAGCTATAGAGATTAGGCTAAATAAAAGAGCAATAACAAAAACGAAAGCTACATAACAGGCTCAATACAAAGAAAATGGAAGTTACAGACATACAAATAGGCTGCACGATTGAAAAAGGCAACAAAACGAATGAGTTAAAATACAGAGAGTCAAGATTGATCATAACAGCAGGAATAGCAAAATATTAGTATATAATATGGAACTTAATTAAGGAATAACTGCCAACACAAGGCTTAGAAATGAGAACACTTCAACAACACTTGAGAAATGCAATGTCAAAACATCTTAACACAATTGATAAATAAACTCAAATGGAATTGGAAATTTGAGCTCAAATTAACGAAGTTATTGTTCCTATACCTAAATTATCATAACTTTAAAAAACAGGTAGAAAGATGGAGGAAAAACAAGAAGAAAAACACCACTCCCTAAACCAAAATAAATAAAACGAACCTATAGAAGACAAATTTTCATATTTGAAATTTAACTAATTTATACAAACAAGTATTACCAAAGGGAAACATCAAAATTTGAAGACACATGAATCATCTATGCCAACTCAAGAAACTGTGCACCCATTGCATAATATAAAACTTAAAACCCTTTAATTGGACTACCAGGGTTATGTACAACTACTTTAAGAAAGACATACATTACTTAAAAGCGCACACATACAAACACAGCTTGGAAAATCACGATTCAAAATGTTTGTCCATCAACCCCATTTCCACAACATACGCACATACCCATTTCATTTTTACATCATTAATAACAAAATAATCCCAAAACCACAATTCATAAAAAAAGCAGAAAGTGACATCGATATATACCTTAATGTATGGTGAAACACATTCATTACCAAATAGCATACACATACATACAAAACGTAGACTATAAACCCCATTTACATAATATAAGCAATGCCCATTTCTTTAATATAAGAAACACAAAAATAACCTATGAGAACACACACAGACAATTATGATTACATAGTATTAGCAATACCCATTTCATTTCACATCATTATCAACAAAATAATCCTACAATAACAAGCATACATATACATTAACAAAACAATATACCTTAGTGATTGGCGACCGCTTCTTCTCGAGCTTCTCCTTCTTGGCCTTAACACGATCGGCCTCAGCCAAAAGGGACATCCTCCTCGCGGTCTTAGCATACGGGTTGAGCTTCAACATTGCGTTCAGGTTCTTGAGTGGGTTCTTCTTCAAAGGAGCCCTCTTCACTTCCTTCTTGATTGGCTTCACAACGCTCTGCACCTCATCAGAGTTGATAATCCTAGCCAAATCAGCATTCAGCATCTTGGACCTAGGCAGAACATACCCCTTCTTCTTCGCAGAGGCCTTATCGAACGACCCATAGATGGAATCGAGCTTCTCGAAAGCCGACTTGGTCCAAATCACAAACCTCCCAAGGTGGCCACCAGGAGCCAGCTTCAAAAGATTCAACCTCTCCACATTCACAATATCAATCCCGGGAATGTTCCTGAATGCCTTCACGAGCTTCGCGCCTTCGGAACCATACACAAGAAGAGGACCCTTCCTGTTAATGTAGCGGCGGTTCCTCATCTTACCTTTCCCAGGACGGATCGAATGGCTCTCCTTCGCCTTATCGGCGTCGGGGGCAGCTCCGATCTGCTTCAAAGCCTTGAGAGCTGCAGAGGTCTTCTCCAAGCTCTCAGCCGAGTCACTGATAACCAGTGGGAACTCGGGAACAGACTCGATTCTATGACCGCGAGCTTGTACAAGAGATGGGATGGCAGAAGCAGCAATGGCCGAAACGATGGCGTATCGCTTCTGGTTCACGTTGACCCTTCTATGCCAACGGCGCCAGATCTTGGTAGGAGCGAACATGCGACCGCCACGGCACATGTTCCCGAAAGCTCCCTGACCGGCACGGTGAGTACCACCGCCGGGGACACGGGGGATACGGGACACGGCGCGTCCGGTACCCCAGGACTCGGCGGAGGTCTGGTGTCCGGCCTTCTTGGACACGGCGTAGGGCTGGCGCTTGTTGTTGGAGATCTGGGCGTGGACGAAGTTGACGATGTCGGGTCTGATGGAGGCTTTCATGACATCAGGCAAAGCGACGGTGGTGATGGTATCGGTGGCCATGTCACCTTCGAGGGGTTGGACAGTGACAAGGGGGCGCACAGCGGCTACTGCGGCGGCCATTGGTTAAGGGAAATGGGGATTGCGAAAGAGAGAGAAGGGACTAGGGTTTATGTGTTAAAGAATGAGGAGTAAGGTTTGAGTGGGTTTTTATAGGTGGAAATGCTGTGGGTTTGGGATAATCCTGGGCCTGATTTTAGGGTTTTAGGTTGGGCTTGATGTTTTCCAGGTTTTTAAGATTGGGCTTGTAAAATTAAAGCCTATTAATTTTCGTTACTTTATATATATATATATATATATATATATAGAATATTGTTATTACTATTTGGATATATATTAAAGATTAGGATATTTTCGAGTATTTAAAATAATTCGGATTGATGGTAAAAATGAAAAAAGAAAAGTCGTTATATACTATTCACTTTTTATTTAACACTATTCCCTTTTTGATATAAACTATTTACTCTTTACGGGTGGTCCATCACATTAAATGAGTGTAGCAACTTTAGGAGATCTTGCCCCATTTGTAGTTGCTTTATCAGTTCATCTTCCGCCTATATGAGCCTTCGCTCCAATTGTAATATATTAAGGAAATTAGAGAGACACTGAGAGTAGAAGAGAGATATATGTATATCAATCCAAAAATAATATGTTGTGTTAGATAACCACTAGACAAGAAGCAATTTAGATATAATATCATCCTAATATTTTATTCTCTAGCCTATATATATATTTCCTCTATTTTACAACAAATTTTTTTTTTTTTTGGGGGATCTTGACCTTCTTTTTCATACGTTTTACTATTGGGCTTGGTCAGCTTGGAGCTCCTTTTTTTTGTTTGGGGGGGGGGGGGGGGGGGGGTGTTTGTTCATTCTTGGGGTTTTGAGTTCAGTTCTTTTTTGGCCCAGAATGATTCAAATTTCATCTAACAACATAAGTTTGTCCAAAATTATTTCTACACCGCACGAATTGAGCTCATGGGCTGATTATTTCCACAACAAGACATGATATTTACCAAAATAGGAGTTTGCAGAAAATGCTCAATTCCAAGCCCAATGGATTGTTTGGGGAAAAAATCATGAGGTCCGGACATGTCTTTTGAAGGCCCAAGCCAAGCCTTAATGGGTAAAGCATTCCACATAGAGTAAGGTGTAACCCAAGTTTCACTAAATCTGGAATCCAGTACAACTCGTCACCAGCAGAGGACACTCCAATGGGTATCTGTATTGGATTTACTCATAATAAAATGACTACATTTTACACTAGCCTCAACCTACTATAATTCTCCAAGTTGGAAATAAAATATATGACACTAAACAAAACATAAACAGAATTTTTTGGTTTTAATTAAAATTTGATTTCAAACATATTTGGAACTATCTTTTTCAACAAATTACATGGTTTTTTTATAAGATTATTCATATGTATTATTTAAATAAGTCACATGACTCGCTTTCAAAAAAATAAAATAAGACACATGACTCATAAAAATAGTCATGTAACTTAAACTACATAGATAATTTCTTTAATTGTCATATTGTGGTTCAAAGCAAGATAGTTCCAATATGTTAAGAGCCAAAAAATTTCCATAAAATTCGGGGTTAACTCAAAATCATCCTACTTGACGCAATGAGATTATATGTACTTACCATAAAAAGAAATTGACTACTTAATAAAATCACGGCTTCTAAGTAGCACCCAGTTCTGTGAAATGAGATATTACAAGTTAAGTAACTAATAAGTATCAATTAAGAAAAGCAAATATTATCTGTAAATTATAAGAACTAACCAATTCAACAGGATAGATCACTGATCAGCTTCTTGGCATCAAATCCAGCAGCTAACCCTACTGTTTTGGAATTAACATCATATGACGACAGGATGTTCCTTTGAACCACCAGTAAATCAACTGGTCAAGGTTGCTGAACAATTGTTCAAGAATTCCATTATTGTTCAGGTATATAAGGAAGAGCAACTGGATAAAAATCTGTTTTGCTGAGATTCAAATAACCATCCTTGATTGATTCTTCTGCAGCTCAAAAAAAAGTCTTAAATAAACTAAGACAGACTATTACAGCATTCAATATATTAAAGGAGAACGCATTGAGATTGAAAGGGGGCTTGATCCAGTAGCGGTTGCTTCTAAATGCAATTCTTGTTAGACTCTGGACAATTTCTAAAGAGGTCAGATTTCCTATCAAATATATTGGGTTTCAGTAAAATCATGTGATATCCCCAGAGTATTCTAATGGCAAATCACAATCTCCTGATTTTCTTTCTCAAAGAAACGATCCAATTAAATTTGTCTTAATTGTTCTTCAATAGGTATTATATTTCATATTTGACCTATGCTGAGTTCAGTTGACTGCTGAATTTTATTTTCTATTTTTGAATAATCTAGAGTATAATTTTTCAAGCAGTTTATGTATTATACACTTGCAGATCAGTGGTCAGAAGAACCTGACCAAGGAAGATTTTCAAGTGCTTTTCTCCTTCCAAAAAATGTGTTGGATGATTGAGAGGTCCACCTGGTCAGGTTTTTATCTTAAGAGGAAATCTTTGGGGTATATTTCTGTAATCATATCATGCAGTCAATAGAAGCAAGTCCAGCGGGAATTTTTTTTTAAATTTCTGATGCAGTCATTCACATATTTTAGAACTTCTGATATTAAATAGTACTAATTGCTCTCTATTTCTACACTTTTTTTACATTTCTCTCAATAATGATAACAGTTCCGGAAAAATACATATGAACAACCCATATGCGCAAACCCTATCACCTAATAGCCAAATGGTTCAAATATTTTCCGTTATTTATAAAATTTTCCATCATTTAGGTAATGTGTTTAATTTGTTTGTAAAAGTTATAAAAATAAAAGAATGATGCAAACTTTGAGATTCAGAAAATATACAATTATAACACTGGATTCCACTACCACATATCATTACATAGAGTTTGCAAATCGGTATTATGATTACGTAGAATCCTTCCATGAACCAAAAGTATTACTACAGGCCACCGGGGCAGAGTAACAATGTGAACTCTTTTTTGCTGAAGATAAGCAAAATATCAAAAGCAGTTAAAGCACACAATTTGGAAGATAAACTGAATTGAGGCTGGAGAATATCAGCATTACTAGAAAATAACAGATATCTGAGATAAGTGTCACAAAAGAGTAACAAAATAATATTTATTTATAATTGGCTCAAAATCAGGGCTAGACAAGTTAACGGTGAGGTTTCTCATCAACAACGAAACCTGCACAAGTCACCAAGTGTATTATGAACACAACATGACATCTTAAATAAGAATATAAAAAGTTTGTACTTCTTTTTCTATTTTATTTTTGGAAAGTGAGGGGAGGGGGAAACATTACATATTAATAATTTCATTTTGTGCTAATATGTGAGTCTTATAGAATAGAACAACTCCTTTATATGGCCCGAACATGAATTGTATACTATGCTCCTGCAGGAGGAAAACATGTTTATTCATAATGTTTCCGAAAATCTAAGGCATCATTGAAGAATTTGACTAAAATAACCATTTAACACTAGCCACCAATAAACAAGGTCCTCTGATTTATATGGTAACAAACAAAAAACTATCTCCCCAGTTGCACTTTGGCTCAACAAGTACCCGACCCCCCCCCCCCCCCCTTTCTCCAAAAAATAAGAGTTATTTCCACAAATATCATATGATGATGCATCTTAGTGACCTGCTGATAATGAAATAATCTTAGCTATCTGCTGACAATGTAAATTGTTAAAACTGAAAATAGGTTTCATTCAACTCACAGTTTCAAAAATTATGGGATCCATTTGCTTGAGCTTCTGAACATGGCCCTCAGTCTCAGGATCAAAAACGCTCCCAATGAAGCCATTCACTTCAGAAAAATCTGGCAAACCTGCAAAACATAGTCAAAGATAACCCACCCTTCAATTTTTTTAATTCCATTTTAACTTTGAGGCAAGTGAATCAGAGAATAAATTAGCAAGGTCCAGAAGATTACCATGGAGGACTGGAGCTTGTTTCCCTTGCTTTGGCATACTGTTACTAATCCGTGCTGGCCCCCAAATAGGTCAATTGCAAAGGAAAATAACCTTTCCCATCCTCAAATCAGTAGAAGTTTCCAGCCAACATGTCCATTATTTAAATACATCTTATTGTCTTATTGATAACCTTTCTTATCTTTTTTTTTTTTCATCCCAAACAACCTTGTTTGATGAATACTCTCACATACTTCCCATATTGCACATGTTTCTTGCCTTCCCAAGATTTTATTTATTGGCAACGCATACATATATCCAAATTTAATCTTTAAACACTATCTTGTTGTACTCTTTTCAATTTGTGCAACTCTCACAAAGTTTACAGTTACACACCAATGACAGGATGATATTGACAACTTTGAGTCACTCATTTAATCTCACATATAAACCCAATGTGTAATTACTGAAAAGTTGCCAATTATTGGCTTCTTTCCCATCCCTTATATTTACTTCAACATAACCTCTTCAAGGTTAATTAAATTAAAAGAAAACTTCATAAAATAATAACCTATTACGTTATTCCCACAGAATTATGAGAATTTAGCATGACATATATAGTCCTTTAGCATGCTTCTCACATTCAAAGGATTCGCAATACTGACTAGAGCTTCTTGATATGGAATGAGTTGCTTGCTACTCAGCTTAGACTCCAAGTAGAAATCAGATTTGTGACCAAGTACAACTAGCATTATACTCAAAGGTGACTACATTTTCTTAAACTATATAAGGTAAAACAACTTTTCAACAAGTGATAGCAACTTTCCCCACAAACAGCATTAACTTAGAACTCACTATTCAGTTCATGAAAATCAAAATGAAACAAATCTTCAATTTTTTTTTTTTTTGGGAATGACAGGGGAAGTCTATACTTTTTAGCTTGTTGGACCGAGCTAAAGTCAAAGAAATGCATATAGACAATAAAATTAGGCAACAAAACAACCACATGTGCATTAAAATAAAAACAGAATAATGTGACTACATCAGAACATTACAATTTGTTCAAATGTAAAATGAACTCTATTGAAAAGTACACTTACCTATTCTACTTGGAAAATACTAATAACTCAAAGTACAGCCTCTTGACAGTCAATCTTCATCTTCAGAGCTGGCCTCTTCACTACTATAATCACTGCTGTCATCATCTTGATCCAGAATATCCAGCTCAACATGCCGAACCTGTATTGGCCCAGGTGGCTTATGTTGAGGAGCAAGGGGCCCACGCATTTGTTGCTCATCAGCCCTAGGAACAGGAAGAGACTCAAGCACAGACAATGGCACAGGGTCCCCGGGCTTCCATCCAGGCGGGGGCATTGGCAAATTAATGGGCAATTCCACAGGCATCCCAGGTTTCCAGCCAGATGGAACAGTGATGTTTGGTGGAAGCAGACCAGTTAGATTTGCAAGTGGATTGGCATCTGCTGGCTGTGAAGCTGGGGGCTCAACAATAGCTTCAATTGTTTTCTCCTTGCTTTCGTCCACTTTAGGTAAACCAACATCAAGGTCGGCAAAATTGTAAAGCTGCGAAGCACGCATTTGCTCTTCTTGTGGCGCAGGCGGGAGAGCACCACGAAGGGGAGCCTGCCCAGCACCGAATTCAGGTGGTGCAAAGGTCGTGTAGCTTATCTTATGGGCATACGATAAAATATCCGACAATTTCAGCTTAGATGCAACAGTGGTAGTACAAGAAGATGAATCATCCTCCTCCTCCTCCATGCTCTCATCCTCCTCTAATTTCGCTCTTTTGGGGCGGCGATAATCAGAGTAATCATCAACAAGAATATCAAGAACACGCTCAGCATCTTTCAGCTTATTAGCAAACGCGAGAAGCGAAGAATCCTTGGACTGGATTTCGCGGGCAACTTTCTTCTTAGCATCCTGGAGATCAAGAATCTCTTGAAGCTCCGCGACAGCTTCGAAGAGCTGGGTTTGAAGGACAGTGAAAAGGGAGTGGATTTCTTTGGCAGTAGAAGGGGAGGACTCGAGCGGGGTGGGTTGGGTTTGAGGGGAGAGGAAAGTAGGGAGAGAGCCACGAAATGCGGTGAGCCAGAGGGAGCGATTAGGCGAGACCTCGAAGAGTTTGGAGGCCAAAGAAGCCATTTGGAGGAGAAGGGTTTGGGCTCTAGGGAGAGGTGGGAGGAGAGAGAGAAGAGTTGAAGAAGTGGTGGTGGTGGAGATAATGGGAATTGTGGTTGATGATGAGAGATTGGAAGAAGGTTGGAGCTGGTGATTTGGGTGATGGGTGATTTTTGGTGGAGTAGGGTTTTGAAGTGAAGGTGAATTTGGGTTTGTGAGCCCTAACCTTGCTGGAGATTGAAGCATTTTTTTGGGATTTGGTACTTTTATTATTGGATTTGGAACTATAAATTTTGTTCTTTCTAATTCAATTCAAACAATACTAACCAGGAATTTGAAGAATGTTAACATAGTAATTGCATGGTGTGGAAATTGTTTTTCCTAAGTGGGTATTAGCATAGCCAGAAAAAACCAAACCCTAGAAAAAAACCTTAGTTTTGGGAAAGATGAAACTGTAGTTTGATTGGAATATAGAAATCTCTAAAATTAACTGATTGAAAAATAAATCAATGACTGTAATCAGTGAATCGAATTTGGGGAGAGAAAACGTGTAGGACGAACCTGAACACGTGCGGGGAATTTCACACGAGCGAAGGTTTCCGAAGAAGAAGGAAACTAAAACTCAGTGAGACAGAGAGAGAGAGAGAGACTGTGTGTGCGGTGGCATCGTTGTGCTCTGCTGCCACCAATGGCGGTACGGGTCTCTTGGGTTTCAGCCTCAGCAAACACGAGAGAGAGAGAGACAGAGAAAGTGTCGGGGAAAGCGTAAAATATTTTACAGGTTTTTTTTTTTTTTTTTAAACAATAAAAATGTCAAAAACAATTTCATTAGATAGCAAGGTTTTAAAATTATTCAACAATTTAATAAATCGAGTTTTTTAGACTTGATTTGCTCTTTGAAATTACATTTGGAAAGAGTGTCTCATACTCAAGTTCCATAATAAAAACTAGCACAACAAAATTGAGTTCTCTGCACTCGATTTGTTAGATTGCTAAATAGTTTCAAAACCTTGCTAACTAATGAAATTGCTTAAGAGATTTGGTTATTTTGAAAAAAAAATCTCAGTTTTTGACTTAACATGTGTTTGGCAAAAAATATTTTTGCCAACTTATTTTATAATTCAACTTATTTTTACTACTATTCATGAGTTTCACAGTATTTTTTGGTACTATTCATGAGTTTCGCTGTACTATTTCAGCTAACTTTTACCTTTACATACAATACTTTTAGCAAAAAAATTTCAGTTTCAGTAAAATAAACGGATTCTAAAGAAACCTTTAATTGTTCGTTATGACTGAAAATAGAATTTTTTTTTTTGCATTTAACTTTTTTTTTTTTAGTTAGTTGTCTAGTTTGCAAAACTATTCAGCAAACTAGTATCTCGAGTTTCTAAAACTCGAATTCCAAGATAGAACTCGAGTTTTTAAGAATCAAGTTGCAAGTGGTGGCATCTGATGTGGAAAAAAATTTACGTGGAACTTGAGTTTTTAAGACTCGAGTTCCACCATTTTCTTTTAAAGCAGACTATTCATCTTCTTCCCCTGTTCTTTCTCATTTGCTTCTGCACTTCTTCATTCCAGATCACTTCATCTGTTTTTCAGATCGTTATGCTTTTTCAGATTTGCTTCTCCAAATTCTTCCTCTACTTCTCCAAATCTCTATTTTGCTTCTCTAGATTCTTCCTTCGGTTCTTCTTCATCTTCATCTGCAGATACTTCTATAGAACTCAAGTTTGAGAAAATTGAGTTCCACGTGGATAAATTGCTCCAGCTCAACACCTGAACTCGAGTCTTTGAAGCTCAAGTTTGTCACCGAACCCGAGCTTCACAGACTCCAGATGCTAGTTTCCAGATGCGTTTCCACCACATGCTAACTTATTATATTGAATCCCACAATTATGCTAGTTAGAAAATTACCAGTAAGATGCAAGTAGACACTATTCTGATGGGAACTACTTGATATTAACAATAATAATACGTAGAAGAATGAAATCAAGAGCTTGAAATTTCTAATACTGTACAACAGAATGAGAAGAGATTAGCACACCAATTAATTTCTTTTCGAGTGTAGTATGATGAATTTTCAATATGGATTGGATTGAAGATCCTCTGGATTGGTTAATATCCAATAGTTGATGAGGACAAAGTAATGTCACTTAGCTTTATCATCATAAAGTAAATGATTTTGTACGGGAAATATAGTTTTACAGTATTCTTGCAGTACAACTCAACAAAGCCTCGTGGCCCTCATAAGCACTAATCAAATGAAATAAAAAGCAATTTTAGCCTGCATAAATAACTAAGATTCCATGGCTGAAAAATAAAATCTATATATATATATATATATAATTTCTTGTAGTTGTACTGCTCTAGAGACAAACTTACACATGAGAAATATTTTCTTACATACAATATTAAACTACCACCAAAAAGATCTTACAAGGTTACAAGATATACAGACTGGTTTGGTTGAAGGCCAAACTAATGGAATAGCAAGAATAATAACTATATTGCCCATCAAGGCCACTGTGCATTAAGAACCTTGTGGACCTTGAAGATTAGTTGAAACTTCTCTTCATTCAGCACGACTTAACAGTCTCTCTCTAGAGCTACATAGTTAGATTCTTGAACTTGCAGACTTCAAAGCATATTGTTACAATAACCTCTATTACGCGCCTACATTTGATGAAGCCAGCTAAGAAAACAGAAAAATCCCATCTAAATAGCACCCAGTTCTGTGAGGGAGAGATATCGCAAGTTAAGTAACTAACAAGTATCAATTAAGAAAAGCACATAATATTTGTAAATTGTAAGAACTAACCAGTTCAACAGGATAGATCACTGGTCTGCTTCTTGGCAACAAATCCAGCAGCTAACCCTACTGTTTTAGAATTAACATCATATGATGACAGGACGTTCCTCTGAACCATCAATAAATCAACTAGTCAGGATTACTGACCAATTGTTCAAGAATTCCATTATTGTTCAGGTATAAGGAACAGGAACTAGATAAAAATCTGTTTTGATGAGAATCAAATAACCATCCTTGATTGATTTTTCTTCAGCTCAAAACAATGTTTTAAATAAACTAATATAGACTATTACAGCATTCAATATATTAAAGGAGAACGCATTGAGATTGAAAGGGGGCTTGATCCAGTAGTGGTTGCTTCTAAATGCAATTCTTGTTAGACTGTTGACAATTTCTAAATAGGTTAGATTTCCTATCAAATATATTGGGTTTCAGTAAAATCATGTGATATCCCCAGAGTATTCTAACAGCAAATCATAATCTCCTGGTTTTCTTTCTCAAAGAATCAACCCAACTAAATGAATGTCTAAATTGTTCTCCAATAGGTGTTGTATTCCATATTTGACCTATGTTGAGTTCAGTTGATTGTTGAATTTTATTTTCTATTTTTGAATAATCTAGTGTAGAATTCTTCACGCAGTTTATGTATTAACACTTCCAGATCAGTGGTCAGAACCTGACCAATAAAAATTTTCAAGTGCTTTTCTCCTTCCAAAAAATATGTTGGGGGTATATTTCTGCAATCATATCGTGCAGATACTAGAAGCAAGGCCGGTGGGAAATTTTTTTAAAAATTATGATGCAGTCATTCACATATTTTAGAACTTAAGATATTAAATAGTACTAATTATTCTCTATTTCTACACTGCTTTTACATTTCTCTCAAAAATGAGAACAGTTCTGGAAAAATACATATGAACAACCCATATGCGCAAACCCTCTCACCTAATAGCAAAATGGTGCAAATATTTTCCATTATTTATAAAATTTTCCATCATATAGGTAATGTGTTCCATTTGTTTGTAAAAGCATAAAAAATAAAAGAGTGCTGTGAACTATGAGATTCAGCAAAAATTACAATTATAACATTGGATTCCACTACCATTTATCATTACATAGAGTTTGCAATTCTGTATTATGATTTTGTAAAATCCTTCCATCAACAAAAACCATTACTGCAGGCAAACAGGGCAGAGTAATAATTTGAACTCTTTTTTACTGAAGTTAAGCAAAATATCAAAAGCACACAATTCTGAAGATAAACTGAATTGAGGCTGGAGAATATCTGCATAACTAGAAAATAACAGATAATGGAGATAAGTGCCACAAAAGTTATAGTTAAGAGTAACAAAAAATATTTACTTACAATTGGCTCAAAATCAGGGCTAGACAAGTTAACAGTGAGGTTTCTCATCAACAACAAAACCTGCACAAGTCACCAAGTGTATTATGAACACAACATGGCATATTAAATAAGAAAATAAATTTTTCGGGCTTCTTTTTCTCTTTCTTTTTGGAAAGTGTGGGGGGGGGGGGGGGGGGGGGGACATTGCATATTAACAATTTCATTGTGTGCCAATTCGTGAGAGTCTTATAGAATAGAAAAACTCCTTTATATGGCCCGAACATGAATTGTATACTATGCTCCTGCAGGAGGAAAACACATTTATCCATAATGTTTCCGAAAAATCTAAGGCATCATTGCAGACTTTGACTAAAATAACTATTTACCACTAGCCACCAATAAACTCTGATTCATATCATCATATGGTAAGAACTAAAAAATTATCTCTTGCACTTCGGCTCAACAAGTACCCAACCACCCCCCCCCCCCACCCCCCACAAAAAAAAAAAAAAAAAAAAAAAAAAAAAGAAGAAAAGAGTTATTTCCACAAATATCATATGATGATGCATCTTAGTGACCTGGCTTATAATGAAATAATCTTAGCTATCTGCTGACAATGTAAATTGTTAAAACTGAAAATAAGTTTCATTCAACTCACAGTTTCAAAATTTATGGGATCCATTTCCTTGAGCTTCTGCACATGGCCTTCAATCTCTGGATCAAAAACGCTCCCAATGAAGCCATACACTTCAGAAAAGTCTGGCAAACCTGCAAAACATGGTCAAAGAAAACCTACCCTTCAATTTTTCATATTCCATTTTAACTTTGAGGCAAGTGAATGAAAGAATAAATTAACCAAGGTCTAGAAGATTACCATGGAGGACTGGAGCTTGTTTCCCTTGCTTTGGTATACTGTTACTAATCCGTGCTACCCCCTTCGATGCAATATCAGCTGAATCAGTAACGTTGTATGTCAAAATAAGTTTTGGAAACTTCCCTTGAATAAAGCTAGTCTGCCACTATTATCACAAATAAATTTACACAGAAAGGAGTATCCATGCCTTCGATTCCTTGAAGACTAGTAAAATCATCTTGTGATGGCACCATTTGGCTTGATGAAGCATTTATCATCATGGAAGTTTCATCCCACGGAGAATATCCTGATGCAAGATTATTTACCGAAGAAGGATAAGCCAATGATCCTTGTAGTGGCATCAAAACTGCCAATCCAATAAATTGAAAGTGAGAATGTCAAAAAACTCAAAATCCATATAAAAATTCTGTAACGAACACAAGTCATTAATTATCCTAAAGATTGCCACACCATTTTTGGATGCCTTTTGTGGATAAGGATGAGAAGCCTTTCGCTTCGGGCGAGGAGGAGGTACATGTGCTACTGTACCATTCTTTTGAACTTTCAAGAAGTATTTTTGGGCATGACTTCGAATCTGCAAAAGCAAAAAATGAATTACTTAGCAACAAATAGTGGTTCCCCAATAAAGTAGTAATCGAATAATAAAAAATGAAGCCACGCCCACAAGGGGCAATTCAATGTGCTTGAACCTGAATCACTGTCTTTGAACCCACAAAGTCTTCAATTTTTTTCCAGTCACGATCAAACCTATATAACGAAAACCAATTGTTTCTAAAATAAATAAAGAAAATGCATTGCGAAAATCTAATGAGTCCTATTCAAACAAAACACACTGTTTATTCAGTTTATAACTGGTTGAAACAACATAAAAAAGAGTAGTGAAAAATTGAAAAGACATGTCAGCTTGAGAATCAAAGTAAATCAAGTACGGTTATTGGGTTATATTTCCCGAAAGTACTTCATTCGCTTTGAACCAAGAAAATCTGTTTTCAAAAGCAAGAGAGTTACTAGAAAGATGGGTTGTGAGAGAATTGATTTGAAAGTGAAAATTTAAGTAAGAAAAAGATAGAGAGAGAGGAACTGACAGTTGAAGTGCTTCAAGGAACTTGTCGTGCTCTTCGTCAGTCCAGCTTTCTCTGGACTTGGTAATGGTATAGGGCTTCCTCACCTTCTTCCCTGAGCTATCAGTGGGTGTTGACGAGGTGGCCATGGATTGAGGATTCTGAGTAGGCTGTGAATTCATGTTGAAAATTGAGCATGGAAGAGAGAGAGAGAGAGAGAGAGTGGGAGACACGGACAGAGAAGTAAAACTTGTGGCGGGCTACAATGCGTGTTTATGCGGTGAGTAATTTGAGACCGCTCATGTACTACGCCGATTTCATCGTCTTGTCGACGTGACTTCCTCGTGTGGACATGGGAATGGCTGTAGTATGAAGTTGTCGACCAATCAAATGACCAACATAACCTTAAAATCCATTATAAAAAACATAACCTTAAATTCTGCAAAAGTATCCAGTATTGAGTATACCACCAAAATAATAATAATAATAATAATAATAATAATAATAAACAAATAACCCAATAGGATTAAAATTATAAAAGTCGGAATTAGAATATATAGAAAAATATTATGTCTATAATATTTTCATAACCCAATCATAGATGGATAATTCTTATTGCCTATAATTTAAATTTATTATTAAAATTACTTTTTTTCTCATAAATAACAACCCGTAACAATTATAAAATTTGTTATAAAATTATTGTAAACATTGCATTTCTCCCTTAAAAATGTCTAATTATCCCCTTAAAAATAGAATTGAGCCCCTAATTATAACTCTCCTTTTTGTTCAAATTAAAACATAATTGAGCCATTGGCTCAGTAATTATAAAGACAAGTTACTTTTTGTCTTTTACTCTTTTCATTTTCTATTATAATTTTTTTTTTGTTTATGTAAGGGCTCAAAATGTAATGGACCCTAGACAATGAAATTTGTAGAGAATGGGTAGGAAGGACTAGGCATATAACAGGCAAACAACAAATTTTAGGGCGGATCCCTCTAAACGAACTGGACTTTCAAGTTTTTGTAAGAAAGATTCTTACTGTGGCTAAATCTTTCAGACCATCTCCTTCATCATTTTGGTCAAGTGTTTGGAAGGCACATTGATCCTCGGCTCTCGCCGAGGATCTCCCTTTTTTTCTCCGGAGGCCCCCCCCCTGTTGGGAAATCCCTTCGCTATATATATTGTCTCCTTTCGTTAATCTTAGCCGTCCATCTGGCAATAATCTGAGCCTCTAGGCGTAGGGGATTGTCCCATCGTTTGTATTTGCAGGCTTTATGTTAGGTCAAAGCCGCCTTTGCAGGCTTTATACTAGTCGAAGTGACTGATGCCTTGGGCTTTCAGGTCACTTTGTCATTAAAGTGGTCAGAATGTTGGTAAGATATATTAAAAGAATATAGGATATTTTCCCTTTTTATGAGGTCGGCGTGCCGAGGACAGGTCATCCTCGGTGCGGCCTTTGGATGACATGGGCCTCTCCCGTTGTCCTCGGCCTTTACATTGTCCTCGGCGCAGGCCTTGGGCCATATGTAGTGGGCCGAACGTGGTTAGTGTAGTAGGGCCCCATAGTTTACATTTGATAAAATCTTATAGTTCAATTTGATAACAATATCTGATTATGATACTATATTATTTTCAATTTTTCTTACAATAAACACATTTTTATCAAATAATATAAACTATTACATAAAGAATTTAAGTTATTAACATGTTTGAAAGGCAATTTTTTTTTAGAATATATTTTTTCTCTTAAATTAAAACATCTGTCTCTTTATTTTTATTTTTTTCCTATCCTTAATTAACAAATATTGATAAAGTAGGAAAAAATTATTTCTATTGTTTTCATGAGGTTTGGTGTGTAAAAGATGTATATAAAAAGTCAAATGTAAAACGATTTATAAAAGTGATATTAGTGATTGACTCATGTGAAAATGATATAACTATGATTAGAATCGACTATATTAACAATTATGAAAAAATATTATATCTTCGAAATTATTTAAAGAAAAAATATGTGAAAGACGTGGCAAACGGGTGGATCAAATCGGGTCAATCAGCTTGTGGGTCGGGTTGGGTTCACCCGAATTTTTCATATTAATTTTTTTATAAAGAAATTAAACAACATGTATTTGCTATTTGGAAAGTTACGCAGCAAATTATTTGATGTAAAATGCATTACTTTGAATTCATAACTCATATCAAGAACGAGCTCAACTAAACAAATTAATAATTATTTAATAATTTAAAAATTATACAAATCCCAATATTACTAACCAAAACAAAATAGCACAAGGATAAGTAAAACAAATACACATGCAAATTTCATTTCTACACAATATAAACACCCCAAAACATAAAACAAAATTACAAATGCCTTATTAGATAACTAATTTGACAAAGAATAAAAACATATAAGAAATTTACAATCTTGAAAACTAATTTTATAATCTATTATCAATTGTGGTTAGCACTCTATTTCAATTTGAGAATATACATTAAGGTTTGATTGTTTACTTATTTATACGTAATCTCTTTTATGAATATCATGTCATTGTTATGCAACACACACTCCAAGAAATATCATAATTTATTTTGAGAATGTACACTTATCTCCCTAAACTATAACCCCTTTTATGCTTACTCCCCTAAACTTATGAGAATAAACATTTTACCTCTTAAACTATACCCCCTTTATATTTACCCCATAAATTGTGAGAATATACACTTGCTTTTTTAAACTATTACTTGTGGGATAAAGTGCAAAGTGTTAAATAGATAATAGTTTAAGAGAATAAGTATGCACTCTTATAATTTAAGGGGACAAGTGTTACACAAATAATAATTTAGGTAGGTAAATGTGAATTCTTAAAGTTTAGGAGATAAATATTAAAGAGAGTATAATATAGGTGGAAAGTGTAGTTTCTCTCTCTCTCTCTCTTTTTGTATTTTTTATGTGCATATACAATAATGAAGAGGGTTTTACTAACGTGTGCCCTTAAAATATGTATTAGTAAACCATTTTAAGAAATTATTTATACAAAAACGAATAAGATACCAATTTTTTGATAATTTTTTCAATTTCTAGTAAAATATTTCTAAAAATAAATAATTAATGTGTATCTTAAAGACTCACATTAACTAGACCCTAATTAAGAATTTCCCACGAGCTGGTATTCTAAAAGACATGAAACCACGTAACCAAATTCCCTAGGTTACCAAATCCCCTAGACAATGGTACTTTTGGCATGTACCATGTTGATCATTAAATCCCACCAATAGTAACCAAAGCAAAATCTTCACAAAACAGTAGGTTTCCAATAGATATCATATCAGATAGTACGTATTAGTACGTATGTAAAAGGTTTATAATATAAAAAAATGAAGATACGTATGTTAAGGATTTGGGATGACCCAAAAAAACAAAAGTAATACAAATATGATTAGCTCGCGACACTCTACAGCGCCGCCGATGTATTGAAGCTTTTGGCGAATAATCGCGGAGCCTAACGAAGAAGTGGGTCCCATTTGACATCTGCGATGCTACGTGTGCTTCTATTCGGTCCACCAGTACAAGAAGCAAACACTATCGTGTGATGTGTAGTTCCCACATGTATCACTCAGATTTGGTAAAGTTCTTTCGACTTTTTATTATTATTATTATAGTCTCTCTCTCTCTCTCTCTGATGATGTTTTTAGATAACAACAACAAGATCCAACGGCTCAAATGCATTTATTCTCTACTTGTGGTGGAGGATAATGGGCCTTGTTGGACCCTACCTCGCCCGACGTCTCCCTTATAAACTTTTATATTTTTGGTTTTAAAAACTTAAAAAGTATTGTTTAAGCTCTCTTCACTTTACACGAATTTTGCCTTTTTGTTTCTAAAATTTAAATTTTATGTTTGTTCTTTAATAGTTTAAAAATTTTAAAGCAATGCTAAACGAGAAATAGTCACATAATTTGTCACAATTTGCCACGTGGTTAGTTATGAATGATAGAAATGTAGATTTATGAGGTGAATTGTGATAAACGTTGTGTGATTGTTTACTGTCCTAACATTATTCAACTTTTTATAATAGCTTAAAAGTATTCGCATTAGTTTGTGTAAACATTTATGTCTATTTTAACATAAGAACATATTTTTTCTATTTTACATACTCACTTTTCAAAACACTCTATATTAGATTATTTATTTTACACTACATTTCATTAAAATATTAATTTTTTTTAAATGTTTATATTTTTTTTTATATACAACAACTATCATCCATTTTCTTCCTTAATCCTTGAGATATGTAAAAAAAAAAAAAAAAACTAAATGTAAAATAAATAGTGTCATTATAAATGTATGTAATTATTGCAACAACAATGTATTTTTATTTTTTACACAATTTTACGTAGTATGGTATTGGTGAATTTTGAACTTAATTAGTTAAAATGTGGTATTTTATTATTATTATACAAGCACTAATGTGAGTGCGCTAGAAACAATTATTTATTTACTTATTTTTACAATACTTTAAGAATAAAAACAAATGTTTGTAAAGTTTAGGAATAGCAATATATTTTAGCATTATTTTTCCTCTTTTAGAGACTAGTGACACATGGCAAGATCTTAGCCACTAGTGTTAAACAGGCTTTTTTTTCTGACTATTCCAAGCTGCCGACTAAAGGCCAACCGAAAATGGTAGGCAAAGAAAAGGAAGAAGAAAAGGAAGTTTGGTTGAATGAGGAGCTAAACGGGACTGGTCCTAGTGAGGAAAAGTCCATGTGAAAATGACTTATCGTATAGGTAAAGGTGTAGTTGAGCTTATAATTTGTTTAAAGCTTTGTTTGTTTGAATAAGGAACAGTAATAAGTGGAGAAAAGCAGACATGCTTTCACTAGTTGCCACTCGTTTTGGCCTTTCGGGGCTGCTCAGCTGTTAAACATGTTCAAGCTAATGAGAAAAAAACTAATATTTGCATTTATTCCCCCTTTGAATTGGTTACCTTTCAACAAGTTTGGTGTAATTGGTGCTATTATATCCAAGCTTGATCTTATTTTCCAAGTATAAACAAAATCAAGCAATTATTCCGATTCAAGCATACCATTTTTTGAAAAGATTTCGATCTGTTAAATATGTTATGTAATGATTGAATGATGAATGAAACAATGTAAGTATGAAAACATGAAATGAAAGAGAGAACAAACACACAAATTTACTTGGTTTGGCCTAATAGCCTATGTCCATGGTAAGAAAACCATTGGCAACTACATATTGATATTAAGTACTCGTGCTACAATGACCTCAATGTAGAGTTTATATACTAGAAAATACTTGACTAACTAAAGTTAATATGCTTGTTCTATAATTGGTTTGGGCCATGATATATTTAATACGATCAAAGTTCAGTCATGTTTAAACTCTTGCTTCATAAACACTTCGGATGATGGATTTAAAACTCTCTGGCTCAAAATTGCACTTTCTGATCATAAAGATTAATAAAGAAACCGACCCTTTTGCCAAAAAACCAAAATGGAGTCAAGCAGGGTCAATTCAAAGAAAACTCAGGGGAACGCCAATTGCTATGGGCATTTTTTTCTGGTGAGGAAGTGATTCACTGATTCTCTATCTCGAGCCCAAAATTGAACCTTTTTCATTACAAACACCACAAATGACAACGGCCCTTTTGCCACAACCCAAACGGAGACAAGCATAGTCTAAAAGAAAGCTGTGAAATGCCATTAAAAAAATGGTAAAATTTGGCGAGAAAGTAGGAGAAAGAAAGGAGTTGTAATATATTTTAATATTTACAGAGAAAATACAGTGAAGATTACATTTTTGGATTGCCATATCACTTCCTATTTGTAGTTGGATGAATCTAATTTAGAGGCAAGCTCGATCTTGTCATCTAATTGCTTTGTTTAGTTGGGTAGAAGTTGAGTTTGTCACGAGGAAATTGCAAATAATAAAAAATCAAAGGCTTGGTAAAAATGTCGGTAACTTGATCCATGATAAACAAACAACGTACATCAAGAGTGAGTTGCACAATCACATAAAATGAAAGTCAATTTAATATGCTTTTTACGAGCATGGATTAGCGGTAATGTATGTGGCCACGATATTATCACATTAAAGAATTGGCAACCTCGGAAGAAAAATGCCTAATTTCTATGCTAACACAACAAAAAACTGGAGCTATAGCAGTATTTTCACTAGTTTAGACTCTATATTGAAATGTGACACTCTTGGCTATTTTCTAGAACTCTTAAGAGATGAAATTAGTTAGACTCTATATTGAAATGTGACTCTTGGCTATTTTCTAGAACTCTAAGAGATGAGATTAGATCCAAGAAATATGTAGTAATTGCTAGTTGAATTTATGTCGTCAAGGTACCCCATCCATTCAATGTCGGAATAAGCGACAAGAATAGGAGAGGATGATTGCTTTAGCAGTAGTTCATCATGAGAAATAGTGTGCTTTAGCAGTAGTGCAAAATGGTGGGGTGATGAATAAATTGACAGCCTTTGTTGATGGCGATTGAAATGTTGGGGCGTCAATACTCTAGCACACCAATTGTGCCAAGGTACTCAAAGTCTCAAATGGGTCACCTCTGCAAGGTTGTGAAAATTGGGATTTTACTTTGGATTGAAAAAAAGAAAAGAAAAGTTCTTCAAGATCTATTTAAGGATCATAAGATTATGTGAAATATGAAAATATTTATGAGAAATCCTATCTAAATCTTAGGAATTACAGCACAAAATTATTACCATCAACAAAGATTAGGGATATAGCTTGAGAACCTTCATTTTAGACCTAGAAGCCAACATAAGTAAAATCAAAGGGAGTTTCAGTTAGATCAACTGGTAAAATTTCTGATAATTGAATAAGAGATATGAGATTCAATTTCTGCTTACACCAAAAATTGCTTGGTGTTTTGATTTGATGATAAAGAGTTATCATAAAAAACGGATGCCATAAGTTAAAAACTCTCTTAAAAAAAAGTAAAATCCAAAGAATGAATCAATATTAAATCCTAGAAGAATAGAGAAAAAAAATCTGACATTTTAAATTCTTCTTTCTATCTTGTTTTCGTATTTAAAAATAATATAATAAAGGTCAACTAACTAAAAAGGAAAATGTTATATTCTCGTTCAAGTAATTCCTATCATGGATAATATTAAGTTGATTGAGAATTCCAATCCTATCATGTTGTCATTTCAAAAGAAAATAGAAAAAAAAGAAAAGAAAGAAAGATAGTAACATAATATTATAATATCAATGTTTTATTGACGGCAGATTGATATTTGATATTGTGGTGGGCCTTTTTGTAATTCTAGGCTGGACTGTTTCTTGCCGCGTTATGGCTCGATAGTTTTGGGGTAGGAGAGTCGGGATTGGCTTGACTAAAACTCACCCCAAGCCAGCTTGTGCACAAGTTAGGACTCATTTGCTAGGACCTTGGTCACATGCCCACGATAGAGGATGTTGTTACAAAAAAAGTTATGGCAAGTAGGTGTAATATGACAAAAATAAGAAAAATATGCTTATTATCAGCCAAAAACAAAAAAACTAAATCATTTTCTCAATAAAGAAGGAAATAATACAGTGGTATAAATGCAGTAGAAATGAGTTAATAACAACAATAAAAGGAAAATGAAATAATATTAATGCTTGATCAATAAAAGGAAGAAAGATTAGTCTGTCATGCTTGATTTCTCAATGGAGTCAAGTCCAAGAAGGAAACCACTCTTCAATGTAGGCAATCTCACAGGGAAGTCCTGCCACAGAAATTGTCCACTTTGAGAGAATGGACCTAGATGACTTATCCTCGAATTCCTTAATCCTTACTAGAAAGTAGACTATTAGAGGGAGAGAAGAGAATAGCCTATTGGTCCATGCCCACCATCACACTCTTGCTCACTCTCTATTTTTCCTTTTTGGTTCCTTTTTCCTTTCTAAGTTTCATGTTTTCTCTCTTATCTTTCACTCCTTTTCTTACTTATTTTTCTCTTGTTTTATCTCTCTTGCTTTCCTTCCCCATTCTTCTGTTCTCTTCCCTTGTCCCTTTTGTGCACAGCTAAGCCCTTTTTATATTGCCTGCCGTGACGGGTTTTTATTGTTTTACCTTTTAACTGCTTTTTTCCTGGTATAGGTGTCCTTCCCAGACCACAAACTGGTTTATCGGCTGCCTAGCCATTACCACTTACATGTGCTGACCATGCCACATTCCATTCCCAAACAAAAGAGTTTTATTTTATTTTCTTACTCTCCGTGGCATTCCCATTCGGATAAGGGTGAACATTCTCTCTTACTAACCTCTATGGCGTGAACCTAGTGATTCCAGCTCATCTTTCCCTATTTTGGGTGGTATGTCATCCCAGCAGGACATTTTCCCCAAAATAGCTTAAGCGGGAACCCCAGAATAGGCTTTCTCCTTCTCCCCACCACCAGACCATACCCTCTCTTACCTCTGACCCATGGCCTACCACTCCAGTATTGGCTGGATACAGGTGCCTCAGCCTTGTGCGTGTTCCACTTCCATGTGTGTCCATGACTTGTCTGATATTCATGTGTTTGCCATGACCTGGGGGCTTGTCTGGCCTTTATTGCATGTTCTACTACTCATTCTTGACCTTTTGTGGCATGGATGAGTCACTAGGTTTTCATTCTTTATATCTTGCTTCCTCCTTGTGCTGGGTCTTGCTTGGGCATGGGTCTTTCCTTCTTCAATCCAACCTTTACCCTCTTTGTGGGTCGGCTGACACCTTTGCCATGTTGTCTCGTTGTTTCTGCCATGTTATCATTTGACTTGTGCTTGTTGGGCCTCTTTTGAGCCTGCTGTACACTTTCCTTCTACTCGATTCCAGTAGCCCAGTGCTATCATTAGGCTTGTATTCACGCTGTTTTGGGCTTCCTTGGCCCATTTCTTCCCTCTAGGGCTTCTTTGGCCCATTTTATTCTTTTGAACATCCTCGGCCCATTTCATTTCCTCAGGCATCCCTAGCCTATTTCAATTCTTTATTCTCATGGGTTTTTTCTAAGTCTTTTGGGCTTCTCCAGCCCAAATTACCATATCCTTTACCTTCGGTGTTTATAAACTTTTCCACCAATCCCATTTACTTAGTTCCTTCCTTTGGGCTCCTTCGGCCTATTTTTGCTTGCTGTCCATTTCTCATATTGCCTATAGGTTTACTACTTATTTCATCAGGCTCCTTTGGGTCCGCTTGCTTTCTTTGAGGCCCTTTTACTATTTTATAGGCTTATGGATTGTACGGCACCCAACTCCCATGCCTACTTGTTGGGCCCCTTTGTCTGGGAGCAACATTTGGGCCCTGGCCCAAATGTTCCGCATGGCCCGGCCCATGATCATACATATCGTTTATCCAGTTAACCCAAAGAGGGCCGTGCCGAGAACCTATCCCGTGCACTATGAAATTCGGAGTGGGCCGAGGTTATGGTTCTCACTTCCTCGGCAATTCTCCGAGGATCGAAGCTGCTGTGTCGTTCGTCCAGGAAAGAACCAAGTTCCAAGGCCACCATCACCAAACCGCCCACTTACCGCTGATCACATTGGACCTCTAATAGCACTTACTAAAATGTGATGATGACCACCCCATTATAGAGAAGCTATAAATACAAGAACAACATATGGAAAGGGGGTTGGAGAATGGAGAGAAAAGGGAGAATTGAGAGAAAAGGGAGAATTGAGTGAAAAAGGAGAGTGAAGAGAGTAAGAGAGTGCACATAACAGTCTCAGGACTTAGGACTACCCACAGTAGGTGAACTTCAAACCCATAATATAAGTAGATTGTAAGCCCAACGATTGTCTGGTCCGCTGGCCACATTTTGGGTGCGTACAATTGGCGCCGTCTGTGGGAATTCCCTGCATAGCCGTAGTTCAACTGGGACTCACGTGCAGTCTAATGTCGAGGAGGAGTCATGAGAGCGAGGCCGAAAGCCGCTCGGCAGGGCAATCTCGGGGGTCATCCTGGAGAGAGAGGAGGCAGAAAAGGCATGAAGATAGGAACGACGAGCGGGAAGAGAGATCAGGCCTCGGGGAGGGGTCATACCAGACACAGCAACAAGTATCACATGAATCAGGGCGAAGACGGCGCAACGACCGAGACGAGGAATTGGAACAGTTACGCAGGCAAGTGAGGGAATTGGAGTTAGAGGCGGGAGTCAGACGCCGAAACAGGAGGGCAGAATTGGGGGAAGACCGCAACGATACAGGGTCCAACCAACTCGGGCCTCGCCACCGCAGGGGGCGTTCCCATTCCCAGGAGCACTATGACAACCGGGACCGTTCGCATTCGCGGGAAGCATTCCATCGAAGAGACCGTTCGCGGTCATGGGGATACGCGGACCGAGGATCTGATTCGCCTGATAGGCAGAAACCTTATAATGCCGCGATGGATGTGATGAGCCGCGCATTGCGAAGGGCAGCACGGTCACCGTTCTCGGACAACATCGAAAGTGCAGCAATGCCGAGTAGGTTCACCCGCCCGCCATTCAATACCTATGATGGAAGATCGGATCCGGTGGAACACGTCAGTCATTACATCCACATGATGTCCCTCCATTCACACAATGACGCGCTCATGTGCAGGGTATTCCCCTCTAGCTTGGGGCCGACCGCTCTTCGGTGGTTCAACGGATTGCGAAAGGGTTCCGTTCATAGTTTCGCCGAGCTAATCCAAGAATTTGGTGTACGGTTCGTGACGTGCAGCCGAGTACCACAACCCGTGGACGCCTTACTATCTATGAAGATGAAAGTGGGGGAAACCCTCCGCAGTTATGCTAGCCGGTACTGGGAACTCTATAACGAAATAGGTGGAGGAAACGAGAAGATTGCGGCAAGCACCTTCAGAATGGGACTCCCCGAGGAATCCGAGCTGCGCGATTCACTGACAAAGAAGCCACCCGAGGACATGAGACAGCTCATGAGACGCATTGAGGAGTATAAGCGCCTGGAGGATGATCGGTTGCAGAGCAAAGGGAAGGCCCCGGCAGTGAGCCGTTCTCGGCAGGGGGGATTCCAACCGAGACCTCGGAAGGACTTCAAGATTCATGAGCCGTTTTGGCAGACTGGGGAAGTTAGTTTGATATTCAAGGAGCCGGTACATCGAATTCTGGAACGAATCAAGAATGAGCCCTACTTCAGATGGCCGAACAAGATGGGGGGCGATCCCGCTCGGAGAAACCAGAATCTGTACTGCACCTATCACAAGGACAAGGGCCACACGACTGAGCAGTGTCGGGTGTTAAAGGACCACTTAGCACAATTAGCAAGGGCAGGGCATTTGAAGGAGTTTATGGTCGACGATGACGTCCGGGGAACCAACGCGACCGCTCAACAGAGGGGAAACCCCCTTCCGCCACCAATTGGAGTGATAGAGATGATCCTTGTCCCTACGCGGGGCCCCTTGGTTACAAAAGCGGGGGTGTTGACTGTGGTACCAGTAACGAGTCAACCGGAGGCTAAGCCCCCGAAGAAGAAGGCCAAGCATGTCCGAGAAGTGCTTACCTTTGACGAACAAGACTTAGAGGGAACAGTACAACCACACGACGATGCACTGGTGGTCACGGCGCGGATAGGCGGTTTTCTGGTTAAACGAATAATGATAGATCAAGGTAGCGGGGCCGACGTAATGTATCCAGACTTGTTTAAGGGGCTCGGATTAGAAAGTCAGGATTTAATAGAGTATGCTACGCCACTTGTTTCGTTTGATGGAAGAACTGTGGTCCCTGAGGGACAGATATCCCTACCTGTGTGTATGGAAGGTAAAGAGGTCCTCGTATCGTTTATAGTAGTGAACTCCTTCTCCCCGTACACGGCGATACTGGGAAGGCCATGGATTCACGCCATGGGCGCCGTCCCCTCCACTTTGCACGTAAAGATCAAGTTCCATACCGAGCAGGGCGTCGCCGTGGTTCGGGGATGTCAGAGGATGGCAAGGCAATGCCTTATCGCGGCAACGGATCTTCAAGCCCGACACGCCGAACATAAGGAGGCCGCCGAGGAACCCCTGCTATAGCAATTACAGAAGCCCCGAGAAGGAGTGGGGGCAGAAGGAGCCGAGGAACTGGTAACGGTGAAGATCCTGCCAGATGACGATAAACGTTTTCAAGTAGGGGCGAGTATGTCGCTCGAGGAGAGGGTAGAAGTACTGTTGTGCCTGATTCAGAACATAGATGTTTTTGCATGGAGTCCATATGAAGTGCCCGGGGTTGACCCCGAGTTTATCACCCACAAACTTAACGTGGATCCCTCGATCACTCCCAAGAGGCAAAGACCGAGAAGGATTGCAAAGGAGCACGCAGAAGCCGTGCAAGTAGAAGTCCAGAGGCTCAAGGAGGCAGGGGCGGTGAAAGAGATCTTCTTTCCGGAATGGCTGGCGAATACGGTGGTGGTAAAAAAGAAGAATGGTAAGTGGAGAGTTTGTGTGGATTTCACGGATTTAAACCGGGCATGTCCTAAAGACTCGTTCCCCATGCCGAAGATCGATCAACTAGTAGACGCCACTTGTGGGCACCCGAGGATGAGCTTCCTGGACGCCTTTCAGGGGTACCACCAGATAGCCCTGTCCGCCGAGGATCAAGAGAAGACAGCATTTATAGCTCCCGACGCCAACTACCACTACACTGTGATGCCATTCGGGCTGAAAAACGCTGGAGCAACATACCAACGGATGATGATGAGAATGTTCCAAGACAAGATTGGCCGAACGGTCGAGGTCTATATCGATGACATGGTGGTTAAGAGCAAGGAGAAACTGCAACATGTTGAGGACCTCGGGGAAGTATTTGAGCGGCTGCGGCAATACAAGTTACGCTTGAACGCAGAGAAGTGTGCCTTTGGCGTGGGAGCGGGGAAGTTTCTGGGGTATCTGATCTCCTGCCGAGGAATTGAGGTCAACCCGGACCAGATAGAGGCTGTGAAGCGGCTCCAATCTCCGAGCAATCCAAAAGAAGTGCAAGTCTTGACAGGAATGCTGGCCGCCCTCAATCGTTTCATCTCAAAGTTCTCGGATAGGTGCCGGCCATTTTACCAGCTGTTGAAGAAGTGGAAAGGGTTCCAATGGACAAGCGAGTGCGAGGAAGCCTTCCAGGGGCTGAAACAGTACTTATCGCAGGCGCCAGGATTGGCGGCACCAGAACCCGGGGAAGAGCTTTATATGTATCTCTCGGTTTTCGAACACGCAGTGAGTGCCGTATTACTAACCGACAGGGGCACGCAGAGGCCTGTGTATTACATCAGCAAAACTCTAGCAGAACCGGAGACCAGATACTTACCCCTGGAGAAATTAGTGTTGTCACTTGTGCATGCTACGAGGAAATTGCCCCAGTATTTCCAAGCACATACCATTTATGTGCTAACACAGTACCCATTACAGTCATTGCTGAAAAGAGCCGACTTCACAGGGCGAATAGCTAAGTGGGGAACCCGGCTGGGGGCTTTCGACATACGATACAGACCAAGGAAGGCGATCAAGGGCCAAGTCCTGGCCGACTTTTTCGCCGAGTTTTCACCCCGAGCCCCGCAAGAAATGATTTGCCAGCTGAGTTGTTGTCCGTGGAAGGTATATGTTGACGGTGCATCGAACTCTTCGGGGTCGGGTGTAGGTGTGGTCATGATAAGCCCCGAGGGGATAAAAGTGGAGCATTCATTCAGACTCGGATTTCAGGCCTCAAACAATGAAGCCGAGTACGAGGCCTTATTAGCCGGACTAGGGGTAGCCTCGGCAGTAGGTGCCCGGAATGTTGAAGTATACTCAGACTCACGGCTGATAGTCAATCAGGTCCAAGGCAAGTTCGAGGCACGTGATCCACGTATGAAGGCCTATTTGGAACGGGGAAAGCAGGCTATGTCAGACATTGGCACCGTGAGACTGATACAAGTGGCTCGGTCCCAAAATAAGCACGCCGATTCCCTCGCCACCTTAGCCTCGTCCATAGCGGAAGGTATACCTCGGCTTGTTAGGGTGGAACTGATCCCAGAGCCAAGCATCTCGGCTAACATTAACTCATGCAGCTCGGGGGCAGTGGTTGCATCGGTTACGATGCTCGGGCAAAGTTGGATGGATCCTATCGTGACATATCTAGCCGATGATAAGCTCCCGACCGATGAAAAAGAGGCAACTAAGATCCGTAGAATGGCCCCTAGATACTGGCTGTCGCCGGAGAAAAAGCTGTACAGGAGATCATATGGGGGGCCGTATCTTTTATGTCTACACCCGGCGAAGGTAGAAGAACTGTTAGAAGAGCTTCACAGTGGAGTGTGCGGCAGTCACGTTGGCGGGAGATCTTTGGCACACCGGGCAATGACTCAGGGGTTTTGGTGGCCCAAGATGCAGAGAGACGCCGCCGAGTATGCCCGCAGATGCGAGCAGTGTCAGAAGCACGCGCCCCTGATCCACCAACCAGCTGGCTGCCTCAACCCAGTTAGTAGCCCATGGCCGTTCTCACAGTGGGGGCTGGACTTACTCGGGCCTTTCCCCCGAGCAACTGGAAATCGGCGATTCGTCGTGGTAGCCGTGGACTACTTCACCAAATGGGCGGAAGCTGAACCTCTAGCTAATATCCGAGATGTGGACATAAAGAAGTTTGTATGGAAGAATATAATTACAAGATTCGGTGTACCAAACACGCTCATCTCTGATAACGGCCTGCAGTTTTGCAGCAGGGTTTTCCGTGACTTCTGCAGAGACCTCGGCATCAGGAACCGGTATTCCACTCCGGCGTACCCGCAAAGCAATGGCCAGGCCGAAGCGGTGAATAAGGTGATCGTTAATGGTCTGAAGAAAAGATTGGAAGGCGCAAAGGGGAATTGGGCCGAGGAGCTGCCGAGCGTCCTGTGGGCCTACCGAACAACACCCAGAAGATCGACAGGGGAAACACCATTTTCCCTCACCTACGGTGCCGAAGCAGTAATTCCAACTGAGATAAGTCTGTGCAGCGGACGAGTGCATGGGTTCAATCCTGGTACGAACGACGGCCTACTGATCAAGCATTTGGACAAGTTAGAAGAATACCGAGAAGCTTCAGCCATACGGCTCGCCGAGTATCAGCATAAACTCGCCCAAAGGTATAATCGCGGCATAAGGGCAAGAGAATTTGACGCCGGGGACTTGGTATTAAGGAAGGCGGTGGGAAACATGCGAGATACAAACTCCGGCAAGTTAGCACAAAACTGGGAAGGGCCGTACAGGGTTACAGCTATCGCCGGCTCGGGGGCCTATTTCTTGGAAGAGCTGGACGAAAGACCGCTGCCCCGACCATGGAATGCCAACAACTTGAAAAAATTTTACTACTAACTGATCGTTTTCAAGGCCTTGAAGCAATGCGAACTGTTGTAATTATTCGGATGATGCAAATTGTAACACGTATATATATGTACAGCTATGGTCGAATTCTCAAATCGGAATTATTCCTGTCAACCAAAACGCTTCCGCCGAGCAGATGAAAACCTTAAATTTTCCCTAAGGACAGAAACCTGCTGCCAGGCTAACACATTATTGCCGAGCAGGTGAAAACCTTAAAATTTTTCCTAAGGACAGAAACCTGCTGCCAGGCTAACACGTTATTGCCGAGCGGGTGAAAACCTTAAAATTTTTCCTAAGGACAGAAACCTGCTGCCTGGCTAACACGTTATTGCCGAGCGGGTGAAAACCTTAAAATTTTCCCTAAGGACAGAAACCTGCTGCCAGGCTAACACATTATTGCCGAGCGGGTGAAAACCTTAAAATTTTCCCTAAGGACAGAAACCTGCTGCCAGGCTAACACATTATTGCCGAGCAGGTGAAAACCTTAAAATTTTCCCTAAGGACAGAAACCTGCTGCCAGGCTAACACATTATTGCCGAGCAGGTGAAAACCTTAAAATTTGTCCTAAAGGACAGAAGCTTGCCGCCGGACTAATCCATTATTGCCGAAAAGGTAAAAACTTTAAACGCACTCTAAGGTCAGAGGCCTGCTGCCGAGAAAATTAGTCATTACCAAGCAAGTCGAAGCACTAAAATCTATCCAAGGGCAGGCCCGTTGCCGAGCTTGATTTGTATTGTTAATCAGGAAGAGACCTCAGAATTTTTTCCTAAGGGACAAAGTCTGCTTGAGCACATGCAAATAGAAATCCTAAGACTACCCAGGGAGGAAACCCCGGTTGGAATTCAACCGACCAATTGTGTTAAAGCCAAAAATTCCCCGTCTACCAAAACGCCATACCAATTCATAACTTCAAGAAGATAATAACAGATAAAATAAACCAAAGAGAAGCACTGTTCAACAATAAATAAAACAAAACGAGGTTGAAAATTGTTCAGTCACCACAACCCGGTGACGTAGGCAAATCATTCAAAAGAAAGTTAAAATAAGTACTAAGCTAGCTAAAGAAATCGTCAAAGGAAACGCAAACTTTTTCTTCCTCAGGCAGATGAGTCGGCGGTTTGAACGGGGGCTTCGGCCTGCACGGGGTCATGGACGAGCTGATCACCAGTGCGTAGTTGGCTGGCCACCTCGGTTTCTTCCAGCTCCGCATGAGCGTCAATCTGCTCCACTAGTTCCCTCAGACTGGTTGTCTCCTCCTCGTCAAGGGGTCCTAGGGTAGCTTCTCGTATTGGGGAAGAAACTGGGAACGGAATTTGCGCGACGTTCCTCAAAGGTGAGTCCTCGGGGACCCCCATGGCCTGTAAGGCAGCCATCCAGCCCTCCTGGAAGCCGAGCTTTTGAGCCTCCCTTATGACCGGTTCCGCCGAGTTTTCAGCATCGGCAAAACCCTCGTTATACCATTTGTTCTCACTGGCCTCAAGGGACGCTCAGACTTCAGCCAGTTCCTTCTCACGAGCGGTCCCTAGGCTCTCGGCTTCCGCTAGCCTCAGCTCAATGTCCCCCATGCTCCTCTGCAGCTCCGCATATCTATTCTCGGCCTCCGCCTTAGCTTTTTCGGCAGCCGCAGCCTTCTTCTCCGCCGCCGCGGCAACTATGGCCTTTTCCTTGGCATTGACATCGGCCACATCCTTCAGAGCTCTTTCTCGGCCGGCATCCTTGGCAAGGTCGCTGATGCGTCTGTCCAAAATGCACGCCAGTTGCGCGGCCTGTAATGAAAAATGGGCGGGAAGCCCCGTCCCAGTTAATTAGAAACAAAAATGTAAGGAAAGGAACAACGAAGAGCAGGTTAAGTTCACTGACCGCGACAGTGTGCCACTGCAGTCTCCGTGCCATAGACTCGTCCGTACCCTCCTCGAAGGCCCGCACATCCTCCGGGAGCAGCAAGCCCCGTGCTAAAGACTGGGCGACGTGGCCGCCTGCCCCCTTGGCCCACAGATGAACGCTGGCGTCCGATGGAAGGAGCTTGCCGTCCAGCATGTACGAGGGCTGCCAGGCGGGTACACCACGGGAGGAAGATGCCACGTTCGTCCCCGTTTGGGTCACGGGCTCTCGGATCACTATGCCACTGGATGGCCGGGGAGGAGTCTTCGCTGTTGCGGTGGGAGGAATGATTACAGTTTGCTCGGCTGTAGTTTTCTGCCTTTTTCTTTGCCGTGCTACCGGCGGAGGAGGAGGAGGGGTTCGTCCGCCCCCTTGGGGTTGTTGTTGCTCGGTTGCCTGTCCGGCCCCGGAGATGAACCGGTTGATGGTCATTGTCCTTCGAGTCACCATCTCCACTCTTTGAACTGGCTCGGGCTCGGCAACTACCTCTTCAACGTCTTGTGGAGGAGCCCCTTGAACAATTTGGCCTTCTGGTTGAGCGGCCGCCTCCGGTTCGATCTGCTCGTGTGCGCGCTCTCGGCGTGCCCGGGACACACGCTCGGCAGACTCGTCACGGAGCGGTTGGCGTTCGTCGGAGCAAATATAACGCGGTCCGAGCTCGCGGGCTTCTCCTACTGAAAACTTTGCAGGTAGAAAGCTTGGATGCCGAACGTCGATATAGGATAAGAGGGGGCTATCTACCAATAAAGCCTGGCCGAAGGCTTGCCAGGTGGTATAAACTGGTTGAACGCCGAGGATCAAATGGGACGCTCGGAGTTGCCCGTCGTTGTGCACGAAAATTTCGGACCGCAGCACGAAGTTCAAATCGCGCACGTGCACAACCCTGAGGTCCGGGATGAATACTCGGCCGTCTGCACATATCAACACGGATAATTGTTAGCATCGATTAGAAGGGCTCACAGACAAAAACAATTGTACGGGCATCATAATAAAAAGCAGAATGGGAACAAGACAAATGAGTAGAACGAACCAACTTCACGCCTGGTGAGGGGGCAGGGGAAACCACCGGCAAACCAGTTGCCGCGCACCCTGACAAACTCCCCGGCAGAATTTCGGTTCGAGTCAGGCAGGCAAGAAATAAGCCGTACCCTCATATCCCTCACTCTCAAATAATAGTTGGTTTTCTTTGTCCCACATAAACTGTACATGTGGTTTATATCATGGTGGTCTAAGTGCAAATCAAAAAGTTGGTTCAAACGCCTCACACAACTCACCACCCGAAAAAAGTTAGGAGGGAGCTGGTCGGGGCAGAGACCGTAGTACCTAAGTGTGTTGACTAAAAGAGGATCAATGGGAAACCTCACCCCACCCTCTAAAATGGACATTAGGGGGAAAAAGACAGTATTTCCCCCTCTGTGAAGAGCCATTTCGCTCTCCTGACAATAGGATATCTCGACATCCTCAGGAACCTCAAAGGCCTGCCTAAAAGTGACCAAGGCCGCTGCAGTATCTAATAGATACGAGTACCCCATCCTAAAGATTCTAGGTGGATAACGAATGAAAATGTGAAGGAAAGAAGGAGAGGGGTGTGAAGAACTTACTTGGGCTCTAAAGGTGAAAGAAGATTCTGGGCTGAGATATGAATGCTCGGATGAGTGCTCGGCAGAGAGGGAATCACAGGAAAACGAGAGCAAAAAGTGACAAAATGGTGCAAGCCAGAGTTTATATATAGGCTACCGTTGGGAGGAATGCAGCAATTAATTAGCCGTTGAGAAGATTAATTATCAAACCGTTCCGATTCCCGCGCCTCCTAAGGCCTGCGCCGCCTCGGTTCACGAAGCGTCAGGCAATAATGACAGTTTATCCAGACAGCCAGCGTTGACACACCTTTTTAGGCAACAGAATTAATGGCGCTCTGAGAGATCCCAGGCGTCAAATCCCCGAGCACCCACGGTCTGCATCCTGAAGAAGTTCCTTGATTCACGCCGAGCGCCGAGCATGAATCAAGGGGGGGCTATTGTACGGCACCCAACTCCCATGCCTACTTGTTGGGCCCCTTTGTCTGGGAGCAACATTTGGGCCCTGGCCCAAATGTTCCGCATGGCCCGGCCCATGATCATACATATCGTTTATCCAGTTAACCCAAAGAGGGCCGTGCCGAGAACCTATCCCGTGCACTATGAAATTCGGAGTGGGCCGAGGTTATGGTTCTCACTTCCTCGGCAATTCTCCGAGGATCGAAGCTGCTGTGTCGTTCGTCCAGGAAAGAACCAAGTTCCAAGGCCACCATCACCAAACCGCCCACTTACCGCTGATCACATTGGACCTCTAATAGCACTTACTAAAATGTGATGATGACCACCCCATTATAGAGAAGCTATAAATACAAGAACAACATATGGAAAGGGGGTTGGAGAATGGAGAGAAAAGGGAGAATTGAGAGAAAAGGGAGAATTGAGTGAAAAAGGAGAGTGAAGAGAGTAAGAGAGTGCACATAACAGTCTCAGGACTTAGGACTACCCACAGTAGGTGAACTTCAAACCCATAATATAAGTAGATTGTAAGCCCAACGATTGTCTGGTCCGCTGGCCACATTTTGGGTGCGTACATGGATCATTATTCATGTCATTTGGGTTTAATGGTTTTCTTCTTAATTTGCTAATTCTTCTTCTTTATTCCCTCCCATATTGTTGGGTTTTTTCCTATTATTGGGTCTCCTTGCCAACATTGGCATCAACAGATATTACTTACATATCACTGAAAATCAAAGTTTTGTAATTGACAAAGTCGTTTCTGTAATATCCAAATATTTTGTCAATTACTCAATTAGTTGTTCGGTAGAGCAAGATTTTGTTTTAGGGTCTGTTTGTGAACAACTTATTTAGTTTAGTTGAAACTGAAAACTTTTTGCTGAAAGTACTATAAATAAAAAATAAAAATAAAAAGCTAAAAGCTAGCTGAATAGTACTGTAGAACCCATGAATAGTGCCAAAAAGTGCAATAAGACCCATAAATAGTAACAAAAATAAGTTAAAAACTCTAATAAGTTGTGGGTTTCGTCACTTCCCAAACATACTCTTAAGGTCTGTTTGAATACCGCTTATTCCTGAAAACTAAAAACTGAAAACACTGTAGTAAAATAATTTTTAAATGTGTGAATAGTACCATGGAACCCAGTTTTAAAGTTATTTTTATGAAAAAAAAAAAGTATTTACAGGTCCCGTGAACAGTGCACAGGATACCAAAAAAATGTTGGACGCTGGACGTGTACGCTGAACGCACTATCCAAACAATCACTTAGTCTTATAAAGTCTATTTAAGTTCATTTGGCAGTTGCGATTCTCCAAAAAAAAAAGAAAAAGAAAAAGAAAAAAAAAAGGTTCATTTGGCAATTGGACCTAAAATTAATGTGGGCTTCTAATGGCACCTAGAATGAAGAAAATGTAGCCTATCCCACCTTTAGAGCTTGGGCTTTCAACCTAAATAACCCAAACCAACTCCACAATATTAGTAGTTTAAAAAATATATATGTATTTTAAATTTGTTAGTTTAAGTTCTTTTGAATTCCTTCTCAAAAAAAAGTTCTTTTGAATTTTGAAATTTAGTTCAAATTCATTAATTTGATTTATTTTGCTATATCGATATTTAATTGATGAAATTGAACTATTAAACCAAAAATTTTAAATCATAATCATTTGGTGAATTACAAACTTAAATTGTTGAATTCATCTATATGTATATATATATATATATATATATAACCGAAACTTCTGAAACTCTCACAATTTTTCACGTCAGCACAATATTTAAATAAAATTATCATTTTATTTAAATAAAATTATTTTTGTTTAGTCCAAACTTAACAAGGAGCGAAACTCTATCTCTTCAACAAGTCCAACTTAAACTTAAACTTAAACTCATCATTACTTTTAAACAAAATTATTTTTGTTTAATCTAAACTTAACAAGAAGTGAAACTCTATCTTTTTAACAAGTCCAACTTAAACTCAAACTCAAGTCCAAATTTACAAAAGCAAATTATGCAATGGTGTAGTTTCTTAATTTATTTAAGATTATCTTGCCACATCATTAATCGTTTTATTTATTATTTTTTATTTTTAAACATGCTAAAAAAATAATAATTAGAACACGCTATACTAAGGATTGTGGTATTTTAAAGTTTAAATGTTAAACTAGGTGAACTTGCGAAAGTCTCCTAAATCAACATGTATGCTATTTCAATAAGAATTTTGATGACGTGAGGTTAAATTTCTAAGCTTTGTATGTTAAATTTCTTTTATATTTTTAGTTTTTCGGAAGTTTTAACATTTGAATTTTTGGGTTCATTTTTTGCAATAACTAAACCTGTCAACTATAGTCATGGATAGTCTTCCGATGGTAACTTCATCTATTTCTTATATTTTTCTGTTGTGTAGTAATATATTTTTTTATTTTGTTTTAATAATTTCAGCTCTGAATTTTATACATAATACATTATGCATTTATGTAAAATTTTCCCATGCATTGTATTGGATTAAGAAATATGAATTAAACTTACTCTAACCTAATAGATTTTACTTTTCCTCATGTCATGTGTTAGTAATTGAGCTGAATTTGACTTGATCCCATGGGCAAAATCATAGACCCTTATTTATTAAACTTATTAATTAATATATCTTTTGTTTCATAATACATTATATATTTATGCAAGGTTTTCTCGTGCATCGCACGAGTAAGTGACTAGTTTATATTATTATTAAGTATGACAAAATGATCCCAATTCGACAACCCAACCTAACCTAAACCAATTTTTGCGAAGTTGGATCGGAGATTTCTCAACTCTACAATAGTCTAGATTGAATTGAAACTCGAAAAATATCACAAACCCAACCCAACTAAATCCATACAAATGTGATTTTTTAAATAAAAAAAAAAAAAAAAACCATACACACGTGCGGCACGCTTAAACGACGTGAACAAATGTGAGACCAGCATTTGCACACAGAGATAAGAGACACGTGTGTTCTATCCAAATAGGACCAAACTCCAGACACTTTTCGATTCAATACCATCATAGCATGCTCTTTTGTATCAGAATCTTAGTGGGATTCTAATGGATATTCAAGCTCGACTCGGAAGCATTACATCCCATACTTTCTGGTCCCCAAAACAAAAACCCATTTCATGTTCTTCTTCTTATTCTTCCTCTAATACCTACTCTCCTCTCGTTTTGTTCTGCTCCCAAAGGAATTTTCAACAACCTCAAAACAACGATAACAACAACAACAACAACAATAATAAAGGTACGACCTCTTTTTTTTTTGTAGTACTTTTAAAACTTGGGTTTTGCTATTTCATACGTAGATTGCTGTACTAGAATGATTGAGATCGATGAAACTTATTATTGAGATGTTTTGTTTGCAAATTAAGAGTAGTGCTTTAATGACCGTTAAAAGTTAATTGTTTTGTGGATAGTCCCAGACTAGAAAATGAAAGCTAGAGCTGCAGTTAGAGAAGTTGTTACATAGTTAGTTAGTTCAAATGCCTATTTAATGAAATTCGAAGAATGCATTTGTAGCTCAATTGGCACCTCTTAATGTTGCCAATCGAGATTTCAAGGGGTCCAAATCCTCCATTGTTGTGATTATCTAATTATCAGAAAAAAAAAAAAGAAGAAGAAGAAGAAGAAGAATAGAAGGGAATGCATTAGCAAAACAATGCAATACATGTTGAGGTGGCAATGTATTAATATGGGCATGGAAAGGATGCTGTGTTACAATCATGAAGGATATCATAACTATTACTTCAACATAATATTCACTTGTATGCCTTAAAAAAGTTGTTCTTTCTAATTGTTGAGGTATTAGAAATATTGCTGATTTTCTTGGTGTTTTTTTCATTCCATTCTTCCAAGTTCTAAATTGGTATTAACTTGGGATTGTAAGATCTACTTCTCATTTTGACTAAGGTGTAATCACTTGTAATCTAAGCAAACGTCACTAAAAAATATTTGACCTTGGAATCACAATTGCATGATATCAGTTCCTTTTGGGAATTGAAATCAATATAACATAATTGGACTCAAATCGATAAGTTTTGAGTTTTTGGGTTAAGTGCTGTTGCTCTATCTTATATTAAGACCCTTTTATAGTTGGAGAGGGGACAGTGTGCATGTGGTTCCCATGGATGGAATATGGGTGCCCATGAATGACATGGGGTGAAGGAAAATAAAGCCCATAGGCAAGTAGGAGCTAGTAAGACTTGTTCATGGCTCATGGTCCAAAAGGCGAGAGTTTCTGAAACTCACAGCAGGCCAATAACTCACATGTGAGGGGGAGATTATAGGGTACTCACGTGTGAAGAACTGGATGAATTAATATACCATAATTGGACCCCAAACCGATAGGCTTAATTAAGACATCAATTGGAGTCTCTCTAAGGTGTTATCTCCCTAACAAGTTTATTGATATGACCTCAAATTGGTATAGGAAACCACCCATTCATCTTTATTGTAATTGGAATAGAGCACTGTAGCCTTGTAAGGGCATATGTAACTCTAGCCAAATATCTATCTTCTAGCTCTCTGCCTGACCACTTGCTTTTACAATGAGTGATTGTTATGTAAAGAAATAATTAATTACCCTCTATTTTGGGTTTCACTTCATTAATTTCTGCATGTGCATTTGTGCATTTGATACTTGATATATGTTTATGCCATTTTCATGAATGTGGCTTAACTAATTATGTTGCTCGTTAACCACTGCCAAGACATTAGAATTCTTACCAATATTATTTGCGCACATATCTCAGGTGATAAATTCTCTACAGACTGGGACAAGGCCTGGGCTAACTTTAAAAAGAAAGGAAAAAAGACCCTCTTCTCACAGTTTTCTCCTGACAAGTACGTCAGCTGGAACCCTACGCGCTCAAACTATCCACTATCTGAGGAAGTTGATCCCATCAAGAGAGCAGAGAGGTCAAATCTCATGCTATGGACTAGTCCAAGGTTTACACTAGCAGGGGCCATTGTGATAGTCACATTTCTTTTGGTCTACACCATTCTTGCACCAATCAAGTGATTGTACTTGTATTGTGTTTTCCTCTCAGAAAGCACGTCTATCTTGTAGATCTGTGATGGATGTTTATATAAGGAAATGGGCCTAGGAATTGAGAAATAAATTTTCTGTAAATGCAATGACTTACTATTCTTACTTATGTTATTTAATCCAATTGTCCTTTATTTTCTAAGGCAGTGAGCTTTCATCTGCATTGCCATTGTGTATTTGGCTATCAATGATATTTCTGATACTGATGTGAAGAGGTATGCAATGCACATGCTCCAAACAATATACAATGATACATGCAACAAATGGGCTTTTTCGGGGTGGGGGGTTTTGTAGCCCAATTTGAAAGTAGTTTCAGCAGGATATTACGTTTGATTTCAGAACTAGGCTCCTTTTGTTGTTGCTCTGGACTTGAATGAATTGTCATGCACTTTCTCTAGTTGGATCATTGTTTGTAAAGATGTTTATCTGGTATTGCGAGTTATTGTATTTTACCCCCTCACCCTTCTCTTTTCCTCTTGTCTAGAGCAGTCAAGTCAATGCTGAAAAGAAACGTGGACTGAAACTTATGAACCCAGTTCTGATGGGAAGGACCTGTAGTTCCTCTGTCCTTTATGCAGCATATTGTTTAGTTGCAGACAGTGAACCAGTATCAGGAAAACCGAATTGGGAGACAAGGAAGAAATAGTAGTCCAAATTTTTAAGATTGACCTTGGTTGCAGTGAAAATACTTCTCTAATAAGCCATCTGTAGCAAAGTAGTTTGAAGTGAACAAAGCATCTACTCTTTTGACAAATTGAGACTTGTAATTTTTCAATACAATCCTTAGTTATTTTCCTCAGCCTCTAAAGTTTAAATGCATCAACATTGCCTTTCGTTTTATATTCCACTCAGGATCTTGTTTGGTTTTTTATTCTGCTTGGGATCTTTGCTCTCTATAAATGGTTTTTGCAGAACAAACTGGTGCGCAATGTGAAATCAAAGGTAGCAGCACTGCACCCTGCTACCATGACAAGCCGCCATGGCAACAGAGAGAGGTCCACAGGCACAGCAACTCATGATGCTAAAATGAGGATAATGTGAGAGTTGGCCTTGAGCTACTGAAGAAACCATGTTAAGCGGGCAACACAAGCATTGGCTTCTTGATGATTATGACTTGGGGTTCAGCTGAAGGAAGTGATTGGACTGGGGTGCCCAGCCCAGCAGTCATCAATTTAACTTGCCAATAGGTATGTAGCCTATGCAAACTAAGTGTTCCTCGTTTTGTGGCATGCGTTTTGTGCCCCTTCCATAATGGGTACAATTAGACCCCAAATATGGTTTTATCCTATTCAGTTTCCACCTTTTGTGCTCCTTCACCACAGGAAGACACCTGTTACACCTTTTGTGCTCCACAGGCACAGTAACTCATGATGCTAAAATGAGGATGATGTGAGAGTTGGCCTTAAGCTAGTGAAGAACCCATGTTAAGTGGGCAACACAAGCAATTGGTTTCTTGATGATTATGTATTGTGGTTCAGCTGATGGAAGTGATGGGACTGGGGTGCCCAGCCCAGCGTTCATCAATTTAGCTTGCCAATAAGTATGTAGCCTATGCAAAACAAGCGTTCCTTGATTATTGCATGCGTTTTGTGCCCCTTCCATAATGGGTACAATTAGACCCCAATTATGGTTTTATCTTATTCAGTTTCCACCTTTTGTACTCCTTCACCACAGGAAGACACCTGTTAAGTTTGTCTGCTTTTCCACTTCCAACACATGTTCTTGTCGCTTTCATTTGGGGACAATAAAAATTGCAACTACAGGAAAACGAAGAGATCTACCTTTATTTGACACGGCAGAGAAATTCCAATATCTTAATATGCTCTGTTCTTCTATTCTATACCATAGACCTTGACTTATCATTAGCTTTGTGTCGCTAAAAGCCAGCCATCACAATAGTTTTACACTTTTACCTTGTCTCGTTATTACATGTAGTTAGTTCAAATTAGTTATCTTGGATTAGGCTCAGATGCCAAATTGCAATGCAATCTTCGTCTAGATATATTATTGTGTGAGTGTATGAAACAAGTGTGTACATAATCTAAAATAATCAACATAAGAGATATTCTGCGGCTGATTATATCATTAGAAAATGTCAAAATTATTTACTCTGATCAACAGTAGATGTAAATTTGCTGCATGCTAATAAAGATTGTGTTATAGAATAATAACTGAGGGGCCACTAGGATTGCTCTGAATCCATCTTATAGCTGTGAATCAATAGAGGAAGCAAGCGTCACAACTGACTACATTCAAATTGAAATATTAAAAGAATGAATAATAAACCTTGCTTGTGCAACATATTCTTTTTCGTCCATATTCTCAGCAACCCAACAATAACAGGAAAATTCATCTTTTTCTACAGTAAACACTTCAACACTAGTGACCCAAGTAATAAGCAGGGCTCCCATTTCCCATTATATATATCCGGCTCGTCACTCTCCCCTCTACACTCACTTTCTACCACACCAAAGCTAATTCATCCTTTTTTTTTTCTGTTTGAAAGTACAGATTCTTGTGGCTCTTGCTATTTGATAAAAATGGCTGCAGCTAGTGGAACATCCAATCCTGTAAACAGAAAGCAGACCAGGCTTCCTCCAAAAAGAGGTCAGATTAAAGTTGGGATATTTTCCAAGTTTGTCAACATGGTAGTCAGAGTTGTGTCAAAAGCAAGAAGAGGGCAGGAGAGAAAGAAAAAGGTGGCACAGGAAACACAATCTCCACAACCACATGGCTCAAAGCACATGGCTCAGAAAGAGCATTGTGATATCTTGCTGAAATGAGCTCCAACAAGCATCGTCTTCCAACATTGCTTTGGGTTTTGCTGAATTCTATGCCTTTGCTGCACCACATGGCTGTAGCACATGAGTCTGCTTTGTAGGAATAGCCTTAAATTAATATTAGTACCTCTCTCTCTCTCTCTCTCTCTCTCTCTCTCTCTCTGTGTTAATATTTAAGCAATTGTTGGCGAGGCTACTGAAATAACATTACAAGTCTCGTAAATTCTGGGTTGAACTGTTATTTTCTATATATTGCTTCTGCATAAACATCTCTCTTTAGTCTTTTCATACCTTTCCTAAGGCATTTAGGTTAGAAAGAATAATAGTATTAGAGAATAATATTAGAGACCATTTTTTTCTATAATTATCTCCACAACCACATGGCTCAAAGCACATGGCTCAGAAAAAGCATTGTGATATCTTGCTGAAATGAGCTCCAACAAGCATCGTCTCCCAACATTGCTTTGGGTTTTGCTGAATTCTATGCCTTTGCTGCACCATATGGCTGTAGCACATGAGTCTGCTTTGTAGGAATAGCCTTAAATTAATATTAGTACCTCTCTCTCTCTCTCTCTCTCTCTCTGTGTGTGTTAATATTTAAGCAATTGTTGGCGAGGCTACTGAAATAACATTACAAGTCTCGTAAATTCTGGGTTGAACTGTTATTTTCTATATATTGCTTCTGCATAAACATCTCTCTTTAGTCTTTTCATACCTTTCTTAAGGCATTTAGGTTAGAAAGAATAATAGTATTAGAGAATAATATTAGAGACCATTTTTTTCTATAATTTTTTTCACAACTTGCTAATTTTAGCCATTATAATTTAAATAACATAAGGCTTATTGTTGACATTTTACGCAAGTTTTTTAACCATTAAAATGAGCTAATGAACAATTCGGAATTGCCATAACATTACAGCAGGTGAGCTGGCAGACCAAAAGTGCCTCTGCATATTTACGTACATGTAGGCTTTTCCAAGATAAAAATGCCTAAGTTCCTCTGTTTTCCAGTTAGATTCATGCTGTCTATGATGGCTACATGTTGAATAGGAATCTTACAACATGTAGGCCAATGCTTTTGGTTGGTGTTGGCTAGGCGTGTCAATTGACTTCTTTTTTTTTTTTTTTTTTTTTTTTTTCAGGAATTGACAAAATGGTAGTATAGTTGAGTAAAATCCCAATACTGTGATTAAATTCTGGAACTAAGTTGGGCAAAGTATATATTAATTTATAGTCTGTTAAAAAGAAAAGCTAAATTACAAATTGCATCATCTAATTTTATCTAAAGTTCAATTTAGCTCTCTAACTTCATTTCTGTTCAATTCAATCCTCTAACCTTCAACTTTGTTCAATTCAATTCTCTAACTCTTTCAACTTTATGCAATTCAGTCCTCCCGTGTCAAAATTAAACCATTAAAAACGACCAAAACGACGTGGTTTTATATTGAACAAAGTTAAAAGTTAACAACGCAATTTTAACAGAGTCTAATGGGATGACTAAATTGAAAGTTAGAGAATTGAATTAAACGAAAGTGAAAGTTGAATTAAATTTTAGGCAAAATTAGAGGATGCAATATGTAATTTTGCAAAAAAGAAAATGCAAATTTTTACTGGTTCTTACAACACAAGAAGTAAGCTTGAGGGGAGGAAAATCTGCAATTTGCATTTGAGTAATTTTTCTTTTAAATAGTGCTATTTTTCTAACTTAAAGTTACAATTCGATGCATATATAAATGATGTGCAGTTTAATTTCATCATGAAGCAGAGTTTACATTGGAATCTCATGAACAAGGTCCCCTCAACGTATAATATGCCCCCCAAAAAAATAATAATAACATAACATATAGTAGTTTAAAAAAAAAAAAAAAAAACCATAAAGGCATAAACATTTTTTTGTTGTTGTATAGAGTTTCAACTTTCAACATATAATTTCAGCTTATGATAATTATGTTCTTTATTATCAGATCAAGACACCAATGGTTTTTTTTTTTTTTTTGTGTAAGCATAAACTTAAAAAAAAAACTAATTTTATTAGGGGGTTATAAAGGTTGGTTAGTCTTTTTTGATGAATAGAGGTTGGTAAGTTGATCGTATCATCTAATAAAGCGACTTTGTTAATTATAAAGGCCAAATTCTCACCTCATTAAGGGAAATATTATATTACAGAGATAGAGAATTGCCAAAAAAAAGTTAAATACAAAATGAGGGGTGGCCATAAACGTTGGCATTCCACTTCCAATCTTCCATAAAACATAAAAATACGAAAGTAATTGGACCAAAAAAGTGCTACCTCAAATTGCCAATATATGTACACACACTCATTGGTTTTCCTATAAAGATGTTTTTTTAAATTTTTTTTTTTAATTTTATATATTATATATAGAATTTGTTAGTTTGATTGACCAGTTGTTAATTTGTTGATTGACATTCAGTTTATTGGACTACTTTCATTATCATGAATTTATGTGGAGGACAATCTACAAGTGCTGTCTACTTTCAGTAATATAAATCTTAGTGGTTGTACTTGTCCTTTCGCTTCAAGCTCACGCGGGTGATAAGTTCAATGAACTTGGAAAAAATTGTTGTAAATCCCATCGTTTCAAGTTATATCTATTGTTAAATGGTTCATAAGATTTTAGGATATTTTATGAGTAGGGAGTAAAACAATTTTGCAAATGCTACAGCACCAATCCCTTTCGTTAAAAAAAAAAAAAAAAAAATCTTGATAGCTTACTGTTTTAGTTGATTGGAAAAATAAAAAACTTATAGAAAATAGAAATTGTTCCGTTCACTTAATAATAATATATCTTAGTGTTCTCTCACATAAACATATACCTTATGTACAAAATTTACATATATTGTCCATCTTTCATGTGAAATGAACGTATAATATAGTGGATACATGGAATAATTTCAAAACAAATTGACGATTCTTTGCATTTAAAATAGATTTAAACTTTGAACCAATAAAAGGCTTTTAAAGAAAAAGAGTTGTTTGTGGAGGTGTGGTGGAAAATGGCGGGTTCAAGTTTTTAAGAGGAAGTTTTACATGTATATACATTTAGATTGGATTAAAGTAGAATTTTTATCTTGTATAAATAAATAAATAAATAAAAATTGTACCTATTTTTAGTGAGTAATCAATAATGCTACGGAGTACACTAACAATTTTTTTTTTTTTTATAACTATAAACTTCACATTATTGAAGTAATCAATCGTAAATGATAGAGAAAAAGTTGTGAATCCATGAGTATCAATTGTGTATATCACTTATGGTCGATCACCTTTAATAATTATAGCCACCTTCAACAATTATGAAATTTGTTGAAAAAAAAGTTATGATGGTCGTGTAGTAATTCAAAGGAAGAAAAGAAAAGAAAGATAGTAAAGTTACTGATTAATAAAGTACGACGGTCTCCTCCTAAATGTGTATTTTCAAACTTCTATCCAAACATCGCAATTTATTTTTGACACGCCATTAGGGTTAGGTAGATTATTTTGCACTATAAGTCATAGTACAAAAATGTACAATGACTTTGAAGTTTTGTACTAGGATAATTGGCTTAGATATTTAATTCTAACATATCCAAAATGTTTTAATCCAACTATCTTTTCAAGTTCTAATGGATTCTCAAAAAAAAAAAAAGTTCTACATGTATTAAAGTTATGTAAAAGAAAAATAAATCATACAAAAGTAAATAAAAGAAAAGAAAAGAAAACATGATAAAATATAGAATCTAATCATGTTTCCCTGATATTGATAATTTCTTTCCCAAGTAAAATGACAAAAAAAATTATCAAAGAAGCTAAAAACTAATTTCACTTCCAATAAAGAAAATTCTGGGAGAGGAAAAATGTGTGGAAACCCCCAATGATGGTTTTTTTTTTGGGAGAAAATGGGCTTTTATCCCTTTCACCCAAAAACAAGTAGCAAAATGCCAATACTCTAAAACTATTTAGCAAAATGCCCCTATTTTGAAACTTGATTTGGCGAAAATCGAGTTACTTGAAAAAAACTACATGGAACTCCAATTACATGTAGTTTTTTTTTTTTTAATTTTGATTGCATATAACTCAATTTTCTAAAAATCAAGTTTTTCATTGAAACTCGATTTTTAGAAAATCAAGTTTAAAACAATGGCATTTTCCTAAATAGTTTCAGAACAAGAGCATTTTGCTATATGTTTTGTGCGAGAGGAGTATATCCCCATTTTGACCTGGTTTTTTGAAGACTAACTTTGATGGTGCTATGTTTGGTGATCTAAATGAAGCAAGCATTGAAGTTGTTGTTCAAAACTAAGGGCAAGGTGTTGGCACCTTTGTCAGAGAGGAATCCCATGCCATCTTCTGTGGTTATTTTGGAAACTCATGCATTTAGAAGAGTGGTCTAGCTTGTTCGTGAGATTGGCCTTCAAAACTCTGTTTTTGAGAAATCGACTAATGCTCTTCAATAAAGGAATTTGTTACATTCCTCCTTTGGTCACTTAATTAGAAACATTCTATCTTCTGCTAGCTCATTACAGAGCCTCTCTCTCTCTCTCTCTCACACACACACACACACTTAGGTAAGGTAATGCTTTGGCTCATGTTATAACCTAGAAAGTGACACTTTCTTATTCTTTTCATTTCTTGGTTTAAATGGAATCTATTCCTCTTGATCTTTATAATTGATATCTTCCTAATTTTCAAGTCAATGAATAAATTGCCGTCTTTCTCTCAAAAAAAAAAAAATACTATCAATAAAATCTTTGAAATAATAGTAATAATTACCATATATTCTTCTTCTTCTTCTTCTTTTTGGAGAAGGTAAGATAGCTATATTCAGTAATGAAATCATCCATCAATACATGGTTAAACACTGATGGAAATTCCTTCATCCATACAAGTAAATCGTAAGCTTCATTAACTCTAGCCAAAGACACACCATTTCCCTTGGGTTTAACCTGACATAAACGATACTAACTCAATATGCAGAAGCTAAGTTATATATTAGTTTCAAGGATGACATTGCCATAACATGGTTTGGTTCTTGCTTGGTTCTGAAAGTGCTTTGATGACTATTTTATATATATATATATATATATATGTTCTCATGATTGAAGATTATTTATTTAATAATCTTTGGACAAAACTTAGTTACAAAATTAGTTGTGACCTAAGACTACAACCTTACTCAATATCTTTTTATTGGAGGTGAATTTTGACAAATCTACCATTGGATTACATCTTCTTCTTATATTCTCAATGCTTGCAAAATTTCTTAAAATTAAATATTAATAGATCATATGGTAAATTATATCCGATTGACACAAAATTTGACATGTGTACTAAGAGCATAAAGAACATACAACATTTTTGAGAAAGTTTCAACCTATGACGTCCGCTCTTGATGATTGCTCTTGATGATAGTTCTTTATCATCAGATCAAGACACTAATCGATTTTTGGTGTAGGTGGAAATTGAACCCTAGATATTTTATTCAATTATCAGAGACTCTACAAGTTCAGCAAACTGGAATCCACTAAAGAACATACAATTAAACGGTTAAATTTTGAAAAATATGTAACAGTGTTTATTTTATTTAGTAAGGTTGTAATTTTAGGTTTCAACTAATTTTGTAACTAAACTTTGTCTATAATTTTTTATTACACAAGGTAAATAATATAGAAAAGGCTGCACTATTAGAGGAACTTTAGCATTTCTCTTTAGCAAACCAACCATTATTTTTTGGGCGAAAGAATTGCTAAATCAGTGTATAAGGCACTCAAGAATTAAAGAACATCTGGGACCACAAAGCATTCATGAAAGCCTTTCAAATCAACCGTCCATCCCCTACATATTTTGGCCTTGACTTATCTTACCTAATAGGATGTCATTTGCTAAGATATAATGATGTCTCGCCAATAACACTATCGCAATCGCAGGTGTGTGGTGGTAGGAGTTTTCATAGTGTTTCACATGATGCTTGGCAGGAGTTGGGTGGTTAGAGTTGTAGTGCTTCAACAAATGTGTTGTGATCATAACGATAGTTTCATCAAGGCTCCAATAGTACGCATGGTATTACCCTTACTGTTATGTGGCGTGAACTCGATGAGTCTATACCGAAGATCCTATTTTTTATTCAGCAAAAAAAAAAATGTCTAGCCAATAACATATGAAAATTTTATTACTTTTTATAAATAAGTTATACATATGCATTCAGCATTTTCAAATTTATGATCTCACCCTCCATATTATTTTTATAAAAAGGAAAATATTTTATTTGAATTATAGTTCATTCACAACATATATGTAATGGTACATTTCTGTCAGTTAAGATTGTAATGCTTTGAAAATTTTTCATTAATTATTTCACGTATGTGTCTATTGGCTCTTCAATGATCAGCCGATGATTGAACCAACTGAATTGTGTTAATTTTTTTTCTTCCTTGGAATACCGCAATTGCTAATGAGAAGCGTTGAAACTTATCCAGACGCGTTTTTTAATATATTCTGATAATATTTAAGCTTTGTTTTTGGAAGAAGAAAGAACCATGTTTCAAGCACAAGTCATTGATCACTTCAGAGATGGGTTCCTGAGCTTCTTTTGTTTCGATAAATTTCTTAATATCATATCTCAATATGATTTTACCTCCCCCACCCCAAGAAATTTTTTTCTTCTTCTTTTTTTAGACACTTAAAAGAAAAATGGATACCCTAGCGTCAAAAACTATGGGGAATTGGGAGGAGAAGGTAAGTTAAATGTACGAAAAATTTAAAGATAATTTAAAATATTCAATAATGCCACTGGAGTTCTATCTTGTCAATTGTCATCACCATTCACCGCTCGTTCAAATGGTAAGACTCTCAAAATATATTGAATTTATATCTCGAGTGATGATAATTATATATTGTACGTGTACATAGGATACACATTGTAAAATCGTGTTTTGAAAACAAGATTTCATCATTTCACATTTGTAATTGAAATGGGGTTTTTAAAATATGATTTAGCTTATATTGTGTAGGACAATGTATAAGTTAATGTGTGCAATAATAATAACCGCTATATCTCCGCCAACAATCAAACATTGGTTGCATTACATACAACCAATTTATAAGATAATTCATTTCAAACGAGGGGTCTATTCCTACTCATGTGAGCTCATAAGCTTTTGTTTGTCTTACTCTTACGTGTATCAGCCACCCCCACAATTTAATGTTATCATGTGAACCCTGATATCTTTTCAAAGAAACCTCAAAACACTTTCACATAAAATAAATAAAAAAGAAATCTCAAAACACAAATCTTATACCACTAAGAAATCAATTACGCACGCAGTACACTACAGAGTCGTCCTTCTACGCCTGCACTGCTTATGACATCCTGATGCACACCACACCCGTATGCTGACGTCTTGATGCACACGTATGCAAAATCGGCCTCTTTATTTCGCGTTCACACTACTTTTGTTTCTCTCCTTGCTCCCTCTCCATGTCTTTTCCGACGTCTACCACGCATTTACATTACTTTTAGTTGTGGTTGTATTTTGATGTTTGAATGAAATATTATTTTATTGTGTTAAAAGTTAAAATAAAATTACTGTTATTGGATGTGAGAAGGTAAAGTAGATAAAGTGACTTTTTATAGTGCTAAAAATTTGTGTAATTTTGTATGTTCTGTCATTGTTCTTGTCTAAAATTGAATCAACAAAATTTTGGTATTATTATTGTGAACTCCATAGTGGAATTAGGAATTTCGGCATGATTATTATAATCCCAACTCCCAAGTGGTTTCTCCAAAAAAAAAAAAAACTCCCAAGTGGGCCAAGTCCTGAAGTACAATGTTAGGGTGAGAAGAAACACAGAAGTAATGAAAATTTATCTTTGTTCCCTTAGTGGTTGCCTGATCGGGTCTCTCTCAAGAGAGTTTTTCCGTTTCACGCGGCTCATTTGGATTTAGATGCGTTAATGTTGGGTCTGTTTCTGATTCCTGTAGCCGACACTTGGATTCACACTTCAAGTCTTTTAGGTATTTGTCCCCACACGAATAAGCCCCATCAATTTCTGGGTTAGACCCATTGGTCCCATATCCATATCACACGTGCAATTCCTCTCTTTGTTAGGGTGATTTCCCCTTGCAGTTATTTTGGTAGGGACCAATAAGATTCAAAGTCCTTTCATGTTTTTTCTTGGGCTTAAAGCCTAGAGGCCAATATAGGATCTAGATGAATTTTTATTTGTTTTCACATGGCAATAAAATCATACCTTAACAAAGTTGCCATTGGGGCTTGTAAAACTCAATTATATTGTCTGATTTTTCAGTAAAGAAAATCTAGAATCGAATCTCTCCCTCTCAGTTGTTATTAATATTATAAGTAAACAAAGAAAACAAAAAACAAAAAAATGGGTCTCCATTTATAGCGATTGTGATCATAATATTCTTTCCACACAGAAAAAGGGAGGAAAGAAAACAATAGTTTACTTGTTATGTAATAATTGGAAACTGAAGTGATTCTATGTTAGTAAGCTGTAAAAGAGCACTGAAATGTAACCATTATTCAGGGGTGGGACTTTGGGAGTGATTTTCAAGCCCACAAGGGAAGAGACAGCTCTATACCCATTATCATGAGCAAAGCAACTTGAATACAAAACCTAGCAATAGCATATGATGCTGAATCAGCTGGAAAATTCATGATGAATCATAAGTTGCCGTATATGTAATCTTCTGTCAAGCTCTAAATGGAAGATAATATGTGTCCCTCAAGTGTAATGCACACGACTCGCTTCACTGATTGAGATAAGAATAATTGTCATCTTCTTATTGGTAGTTGGAGTCTCAGATGCTAAATATGTTTGAAACCAAACTCGATCCAATATAAGATTTCAACTGAGGAAAAATTTCCTGGAACCTTCTCCTATATTGATTAGGTGATCACTTTAACATTTCTTTAATACCAGGGAAATGAACATATAAATGTTAGGTTTATCCTGTATCAAGACTGGACTTTGAGAGAGTCCACGGGGCACTGTAGATTGTGGGACTTTCATGATTCATCGTCAGTAAAGTCAGAGAGGACGGTGATGAAGGCTTTCTTAATTAACAACAACCTACTTTCACGGAAGCATAAATTTCTCTTTCCAAAAACGTTTTACTGCAATAAATTGCTTTAATCAAATCTTAACCTCTATTTCTAAGATAATGATGATGGAGATGGACCAGAGAAAGTTGAGGCTATTTGTCTCTCAACTTTCCTTGTCGTCAAATAATTGTCCTGCAACTGCAAGCAACACTGTCTCCCAAGAACTAATTTCCCTCATCATCACGGAGTCTCAAAGAAAACCATGTACCAATGGAGGATGACAAGCAGAAACCAACAAGAAGACCACCAAGTAGTCCCAATAAAAAAATAATGTTTAATCTTAAAGGAGCTGAATTGCTATTATGCTTTCAAATAAGGGTTGGGATTGTGTCCAATGCATCGGCAATTGCACTGGACGCGTAAAGATGCGGACATGTGTCCAATTTTGGACACGTGTCTATATCCCAATGTATCCAATGCACTAGTACATTAGACACAAGATGTGTCCTTCAAATAATTCCCAAGAAATTTGAAAAGGAATACTTCATTCATTTTCATTCCATTAAATTCATTTATGAACTCCCAAATATAGAATAAAATATAAATATAAGCAAAGTGCACCAAAAGGAATACCCAATTTACCAAAAATTACAGTATACATGATCTTGATACTTATTGACTAGATAATAGGATACTGGTAACTTTATCAAATTACCATATCATTTTTGTTCCTTTTTTTCAATGAGAAAATTACCATATCATTAACAACTCAGGACTTCATAACCTCCTTGAAGCACCATAATACGGTCGGCACAAGTGAGGACCTCTAGTATGTAGCAGGGGTGGGGAAACAAATGTGGCTCTCAAGATTAAGTATGAGTGCCCGGCTCCTGAATTTGGAGTGACGTATTTGATAAGCTTGCTTCCAACTCATTTAATTCATCCATGTCCAGTTCGTCGTCGTCGTCGTCAGTCTTCAGCATCACCACAGGCTTTTGCTGAGCTACTTGGTCCATCTCCAGCAGAATTATCATTGACCTCAAGTTGAATCCAATTAAAAATAAGCAAAACAAGATATGAACATGCATATTTATTTTATGCTTCAGCAGGCATGTGAACAAAAAAAAAAAAGGAAACTAGTTTGTTTTTTTTTTTTTTTTGGGCCTTTTGCTTTAAACAAAAAAGTCATCCCAGCTGCCTGGATTCAGCAAATGATGCAATTTAGTATTGCATGACCTCAATGCATACTATGTTCTTCACTGCTTGATTTAAATTTATGGGAAAAATTTGTGGCAAATAATACAATTTTCTAAATTCTTTGTGTAGTTTTTTTAATAGTTCAACCTTCATTTCTAGCATATGGATTAAAAAATATACAAAAGTATATAGCTTTAATTAATTACAAAATGAAAGTATTCAAAAATCATTTACAGTATTTCCACAACCAAAATGTGACAAAATTTGATGTGATATTTGCTAAATATACACAACTATGATATTTGCATACCATGATCAAAATAAAGTACATGGTTGAATCAAAAGATACCCAAAATGCAAATACCAAAAAGCACTAGAATGTTATGTAGTGACTTTTACGCCTAACACAAGCAGTGCAAGGCACTGCAACCCTCATCATCTTACTCATTGACTTCATCTTAATTAATAGCCACTCCCTCATTAGGAATATGTTGTGAAATAGAACTTAAATTTGATGCCCTCCCTAGTGAAATTGCTCTTAATCTCACATTAAATCTTTCTTCTTTTTGATAAGTCTCACATTAAATCTTTCTTCTCTAGCAACATTACGTTAAGTAATCATCATCAACAACAAGATCAGCTTCAACGCCATTCATTGGGTTCTTCTTCTATTTTCCCAGTCAACCAGTCATTGCTATCATCTTTCAAAGAAATTGGACTGTGTGGTCCCTTCGATTGTAATTCCTCTTCTTCTGGAATTTTTACTGAAGGATGGTCTTATGTGTAGTTATCATACCATAAGATTGGTATTTTTATAACAAATCAAGGACTCATATATATTATCCAATGGTAAAATTTAACAACTTATTTACCTTTGAAAAAAAAAAGGCAAACAAGAAAAGCTTTAAAATGTGCTTTGCAAGTAATAACAAGCACTTCAGGCTTTAGGTGCACTTTTACCAACATGATGTGATGAGGACATTACACTGCAATCATGCTACATTGGCACCTATACGCCAAATTTCCAATATTTATATCAAAGCACATCATACTTTATCATTCATGGGTTTCTTTTTTTTTTCTTGATAAATTACTTAATGTTTTCCAAAAGTATATGATTATAATCATTCATTCCAACAAGCACAGAGGATAAAACTCATTCTGAAAGATTATAAATTTGAACATGCACACGGCATTGATCAGCATGTATTCCATCATGTATTTCACCGTCCAAGACAACCATGACATGTTTGGTGTTGTGAAAAAGAATTATCTCTAATTGCTTTTGAAATGGAGAGGATCCATTTTAAGATGAAGATTTGGTATTTTATGACTATAAAGATGAATTTGGTATCATGTCATTTTAAATTCAGTTATCGTTTCTTTTTTGGTACAATAAGATTTAAATAATTGGCATCATGTATACCTTTAGATTCATAAAAACAAATCTTCAACATGAAATGGATCCTCTCCATTTCAAAGCAAATGGAAAGGAATGTGATCCTGTACATGCCACTTGGGCAGCAACAAGAACAGTTCATTGCTAAACAATTTGGCACATGTGGACTCAATCATGTTCTCACCAGCAATGGTTTCTCTAAATTAATGGAATGAGACATGAATGGACCAAATAATTAGTATACCATTAAGTGTTGCTGATTTGGTCAAATTATACATTTGGTCTGTGTGCACTGTGCATAGAGATAGAAAAGAAAAAATCTATATTTCGTCAATGAAATTGGTACCAAATATGTAAAAATTCATAGCTCAAAGCACCATACCACAGCAAGATCACCAACATGTGCAAAAAAATCATACTAATTCCGGCTTTGTAAAATGTAACCAAACTTTTGCATCTTCACCATTATAGAAGTGTAACTATGACTGCATGTTTGCATTTATGAGCAGAGCTTTTTAAAGCGAGTAGAAATTTAAAAGCATAATATCGAAAGATATCATTTTCTTCACAAACAGCTTGTGAAGCTTCAGGAAATCCAGCAAAAAGATAAAGGCTGAGTAATAAGTGAAAGCTTCACCTTTTGTTCAGCAACATCAGATTCTGGTTCTCTTTGGTACTTCTCATATGCCTCAGCATCATCAACAAACAAGCTAGAATCTGAAAGGAATAACTCACGGCCACTGCAATGGAGGCAAGGCAAAAGTAAATGTTTAGCATATAACATAAAACTTACTGATCACCTGCGTTTTTGCCAAGTGGTAACCCTTTCCCTTTGAGGGAGAGGGGGGTGGGGGGGAGATTATACCTCATACGGTCATTCTTAGCCCTATCTGCCTGCTGTGCAGCCAAGCCTGCATCTCTTTCTGATATCTTTTTGTTCTTCCATTGCATAAACAACTCCGGAGTCATAGGAGTTGAAGATGTTAATTTTGCACGCTAAAACCAAAAACAAAATTTTAGTTAGATAAGGTAATCGCAAATAATTTTCATGATAGAATCAATAAAAACTAGATTATCCATAATGTACTCAGACTTCTATTGGCCAGAATCGTGTACTAAACTAGAAGTACTACTAGAGCAGTGGGGATGACATGGCTTTCTCAAGAAAATTTTATAATCACCTGATTTTCAATCTCCTCCTCAATAGGTATCTTTTCAGTCTCTTCCTCTAAGAGAGCTTTCATCTGAGATTTTAGAACATATCCAGGAGGAAGAGCATGCCTGTAATGGCAGTCTTTACCACCATTTGGGCAGACCCAAAACCAACCATATTGTTTCTTCTCCACTGCTTCCAAAAAGTATTTACAGACCTGCAGGGATGGAGAGAAACCAAAAAGAATCATTTTGAGTTCCAAAGAGCAAATGTGATGTGAAAGGAATGTCACGTATAAAAAAATCTTTGTTAACTACTTAAGATTGCCATAAAAGCAGAATGTATATCACAATCCCACTCAGATTATGGCCATGATTCCAGTTAATTGTAAATGATGAGGTCTCTCCTGGATACTCAAATCACATTCATTTTCCTCTACTTGAATCCCCCACCACTGTGTGTAGCCCAACACTGGTAGGAAACGAATTTCCAATAACAATGCCCCCTTGCAGGGCAGGGACAGGTCCTCTATAATTAAATTTATAATAGCTTATCACAATGCTTCTAAATCTTTCCACTTAACTTTCTATCTATGGTTCTATGATGTTACAGAGCTGAAATGTGAAAATTTCTCAATAGGTTGCCTTTCAGGTTTCCTATTATATTTTAAATGGCTTAATGTTTCCAACATTTATTTATTCATTTTCCAAAGAAAATTACATTACTCTGCCTTTTCCATTTCCACCTTCTTTCTGCTGTTATGACTAATTACTAAACATGAAGTAGAGAATCAAAGGAATGGCCTTTGAGTGGGTCAACACATCCCCCCCCCCCCCCCCCCCCCCTCCTCTCAAGAGAGAGAAGAATATCAATCTCTTTATTTCTCAAAGGTATTTTTCTTTTTTATTGATATCTGGATTAGCTTCAAATAAGTAATGCAAAAATATTCATAATCCCACAATCAACACAAGTTCAACATTAGATAAACTTAGACAATAAATCAAAAGTTCCTTCAAACTTTGAAACCACTAATCTGATCATGCTTGGGCCAAAAACTCTATTCTTGCACCGAAGACCATTCCAACCATCTAGTGGTACTCAATGAAGCCAATTTCCTTGGTGTTGCTGTGGAAGCACTGTCTGCAGCACTTGAGACCATACTTCCTGATCAACACATGGGGATTCCAACACACACAGCAGGCATGGGAGCCAGGGCCGTAGTTCTTGGGTGGGAATTCCAGACGTTTGAGTGCCTCATGATTGGTTATTGCTACTTTGTAAGAGCTACAAGGTGAGGCGAGAGAGAAGCTGCGAGAGCAAGAGCTAATTGAAAACCTTAGCACTTGTCAAAGGTAATTTTGTAGGCAAGGTTGTTTTATCACTTCTGTGCTTCAAAAAGTCAAACACTTAATCACATTAAAGAATATAAATTCTTTATTTCTAAAGGGAACTACTTTTCCCAGACTTGTTTCGGACCGGTGCGTACAAGAGCTATAGAAGCAACCAGAACATTTCTGGAAATATTATTTCCCAATAACCAACATATATCTGTGTGTGTGTGTGTGTAGGTAAATAGGAAGGGGGGACTGGTAAGGTTCGAACCCTACTAGGGTGTCCTCATACCCTTCCCAATCACCAATATTCTCCAGAAATTCCTAATTTTGCTAGAATTATAGATAGAAAGGCATGAGGTAAAGCACGGATTTCACCAAGAACGGACAGGAAAAATGAGAACGAATTTAACCCAAAGGGGTAGCACAATTGGTGCAAGACCACACCTCATCAAGCAGAGGTCACTAGTTCCAATCTCCCTTCCCCCTCCCCTAGGGACCAAAAGTAACTCATAAAATAAAATTAAATAAAATAAGTCGAACAGATTTGACAAAAAAAAAAAAAAAAAAAAAATTTACAAGTAGTGCAGATAACATAAGGGAGAAAACTCACAATATCAGTTGGCTTGTTCTGCCTATATTCAGTTTTCTTTGATTCAACAACCTTCTCTAAAGTCTCTTGATCCCAATCATCCATTGTTTCTTCAAAAAGAAAGAAATCACATGACAGTCACAATGAAATTAAACAAATCAAATCCCATAATTGTGCGAACAAACTTTATCAAACAAAATGTAACAAAGTCAAATGACCACTTAAGTTAAAAGGATTCCTGCTCAATACCTTGGTCACGCTTATCACTGTAAAGATCAATCTTCTCTCCCTTCCTCTGAATATTCGAATCATGTGAGAACTTGCATTTAAAACCTTTAGCACACTGACCCACTTTATAAAATTCACACAATATGGACTTGGGATCAACACCTGACCACAAACCCAATTGGTACTAGATTGCATACAAGCAACAAATCAAATATAGCACAAACTTCCTGGATTAATGACATGGGAAAAACAACCAAAGAAATAAGATGATTACCAACTGGCACTTTGGGCTGACTGACGGCAATCTTGAACAAATCATTCAGCTCCTTATCTTTGGCCTTCTCTTCCTCCTTCTTCTTCTGTTAATTATACAAAGTCTTGTAAATGGTTTGGTTTTTTATTCTGCTTGGGATCTTTGCTCTCTATAAATGGTTTTTGCAGAACAAACTGGTGCGCAATGTGAAATCAAAGGTAGCAGCACTGCACCCTGCTACCATGACAAGCCGCCATGGCAACAGAGAGAGGTCCACAGGCACAGCAACTCATGTTGCTAAAATGAGGATAATGGGAGAGTTGGCCTTGAGCTAGTGAAGAAACCATGTTAAGCGGGCAACACAAGCATTGGCTTCTTGATGATTATGACTTGGGGTTCAGCTGAAGGAAGTGATTGGACTGGGGTGCCCAGCCCAGCAGTCATCAATTTAACTTGCCAATAGGTATGTAGCCTATGCAAACTAAGTGTTCCTCGTTTTGTGGCATGCGTTTTGTGCCCCTTCCATAATGGGTACAATTAGACCCCAAATATGGTTTTATCCTATTCAGTTTCCACCTTTTGTGCTCCTTCACCACAGGAAGACACCTGTTACACCTTTTGTGCTCCACAGGCACAGTAACTCATGATGCTAAAAAGAGGATGATGTGAGAGTTGGCCTTAAGCTAGTGAAGAACCCATGTTAAGTGGGCAACACAAGCAATTGGTTTCTTGATGATTATGTATTGTGGTTCAGCTGATGGAAGTGATGGGACTGGGGTGCCCAGCCCAGCGTTCATCAATTTAACTTGCCAATAAGTATGTAGCCTATGCAAAACAAGCGTTCCTTGATTATTGCATGCGTTTTGTGCCCCTTCCATAATGGGTACAATTAGACCCCAATTATGGTTTTATCCTATTCAGTTTCTACCTTTTGTACTCCTTCACCACAGGAAGACACCTGTTAAGTTTGTCTGCTTTTCCACTTCCAACACATGTTCTTGTCGCTTTCATTTGGGGACAATAAAAATTGCAACTACAGGAAAACGAAGAGATCTACCTTTATTTGACACGGCAGAGAAATTCAAATATCTTAATATGCTCTGTTCTTCTATTCTATACCATAGACCTTGACTTATCATTAGCTTTGTGTCGCTAAAAGCCAGCCATCACAATAGTTATACACTTTTACCTTGTCTCGTTATTACATGTAGTTAGTTCAAATTAGTTATCTTGGATTAGGCTCAGATGCCAAATTGCAATGCAATCTTCGTCTAGACATATAATTGTGTGAGTGTATGAAACAAGTGTGTACATATTCTAAAATAATCAACATAAGAGATATTCTGCGGCTGAGCATATCATTAGAAAATGTCAAAATTATTTACTCTGATCAACAGTAGATGTAAATTTGCTGCATGCTAATAAAGATTGTGTTATAGAATAGTAACTGAGGGGCCACCAGGATTGCTCTGAATCCATCTTATAGCTGTGAATCACTAGAGGAAGCAAGCGTCACAACTGACTACATTCAAATTGAAATATTAAAAGAATGAATAATAAACCTTGCTCGTGCAACATATTCTTTTTCGTCAATAGTCTCAGCAACCCAACAATAACAGGAAAATTCATCTTTTTCTACAGTAAACACTTCAACACTAGTGACCCAAGTAACAAGCAGGGCTCCCATTTCCCATTATATATATCCGGCTCGTCACTCTCCCCTCTACACTCACTTTCTACCACACCAAAGCTAATTCATCCTTTTTTTTTTTCTGTTCGAAAGTACAGATTCTTGTGGCTCTTGCTATTTGATAAAAATGGCTGCAGCTAGTGGAACATCCAATCCTGTAAACAGAAAGCAGACCAGGCTTCCTCCAAAAAGAGGTCAGATTAAAGTTGGGATATTTTCCAAGTTTGTCAACATGGTAGTCAGAGTTGTGTCAAAAGCAAGAAGAGGGCAGGAGAGAAAGAAAAAGGTGGCACAGGAAACACAATCTCCACAACCACACGGCTCAAAGCACATGGCTCGGAAAGGGCATTGTGATATCTTGCTGAAATGAGCTCCAACAAGCATCGTCTCCCAACATTGCTTTGGGTTTTGCTGAATTCTATGCCTTTGCTGCACTATATGGCTGTAGCACATGAGTCTGCTTTGTGGGAATAGCCTTAAATAAATATTAGTATCTCTCTCTCTCTCTCTCTCTCTCTCTCTCTCTCTCTGTGTTAATATTTAAGCAATTGTTGGCAAGGCTACTGAAATAATATTACAAGTCTCGTAAATTCTGGGTTGAACTGTTATTTTCTATATATTGCTTCTGCATAAACATCTCTCTTTAGTCTTTTCATACCTTTCTTGAGGCATTTAGGTTAGAAAGAATAATAGGTATTAGAGAATAATATTAGAGACCATTTTTTTCTATAATTTTTTTCACAACTTGCTAATTTTAGCCATTATAATTTAAATAACATAAGGCTTATTGTTGACATTTTACGCAAGTTTTTTAACCATTAAAATGAGCTAATGAACAATTCGGAATTGCCATAACATTACAGCAGGTGAGCTGGCAGACCAAAAGTGCCTCTGCATATTTACGTACATGTAGGCTTTTCCAAGATAAAAATGCCCGAGTTCCTCTGTTTTCCAGTTAGATTCATGCTGTATATGATGGCTACATGTTGAATAGGAATCTTACAACATGTAGGCCAATGCTTTTGTTTGGTGTTGGCTAGGCGTGTCAATTGACAATTTTTTTTTTTTTTTTTTTTTTTTTTGGAATTGACAAAATGGTAGTATAGTTAAGTAAAATCCCAATACTGTGATTAAATTCTGGAACTAAGTTGGGCAAAGTATATATTAATTTATAGTCTGTTAAAAAGAAAAGCTAAATTACAAATTGCATTATCTAATTTTGTCTAAAGTTCAATTTAGCTCTCTAACTCCATTTCTATTCAATTCAATCCTCTAACCTTCAACTTTGTTCAATTCAATCCTCTATCTCTTTCAACTTTATTCAATTTAGTCCTCCCATGTCAAAATTAAACCATTAAGAATGACCAAAACGACATGGTTTTGTATTGAACAAAGTTAAAAGTTAACAACGCAATTTTAACAGAGTCTAATGGGATGACTAAATTGAACAAAATTGAAAGTTAGAGGATTGAATTAAATGAAAGTGAAATTAAAGGGCTGAATTAAATTTTAGGCAAAATTAGAGGATGCAATATGTAATTTTGCAAAAAAGAAAATGCAAATTTTTACTGGTTCTTACAACATAAGAAGTAAGCTTGAGGGGGGGGGGGGGGGGGGGGGATCTGCCAACTGCATTTGAGTCATTTTTCTTTTAAATAGTCGTATTTTTCTAACTTCAAGTTACAATTCGATGCATATATAAATCATGTGCAGTTTAATTTCATCATGAAGGAGAGTTTACATTGGAATCTCATGAACAAGGTCCCCTCAACGTATAATATGCCCCCCAAAAAAATAATAATAACATAACATATAGTAGTTAAAAAAAAAAACCATAAAGGCATAAACATTTTTTTGTTGTTGGATAGAGTTTCAACTTTCAACATATGATATCCACTTATGATGATTGTGTTCTTTATTATTAGATCAAAACACCAATCGTTTTTTTGTGTAAGCATAAACTTTAAAAAGAACTAATTTTATCAGGGGTTATAAAGGTTGGTAAGTCTTTTTTGATGAATAGAGGTTGGTAAGTTGATCGTATCATCTAATAAAGCGACTTTGTTAATTATATAGGCCAAATTCTCACCTCATTAAGGGAAATATTATATTACATAGATAGAGAATTGCCAAAAAATAGTTAAATACAAAATGAGGGGTGGCCATAAACGTTGGCATTCCACTTCCAGTCTTCCACAAAACATAAAAATACGAAAGTAATTGGACCAAAAAAGTGCTACCTCAAATTGCCAATATATGTACACACTCATTGGCTTTCCTATAAAGATGTTTTTTTTAAAAAATTTTTTATTATATATATATAGAATTTGTTAGTTTGATTGATCAGTTGTTAATTTGTTGATTGACATTCAGTTTATTGGACTACTATCATTATCATGTATTTATGTGGAGGACAGTTTACAAGTGCTGTCTACTTTCAGTAATATAAATCTTAGTGGTTGTACTTGTCCCGTCCCTTCAAGCTCACCCGGGTGATAACTGATTAGTTCAATGAACCTGGAAAAATTTGTTGTAAATCCCATCGTTTCAAGTTTTATCTATTGTTAAACGGTTCATAAGATTTTAGGATATTTTAAACCATTTTGCAAATGCTACAGCACCAATCCCTTACGTAAATTTTTTTAAAAAAATTCTTGATAGCTTACTGTTTTAGTTGATTGGAAAAATAAAAAACTCATAGAAAATAGAAATTGTTCCGTTCACTTAATTATAATATATCTTAGTTTTCTCTCACATAAACATATACCTTATGTACAAAATTTACACATATTGTCCATCTTTCATGTGAAATGAATGTATAATATAGTGGATACATTGAATAATTTCAAAACAAATTGACGATTCTTTGCATTTAAAATAGATTTAAACTTAGAACCAATAAAAGACTTTTAAAGAAAAAGAGTTTTTTGTGGGGGTGTAGTGGGTAAGGATCGGGGTTCAAGTTTCTAAGAGAAAGTTTTACATGCATATACACTTTGATTAGATTAGAGTAAATTTTTTATTTTGTATAAATAAATAAAAAGTTGCACCTATTTTTAGTGCAGTAATCAATAATGCTATGGAGTACACTGACAAATTTTTTTAAAAAAAACTATAAACTTCACATTATTGAAGTAATCAATTGTAAGTGATAGAGAAAAAGTGATAAATCCATGAGTATCAATAGTGTATATCACTTATGGTCGACCACCTTTAACAATTATAACCACCTTCAACAATTACGAAATTTGTTGAAAAAAAAGTTATGATGGTAGTGTAGTAATTCAAACGAAGAAAAGGAAAGAAAGATAGTAAAGTTACTGATTAATAAAGTACGACGGTCTCCTCCTAAATGTGTATTTTCAAACTTCTATCCAAACATCGCAACTTATTTTTGACACGCCATTAGGGTTAGGTAGATTATTTTGCACTATAAGTCATAGCACAATGACTTTGAAGTTTTGTACTAGGATAATTGGCTTAGATATTTCTCACATATCCAAAATGTTTTAATCCAACTATCTTTTCAAGTTCTACATGGATTCTCAAAAAAAAAAAAAAGTTCTACTAGTATTAAAGTTATGTAAAAGAAAAATAAATCATACAAAAGTAAATAAAAGAAAAGAAAAGAAAACATGATAAAATATAGAATCTAATCATGTTTCCCTAATATTGATAATTTCTTTCCCAAGTAAAATGACAAAAAAATTATCAAAGAAGCTAAAAACTAATTTCACTACCAGTGAAGAAAATTCTGGGAGAGGAAAAATGTGTGGAAACCCCCCAATGATAGTTTTTTGGGGAGAAAATGGGCTTTTATCCCTTTCACCCAAAAACAAGTAGCAAAATGCTAATGTTTTGAAACTATTTAGCAAAATGCCTCTATTTTTAAATTCAATTTGGCGAAAATCGAGTTACTTGAGTTACATGTAGTTTTTTTTTTTTTTTTTTTTTTTAAGTTTGACTGCGTATAACTTGATTTTCTAAAAATTGAGTTTTTCATTGAAACACGATTTTTAGAAAATTAAGTTTAAAACAGGGGCATTTTCCTAGATAGTTTTAGAACAGAGGCATTTTGCTATATGTTTTGTGCAAAAGGAGTATATCCCCATTTTGACTTGGTTTTTTGAAGATAACTTTGATGGTACCATGTTTGGTGATCTAAATGAAGCAGGCATTGAAGTTGTTGTTCAAAACTAAGGGCAAGGTGTTGGCACCTTTGTTAGAGAAGAATCCCATGCTATCTTCTGTGGTTATTTTGGAAACTCATGCATTTAGAAGAGTGGTCTAGCTTGTTCATGAGATTGGCCTTCAAAACTCTGTTTTTGAGAAATCGGCTAATGCTCTTCAGTATAGGAATTTGTTACATTCCTCCTTTGGTCATTCAATTAGAAACATTCTATCTTCTGCTAGCTCGTTACAGAGCCTCTCTCTCTCTCTCTCTCTCTCTCTCACACACACACACACACACACACACTTAGGTAAGGTAATGCTTTGGCTCATGTTATAACCTAGAGAGCGAGACTTTCTTATTCTTTTCATTTGTTGGTTTAAATGGAATCTGTTCCTCCTGATCTTTATAATTGTTATCTTCCTAATTTTCAAGTCAATGAATAAATTGCCGTCTTTCTCTCAAAAAAAAAAATTACTATCAGTAAAATCTTTGAAATAATAGTAATAATTACCATATATTCTTCTTCTTCTTCTTCTTCTTCTTCTTCTTCTTCTTCTTTTTGGAGAAGGTAAGAAAGCTATATTCAGTAATGAAATCATCCATCAATACATGGTTAAACACTGATGGAAATTCCTCCATCCATACAAGTAAATCGTGAGCTTCATTAACTCTTTTAGCCAAAGACACCATTTCCCTTGGGTTTAACCTGACATAAACGATACTAACTCAATATGCAGAAGCTAAGTTATATATTAGTTTCAAGGATGACATTGCCATAACATGGTTTGGTTCTTGCTTGGTTCTGAAAGTGCTTTGATGACTATTATATATATATATATATATATATATATATGTTCTTATGACTGAAGATTATTTGTTTAATAATCTTTGGACAAAGTTTAGTTACAAAATTGGTTGTAACCTAAGACTACAACCTTACTCAATATCTTTTTATTGGAGATGAATTTTGACAAATCTACCATTGGATTACATCTTCTTCTTATATTCTCAATGCTTGCAAAATTTCTTGAAAATTAAATATTAATAGCTATGTCATTAATAAATTGTTTGAATTGCACGTTTTTGTAATTTAAAATAATGCATAAAATATAAGTTTATAGATCATATAGTAAATTATATCCGATTGACACAAAATTTGACGTGTGTATTAAGAGCATAAAAAACATACAATATTTTTGAGAAAGTTTCAACTTATGGTGTCCGCTCCCGATGATAGTTCTTTATCATCAGATCAAGACACTAATTGGTTTTTGGTATAGGCGGAAATTGAACCCTAGATATTTTATTCAACTATCAGAGACTTTACCAGTTCAGCTAATTAGAATCCACTAAAGAACATACAATTCAACTGTTAAATTTTGAAAAATATGTAACAATGTTTATTTTATTTAGTAAGGTTGTAATTTTAGGTTTCAACTAATTTTGTAACTAAACTTTGTCCATAATTTTTTATTACACAAGGTATATAATATAGAAAAGGCTGCACTATTATAGGTACTTTAGCATTTCTCTTTAGCAAACCAACCATTATTTTTTGGGCGAAAGAATTGCTAAATCAGTGTATAAGGCACTCAAGAATTAAAGAACATCTGGGACCACAAAGCATTCATGAAAGCCTTTCAAATCAACCGTCCATCCCCTACATATTTTGGCCTTGACTTATCTTATCTAATACGATGTCATTTGCTAAGATATAATGATGTCTCACCAATAACACTATCGCAATCGCAGCTGTGTGGTGGTAGGAGTTTTCAAAGTGTTTCACATGATGCTTGGCAGGAGTTGGGTGGTTAGAGTTGTAGTACTTCAACAAATGTGTTGTGATCATAACGATAGTTTCATCAAGGCTCCAATAGTACGCATGGTATTATCTTTACTGTTATATGGCGTGAACTCGATGAGTCCATACCGAAGATCCTATTTTTTATTCAGCAAAAAAAAAAAAGATGTCTTGCCAATAACATATGAAAATTTTATTACTTTTTATAAATAAGTTATACATATGCATTCAGCATTTTCAAATTTATGATCTCACCCTCCATATTATTTTTATAAAAAGGAAAATATTTTATTTGAATTATAGTTCATTCACAACATATATGTAATGGTACATTTCTGTCAGATAAGATTGTAATGCTTTGAAAATTTTTCATTAATTATTTCACGGCTGTCTATTCGCTCTTCAATGATCAGCCGATGATTGAACCAACTGAATTATGTTAATTTTTTTTTCTTCCTTGGAATACAGCAATTGCTAATGAGAAGCGTTGAAACTTATCCAGACGCGTTTTTTAATATATTCTGGTATTCAAACTTTGTTTTTGGTAGAAGAAAGAACCATGTTTCAAGCACAAGTCATTGATCACTTCAGAGATGGGTTCCTGACCTTCTTTTGTTTCGATAAATTTCTTAATATCATATCTCAATATGATTTTACCTCCCCCACCCCAAGAATTTTTTTTTTTCTTTTTTTAGACACTAAAAAGAAAAATGGATACCCTAATGTTCAAAACTGTGGGGAAAAGGGAGGAAAAGGTAAGCTAAATGTACTAAAAATTTAAAGATAATTTAAAATATTCAATGATGCCACAGGAGTTTTATCTTGTCAATTGTCATTACCGCTCGTTCAAATCATAAGACTCTCAAAATATATTGAATTTATATCCTGAGTGATGATAGTTATATACTGTCCACATGTATGAAATACAAATTGTAAAATCGTGTTTTGAAAACACGATTTCATCATTTCACATTTGTGATTGAAATAGTGTTTTTAAAATATGATTTAGCTTATATTGTGTGTGACAATGTATAAGTTAACATGTGCAATAATAATTAACACTATTTCCCATCAAAAAAAAAAATTTAACACTATTTCTCCGCCAACAATCAAACATTGGTTGCATTGCATACAACCTATTTGTAAGATAATTCTCTTTAAACTCTATGTCACTCATGTGAGGTCATAAGCTTTTGTTTGTCTTACTCTTATGTGTACCAGCCACCACCACAATTTAATGCTATCATATGAACGCTGATATCTTTTCAAAGAAATCTCAAAACACTTTCATATAAAATAAAAAAGAAATCTCAAAACACAAATCCCACACCACTACGAAATGTTATCAATTATGCATGCAGTATCAAGTCGTACTTTTATGCTGGCTTTGCGTATGTATGGCTGACATCCTGATGTACACGTATGCAAACATAAAAAATTATACATTTTTGTCATAACTCGCAACATGATAAGTTAGTGAGTTATGCGTAATAAAGATATGGACTTATATAAACCGACAACTTTTCTCTACTACTCATAACTTAGGACAAAATGGGCTTTTGCCCTTTTCAATCAAATTAATTAGCCTTATGCCCTCCTTCCCAAACTAAATAGAAAAATGCCCCTCTTTTAAAACTCGATTTTTGATAAATCGAGTTATATAAAAAAAAAAAAAATCTGGAGCCCTATAGCGGCGTTTTTAAGGACCTATAGTGACATTTTCAAGACCTATAGTGACGTTTTTTAACTCGACTTCCATTAAATCTAGTTATAGGCAATTTTTTTAATTTTTTTTACCTATAACTCGATTTCATATAAATCGAGTTACAAAACGCCACTATAGGTTTTAAAAACGTCACTATAAGTCCTTAAAAACGCCGCTATAGGACCTAAATCTATTTATCAAAAATCGAGTTTTAAAAGAGGGGCATTTCCCTATTTAGTTTGGGAAGGAGGGCATAAGGCTAATTAATTTAGTTGAAAAGGGCAAAAGCCCATTTTGTCCCATAACTTACTATGCTGCAAGTTGTGACGAAAATGGTAAAATTTTATATGTCTAGCATTATTCTTGCCTATAAATTGAATCAACAAAATTTTGTCATTGTTGTTGTGAACTCCATAGTGGAATTAGGCATTGGTTATTATAATCCCAACTCTCAAGTGGGCCAACTCATCACATGACAAGTTAGTAAGTTGTGAATAATAGAGGTATGAACTCATATAAACCGACATTTTTTCTCTACCACTCGTAACTTAACATGTTGCAAATTGTGACAAAAATGGTATAATTTTGTATGACCTATAAATTGAATCAACAAAATTTTGGCATTGTTATTGTGAACTCCATATGGAATTAGGCATTGATTCTTATAATCCCAACTCCCAAGTGGGCCAAGTCTTGAAATATAATGTTAGTGTGAGAAGAAACACAAAAGTAATGAAAATTTGTCTTTGTTCCCTTAGTGGTTGCTTGATTGGGTCTCTCTTAAGAGAATTTTTCCGTTTCACACGGCTCATTTAGATTTAGATGCGTTAATGTAGGGTCTGTTTCTGATTCTGGTAGCCGACACTTGGAGGCTCACTTCAAGTATTTTAGACATTTGTCCCCACTCGAATAAGCCCCATCAATTTCTGGTTTAGACCATTGGTCCCATATCCATATCACACGTGCAATCCCTCTCTTTGTTAGGGTGATTTCCCCTTGCAATTATTTTGGTAGGGACCAATATGATTCAAAGTCCTTCCATGTTTTTACTTGGGATTAAAGCCTAGAGGCCAATATAGGACCTAGATGAATTTTTATTTGTTTTCACATGGCAATAAAATCATAACATAACAAAGTTACCATTGGGGCTTGTAAAACTCAATTATATTGTCTGATTTTTCAGTAAAGAAAATCTAGAATCGAATCTCTCCCTCTCAGTTGTTATTATAAGGAAACAACGAAAACAGAAAACAAAAAAATGGGTCTCTATTTATAGTGATTGTGATCATAATATTCTTTCCACACAGAAAAAGAGAGGAAAGAAAACGATAGTTTACCTGTTATGTAATTACTGGAAACTGAAGTGATTCTTTGTTAGTAAGCTGTAAAAGAGCACTGAAATGTAACCATTATTCAGGAGGGGACTTTGGGAGTGACTTTCAAGCCCACAAGGGAAGAGACAGCTCCATACCCATTATCGTGAGCAAAGCAACTTGAATACGAAACCTAGCAATAGCATATGACGCTGAATCAACTGGAAAATTCATGATGAATCATAAGTTACCGTACATGAGTAATCTTCTGTCAAGCTCTAAATGGAAGATAATATGTGTCCCTCAAGTGTAATGCACACTACTCACTTGGCTGATTGAGATAAGAACAATTGTCATCTTCTTATTGGTAGTTAGAGTATCAGACTCTAAGGGTCTATTTGGAATTCGTTTATTTTGCTAAAATTGAAAACTTTTTGCAGAAAGTACTGTTGACAAAGGTAAAAATTAACTGAAATTATATAGTAGAACTCATGAATAATACCAAAAAGTACAATAGAGCCTATGAATAGTAACAAAAATAAGTTGAATAATAAAATAAGCTAGCTTTTTAATTTGGAACCAAACACGCACTAATAGTCTGTTTGAAATCTGCTTATTTTGATAAAACTGAAACCTTTTTGCTAAAAGTACTGTAGATAAAGGTAAAACTTAGCTAAAATAGTACAACAAAACTCATGAATTATATCAAAAAATACAGTGTGACGCATAAATAGTAACAAAAATAAGCTGAATAGTAAAATAAATTAGTAAAAATAATATTTACCAAACGGACAATAAATATGTTTGAAACCAAACTTAATCCAATATAAGATTTCAACCAAGGAAAAATTTCCTGGAACCTTCTCCTATAGTGATTAGGTGATCACTGTTTAACATTTCTTTAATTCCAGGGAAATTAGCATATAAATGTTAGGTTTATCCTGTATCAAGACTGGTCCTTGAGAGAGTCCACGGGGCACTGTAGATTGTGGGACTTTCATGATTCATCGTCAGTAAAGTCAGAGAGGACGGTGATGACTGCTTTCACAATTAACAACAATATAATACCTACTTGCACGGAAGCATAAATTTCTCTTTCAAGAACCGTATTACTGCAATAAATTGCTTTCATCAAATCTTGCCCTCTACTTCTAACAAAGATAATGCGGATGGAGATGGACCAGAGAAAGTTGAGGCCTTTTGTCCCTCAACTTTCCTTGTCGTCACCTAACTGTCCTGCAACTGCAGGCAACAGAGTCTCCCAAGAACTAATTTCCCTCGTCATCACGGAGTGTCAAAGAAAACCGTGTACCAATGGAGGATGACAAGCAGAAACCAACAAGAAGACCACCAAGTAGTCCTCCCCACCAGAAATTTAAAAAAAAAAAGCTTAAAGGAGATGAATTTTTATTATGCTTTCAAATAAGGGTTGAGATTGTGTCCAGTGCAACTGACAATGCACTGGACATGTAAAGATGCGGACATGTGTCCAATTTTGGACACATGTTCATATCCTAACGTATTCAATGCACTAATACATTGGACACAAGCCGTGTACTTCAAATAATTCCCAAGAAATTTGAAAAGGAATACTTCATTCATTTTCATTAACTCCCAAATATAGAATAAAATATAAATATAAGCAAAGTGCCCCAAAAGGAATACCCAATTTACCAAAAATTACAGTATACATGATCTTGATACTTATTGACTAGATAATAGGATACTGGTAACTTTATCAAATTACCATATCATTTTGGTTCCCTTTTTTCAATGAGAAAATTACCATATCATTAACAACTCAGGACTTCATAACCTCCTTGAAGCACCATAATACGGTCGGCACAAGTGAGGACCTCTAGTATGTAGCAGGGGTGGGGAAAAAAAATGTGGCTCTCAAGATTAAGTATTAGTGCCTGGCTCCCGAATTTGGAGTGATGTATTTGATAAGCTTGCTTCCAACTCATTTAATTCATCCATGTCCAATTCATCATCGTCGTCGTTGTCTTCAGCATCACCACAGGCTTTTGCTGAGCTACTTGGTCCATCTCCAGCAGAATTATCATTTACCTGAAGTTGAATCCAATTAAAAATAAGCAAAACAAGATATGAACATGCATATTTATTTTATGCTTTGGCAGGCATGTGAACAAAAGAAAAAAGGAAACTAGTTAGTTTTTTTTTTTTTTTTTTTTGGGGGGGTGGGGGGGGTTTGTTTTAAACAGAAAAGTCATCCCAGCTGCCTGGATTCAGCAAATGATGCAATTTAGTATTGCATGACCTCAATGCATACTATGTTCTTCACTGCTTGATTTAAATTTATGGGAAAAATTTGTGGCAAATATTACAATTTTCTAAATTCTTTGTGGAGTTTTTTCAATAGTTCAACCTTCATTTCTAGCATATGGATTAAAAATTATACAAAAGTATATAGTTTTAATTAATTACAAAATGAAAGTATTCAAAAATCATTTACAATATTTCCACAACCAAAATGTGACAAAATTTGATGTGATAATAATATATGTTCTAAATATGCACAACTGTGATATTTGCATACCATTATCAAAATAAAGTACATGGTTGAATCAAAATATACCCAAAATGCAAATACCATAAAGCACTAGATTGTTATGTAGTGACTTTTACGCCTAACATAAGCAGTGCAATGCACTGCAACCCTCATCATCTTACTCGTTGACTTCATCTTAATTAATAGCCACTCCCTCATTAGGAAAATGTTGTGAAATAGAACTTAAATCTGATGCCCTCCCTAGTGAAATTGCTCTTAATCTCACATTAAATCTTTCTTCTTTTTGATATGTCTCACATTAAATCTTTCTTCTCTAGCAACATTACCCTATGTTAAGTAATCATCATCAACAAGAAGATCAGCTTCAACACCGTTCATTGGGTTCTTCTTCTATTTTCCCCATCAACCAGTCATTGCTATCATCTTTCAAAGAAATTGGACTGTGTGGTCCCTTTGATTTTAATTCCTCTTCTTCTGGAATTTTTACTGAAGGATGGTCTTATGTGTAGTTATCATACCATAAGATTGGTATTTTTATAACAAATCAAGGACTCATATATATTATCCAATGGTAAAATTTAACAACTTATTTACCTTTGAAAAAAAACAAGGCAAACAAGAAAACTTTAAAATGTGCTTGCTTTAAGTAATAAAAAGCACTTCAGGCTTTAAGTGCACTTTTACCAACATGATGTGATGAGGACATTACACTGCAATCATGCTACATTGGCACCTATATGCCAAATTGCCAATATTTATATCAAAGCACATCATACTTTATCATTCATGGGTTTCTTTTTTTCTTTTCTTTTTTCTTGATAAATTACTTAATGTTTTCCAAAAGTATATGATTATAATCATTCATTCCAACAAGCACAGAGGATAAAACTCATTCTGAAAGATTATAAATTTGAACATGCACATAGCATTGATCAGCATGTATTCCATCATGTATGTCACCATCCAAGACAACCATGACTTATTTGGAGTTGTGAAAAAGAATCATCTCTAATTGCTTTTGAAATGGAGAGGATACATTTTAAGATGAATATTTGGTATTTCATGACTTAAAGATGAATTTGGTATCGTGTCATTTTAAATTCAGTTATCATTCTTTTTTTCGTACAATAAGATTTAAATAATTGGCATCATGTATACCTTTAGATTCATAAAAATAAATCTTCAACATGAAATGGATCCTCTCCATTTCAAAGCAAATGGAAAGGAATGTGATCCTGTCAATGCCACTTGGGCAGCAACAAGAACAGTTCATTGCTAAACAATTTGGCATATATGGACTCAATCATGTTCTCTCACCAGCAATGGTTTCTCTAAATTAATGGAATGAGACATGAATGGACCAAATAATTAGTATACCATTAAGTGTTGCTGATTTGGTCGAATTATGCATGTGGTCTGTGTGTACTGTGCATAGAGATAGATAAGAAAAAATCTATATTTCGTCAATGAAATTGGCACCAAATATGTAAAATTCATAGCTCAAAGCACCATACCACAGCAAGATCACCAACATGTGCAAAAAAATCATACTAATTCTGGCTTTGTAAAATGTAACCAAACTTTTGCATCTTCACCATTATAGAAGTGTAACTATGACTGCATGTTTGCATTTATGAGCAGAGCTTTATAAAGTGAGTAGAAATTTAAAAGCATAATATCAAAAGCTATCATTTTCTTCACAAACAGCTTGTGAAGCTTCAGGAAATCCAGCAAAAAGATAAAGGCTGAGTAATAAGTGAAAGCTTCACCTTTTGTTCAGCAACATCAGATTCTGGTTCTCTTTGGTACTTCTCATATGCCTCAGCATCATCAACAAACAAGCTAGAATCTGAAAGGAATAACTCACGGCCACTGCAATGGAGGCAAGGCAAAAGTAAATGTTTAGCATATAACATAAAACTTACTGATCACCTGCCATTTTGCCAAGTGGTAACCCTTTCCCTTTGAGGGAGAGGAGGGGTTTTTTTTTGGGGGGGTGGGGGGAGAGTATACCTCATACGGTCATTCTTAGCCCTATCTGCCTGCTGTGCAGCCAAGCCTGCATCTCTTTCTGATATCTTTTTGTTCTTCCATTGCATAAACAACTCCGGAGTCATAGGAGTTGAAGATGTTAATTTCGCACGCTAAAACCAGAAAGAAAATTTTAGTTAGATGAGGTAATTGCAAATAATTTTCATGATAGAATCAATAAAAACTAGATTATCCATAATGTACTCAGACTTCTATTGGCCAGAATCATGTACACAAACTAGAAGTACTACTAGAGCGGTGGAGATGACATGGCTTGCTCAAGAAAATTTTATAATCACCTGATTTTCAATCTCCTCCTCAATAGGTATCTTTTCAGTCTCTTCCTCTAAGAGAGCTTTCATCTGAGATTTTAGAACATATCCAGGAGGAAGAGCATGCCTGTAATGGCAATCTTTACCACCATTTGGGCAGACCCAAAACCAACCATATTGTTTCTTCTCCACTGCTTCCAAGAAGTATTTACAGACCTGCAGGGATGGAGAGAAACCAACTCATTTTGAGTTCCAAAGAGCAAATGTGATGTGAAAGGAATGTCACGTATAAAAAAATCTTTGTTAACTACTTAAGATTGCCATAACAGCAGAATGTATATCACCAATCCCACTCAGATTATGGCCATTATTCCAGTTAATTGTAAATGATGAGGTCTCTCCTCGATACTCAAATCATGTTCATTTTCCTCTACTTGAATCTCCCACCACTGTGTGTACCCCAACACTGGTAGGAAACAAATTTCCAATAACAATGCCGCCTTGCAGGGCAGGGACAGGTCTTCTATAATTAAATTTATAAAAGCTTATCACAATGCTTCTAAATCTTTCCACTTAACTTTCTATCTATGGTTCTATCATGTTTCAGAGCTGAAATGTGAAAATTTCTCAATAGGTTGCCTTTTAGGTTTCCTACTATATTTTAAATGGCTTAATGTTTCCAACATTTATTTATTCATTTTCCAAAGGAAATTACACTACTCTGCCTTTTCCATTTCCACTTTCTTTCTGCTGTTATGACTAATTACTAAACATGAAGTAGAGAAACAAAGGAATGGCCTTTGAGTGAGTCAACACATCCCCTCCCACCCCCCCCCCCCCCTCCCCCTTCTTCTCCTCTCAAGAGAGAGAAGAATATCAATCTCTGTATTTCTCAAAGGTATTTTTCTCTTTTATTGATATCTGAATTAGCTTCAAATAAGTAATGCAAAAATATTCATAATCCCATAATCAACACAAGTTCAACATTAGATAAACTTAGGCAATAAATCAAAAGTTCCTTCAAACTTTGAAACCACTAATCTGATCATGCTTGGGCCAAAAACTCTATTCTTGCACCGAAGACCATTCCAACCATCTAGTGGTACTTAATGAAGCCAATTTCCTTGGCGTTGCTGTGGAAGCACTGTCTGCTGCACATGAGACCATACTTCCTGATCAAAACATGGGGATTCCAACACCCACAGCAGGCATGGGAGCCAGGGCCGTAGTTCTTGGGTGGAAATTCCAGACGTTTGAGTGCCTCATGATTGGTTCTTGCTACTTTGTAAGAGCTACAGGGTGAGGCGAGAGAGAAGCTGTGAGAGCAAGAGCTAATTGAAAACCCTAGCACTTGTCAAAGGTAATTTTATAGGCAAGGTTGTTTTATCACTTCTGTGCTTCAAAAAGTCAAACACTTAATCATATTAAAGAATATAAATTCTTTATTTCTAAAGGGTACTACTTTTCCCAGACTTGTTTTGGACTGGTGCGTACAAGAGCTATAGATGCAACCAGAACATTTCAGGAAATATTATTTCCCAATCACCAACATATATCTGTGTGTGTGTGTGTATAGGTAAATAGGAAGGAGGGACTGGTAAGGTTCGAACCCCAGTAACCAGCACCACTTGTGGTGCTGGAACGACTAGGGTGTCCTCATACCCTTCCCAATCACCAATATTCTCCAGAAATTCCTAATTTTGCTAGAATTATAGATAGAAAGGAATGAGGTAAAGAATGGATTTCATCAAGAACGGACAGGAAAAATGCGAAGGAATTTAACCCAAAGGGGTAGCACAATTGGTACGAGACCACACCTCAAAGCAAAGGTCACTAGTTCGAATCTCCCTTCCCCCTACCCTTGGGACCAAAAGTAACTCATAAAATAAAATTAAATAAAATAAGTCGAACAGATTTGACAGAAAAAAATAATTTACAAGTAGTGCAGATAACATAAGAGAGAAAACTCACAATATCAGTTGGCTTGTTCTGCTTATATTCGGTTTTCTTTGATTCAACAACCTTCTCTAAAGTCTCTTGATCCCAATCATCCATTGTTTCTTCAAAAAGAAAGAAATTACATGACAGTCACAATGAAATTAAACAAATCAAAGCCCATAATTGCACGAACAAACTCTATCAAACAAAATGTAACAAAGTCAAATGACCACTTAAGTTAAAAGGATTCCTGCTCAATACCTTGGTCACGCTTATCGCTGTAAAGATCAATCTTCTCTCCCTTCCTCTGAATATTCAAATCATGTGAGAACTTGCATTTAAAACCTTTAGCACACTGACCCACTTTATAAAATTCACACAATATGGACTTGGGATCAACACCTGACCACAAACCCAATTAGTACTAGATTGCATACAAGCGACAAATCACATATAGCACAAACTTCCTGGATTAATGACATGGGAAAAACAACCAAAGAAATAAGATGATTACCAACTGGCACTTTGGGCTGACTGACAGCAATCTTGAACAAATCATTCAGCTCCTTATCTTTGGCCTTCTCTTCCTCCTTCTTCTTCTGTTAATTATACAAAGTCTTGTAAGCAGAATTCCCCTTTACATAAATTCATAACCTATACTTTTCGCTACTGAGAAATTACATAACGAACAAACCAATAATAACCAATTTAATATAATTAAAAAAAAAAAAAAAAAATGAAAGCCTCATCCTAGTGATTTTTTTTTTTTTTTTGCTAAGGAAAAGTCTCATCCTAGTTAATTAAGTGAATGGTCATGTTAACAGATGACCTTAGGACATTTGCTAATGGACCATTTTAAGAAAGTTTTAATACCACTTTAACGAAAAATATAAAAAACAGTCAAAAAAGTCTTCTTTTTTTCTTTTTCTTTTTTCATTTTTCATCGAAAGTTTCTAAAAATATTTCCTACACCAATGTCCACATTCATTAGCTTTTCCCTTTAACGTATTGCTTATGTACATCTTTTTAAACACACATGCTTTTGGATCAGCTATTTGCTGCAAGCTTATTCTTTTATTTGTTGAAATTCGTACCCAATACACAAAACTCCCACTTTTGCGAGGTCTGAAAGAGGTCATGATAGGCGGCCTTACCCGCCATAGAAGTATCATACCTTAGTCGAGTTGAAACTTTCCTTAAAACAATGGAAATCTACAATTCAACAGCTTAGTCTCTATTCTATAGTAAATCTATTGACAACACATTTCCATTTTTTTTTTTAATGTAATTAGAATCTAACTTAGATATCCACTTTTTTATTTTTTTTTCCCCTGTATACATTTCCATTTGCTTATACTAATTTATGCATCGTAGGTTTGGTATATACACACACGCAAAAATCAAAATCTCCACATATAAGAAAGTTTGTTATTGAAATTCACTTTATTTTTCACAAAAACCAAACACAGCGTATATTTGAAAAATAAAAATATAAAAATAAGGGAAAAAAAAAAAACTAAGACCTTGGCAGCGATTTTAGTAGGATCAGGTTTTGGCTGTACAGACTGCTTGAGAGTCTGGACGTACTTCTGGACATTCTTGCTCTTATTCTTGTTCTTGAGCCCGAAGGTCTTGTCCTCTACTATCTTCTGCTTCTTCGCCATATCCACCTTCGATTGCTGCTTCGGCGGCATCTCTTATCGGCATCAAATTTTCTTCTTCTTCTTCTTCTTCTTTTCTTCGATTACTATTTGGTTTTTCAATTTCACAAAATTCGAATCTGTATTTAGCAAATTTGTGTATATAATAATATGTGACAACCAGTTTAGGATGGAGTGGGTTTTCGAGTTTCGAGAAGCTACGCTATGATAGATTACTTCAATTTCCGGATTGCACTTTGCCACTTGGTGCTTGTTAACGTGGCAGATTGCCGTAGGCTTGATCGTGGGCCTGATATAAATTCGGGCCTGGATTTTAGGTCCAATCTCAGGCCTACAAACAACGGAGTTTATTAGTTTTTTTTTTCCTATTTATTTATGAGAAATGCTAACGAGAGCTCTTAGAGTACTAATTAATAATCTATTTAAAGAAATTTTTTATGAGAAATGAAAAAAAAGTAATTAATATTTTGACAACTTTTTTCATTTTCTATAAAAGTGGTATCAAAACTTTCCAAAGATGGATTATTAAGGGGTGCCCTAAGGGCACTCGTTAGCATGACCCTTTATTTATTTAGGGAATGAATTGATTAGTTCTTTAATGATCTCATCTTTGCAACAAAAGAATGTATATTTATAGCTTAATTGGTTGGCACTTCTTACTTCTAATGTTTTAATAGAGACATTTAAAGTTTAAGTTCTTCTTTCCAATTTTAACTATGGAATTAAAATTAAAAATAAAAAATCTTTTCGATAAAAAAATGGTAAAAATATATTTTTGGTCCCTATATTTTGTGCTAATTATCATTTTAATCCCTACATTTTCTTTTACCGAATACAATTCTTAAAATCGAAAAAGCGTTCTCATTTTAGTCCTTATTGTCATCTCACTAATAGAAAAAGTTTGTGGCAGACAAAGTATACCATTGGCATGTTAGATGCTAATATGCTTAATAAAATAATAATAATAATAATAAATTTATTTGGCATTTTAAAAATGACATGTTGGTATTTTAATTTTAATTTTAAAAAATAAAATAAAAACAAGCTAGGCTAGCCCATTAAAAGCCCATAAAAAATCTAGCCTAGCTATGGTGTATTATTAAAGGGAATATATATTGGGCTTAGAATTAGTATATTAGCATCATATTAGATTATGGGCTTATGATTTTTTTTTAATTTCAAATAAAATTTATTTATCATTAACTATTTAAACATGCATATAATTGTCATAATATAGTCATTGTGAGATGTGTCATGTGTGTAATCAAGATAAGTTGTAGGAAAGAAATGAAGGACTTAGACATGACACTCTCAGAAAGGAAAAAAAAAATGTCAAAATATACTTTTGGCCTCTACATTTTGTACCAATTTTTATTTTGGGCCCTACTTTTTTGAAGCACCTATTTTAGTCCTTGAATATTGAAATCATTACCATTTTGGTTCCTATTGTCATCTTAATAATGGAAATTATTTGCGTAGTAGACAAAGTGCACCGTTGGTATGTTAGATGCTGACATAACTAATAAAAAAAACACCTCCTTCTTGCAATTTCTATATATCAAATTTTACACATTGAGAAAATAGTTTGGCTTCGCTATTGGATGCAACAACATAGCTTAAAAGTTTTATTTGCTCAAATATTCTAAAACTAGTTCACCAATCAATGCTAATACAATGATCATTAAATGAATAACCAACCATTCAAGATAAGATAAATTACTTACGCGTATTAGTGAGAGGAGGCAGGTAAAATGTCATTATAATTACGCTTAAGTGAAAAATGTCAATTCAAGTTACTTTCCTTTACCTATTTTTTATTAATTAAAAGTGAGAGGAGCCGCTTTATGCACTGAAGCATATGATAATTTTTTTCTGGTGAGGTGAGGGAGATAAATATACAGGCTCTAGCCCAATCTTTCTTTTATTTTATTTTCTTTTTTCCCCTTTCTTTATGAGAATTACCGTCACATTATAGATGAAAAATCAGTTGGACAATATTAAAAATGCCTGATCCCATTCTCATCCCAAGCATGACACCAACTGAAACACCTGCCTTTCAAACCCAATCCACTTCCAAAACCAAAACCCATATAAACCCCTACTCACCCACCAAAGTGCATAAACAGACAATCCCAACACTTGGCCAACAATGAGAGAGTTGGTCATCCTTAGCTACTCCTCTATTGCCACTCCTTCCCACAATCACCACCACCACAACCACAACCCCATTAAACCTTTCAAACCCACCACCACCAAGCTCTCTCCCTCCAAACCACCTCAACCACAACCACAACCACAACCACCAATCTCCACTCTCAACTCCCCTTCTCCTCTACTCTCCTCTCGCCACACTCTGCACCTCAAGTACTACGCCAACCTCGCCTCCAAGCTCGCCGAGCAAGGCAAGCTCCAAGACTTCGCAATGATCGTAGAGACTGTGATTGTTTCTGGGGCTGACGCTTCACAGTTTGTCTCGGCGTTGAGCGTGGAGCTTGTGGCGAAAGGAATCTCGGTGGGTCTTCGAGAAGGGAAGGTTCGGAGTGTGATTGAGGTTTTGAGGAAAGTTGAGCAGCTTGGGGTTGCTCCGTTGAAGCTGTTTGATGGGTCTACGATGGAGTTGCTAGGCAATGAGTTTTACCGTATTGTACAATGTGGGAAAGTGGAGGAAGTTGTTGGGTTCATGGAGATTCTTGCTGGTAATTGTCTATATACTTGTGTTTAATTTCCTTCATTAGGTAGATTCTAGTGTAAGGGAACTTTCGATACTCAATGTGGTACATTACTATTAGACTATTAGTTGCATTTTGTTAAGGCTTTATTAATGGTAGGGGTGAATTGGCTTATACTTTTTATGTGTTGTTTATAATTTGATAGCTATAACAATGGGAAGGTGATAGTTGAACCCTGTTCTCTTTATAAAGAAGAGCAAATAATGCCATTGAATTACAAGGCTCTTGGTGAATTGGCTTATACTTAATGGTCCGTTTAGATTGAGGGAGAGGGAGGGGGAGTAGAGTAGAGTAGAGTAGAGTAGAATTAGCCTAAAATTAGCCTATTTTCAGCTAACTCTACTCTACTCCCCTCCACTCCCCATCTCTCCCCCTCTTAATCCAAACAGGCCCTAAGTCTTCAGCACCATTAATTGCTTTTATAATTGGGAAAATTATGATTACCACATTTTGGTATGCCCTTAAAACACAAAATTTCTAAATAGAAATGTCTTCTACCTAAAGTTTAGAACTTTTTTTTTTCTAAACTTCTGCATCATTAAGTGATACCAGTACTTGCCACATCATCAAATTCTGTTAAAATTAACCAAACTAAACTAATGGATATAAGTACAATGGAGTAAATTGTCACAAACCAAACCATGATGTCCTCTGTGTTTTAAGGGCATACCACAAGGGTGGTAATTATAGTTATCCCTTTATACTATACTTCTTGTAGGTATCTTTGTTGTATGGGTTTAAGACAATAATACTTTTGGGCGGGTTCATGTTAGTTTAAGGCAAGTTCAAAGTTCTTTTGGAGAAAGAACAGTTGAAATTTCTTTAAAATGAGGTTCTGTAGTGTGATCATTCTTGATTCGTAGAACTAAATTTACTGTCATGTGAAGAGGTTTGCTAGAAAGGGAAAAAATTAAATAAATTGAAAGTTTCTTATATGTTTATCATGGTTAGAAGATTTGGGATGTATTAACTTTGTCATGAATGGGATTCGGATAACAGATGATTACTTGATTTAGGTTTCCGTTTCTCAATCAAAGAACTACTGAAGTCTTCTGACATTATTAGAGCTTGCGTTGATAAACGTAACCCAAAACTGGCAATAAGGTATGATTTACAATTCTATTGTGGGTAGGTCTTTGTCAGGTTCAAATTTTCTTATTTATTTGGTATGCATCACTATGACATCTTAGCCACAGATGGGTTATGTTTGGACTCTGCTCTTTACTAGCATTCAAGTTTTCCTTTGTACATGGTACATGGCAGAATTCTCTTTACTATGGAGTCAATCACTGCTGGGTACATTAGATGTATTTTCATTTGTTCTTGTGTACTTATCCATAAGTATCATGTTTGCAGGTATGCTTGTATTCTTCCATATGGGCATATATTATTCTCTACCATTATACATGAATTTGGAAAGAAGGGGGACCTGGTGTCAGCTTTGACAGCATATGAAGCATCCAAGCAACACTTGACTGGTCCTAATATGTATGTCTACCGCACAATTATAGATGTTTGTGGTCTCTGTGTTGACTTCATGAAATCTAGGTACATATATGAGGTACTTTCTCTGACTACTTATATGAGTGAATGCTTTATTTGGTTGAGTTTTTTTATTTAAAGATGATATAAATGTATTTTTGTTCAGTATTAGTTCTTACATTGCCAATTTTTCTTTCTTTTCTCTTGAATTAGTGCTTGTGGCATAGTGTAAAAATTAACCACAGAAGGATTTTAGCAAAATGTTTTTTTACAAAAAAGATTATGTCTAATAACCCTTAAAATAGGCAAGATATGTAGTGTAACTGAACCTATCTTTATTATTTTATGCAATAAAAGCATAATAAATAGTACACTCTTAATATAAATTTTTTTCCAAAATGTGGATTAATCTAGTGAGCATTATCATGACCACATTTTTATAGAATTAATGGCCCAAGGTCCCTAATGTTGCAAGCACTTTAAGCATCGCATAAAACTTAAATGAACAATTTCCCATTCTTGCCTACCCCAAAACAACCAAGGGGCGGGCAGACAACTGGAACAGATCATACCACTAATGTGGAACACTCAAACTATAACTCCCTTCTGACTATTTTAACTGAGTAAAAATGGGAAATTGACAATCTGAAGGAAGGTTGTTTTGATTGGGAAGCAGCATGTGCATCACTTCCATGTTGAATATGTAGACTATGAAGTATAAAATCTAGACTTGAGCACATTGCCAGAGTTAATTCGGTCGGCAGTGCAGAGTCTAACTAATATCTAGTTACTTCTTCTTCTTCTTCTCTTGCTCTTGAAGGTTCATAACACATATGTTCTCATAATTCTTTTTGGCACGGTTACAGGATATTAGAGATTTTATGCTGCCATTGAGTGGTTGTTTGTTTTGCATGGGTTTTGTTGCAGGACTTACTCAAGCAGAAGATAACCCCAAATATTTATGTTTTCAACAGCCTGATGAACGTGAATGCCCATGATTTGAGCTACATATTGCATGTACACAAGAATATGCGAGTAATGCTCTCTCTCTCTCTCTCATTCTCCACACATATATGAAGTTTGCTCCATTGTTTAGTGTCCATTGGCAGTTCATTAATTTGGGATTTTCCATGTACAATGATATTCAAACTATCAAAGTGAATAAGATAAATCAGCTTCACAAAGCTTCAGCCCTTTTAAAAAATTTGTCTCGCCATGTTGTTTAACCAAAGATACATGATAACATACTCCTAGTTGTTAGCATGCTCACTGTGCTGCTGCATACTTTGCCTGTTTCCTTCTTTCAATCTTCTTTTTATTAAATCTATTGATTACGTTAAGTGTCATGCTCATAGCATTACTATTTCTTTTCCTCTTTGCGGTAGATATGTGAAGAAAAAATCCATGAATTAGTTAGCCAGTAAAGTATACTCTATAGGTTAATTAACATTATCTATAATTTTAATATTTAATTATTGGTTGAGTGCATATAAGTTTTCTTGTTTATTCAGATCAGTTGTACTAACTTTTAAACTTTTTATCTCTTATATTTCCAGAATCTTGGCGTCATGGAGGATATGGCATCTTATAATATCCTTTTGAAGGCATGCTGTCTTGCTGGCAGAGTTGATTTGGCCCAAGACATTTACATGGAAGTACAACATTTGGAATCAACAGGAGTGTTGAAGTTGGATGTTTTCACTTACAGCACAATTGTGAAGGTAACTTGTTGTATATGAATATTAATCTCAATGTCTCCATCTTCTCATGATTTCATAGCTATTGCATATTTCATAGATTTATTTTTCCTTTTTCTGGTGGAGTGGAGATCTTTTATTTGTGACTCTTTCACAACTTATTTTTTGGACATCTTCATGGCTTATGCATTAATTTCCAGGTCTTTGCGGATGCAAAACTGTGGCAAATGGCACTACGCATCAAGGAAGATATGTTGTCAGCTGGTGTGGCTCCTAATATTGTTGCATGGTCATCATTGATCAGAGCCTGTGCCAATGCAGGTCTTGTAGAACGGGCGATTCAATTGTTTGATGAGATGCTGTTGGCTGGCTGTGAACCCAATACACAGTGTTGCAACATCCTTTTAGATGCTTGTGTTGAGACTTGCCAGTTTGACAGGGCCTTCCGTCTTTTCCAGTCTTGGATGGGAGGTAGAGTCTCAGAGACTATTGGTGAATGCAATATTAATTTAAATGCAGAGCATGGAGTCAAAAATTGCAGTACTAGTGTGCCAACTGGCATATCTACTTCATGCCACTTGAACTATCCTAGGAAGTTTCCCTTTACACCCACAACTGCAACATATAATATTTTGATGAAAGCTTGTGGTACTGATTACTACCGTGCAAAAGCTTTGATGAATGAGATGAAAGTAGTAGGTCTTTCCCCTAATCATATAAGTTGGTCAATTTTGATTGATATATGTGGAGGCTCAGGCAATGTAGAAGATGCCATACGGGTAATGTATAAACTAATCTTAATCTACGTCAATTTTTGCTCTTCCTTTTTGAATAATTTTTCGTTATTGTGCTTAGCTAAATATTTACAGTAGAATCATTCCTGCAGCTGGTGAGAACTGGAGCCAAAATACCAATAAAGAAAGAAAATTAGCCAATTTCTTTGTGCTCCCTTGGTATTCATTCACAAATCTAAGTTCTCTAATAACTACTCTTTCGTCCAATGCAGATTTTCAGATATATGCTTGGTGCTGGAATTCAACCAGATGTTATTGCATATACAACAGCCATCAAGGTTAAATTTTTCTTCTTATGCTAGTTTGGTGGTTGTAAAATGGTTGTGCCAATGAGCTTGGGCTCAAATGGCATTTCCTCCTCTCGTAATAATGAGATGGGGGTTGAGGTTTTGGATGCAAGTCCCATTGGGTGTGTGTTTAACTTAAGGTTGTCCTCATGAACACTTTTTTTTTGGTATTATCTCAAATCTATTGGACCTAGATATTTATGTGTTGTGCCCTTTGGTTTATAGGTTTGCGTGGAAAGTGAAAATTTGAAGCTAGCATTTTCATTATTTGAGGAAATGAAAAACTATCAAATACGTCCAAATATGGTAGGTGATTATAGTCAATCTGCTTCTATTATAGTTGTATAAGTGTGAATTTAATGATTGTAATGTCACAAAGAAATTGAGTGAAGATGTGTGTTGCTGCCATCTGGATGAGGCTGTTCTATTATGTTGAACTGACAAAAGAATTTTGTATTTTCTGAATGTGATTCTGAATTGTATTGTGATGAAATATTACATGAAATTAAGGTAGTTTTGTATTGCATTTGGGCTACAGTTTTGCATACAATCATCTTGAACATCATTCTTGCTTCCAAAAAAAAAAAGAAATTTAATAAATAAATCATTAATGGCATTCTGAAAATTGTGACTCAGCTCACCATAGATAACTTGTTTAAAGTTGTTTCTTTTCAGGTGACTTATAATACTCTTTTAAGGGCCCGCAGCAGATATGGGTCCTTGGATGAAGTACAACAATGCCTGTCTGTTTATCAAGATATGCGGAGAGCAGGGTATGACAGCATAAATTGATCATAGAAATATTTATTGCATTCATATTACCTTTTTCCAAATAAATATGAATATGTTTTATAATCCTTTATTTACCATAATTATATTGATTTATTAAGTACTGTCAAGTCTTGTGCAATATTGCCAAGAGCATTGTAGCTCAACTAGCACCTCTTAATTTTTCTAATTGGGACATTTAGGGTTTAAATTTCTCTTTCCCATTATAACTATCGAAAAAAAAAAATTTCCTGTGCAATACCAGGTTTTTTGGTGTCTCCTGCTTTCCACACTGGCAGCAGAACCTCTTTTTTTTTTCTCACATTCGTGAATGCCACTTTATGCTGCTCATCAGGGATGTATATATTTTAACTATTTGTGTCTCGTAGTCATTATTGTACCCAAAGCTGTCTTGCATATTCCGATTGTCTGATGAGGTGCAAGTTTCTACGAGAACTTATATTCTCTCCATGGCCAAGCACCTCAGACTCATCTAGATAAAATTGGGGCAATTTTGTCACTTCCAATTAGTGAGGATTGAAGAGTGCATTCGATTATGTAGTGTAAACTGATGTAACCGCCCTATGGTGTACTGAACTCATATGAACCTCAAGCTGTGTTGATTGTAATGCATTGATTTGTTACACATCTTTGTTGGACTGGTTTGGTCCCAGAGCAGGCATACTCATTTCTGTTACAAACTTTGGATTGCTCTTGAGATCCTCTTCTAAGCTAGGGTTTGTGTTCATGACTGCTAGGTTAGTGCAGAGATTGGTGGAGTGAATTTTTACTGCAAGAATTTGCTCAACTAAATGTATGAATAAGATTATAGGTTGTATCCTTCCATTGATAAAGCCTTTGCTAAACCTTATTTTATTTATATACATAGCACAACACTTTTTTTTTTATAGGTAAAATTAAATTTGAAGTTGAATTTTGTTAAATTACTACATACATAGCACAACACATGAGTAATGTACTTACGCTAAGAGTCTTGTAGTTTGGTAACATTGTCTGGTCTCCTTTATAATGAGAATTAGAATTCAAGCCCTCCTCCCCCTTTTGTTGTAACAAATGAATTATTATTATTGTTATTATTTTAAAAGGGACTAATGAACATAACTATTTTAAAATTGCATATGTATGCATGGACATGTAGAGAATATTCAGCTGTTATTGGCTTTGCCCTTTATGTTGAGAGGAACAACAAGCAACATCCTTCTCATTTGTCTTTGATAATTAGACATTAGTTAAATGAAATCTTCCTGTTAATCAAGCATCTTTATGTAGGTACAAACCCAATGATTATTATCTTGAGGAGCTCATAGAGGAATGGTGTGAAGGAGTAATACAAGACAACAATCAGAACAAAGAAGAGTTCAATTCCTGCAACAAAACCTACTTAGGAAGACCTCAAAGTTTACTTCTTGAAAAAATTGCAATGCACTTGCAAAAGAGTAATTCTGAAAGCCTCACAATTGACCTTAAGGGGCTTTCAAAGGTAGGGTTAACATCATATAGTGAATTATATGTTTGGCAAATTTACCTTTGAAATTGGTACCAAGCATGGATTAAAGCCATGTTTGTGTAGTACAGGTTTGAAGGACTAGATTCTTGCTTACCTAGATTGTAATAAAGTCTGTTGTTATAACTGTGCCTGTTTGTACTGTTTCAGAATTGTATCAACTCTATCCTCTCAAGCTATTTCTCATCAACTTCTTTGTAATATGTATCAACAGGTTGAAGCTCGCATTGTTGTTCTTGCTGTTCTACGGATGTTCAAAGAGAACTACCATACTCATGGTATAAATGAACCTCTAATAAAGATATTTTCATGACATTGAATCACATGAAACTTTCCTGCATGGTCCTTTCAACTTACATAGTGTTTGACATAGCCAACAATTGTCATATAAATTCAACATAAAATATAAGTCGGGTTTAGTCTATAAGTAAATTGAGACAAGGGAGGAGTTAGAATCCAGAACCGAGCTTACATGTTGACATTTGATTGATTTATTTTTGTAGGACATTCAGTAAATGATGACATATTGATCACCTTAGGAGTCAGTAAAGCAGTCACAGATCCAGCAAAGCACAATTTCGAGGTGAAAAGTGCAATAATCAAACTACTGCAGGATGAATTGGGGCTTGACGTTCTTTTAGCAGGACCAAAGAATGCACTTAATAAAAAGACAAATTCAGAATCCCTTCTTGCATCAGATTTAAACTTCGAACAATTGACACGAAAAAAGAGTTTATTAACAGAGCTTGAAAGTTCCCCTAGGAGACCAGATGTTGTACAAAGGTTAAAGGTCACAAGGAAATCGTTGCAACATTGGTTGCAGAGAAGATTAGGCGCCATCAGAAGATGATTATTTTTGTATGTGAAACCACTTGTAGAGTCTGTACATGATATCATATGTACTATATTCTTAGTAAATGCATTGTAATACCATAAGTCACCAATTGTAAGTTGTACAACAATTAGATGTAATTTGCAAGATCATAAAATAGAAACAGCCTTCTTCTCATTTATCCTTTTGCCTCTTTTCAAATTGGCCAGTTTCCCAATTTAGACGTGAATGCATTCTCAAAACACATAAATTGCTACTATTATAAAAGACACATTGAAATTTCATCACCACTAAACTAAACAAACAACGACCCATTTCTCATTCCAACAAGAAAACAAGGGATACATAGAATTAACTCACAGCCAATCCTGCTGCTGCAGCTTCAGCGGCAAGTAAACCTCAGACAAATACTGAAACCCGAACGTACTCAGCGCCTGAATTTCCGCCTTCTGCTTCGTCTTCACCATCAAACTCAACTCCTCAACCCACCCGGGATTCTTCTTCACAAAATCCTCCTCCAACAAATCCTTCCCGGTCTTAACATCCTGGTCAGTCATTGGCAACCTACACTGCTCCGGTATCTTATACTTATCCAAATCACTCGGCCTAACCCCCAACCACTTAATATCCGGCGTAGTCAAATTTGAACTATCATAAGACATATTCTTCGAACCACACCCGTAAACCGACAAAATCTTCAACCCATATGGATCACTATCCACAAGAGCAAGAACAGGAAGCTTCAACTCCATCTTCATTTTCCTCAAAAACAACCTGGTAGCCACATCAGGCTGGCCCTTAGCCGTGATAATTATACACGGAAATCGATTATAAAACCGATCCTCAGCTAATCTCATGTAAGCAGCATCCTTCTCAACCAAGAGAATAAACAGAGCATCGCTCTGCATATCCCCAACTCGATCAATATTAGGCGGTATCGCCTTTCCGCCCATTCCCATTTTCGTGCAATCAATCATATCACCATTGTCGCTGAAAATCAGCCTCCCGATGACGACGCCTTTCTCGGCGGCGATCACGTTGAGGCTCGATCGAGTGCAGCCGAGAATGCAGGAGACGTCGTCGAGGACGGTATCGGATTGGGACTGGTCTTGGAAGAGCTTGACGTCGGTGTAGAAGAGGTCACGCTTGGTGACGTGGATGTTCTTGGCGCAGAGCTGGTGGACGAGCTGGATGATGCGGGTGGTGATGGTGGTTTTGCGGACGGTGGAGATGTTGGCGTAAGGGCGGAGGGTGGTTTTGTCTTTGAGGACGATGCGGTCGAGCTCGGGGACGTAGAGCTGGTTGGTGGCGGAGCGGGACGGGACGTCGAAGCCGAAGCCGTTGCCGGCGAGGATGGAGCGGGCGATTTTGAGGATTTGGGATTCGATCTCGGATTGGACGGAGAGGAGGTTGAGCTCGGAGACTTCGCGGCATTTGGCGTCTAGGTCGATGTCGGCTAGGGTTAGGGTTTTGGTGGAGGAGGAGGATGCGGCGGCGGTGGCTGCGGTGAGGTCTTTCAGGATTTGGAGGATGGCGGAGTCGGGTTTTAGTTTGTTCTTGAATGGGAGTCGGGTTTCGTCGTCGGAATCCGCGTCGGCACGGCGGCGTTTCCTTTTGCCCTTATCCGCCATTTTCACACAGAGAGAGAAAAATCTGTTGGGTGGACTGTGGATATGAGTAAAAAGAGTCGAGTGGTAAGGCGGGAAATGACTTATGGCATCTATTTAGTGTTAGTTTTGTCTTTATCTTTAAAAATAAGTTTTTATCTTTTTTTTGCTAAATAAAAATAAATTTTTTCTTAAAAATTTGTATTGCCAGGGTTAATAATTATGAATTACGAATTATGGGAGAAAGTCCCTCGTACTTCTGGTGCATAAAAGATTTTTCTGAATTAAGGAGCTTTTTCGTTAGGAGTTCCAAACTCCAACTTTAGCCTTAAAATTGTTTTTAGCTTTGAAGAGTTTCTTAAAGCTCATTATATCAAAATTGCCAACTAAAAAGAGTTTCATTCCCTCCAAAAGAAAGAAAATTAGACAAACCTTAAAACACTATTTACTATAATTTGTCAAGGACATAGTTTATGTCCAGTGCATTAGTACATAAGATACATTAAGATGTGAACACGTGTCAAGTTTTATTCCTTTCAAAATGAAAAGTAGATAGACCTTAAAGTACTATTCACTACAATTTGCCAAAGACACGGCTTGTGTCTTGTGTAATAGGATGTAAACACATGTCAAGTTGACACATGGACATAAGCTTAACCCATTTGTCAAACACTCAAAACTCTACTTCTTAGAACAATGACAAAGAGACACTTATTCCAGTCTATATAGTCCTCAAGAATTCAAAATGTTTGAAAACTTGTTTTCTAAGGTAATACAGACATATCTAACTCTCTTCTCTTACAGAAGATACTTGAATTTCTAACCAAACAAAAAAAAAATCACATAAACAGCAGCAACAAGCATGACAAATTATGCTTCAAAGAGAACTCCCCATGGAGAGTTGAACTTATGACTTATCACATAAGAAACACCATATCCTCTCAGAGACCAAACAAAAAAGGAACAAGTTATCTTCTTTAAAAAAAAAATGAATAGCAAGTGATCTAAGCCTTCAAATTTTATTCACAGAAAGCATTGCAGATATCTTGGACGATACCATACCTTTGAAGTTTGTTTTAAATAGTAAATCTACCGTGGATGGCAAGTGAAAGAGTTACAGCCTGATGAGGAATGTTTTGCCATGCCAAAGAACCAATTAATCACAGTATCTCGTCATTTAGTACTTTCCTAAGCACTTTTCACAATAATGTCTCATTTGAATATTCCACCCATTGAATTCTATCACTTCTAACCACGTTGAACTTGAAATTTCCAAAATTGTGAATTGTGAACAATCCATTCTCCAAAATTTTTAATAGGGTGCCAACTTTTCATGCCACAGAGACAGTGGAAACATCTCCAACCAAGTGCTTCCAAGTAATAAGCTTAAGATTTTTCTTCCAAGCACAAGAGTATTTGTTGTCATTTTACCACGGCACCTTTGGCTAAATTTACATATCGATGTCCTGAGGTTAAGGACTTCCTGACTCAAATTCTCAAATCCTGATTGCATAAAAAATGTCCTCAAATTTTAAGAATTGGCTGGTGAAATTTACCTCTTGTGATAGTTTAGTATCCATTGAGACTTTTCCTGTTATAAAGTTGAGGCAAATTTATGACACGACATCCTCAAATCCCTTTTATTGTAACTAATCATATGATACACTTTTATTAGTGACTGTAGTGCACAAGTTGGTAATAATATATGTAACCTAATATCTTTTATAACAATGAAATTTGCCAGAGCTCCTTGTATAGGATTCCAATATACATGAAGTCACTGCACAAGGTAGGAAGCACCCATAACAGAACAAGATCAGTGGTATGAGGTAAATATGCAAATAGAATGCAAAAGTGAATTAACTCAATTAAGAGCTACTAGATAGAAAGTGAAGACATGCCTTACTTTCTCCTTCATGAGCAACATGCTTTCAGAATATCTTCAATATCGGGATCATCCCCGGCTTCTTTGTCCTACTCATATAAACAAGTTTAACGTGATGTTAGAACTTGAAGAGATGCGGAAACTCGCATATGAATTTACAACTTAGAAAGTGGAGTCTTTAGAAACTCCCATGTTCATGCCACAAGAAAAAATATTTAGCTAAGCATCAAAGTGTTGAAATACTTGAAGCTTTGTCTGTGCATTAGAAAATAAACAGATTGCTTCCATTGTCATCAAGTGTCCAATTTCCAAACCACAACTAAGATTTTGTTTTAATAATATTCGCAGGTCAATGTCCATGATATGTATCAATTGATCAGTAATAAATGTGTGCCGTGCTATGATTACTCTTCTCAGTTGGAGCTTCAATTTAAAGTGACCATGGCTATATTGATGATCAACATTGTTCTTGCAATCAGGACAAAAGGAAAGAGAGCAGATTAGGATGGAGGACTCTATTACCTTATGAATGTATGAGATGTTACTTTTGCCAGGACCTGCAACTATAATTCCACCTTGCTGCCTGAGAAACAACCAATTTTGTATCTGTTAAAAGGAATAAAAAAGAAATAGAGAAATTTGAAAATAACATGCTGAGGTGAGGTATGATAAGAAGAAGATCAGCATTTTCTATGCTGTCACGATTCACCTCGGAAAAACACAGCATAACACTCACATGGGACAATGTTTGGGTCATAATAATAAGGTGCATCAAATAAATCTGAGTTGTATTGGATGTAGGCCTCAGAATCTTCAGATTTCCATGTACAACTTTTATTCTACCAAAAGAAATATTCAGCGTCCTGCCAGATTGCTTTGGTGTTCCTTAGAATGTTCTTATCTTTCAATCATTCAAGCAATTTCAGTTACACAACTATAACTATAATGAATTCTATAATATTATTAAGTGGAGTAAAGATATCAAGAGAGCCAGGTTCTTTTTTACTTTTTGATTACCGCCTAAATTCTTTGCACCATTTCTAGTTCATTTAGATCAACATTTGTATTAAAGATGATGATAATTCCTCCCAATGAATATGTTTGTTAGCTCAAAATTTAACTTCAACTTTCACGAAGAGACAATTTGTGAGTCTTGTCATCCTGATCCATAAGCATTACTTCTAACAAAATAGTTCACATACCAGCCGCCTCTGCTCACAGTGTCCCTTTCAAATGAAAGCTTCCAGTCTTGTCGATAACCTTCCAAGTACAATTGAATTATCTTGAGACCTGCCTAGAGTGTCATGGAAGCAACTAAATTAAGAAGTCATAGGTACAGTCACAAAATTTCATATTTTCATGAACAAGTCATCTTTAAACCTATAGTAATATGCAATATTGTGTTGATAAAGAACACACAATTCGTCTTACATACTTTGGGAGTAAATGTAGTTAAAACCCCAGAAACAAATTCCAGCGCCTTGTATGATGAGTGGTTAGGATCTGCATAAACTTCTGAAAAGAATAACAAAGTTTCATTACCAAGCTGCAACATGTGTATATTTGGCTGCAAGACAAGTTTATACAGTTGGAGTTGCTGAGCAGGTTTCTCTTTCAACTTTACACCACTACTTCAATTAAAACCCCAAAGTTTTTTCAATTCACTATGATTTGCAGTGATGCTGATGCATATGATACCATCATGATTCATGACTGCCCCTGTCACCCCTTTGATGTCCTTATCTTCAACATCAATATTATAATCACTATCACCCTCATCATCAATAGCAAATGGATTATTCATTCTCACCCATATGGATTTACATTGAAGTAGAAATGAATATCCAATGACAACTTCAATCCTCTGTCCACCCCCCCCACCCCACCCAAAAAGAAAAACTAAAAAAAGTGGCCTAAAAATTTATCAGGTTTTCTGTCCTTATTTCACATACCCCATTGAGAGTAGACTAATAATACAATTTAAACTACTTCCATGTTATAATTCACAGAATATACGAATTCTTTGGAAACATACCTCCCTTGAATTTTGTTTGCTCAGAAAATGCTCTTGCCTACATCAAATTACAGCTAATGGTTATGTCAAAGTTTTAGAGAGAAATAAATTCAACGAACCATCACATATTTAAGTTACAGTAGAAAAGCCAAATACAAACAAATGGAGAATAATACCAAAAAAAAAACACTTTTGGTACTTCTGCCCAGCGAACACAAAATTTGGATGGGACATTTGCCTCATGAAACTTCCATAGCATGCAAATAGATCTAAAATAACTTTTTTTTCCCAATGGGTGGTAAATAAATAAATAAATTATTTGTTGCTTCCATAATTAATATATCATTTTCACAACTCCTACCCATGCTAGTTTAGGCCCCCCTTTATCACTTTTCACTCTCTCAACTTGAATTAAATTATTCTTTCTCACAGATGCATGCATTAGTCTATACAGCATATGATCAAGCCATCTTAAGAGTCTCTCTCTTTCATCTTTTTCTCAATATGAATCACTCTTAGATTTATATAGATGACTTCATTATTTATCTTATCTTTCCAAGTGTTCCCACTAATCCATCTTAATATTCTCAGGATTCCAACAAATGCTTGTGCACAATCATTACATACTTAATTCATCAAATAAGCAGACACACGTAAGCAATTACTAACAACTCAATATGCGTTTTCAGGACATACCTGATCAACACTGCCAGGTCCAATTATAACTAGTGCCACACCAGATGCATCCATGATATCCTGTCAACATATCAAACATGTCAGAACTGTGGAAAGGGACTAGGCATGTTGTATACAAAAGGTAGTATTTCCCAATTTATCATTTGCAACAAATAAATAAATAAAGAAGATAATAAGCCTCTTAGACTCACCTATCACCCAAGATAAACATGCTTAAGAGCTACTACCCATGTTTTGGACTTCCCTTCTCACCTGGATAAGGTGGTAAGTTAAGGCATGATCCTCCCACCCCCGCCTCTCTGTGTGTTTGTGTGTGTGTGGGGTGGTGGTGAAGCATTAAAATTCCATGTGAAGGAGAAAGCGTTGACCTTACTAGAACATTCCCTTAGACTAACCATTGAGTAAATTAATCACCTGTGCATATGCAGCTTAATGTAATAAAAAATAAAACTATCAACTGCAAGAATCCAATGCTTTCTATCGAAACTGACCAATTGGTTGCACTCCATCATCTTTGAATTTATCTTCCGTATACAACACTGTTGAAATACCAACTCAGAGACCTTTTTCGTTTATTTTCAGCTCATCAACAGTGTTCATAAATTCATTTTTTGTTAATCAGGAATCCACTATAGCCCACATTAAAAGGAAAATGCAGATTTTAAGTCGAAATATATTTTATTACAGTATGAATGAGCCCCTACTAATTTAATTCAAATGTTTTCGTTTACCACTCAAAACAGACAAGGGCAAAAACATGGCTTCTTTAGTCCTCACCTTCTTGGAGGCAAGATAATCAGCCCGTTTGCGGCAAAAGACACATCTGGAAATAAAGACAAGCACTATAAGCAAAAATTTGGAAAAAAAAAAAAAAAAAATTGCTTCTTAAAACTTAGTGTCCAAATTCTAAATTAAAGAACAAATTTTTATTAAATTCGGGCGTTGATTGCAAAATTTTGGTAGTTTATGGTGCGCATTATAAATGCCCTCATAGTAGAGGATGAAAAAAAAAATTGCATCCAAAATCTTGAATCAGCTATATTTTATAGAGATTGATATGTATGCAAAATGTCTAAGAAAATCACCCGAAATGGCGAGCAAAAGCCACAACAGCTTTCCTATCTTTCCAGAGTTGAGAAATTGGAATCCCATTTCCATTTAAATCGAAGACTTTCACTGTATCAAGTAAAGTTGAGCTATCTTCACTCACCTCCGAAGTTTCAATCCCTGAAATTGGAATTTTCGTTAATTGAGTTTTTTTTTCCAATTCCAACGAACAAAAAAAAAAAGACAAGAGTATATATATACAGGACTTGTATACACATTAATTTTCTCGAAAAGCAGAGGTTGTGGAAGAATTACCGGGAGAACCAGACACAGCGGAAGGTACGAGGCGGCACTGCCGCGTTGAGAGACTGAAAGTTTTGTTGGGGTGGCTGAGAGTTTGATACGATAGCACACGTGTTGAAGTGAGATTGGTGTTGGTGTTGGTGTTGGGGTGGACAAGATTGTTGGGGGAGAGTGTGGTAGACAGAGAAGTCGCCATTTTTAGGATCGGTCTCACAGTTTCAGAGAAGCAGAAGAAATTGTCAAGTAAAAAATTTTGTGGCTGCGTTGCTGAACTAGTGGCCGAGTTTGTGACCGTTGGTTGTTAAATAGTTATTTGTGGGAACAGTAATTACACGTGGCAGTCATGTGCTAAGTTAATTCTTCGCATAAAAAGGTCTAGAGACACGTACTTTCCTACAACTAGTTAACATGTCATGTATTAATTTGATTAATTTCCACAAATGTCACGATAACAAATATGCAAGTTGTATTAGAGTGTATGTCCACATTCTTGATAACATCTCTTACCAAAAAAAATATTCTTGATAACATCGGTTGCATTAGTGGGCATACCAACAACAAAATGTCTGAACGCTCTGAACGCTCTCTCTCGCTCAAGGAACAAGCAGAACTTGCCCGTAGCAATAAAAAAGTTAAAAACGTGAACCATGCCGGATTTTGTGAAGGCCAAAGCTCTGGGTCTTCATCTCCTAGCTTCGCTGGGGGTACTGGAAGCCATAATGTTTCATTTAAAGATAAGCTTTTGGGTGAAATACCAGATGCTTACACGCAGGCATTCGGTTTTGAAGAGTTCATGGATGATGATGCCGAGTCGGACGATGAAGTGGAAGCGCTCAGGCAGGGGATGGTAGCTGTGAAGTTCTCGAAGGAACTCAAACAGGAGATTCGAAGACCATGGATGAGAGTAGGACTGATCTTGGGTCGGGTCAGGTCGGGTTTACTGTGACCCGAAACCCGACCCGATAGAAATCGGGTTTGTCTCTCTTAAACCCGACCCGAACCGAAAAAACGGGTCTGTAATCGGGTCGGGTTTTCGGGTATCGGGTTGGGTCACGGGTTGGACTTTTTTTTTTTTTTCTTTTTTCTAGCTGTTCATAACGTCCATATCAAAGCTGTGCCTCACTAACAAATGGCACCCTGTTGCCTTTTAAGTATGAACAAAATCATAGCATTTAGATGTTTGCTACCAAAAGGTCCAAAACCTTTGATGAACTAAATAGAACAATCCAACAAATTTACTTGCATCAGTGTATGCAATGCATGTCATCAGTGTATGCCATGCATGTCAATGCAATTTACTTGCATCAAATTTCAATCAAATCACCCAGGAAACACAAACTCTAAATAGAACCAACCAAAATAATACCAATCAACAAAACAAATTATAATCCAAATAACAATTCAACTAGCTAAAATTCAGATACTTCAACAAAAAAAAGAGAGCCTTAAACCAAATAACACAATCCTCTCCAAACTTTCATTTAACACAAATTTTTGTCACTCTCTCTGCTACTGATCTGAATGAATGAGTTAAATGTTGGGTCTCAGATTTGTTAGATCACCAACTGCCTCTACCAAATGATTGACAAAAGCCTTGCCATTCTCAGTTGAAACTTGAAAGAAAATTTTATACATCCTTGCTTGCTTGATGTGAAGCCCGGATTGGTGAATCACCCTTCTGCCTATACATGACTGCTGAGGCTAGAATCTGCACCAGTAAGACATGCATGCATTATTTATGGACTTAAAAGTTCAAAATAATAATAAAATATATCAGAATCAGTAAGGCATAGAGAGGTCAGAATCAATATATGTCACCACAGGGAAATCAGAATTATTGAATCCAAGTATTTCTAACACATATTCAATTCAACAGTGAACCTAATATCATATTAATTAATCCTAACACAAACAAAATCCAAGAAAAACTCACCAATGTATGTAGGCAGATCAGTCAATATTAGTAACAGTGCTTGATGGTGAAGGTGATGCTGCTGAAGGTGAAGCTAACTTCGCTTCCAAAAAAGCTTCAAAACATTTAGAAAAACAATATATATTAAATTCCATTTAATGCACTAACAAGATATATTAAATGCACAAGATATATTAAATTTTAGTTAAAGCACAAGTTAATAAATTTTAAGAACATTACATTTTCCATAATCTTCAAATAGCTCAACATCATCCATGGCTTGTCGAAGCGAAATTTGCACTGAAGATTGAAGCCAATTTTGAGTACATATGAGAGATTGTACCATCTCAGGGGCAAGTGAACTACGGAATGGGTCTAGTATACGTCCTCCCGTACTAAATGCCGACTCAGAAGCCACAGTAGAAACAGGTACAGCCAACACATCTCGTGCCAGTCGAGATAGTATACTATACTTATTAGTATTACACTTCCACCAAACCAGTATATTAAAGGTTTTGTCATTTTCCCCTTCAATATTCTCCATTAAGTATTTTGCAACCTCATCTACACACCCAACAGGTTGTTTTCCTTGCCTAAAAGCCTTGTATTGAGAGGCAATAAATTTGTCTGGATCATCATCATCATCATCATCAACATCAACACCTTCCATCCTTGATATCTCACTCGCATTTTGTATAAACACATATGATGAATGAGTTAAATTATAATGCTCATACAAGCGTTTCAATACACTTTCCACACGGTCAATAATATCCTTAGCAACATTCTCCCCATACAAATTTGATAAACAATAATTCAAATAATCTAATTTCTTTCGAGGATCAAGCACCACAGCAACATACAAAAGCACATTTCCCTTCTTTGATGAATCCTCCCCGCTCCCCCAATACTTGTCAAACTTCTCTTTCATTGTTTTTGCCATTAAGTACAAAAAATGGTCCTCACTCCTAGAAAAGAAATCTATCTTTCTTTTAATCATATATATCTCATCAAAGAAAGCATTTGATGTCACATACAAGGAACCCGAAAACCTCTTTGTGGCATTATAAAAAAGTTTTAAAAACTTAACAAATTTTCTACAAGTCTCCCAATCATCCTCATTTGGAGGTCTCCTATCATAGTCCCCATCCCGAAAGTTTAGAATATAATCAAGATCTTCATATTCCATCCGCTTGAATGCATGTTCAAACTTTTCAGCTTTTTCCAACATTTTATAGGTAGAGTTCCATCTAGTGGCCACATCCAAACATAGAATAGCCTTTGACTCTATTTTCATTTTCTCCACACACCTTTTGAAAGTTTGTAACCTATTTGGAGAAGCTTTCACATATCTAACCGCATGACGCACCCTATCAATTGACTTATTATGATGTTTTAAGCCATCGGTCACAATAAGATTTAGAATGTGAGCACAACACCTCACGTGAATAAATTCATTTCCTAAAACAGTACATTTCCACATATTAGTAGCTTCTTTCAAATAACTAATGGCTACGTCATTTGAGGAAGCATTATCCACCGTCAAGGTGAAAATTCCCTCAATATTCCACTCTTCTAAACAAGATTCAACCATTTTGCCAATGGTTTTTCCCTTATGGTTATCAACAATACAAAAATTCAAAATTCTTTTATGTAACTTCCAATCATCATCTATAAAATGACAAGTAAGACACATATAATTAAAATTTTGTGTAAAAGTCCTAGGCACTAGATTTCCCTCCTCTACATTCTTGGACAATGGGTCTTGTCCATCTTGCAGTTCATTAAAAAGATATTCAAGACAAATGGGTGTATGGTTTTTTAAATTAGATGTCCCATAAATTTTGCTATCAGCCATGTACTCCTTACTACAATATATACATCTTGCCTTAGTTCTACCTTCCTCATCTATAAACTTTTCAAAGTGGTCCCAAGCAGTTGATGGTGATTTTCTCTTATTAGGATTAGAAGAAGATATCACCTGTGGTGGACGAGGAGGTCTCATAGTTGGTCTTGCAGTGGCAAGATCAGGTTGTGTAAGCTCCATTGAATCCATGACCTATTACCACACAAAACAAATCAATCATTAAAAATTATTACAGTTCAAGAATTCAAGATTCTCCATTTCCTGAAATGTAATTCACATAACTTGAGAACCAATTACTATTAGATACACAGACAAGACAAGTAATGAGATCCATTGTAGCTAAAACACAAACTAAGAAAGATGAGCAACAGAGACATTAGTAATCTATTAGTCTATGCAACTTAATATTTTGTAGCTACAACACTACTGTTACATTAGTAAGTGTATCATCATCTATACTAAAAGAACCAAAACCACTAGTATAAAAAGGCAAACCACTAGTATTTTGTCACACTATGAAATGGAGGATGCATATATCTGTTGCATAAGTAATTATTGCTATTGTTAAAGCTCTAGAGTCCTTATTCATGCTTTGGCCGAAGATTGACCAAGTACTAACAATCAATTTGTTAAATTACACAGAACTACATGTTCACCCAAATTTTACCACTCCTTGCCATGTTATCAGAGATAGAGATACCAATATGTGAATCCATTAGGCATTCCACAATCCACATGGCACCAACCCTTCTAGCATGTACTTGGTAAAAGCAAGACATAGTTTCTAACAACACGGTTGAAACTTGAAACCAAACAACAATACTACTAAGTACTAACTACCAACCTTACCTGTGTTATTAGCGCAAAATTTCGAGTATGAATTGTATAAACATGTGAAGCACGCAAAATGTACAACCATATAAACAAGAAAAACTAAACCTTTTGTTGGTTTTTTCATAAACAAGCAAGAGTATAAGAAACTGATCAGATGGTACAACAATACAAGAAAATAAGGTAGTACAAGAAGACAGGAACATTACACAGAATCAACAACCCCTTTGGCTTCCATAAGCCTCCACATATACCAAGACTACTGTTATTATTTTTAATAGAAAAAAATCCATGGAACTTAATATTGAAACCACAGGAAAATATTCAAACACTACTGTTACATTAGCAAGTGGGTCATCTATCCAACCTTTAGATTTATTTTTTCATCTGCACACTTCTTCTTCTTTTTCTCACTAACCAAACAACATACAAAAACCCCCCATTGATTATAAACATATATACACCGAAAATTAGACAATGATTCCTATATATAAAAGAGGTACAATCTAAAAATTGAACACAAAGTAAAGCTTTCAAATATTTTGTGGCAGAGATGACTTACACTGAGACACACGTAGAGAGAACTCAGTGAGAGAGGCAGAGGAGCACAGCTCTTTAGTTAAAAACCTAAAAAAAAATCAAAATGGGTCCTTAAAAAAACGATTCAAACCAAACCCACATCACAAAACGCAAGAAAATCAAACCTAAACAGGGTATTCACATAAAAAAAAAGTTTAACAAGACTAATCCTACGTTTGGTTGCCGAGAAAATGTGGGGAACGAACCAAAAAAGTTTAAATTTTGAGTTCAACCCACGAAAAATAACACCACTAGCAACACCCTAAAAGTGAGAAAAATATGAAAACCTGAGTTCAACCCATTTTTTCTTCCACGGTTTTCTAAGAAACCAATCAAAGAGCAAACAAACAGAGATGATAAATCTAACTGGACTGATTCTGATAATCAATTCAAAAACCCACAAAGAATTCAAGCTCTGTTTACAGTTTGTACACAAAGCAGTATATTCGACTTACACAGAGACGAAGAGCTGAGAGAGGTGGAGAGCTGAAGGAGGTGGAGAGAGTAGGGTTTTTTTCAGAAGAAAAAACCGGGTTCAGAGAAGTGAATTTATATGACCCGATGCCCGACCCGACACCGACCCGAACCCGTAAATAACCCAAAAATTAGACCCGAAACCCGACTCGAATATCCTCAGACCCGCCCAAAACCCCTCGGGTCGGGTCGGGTTTCGGGTGGGCCAGGTCACTTGCTCACTCCTAGATGAGAGCATTGATTGTGAAAGTATACGGCAGAGCTGTTGGATTAAATTTTCTTCAAGCTAGACTGTTATCTCTATGGAAGCCAGCAGGGCGTTTGGATGTTGTAGACCTAGAACATGGCTTCTTTCTCATAAGGATGTCATTGAAGGAGGATGTTGAGAATGTTTTGAAGAGAGGCCCTTGGTTTATAGGAGACCATTTCCTTTCGGTTAGACCATGGGAACCAGATTTCAAGCCTAAATCAGCCAATGTGGCTTCCATTGCCGTTTGGATAAGACTCAGTGGGTTACCTATTGAGTACTACAATGCTAAGGCTCTCCAACACATCGGAAAGGCTATTGGCAATGTACTTAGGATTGATACCTTCACGGCAACTGAATCTAGAGGTAAGTTTGCAAGATTATGTATCCAAGTTGATGTAGATAAGCCGCTTATCACTACAGTGATGATAGGGAAACTTCAACAATCTATTACATATGAGGGGATTCATAACTTATGTTTTGAGTGTGGAAGAATGGGCCATAGAAGAGAGCTCTGTCCTTTTGTTGTTAGGCCGGTGCCGTCGTGTGAGGAAGCGAAGGTGGAAGGTGCAGGCGATGGAGGTGCAAGCACACACGTTGTGCATGTTGCTGACAACGCTGAGGCAAAGGAGGGACCACATGGAAAGGACGATGCCGTTCGAGATGATTTGCGTGAAGGATCGTATGGTCCTTGGGTGGTTGTGGCACGTAGGAAGAAGGAGACAAAATTCCAAAGGAGTAGTGGGTCTTTACCTGATCATGGTCTAACTTTTGGGCAGAGGAGTAACGGCCAACAGATTGTTACTAGGAGGGATTGGGCTGGTGTGGGGAAGGATGTTGATTCCAGTGGGCTTAACAGGGAGACAAAGAGAAAGTTGTCTCCCTTAAGGATCCTGGATAAAGCCCAAGTAGAGCAGGTTATTCACAGATTAGGAAAACAAGCCCAATCCGGTCTGGCCCAAGGTGCAGGGTTGAAAGCTAAAGGTCCAAAAATTGATAAAGCCCGTAAGGTTAACTCTGTTAAGGGCATGAAGGCTGTTGCGCGTTCAAAGGCTGGATTTACTTCTTTGTTTTGTGCCGTTAGGGAAGAAAAGAAGAAGGACTGCGCTGAAATGAGAAGCAAAGTGAGTAGCGTGCCTGAGCAGTTGATGGGTCAAGCTGATGCCATTGTTGTGTCTGAGATGGGTCAGGTTGCTGTGGCTGAGATGGGGCAGGTCGCTATGTCGCAAATCAGCGCGCCGCTGCCTGAGGGAGAGTTCCGCTTCGCTGCCGTTGATGTGTCAGCGAGAGGTTCGGCTCGTAGAGAAGATACCGGAGCTTATTATGGTGATCATCAGAGTGGCCGTGAGGTGAGCAATCTGAATTGGGAGTACGGGTTGGGGCATCATGAAGATCAAGATGTGGAAGAAGGGATGGCTGACTGTAATGAAGGCTTGGTGGGCTGTTTTGGTGGTTGCGCCGACACTAGAGATGGATTACAGATAGCTCGGCCTGATCATGGGTTCTTAAGGGATGGGAGTGGGGGCCGTGCAGCTCTTGATGCGGATCAGATGGAATTGGAAGGAGGAGGTGATGGTGGGACTTCCCAATGAGGGTTGTCAAATCCCAATTCTTGTAGTCATTATGAATTGCATCATTTGGAATTGTAGAGGTGCTTCAAAACCCTCTTTTCAGAAGCGTGTTGGGGATTTGGTTCAGAAGCACAATCCGGTTATCTTGGTGGTAATGGAAACTCGTGTTGGAGGAAACAGAGCAAGGGAAATCACTGAGAGACTTCCTTTTGATAGAGCTATTCGCTCTGATGCAGTTAGGTATACTGGTGGAATTTGGGTGCTGTGGAATTCTGATAGAGTTGACGTTGCTCATTTGGCCAGCACTGAACAGGAAATTCACTTTACAGTTAAGGTACGAATTTCAAACGTTTTGTGGCTTTTCTCTGCTGTGTACGCTAGTCCTAGGTGTGCTGAAAGGCATATTTTATGGAATAACCTTATGGAAGTAGCAGACCTTCACAATATGCCGTGGGTTATAGCAGGGGACTTTAATGAGCCGTTGGTAAATGATGATAAATTTGGGGGTAGAGCGGTGAGTGTAAACAGTTCTCTTTTGTTTAAGGAATGTTTAGATAAATGTAATATGATAGATATCGGATTTGCGGGTCCTCGTTACACTTGGACTAATAGAAGAGAAATTCGAGCTTTGATTCAGGAGAGAATAGATAGGTTCTTTGTGAACCCTCAGTGGTGTTTGCTTTACCCGGATGCGAAAGTTACCCATCTCCCTAGATTCCATTCTGATCACTGCCCTATTCTGTTAGAGATGCAACCTAGAGCTAGAGGTGGGAAGAAGAGGCCGTTTAGGTTCCAAACTTGCTGGTTGTTGGACCCTACCTTTCCTGGTGTGGTTTCTCAAGCTTGGGGAGGTGCAAATAACTTTGTTGAGGCCATCGATAGCTTCACTAAGAATGTAGTGGATTGGAATAAAAATCAGTTCGGGAATATTTTTACAAGGAAGAAAATTCTGATGGCTAGGATCAATGGTATTCAGAAGACTATTGCTAATAAACCTTCTAGTTTTCTTCTCAACTTGGAAATGGATCTCCTTAGGGATCTTGACCTTGTTCTTAATCAAGAGGAGGAGTTATGGGCTCTGAAGTCCCGGGTAAATTGGCAGGTTCAGGGTGATCGCAATACTTCCTTTTTCCATGTTTCGACATTGGTTAGAAGGAAAAGGAACCAGATCATGGCAATTAAAAATTCAGTGGGGGATTGGATTCATGAAAAGGGGGATATTAAAGAGTTTATTAGAAGCGGTTTTAATGGGATATACTCGACATCTCATGAGCTTGTTTCAAGGGAAGACCCTAGTTGTTGTCAGTGCCTTGCCAGCCTTTCGAATGAGGATAGGGAGAGCATCGGTGGAGAGGTTATAGATGAAGAAATCAAGGCTGCCTTATAGTCCTTAAAGCCTTTTAAAGCCCTAGGTCCGGATGGGCTTCATGCGGGCTTCTTCAAAAAATTTTGGCCAGTAGTGGGGAACTCATTGATAGAGGAAGTTAAGCAGGTTTTTAGGAGTGGGATAATGCCTGAGCATTTGAATAAAACTCTTATTACTTTGATTCCTAAGATCCAAGGTCCGGAGACTTTAGGTAATTACAGACCTATTAGCCTTTGTAACACGATGTATAAAGTGGTAACCAAGGTCATTGTGGCAAGGGTGAGACCTTTCTTGGATAAGATTATATCTCCCTTACAGACGGCCTTTGTCCCGGGTAGAAAGGGTATTGACAATGTCATCATTGCCCAAGAAATAATTCATTCTCTTGGGAAAAAGAAAGGGAAGACAGGGTACATGGCTATAAAGATAGACTTGGAGAAGGCTTATGACAAGCTTGAGTAGGGTTTTATTCGAAACATGCTTACCAGGATTAACCTCCCCACAAAGCTTATAGATGTTATAATGAGTTGTGTGTCGACAGTCTCCACTTCCATTTTATTTAATGGGGAAGCTTTGGATCCGATTTTTCCCTCTAGAGGGATAAGGCAGGGTGATCCGCTTTCCTCTTATCTCTTCATCATTTGCATGGAATTTCTTGGTCAGCTAATAGAGGAGAAGTGCAACTTGAAGATATGGCAGCCAGTTAAAACTTCTCAAAGTGGTCTTGAATTCTCTCGTTTGTTCTTTGCGGATGACCTTATCCTATTTGCTAAAGCAGATTGGGTAAATTGTTCCGCCATTAGAGATGTTCTTGATGTTTTTTGTGATTTATCTGGGCAATCAGTGAGTGAAGCTAAGTCGAGAGTGTATTTCTCTCCTAATGTAGACAGAGACACTAGGGAATCTCTTTGTGACATTCTTGGCTTTGCTTCCACTCCGTTCTTGGGGAAGTATCTTGGCTTTCCTCTAAAGCACCCTGGCTCTTCATCCCAGGAGTATAATTTCATTCTTAATAGAGTGAAGCATAAGCTGTCGGGTTGGAAGGCTAACATGCTCTCTATGGCAGGGCGGAATGTCCTTATTCAAGCCTCACTGGCTGCTATTCCTTCGTATGTGATGCAATGTACCCTTTTGCCTGGTAGAATTTTGGATGGCTTAGATAGAGTGAATCGAAATTTCTTGTGGGGTTCTTCGGAGGTACCCAGGAAGATTCACTGGGTTGGTTGGGATAAGGTGATAAAGTCTAAAGAGGAAGGGGGGTTAGGTTGCAATCAGCTAAGGGCAAGAATATAGCTCTCCTATCTAAGCTCAACTGGAGGTTCCACTCTGAAAAGGAGGCTCCTTGGGCTAGAGTTTTGAATCTAAAGTATTGCAATCAGAGGAGAGGAGTTGCTACCAATGCTAATAGGCTTCCTTGTTCTCACTTATGGGCTACGATGAAAAAATGTATGAATACTTTCAATAAAGGTAGCAGGTGGCTGGTTGGTAGAGATAGTAGGCTTAATGTGTGGCAAAGCAATTGGACGAATGGAGGCTCTCTTAGGGATTTGATTCAAGGTCCTATCACAAGGGAGGCTAGTCTTTTAGAAGTTAAAGACTTTATGATAGATACGGGTTGGGATTGGGGGAAGATTCCTTTTGATCTTCTTGTAGAGGTTAAAAGGTTGATTCAAGCAACCCCTGTGACGTTGTTGAGTAGAGGTGTTGATAAGTTGGCTTGGTCGGGGTCTCCGAAAGGCACTTTTGATCTAAAGAGTGCTTATAGGATTGCCATGGGGGATGATTGTTTAAATTCTTTTTCAGCTCATTGGATTTGGAAAGTGAATACTCTTCCAAGGATTAGAACCTTTCTTTGGAAGTGCGCCCATAACAGCATTGGAGTTAAGGTTTGCCTCGAGAGGAGGGGTGTTGGTCATGAGACTACTTGCCCTTTATGCCAAGAAGGAGATGAAAGCATTTTACATGCCCTGAGAGACTGCCCGCTTTTAAGATGCCTTTGGATTCAGTTGGGGGTTTTACCCTCTAATCAAGCCTTTTGGAGGAGCAACCTCCATGATTGGCTCATGTTAAATAGCAAATTTAATCACAGTTTAGGTGCTTCTCATCTGCCTTGGAAAGTTGTTTTTCCTTTTGCTGTGTGGAATGTCTGGAAGAGTAGAAACAATATGGTGTTCAATGGTAAAAGCAGGAACCCGAAGCTAGACTTGGCAATTATTAACCAAGCTGTAGAATTTTTTCATTGCCTTTCCTCTCCAAGGCTTCTGACCCAGAATGTTCTGAAGAGGATTAGATGGGAGAAGCCTCTCCAAGGTTGGTGGAAGCTCAACACAGATGGTTCCTGTTGTGGTAACACAGGTTTGGCTGGTTGTGGAGGAGTGGTTAGAGATGATGCAGGTAGGTGGGTTATGGGTTTTAGTAGGAGGATTGGCTTGACTAACAGCTTTGCCGCTGAGCTGTGGGGGCTAAGGGAGGGCCTTCTGGTTTGCTGCAGCCTCAACATAAATGCTCTTGAAGTTGAGCTTGATGCCAAGTCTATTGTGGATGCCTTAAGGAATCCTTCCTATGTGAATAACGTCATATCGCCTCTTTTGGATGATTGCAAGCTTTTGATCTCTCGCATACCTCAGGTGTGTATTAAGCATTGCTTCCGTCAGGCAAACAGGTGTGCAGATAGTCTTGCTAGAATGAGTTTTTGTCTAGATTCTGATTTTTCTACCTTTGATAGTCCGCCTGTGGACTTAATTGATATTGTTGAGGATGACCTCAATGGGGTTTTCTTTAATAGGGTCTGTACTGAGAGTGTTGCTGCTTCTTAGTTTGTTATGAATCATATTTTCACCAAAAAAAAAAAAAAAAGATCTAGGTTCGGGTCATTATTCATTGGACCCATTTTTTTATACCCATACTCTTTCATTTTTTAGTAAGTATATAGTAAGGGAGGTGAGATTCAAATTACAAACATAACACTCCACTTAGAAATATTATTATGATCGGACTATTAGATGAATTTCCTTATATAATCCTTACCTTTTTTTTTTTAAACAAACATACACACACAAAGGAAAGGGAAAGGGATTCTAACACAAAGACATAATAAATTTAAGGGGAAATATAAGTAAAATTATTGTTATATGTCACAAAGTTACCATCAAAAGTGATTAAAATGGAGTTATTGTTCATGTTATGCAGTTATTGTCACTATGTATTACTGTTATTATTCAAACAGATTTTTCTTATGAAAAAAAATGGGTAGAGAGAGGCAATCTAAGTTGGCATTTTTCACCTAGAGCATGACTATAATGACACTCTACACACTAGGCCTGGACCTACAGGAGAATCCAAACGGATTTAAAAAGAAAGAAAAAAATCTGTAGAATTATCTTTTTTTTCCTATCTTTTTTTTTCTTTTATAACTATGGGGCCCTAACACATTAATCACACTGGCCCACTTCATATCCGGCTCAGGGCCTACGCCGAGGATGGTTGGGAAGGGCCCAAGTCATCCAAGAGCCTCGCCGAGGATACACTTATCCTCGGCGCACCGACGGTTGGTAAAGGGAAAATATCCCACCAACATTCTGGCCGTCTTAATGAAGACGTGACCAACGGACCCAGTCGCCTCGGTTACCTCAACTAATAGAAAGTCTATGAAGGCGGCTGAGAACTAACATAAAGCCTGTAAACTACAGATGATGGGACAAACTCCTGTACACAATGATCAGATAATTGACAAGTGGATGGTCAAGATCAACGAAAATAAGACTATATAACCAGTAAGACTCGGAAAGTTCAGGGGGGATCCGTTCGAAGAAGAGAGGCCCTCGGCTTGAGCCGAGGATAAAGATTCCTTATAAAACACTTAACCAAAAGGAGAACGATGATGGTCCGAAGGACTGAGCCCAAGTAAAGATCATTCTTACAAAAACTCCTAGTCCGATTCGTTTAGGAGGATCCGCCATAAATTTCATATGAACCGTTGTTTGCTTGTTAGATGCCTAGTCCCTCCTACCCATTCTCTACCAAATTTTATTGTCTAGGGTCCATTACATTTTGAGTCCCTACAATAACATTTAAGTCTTAAAAAAATATTAATAAAATAGGAAATACTTCTTTCTATTTTCTCTTCAATGAAAAAATAAGGTATTAAAGTATAAACTAGAGGGATTTTGAAAGTTGAGAGGCAATTGCTCCCTCAACTAGACGCTATCTTATGAGCCCACAATTTGTGATTGTGAGTAGGAGTGGGCTCTAATAATTAGTTCCCCAGCTTTGCCGTTGTGTGTGATTAATTTTTTTTAACTTGCAAACTTTATTAAATCAAACAAAGGATATCTACAATAATGCGATCAGTCTTGCGAGCATCTAGGATGGTTTTAGGAGGATTCATGCTTATTAAAACAAAACTAGCTTTTAAGCGTAACTGCAAGCTTGGCAACAATGTGGGATGCAAAATTAGTTTTCTCATAACCTATTTAAAATTACGAGAGAAGATTTTCTAAGCTCAAGTGAATTACAAATAATAGTGCTAATTAATGGACTAGTTCATATTTAAAGAGAGAGATCAATCTTAAACTCATTTTTAACTTTTAAGTAATTAATATAAATTATAAAATAAACATATAATTTAATTATTTATTTTGGAAGTCTAAGTTCATTTCATAAAATCAATGTGGGTGTACAGTTAAGGGACCCTTGGGCCTAATCGGATCAAGAGTTGTGGGCTAAGGACGAATGTCTAGGCCTAACTAGCCTTAACCTTTTCGATGTTTTCAATGATCTTTCTCCTGACCAACACTTGCTAGCCAGCCTGGCTCTTCTTTTTTTTTTTTTTTTCTGAAATTCTTTATTTTCTGAAATTGACATACCTATCTTATATATAAATATAAAATGAAACAATGACTTTTTGTTAATTTCGTTATATTTTTTGAGTAAATGCTACAAGTTTAACTATATGAAGTGTTAGAATATACCGTCTTCTATAGCACAAAAGTTCTTCTTTTTGTTTGTTTGTTTGTTTTTTTTTTTTTTTTAATGTTGTTGAAGTGTTATCAAATACACTCATACCACATTAAGAGCATGTTTGGTACATTGTAATAGATACTGTAATCTATTAGGTATTCCTCAGAAATAATCATTCGGTTATTTGGTTGTGTTTTTATTATAAGGAATATTCTTCCTCTTTTTTTTTTTTTTTTTTATGTTGTTGAAGTGTTATCAAATACACTCATACCACATTAAGGGTATGTTTGGTACATTGTAATAGATACTGTAATCTTTTAGTTATTCTTAAGAAATAATCATTCAATTATTTGGTTGTGTTTTTATTATAAGGAATATTCTTAATTATTTCTTATGAAAGACTATTATTTAGAATGAAGAATAACTACTCCTTAATAAAATGATCATAATAACTATTCCTTTACCCATTAAATAGATAAAAAAAATTAAAAATAAACCTTTTAAAATAAACCCCTATACTTTCTCTCTCTCTTAAACGAATTTATTTATTTTAAATTCTCCTATTGTTTTACTCGTACCAGCATTGCCGTACTAGTGAAGAAGGAAAAATTATATTATGTTTCGGGTGTATATGTCATCTCTCTCACAACAGCTGGGTCCCACAACTGCGTAGAACCCAGCTGCTGTGAGAGAGATGGCATATATACCTGAAACATGATATACTATCTTGTGAAGAAGAGATTGATCCAAAGACACCAGTTCTTGATAAATGAATTTTATTTTTAATTCCTTTTAATTCTTTTTAATTCTCCTTTTGTTTTACCATTACTATAATAACAAAGAGATGACATGCTCTTGTTTTTCTAATTTTCTTTTTGTTTTACCAGCACGCTAGATGACCTATTCTTAGGTTTTTTTTTGACAATTTTATTTTGATTGTCCACTTTAAAATGAAAAATTGTATGTAATTTTAGTTTATTTATTTATTTATTATTTATATCTCTTTTTTGTGAGCAGATACTGAAAATTACTTTAAAAATTTATTTAAAAAAAAACTAGAGAGAGAGAGAAAAACAAAGAGTAGGGTAGGAGAAGGATTAAACTAATAGGTGGTATGGGTATTTTAGGAAATGCAATATAAGTAATATACTAACTTACTATCATTCAAGCTACAAAAAATATTTCTCAAAAAAATTAATTATGCCTAATATTAGCAGACAATTGTATTTGTAGGGATTAAAGGCCTAGAAATGGGTATTGAGTTGTGGGTTGTACCCGAGGACAGGTAGATACTAACGGGAGCGTGCAAGTTAGTGGTCTGTGGAAGAAGACTGGTCATAAGTGATTGGGAGTGTAATCCAAGGAGAAACACCTCATCGGCTAAGTAGAGTAAAGGTCAAAGGTCCAACCTTTCATCAAGAACAAGACACCAGATAATCATATTAGTGAGGATAAGCATCAGATAGGGATAAGACAAAGGAAAACTAAGAAATATCTAAGAAGAAAGCTGCTACCACCGCATTGAATGCTCTGTAGCTAACTCTTTAGCCACATTAATGTGGAGGTAATATCTGAACAGTAGCATTTAGCCTTACAGCTACCCACGAAGATTTCAGGAAGGTGCTAATGAGACAAGTGTCAAAGCCAGCAATCTGATCTACATGTGGAGGGCTGAGATGGAGTGAAGAAGACGGACGTAAAGAAGAAAGATCCCATTACAAGGGGATCATCAGAAAATCTGTAGAAAAATCATTGTACACTCAAGAACTGTAATTATGTTTAAATCCAAGAGAAATATATAAGAACTACCTTCCTCAGACTTTGCCGATGAGGATTTTCCGTACACTAAACTGTTTATTTACACTTTCAAACATCACTTAGCCTACTGTGATCGTTGTCTAACTCATTGGAATTCAGTTTATAGCCCACTCTCTACAAATTCATTGTTTTGGGCTCTTTGGACCTTTGTCCATTTTACTTGGGCTTTGGGAAGCAAAACGTGCCCTTACAGTATTAATTCACAATCAAAATATAAGTATAGTGTGATGATGCTTATGTAAAGAGAGATACGAGGGCATGAGAATTAAGTGAATCATGAGGGGTTTAAATGAAACCATGAGATAGAATCAGAATTGGGAGAGAGTGAAAGGTACTAGAACATAAGAATTAAATGAATTAGGAGAGAAGAAATAGAAACTATGATCCTAGAGGAATTTTCTTCGACCTTTATTTGATAGTTCTTAAAATTATTTACATGTATGTTAATTACATTATATTATTATTAAATTATTTAAACATGTTACATAAATTTTAAATAGGTTATGCGATTAACACTAAATTGCTAAATGATAGACTATAGGAACTTTCGAAAAATCCTACTTGATGATGCGAAAAATCACCAAGTTAAGGACCTCATCTCACTGGATGGACAATCCCATGGTTGGTCGTGTCTCCGGTGAAAACCTGCAAGAAAGCTTGGGAAAGAAGTGTAATACATCGGTGTGGTGTTTGCCAAAAACACTTTGACACTTAAGTTAGAAAGGGAGAAAATTGTTTAGAGAGAAAATGACTTGGAGTGATTTTTGGATGAGTATTTGCGTATACCTTTGGATTATGTTGTTCATTTCTTTTATAGTTATTTCCTGTCTTAATGGATAATGAATCCCAGCATTTATGAGCAACGGCTAGTATGTCATCAATGGGAGCTCTGAAGTGCACAACTCACTTGTTACCGTTGCTCCGTCCATTACATTTCATCATCAATGCGCGCAATAATGTGTAATGCTTGCTTGGATCATCATTAATGGGAACGAGGATCATGTGTTTATTTTTTGACTCATCACTACCCATCCTACTATAGTTGTAGTAGGCGGGTGAAATTGTGGAATTGCAGTAAGGATTTTAACTAGTATGGACATTAATGCTGGGTGTGAAGGGAAATCTCCTTTTGCAAACACTCTTTAGGTGGATCATGGATGAGATCTTTGCATAGGCTTTTCCACGCATGGTTCAAAGTAGTTTGCCTTGGATGGAGAAATTTGGAAAATGGTTTTTTTTGGAATTAATTTAGAGAGAAATTCTTTAAATTCTTTTTATATCTTTTTGGTGATTTCAAAACTTGAAAATCTAGTTGATAAGATTTTTTTTTTTTTTTTTTAAATCTAACTATTGAATTGTATGTTCTTATTATATTTTTTGTGCTTGCAAAATTTCAAGAAGATGAAAGATCAATAGCTATGTAATTAATAAAATGTTTAAATTTTAAGTCTTTGTGATCTAAAATTATGCATAAAATATAAGTTTATTGATCGAATAGTAAATAACATCCGATTTGAATGAAATTTGACATACATGTTAAGAACATAAAAAACATACAATCTAACAGTTAAATTTTAAAAATTCATATCTAATAAAAAAATATATAAGAGAAGTTTGAAGGGTTTCTTTCTCTAAATTAATTTGGAGAGAAACCTTGTCTAAGAAATTTATGAATTTATGGATTATGGTGTAGTTAGACTATTACAATCGATGGCCTGAGATCACAAATTGACCAAGCTCAATGGGCCAATCCAAATTGTGTGCATATATCCTGCGTGAAATCTAGTCAGAGTATTAACTCCGTAATAAACTTAAAAGATAGGATTCTCAAAAAAAAAAAAAAAAAAAAAAAAAAAAAAACTTAAAAGATAGTACTCACTTTTTTCATGAAATTGACACTCCTAATCAAAATTTTACTCGTTACCTCCTTAACACATAATCATGCTACAGACAACAATTTGTTTTTTTTTTTTTTTTGATAATTAAGAGGAAGGAGGAATTTAAATCCCAAATGTGTAGAAAATACTGTAACGTGTCAAATAATTGAGTTATAAAGCTCTTAACATGCCATGTGCAATAGAGTTATCATGAAACCAACGATGGAAGAATCAAATTTAGCATTATTTTGTCCCTAATTTATTATGAATGTAGAATAATAAAAAGTTAAAATTTTAGAGAAAAGTTACGTTCACAACATATTCACAACATTTTCGCAACAAGTTTTAGATAATAAGTTATTATCAGTTTTAATTTAAATCCATAATAACGATCTTTAACTTAAAATTTATTGTAAAAATGTTATACACAAAATATTTTCCATTTTCCATTTCCATTGCGAGAAATATGTCTTGAATTGCGTCAAGGGCAGTGCCACCTTAAAAAAAAAATTATATATAATAATTTAAAATTTTTTATTTGTCTACCCTTAAAAAAAAATTGGAAACACCCTCAGTTTTTTTTTATGTCAATAAAATTAAATTTTACTCCATAATTTGTTTTACATACAGTGGATGAATGATTGATTGGTTGTATACATTGAAAGAGATGTAATTTGTAGTATTGATAACGAGACTATCATTAAACGATTTCAAAATATGAAAACTTGTAGAAGACAATTGTAAATTTTATGTATTTGCGTGTTTTTTATTGTTGTTGTCAATATATGAATTTTTTTTATTAGATTGTATAATTTATGTTGGGAAATGCTAACGAATGCGGCACTGGTTAATAATTCATTTAAAAAAAGTTTTTATGAAAAATGGAAAAAAAATTAATATTTAGACAATTTTTTTTATTTTTTATAAAAGTGATATCAAATTTTTTTTAAAATAAATTATTAAATAGTATTTTAAGAGCATTAGTATTTATTTATTTATTTATTTTTGTTAAGAGAGAGAAAAATTCATGAGCCGCCACTGAATTGCGTTGTATGAAAGATATTTTGTGTGCAGATCTGGCATAGGGTGACAACGAAGTAACTAACGAACACCACAACAAGGCCACGAATCCATGCTAAATTCCTTTTCCATTCTTGACAGCATCAAGATTCAATACGGCAGCATATTCCTCTCTTTCAGGTGGGAACTGGGGTAAAATAAAATAATAATAAAATTAAAAAAAAAAAAAAATAACGAAGCTCCACTTTAGGGTTAGCACTTTTAAGACATTAAAATCAGAACAGAACAGAACACAGCAACATACATTAACCATAAAAATAAAAAAGGTTCACCCCTTTCAATCTCTAACGCAACTTCACAATTCTCCAATGGCGGCGACCCTGACCCGCCTCTCAAAGCCCTCCTCATCATCACTCTCAAACTTCAGAAGATTCATATCTTCTTCTTCTTCTTCAGCCGCCATTGCATCCGAGACCACCAATCCTCCTTCTTCTCCTTTCACTTTCAACAACACCACCACTCTAAGCCGCAAAGATCCAAAGGACAGAAATGTCCAGTGGGTTTTCCTCGGCTGCCCCGGCGTCGGCAAAGGCACCTACGCCAGCCGCCTCTCTTCTCTCCTCGGCGTCCCCCACATCGCCACCGGCGATCTCGTCCGCGAAGAACTCGCCTCCTCTGGCCCTCTCTCTCATCAGGTCCTCTCTCTCTCTCTCTCTCTCTCTCTCTCTCTTCCACTCATAGATCGCAACTTTAAATGTTAGAAATAGCTTCTTATTTAGTATTATCAACTAAATTTAGTCTTTTGGATAACATAGTAATAAACGATGTGACAATTTTAGGAGGTGACAGAGAGTTTTGTCAGATTTAATGGCGAAAAAATGAGTTACACGTGGCCAACCTAGTTTAATCTGTAGATCCTTATAGCTCACTCCAAAGTTTTGGGACTATAGACTATGTTATTCTTTGTTAATTTCTGGTGTTTTGAGTGCTTGATTTGTGAGAAGTAGTTAAGAACCACTCTTTTTTTGTTTTTTTGTATATATTATTTGAAGTATTGCATCCTCAAATATTAGACTGTACTCTGTAAGGTTCAATGGGAGACGATTGGTTAATGTAAAAGCATAGTTTTTACCGAGTAGTTTGAGAAAATTAACCAACTTTTTTGTTGTTGTTGTTGTCTGGTGCAGCTAACAGAGATTGTAAACCAAGGTAAATTGGTTTCGGATGAAATTATAATAAGCTTATTGTCAAAGAGGCTGGAGGCTGGGGAAGCTAAAGGTGAATCGGGATTTATTCTTGATGGTTTCCCGCGAACAATAAGACAAGCGGTGAGCATCTGATCAAGCAAGATTGTTATTACTTACATTATAATTTTCTTCTTCCTTAATTTTCATTTAAAGAGAAGTAGTTTTTTTTTTTAACAAATTGAGGAGGCTGTATCCCTTGCAATATTCTTGTATTTCAATCCAAAGAGAAGAAAAAGAAAGGGGTTGTATTAGTTTGGAGAACATGCTTTTGCTGGCTACTACAAAATCTGGAGTTTCTTTACTTTTTTTCAATAACCCATTTAATTTATATCCAAGCCCAAGAGTAAGTAGGTCACGTTTCAAATTTTGTTTTACTAATAAGGGTTATTTTTTTTTTCAATTTGATCAGATAATATTTCTTCTAGTAAGAATTCCCCAAAATTAGCCACACAGTATGCTCTCTCTCCTTCTCTCTCTCTCTGTGTATGTGTTCCTTGGCCAAATAATATATCTTTCTGAGTATTCCTTAACCTGAATTGGCTAACCAAGCATTATTGCGTGAATCCCCCCTCTCTCTCTCGACAGAGTTGTAAGAATTGTGTTATAGTATCTCTGAAGCAGCCTTGTACCCTTGTGATATGTTCTCAAATTTGACTTGTTTGTTCATGTTCTCAGGAAATATTGGAAGGGGTTACTGACATTGACTTGGTGGTCAATCTGAAGCTTCGGGAAGATGTATTGCTGGAGAAATGTCTTGGAAGAAGAATTTGCAGCGAGTGTGGGAAGAATTTCAATGTGGCATCCATTAATGTCAAGGGTGAAAATGGGAATCCTGGTATGAGCATGGCTCCACTTCTTCCCCCTTCACACTGTATGTCAAAGCTCGTTACTCGGTCAGATGATACCGAAACAGTAGTAACAGAACGGCTTCGTATATACAATGAAAAGGTATGTTCCATTCTTTTACTGCTATTTAGTGAGGAGGCATTTGTAAGACACCTGTGAATGCAAAGAGTTCCGTCCAAAAAATAATTTTCCCTTTCCATGTGATTGGTGTCTGTGTGTTATAAAAATGGTTTTGTTGAAAGTATATTATGTTTCTATATTGTTTGCTAAGGTTCCTTTGAATTTCGTAAATATCTTTTTAAACTATTTATTTGGCACCCTGACATCCTATCATTCTTGCAGAGTCAGCCTGTGGAGGAATTTTATCGTAGTCGAGGAAAAATATTGGAGTTTGATCTGCCAGGAGGGATCCCAGCTTCCTGGCCAAAATTGCTGGAAGCTCTCAATCTTGATGACTACGAGGAGAAGCAGTCTGCTGCAGCATAAGCTGTTTTACTGTACCTTTGAAGGTGAGTATGTCATTCTTTGCATGTATTAAGGTTCATGCCTAGCAATTTTGTAGGTAAAAAAGGGAAGCAGACAACATTTATTTTCTCCTTTTTGGAAATAAAAAAACTTGAGCTCTGTGTAGCAATTTGATCCTCTTACTGATGCCTGGATTAGGCATTTTGATTTCTTTTTTTGTTTGATACAAAGAGGTTTCTGCTGTATTATTTACATAAAGAGAGATAGAATCTGTGAAAGTATTGTTTGATTGAGGGATGGTTTTGATTTAGGAAGTATTTGTAGCAGCAATAAGCTTCAATGCTGGAGGCTGAAACATTGATACTGTATTATTTAACTTACGATTAATAATTTAATCGAAATGCACTTTGAAGTGCTTATCTGATGTTCTGAAGTTCCCCAAAAAGGTAATATTCTGTTATTTATTAATTGAAAATGATACTAGATTTAATGAATTTTCATATTGGGGGTTGAAATGTCTGAAATTTTGTTTGGAAAGGTACTAGTTTACAATATACTGTTGCCTTGTATTTATCTTTAGATAAGATTGATTTTGTATAATATGTCCAATTGCTTCTGGCTAGATGATATCCAATCTTGCTTGACTAGAGTTCCTTTGCAGCTGGCCGAGCTGGTTGGCTCTAGTATTGCCAAGCAGTAAGTTACACAGCTGCATACATTGAATCAGGGCACATTACCAGCTCTTGACTGCAAGAGTTTGAGCAGTGCGAGATAGATTGTGCTGCACATTTTACCTATTTAAAACCTTCTCAAGTTGATTTGATGGTGAACATTTTACCTATTCAAATCCTTGCCAAAGTCGATTTGAAAAGCAGAAATTAAGTGCATAAAATGAAAAGCTAATTTCATCATAAATTTTCAGTGGCTTGTTCATCTAAGTTAATTGAAGAGATGGTTCTGATTTTCTAAATTATATGCTCTTAGGGAATTCTTTACTTATCTCTGTTATCAAATGGTAACTGAAAACATTTTTATAATTTTTTCTGGGAAATTCTTCACTTTATGTTTTCTAATTTTAAAGTAAATCCTCGTTATACACTCCAAAACCAATGTTCCTAATAACTATGATATGCATCCAAGACTCTTGATAAAGTTTTGTTTGCATCCAAAAATCTTAGATCTCTTCAATTCTATGTTAGAGAAATCCCTCCCTCTGTTCATGTAAGTGTCATGCGGACCCTTTGACAGGCCAGAAAGCAAATCACAGAATTTTTTTTCAGGAATGTTTAGTACATGCACTTAAAAACATGTGTTTTGTTGTTTGAAAACATGTGTGGAAATATGTGTGAGGGAAAAAGTATGTAAAAATACGTGTAATGTTTAAAAACTGAAAACTGTTGTTTGAAATGGTGTACCAAACACCAAGCACCGGATATACGAGTTCAAAAAGGCCATACAAATACAATTTTACAGAGCTGAAGTTTGAAGACGCAAAGGATATAGAGGTTGGTTGGTAAAGCCAGCATCTCATGAGACAGCCAATATGTATTCAATATATCTACCAAGGAATAAAAAACCGAACCGTTTGTAGAACGGAAACACGGAGTGGTTCAAGGTTTAAATATGTAAATAAATATAATGATCTTTTTTGAATTAGCAATCTTAATTAACAAAAAAATGATCGAGTAAAATCTTGATTAAAAAATTTGACTAGGAAAATCAAATAAGACTCAAGTATAAATTATAATTTCACAACTTATACAAGAAAATATAAAAATAAAATTATAATTATAATTATAATTAATCCTTATAAAACTATGAATATAGCATTTTTAAAACAAATATCTTTGGCCATAATATTTTCCATAAAACATTAATGAATAAATAAATATTAATTTGATTGGCATGTCGAGGTTTGCTAGAGTTCTGGTTTGTAACTAACATTACTGGCACCGAGTCGGACAATTGTGTTTGGTCTGCTGTGACTCAGCTTGACATGCATGCATGTGGATCGATTCCCAATTTCGGAAAACCAACAATACCTGTGCGGTGAGCATACCTCGAACAAATGTTAACAGCACCAAACTGTGTACACTGTAATGCCTAATATTGTACTCACAAAAACAAAAACTAATCTAGCTTTACATTTATTAGTGTTGGCTTGGGTACGGTATATCTAATTTTTTGTTAAAAGTGTATTAAAATATACTTGTATAATAACAAATTTGAAAAAACCAAAAAAAAAGGGGAAAATTTTGAGGTTTTAAAAGACTTTACATAAAAGCTAAAAGCTAAAAATTAATGCTAAAAGCTATGTCAAGCACACTTTCAATATGTTGAATCTGTTTTGTAATTTGTATCCCATTAAAACCTAAACAATTGGCCATTAACACTTGTTTCAAACATCTTCTTGGTAACACATAAAAACCAAAACTAATCTAAACTCACATTTAATATGTTGAATCCGCTTTGCCTTTGTATCTCATAAAAACCTAATCAATTGGCCAATATCACTTGTTTCAAACATCTTCTTGGTCAAAGCCAAATTTTAGCTAATGAGCGATATCAAAAACAAATTTTTTTTCCTAAGTTGATTAGTTGTGATGGGTCGTGGGTTTATATATATATATATATATATAAACTAGTTATTATTATTATTATTGTAGGGGTGATAGGCCCAGGAGCCTTTGTTTATGTATATATTGGGCCAGGGGCCCAATCCGAGGACGTTAAACAATCTGAGGATAAGTAAACACTTTCATAAGGATCCGTGTTAATAAGTGAAGAAGTGAAATCCGGTTAAGGTTTTCTAGAAGAGTGGTCCGAGGAAGAATCCCTCATCGACTAAGCAAAGCCGAGATCAGAGAGTGTGGTCTGCCATCAAGAGTAATGTTCTGGATCATTCCATGAATGAGGATAAGTATCAAGAAGGAACAGGACAAAGGAAAGTCATGAAATATCTCAAGCGAAAGTTGCTATTACCGCATTAAATGCTCTGCATCTAACTCTCTGGCCGCATTGATGAGGAAGTGATACCCGAATAGTAACTTTCAGCCTTACAGCTACTACCTAAAGATTTTAGGAATGTACTGATGGGACAAGGATCAACACCTACAATCTGATCTGCACGTGGAATGTGGAGATGAAAGGGGAAGATAGTATAAAATGGAAGAGAGACTCTGAGTGTGTGGGATCGAAAAATTAAGAGAAAAACAATGTAGCAACCAAGAACTGAATCTGCAATCCAACTTGAGAGAAATATATAAAAACTAATCTCCTCGAACTTTGCTGATAACAATATTCTTTAGTTTAAATCATTTTATCTTCCTTTTCTTTTAATCTAAATCCATTTTACTTGTCATCCAACTCAATGAAGCCTAGTTTTCTAACTCACTCTCTACAAATTCATTGTATTGGGCCTAAGTTCATCCATCACTTGGGCTAAGAACCCAAATTGCGTCTTACAACTATTGATAATACTTTTACTATTACAATTTCAATAAAAGAAATTGTGATTTTTTTTTTTTTTTTTTTTGTGTCCTATAGACTATAGTTATTGTAAGCAAATTAACAGTATCAATCCTTTTTTTTTTTTTTTTAATATTAATCTTTTTAAAAATTGAGTTATTTTTAATTATAAAGAATTTTCCAAAATGAAACACATACTTACCGATTTAATTGGATACCCAAAGGGATAATGTAGGGCTGAGTTGACTTGCATAAAACATATAATGAAAAAAAAAAAAATCTAAAGGAAAAAAAACAATTTCACAATTATTAAGGTGACAAATTATTATTGATAAGTAAAAAAAATATATATATTGAAAATGTGCCCAAACAAGAATTAATAAAAACTTAGGGAAAATTGTTGTGCTATAACTTAGTAGCATTTCTCATGAAAAAAAAAAAAAAAAAAAAAAGTTGTGTTTGGCACACAACATATTTTCATTACCAACTAAGGATGAAGCTCTCAAATCAAAAGAAAATAAAAGAAAAGAATAAAATATGGAAAATGCTAGAGATAGATACTTTTTTATAAAGTTATTTACAAATTATTTATGTGGTGAGTGATTATTGGTAAATGAAAAAGTGATGTTAGTAATGAGCCCATATACCAACATTCGGGTGGCTTAGTTGGTAAGATACCGGGCCAATAAGTCTCAGGACTTGGGTTCGAGCCTCAACAACTAGTTGTGTGTTGGTAATCCTTATATCATTTCTCCATCCCAAATGGTCCAAAGAATAATAATTGAGTTTCTCATCGACCGAGAGTATGGGGTCTCGTTCAGGAGCGGGTAAAATGCTATTATGGTCACACACAGGTAGAAAAGCCACATTAATGGCCTCTCTCTACCCATTTTTTTTCTTAAAAAAAAAAGAAAAAAAAAGAGCCCATACAAAAACTATTAAAAAGTACTAGCCTCTGAGCACACGCAAGCACGTGCTTAGAAGCTCTTCTATTTTTTGGGTGATAGTTAATTTACAGCATTTATTATAATTTGGAATTACTATATTTTCCAATCATAAAAAAATATAGGGGTGTGATGAAAAATTATTTCTTCACACATGATACTCATCACACCCTTCGGTTTTTTTTGTGATTGAAAAATATAGTAATCCCAAATTATAATAAATGTTTTAAATTAACTCTTACCCAAAAAATAGAAGAGTCTCTGAGCACGCGCGTGAGCGCGTGCTCAGAGGCTAGTATTCCATAATTATTATCCATTTTTGCCAATTTTGATTATGCAGTAATCAAAGTGTTATTGATTGGAAGATGATGCTATAATTTAGTATTAACCTTTTGGGGAGGAAAAAAAAGATCCTCTGAATAAATCTTATAAATAATACATATATTGAAAATGAATAATGAAATTGTAACAATAAAACTACTTACAAAACACATGTGATGACCTTTACAAAAGCTATCATGAAGAAGTTTGCGGATCAAATTATTAAATTTTATCCAAAAAATGGAAGAGCCTTTTAGCACGCGCTCTAGTTTTCTTAATTAACTTGAATCAATGCACTTTTTTGGTGCATTACTAAAATTAATTTGTATACAATTCATTCTCAATATTTACTTTGCATAGTTGTGCCGGACAAATAATATTTCATTGATAAAATTTTGTATTCAATACAATTTCATTTGCAAAATACTATCACATCTCTCGACTTAGCTAATAAAATAATCTCCTCTTATACATAACACTTGGAATATTACTTTACAAATTCACTTGGATGCAAATTCACTCAGATGCAAATGCACTTTGGATGCAAATTCGCTTGGAATATTACTTTAATGACTTAGCTATTGAAATAATCTCCTCTCATACATAACACTTGGAATATTACTTTACAAATTCACTTGGATGCAAAAGAGTTTTGGATGCAAATTCACTTGGAATATTACTTTAAAAATTAAATTGCTAATTTTCAAATAAGTTACTTTTCCTTAATCAATCTATTCCTTAATCAGTTTTTATTTTTATTTTTATTTTTTGTCTCACATATGCAAATAAACTATATATCCAAAATAAGTAATTCTCAAACGGGCACTATAAAATAAAATTAAAAAAAAAACTATTGTACCTTTCATGATTAACTTCCTAAATCTCTCAAAAAAAAAAAAAAAAAAACAAAAACAAAAACAAAAACTTTCTTAACTCTCTACACGTGAAGACTTATCCTATACAATTGTGTATTATCACCCAAATCCAAGTTTTTAACAACTCCATCTGAGGGGAAAAAAAGAAGAAGAAGAAGATGCATTTAGTTGGTAATCTAGTGGAGCCCTAACAATATTGCCAAATTCATATTGAAAGAAAAAATTTTGGGATCCCTAGCATGTTACCTTATTTTGAAAATTGAAATATATACACAGTTACAACTTGTAACTTATACATCCCAATCATTCTTCTTAATCTTTTAGATCAACCTGCTAGAAAAAAAAAAAAAAAAAACTTTTAAAAAAAAAGAATTACAATTTTTTTTCCTCACGAAATCCAACAAAGAATAGGTGAAGATATTAAAAAAAAAAAAAAAAATTAGATGTCTCGTACTCCTTTGCATTCTTCCAGGCTCTTTAATAAGGGTTTATGTAATATTGTATCTCCGATTCATCACCGTCGTCAACTATTCCGCAATCAATCTAATCACTCAATGATAATCTCTTTCAATATGCGTCTTCTCTCTATCAAAATACATAAAATAAATAAATAAATAAATAAGCTTTAAAAAATTATATCAATATGACTCAAGAAATAAATATTTAAAAAAATAAAATTGAAATTAAAAGTAAGAGAGAGTGAGAGGAAAGAGAGTTACCTAATTGTGATTTGTGAGAGGATGGATTAATTTTAGAGCACCATTTAATCTCTTTCAAAATGTGTCTTCTCCCTGTCAAAATGCATCAATGAAAAATATCCTTAAGAAAAATACACCAACTAAAAATAACTATAAGAAAATTTTATCAAAATGACTAAAGAAAAAAAAAAAAAAAACCTGAAAATGAAATTGAAAGTAAGAGAGTGCAAGAGGAGAGAGAGTTACCTAATTGTAATTTGTGAGAGGGTGGATTAGCTATGGAGTACCATTTTTCTCTTTTTTTTCAAATTAATCAGTTTTGGCACTTTCTGTTGAAAAAAATGATGAAATTTGGTAGTGTTTGACATTGAGCCTACTTCTAAAAATGCTAATTTTTAGGGAATAAAAAGATGAATGTGAAGAAAAAAAATCCCAAATTTTAGGAGAAATAAAAATTCCAAATAAATAAAAGAGCCTCTGACCACGCGCGTGCTCTCTAAATTTCCCTTATTGTTATATGAACTTATGTATCAAGGTGTTTTAATAAAGTCAGGTTCAAGTTATAATAGATGTAAATTGTTGTGATCCAAACTATAACTATGTATGATTAACCTCATCTCACACATGTAGTACATGCGCGCGTGCTTAGAGGCTCTTCTATTTTATGGGTAAGGATTAATTTAAAGTATTTATTATAATTTGGGATTACTGCATTTTTCAATCACAAAAAAAATCTAGAGGTGTTTAACCAACAAATATTTTTTGAAAGTACATTTTTATGGATAAAAAACAACTAAGTATTAAAACCCTTCAAGAACAAATTTGAAGCATTTTCACCCTATATAGAATCATAGATAGGAAAATTACCAATCCATTAAAGCTACAAATTTTGAAAACACAAATTCAAACTATACCTTGTCTGCTCGTCTTACTGTTTGTTCTCAAACTTGGGTGGCTTCAAAAGGTTCCTTTACACCTACAAACTCACAAAAGAAAAGAAAATGAAAATGAAAACCCAATAATTTATGAAGATCGAACAGCAAAACTACGAATTTAAGTTGAATTTAATTGATGATAAATGAAATGAATAATCAAATCCAACAGAGTTAAATATACAAACCTGAGAACCTCACAACTTTGTACTCTTTGAGAAACAAAGGAGCAGAGAAAATAGAAAAACTAATATTAAATCTCACATGTGTTACCCAATTTTAGTTTTGATTGGTGAAAAATATTGGGAGTTATTGATTGCTTGAATTTTGAAATTTCAAAGAATTTTTTTGAAAGAGAGGTAACTACCATGTACGTGTTTATTGGTGAGAAGTCAAGAGACAAATGAGGATTATAAAGTGACAATGTTTTTTTTGTGTGTATTGGAAGTTCTAATCCGTAGTAAAAGGGAATCTTTTTCTTTTTTTGGGGGTAATTGAGAAAGTGGAAAACGTGGTTAGCAATTGTTGTGATAATTATATAACTTTTTTGCTAATAAAAAAATAATTGTATAAGTTTATCTCTTAAAAAGTTTGAATTTAGTTTACAATTTGTTGAAAGAGGGAAAAAAAAATTGAATTTAGTAATTGGATAAGTGGAAAACGTGGTTGGCAAATTAAAATCATTTTTTTAGGAGTAAAACAATAAAACATGATAAATTTAATCAGCTGTAAAAAGGGAAAAAAAAAATTTGGTTGGTGATTGAAATGTGCAAAATGTTGTTGACACTTGACATAATAAAATTAGTTTTTAAGAGTAAAACATGGGTCCGTCAGAGTAAAACATTTGATAATTCATATCCATTTTTCTATTTTAAAAATTAATAAATAAATAAATGATTGAAGAAATGGGTTAGTGGAAGAGTGTTCTTATTTTGTAGGTAATATTTTAGTGCAAGTTAGACATGTATCCTATTTTGCCAACATTTTCATTAGTATTCTAAGTATTCCTTTCATTTATTTTATCTTTAAAAATTCTATTTTGTTCCTGATTCATTTGGATGGTTGTTCTCACAAGAAATGGCAGGATTTAAATGCTTACTGAAGGTATGGGAAAAATCATCCAAATAAATCATGAACAAAACTTTGACTTTAATCAGTCAATCTTCTAGCTTGAACAAATGGCTGTGATATGTCCTCTTTATTATCTAGAAAACTTCTATCAACTGTTGGGGTCAAAATAATACTCTGTACTTTGCTTCTTTCAATATCAGCCTGAATGTTTACAGTGCCCTGCTTGTAAGAATGTTATAAAATGTAGGAAACGTGGGAATTTTTAACCATGTTGCTGGTCCTTTTAGCAATTTAAAAAAAGTACAAATTTCACAAGTAAAATATTTTAAATGCCCCTTAGAGTTTAGGGTAATTTTGATTTTATCCCCCTAAAGCTTTAAAATTTTTTTCCGCTCTCCTTACGTTACATATCATTTGAATTTATTCCCTTCCATCCATGCGCTATGCCTACCTGTCCTTTAAGTGTCAACTAAGCTCAAAATAACAGTGTGATTAAATCGACTTCATTTTGTCCATGTCAATAAAAAAAAAAGGTAACATTGTATCTTATTTTCTATTTTATTTTCATTTTTAATATCATTGTTTGGATACGAGATTGTGTTTGTAGTGATGTTCTCAAATTGCATTGGGATTTCTTACAGTTAGGTTTCTGTTTGGCTGCCTAGAAAATGGTGGAAAAGATTTTTTATTTATTTAATTTTAATGTGTATTTTTTTAGATTATAGGGGATAGTTTTTACATTTTCATCATTTTTTTATGTTATTTAATTGACTTGACATCATTTAATTGATGTGGCATAATTTGATTGGTCAAACTAATAGAAATAATAGGCTTAGCTAACACTTAAAAGACAGCTAAGCACGGCACATGGACAGAAGGGAGCAAATCCAAACGATATATGACATTAGGGGAGCAGATCAAAATCTTGAAACTTTAGGAGACAAAATCAAAATTACCCGTAGCTTTAAGGGTGTAATTTGCATTTTATTTAATGTTTTAAATAACACGATAGTTGTATTTTTGCTGTTTAAATCTGCATCCTTAGTAGGCATTCACATTTTTTATAGTGTACATCTTGCACTATAGTCTCATATATCTTTTGTTTTTGCCATTAATAGATTGGAAATAAGGGAATTTCTGCTATTAGTGAGTATTGTAACTCCCTTACAGATCTTAGCCTTCAATTTTGTGATAGGTAAAATATTCTTCACAGCTGGCTCTTTATATTTTTATTTCTTACCCTTGAGAATTAGATATTTTTCCCCCTATAGTCAACATTTTGCCAGTTGAAATCTTCATCATTACATGGAACATTATATAAATCCTGACATCTGACTGAAACAACACCACCCCCCCCCCCCCCCCCCACCCCCCCACGGCCCCTTTTTTATCACTAGGGTTGGAGATGAGGCCCTTGTTGCCGTTGGTCAGGGTTGCTTGGTACATCATCTAAATGTCAGTGGCTGCCGCCAAATCGGAGATGCTGGAATAATGGCCATTGCAAGAGGTTGCCCACAGCTCCATTCCTTAGACATAAGTGTTCTCCTGGTGTGTCCTCTCTCCCCATCCTCGGTTTATGATTCTGTGTATGCATGCATAAAATTTGCATTAACCTTTTGGATATATTCTCTGATTAGTAAAACTTGTTTCTATTTGAAGTTTATGAAACTGAAATTTAGTGCCCCAAATTGCTCTATTGTTATATTGATGTGCACTATATGTAATTCAAAGATGGATTTAAAACTTTGAATGAGTGGTTGAAAACATATGATACTGTAATATGATGGCATACATGTGTAAATATAAAATTACATGATTTTTTTTTATCAGGTCATGGAGTAAAATTTTTATTTACGCATCGATGTGATGCAATAGGACCATTGCCTGGTGCAATGATAAGTCTTTGGCTGTGAAGTGCACAATTTCAATCCTTAGAGCAGCATCATTATAATATTGTTAAAAGGTTGGTCCATATCTAAGCCATCCTTCCCAAAACCTAATATAGTTGGGTCTAATGCTGGGTAATAAGTAATAGCCTTTATTGATGCACATTTAATATCTATGTGCTGTTATGTGAAGTTCACACATCCTGAGTTATGCACTAGTCAACTTGGTCAAAACAATTCCTTGATTCAATATTTTCATCATTTCCCTCTCTCCTCTTCGTGCAATTTCCCCTTCAATCTAAATATTTGTCCATCTTGGCAGAAGTTGGGGGATATGGCAATGTCTGAGTTAGGAGAAGGCTGTCCATTACTAAAACAAATAGTTCTGACAAACTGCCTCCAAATAACAGATGTTGGTATAGGCCACCTTGTAAGAAATTGCAGCCTGCTTGAAAAATGCCACATGTTATCTTGCCCTGGTATAACTGCAGCTGGAGTTGCCACTGTGGTTTCCAGTTGCACCAACATAAAGGACATTCTGGTTGAGAAATCGAAGGTTAGTGAGCAGACCAAACAAAGATCAGGCTCTGTCATCACTTATAACTGTTGGGAGCTTTAGATCCAACATCAATTTATGTACATACGCTGAGCTTGTACATGTTCAATTACAAACCGAGTGGGAAGCCCAGATCTTGGCACACAGAAAGATAAGCAGTTACTTGTGCATATGCTGTTGATGTTTCCTTTTCCTTTCTTTTCTTTTAAAAAAAAAAATATATTTTCCTTGTTGCTCCCCTTTCAGTTTGTCAGTTGTTAGTTGTTCCATGTTGTAATTTATTGTTTGTGTGTGATATTTGTACCAAATGTAATAGTGTTTAGGAAATGATTCAGTGTGAATGAATAAATTATGTTCTCACCGCAGCTCTTATGTATAGAAAAGTCTGGTTGAGAAAATGAAGTTTTGCTTTAAAAACCTAGAAGCCCATTTTTCCTCTACCTAATTGTGTGCTGATTGCCTGATTCGTACCTTTTCTCTTCTTTTTTTTTTTTTAATAGACTAATGATAACATCGGGCTTGGTTGGCGATAATTCAACTCTAGTACCAGGAAAGAGCTTTTAGATTTGAAACAGCTTTGGATACCTCCTACAGAATCAAATTCTTCGCCACCGAAATTAGGGATGACTTTCAATCTAACAAGTGAATTAACCCCTGCAACTGAAAAAGTTGCAGTGGAAATCTTTCCTTGGCATTGGGGCACCCTGCAACAAAATCCCAGATTTTTAACCAATTACTCACTTTCCCAATGGGACACTCCAGGATTGAAAAGGCTGCTCTTTAGAAAATGTTATAAAACCCAAAATCTTTGATAGCACCCAATCTGAAATCCAATAAATTGCTTGATTAATAAGCAACAAAACCTCATTGTAAGCAAGCTTGGACAGATCATCTTCATGCAGTATTAAAAGGGTTCAAGACTATAAGCAACAGAAAGGGTAGCCTGCACTGTTCTTCCCACGCGAGGAGATGCCTTATGTATCTAACGTATGTCTCACAGCATGTGGGAATTGCGAGTATATGGACCTCACTAACCCATACATTCTTTTTTTTCCTGATTAAATAATTAAATATTAAAGAGAAACAGAAGATGGTCCTAAAAAATATATATATATATATATATATATATATATATGAGATGGGTTCAAGTTACACCTAGTATAATTCTTTAGAGTTACACCTTTTCTAAATCATTGGATTTAAGTAGATCAAACGGTCAAAAAAATGCACTTATTAATGCTGATATTCTGATAATGATCTCATTTATTATCCTTATTTATAACATTCCATATCTATCTTTAATCCCAAAAATAGGAATATTTTTCCCTCTGCTCTCTCTTTCTCATCCACTACACGTTTCTCTCTCCTCCATTGCTCTTCGACCTACATTTTCATAAGGTTCCACCTCCACAGCCACATAGAATCTGATACAAAAAATTTATGTATCACTGAATAGATAAATTTCTTAATTAATCAAACCATTTCCACCTTTTCATGAAACTCAGTCTCATCATAATCCAAAGCTTTGGGTGGTCCTGTTTAAAAAAAAAATTGGTTAGTCTCATTATTTAAAGTGCTCATTGGGAGATAGTAAAAAATGCATAGATCATTTTTGCCCCATTGTGATGTGGCCCCCTAGAGTTGTAGAAAAAGGAAAAACAAACGCTTGGCTCTACAATTAGAGCTGATCACTCACTGTGCTTGAAACGTTCATTAAACTCTACATCTTTCTTGTCTTTTTTCTCCTTTAGAATCTGCATTCAGAAAACATACACTTCAAAATGCTTGAATAGCTGAAAGCTTATATGGATATAAACATATGGGGTACATTTAAGTTACAACCAAAGGATTTATAACAGTCGAAAAATCATGTTTCAATTTACTTACACGCTAGACAAGGATCAAAATGGCAAAGGACCCATTTTTTTAGCAAATGGAACCCTATCAAAAACCCTAGGTAGTAACAAGAATTCCCAGTATCTAAAATGGGTTTTCAATAAATAGTTAGAGACGTGGGAAGCTATCACACTTTGCTTGTTATGGAGTATTTAGAGAGAGCATAACGCCGGGACATTTGAGTGAATTGAATCTACAACTGTTCAGCTCAAAATTTTATTCCTGAGATCTTTTTGGAGTCGGCTAGAACTTTTGGAAAATTCAATTCTTCATCATTTTTTTTTTTTTCGATTTTTTGAATCTTAGTAACTTTACATCTTATTTTCAGTTTTCAAGCGCTTCTCTTGTATACTTCCCATGTGCTTGGCTTTGCCCTTTGTTAATAAAATTCTTTGTTATTCATGAAAAAGTAAAAACCCGAATAGCCCATTTACTCAATTTTTGTACCATCTCTTTTGACTTAATTTTCCCTCTAATTAATAGTATGTATCACATATAATTAGAAAAATATATATATGATTCACCAAAAGCTTTGTTAAGTACCAAAAGTTTAGCCTTTCATTTAAAAAAAAAAATCAGATTCTATGTGGCTGTGGAGGTGGAACCTTATGAAAATGGAGGTAGAAGAGCAATGAAGGAGAGAGAAACATGTAGTGAATGAGAAAGAGAGAGCAGAAGGAAAAATATACCTATTTTTGGGATTAGAGATAGATATGGAATGTTATAAATAAAGATAATAAATGAGATCCTTATCAGAATATCAGCATTAATGAGTGCATTTTTTTTACCGTTGTATCTACTTAAATCTAATGGTTTAAAAAATGTGTAACTCTTTAAAATTACACCAAGTGTAACTTGAATCCATCTCATATATATATATATATATATATAAAAGAAGAGAGAGAGAGAGAGAAGAGAATAAGATGTTCAAAGGACTAAGGGTATGTTTGGTACACTAAATAAGAATTACGACAGAAATGATAATCTTTATTACTGGAAATAAAATGTGACGTAATCTTTAGAATAAAACTTAAGATCTATTTTAAGAAATATCTTACCTATACAATCATATTTCCTTAATAATAATTTTTGATGATTTTTTATTTTTATAATTGTAATGTGTATATGAAAATTTTGTTTCTTAAAAATATATTAATTATAAAAATTATTATACTTATTAAGGAATAGTTATTACAAATTTACAACAATTTTAAAAAAAGAATAGTTATTCCTCATTTTAAAGAATAATAAAAACATTACCAAACTAAAGAATAGCTAAATCATAGGAATAACTATTACATTATAGTGTCTACTACAACTTACCAAACATGCTCTAAGTTGTGGGGAAAAAAAATTTACATTCCTTTCCTATATAATAAAAAATAAAAAATAAAATAAAAAATAAAAAAAGAAGAGAAGTTTCTGCAAGTGAGAAAATTTAAGGCAGTCTTTCAATTCAGGAGAGGATCAAGGAACCATTGAGGGGAGGAATGTAACTGATGTAGAGCTTGGAAAGCTTATGATTTGAGGATTTAACTCAAAAATTGTTTAAGGGTATGTTTAGTAGACTATAATAAGCATTGTAATGTAATAGTCATTTTTATGATTTAGCTATTTAATAGTTTGGTATATCTATATTATAGGAAACAGTCTTTTCTTATAAATAGTTATTCTTTAAAATAAAGAATAATTATTCCTCTCTAAAATGGTTGTGATAGGTATTTTTTAGTAAATGTAATAATTATTAATATTAATATATTTCCAAACTAAAAATAAAAAAAAAACTTTTTATATCCACATAACAATTATGGAAATAAAAAATCACCAAATAATAACTCATCTCTCTCAAATTTAAAATATATTATTTTCTAGAAAATATAATTGTTTGAGTGAGATATTTCCTAAATTAAATCTTTTAAGTTTTATTCTAATATTACATCTCACACCTTATCAAACTAATGAATAAGTTTAGTTATTCCATTACAACACATTTTATTCCCAATAATAAAGATTACCATTCTTGTTATAATCCACATTCAGTTTACCAAACGTGCCCTAATTGTTTTTTTTTTAAATAAAAACAATTGCTAAATAAATTACTTGATATAAATTTAATAGCACACGATACTATGAGCTTTCAAGATTTTGCTTAAATATAACAAACTGTGATATCATGGATTTGAAATTTGTTCATCTCGTGTTATGTCATGTCAAATTGTGAGATTCCCCCTGTAGGGTCACGTTCGGCGGTAGGGTTGGCTTGATAGGAGGAGGAGGAAGTTTGGATTGAGCAGGAGGGAGCTTGCTCTGAGAAGGGAAAGGAGGTTTCTTCTGAGATGGTCTCCCTTGTGTCTCCTTCTCCGGTTGGTACTCTATCAAGTCCAGCAAGCTTGTTTGCTGTCTCCTTTGTATACCCATATCTTCCTTTAAAGGAGTATCTACCGAGGGGAAGTCTGCTTTGGTATAGTTTGGGTCACCGAGATCACTAGAAGGGTCCTCAGGTGATTGAGCTCGGGTGAATACCTCAAATTCGTCCTTAAACGAACCTAACTCAACAACTTCTTCTTCGTTCTTTGATTTTTCTTCCTCTTCCTTTACCTCGGGATGGGAAAAAGAAGAACCAACCAAAGGTACGCCCTCTAGAATCGAAGCACCCTTAGGGAGCAGGAAACCCTCAACTGCGACGCTGATCCTATGAAGACGTGGATCACGGCCCTTGATGACACACTTCGACGCTTGGAAGGCGCGAAAGATTGGCGTATATCCCAATATCAGGTGAGTCGCCCTGAGCTGACCGTCGTCTTCGTTCACAAACACCTCGATCTTGAGGATGTTATCTAAGCTCTCCCTGTTAACCAAACTGAAGTTTGGTTCAATGGCGCGTCTGTCTACAAAGCCATGAAAAGCAAGAGGTTAGCAGCCTAACAAAACAAATCACAATAAGGCAATTAGCAAGTCCTACTCCTATCCCTAGAGCCCTACCTGGTCGCCCCTCTTCCGTTAGGCAAGGGACGCCATCATGCCACTCCCCGGACACGATCAGAAAGTTTTTGTTTAGCCCCTTGTTAGACTCGGGAAGGCATTGAATAAGCCTGATTTCAGGCTGCCTTGTTTTCAGGTAATATCCCTTCCCTTTCAGTTGGTGAAGGTTGTAGACCCAATTCACATCATGATAGGCCAACCGCAGCCCCATTTTCTCGTTTAAGGCGTCTACACACCCTAATATTCTAAAGACATTTGGGGCACACTGAGTGGGGGCTAGCCTAACAAACCTAAGGTAATCCCTCATCACCGGCCTCATAGGGACTCTCACGCCACCTTCGATGAAGGCGATCATGGGAATCACCACCTCACCCTCCTGCCTTCGAAAATGCCATTCACCCTCCTTACAATATCTCAGGCCCGTGTTGGGTGGGATCCTATAGTCAACCTTAAATTTCTCCATCCCTTCCTCAGACTCTACCAAACTCTTAAATCTACTAATCCCGGGGAAAAGCTCAGAAAAGCTAAAGAAAATTGGAAAAAGAGGTGAAGGAAGAAAGACACAGAGAAAGGAGAGTAAAGAAAGTTTGAAAAGTTTGGAAAAACTTACAAGGATGAGAAAACTGTTCTTGGACAAGCTTTTGAAGAGACACAAGTGAGTGAGAAGTGTTGGTAGATTCAACGTATGTGTGTAAGAGCTCTTGAATGCAAAGGTAATTTGGGCGAATTGATTTAAATGGGTATTTATACCCAAATCGCAGTAGTAGCGGGAGTTTTCCTGCTTATGAGTCGAAAATAAGTCTCCACCATTGGATCGCCATCGCGCCATAGAACGTAGGGAGCAACCAACCGCAAGAATTTAATGAAGGCGCACTACAAATGCCGAAGCATCGGGAGCATGACTTGGGCAGTTAAAAAGACACTGACGCTGGCAAAAGACAAGACGTGATAAGCCTAAGGTACACCCGAGGACATCAAAATCCTCCTTTCTGTCCGAGGTGCTAGATAGCAGAATTATGAGGGGTGCTTGCTCACTCCCAAGTGCAGGAGATCGTAGCAATATAATTCTCGGAGTACCGAGGTCGAACCACAAGAAGCAGGATAGATTCAAAGACAATATAATTAAACAAAAATTTGGGTGAAGAAGAAAAGTAATTTTGCTTGGTGATTGTCAACAATAATAATAATAAAAACTAATTTAAATCAATAATGTAAATACTAAGGCATCGGGGTGTTTTCTTATATCGATATGAGATTCTTTGTGATCTAAGAAAATATATATTTCATAATTGATTGTTTTTATACAATTAAAAACTTATGATTCGGTTGAACTGAGATACTTCAAAAATGCATGATAACCTTGATTAATAATGCGGTTAGAAAAGTTTTCAAAAAAACCCATTCTCTTTAAAACCTGATTTCTATTTGAAACTATTAGAAATTCATTTAAACAATAAGAAAAACATGATTAAACTTATTGAAAGCATAGAAAAACTAATACATCAAAAGAAATCTAATTGAACAATCAAATATGTTGTTGATAAAATCTTAGAAAGAATCACATTGAATATTCATACCGTATAGAAGAAACATAACCCCTAGCCCTAGTAAAGAGTTTAGGCTGCCATTAGAGAAAGGAAAATACAAGTTTTTCTCTGCCCAAAATTCGTTCTCATAGCCTCCCTTCTAAAACCCTAACGTCTAAGTGTCCAAAAAAAAAATAACTTTTACTATTTTAATTTCCGTCCAGGTTTACAGCAGTAACTTGTGAGTTAATTTCGGCCTTCAAAAGTTGAGAATTTCAAAAAACTCAAAACTCAAAAACTGGAAAGTTGTAGATATTTAAGTCACGATTCCAACCCATCTAGCCTTGTGTCAATTGGATTTTTGAGGAGAGAGATATGCCCAAAATACTGATTAGCACTCAAATAAGATTTTTCCTTTTGAGATTCTGCCTCTTTGATTTCTTTCCTCATTTGAAGCTTCCAATCATGGTAGACAATCCAAGCACTCCAGCTACACCTCCTTAGACATTTAAGCATGGTCCTTTAACTCCACTTTAATTTTAGTTTGGCCTCCATTCTCTCACAAATTCCTATAAACTCATCTTTTTCACATGATTTCCTGAAAGTAGAAAATTACACAAAATAAATAGTATATTATTCAAGAAATTATGTAAAGATAAATAATAAGGACTAATGCAAATCATGGCTTTATTATACAAATTAAGTATAGTAATAGGGAGATAACGCCTACATAAATATATAATAGGTATACATTTTAAGGCGTTATCAATGAGCTATTGTGGGGTCATAGAGCCCAATGATATTCATCCACCTTTTGTACTAAACTTGAGGCCCATGATCGCATATGAAGAAAATAGTGGTGCTCATGGCAACCCAGGAAATCATGCCGAGGACAACTATGTCCTCGGCTAGCCAAGGCCGAGGTAGAAGAAACGTGACTTACCAGCAAAGACAATCTTTCAGAGCATTCCAAAGAAAAATAGCAAGTACAGCAAGTAAGCACATTTGAGCATGGCGGTAGAGCAATTCTAGGAAAAAACTACTGCCTCCACATTAAATGCTACATAACTAACACTCTGGCCGCATTAATGTGGAAATGATACCTGAGCAGTGGCTTTTCAGACTCACAGCTACTACCTAGGAGTTCTAAGAGGAGGTTGATGTGACAAAGACCAACAACAGCAAATCTGACCTGCCCGTGTATGGTGGAGATGGAGAAGGAAACTAGCATATAAGGAAGAAGGAGCCCTGAGAAAGAAGGATCGAAGATTTTATCAGAGAAAACACTGTAGCAATATGAACTAACTCTGTAACCATTGTTACTATCACTTGAGAAATAATAAGTTGAAGTTCCTTGGACTAGTGCCGAGGATGGAATAGCTTGCCTAAATATGCATTTGATTCACTTATTCACCCTTCAAATAATCTTCAACTGTTGTCACATTTGTCAAACCCAGTTTTTCTACACACTTTCTATAAATTTATTGCATTGGGCTTGTTGGGCTTGAATCCACTCATCCCTTAGGAATCGTGTTCAAATCCGGGCCCTACATTAATCTTTTTAAAAATTGAGTCATTTTTAATTATAAAGAATTTTCCAAAATAAAATACATACTTACTGATTTAGTTGGATACCCAAAGGGATAACGTAGGGCTGAGTTGACTTGCATAAAACATATAACGGAAAAAAAAATCTAAAGGAAAAAAAAACAATTTCACAATTATTAAAGTGACAAATTATTATTGATTAGTAAAAAAAATAATATTGAAAATGTACCCAAACAAGAATTAATAAAAACTTAGGGAAAATTGTTGTGCTATAACTTAGTAGCATTTGTCATGAAAAAAAAAAAGAAAAAGAAAAGAAAAGTTGTGTTTGGCACACAACATGTTTTCATTACCAACTAAGGATGAAGCTCTCAAATCAAAAGAAAATAAAAGAAAAGAATAAAATATGGAAAATGTTAGAGATAGATACTTTTTTATAAAGTTATTTACAAATTATTTATGTGGTGATTGATCATTGGTAAATAAAAAAGTGATGTTAGTAATGAGTTCATATACCAACATTCAGGTGGCTTAGTTGGTAAGATACCGGACCAATAAGTCTCAAGATTTGGATTCGAGTCTCAACAACTAGCTGTGTGTTGGTAATCCTTATATCATTTCTCAATCCCAAACAGTCCAAATAATAATAATTGAATTTCTCATCAATCGAGAGTATAAAGTCTCATTTAGGAGCAGGTAAGATACTATTATAGTTACGTCCAAATAGAAAAGCCACACTAATTGCCTCCCTCTACCCATTTTTTTTTCTTAAAAAAAAAAAAAACCATACAAAAGCTTTTAAGAAGTAAGCCACAACACCGTTTATAAAAATATTATAAAATAATTAGCACATAACTTGACTGCGAAAATATATTATGACATTTCGTTGAATCCTTCGCCGACGGACGAGCTTTTTTTCTTAGGAGACCACGTGTCCCCCCTCAGATCAGCAGGGATGCTATCTATGCTATCCTTTTATGAGCCGACTGCTTTTGATTTTGTCCAACTCAGCAAAGTCACTTTCTGGGGGCCCACATCAAAATATCTCAAATCCGATATGGCGCTTCTGGCATCTCCATTTTGTCCACGTCAGCAACCATGGACTCATCTACCGATCTCATCCTGATATTTATCTTCTTTTGCAGTTGAAGAAAAAGTCTTTCTTCACTTTTTCAAAAATTCATGGCCTCTCTATTTTTTCTCACACAGCTCCAGTTCTTCTCTGCAGAAGAAGAAAGCTTTTAATATTTTCTTTTCAAAATTATAATTTGAATTTTTTTTTTAATTTTCAAAAAAAATATTAAGCAAAGCAAAAGGGTGTTTTGTGCAATTTTTTTTTTTTTTTGCTGGATCGAAGAACTCGATAATGGCAATTGATGAAGCTCTAGAGGTGATTAACTTTTATGCATGTTTAGTATACTTTTTATGAAGTTTGAAGTTCAGCTTGTAAAATTTGCATGCTCTTTCTAATTTTATTGCTTTACTTGCTGAAGAAAATGGTTCTGTATTGTAATTATTGCTTTGATAATTGTGCTTTATTCATGACTCTTGTAATTCATGCATAGTAGATCTTTTTGTTTTATGAGTATGTACATCTTTTTTGTTTGAATTAGGGTTTGGAACTGTTTTGTGTATATTTTTTTCAATTTGGGTATTGTGGATATTTAATCTCAGGGTAGTTCTTTGACTTTTGGTTAATTTTAGAGTTCAAGATAGTTTGTGTGCTAAGCTGAAGATTGAGCTTTTTGTGTAGTCATTACTATGTACAAAGTTCAGAAAGTTTGTATTTTGGTTAAAATTTGTTATGAAGGTTGCAATAGTTTATCTTATATGATGTTCTGATCTGGCAGGGGTCCATGGTGAAAGCAGCTTTTTGGGTTTCAAGGCATTTTTTTGTGGATTAAGAACATCATTCTGATTCAGATTTGTATTTATTTAGTTATAAATTTGTTATTATGCGTGTTGATTCGCGGTGTATATTACTGATTTAATTGTGCTGGTATAAGTAGAACTTTGAAGGATCTGTATTTGCTGAGGTTGGGGTTCTTGAAGACAAAACTATGTGCTATTTCTTTAACGGATTGAAGAGAGTTTTTAACCGTTCAGAACTTGGGCTCTCTTCATCATCAGTCTTTCGGAATCTGATTGAAAGGAATAGTCCCGATGAGCATTGACGGTGATGATGGGAACAAAGAGTCGCGGGAACTAAATTCCTCTTTGCTAGATGGGAAGAAGACAGTCAAGGATGGGGTTGTGATGGGTGAGGAACAAGGTTTACTCAAGGAAGGTAAGTTGAAAAGTGACAGAATAGCCGAAGATGTGAAGGATGGGCAAGTGGGGGTTTTCCAAGTACATGCTGCTCCGCAAATGCCTCAGCAACAGAGTCAAGGGTCAATGGTTTGTTGGGAGAGGTTTCTACATGTTAGATCACTTAAGGTTTTGCTTGTGGAAAATGATGATTGTACTCGCCATGTCGTTGCTGCACTGCTTCGCAATTGCGGTTATGAAGGTTAGGGACATGGTCTCGGAGACAGTAATGCTTAAATATTTAATTACACTTGGACAGTGGATGCTGCTGTATTAGCCTACACCGTGATAGAAGTCTTTGAATTAGGCAGTTATATATCTTGAATTCCATTTATATACAAAGTAAGTTATTATCTGCTGCATAGGCTCAGAAGAATGGGTATGGGGGATTTGGGGAATAGTATATTGTGTGGTGAATGGTGATGTTTGACAAAGTGCTTTACGTTTTTTTATAATCACCCTTTTTGTTATATTCCTGATGTGATATAGTTATTCACTAAAATGAAGAGAAGCTTCTACAATCCGTAGGACAAGTACATGTATAGGCTCCTTTATGCATATGTTGTTTCATTACTGAGCTTTTTTAAACGGAGTAAATTAATGTCCAATGTATCAAAGCCATCAATGTGGGCCTAAAAACATTTAGTAATTCTTCATGTAAATGGCAGGGATCTAAATCCAATTAAGATGCTCCTCCCAATTTTCCAAATTTTCACAGATAATAAACCTCCCAAAAATAAGAATGATAAAATATGTTAGTTGAGGTTGTAAGAAGCTTTATTAAATGCTTTACTGCTTGCCTTCTGCCAATTAGACCTTGTTATGAACCAGGAGCTGGTTTCAAATGATCATGCGTATCAACCTCTCAAATTTTCATGTTTTGTGTTGTGGACAACCTGGACTCAGCTTAGGCTGATAGAAGTAAGATGGACAGCTTCAAGCCACATTCTTGAGCCTAACATCAAGCCACGCCTGCCCTGGCCTGCAATAATACTTGTGGCTAAAATATTTCTTTGAATATTCAAAATAATAATGCTATGTGTTCATTGCGTCAAGATATTTGACATTGTTGGGAACTTCTCTGTGATGTCTTCTGAATACATGTATCACTTGTCCTTTTTCCTTTTTTTCCCAATTTTCATTGGGTATTATCAGTTATAGAGGCAGCAGATGTATTACAAGCATGGAAGATACTAGAAGATTTAAGAAATCATATTGATCTTGTCTTAACTGAGGTAGTCATGCCTTACTTATCTGGCATTGGTCTTTTATGCAAGATTATGAGCCACAAAACACGCCCGAACTTACCTGTAATTAGTAAGTAGATTTAGTGGCTAGTTTTATTAAAGTATGGTTGAATTTGTTATGACATCTATTCGATATATACTTTAACTATGGCTTCTGATGAGATTTATTTGCAGTGATGTCATCCTATGCTTCAATGAGTTTAGTGTTTAAGTGCTTGTCCAAGGGTGCTGTTGACTTTCTAGTCAAGCCTATACGAAAGAATGAGCTTAAGAACCTTTGGCAGCATGTTTGGAGGAGATGTCAAAGTGTGAGTTGTTATAACTTTCCATTTCAGATACCAGACTTTCTGCCATGAACCAATTTAGGTGTGCTACCCAATTATCTGTTTGTAGACATACAAAATAAATTCTTTTGCTTGACTAATCTGTCTCCATGTCCAGTCACATGTAGGCAAGAACATTTTTCTTTTCATTATTGATGTCATGTAGCACTAATTTCAGCTGGGATATTATATTTCTATGGTATTCAGTGTCTTATTTCAATTTCTTAGAAAACAATCTCAGATTACAATCTAAATTTTCATTATATTGATCAATGAATAATATCTAAACTAATTCAATCTGAGATCTCATATTCGTTGCTTCTTCCCAGTCTAGTGGCAGTGGGAGTGAGAGTGGCTCACAGACTCAAAGTTCTGGAAAATCAAGAAGTGTTGAAAAGTGCAAAAACAACTCTTGCTGCAATGATGTGGATGATAGTGAGAGTATTGGTTTAGATGTTGGAGTTGGAAGTGACATTGGGAGTGGCACTCAGGTATTGCAGATTCTTTATAATTAAATTCCAAGATTTTGTGTGGTGCATAACCTGTTAATAAAATTTATTGCAAATGAAACTCCAGAAGATGATAATACTCCTTGCAAGCTGTAAATGGGCTTAAAAATAAAATTCTTTACTTTGACTTTATGCAATAGGCGTGACTGGAGAATATTAGCAGGAATTTGAGTTAATTTTTCCTTAATTGCACTTATTGCTGTTTTATATTTTCATGAATTTATGAAAGGATTGGGTAGCTTACAAAAATACTTGTACTCCCCCACTTTCCAGTGACTTGATTTTGGGGAATCTTATTAGCTATTAACAACTATGGTTATCTTTATTAAATTTTTATACATGTTTTGAAAAATTGTGATTTGCAATAAGTTGACGAGTAAGATTCCAGGGATTATTTGTAAGCTGGATATTGAGAAAGCCTATGATCATGTGAATTGGAAGGCTTTTCTAGATTTGCTAAAGAGAATGGGGGGATTCAGGGTGAAGTGGTGTAGGTGGATCTGTACTTGCATATCTATAGTTTAGTTCTTTGTTTTGGTGAATGGGTCTCTAGCTGATTTTTTTGGAAGCTTGAGGGGGCTAAGACAAGGGACCCCCTATCTCCTATGTTGTTTTTGGTTATGATGGAGGTTTTCAGTAGGATGATGCAAAGAGTTGAAGGCATGGTTTTAAAAACCCGTACGGTGAAAAAACAGGAGGACTGGTTGTCGGTTTTCGGTCCGACCGGTGGTCGAACCGGTGACGTAATAAATAATTTAATAAATAATTTTAAAATAATAAAAATAAATAAATAATTTGAATATTCTTAGTTAAAAAACTTAATATATATATATATATATATATTTATTTTTATTATTTATTAATTTTAAAATAATAAAAATAAATAAATAAATATATATATATATTAAGTTTTTTAACTAAGAATATTCAAGTTAAACATATATATATATATATAATTTAAAAAATAATGTCAGTTTAGTTTTTGTGTATTAAATTTAGGAAATAAAAATAACAAAATCTACAACCCATATATAAAATTTTATAACTGTGAAGAATCAAATTAACAATGTACAATGTATATTTATTATTATTATTATATATTTAATCCTTATATATATATATATATACATACTAACTACTATACCTGCTTTGATAAAAAAAAAATTTCATACTATTCTTAAAATATCTTATGAATATATACTAACTACTGTGTACTGACATGTCATGGCCCCATTTTTTTTTTTACCCTTCCCTTACCCTTATTGAATTTTCTTGTAAAAGTTTGCTCCTTTAAGAACTTGGAACGTGGCTCTAGGAGGTGTGAGTCAGAGAAGACATAGAAAAAAAACAAAAACAATAAAAGTGATTCACCTATCCCTTCTTTTCATTGATACTTCACCTACCAATTCTTTTAAACTTTCATTTCTCCTTTCAAACTTGGTCCCATCTGAAAGCTAAAGTCATTCTTCTCTTTTGTTTTAACTTTGAAGTCTCTTACATTATAGTCTCACACTCTCACTCTCTTGATCTCAAAGTATTTTTGCTGCAAAATAAAAAATTTCAGAAAATTGATGCTGCCGAGGTAATTCATATTTACCTAAAAAAAAAAAAAAAAATCAAGAATCACATTTTAATCTTTAGTTCTTTACCTCTCTCTTTTCATTGAGTTTTTCTTCCTTCCCACAGTTTTGGATCATCATTCTTATGGGTTTTAGGCTGGATTTGAAGGGAAAAAAATGTTTAGTTTTAGTTTTCAACACAACCAATCAATAACAGGTTCAACAATATTGGTTCCCGGTTTTACGGTTGAACCGGCCGGTTCTCAAATATTTTCGGTTTTTTGGTGTTTTCCGGTTTTTAGTCATAACCGGACCGGATTAGTGGCCGATTCCTGGTTTTTAAAACCATAATGAAGATGCTAGTTTACTTTGTTGTTTTAGGACTGATGGTGGCGGGGTGGAGGAGAATGTGTCTCACATCTTTTGCTTGCGGATGATGTGATTCTGTTTTTTGATGCAGATGTGGAGCAGATTCTACACGTTCGGATGTCTCTTCTTTGTTTCTAGGCTGTGATAGGATTAAAGGTTAATGTTTTGAAGACTGAGATGGTTCCCATTGGGGAGGTTCATAATGTGCATGCCTTGGCAGAGATTTTGGGTTGTAGGATTGGACTTTGCCTAAGACCTATCTTGGTATGCCATTAGGGGCCTCGCGCAAGTCTCCTACTATTTGGAATCTTGTCTTGGAGAAAATTGAGCGTAAGTTGGCTGGGTGGAAGAAGCTGTATTTGTCAAAAGGTGGAAGATTGACATTGCTTAAGAGTACATTATCTAGCCTTCTCACTTACTTTTTATCTCTTTTTACTATCCCTACGCATGTGGCCAATAAAATTTAGAAGTTGCAAAGAGATTTCTTGTGGGGGGATTCCAAAACACATTTAGTGGGGTGGGATAAGGTGTGTGCACCTATGGAAAATGGTGGTTAGGAGTGAGGAAATTAACTACTTTTAATAAAGTCTTACTAGGGAAATGGTTATGGCGGTTTGCGGTTGAGGAGACAAGGCTTTGGAGAAGGGTTGTAGCTTAGAAGTTTGGGGAAGAGTGGAGGGGATGGACTTCTAAGCTAGGTAGAGGTGTACATAGGCGTGGTTTGTGGAGAAGTATCCAAATGGGTTGGGTGGTTTTTAGCAAAAATGTTCAGTTTGAGGTAGGTGTGGGGGATAAAGTGAAGTTTTGGATAGATCGGTGGTGTTTGGATTCACCACTCCAATTGACCTTTTCGGTTGCGTTTGGGATTGCTTCCAGTAAAGAAGCATTTGTGGCCTTTTCTCTTGAATGGTTGGGGATAGAGGAATGGAGAAGTTGGGATGTCCATTTCATTCAGAGACCAAATGATTGGGAGATGGGTGTTGTAGATGTCCGCTCATGTTACAATAATTTATGAGGTCCTTTGCCCTTTTTTTTTCCTTGGAAAGGTATTTGGAGGGTTAAGGCTCCTCGACATGTTTCTTTCTTTGTTTGGACCGCAGTTTGAGATAAGATTCTTACAAGTGAAAATCTCCTGGGTAGCGGGTTTGATTTTGCTGACTGATGCATTATGTGTCGGTGTAATGGGAGACGGTGGATCATCTGCTACTTCGTTGTGAAAGACTTATCGGGTTTGGAGTTCGGTTTTTAGATCTTTTGAGATTTCATGGGTCTTGCCAAGATCGGTTGCAGATATTCTATTTGGTTGGTGGAATTGGTTTGAAAAGCACTTGTCTAGCATTTGGAATTTAGTTCCGTTGTGCTTAATTGGCAGACGTTTGAGGACATGGAAAGCTCCACGACCAGCTGCTTGCTTCTTTTAGCGGCTCCCTTTTTGGCTGATCTAGGGCTTGGAGACTCACCTCTAGTGATTCTCTTCCTGTGCTCCTTAGTTCTCTCCTTTGTAATTAGTATTTTCTTTGTTTTTTTTAATCCTCTTTCTATAATCTTTGATCTGCCTTATGCCTTTTTGCATGAGGTAGCTTTTTGTTTATACCTCTATATTACTTATGAAAAAAGAAAAAAAAAAAAAAAAAAAGTGATTCAAGCAAACCAACAAAGCATAAATTTGTTCTGGCATATAAATAATTTTCCCCTACCTTGTAAAATCTCCTAGTTATCTGCTTCTTTTGTTCTTTCAGAGAGCCAAATCAAGTTTTGGTAAAACTTGTCACACATTCCAAGTACTTAAAAATCCCTTCTTTTTTTTTTTTTTAGATGAAGAAATCATCAGCGAAAACTTAAAACCTTAAAAATCCTAAAATCAAGTCCTCTAATAATTATGTTTACCAATTAGGAGATAAACCTAAGGTTGCCTAACAAGCACCTTTCCTAGATATGCAAAAGCGGGAGCTTTGTTCATTGAGTACAACCTTTAATTATAATCTTTCTATCTTAGTTTAAGTTTGCGTTTGGATTGCACGTTGAACATGCATTTCTGCATTTTGCTGAAAAATTGTGGGTCCCGTGCATTGTTCATGAGACCCACAAGTATGGAATTCAGCAAAAATAAACCTTTAAAACTGGGTCCCACACGGCACTATTCACATTTAAAAATTATTTTGCTACAGTGTTTTCAGTTTTCAGCAATAGGTGATATTCAAACAGATCCTAAATGTCTTAATTTTGTTTTGGAAATATCCCAAAATACATGTTCACTTTTTAAATATAAAAGTTCTTGCCCTTTCAATCTCCTATATTACCCTCACCTTTTTCTCAAAAAGAAAAAAAAAATATTATTTATTATAATTTATGCAACCTCTGACATAAATTAAAAATAGTTTAGGAAGATTACTATATTTTTATTTTGTTATTAATAATCATGCTATTTAAAACTAAGATGTATAAATTGGGATAGAGGGAGTAAAATATAAACAACATTGATGATGCATGTTTAAGTTAACGTTGATGATGCAACTCCTTTCCTGGTCTTGTGTTCCATTAAACACCAGTCAAAAGTTATTATACATGGAAGTTATTACAATGATTCTTAGTTTTGATATTTTCCAAACAATCAATCTCTAATGGCCTTTTGGATAAGTTCATACTCTTGCTGATATCTTTGTCATTGGATTGTGTTCATCACAAATTAAATGAACTTTAACATAGCACCAATTATGAGCCAAAGCCAAAACTGAACTCCGAACCAACTGTGTGCCTATTAAAGAAGTCATATCCAGTCGACATCAAGAGGACTGTCCTATTTTTAACTGCTAGATTCATATTGTTTTGGTACTGAAATCTAAATATTATGCATATGCATTTAATTACACCTACATAAACATTTATACACTGAGCATATCTATGACAGACAAAAGCTATGCAAAGATGCATCTAGGAAGAAATTATGATATTATGTGTCAATTACTGGATAAATCTTACTTATATTATGGCATGCTAATCACAAATCCATCCACATACATCTTTGTTAAAAAATCTGTGAAAGACCTGGACTCCTAGATAAGTACAAGAATAGTATCATTCTGTTATTATTTTGTAGAGCTCTTGGACAAAAAGAGCTGTAGAAGTTGATAGTCCTCAACCAGATTCTCCATATGATCAAATGGTGGAGTGTCTTGATAGTACTTGTGCCCAAGATGTCTGCTCAAATGCTGAAACATCTGGTAACAAATTGGTTCCTGTGGCCAAAACAAGGAAGCTCCAAAAAAAGAAGGAAGAATGTGGTATACCTGAAGGTATTCTAGATCTCTAGTAAGGCTTTGTTGAGAGGTGTTTAGTAAATATTTCTTCCTCGTTTATTCCTTGGTGAAACAAATTGTATCTCATTTTCTTATTTCAGACAATGCTCCAACTGCTAACAGCTTGGAAATAGGTGTGCCTAGAAATCTAGGTATACAACTTGAGTTCCTGAGGAATGATCTGCTCGGGCTAAGCTCTAGTAAATTGACTGAGCAAATTGGTAAGGAACAGCTAAATCTCAATTGTGAGAGTCCATCCATCAAGGTAAAGAACGAACATGCTACTCTGACAGGTGATGTTACCATTACTACTCAGTCTCAGATGGACAGCATGGAGTTTGAAGCTCAAAATAGAAATTCCAAGATCTCAGACGTCAACAATAAAGCCAATAATGATACAGAAGAACTTCCATCTCTTGAGCTCAGTTTAAAGAGACCTCGAGTAGTTAAAGACACAGGGACAGAAGTTCAAGATGACCGATATATTTTGAGGCACTCAGACCTTTCAGCCTTCTCAAGGTATGAGGGAAACAGGAGGAAATTTCCCATTGATATAATGGAATATGAATAAAATCTTTTAATAGTTTCCGTGATTGATGTGTTGATGTGTTACCTATGTCTATGCAGGTACAAAGCTGTCTCAAATACTAACAAGGCTCATCCTAGAAACGTTGGAAGCAGCTCTCCACGTGGTATTTGCTTAGATGTTACCATGAAAGAATCGTTGCATGATATTCAATTCCATTCAAGCGGCAATCCTCCCAATCAGTTCTCAAATGTGGGTAGCAATAACATTGATATGGGCTCTGCGATTAATACTTCTTTTGCCAAGTCACTAATAAAAAAGTCATCTATATTAAACTCGGTCAAACATTTGCACCCATCTGATTTCCATTCCATGAAAGAGTGCCCGATATATGCTCCTACAGCAGTGCTGGCTCAATCAAAAGGTACACACAAGGAGCTCCAAAATGAGCACCTTTATCACCATAAGAATTACCACCACCATCTTGTGCACAACATGCAACAACAGTGGCCACCTGACCACAATGACTTGTCCTTGAAGAAAATGGCTGCAGCTGCTCCACACTGTGGCTTATCCAATGTGTTGGGTGGGCCTGAAGGTAACACTGCCAACTACAATGTTGATGGAAGTTCCTTAAGCAATGGACAAAATGGAAGCAGCTTAGCAGTTGAAGCTGAAGGGACAGACTTAGAAAGTGACGGTGGAATTTCTGGGAGCAGTGGCAGGGGAGGTCCTAGTGGGAGTGGAAACACGGTAGGCCACAACAAATTTGAACAGAGAGAAGCTGTCTTGACTAAGTTTCATTGGAAGAGAAAAGAGAGATGTTTCCAGAAAAAGGTAATTGATATTCTTGCATTTTTTTGAAGCTAGGTGTTGTGGACATTTCTTTTCTCTTTGCTTGTACTGAGTTCTTCTCTCTTTTTTGATCTCTCCCTTAAAGGATGTGTTCCAGTTTTTTTTTTCTTTTCTTTTTTGCTGAATGTTGAACTGAATTCTTTTTTTCTTTTTTTTTTGTATAAAGCATATTGATTGGGATTGGGGCACTCATTGGGTTCATTCTTTGGAGTTTCACATTTCTCGCACTATTGTGGTTTCTTTTGAAGGGTAAAAGTGGATGATGACAGTTCACAGAAAACAAATATGACTACAGAAGTGAGATTGAGAACCCATCAATAGTGCACTAATGTGTTTGAGCATAAGACTGGGATGTGCACAACTAGTACAACTAGATTGTGCCAAGAAAACCATGTACCACTTATCAGTTCAGTGCATAATTTCCTGGCCTATTGACTTTCACACCCTAGCTTTACTAAATCTAGGCACCCAGGATGTCTACACATACCAGATAAGGAGAGCAAAATAAGAAATAGAAACAGGGGAGAAACAAGATGTTCATCCACACTTGAAGCATCTTATTTATGCACAGGATCATAAAAAATAAATAAAAAATAAAAAATAAATGAGAGAAAACTTCAAATATAAATATAATGGATTATAATTGTCACATCTACTCCCTAACTAGAAAAATAAAACTTCAAATATTGGGAGTTCTTTTTATTGTTATAAACTGAATTATGATCGTTGCATCCAATCCAAAAGGAGTTCTTTCTTTGTTTGATTTGCTTCATATTGCTCATTATATTGAGAGTAGAGAACCCGTACATAAAAGAGTTGGCGCCTAGTCCTAAGGATTCCATAGTTGGGTTCCTATGGGAGTGCCCTGCCTATAGATATGTGCATGCATGTTCACAAGTCTGATTTGGAGTGTTGTAATATGCTACACTTGTTTTATTTACGTTTGTAACTTTTGAACTTTCATAATGATGGATATGGGATGGGCTGATGGTTGGGGGGAGGGGAGAAGCAAAGTTGTATAAATTTATATATTTCACATTTTTATAGACACCAATTTGGATCTATTAATGTTGATTGATTTTGTTGGACATATTTGATCATAATTAATGCAGGATGTTGAGACTTTTTAGGATTTGATTCTCTTTATTTTTTCAATGTAATTGATGACAAGTTATTTCCATTTCTAGCTAGGTTAGAAATTTTTTTCCTTTCCTTCAGTGATGTAGTCTGGGAGTCTTATTTAAAGGCCCCAGTTGCAATATTGTAATCAATTGATAATGGGTTAATGAAATTTAGGTTGGAAGTTTTCTTCCAATGCTTGGTGGTGATTCTTGGGCTCATATTTTTATCTCATGCTGGGTGGTGATTGTAAGCAACACTATGTAATGATTCCAAGTCAATCCTAGGCGGTGATTCCTAGGTTTTATCCTTTTATTTTGTTCTTCTTTTGTTTCCCAAACACAAGTCCCCCTCTTAGAGTTTGTCGTCCCCTATCAAATTTTTCATTGGAGCAAACCTTGATCTAATCTAAGAAAGCCACCATAACCACTACCCTTCTTAATGAACGATTACCATCCTCACTAGCACAGCTTATCATGGCAGCTCCAAAACCTCAAATCAGCCCTAAAGCCAGCTCAAATCAAAATTCCCAACAATTCATAAAAAGAGAGGGTAAAATACCCCCATCTTAGACAACCTAATCTCATTGCTACTAACAACAAAATGGAAAGACCCATCCAAAACCCAACCCAAACACCCAAACCAAGACCCTATTTGACACAAACCCCTGGTCTAGATTCCCTCTAGTCGGGAATCAAAAAGCCAGGCTGAATCCTCTACCAACCTAAATTTATCCTACCATCAATAAAAGCCTCAATTGAACCCTGACTAAGGCCGAAACCCACCCCAAACCACCACAATTGAGCCCACTACTCCTGAAACACCAAATCATTGAAAGCCTAGCTGTAAAATGCGTCATTGCATCACCTCCGACCACCACAATTCCCATAGTCATCAAAACTCCCTTCTCAATTCCTCCTTAGACTTCTTTACAGGTGCTACCTAAATCACGCATAGCGAATTGAGGTAGGCCTTGTAGCCCTAAATGCTATTGCCTTTACACCACGCCTCCCATGCCACCACCACAAGTTTGCCAGAGAACTTGCCTCACTGCCAAAGTTGACCTGTGCTGGCCTTTGATTTTGAAGTTGATGGAAACTTCATTGTTAAACTGAAATAACTTAGGCCAACGTCAATGGGATGGTTTAGTCAACCCAACTAATTTCAAAACCCCAATTTGCATTGCATCATGTCTGTATACAAAAAGAAACCCCAAAACTGGATCCAAACTGACTTAGAACACTTAGAGTTTACTTGACACAACCAAAAACAAAACAAAATGTGACCCAGCTATTGCTGCCATGATTTACACTCAATGGGGTCAAGCTTCTCCAACCTTGGGAGACTTGGTGCAGACACCAAATTGGACCTATTAATGCTAATTGATTTCGTTGGACATGATTGATCTTAATTAATGCTGATTGATGTTGAGACTTTTAGTATTTTATTCTCTTTTTATTTTTACATTTAATGTAATTGATTACAAGTTATTCTTATTAGGTTAGAAATTGATTTCCTTTCCTTCAATGGTGTAATTTGGGAGTTATATTTTAAGGCCCCAAAATGGGAGAAATTATAAGGTCCTCATGGTGGACAAGTGATGTGGTCTACTATTTCAGTAAAAAACTCCCATTTGTTAAAAATTGTGGAGTTTTAAATAAAAACTAAATAATGACTTAGTAATTTTAAATAGGTGGAAGTCTTTTACTGGAATGGTGGACAAATACCGTGGTCCACCATGAGGACTTTATAATTTCTTCCAAAATGCAGTATTTTAAGCAGTTGTGATGGGTTAAATTTGGGTTGGAATTTTTCTTCCAGTGCTTGGTTGTGATTCCTCGATTCTGTGATTCCTCGGTTCTATTTTTCTACTTTCATCACTTGGCAGTGATTCCAAGAAAATACTAGGTGGTGATTCCTACGTCCTCCCCCTTAATTTTGTTCTTCTTTTGTTTCCCAAACACAAGTTCTCCTCTTAAAGTTTTTCGTTGTTCATCATACTTCTTTGATGTCTTCTAAGAATTATTATGGGTCTTAATTGATATCATGACTTGGACTTCATTCAATTTACACAAGGACTTGAACTTAGCCGACTTTTATTTTTGTTTCAATTTCAAATTAAAACTTTCTTTTTCTACTTGGTTTTGATGTTCAAGAAGACAAAGGACTACTAGCAGTCTACTAATAGTATTTTGTTATTTGTGAAAGAGAGCTCTTTGGGTGTATTTGGGGTTTCGGTTTTGTTAGTCTTCTATAATATCTATATTTTATAGTGAAATTTTCTCCTCATTGTTGCCTATGGACGTAGATTTAAGGCAAAATCTTGTTAGTCCTTGGTGTTTTCTCTTGTATGTGCTTGTGTCTATTTTTCTTTCTAATTTTCATGATTCGTATTATTTTTTTGTGAGATCTTTCTCAAACCCATAATAATTTTCATAATCAATCTTGTTTGGGGAGTGCTTTGGGTGGCCCTTTCGTGCAACAGTTGGATCAATTATAGATTTTGTACCTCTTTCTTTTCTTAATCAGTTGTAACAGCAAAAGGAGTTTGCTCTTGTTTTTTCCTGTGTTTCAAACCAATACCATTTCCCTCTCAGAAAAGGTTTGGTGTCTCCAAAATCCATCTCTTTTGGATCAATTGAACAAGCAAGATCATCATAGCTTTATGCAGGTTCTCATTCAATACATACCATATGCTCCAGATTTTGGTATGCACACATCACACACACATGTTGGACAGAATTTAGATGGACGGAATTATTTCTTCTGGGGCAGTCTTCTGTGTCATGTACAGCCATCTGCCTTTCCCTAACTGGGAAAGGCAGTCATTCCTGTCTATAGAATTATACATTTAAGAGTTTTTTTTTCTTCTTATTTTTAGTTACTCTTGCAGCTCCTTTCATATATGAATATTTGCAGAGGAATTGGTTTAACTTGATTCTGTGGTTGGTTTTTCAGGTTCAATACCAGAGCAGAAAGAGACATACTGAACAGTGACCTCTCATTCAGAGACAATTTGTGCAGCAAACGGTGAATGAAAACACAAACAAGACAACTAATGGTTAATTTAATGCTTTTCCTGTTTAGAAAAATAAAAATGCTTTTCCCATTATTGATTAACAATTAATTACAACTGTGACAAGCTGTCTACACTCAAGGATGGGAGGTCGTTTAGGTAAATCTTTACTTTTTATTTTTTGGCTTATTGCCGTGGACATTAATTGCTACTTCTAGAAGAGTGCTCTTACTTGCCTTCTGCAGGGAAAAGAGTCTTCTTTTGTGTGGTTCTATTATGGTTTCAATTGGGTATTTGGAAAACTTTTTACCCTTCTACATTTCATTTTCAAAAGCTCTTCCTTGTTGACTGAATTATTGAGACTCCAGCCTGCCTCATTTCTTATGGAAAGTTAATTCATTTGTCAAGTTCCACATCAAATACAGATATGTCTCATACAAGGTTAGTCAACATAGGATCCAGCATATGCGTTCAAGGAATGGAATGATACCAGCTCTTGAGCTATCGGCAGTGGCATGGATGTCGTTTCATTGGTTGCATGATATTATAAATGAGAGAGAAGAAACAGTAGTTAACTTGTTGGAATATTCATGTGTGAGTAGTGTGGTTTAATTAAGTAGTATAGTTTCATTAGTTTAAACTTTTTTGGGTTAAATAATGTCTTAGTTTGTTAAATCTTAAAGGGAAAAACTAAAGAGTGCTTTTAGGGTACCGGTTAATAATTTATTTAAAGAAAGTTTTTATGGGAAATAAAAAAAAATAATTAATATTTTGACAGTTTTTTTCATTTTTCATAAAAGTGGTATCAAAACTTTTCTAAAATGGATTATTAATGAGTGTCCTAAGGGCATTCCTTAGCATGACCCAATCTTAAATGAGTCCCTCACAAAGTGAATTTTCAATCTTCAAATGCTTTAAGAAGGGGGCCGCTTTGTAATTAAAAAAAGAAAAAACCTAGCTCTATTTCTTTTCAAACTTAAATGCTGTTCTTTCATTGGGCATTTTTCCTGCACAGTAACGTGTTGTAGAAGCATGGAATATCCATTAAAATGACATTATGCATTTGATCATTAATGAAGCACACCGGTGGCTTTACATGCAAGCTAGGGTGGTCACAGGACTACTTTGACTTGCAAAAAAAAAAAAAAAATTATATGTTAAATTAATTTATTGTGACTATCTTTAATAAAAATGTTTAACACTCAGACTTGAGAATTACAAAAAATTGGGATCAACAAAAATAAGAATAATACCTTTACAATAACTTTACAACAAATTTAATGTGGTAAGTTGTTATTGATTCTCATTTGAGTTCAATACTGATATTATTTTTTTACCCATCAATAACAGTTTTATTGCATAATATTTATTATTAAAATATTATAGACGTAATATTACTCTAAATTAATTTTGCCCCTAAACATATCTCTTTTATAAAATTTTAAAAAAAAATCTTAAATAACAATAAACATTAAAAAAAAAAAAGAAAGAAAGAAAGAAAAAGATAAGACCAAACAACAAGTGATCTAATTATTCAACAAAAAGCTTACTATAAAACAAACAGATAAAAATCGTTAAATATTCAAATTTGTAGTTCGTTCAACCTATTCAATAAAAATAATCTATAATTTCATTTTTTTTCTAAAAAATGGTTCCAAAAAAAATATTATGGTTGTCAATTCTCTTTGATAGTGATGACAATTATATTTTTTTTAACTTTGAAGTCACAACAATTTTACTCTCCTTAGTGACTCAACTCACAATTATAGTAAATATTCAAGTTATCGTTTTATTAGATTTTATATAATTTAAATTTTTTAGTGACTGCCCTAAAACATTTTTTGGATTTGCCACCGATGAAGCAGTCGGTGGGATCACCATATTCATGGTTTAAAAACTACTAGTCAGGGCAGCACATGCTAGTCATGGAAAAAAAAAAGTAGTGATTAAGATCAATTTTATATTTTATTTGTATCACAAAATAAAGATATAAATCATTTTATTTTTAAAATACATAGAGATTTACATTAATCAAAAGAGATATTAATTTTAAGAATTTTGATAATTATGTCATAAAAAGTTAATCTCATTCATATAAGACCGTGACAGATTCCAGTTTAATATTTTATTATTTTATTTTGACTTATAACTTACACATCAATAGTTGTGAATATATTATAATAACAACAAAATGTCACGACATTTTTAGTTGTACTAGATCTTGGTATAATATTTTATTATTTTATTTTATTTTATTTTGACCCATAAGGAATTGACACATGCGTTACAACATTTTCATAATATCTCTATGTATACATTGTACTTAATTACAATGTAAATTTATATTGCAGACACAAAAAAATTGGCAAATTTTGTACACATTTACAAAATTTGTACAATATTTAACATTTTTTTGTGCAAATGCGTATAATATTAACCACTTTTGTATATTTACAATGTAAAAGTAAACATATAAAGATCTTTAAAAAAAAACAAAAACAAAAAACAAAGCTCAAATCAACTGACATACTTGAAGGGGGAAAAAAAAGTGCACCTCACTAATTGAATAAACCAAAAAAACATTTTTCATGAACCTTTGGCTCTTTTTATATTGTTAATAGATATGCCAGCTTACATAAATATTTAAAAAAAAAAAAAAAAAAACACAAACGGATAACTGGGAAAAAAAAAAAATCTTTAGGCATCGTAGAAATTAATGTCAAAATGTTGTGGACTTAACATTTTTTTATTTGATCTATAAGAAATTGAGATCTCAAAATATTATGATAACAATAAGTGTTGTAACATTTTCTCAAAACATTTATTTTTAGTTATGGTTGGTCACAGTCTCATATTTTATTATTTTATTTCGACTTGTAAGAAATTGACACGTTAATAATTGTAAAAATATTGTGAAATTTGTTGTGTCAGAATAATAATATATATATATATATATATATATATCAGTTTACATAAATATTTAAAAGAAAAAAAAACACAAACCGATTACTGAAAAAAAAAAAAAAAATGTAGGCATTGTAGCGACCGTGCCAATTGAATAAACCAAAAACACTAAACAATAAGTGTTGTAACATTTTCTCAAAACATTTATTTTTAGTTGTGGTTGGTCACAATCTCATATTTTATTATTTTATTTCGGCTTGTAAGAAATTGACACATCAATAATTATAAAAATATTGTGAAATTTATTGTGTCAGTATAACAATATATATACCAGCTTACATAAATATTTAAAAGAAAAAAAAAACACAAACCGATTACTAAAAAAAAAAAAAAAAAAATCTTTAGGCACTGTAGCTACCGTGCCAGTTGAATAAACCAAAAGCACTGCACAATATGTGTTGTAACATTTTCTCAAAACATTTATTTTTATTTGTGGTTGGTCACAGTCTCATAATTTATTATTTTATTTCGACTTGTAAGAAATTGACACGTCAATAATTGTGAAATTTGTTATGTCAGTATAACAATATATATACCAGCTTACATAAATATTTAAAAGAAAAAAAAAACACAAACCGATTATTGAAAAAAAAAAATGTAGGCACTGTAGCTACCATGCCAGTTGAATAAACCAAAAACACTGCACAATAAGTGTTGTAACATTTTCTCAAAATATTTATTTTTAGTTGTGATTTGTCACAATTTCATATTTTATTATTTTATTTCGACTTGTGAGAAATTGACATGTCAATAATTGTGAAAATATTGTGAAATTTGTTGTGTCAGTATAACAATATATATACCAGCTTACATAAATATTTAAAAGGAAAAAAAGAAAAACACAAACCGATTACTTAAAAAAAAAAAAAAAAAACTGTAGCTACTGTAGCTACACTTGGCACTGTAGTTACTGTTCCAAACTTGGAAAAAAAAAAGTGGCTCACGAAACGAAAGCCCTGTAGCTATAGTGCTCTAGTGCATTCGCGTACGTCAATAATTATGAAAATATAGTGAAATTTGTTTTTTCAGTATAATAATATATATACCAGTTTACATAAATATTAAAAAAAAAAAAAAAAACCACAAACCGATTACTGAAATGAAAGGAAAGAAAAAAAAAAAAAAAACTGTAGCTATTGTAGCTACAGTGCCACTTGGCATTGTAGCTACTGTTCAAAACTTAAAAAAAAAAAAAAAAAAAAAAAAAAAAAAAAAGAAGGTGGCTCACGAATCCAAATAGTAAGATGAAAGCTTTTCTTTTAAGCCCAAATAAAGAAATGATAAGCCCAAATAATAATAAAACAAAAAAAACAATGATAAGATAAACACAAAGCAGTAGGAGAAATTATAAGATCCACATTGTGGATAAGTGATGTGATCCACTATTCCACTAAAAAACTTTCACCTATTTAAAATTGTTAGTTAGAAAAAAATTTTAAATAGAAATTGTGGGGCCCTACTACACTAACCACGTTCGGCCCACTACATATGGCCCAAGGCCCGCGCCGAGGACAATGTAAAGGCCGAGGACAACGGGAAAGGCCCATGTCATCCAAAGGCTGCGCCGAGGATGACCTGTCCTCGGCACGCCGACCTCATTAAAAGGGAAAATATCCCATATTCTTTGAATATATCTCACCAACATTCTGACCACTTTAATGACAAAGTGACCTGAAAGCCCAAAGCATCAGTCACTTCAACTAGTATAAAGCCTGCAAAGGCAGCTTTGACCTAACATAAAGCCTGCAAATACAAACGATGGGACAATCCCCTACGCCTAGAGGCTCAGATTATTGCCAGATGGACGGCTAAGATTAACAAAAGGAGACAATATATATATCGAAGGGATTGCCCAACAGAGGGGGGGCTCCTGAGAAAAAAAGAAAGGAGATCCTCAATGAGAGCCGAGGATCAATGTGCCTTCCAAACACTTGGCCAAAATGATAAAGGGGATGGTCTGAAAGATTTAGCCACAGGAAGAATCTTTCTTACAAAAACTTGAAAGTCCAGTTCGTTTAGAGGGATCCGCCCTAAAATTCGTTGTTTGCCTGTTATATGCCTAGTCTTCCTACCCATTCTCTACAATTTCATTGTCTGGGGTCCATTACATTTTGAGCCCTTACAGAAATTAATTACTAATTCAATAATTTTAAACAAGTGAAAATTTTTTACTAGAATGATGAACAAGTGACGTGACCCATAAAAAACCCTATAATTTCTCAAGAAGTAGAGCGTAGATAGCAGAGTTCACCCCTCTACAAACGGACAAAAAAGGACTCACGAAACCAAAATGTACCGTGCAGAGTACTGTAGCGGTATAGCCGCTTTTTAATATAGTTAATAAATTTTGACTGTAGTTGCCTCTACGTGTACGTGAGAGAGTGATTCTTATTTCTTGAGAAATCTGTGGACTTTTTAACTAGTACTATAGACCATAGAGAACCTTATTTGAGGGAAATCCAGGCACCTATACGGCTATACATGAAATCTCTATCAACGAATACGAAGGGCCTATGGCTTGTTTTGGGCCATGCATTCGGCTCAAAGAATGGACCCATCTAAAGCTTCAAATTTGTACCCTTTGTCTAGTCCTTGAGTGCCAATCTAGGTCAGTCAATAATATGTTCGATGATGGATTGGACATAATGCATTAATACTACAGTGCCCATTGTCTCCGATATTCGACCTCAATCACCATCTAGGTAGATGAATAGATCAGCCTCATGACTCCTACAACAAACCAAACGCTCCTAAAAACTTGGTTCAATATCAAAACAAATCTCTTGCTGTCAGATTGAAGAGTGATTCTGGTGCCATAATTTTGTGCACAATTTTGTTCACAACTCGCCCACTTGGAGAGTTGTGGTTGGTAGAGGGATGATGGTGGGTCACCCTTCCACCAACCACAACTTGCCACGTGGACCAATTGTGCATAAAGTTGTGTCACCAGAATTTTTCTAGATTGAATAGATCTCCTCGAAGCCAGAGCCTATCAACATTGTCGGTCAAGCTTAATAAAAAGGGTGCTGTTAACGAGGAAGTATATCTATGATGGGTGTATACTTTGTCCCTCTTACAAGTTGGTGGGATCAATAGCTAGTGGGTATCATCAGTGTGAAAGGAGAAAAACATACACATGTAATAAGGTGCATTTTTTCGCTGTTAACGGGGTGCTGTATAACACCCGTTAATTAATGTGATAAAAATTAAAACGTTTACCAAAGAAATTAAAATTAAAATTAAAATAAAATATTCGTTTTTTTTAGGGATATGGAAAAAACTGGATATGTATTAAGCGTGTGTCAATCTAAATGGAGAAAGTCAAATTAATTTGCAACCGGACCAAAATGCCCTTGAACCCAAAATTGAAAAAGCGTTTTTTTTTTATCTCTAAATTATCCTCAGCCTTATTATGAACTCCTAAATTTATCCCCACTCTATAACCACAAAATACACATAGAAAAGGCACATAGAGAAAATTATAGCAACATCTGGGTATGGACAAGGACCTCCATTGGACCATCACTGATCTCACTCTAACATCATATTTGAATCTTCTAACACTGTTTGGGTTAAGATGACGAGGAGTAGCCCCGATGGATCCATCCAACCTCAATCCCAATTTGGTTTTGGGGCTACAGAGTGAGAAAGGAGTTGTTCTTGGGTGAAATTGAGAAAAATTAACTCCTAATGCTTTTCAATCGATAGGTAAGAGGATGTTCTTTGAAGATGTGTGTGCGTGGAGGAAAATAGAGAAATGTAGAAGAAGAAAGAAGATAAAGGTGTGGAGGAAAGCAGATAAAGGAGATGAAGAAAGTGGATATTTGTGAAGAAATGGGTGGATGAGAAAAAAAGAGGAAAAAATAAAATTAAAAAAAAAAAGAAAAAAGAAAACAAAACAAAACAAAGGGTCATACGTGGGTGGGTGTCGGGTAAGTATATAAAAAAAAACCTTTTATTTAATAAAAAAAATATAATTAAGTATAAAAGACCTGGTATAAAAAATAAAAAACAAAAAAAAATTATGAAAGAAACTGTAAGGACCGAGTTTGGGCACCTTTCCTTAAATGAAGTGGACTCAAGCCCAGCTAGCCCGATACAATGAATTTGTAGAGTATGGGTTCAAAAACTAGGCCCTAATAAGGATTGCAACAACTAAACACGGTAGTGAAGGGGTTAAACGACAAGAATGTAGGCTGAAGCATGAAATATTACTCCTCAGCCTTCCTCTTAGGGGCTAGAAGTTCTTATTACTTCTTCAGTGTTAGGTTACAGAGATGATACAAGTGCTACAACATTTTCCGCCTCTAATCCCCCCCCTTTCTGGAGAATTTCTTACATTATATATCTCTTTTCAGTTGATCCTAACTCTACATTTGTTGACCAGGCAGGTTACTGCTCGAGTGTTTGTCCCATCAACCATTTCTCCCTTCTTCTGTGAGTTGCAGCTACCAAGACTGCAATGTTCAGGGGTCATTTCCTCATTAATGCGGCCAAAACGCCAGCGACGGGCATTTAATATGAAGATGACAGTTTGTCTTGGATTTGCTCTTCCACCATCCTCCCATGATCGGCACGTTTGTACCTGTTCTTTCTCATGGGGTGCTCTAGGAGGTTGCCTTTAATGGGGTGTTGACTCTCCCTCCTTTGGTTTGGGGTTGGCTGAGGACATAATTGTTCTCGGCAGTCATCCTGGGTGATCCGGACTTTTTTACGTCGTCCTCGAAAGTTTTCTTCCTCCTCGGCATGGGCCTTGGGCCTAGTACGCAGTGAGATGGGGTCGCCTAATCCCTTGGCCCCACAGAAACTATAATCACTTATATCATATTATATATAATAAAAGTTGGGTTTAGACATGGTGGTTGTGCCAAGTGACTTCACCAAATTGTAGATTTTTTAAATTTGAAGAAAAAATATATATAATTTTTCTTCTCCTATAATTTCTAAATGAATAAAATTCTTAAAGAACTAAATAAAAGTTGTTTCACATGATACAAATCTTAATTTGATTATAGTTGAATTACACTTGTTGTGCTTAATATGTCTTCGTGCAATTTCCTTTAAGGATTATGTATTCAAGTTGAAATAAAATTATATTAACCTTAGACTTTTTGTTTGAGGTTGCAACGTACCAAACGTTTGCATCGCTGGATTAAGCTTTAAGATGTTTGTTTCCCAGAAAAACAATGCATATGGTCTCAATTTGCAATTAATGCTTCTAAAAAAAAATTGCAATTAATGCGGTGACAAATCATAATGCGGTGATATGGGGTACTGCAACGGGGTGGCAATTCATGTTCACAGGTCGGGTTCGTGTCATGTTGAGCCATGAGTATTTGACTATATAGGTTGACCCGAATTTGGCCTGTTTAGTAAAAGTGTTAGGAATCCTCAACCGGAACACAACCTATATTAAACAGGTCGACTAGACCCGACACGTTCAATTTGTTTAATTAATAAGCCCTATAAAGGTCAATACAAATGATCCATTTAATAATCTATTTGATTAATAGGTTATACCTAACGTATATAATTTTTATCAATTCCCATATATCTAAAATTAAAATACAATTATAACTATAAATATAGTAATAAACATATAAAAACAAACCATTAATGAAGCAAAAATATCAAAATAAATAATAACTTTATAAGCTAAACAGGTGAAACAGGTAAGACAGGTTTGCACGTTGAACACGAACACGACCTATTTATTAAACGGATTAGCTGTGTCAACCCGAATGTAACCCGAACCCATTTAACCTCAACCCATGACCTGTTTACAAACGGGTTAATCGTGTTGGGTTCGCGAGTCGTGTTAAATTTTGTCACCGCTAGTACTGCTTAGTGCTTATATGCTCAAATGTAACAGGTTCCGTAACAATCAAATATACTTGACATCTGTGTATTATTAAAATAAATAAATAAAAGTATGTTATAAAATTCCATTAGACTAATATTATATTAATATTAGACTAATATATATATATATATCATATGATTCATAATTTGATTACAATCCAAATTCTTCTCCTATAATTTCTAAGTTGATATAAATCTTAATTTGATTACAATCCAAATTCTTTATCTAATTCATCTACTATAATTTCTAAGTTGATAAAAATCTTAATTTGATTACAATGCAAATTATTTATCTAATCCTTAATTTTTAAGTGTAGTGTATTATAATCCAAATTCTTCATCTAATCCATCTAATTCTTATTTTAACGTGTAGTGAATTCAAAAAGAGATTAAATTTAGTCAGTTTTCATCTTTGAGAAGTAAATTAATTGGTTAGTGTCATTCAACTACAACCTACAATTGTATCTATCTAAATATTATCAACAAAGCCTAAAATAATAGGTAGCATTACAATGACTATGGCTGGTAATTTATAGGTAAACTTTTACATTTATATTACAGTCTAGATACTTATATTTTTGTAATTTATAGAATTTGTTTTGGTTGTATACGCAATAAATTTATATATGGTTAGCACTTCTACTACTCTACATGTTAGCAAGTATAATGAAAAGATTTTTAAGTGACATATATATATACACACACACACACATATAAACAAATTATAATTTTACTACTAAGAGCTTTTAGAAATTTAATGCCATAATTTTTAAAATAATTTTACTATTTTATTTGTTATTAAATTTAATTATATTGTCAAAAAATATTTATTTTTAAAAATTTATATATAATTTTGTTATTAAGCCGTGTATCACATGAGCATTATACAAGTATATATATATATATATATAATAATGACCTTGAAGATGGTGACTTTATCAAACATGCTTTCTTATTTATTTAAATTTCCTTGTTTCTATCATTGTTGTTGATTTGATATAAAATTTAAGGGTTAATTTGCAATTGTAGTCTTACAATTTTATTTTATTTTTTTAATTTTGTTGCTCATTTTTCAAGAATATTTAACAATAATTAGTATGATTTAAAATATCATGATCACAATTGGTCAAAATCAATAAGAGTACTTAGCTAACCAAAACATTTAAATACAATGCCATAATATTCTCAAAATGAAAATATAACACCCAAAAAAGAAAAAGAAAAAAAAATGACAAAAGAAGCATCAATTAACAATGGCATAATATTGTCATAGTGGGGGAAGAAGCAATGGCATAAGATTGTCAAAAATAACAAAATATTGGATTCAATTCCAATTCAAAAATACAAGTTCAAGAGCTTCTACCTAACATTTCAAACAAAATATTGGACTCAATCCCATTTCACTTGAAGTACATGTTTTCCTTTTTTTTTTTTGCACCATTTGAGGAAGTACAAGTCTCTTTCTCTGGACACATAGAGATGTTATGACCAATATGCTTGCAAAGCTCACAAGTCTTCTTTTGCTTTCATAATTTTCTTCCACCTTTCATTCGTTTTTACTTTGGACAACCCTCTTTGATAGCGGAGGACAATTAATGAAACAATCTCCATCAATCATACCATTAACATTGCCATCAACCACATTTTCCTTGCCTACTAAATTTTCATCATCCAACACTAGCAATTCTTTTTCACTTAATGAGGCTTCACAACACCAACGTAATGGTAAATACAATGGTGGAATATGGTAATAATCTTTGTGAAGGAATACACTAAGAATGTAACGACAAAGTATACCCCAAAATTCAAAATGTTTGCAACTACAATTAGTCACCTCACCATCCCATAAGATCTTGTGCTTTTGACTAGTTTCATCTTTATAATATTGTAGCACAAATTCAATACAATTTTCTTGATGAACTAAATATTGTGTTGCTCTTTCAAACTCCTTTTGAAAATTTTTGAAAGCATAAGGTGTCAAAACATTATGTGCTTGGTCCTCTAATGGTGACAATGTTCTTAAAGAAGAACCTCTAAATGTCTCTAATATTGTATCATGTGATTGTGTTTGCTCAATATTTTCAATGGCAAGATCAGCCTAAGATTATAAACAATAAAATAAATTAAAAACTTTTATATGACATATAAAGACTACAAATATTAACAAATAAAAAAATAAAACAAATTATACAACAAAAGAAATCAATGGTAAGTATTGACTTACTTGTTTAATGAGTTGGATCAAGTTTATGTGAGAACTAACAAACCGTTTAATAAAGATATTTATACTTTCCGATCTTCCGGTTGTTGTCATTCCACCAAAAAAAAAGTCCACGAAGGTAACATGGTACCCAAAAGTGCTTGATTTGAAATAAATCAATTACATGCTTGTTAGTAAGCATGTCATACTTTTCCATAACTTAAGTCTATTGACCCTCAAATTCTTCACATGAGTCTAACTTGTATAACTTGTAGAACTCTATGCACCAATTTGAATAATGATTACGAAGAATAAATGTAAACCAACCACTAAACTTAGCGGTAATATGCCATATACAAAAGACATGTTTTGTGAGTGGTCATTCTTTTAATATTATTCCACTAATTAATTAAATAAAATGGAAAAACAGTAGTAAAAATTTATAAGATAAATAGAGTACCTTTATTAGTATCAAAAAACACTAGTTATTTTATTTCGAAGAAGTGCACAACCAAAGAGAATCGTATTTCCATGATTCTTGACACCAACAAAAATACCAAAAGGCATATCATAAGCATTTACCTTGTAAGTAGTATAAACAACCACATCTCCATATTTTTGGTATCAATCAAAACTATGAGGGTCTGTAATCCATGGATCTTAATCTGTCAAAATTGTCTTGGGTTGTTTCTTCATTAAACATGCACAATTCTGCTAATAAATTTTTTTTATATTAAAATATGTAAACATTTCAAATGATATGTATTAATATTATTCCACTAATTAATTAAATAAAATGGAAAAACAGTTGTACAAATTTATAAGATAAATAGAATACCTTCATTAGCCATCGAAAAACAATAATTGTTTCACTTCAAAGAAGTGCACAACCAAAGAGAATCGTATTTCCATGATTATTGACACCAACAAAAATACCAAAAGGTATATCATAAGCATTTACCTTGTAAGTAGTATAAAAAACAATCACATCTCCATATTTTTGGTACCAATCAAAACTATGAGGGTGCGACCAAAAAATATGCTCTAACCTTTTCTCTTCATCGGTTGTGAATGTATATTAAAACTTAGAATTCCTTTTTTTAGCAACTTTACAAAATTGTAAGAGATTCATAGCACCATTCATAGCATGCACCTTTCTTATCTTCACATAAAGATTACGAATATCCTGTTGAAAAAATGGAAGATGTCTATGTTTTACATTTTTCTTAAGTTCCATAACACATATTATTTCTCTAACTAAAAGGCCAGCTTCTTTGTATAAGAGAATGCAAATTTTATCATCTTCAGTGATAATTCAATTAGCCGGAAGAAATCGTACACTCGAAGGGGACAACGATTCATGATTGTGATCTACAACAATAATAGTGACATGCCATTCTTTCGGAAAAATGTCTATTGACTTTCGCAATACAATAGTTAGACGAGCTTTGCATCCACATTTTAAAGATTTCCTATTTCGTTACTTCTTAGATAGATCCACCATTTTTAGTGGTTGAAATTACGTCTTTCTGTTTCTCCTTTTTTTTTTTTTTTTTTTTTTTTTTTTTTTTTCTGAATGACCTTTTCGAATTGTAAAACCAGTTCGATTTACATAATTTTTATAGAGAATGAAAGCTTCTTCTTCCCTAAGAAAAAATTGACCAACAAAAGGCTCAAATTCATTTTCTATTGAATTTATATCCTCATTTTCTTCAATAACCCCCGTCTCATCTATTGGACATTCATTCCATTCAATTATTTCCCCTCCACACGTGTTATTATTTTTTCCATCATTCGGAAACTCATTTAACTCAACACAATTCCTTGAAACACTTCCATAAATCTCACTTGCAATTAAATCATCATCAATTTGTAATATATTAAAAAAGAATTTTTAAAAAAAAATCAATATCATATTATACGTTAAATGAAATATGGATTACAAATAAAATAAAAAATAATAGTATCTTCTTGAGTTAGTTCATTTAAGTCAAAGTAATTCATTGGAACAAGTTGATGAGTCTCACTTGCAACTAAATTGTCTTCCATTTGTGCTACATTAAAACAAGATTGAAACAATCAATATTCAAAATCATATTTTAGGATAAATGAAAAAAAAATGATACAAATAAAATAAAATAATAGTTCATTCTTGAAGTAATTCATTTAAGTTAAAACAATTCCTTTTAACAACTTAACGAGTCTCACTTATAACTAAATTCTCATCAATTGGTGCCATATTAAAACAAGATTAAAACAATCCACATCATATTTTAGGATAAATGAAAAAAAAAATGATTCAAATAAAATAAGATTAACCTCATATTCAAATATATTTAAAAATTAATATGAATTTAATAAAATAAAATTATTATACCTTACAAAATATTTGCTTAATCCTTCATTGAACATTTGAACTTTTCTTCATCTTTTTTTTTTTTTTTTTTTTTTTGAAGTGGGTTTGATAATGGTAAAGTGAATGAAAGTGAGTTTGATAATGGTAAAGTGAAAGAAGATGAAGAGTAAAATATTGATAAAGTGAAATTGGGCGAGAAATAAAAAGTGAAATGGAGGGAATGTGTTAAAGGTGTGTTAAAGGGGCATTTTTGTCCTATAATTATTGGAGAAATCCTATAATTATTGGAGAAACTAAGGTATACGTCTAACATAAACCAAAGCTGAAAAGTATTTTTTTGCCCATTTCCTATGATGGTGGGACCCAGAGGCTGGTTCATTAACAGGTGCTGGCCGACACTTGTTAACAAAACTGTAATAAAAAAGTTTGTTTATATTCGTTTGTTTATAAAATAGTTAATCTTGAGCCTTAATTTTAAGCTTGTTTAATAAATGAGTAAAAAAAAAAATTGTTCATGAACATGTGAACAACATGACTCTATAAAAAAAAGTCAAACTTAGGTAAGTTTATGAGTTTAGTAATATGCTCGATATGGGCTTCAAAAATAAATGCATATCTTACTAAGTCTTAAATTAATTGAAAATTGGGAGCACAATTAGACAGGATAGATATGCTTAATATGAGCATTTAATAATAATGTACTTGCATTGGATCTTGTACTCAAAAGCTTGATACTAAATTTGAGTTTGAGCTTGATATTGAGCTCGAAATTGGATTGACTAATGAATTAAGCCGAGCCAAGCTAAAATTTTTAGACTTTTTGATGAGCTCAAAGTCAAAAATAGTTTGTAGACTTGGTTTAAGTGCAAAGTAAGGCTAAACATTTTATATTTGTTATCGAGCTAAGCTTAAACATTCAATAATCAAAAAAGTTTGGCTCATTTACAACTCTCACTAACTTTCAATCACATTAAATGTGACTGGACTTATTCCCTCATCTAAAACTCAAAACACTCCATCCTTGGAGGTGGAGCACATCCAATCAATCAACCTAAGGGAGAAATTTCTGGTATACTGGAAAGACCGATTTTGAGGACAACAATTCTAATTATTCTTTGAAAACCTTATAATTTAACCAGATAGAAAGTAATCTAACAAGAATGCACTAGGAAATCAAACATTGGAATCATCTATATTCTCCAAAAAAAAAAAAAAAAAAAATTAACAATCTAAAATTTTAGGAAAGTTAACTTTGATGGTAACCCAAACTTCCATGAACCAAATGGCCCCATCTATAAACCCCTCATAAACTATACTTCTTATTACACTTTACACCCTAAACTTTTCGAATTCACGTTTTGCACTCTAAACTATGATTTTTATTACACCTTGCAACCCGACATCAAATTTGTCATTAACTTGGATGGAAAAATATGACACTATGTGAAAATACCTCATTATCCATCTTCTTAATCCCTTAAAAACAATTGAAAGATTACACTTTACCATCCTAAACTATACTTTTTATTACACTTTGCACCATAAACTTTGAATTTCCGTCCAAATTAATAACAAACTTAACATTATGGTATAAAATGTAACAATAGTCATAGTTTAAAGTACAAAATATGCATTCGAAAAATTTAAAGTATAAATAGTTATATAGGGTATAGTTTTAAAGTAATAAAATTTAATTTTTCCAAAATTTATTCAAAGACTAACCCAACAATTTTTTCTATCCTTGTCTAATTATATAAAATAGAGATACGTAACACACTTCTCCCAATCTAAAGCATCAAGCTAAATGGTAAGATGTATGTTGTCCCAAGTTGTGGATCTAATCAAAGCTTGGTCTTTAGAGTTTAGAGAAGGTAAATACGAGTTTTGTTCAGTTGAGTGTTGTGCTGATAGCGGCAACTCTTTGCTCTTCTATTCAAGTTTTATTAAAATGACATTATGCATTTGATTATTTTGATCATTAAAATGAAGTAGCTGGTGGGATCACCATATATTCATGGTTTAAAAACTATTGAGTGTTGTTGCCTCTTAACTTGCATGTGAGAGTGATTTTTATTTCTTGAGAAATCTGTGACGATTTTTATTTGAGGGAAAAAATGGCACCTACATGACATCTGTATCAATTAGTACAGAGGGGCTAGGACCTGGTAGTAATTCTCAAGTATGCTCAAAGCACAAAAAATAATGCTTTGTCTTCTCACATTTATAGTAAGGTACCCTCATTAAATTTAAAATTAAACCTACCATAAATATAAAAGAAATAAATAATATTTCTTTGTAAAGAGCCCCTAAAAATTTTCGAAGACGTGGTAAGTAAGAACTTATTTTGGCTTTTGGCCATGCATTAATTGGGCTCAAGAGTGGTCCCGATTAAAGTTTCAAGATTGTACCCTGTTCCAATCCTTGAGTGCCTATCTAGGTTGCAGGATAATATGTCCGATGATGGATTGGACGTAATACATTTAATACTAGTACAGTACCCGATTCATTGTCTTCAATATTCGACCTCAACCACTATCCACTATCTAGGTAGATGAGTAGATAAGCCTCATGAGTAATGACCTCTTACAGCATCAGCATCCTATAATTCTAATTTTATTTTATTTTACTATTTTAAAAAATTATTTTATTATTTAATTATATTATATTATAATATTTTTAGCATTCTAAACTTTTATTTTTTTATTCTACTTATTAAAATAATATATCCCAAAATTATATATTTTCTCTTCCATCTCTCTCATCTCTTTAATTTTTAGCTCTCTTCTAGTCTTCTATCTGCAACTTTCACCAGAACCTTCATTTCCGGCGAAGTTCAAAAAAGAGACCATTGAATAGGTTCAAGAAACCCATAAATTTAGTCAAAAAAAAAAACCCAGAAATCATTCAAACAAAATCCAACAATAACCCATCAACTCAAACACCTAAAACTTCATAGATCAACCAAAAACGCATCAATTAACAAAACCCACAAACAAAAAATCCTAAATTTCTATCTGCAACTTCCGCCGGAGCCTTCATTTCCGGTGAGGTTCAAGAAAAAGACCATTGAATAGCCCAGTCTCGCACTTCTTGGTGAGGTTCATTTCCCGCGCTTAGTCTCGCACTTCCATGGGAGGTACAACTCAGCTTGCCTACACTTGTTGAGAGGAAACCATGCAGCAAACCACGCCAGAAAAAGCTTAAACACACCGCCGATCATACCACGCCGATTTGGACCCAAAAAACCTAGAAATCGCCACCATACCACGCTGATCTCAACTTCTCCAGTCTCACCTCCACGCCGGGCCCACGACCCACGCCAGAATAGCCCACCATAAGAGAGAGATGTGATGAGAGAGAGAGAGAGGCCGTTGTGGAGAGAGAAAGGAGATGAGAAATAGAGAAGTGACGAGAGAGAGAGAGAGTCAGATATGTGAATAAACAAATATTATTTTGTTTTAGAATTGTGCTATAGTGCAATTCTAAAGATAGAATTGCACTGTAGCACTATTGCAAAAAAATTTGCAATAGTTGACAGTAGCATTTCCTGATGGAGAGGATTTTGGAGCTTAAAATGTCAAATTTCCCTTACATTTGGCATTAGCATTCTTCAATGCTAATACTCTTACAAGTAAAAGTGTAAAACAAACCAAGCACTCGGAAAAGAAAAATGCTTGCTACAAAAAGTTTCACAATTTTTTGTTACAATTCGTCACATAGTGAGTTGTGGAGAAAAATTAGTGAGTCCATAGGATTCACATCTCTATAAAATATAACTTGCCACATAACGAGTTATGGCAAAAGTTATGAAACTATTTATGGCACTATCATTTCTTATCCTAAAAACTTGGATCAATATAACAAAGAATCTCTTGTGATCCGATTGAACGGATCTCCTCGAAACTAGAACCTATTAAGCACTGTTGGCTGACAATAAACAACTCAGATTTAGCTTAATAAAAAACTTGTTTATATTCATTTGTTTATAAAAGAGTCAATCTTAAACCCTAGTTCTAAGCTTGTCTAATAAACGAGTCAAACCCAAGAAAAAAAAATTGTTCATGAACAGTCTCATGAATAATATGACTCGATAAAATACAAGTCAAACTTAAGTAGGTTTGTGTTTAGTAATAAGCTTGATATAGGCTTGAAAAATAAACTCATATCTTATTAAGCCTTAAATTAATTGGAAATTGGGAGCACAACTAGACTTGATAGATATGCTTAATATGGGCTCTTAATAATAATGTTCTTGTATTGGATCTTGTACCCAAAAACTTGATACTAAACTTGAGTTTGATCTTATTGAGCTCGAACTTGGCTTAACTAATGAACCAAACCAAGCCAAACCAAGCCAAGCCAAACTCAAGTTTTTGGACTTTTTGACGAGCTCAAACTTAAACATAGTTAGACTTGGTTTAAGTTCAAGCTAAAGCCTAAAAATTTTACATTTGTTATGGAGCTGAGCTTGAACATTCAATACTCCAAAAAAACTTGACTTGTTTCTAGCCCTCATCAACTTTCAATCACATTAAATGTGATTGGACCTATTCCCCCATCTACAACTCAAAACACGTCATCTTGGAACACATCCAATCAATCAACCTAATGAAGCAATTTCTGGTATACTAGAAAGACCAATTTTAAGGACAACAATTTTAATTATTCTTTGGAAACCTTATAATTTAATCAAATGTAAAGTAATCTAAAAAGAATGCAACTAAGAAATCAAACATTGGAATCATCTATATTCCCCCCCAAAAAAAAAAAAATTAACAATCTAAAATTTTAGGAAAGTTAACTTTGATGGTAATTCAAACTTCCACGAACCAAATGGCTTAATCTATAACCCCCCCCCCCCCCCCCCCCCCTTCCTCCTAATTTATAAGTATTATCAAAATCAAGTTTATTAAAGTTCTCTTAAAATTTTTGTATAAATAGGTATGCATTCAATATATTCTAATTTCACAATGCTTATAATGTTGTTTTTAATATTTTTATAAAGAGAAAGATGTGAAATCTAAATCATAATGGAACCTAATTATACGCACACTCGCAAACAATAATCAATTGACTAAATTCTATCAAAATTAAAAAATATATACTTAAGGGTTGTTGAAGCGCCGAGCCCGATCGGACTGGCCCATTTTTTATTGACCCATGGGCTCTGAGGGTGGGGTGGGGCCAGCCTGAAAGGCTGTTAAACCTCCTTTCCCCACATATATTCGTGGACCCAATATCATATTCTCTCTCTCTCCATTCTAATTGATAATACACAATTTCTCTATCCCTTTCTTCTAGGAGACTTTCTTTTTATATATACTATTTTGTTTCTGAATGTGACTTCTAGAAATCTTATTTATAATAATTCTTTGAATTTAAAACTTAGGTGGTGTCCTCGTGCTACTTACAAAAATGCTATCCTATTGGGGCAATGAAACTAGGTGGGTGGCATATGATAGGCCTTTTACCTCATAAACTTCCTCCAATGAATTCTAACAAAATCAACCTAAACATAAACCTAATCCTTATTTCTTTCATTGTTTACCTGGTAATTGAAAATATGCTACGTCCAAATCCAACCACGACATTTACCATAATAAAAAAATAAAGAAAATGAAATTTTTTCCAAGCACTGAGGGATAAGAAAATGTATTTTTCATGGACCCACTTTTTAAGACATTAAAGTTTGAATAATTTAATTCCAACCCATTTGCGAAAAAACACAATTATCCAGAATCTCTCATGAATGGATTGAACAGATCTCGAAACCAGAGCCTACCAAGCACCGTACCTAGCGTGGTCGACCTTTCATAAACAGCTCAAGTTTAATAAAAAAACTTGTTTATATTCATTGGTTTATAAAAGAGTCAATTTTAAGCCTTGTCCGTTTGGAAATAGTTTACTTAATTAAAATCGAAATTTTTTTTGTTAAAAGTACTGTAAATAAAGATAAAAGTTAGTTGAAATAATATAGTAAGATCCATGAATAGTACCAAAAAGTATAGTGGAACCCATAAATAGTAATAAAAATAAGTTAAATGGTAAAATAAACTGACTTTTTAAGCCATGCCAAATGCAACCTTAATTCTAAGTTTGTTTAATAAACGAGTCAAATTCAAGAGAAAAAAAATTTTCTTCATGACCACATCAACAATATGACTCGATGAAAAACAAGTCAAACTTAGGTAGGTTTATGAGCTTAGAAATAAGCTCAATATGGGCTTAAAAAATAAATGCATATCTTATTAAGTCTTAAATTAATTGGAAATTATTGGGAGCGCAATTAGACTGGATAGATATGCTTAATATGAGCTTTTAATAATAATGTACTTGTATTGAGTCTTACTCAAAAGTTTGATACTAAACTTGAATTTGAGTTTGATATTGAGCTCGAAACTGGCTTGACTAATGAATTAAGTCAAGCTGAACTCAAATTTTTGAATTTTTTGATGAGCTCAAACTCAAACATTTTTTTTTTTTTTTTTTGAGAATTAGCTCAAACTCAAACATAGTTTGTAAACTTGGTTTTACTTCAATCTAAGCCTAAACATTTTACATTTGTTATCGACTTTCAATCACATTAAATGTGATTGGACTTTTTTTTTTTTTTTTTTTGATTTGATAAATGTGATTGGACTTATTCCTCCATCTAAAACTCAAAGCACGTCATCCTAGAGCACATCCAATTATTCAATCTAAGGGAGAAATTTCTGGTATACTAGAAAGACCAAGTTTGAGGACAACAACTCTAATTATTCTTTGGAAACTTTTTAATTTAACCAAATGTAAAGTAATCTAACAAGAATGCAACCAAGAAATCAAACGTTGGAATCATCTATACTTTGCATTACACTTTACACAATAAATTTTGAATTTTTGTCCAAATTAATAGTAAACTTAATGTTAGAGTGCAAAATGTAACAATAGTCATAGTTTAAAATACAAAATATGTATTTAAAAAGTTTAAGGTGCAAAATGTAATATGAAGTATAGTTTAAGGTGATAAAATATAATTTTTCCAAAATTATATTCAATGACTAACCTAACAATTTTTTTAAAAAATCCTTGTCTAATTATATAAAATAGAGATTCATAACACACTTCTCCCAATCTAAAGCATCAGGCTATATGGTGAGATCGATGTTGTCCCAACTTGTGAAGCTAATCAAAGCTTGGTCTTTAGAGGTTTTTTTTTTTTTTTTGAGAAAATTTTGTCTCTAGAGTTTAGAGTAGGTAAATACAAGTTTTTTACTTTTGTACAGTTGAGTGTTGTATTGATAGCGGCAACTTTTTGCTCTTCCATTCAAGTTTCATTAAAATGACATTATGCATTTGATCGTTAATGATCATGGACGGAGCTATTATTGGACTAGGGGGGGCAATGGCCCCCCCTAATTTTTTTTTTTTTAAATATTACTATATTAATAGGTATTAATTTTAGCAATGTTATTCAATAAAATTACACACTACCCCCCTAATAATGCCATCAATTCTTTTAAGAGTAATGTTATAACCACAAACGTTTTTACAACGTTTATACAAACTATTGAGGTAGCAAATTTTTATTAGTTTGTACGCTTGCATTACTTTTTACTTATCAATAACCATTCACAATATTAGCGATTTGTAAACAAATTTGTAGTTTTAGTATTTTTTTCACCTTTTAAAAGACATAAAAAATTAATAGATTAAATTTAAAACAAAATATACAAGCCTAAAAAAATTAGCCCAATAACAAAAATTACCAATAATAAAACTAAAAAAATTAAGCCCAATCAATCTATTTTACCAAGAACAAACAACTTGGTCATTTAAAAAATTTTAAACAAAAATCCTTTGTAGTAAAGTAGTAGACTCAAAGTCTGAAACCGCCGCATATAGCTAGCAGTAAAATTGCCTCCCCTAACTCCAAATTCTGACTCTGTCCCTGCTAATGATACTGCTAGTGGGATCACCATATTCATGGTTTAAACTTTAAAGACAATTGACTGTAGTTGCCTCTACGTGCATGTGATGTGAGAGTGATTTTTATTTCTTGAGAAATCTGTGGACGATTTAACTAGTAATAATAAAGAACCTTATTTGAGGGAAATAAAGGCACCTACGTACATGACATCTATATGTCAACTAGTACGTAGGGCCTATGAATTGTTTTGGTTTTGGGCCATGCATTCGGCTCATGAGTGGACCCATTTAAAGCTTGAATTTTGTACGCTTGTTCCACTCCTTGAGCGCCTGTCTAGGTCAGGCAGTATCATTTGTCCGATAGTGGATTGGACGCAATACATATTTAATACTAGCTAGTACAGGTGCTCGATTCATTGTCTTTATTCTTTCATATTCTCGACCTCAACCTTGTCAAAAAAAAAAAAATTATCGACCTCAACCACTATCTAGGTAGATCCGTAGATGAGTAGATCAGCCTCGTGAGTCACCTCCTACAACAAACCAAACATTTGTGAAAGAGAAATGAATGGTGGCATCAAAAGTTTAACAATTTTTGCCATAATTTGCGACGTGTAACTTTGATGCTAATCTCAAACTTCCACTAGCCAAATGGTCCAATCTATAAACCACTCCCCCCCTATTTATAAGTATTATTAAAATCAAGTTTATTAAAGTTCTCTTAAAAATTTTGTTTTATTAGGTATGCATTCAATATATTCTAATTTCACAATTCTTATAATAGTTTTACAAATAGAAAGACGTGAAATCTAAATCATAATGGAACCTAATTATACGCACGCTTGCAAACAATAATCAATTGACTAAATTCTATCGAAATTAAAAAAATAATAAAATACTTAAGAGTCGTTAATGCACCGAGCTGGATTGGACCGGTCCGTATTTACTTGATCCATGGGCCCTGAGGGTGGGGTAGGGCCAGCCTGGAAGGCTGCTAAACCTCCCCCTTTTTTTTTGTTGAGCAACTAAAACCTCCTCCTTCCCACATTATATAAATTCGTGGACCCAATATGATTGATAATACACACAATTTCTCTATCCCTTTCTCCTAGGAGGCTTTCTTTTTATATATATATATCCAATATCATTGATAATACACAAAATTTCTCTATCCCTTTCTCCTAAGAGACTATCTGCCGTTTTGATAGCACTGAATCCTGCGGCACGTTTTGTGAGTTGCGTTTTCTCCTCTCTCTTTTTTTGTCAGCGCGTGAACAGTAACATCACATGATGTTATTGTGTAGGGACAAAAAACACTGTTTACGTACTGTTCATACACTGTTCACACATTTAAAAATATAAAAAATGAGTCCCACGATACTATTCACACATTTAAAAATTATTTTGCTACAGTATTTTCAGTTTTCAGCAAAATAAGTATTATCCAAACGGACCCTAATATATATACTATTTTGTTTTTGAATTTGAATTCTAGAAATCTAAGTTATTAATAACTCTTTGAATTTAAAACTTAGGTGGTATCCTTGTGCTACTTACCAAAATGCTATCCTGTTACCGTGGTTGGGGCAATGAAACTAGGTCGGTGGCATAATGATAGGCCTTTGACCTCGTAAACTTCCTACAATGAATTCTAACAAAATCAACCTAAACCTAAACCTTTTTTCTTTCATTGTTTACCCAGTAATTGAAAATATGCTACGTCCAAAATGCTATCCTGTTTTGTGAGTTGCGTTTTCTCCTTCTTTCTTTCTTTCTTTCTTTCTTTCTTTCTTTTTTTTTTTTTTTTTTTTTTTTTTTTTAGCGCGTGAACAGTAACATCACATGATGTTACTGTACAGGGGCAAAAAACACTGTTTACCTACTGTTTATGCACTGTTCACGCATTTAAAAATATTAAAAATAGATCCCACGATACTATTCACACATTTAAAAATTATTTTACTATAGTGTTTTCAGTTTTCAGTTTTCAGCAAAATAAGTGCTATCTAAACGGACCCTAATATATATACTATTTTGTTTTTGAATGTGACTTCTAAAAATCTAAGTTATCAATAACTCTTTGAATTTAAAACTTAGGTGGTATCCTTGTGCTACTTACCAAAATGCTATCCTGTTACCGTGGTTGGGGCAATGAAACTAGGTGGGTGGCATAATGATAGGCCTTTGACCTCATAAACTTCCTACAATGAATTCTAACAAAATCAACCTAAACCTAAACCTTATTTCTTTCATTGTTTACCCAGTAATTGAAAATATGCTACGTCCAAATCCAACCGCCGACATTTACCATAATAAAGAAATAAAGAAAAATTTTCTAAGCACTGAGGGATAAGAAAATGTATTTTTCATGGACCCTCTTTTTAAGGAAGTAAAGTTTGAATCATTTAATTCCAACCCATTTGCGAAAAAAAACAATTATCCAAAATCTTGTTCAACATAATGTTTCATACTGACAATTTTTTATTTGTAAGCCACATTTATTTGCCGCCTTATCCCATGTGAGAGAGTGGATGTATATAATAGAAACATGATAGATTTTTTATTAAGATGCGAAATTGCTCAATTGGTAAAAAATTTATTGTCAAATAAAGAACCATAGTTTGAATTCTCCTTACACCAAAAATCAATTAAATTGGATGATAATTATTATAGAACACATATCATAAGTTTAAATTTTATTATATTTATTTATTAAAAAAAGAAAAAAAGAAAAAAGAGAGACGAATATTAACTATTAAGACAATTTTATAGCTGGGTTGCATCTAAGATTTAACTTTTTTCTTCTTTTATTTTATGTTTATTTTTATTTTTGGTCAGGTAAGGGAGGGTGACATCTAACTCATACCTATTTCTTCCCAGGGACTCGAGGGTTAGTTTGGGTTTGGTTCTCTAAAATCTTGATACTCGTTAAAAGGGTGCAATGAAAATTTGCTTTAGTGGGACATTTAAAAACTAGATAGATATATAATTCACTAATAAGAAATTGCAAAATAAATAATAATAGTAATAATAAAAAAACAGCAAATTTGGACAGTACTATTGGACTAATCCAGGCAGTGATACTATTATGCTTATGAGTTATGACCACAAAAACAATTATGAGCGAACTGTGTCTCTAGAGATTGATATAAAACCAAGATTGTTCTTTGTTTATCACGTGATCCAAGCAAAGACAAGTATATCAACCAAAAAGACTATAGCTTTATGTAATTTTTTTTTTTTTTGGTTATTTATTTTTCTTTCCAATATATATATAATCTCCATTTTTTATTTGCAATATATGAGCGAATTATTAAGAAAAGAAAATAGGTGCAAATGGTGACGTGCTATGCATATGCCAAAATCTTGTTTGCTGTGATTATTTATATATATATATATATATATTTGTGTTAAATTAATTTGAGAATAAAAAGACAGAATGATGAATCTTATAAGCAAACATAGAGTCTAAAACTGTCATCATTAAAAAAATAAAAAGTGTCTAAACTATCATATATAGAGTTAGAAAAAAAGAATTCTCAGTTTCTAACTCTATATATGATAGTTTAGACACTTTTTTTTAAATTTTTTTTAATGATGATGGTTTTAGACACTTAATTAAACACCATCTTTTTTTTTTTTTCCTTCTCAAATTAACTTCACAAAAGAACTGTGATATACGTACGTCACTATTCTTAGAAATTGATGATTAATCTAGAGGAAAGTTTATGAGATTTTTCACATTAAAAAAATAGAAAGAAGAAGGAAAAAATAAAAAATAATTTGTGAGATATTGCTCCCCTTGGAATTGGCACGTGCGGGTGCATAGTGCACAGCACAACTACCAGTCAGTCACGGAGTTAGAATAGCAGTTTGGATTTTGGTAAGTTAGATGACACAGTCCCACGTGTCCCAACTAACATTCCACGGTCGAACCTCAACTAATCCTCGAGACTGTGCTACGTGACAAACCTATGTGGACATTTATTTATTTAATTTATTCATTATTTTCATCATTTGTATTTTTGTACTTCAAGAACTATTAACAACTGTACCTGTAAATGCTGTTTTTTTTTTTTTTTTTTGGCTGGGTAATTTGTTATTGCGGGGGATCGAAACCCCGAGTTAGCTGCCACATAGGGTATCAGGTACCACTCAGGCAACTAGGCCCAGTACCTGTAAATGCTGTTGGATCCTAAATTACTTGGACACTTTTATAGATAGAGAGCTTATTTTTATATATATAGAGTTTGTTAGATTAAGGCACTAATAACTCAAGAATAAGTCAAATATGTTAATTTCTCCATGCTATTTTGGAAGACATTTCTCCCCTATTTATGCATATATATATATATATATAGAGAGAGAGAGAGAGAGAGAGAGAGAGAGAGAGAGATTAGCTTCTCACTTAGGTTACCTACCAATTTGTGGTAAGCTCGTTAGCTATGATTAGCCTCCTCTCATACGCGATGTGCGCGTGCTTAAAAACTTTTTATTTTCTTACATAAATAAAATAACATTAAAGGAAAAAAAATTACAATACAAAGGCAGAGAGAGGAAAAATTGTTGAAACATAAGAGGAACTACAAGCAATTATCTTCTTGATAGAGATAGTGTGTATGCTAATTTTAAGTAAAATTAGGTGTGGTCTATATAACTAGAATATAACACTTCATTTGGTAGTTAGTGAAGAAATGGAAATAGTAAACCATAGAAGAATGGAATAGAATGAAATGTATTTAAATAATGGAAAGAAAAAGAAAAGAAATTAATGAAATAGAATGAAATTAAGTAATTTTATTTGGATATTTTGAAGTAAAAGGATTGGAAATAAATGAACATTAATAAAATGTAAGTAATCTTGTTTGGAAATAACATTGAAGAAATAAAACAAAATCGTTTTATAACAACATTACTATTATACCTCTTTTAAAAATTAAATAGTTAAATTTATAGGGGTATTTGGAAATTTTAGTGAAATTTTTATTAAACATAATTTTTTTTTATATAGTTTCAACCTATGTATGACATCCACATATCTTATTCAACTATTAGAAATTTTACCAGTTGAGCTAACATAATTTTATTCATTCAATTCCTCTCAATTTTGGAGGAATAAAAATTTAAGATTTTGAGGGAAAAATGAGTAATTAGTGTTCTTTTTTATTCATTCCATTTTCTCTCATTAAAATTCTCAATCAAAGGAATTGAAGGAATATTCTAAAATAATTTTTTTATTCCCTTCTTTTTCATTTTTTTCCTTCCTCCCTAATCGAATGTAACTATTTGCGTCCACTTTTCACAATTTCCAAAACTAATCTTTTTGGTAAATATTTCTAAACTACTTTTATTGTTTAGTTTAGACTGATTTTCTAAAAAAAAAAAAATTAAATACATGTTAGGTTTTTTTTTTTTTTTTTTTTTTTTCAATTTTGAAGAGTCTAAAAAAATGAACACTGAAAAATGTCTTATACCAATTATTTGTATTGATAGATTATATACTGAACTGATTTCATACTCATATCATCCCTCAGTCTACAACTACAAATTGTATTCTGGTTATATAATATATTATAAACCCAGTTTAAAACACATGTATTACTATTTTCATGTGTGTTCTAATAAGTATTACTATTTGGTAATATGTATATACATACATAGATATATATATATATATATATATATCATCCCCTGCCAAATGTGAACAAACATAAATTATATTTAGAAGAAGGTTACAAACATGTAATATTCTGGGCTTAGAATTATGTTTATTTAGGAAAAAAAAAAAACCATAGGAAAGTTTTTATTTTTATAGAAGAAAAACCATATGAAAGCTAGTGACAAAAAATTAGCAGCTGGTTCCGGACGTTGGCCTAAGTTTATGTATAACAAGAAACATATATCTTTTTCTTTTTCTTGAGAAGACTTTTCTTAAATAATAATAATTTTAATTAACAAGACACGTTAGACCAAAAATTAGTCTTTATGTGAATTAAGAAATTCAACAAATGATTTTAACCAATTCAAAAAATATTTCAAACCAATAGGAAAATAAATAAAATAAAAAAAACACACAAAAACACCAAAAATTATTTCGAAAATGAAAAACCAAGGAGATATAGTTTCAAATATACCCACTATAATAAAAGTAGTTAAAATATATCATGAAGTTTATGTATAAAACTTGAGTTCACAAAAGTTTATAAAATAAAAATATCACATTTCTAAAACGGTAAAACTTATATTTGTGATCATAACATCCAAAATTTCTTCTCTGGGAAAAACCAAGTCTTCCTTTGTGTGCTTTTCAAAAATTCAAAATATACAATTTGTTTGTTTTAGTGGAATTTTTTTTTTAATACATTTTCTAGTGTTTGGCACATGACGCATACATGAGTCAATTGAAAACATTATTTTTAGTCAAAGGAAATAAGTCCAATATAGCATAAAAACGTTTTTTCCTCTTTAGAGTGGAAAATGTTTTTTTTTTTTTTTTTGAAATGCCTTAAACTCAATAAAGCACCACAAAAAACTCTCCCAAAAGTAACTTCTCTCTCTATCTATTGCATCCTTTCTCTCACCATATACCGACTCTTGATCATCATTGACCGGTGGTTGATTGACCATTAACTTTTTTTTGAAATGAATTTGTTTCTTAAACAAGTCACTATCCTACCTAATTTTTCACATAGATTACAAATTTAGGGTTTGTTTTCCTATTTAAAGTTCCTAAATGGTCCAAAAAAGAGATAATTCATTCTCATTTGGGGTGTTTTCTTTCATAAAAGTTTTTGTTTATATAATTATTTGGAATCACAATAAATATTAATGATATTCCATGCAATTAATCCAAACAACAAAAATATTTTCTAACTTATTTTTATGTTTGCAATCAAACAAGTGAAAACGAGTCATTTTCTATAATAGTGTTTTTTGCCGAACCAAAGGAAGCGTTGCTATCTTTTGTCTTCTTGAACAATTATCTAATAACAAGACACACCCTATCTATAATAAATTTAATTTCATGTAAAGTAGACATAATTAACTTTGCATGATTGAGTTTGTAATCGTGGTATCTTGCTTGCATTCCACTCTCTTTATTCATGGAAAAGAAATACTATTTGAACCAAAATTATTGATCAAGATGTTTCCTTTTTTTTCTTTCTTTCTTTTTTCTTTTTTTTCCTTTTTTTTTATAGGATGATCAAGATCAAGATGTTTCCTTGAAATAGAAATAAGATTCGTTTAACTTAACATTAGAGTTGGTAAAAAAGAATAGAACTGTTAGTAAGATATTACGTTTCCGTTTGACTTGAACTTATAAACTCAGTTTTTAGCTAATTTTTTATTACAGTTTTTAAAATTTTTATTTTATTCTTACCTTTTTGAAATACAAGTATATTTTAGCACATTTTCAATAAAAAGTTAGATAAATTATTCCAATGGACATTATACATAAGAAGAGAAAAGAAAAAGCAAGCCACATGAGACACTTTTTCTTTCTAAATAAAGGCACATGATCGTAAAGAGTCTGAATAGGATGACCAGACCAAAGTATGGTGGGAACAAAAGGACACTTCAATCTTTCATTTTTTTCAAAAGCTAATTGTTGAGGCGGCTATGCATGCGTTGTCACTTGTGGCTCTTGTCAATGATAAGCTTATCAAAATTCAAATCATAAGTGCTTTAAAAGTGAGTTCTAAACTCTTTGAGGATGTGAAAAATAATAGGAAGTCATAATTTCTTATTAACCATCTAGAAGGGGAGAGAGAGAATATAACTGAGTAAACCAATTAAAATTCTTATGTTGAAGTATTCCTCATTTCCTCTTATGCTTTGTTATAAGTCATGTTCAAATACTTGTGAGTTTCTTTCAACTTAGATTATTCTAAACTCTAATTTTGCTCAAAGATTTAAGGTCAACTTAAAATTTTTAGGATACCCTTTTGATTTTGATACTTATAACTGGAATATATTGTTGTTTAAACCAGTTGCATGTGATACTAATTCCATTCACATTTGTTAATACAAAATCTTAATAAAAAAAAAGTCATATGTATTAAATATTAATAAATGTGGATGGAATTAGTATCACACGCAACAAACTAATAAACTTTGCTATACATATATATATATATATATTTTTTTTTTTGTGTGGGTAGAATCTAGACTAAAGTTTTGGTCAATGTAACTGACAAACTGTCACAATTACGAGCATGCCACCATATTTGTATCTTGCTTCTATCTTTTGACGAGTATTTGGTGAATTGGTCCTAAAAAGTGAGGGATAATTTGACAAATTTCTTTTTTTGATCAGAAATTTGACAAATTTCACATTATATAGAAATAGTATCAATTTAACAGTTTTACCAAAATCTTTTTTTTTTTTTGTTATGAATTTTAAGATCATCTATGAAATAAGTGCCAACAAATAGACTTGTATTTGTATGCAATCTGTGCAAGTTCAGCTACATTGGATAGCCTTAAACATAGAGAGCGAGCCCAAAACATTGAGGTGTTTCCTAATCTACGTTGTCAACTATTAGCACCATAGTAGGTTGTTCAGTAGAATCAGTACCAATTAAGCATAAACTACTATATATATATATATATTTATTTATTAACTAAATAAATTGAACATTATGAATAATTTTTTTAATTGAAGTTTAATATACTTTTTATTTGGGTAAAAATACATTTTTTTTGTTCTAAAATTAAAAATATATAATTAGTATTAAAAAAGACAATGTGAAAAAATTGAATTTAAGTTTTACATTATTGAGATTCAAAGTGATAATCAAATGGTAATGATATCATTTGTAGTATTTTCCTCTATCCATCTACAGATAAAATAAAAAGTGTCAAATTAGTAATTTTTGTATGACTAATATTTTTTACACTAAAGATGAGGACAAAAATTCTTATATTTCATGAAAATTGAAATGTTGATGAAAATTTTCTCAAGAATTCTGTGAATCGTATAACCACATTCACATGAATCTTCATAAACTAATAATTTCTACCTCAAAATTCATAGTAAGGAACACACCTTTCTTAATTATTCTCTAAATACCATCTAACTTTCTGATTTCCTTTGAAGTATGGTTGCTAACAAAAATTCCCGACAACTCCTTATACCCATTGAAGCATGGTTATAACAAGATTTTCCGACAAAATACTTATCTATTTGAAGTATGGTTTTTTTTTTAATGGTTATGAATCTATTTGAAGAATAGTTGCTAACAAGAATTTATCAACAAGAATCAATGTCTTGAAGGGAAGTCAAAATAAAATGACCCTTTTGCTCTACCAACTTCCAATATTTTAATCCAAGAATTATGGGTAAAAAAGTATTTCTATCAGCAAACATAGGACCCCATTACTAGAACCTCATAGGCTCTCATACATTAAATTAGATTTTCCCCTGTACGCTGTGGTTTCCTGTGCAACTGACAAGATATCAATTTAGTTTAGATTAAACTTTAAGGGTCCCGCTTTGTCCAGTGAAATTTTTTACTGGACACGTTGGATCTTGGATACGTGTCTAAATCTTGCGTGTCTAGTGAAAAATTTCATTAGACACAAGCCTTGCCCAAACTTTAAAATCCACAAAAATTCTAATACCAAAAGAAATATCACAATTTTAGTCACAACTGTCCACGTAGCATACATAGGTGATAGAGAAAAAATAGTAAAATTTTATAAAAGTAACACGCAATCAGTTACAATCTACCATATAAAATAATTAAGGTAAAAATTATGTGTTACTAGATTTTTTACTTGACGTCTTGACCCACGTCCACACATAGCTCTAGAGTGTGAGTAATTCTTAAGTACTTTCGGAGTATAGAGAATGTTGCTCATTTTTCTCACATTTATGATGGGATTCGCTCATTAAATTCATGGTAAAGTTTATCATAAATGTGAGAAGATAGAGAACTATTTCTCCGTGTTCCGAGAGTAGCTAAGTATTTTTTCTCGAGTGAATCCACGCGCCATGAAGGAAAGTGGGACAGGGTTTTTAGTTTTTGGTTTTTACACAAAAGTTCTAAAACCCTATATTGATGATCAGAGAGTCAAAAGGTTGGGAGGTAGAGACAGTTAGTTGGCCGTAAAGTTAGGCTTGGAGCTCTTTTAGCCTCAAACAACCAATCACATTCTTCGAGACAAATAAGAATTTACTATGCAACAAGTTTTTGAAAAAACAATAATAAGTATAATATTACATAAACAATAAATATGGCAAAACTGAGAACAGTAGGATCTTAAGTTGAATTTTTTTCCAAGTCCTCATCTTTCTTCTTCTGCAACTTTTCTTTGTGTCAAACTTGTAAATGTCTTCATTCTTCACGCAAGTATTAAAACCATATCTCTCTCTCCAAAGGGTACTGTTCAAAAACTTCAGGAACTGAGATACCATTGAGGCTTTGAGACCCTTTTTATTTTTATTTTTTTAGATTTTCTTTTTTTGGCACAAAAAAGACAACCCCAATATATCCAGTGCTCATTACTTTTTACCTACCAAAAAAAAATAATATTATAGTGAGCTTTATGATGTACTGGTTAACGTTTCTCTCTCTCTTGAGGTCAAGTTCTTGTACCTATGTCACGTTTTATTTTGTAATTTCTAAATTTTTTTTCATTTTCTTACAAATTTCTTCACTCTGTAATACAGGTTGAGTTCAATGTTATAAAGTGAGTTAGTTCATGGGATTTCAAGAACCCAACCAACTTCTTAGTTTCTTAGTTATTGCCATTCTGGTTAGTACTCACCTCCTTTTCTATTTATGTTGAATTTTTTCTAACCAAATATTTTTGGATTTTGATTTATGATTTTTGTGTGCCTGCTTTAGTTAATAGAGGTTTCTCTGGTTTCTGAGTCCTTTTTTTTTTTTTTTTTCCTTATTAGTAAAACTCTTGAAGTCCCATATTATCCTGCATTTTTTGGAAAAATTTAATTGTTGCTGTGCTAGCAGAAGGCTTAAGTGAGTTGGGTCAAAATGTTTTCTATCTATTGTTTTGAAATATGCTGGTTTGCTTTCTATTCGTGCAATTATACTTATTATTGTTGTAGAATTCTTAGAAGTTTTTCTTGCATAAAAATTAGTTTTTTATTTTTATTTTTAAAAATCTTTAAAAGATGAAAGAATCGAGGTTGGAAGTTGGCTACTTTCATATTGGTGTTTAAGAAGATCCCTGTAATGGAAATATTTTATGGTAGTTCTTGGCTTTGCAATGAGTCACAACTAGATTCTTGGTTATGTGATTTTTGAAGAGGGAAAAATCTGGATTGTTGCAATGGTTTAGAGTCCTCCGGTGCTGGCTGAGTTCCAGTAGAAAAAGCTAATAGGGTTGATAATCTATTGTGGGATTGATGACAGGGTTCATGTTCATGAAAATGGAACAAGAATATATGAGAGCATCCACAACAGAGGAGCTGAGCTTTCTAATGATTAAAAAAGTGTTTAGTGGATTGCAGACTTGTGGTTGCAATGAAAACCAAGAAATTCACTGAGTTAGAGGCAGATAAGCACAATTACGCTTGCTTACAAATGAAATGCTGGATAACAAATTCCACCAAGGGATGTCTATCCGATAGTGTTCAGTATTTTGATAGAGAGTATGAGTAGATGGTGTAATGTTATAGTGCTTCCAAAGTTTGCAGGAGAATTATTCTGAGTTATAAAAGGAGACACAGATTCAATTATTCATCTAAGGCTGGATAATAGTTGAAGCTTGAGAGTGACTTCTCAGTTGTGCAAATGAGTATTTGGGGAAACTCAATTGGCTTCTTTCTGATTCAACTCAATCATTCTGTGTTTGTTCTTTTCTTCTTTTGAGAATGGCGTGGAATTTTCTTAATGGCACACAATTGTTTGTTTGATAGCATATAACCTGGTTTGCAATAATTTATAGGCAACTAGATTCCAAAAGATGCTTCTCATCTTGTCGAGCAACTTTGATAAAAGAGAGTTTGATCCAGTTCTGGCATTTGATTAGGACCTCAGGACTCAAAATATTAATACCTTGTTGGGAAGGATTCCTTGCTTGCCTAATTATAAAGAACATGACTTACTTTGTATTGGGAAAGTACTGACTTCCTTTTGTAATGGTAAAGAAAACCTGAGAGCAGGATTTTTTCTGGGTCAAGTTCCTAGATCTATGTTTCCATAGTGCCAAATGCAGCTTCAGCTCAGTTTATATTAATTGACGATTAATGAAATTTGAGGCATATGTTTGGTGGTATGCTGTGTTCTACTGGTGCATACTATTCGAATTAAACAAGGGGTGATTTCCAGCGTGCATTTTGGAAATGACTTCTGGAGATGTTGATTTGTTGTTATTTATTAAGGATTATCACAAACTTTTCTTTAGTTTCTATTTAATTTATAGGTTCACTAGGAAAGTAGTAACAATGATGGTTTCTTATACTTGTATTCTGGGTCTACTAATTTTCTTTTTATTTGTACTCTTTAGCACTTTATTTGAATAGGCATTTACTTATTGGGATCCAGAAGATAAGGCCCTTGCATCACACAATGATTTGGTGAACGTTGAGAAAAAAAAAAGTTTGCTTCTTGTTTTAAAGACATGCTTAAAGTTTATCCTATTACCTTCTTCAATCTATTTTTATTTTATTTTATTTAAAATCATTCATCTTAAAAGATTTTATTAGCATAAAGCCTCTTCTGGAGCTGCTTAGAGTGGTTCAACACTTACTCTCAAATGTCTTCAATGCCTTCCTATCTTCCTATGATCCTATTTTATAATTTTGTTGACTTCAATTATGGAAAGGTTGGACTGAATGGTGATGAATATAATTGTAGAGGTGAATTATAACAATCAGTTTCTCATATTTCTTGGCTCTGTTGCATCAGCATGGGGTTATAAGTCAGGTTTGCAATCAATGCTTATCATAGATACCAAGTTATTTGTGCAGCTGCATGTGACATAATTTTGTTCTTTTATGTGATGATAAATGCCTTTGCTGTTTTTCCTTCTCACCATTCTACTCTTCTATTAGAGTTGCAATCGATGTTTATCATAGATACCAAGTTATTTGTGCAGCTGCATGTGACATAATTTTGTTCTTTTATGTGATGATAAATGCCTTTGCTGTTCTTCCTTCTCACCATTCTACTCTTCTATTAGAGTTGCAATCAATGTTTATCATAGATACCAAGTTATTTGTGCAGCTGCATGTGACATAATCGTGTTCTTTTATGTGATGATAAATGCCTTTGCTGTTCTTCCTTCTCATCATTTTACTCTTCTATTAGAGTAGAGTAGAGCTGGCCAAAAATTGCAGCCAATTTCCGGCTAGCTCTACTCTACTCTCATCTACTCCCTCTCTAACTAATCTGGCCATTAATTAAAAAAGAATTACTAATTCACTAGTAGTTTATCTAATAATCCTAGTATTATGCAGGTTTGGGGAAGAAGAATTTGAGCTTTGCCCAGCTGTAACCAACATTGACAAAATTAACTTCGCAAGCATATTTTAGTTGTCCTTGTATTTGAAGATTGCTTCCCAACAACTCTATAGCTTTCGTTATCTCTAATAGAGTAATATCTAGTATTCCAGGCAAATGATAATTGGAGTTCAAGACTTTTAGTTAGTTCATACGGGCATATCGTGCTCCATGAAAACGTAATTAGAACAGCATTGAATTATTGGAGATGGATACCAAAGAAGCAGAGAGAATAGTCATAGCTAAGCCAGTTGCTTCAAGGCCTACTTGTTCCACTTTCAGATCTTTCTCAGAACTTCTCGCAGGTGCCATTAATGCCTCACCCTCTAATGTATGTTCAGAAACTGCAGTTGCTGCCATTAGACCAAAGACAGTGAGGTTCAAGCCAATGGTGAATCATGGTCCAGCTGGGTTGGTTTCTTCCCAGGTGACCTTCTAGCTCTTCTAAATATCCTTCTTCATTTGATTCTTCTTGTCTAATGATCTTTATGTGGCTGATAATTTCAGGCTGAGATCTCTGGAACAGCTGTTTGTAATTCATCTGATAAGGTTTTGAAACTTGATAGCAAATCAACTGTGGTATACAAACCTTTGGCAAAGCTTGCATCAAAGAGAACTGTGTCTCTTTTGGCAAATATGGTCAGTTGCTAAAATCTATGAGCATACCTCTTTCATTTCTGGTATATATGGCATCGTAATGGCAGTTCATGTTGTTTTGTTGTTATTTTACTTTTTGTTCTATCATCCTAACCTGTGCAATACATATACAGCAGACATAAAATTGAACTTGGATAATTGTATACTTTCAAAGTTTAAGATTTTATTTTTTATTTTTTTTGGGACCAGGGAAACTTCAACACTAGTCTTCAACAACCCCAACCATCAGTTGATGCCTCTGTCCAACATCCAAACCAAGAAAAACACAATTTCAGACCCCAACTTAGCACAAATCTTCATCAGAACAATCCATCATATGTTGAAACAAATCGGACAGTAGGGCCCTCAAAGATAGCATCACAGAACCTGGAGGAGGATGCAAAAGCTTTGCCACCCACGGCTAATGGTGATCGACCTTCTTATGATGGATATAATTGGAGGAAATATGGTCAAAAGCAAGTCAAAGGAAGTGAGTACCCAAGAAGTTATTATAAGTGCACACACCCAAATTGTCCTGTGAAGAAGAAGGTTGAGAGATCGTTGGACGGTCAGATTGCAGAGATTGTCTACAAGGGTGAGCACAGCCATTCAAAGCCTCAGCCTCCTAAGCGCAACTCATCAGGGACACAAGCACTTGCAGTTGTATCTGATGGGACTGGTCAAGATACCAGCACTCCATTGTGGGCTAATCACAACAATGAAGGGAATGAAAGCTCTGAAGGTAGAGTAGAAAATCAGAATGAAGTAGGATTATCTGCACCTTTGACTTATCCGGGCAAAGCTATAGTGCCTTATGATCCTGTTTCAACTGGAGCAATTAATGCTGGTGGTGGAACTCCTGATAATTCCTGCGGTCTTAGTGGAGAATGTGAAGAAGGGAGCAAAGCAATTGAGCCAGAGGATGATGAACCCAGAAGCAAAAGAAGGTATGATTAGGTGAACATTAATAGCAGCCAAAAATGAAACCAATAACAGGTATATGAAAATAGTGACCCTATCTGAGCTGGCTTTGTACGACTCAAGTATTGGTGTTAGAGCTTGATATACATTGTTGACCCACTTCGTGACACCTTAATCAAAAGCTCGCTACTTATCAAAGAAATAATATAAGTTTATCTTATGTCAAATTTATGCTTGCCTTTTTTCTTTCTTACTATGTATTTTCCCCTGCTGTCCTTGCACAATCAGTGAGCTCTCTCATTTTCAGCGCACATCATTAACATTTTCCTCTTTCAAGTTGAATGCAACAGTTTTTGCTGAACTGTGTGCTCTCTGCTTCAGGAAAAGTGAGAATCAATCCAATGAAGCTGGCATATCAGGGGAAGGTGTACAAGAGCCCCGCATTGTGGTGCAAAACTCCACAGATACCGAAATGACGACTGATGGCTTTCGCTGGAGGAAATATGGACAGAAAGTTGTCAAGGGAAATCCATATCCCAGGTTAAGATTCAATTACATTTTGGATATGATATAATCTTTTCCTTTACAGATCCAAGGTCTAATGTGGCATTTTAAGATTCAGAAACTAGGAACAAAAATCTGTGGTCCTTTCAACAATGCTTTATCTTGTCCATGTAACTGTCATCATTGGGCACACCTCCCACCCTCTGTAAATGAAAATATTGAGATATCATGATGTTCACTATTAAACATTGGTTCTGTGAAAAAGCGAGCTTTGAAATTAAGCTCCAACATCATGCCTGTGGCAAGTATGTTCACGGACTGGAGTTTGTATTGCATCTATCATCTTGTGGCATAGGTGTTAGTATTGGACGATACACGATACATATCGGATGTATTGTATCGAACCAACAACATATTGTATGCTCATGAATCATACAATACATAATGCATATCATAGGAATTGGATGTATTAGACGACATATAGACTTCAAACATGTAGATTAAGATTGGGTTTTTGCTAATATGTCAGTTTTGACTTGAGTCCAACAAGTTTTTGGACTTGTTTTTAACACAAATATGTTGGGCTACACTGTTGAGTCCAATAAAATAACATGTCCATGAGTTTCTCCCTCTCTCCCTTTTTACAAAAATTAGACAACACACTTGAATTTGGTTGTTATATATATTTGATTTATTTAGTTAGTTTTGTTAAATATTATTAGATAAGTGATGATTATATTAGTTATTAGTTAAACTAGAGGTATAATATATAAAAAGTAACCATTACTTCAAGTATTGTCTATTTAAAAAAAAAAGATGTCTATAGGTATTTTTTTTTTTAATCTTTTTATCTCTACAAATATATCATTTTATTATTATTATTATTATTATTATTATTATTATTATTATTTATGTTTGATTAATATTTTTTTAAGGTGAACCATATTCTTCTAACTTCTATTGCAATGTATTATATTTGCTTAATATACAATTAAATTTTATGAATTTCAAATTTGTTATTCAAATTTCTCATCTCTTAAGGAATAAGGAAATTATCATAATAATCAAAACTCATTACAAAATTACAATGTTAACTTAGCCAAAATTAAAATGAAACTAAAGGAATAAATAATAAGCTTTATAATGATTTATAATAATAGGCTTTATAATAATTGGTAGGCATATTCAAATTCCTATTTCCAAAAAAATTAAGTATTAATCCAAACTAAAATTCAACCAAAACTATAAAAGAGAAAGAGAAGATTTTATGATGGGATATTAAAAAAAAAAAAAAAAAACCACTATACCAAAACACATATTAAAAAAAAAAAAAACCATCAACTTTAATTAGAGTTACAAGAAAGAACAAAAATTCACCGAGAGAGAGAGAGAGAGGGAGTGCTCACACTGTGTGGGAAAAATATGGATTGAATGGAAAAATGATATTAAATTTATACAAAATAAAATGGGTAAAAGAAGAGTCAAAATATAAAAAGAAGGAAGTATAACTGAAAAGTAGTGGAGAGATAAAGAGACAAAAAGGAAAGGGAAATGTTGGAAGAAGTATAACAATAGGTGTGTAAACTAATAGGGAGAAGAAGAGATTTTTTTTTTTTGAAAATAGGTTTGAGAAAAGTTTAAATAGAAAAAAGAAAATATAAAAAATAAATTAATGGCGTGATTGCTGATGTGGCTCAACAGAAGCGTAGTAACAATAAATGCTACGCTTCAGCTTTGAATAATATATAGATATGGATATGTTGTTGTTGAATGTGTTCCAAGTTTCTAATAAACTAGTAGTGGACCTACGGAATGCGTGAAAATATATAATTATTTAATGTGATATAATTTATAATTTATTCTCTAAAATTTGTTGAATATAGTATATCAAGATTAGCCCTTTTAAGAAGTAGATTCACTTAACCAAAAAGTGATTAAAAAGAAAGGAAGAGACTTGTGTCTTGTGACCAGTTCTACTGGGTATGCTAGGATACGGACACGTGTCCAACCCAAGCCCAACCCAAAAAAATATTAAATAGTTAGCCAAAGCCATAAATGGGAGAGATAGGACTTATGATGGGGATTTAAGAAACACAATACCAAAACACCAAAATGCATCATCCCAGTCTATAGCTTTTTTTTTATGGGGTCCCAGTGTATAGCTTAAAAAAAAAAACAAAAAACAAAAAGCTCTGCAACTCAAAGCAAAGTTGCTAGAAAGAATAAAAACCCGCCAATCACTTAAAGTAGGCAAGAATATGGACTGAATAAGAGATGGGAAGGGTTGGAAACAGTTGGCTGATGTGCAATGAGAGGGTAGCAAAATTAATAGCTAATCATCTACTCCATATTATTATTATATATTGTTTTGTTTATGCATAGCTATAACTTTTTTATAAATTTTATTAAGTGTGCATCCTACAATGCATGATTATTTAAAAAAAAAAAAAAAAAAAAAACTCTTCTATAGGATTCATGTTTTGACAACCATGCTACTTTATTTCTTTCAATAGAATAGTCCCTTTAAACATCATTTAATCTGTCTTGCAGGAGTTATTATAGATGTACTAGTCTCAAGTGCAATGTGCGCAAACATGTGGAAAGAGCATCAGATGATCCAAGAGCTTTTATCACCACGTATGAGGGAAAACATAACCATGAAATGCCAGTCAAGAACACAAATCCAGTGGCCTCCGAAACAGATTCACTGCCCCCTAAAAGTAAAGACAAGCGATGATGAATTGACACCATGGATTGAAAACTTCATCAATCCATCTTTTGATCAGTCAGATAGAGTTCAGAGTTCAAGGGCAACAGAAGCCAAACGGCTAAAGCAATCTGCAATGGTAGATCATTTTTCCTGTGAATCTCATGAGTTCTTGATGAAGACAGCTTTTTTCTTTTTTTTTTTTGTGGGTGAGTAAAAGTATTAGTCGGTGACATAAGTTGACTCTAAACCTGAGTTACCATTTCACCTTTATCTGACTCAGTTAAGCTTCTTAGTAATTCTTTATCTTTTAATTGTTTCCCACTCCATATAATAATAAGTAGACTTGTAAATCCTGTGATCTATATATGCACTTCAGTTTCTTTTAATGTTCTTGAGTTCTTGTTACGACCTCCATAATTTTTGATACTACACAGAAACCATTTGTGCGTTTTTGCTGATATAGACTCTATGTGCTTATTACACGTGAACGTGTTTAACCTTGAATTTTCTGAGACATCTGCTAGTTTTCGTTATTTGAATGTATATCAGCATATAGTAATTATTATAATCATCTAGTTTGTATAAAGCTAGACTTATTCCATCTCTCCTTTTGCTTTCAAATGTGAGAAAACTAATTTTACTCTTTCTGCTCGGAAAAACAAGCCCAACTCTTTGGTACACAATCAAAAGATTTAATCAGCATAGCTTATCTGACAAAATCCTTAGCTAAAAGGCTGTGCATTCGTGCATTATCTGCATGGATTCGTTTGGATGCATGTGATCCTAGGTGAACTGACCTGTAGTGAACAAGTTGAGTATACTAGGGCGCTTGAGAGAACCGTCATAAGAACTATCTCGTAAACAATTAAACTTGAGAGAACCGTTATAAGATCTATCTTGTAAAGAATTAAACACGTTCGTATGATGAGGTGAAACATTAAACATGTTAGAATCTAGAAAGAGTAATCATAATGAAATAGACGCAATAGAGTTTCCAAGCCTGTACCTATAGAAAAAAAAATCCAAGGATATTGTGCCTCTTACCTGTTTTCTAATCACAACCTTATCTTGTATAACCTGGTACTTTCAACATTCTATTATATTAAGAATGGTTCAGTGATTTTCACGCAAAGACGCACCATTAGTAACCATGTTTTTTGGGGTGGAAAAAAATAATGAAGAAAAGTGAGATTATTGCACCCTGGAATGAATGAGTCTATGAATTTGATTAAAGCTGCGTGGTCTTTACGCCCGTGTATATACTGTATCATCACATGTAATCACGTATAAATAAAGTTAGATAGTCTCACTGTTTCAGAACAAAAATCAAATCTTCAAACTTAAATTGGGGTCCGGGTTGTATATGAAGGAAATATATTTATAAAAAACTGAAAAAAGTAGTAGAACCGCGAACACGGTTTGACAAATGTGTTGTTTATAATGATTGCCATGTTGCTAAAATTTGAAAATGGGGAACATGAACCCCATTTGTCATGAATCATGATATCAGGGATATATAAATTTTTGAATGAAAAAGGTGGAGGAACCATCTTGGCGGGTCCAATTAGAGCTAGCCGTTTTGTCACCAAACTTTCACCTCTAAATATCAATTAATGGAAACTATATTCTAATTGCTTGCAAAACACCTCTATACTGTACTATAGTCTGAGTCTCTTATATCTATATAATTTTGCTTCTTCTTCTATCTGCCTCTTGATTGTATCATGATTATTAGTACAATAATGTGTTCTCTCCCCATACGCATAAGTCATAACTACTTCGTATTCCTCTATTATGATATTAACACCACTTAGCTGTAAGAGATTTTGTCAGATTTGAGATTACAACTAATCTCATTATTTTAAATGCTCATTTCATAGAAAAGTTCATGATTTGTTTAATTAGGGGTGTGCATGGGTCGGGTTGAGAAGATTTTTTAACCCAATCCACCATGGTGGGTAAAAAAAAATTCAACCCAACCCAACCCATCACATAAGTCCAACCCAACCCACATGGGTCGGATTGGGTCGGTTTGAACCCATGGGTTTGATAAATTTTTATTATTATTAAATTTATTAAATATATTATTATTAGTATATATTATATATATATATATATAAAATATTATATATAAGCACTTATAGTATATAATATTATTATTAGTATATATTAAATTTACAGCTGATTTAAAAAAAAAATTATTAAACATATAATATATTTTAAATATATATTAAATATGGGTGGGTCGGGTCGGGTTTAGCGGGTTTGTAATTTTATGACCCATACCCAACCCGACTCGCTATAAAAAAAATTTTTTGTGACCCAACCCAACCCACCAAGCCTTAAAAACCGACCCAACTTGGCAGGTCGAGTCAGGTTTGGCGGGTCGGTGGATTTTCTGCACACCCCTATGTTTAATTATAATTTGATAGTAAAAAAAGATGGATTTTTAAACCTTATATGCCTTAATTGAAAACTCCCAAAAGTTTCAAATAAATTAAAAAGCTTTTGACAAAAAATGCATAATCATTACAATTTACAGACCCTTTTTTTTGAAAAATTATTAGGTACTCCCGAAATATTATAAATGCGTACTTTCCTCTCTCACATGAATGGTGGGTCCTACCATAAATTTAATTAGTGAGACCCACCATTCATGTGAGAGGATGAAGTACGCATTTATGGTACTCTGGGAGTACACAATAATTTCCCCATTTTTTTTTCTTTTTTCAATTAATGTGAAAGAAAGTCATCCATCTAATGAGTAAGGCTAGAGATACAAACTATTTTACAAAACGATTTACAACTTGCTGATGTGGTGAGTTATTATTAGTAAATGAAAAAGTGATGTTAATGGTTGACCTAAATGAAATATTGTAAAAATATTGTAAGAAGTTGGCCACAACATTAGTTTGTAAAAATATTGTAAAATAATTTGTGTATGTAGTATTTATTACTCTCCACCTAACATGTCATATCTCTAACTAAAAGGTAAATGATATAAGTTGCATTTTATCAGGGGTGGCTCTAGGAATTTTTTCTAGGGTGGTCATGAAGAAACTTAAACAAAATCTAATAAAAAGATAAATTCATATTTTGACAATAACCAAAAATAAAAGCAAAAAAAAAAAAAAAAACCCAAATACATGAAGTCTTACAATTTTCTTCTATGAATTTTTTATTTATTTTGAAATCGTTGCATAATAATCTCATTATCAATACTACAAGCTATATCTTTTTCAAAATTTTAGTTAAATAAAAATTTTCTTGGATTTTTCTTTTTGTTTGTAAGGGCTCAATATATTGTTAAGAGGAACAAAATGTGAGGACAAAATTTGACTACAAACTTAATTGTAGCTTAAGACTACAACTTTCACTAAACAAATTAACATGGCTACATATTTTGAAAATCTAACAATTGAATTGTAAGTTCTTTATGTTCTTAAAATGCATGTCAAATTTTATGTCAATTGGATGTTATTTATTATTTGATCCATAAACTTATTTTTTGCGTATAATTTTAGACTACAAAAACTCGAAATTTAAATATTTGATTGATGACATGAGCTATTGATCTTTTATCTTTTTGAAGTTTTTCAAGTATGGAAGATATAAAAAAAAAATGTAATTTAATTGTGAATTTGTCAAAATTTGTATCCATTAAAAAAAATATTGAGTGGAGTTGTAACCTTAGTCTACAACCAAGTTAATTTGTTGCTAAACTTTGTCCAAAGTTTAATTATATTGAGCTTAAAAAAATTTAGAGAGGTCACACATTTTTTTAAGGGTAAAAAAATCATAAAATTTTTAAATTTTATATATAATAATGACTTTTTTTTTTAGGTCAGGGTGGTCACTCTAACGTGGTGGTGCTGCCAATGCATTCTACATACTCTAAGTTAAAGACCAAATAAGTAAAATAAGGTACATTATATTTTTTAAAGGAGATTTAAAATTAAACTCTATATTTGTATAAAATGTTTTAATTCAAACCAAAATTTAGTATGTTTGAAATAACCATTTGTGGGGCCCAAAATATTAACCACTCTATACCCGGCCCAAAGCCCACGCAGAAAATAATATAAAGGCCGAGGATAATGGGAAAGAGCCCAAGTCATCCAAGGGCCTCGCCGAGGATGTGGGTGAGGATACCCACATCCTTGGCAAACCGACTTTGATGAAGGAAAAATATACTTCATCCATTAAATGAACACTACCAACATTCTGGCCGCCTTAATGGTGAGGTGACCTGCAAACCCTAATGCTTCGGTCACTTCAACTATTAGAAAGTCTGCAAAGGCGGCTAGGAACTAACATAAAACCTGCAATTGCAGATGATGGGACAAACCCCTGTACATAGAGTTCAGATAATTGACAAATGGATGGCTTAGATTAACTAAAATGAGACTATATATCGATAAGACTCCCAGCACAAAAGGGGAGATCTGGAGAAGTCCTAAGAAAAAGGAGATGATTAAGATCAGTTATAAGAAAAAGAGATCCTCGGCCTGAGCCGAGGACAAATATGCTTCGCAAACACTTAAACAAAGTGATGATCATTCTCTACAAAAACACTTAGCCAAATTTTTTTGATAAGATTCCTATGAATTTCATGTCATCTATCATTTATTATAAACTTCATATCAATCGTTGTTTACTTCGATGACGCCAAGCCCTTTTACCCACACTCTACAAATTTTTATTGTTAAGGGTCCATTACAAATTGAGTCCCTATAATTGGCGCCGTCTGTGGGAAGGACTTGTACACTAGCAAGCGCGACGGTTGGTGTGAAAAAGTTCAGAGTAACACTTAAAAAAAAAAAACACCAGAACAATACAGTTTACAGCAACAACATTCATTCAGAAGTCTACAATCACAAGAAACGAGAGTACGCCAAAAGTAAAAAGAGACAAAATAAGTCTACTTCTTTATTAATATATGAAGAAAAAATTACATTTCTTACAAGCGATGCCCGTGGGGTTTATTCTAAAGCTAACTACAAAGACAGACGCCCAGCAAAGCTGGCAGAGGAACAAAAGATAGAAAAGAAGGCTCGTTGAGGAGCAAAAATAGAAGAGATAAAAGGGAAAGGGGAGAAGAAAGGCAACATGGAAAGCGGAAGAGGCCGCGGCACAGGACGGCTCCACTTCTAGGTTCTGCCTGGGTTCCCTCCCACCCCCATTGCTGCCGGCTTGGGGGGTCACAGACCCATACCCAAGGGAAGGAGGTTACGTTCTTTCTGAATCCTCCTCCAAACGGCAAGGAGTGCCCCACTTCTGGTTAGGTTGAAAAGAAGGAGAATCTTTGGATTTCCCCTACCCTAACCCCAACGTGACGTCCAGGGTTGGAGCGCCATCCTCGGCTCCTGATAGGGGCTCAGCATCCTCGGGAACGCCCTTTCCAAGGGCCAACCCATCTGAAGGGGCTCAAACTGCTATTTCTTGCAGAACCACAGGGCAATATTTTTAGGAGAAGTTTAAGACGAATGTTTGTCAAGTGTGAAGGAAAAGGTTGCCACAAAAATGCCTTTTATAGAGGGCGAAAAGTTGGTGAGAGCCAATTCGTATTAAATCCCAGGGAGAGATTTCCGGAGGCAATAATTTCGCCTAAATTCCAAGGAGCTTACCCGCCGTTAGATCCTCGTAAATCCACGATTGACGTTAATGAGGAGACGCCTCATTAACGATGAGGTACCGAAGCGTCAGAACGCGTTACTCGAATGACTAAAGAGACGCCTCGTAATCAGAAGAGTCACGTCAAACGAAGAGGCAGAACAGAGCAGGGCCTTTTCATACTCCAACCCCAGCATGCGTTTGTGATTATTTTGCTTGAAAAGTGTATTCATTTAATGTTTATTATAGATTGTAGTAATGTAAAATTAAATGGCTACGGATAAATAGATAAGATAGTAAATAAATGAGAAAACTAGGTACTGGACAGAACCAAGGCATTGCATGGTCCTCGGACCCAAGCCTAAGGGGAAACCAGATACTTCAGATGAAAATGAGAAACTAGGTACTGGACAGAACCAAGGCATTGCATGGTCCTTGGACCTAAGTCTAAGGGGAAACCAGATACTTCACATGAAAATGAGAAAACTAGGTACTGGACAGAACCAAGGCATTGCATGGTCCTCGGACCCAAGCCTAAGGGGAAACCAGATACTTCAGATGAAAATGAGAAAACTAGGTACTGGACAGAACCAAGGCATTGCATGGTCCTCGGACCCAAGCCTAAGGGGAAACCAGATACTTCAGATGAAAATGAGAAAACTAGGTACTTGACAGAACCAAGGCATTGCATGGTCCTCGGACCCAAGTCTCAGGGGAAACCAGATACTTCAGATGAAAATGAGAAAACTAGGTACTGGACAGAACCAAGGCATTGCATGGTCCTCGGACCCAAGTCTCAGGGGAAACCAGATACTTCAGATGAAAATGACAAAACTAGGTACTGGACAGAATCAAGGTATTGCATGGTCCTCGAACCTAAGCTTAAGGGGAAACCAGATACTTTAGATAAAAATGAGAAAACTAGGTACTGGACCGAACCAAGGCATTGCATGGTCCTCGGACCCAAGCCTAAGGGGAAACCAGATACTTCAGATGAAAATGAGAAAACTAGGTACTGGACAGAACCAAGGCATTGCATGGTCCTCGGACCCAAGCCTAAGGGAAAACCAGATACTTTAAATGAAAATGAGAAAACTAGGTACTGGACAGAACCAAGGCATTGCATGGTCCTCGGACCCAAGCCTTAGGGGAAACCAGATACTTCAGATGAAAATGAGAAAACTAGGTACTGGACAGAACCAAGGCATTGCATGGTCCTCGGACCCAAGCCTCAGGGGAAACCAGATACTTCAGATGAAAATGAGAAAACTAGGTACTGGACAGAACCAAGGCATTGCATGGTCTTCGGACCCAAGCCTCAGGGGAAACCAGATACTTTAGATGAAAATGAGAAAATTAGGTACTGGACAGAACTAAGGCATTGCATGGTCCTCGGACCCAAGTCTAAGGGGAAACCAGATACTTCAGATGAAAATGAGAAAACTAGGTACTGGACAGAACCAAGGCAATGCATGGTCCTCGGACCCAAGCCTCAGGGGAAACCAGATACTTCAAATGAAAATGAGAAAACTAGGTACTGGATAGAACCAAGGCATTGCATGGTCCTCGGACCCAAGCCTAAGGGGAAACCAGATACTTGAGATGAAAATGAGAAAACTAGGTACTGGACGGAACGAAGGCATTGCATGGTCCTCGGACCCAAGCCTCAGAGGAAACCAGATACTTTAGATGAAAATGAGAAAACTAGGTACTGAACATAACCAAGGCATTGCATAGTCCTCGGACCCAAGCCTAAGGGGAAACCAGATACTTCAGATGAAAATGAGAAAACTAGGTACTGGACGGAACCAAGGCATTGCATGGTCCTTGGACCCAAGCCTCAGGGGAAACCAGATACTTCAGATGAAAATGAGAAAACACTAGGTACTGGACGGAACCAAGGCATTGCATGGTCCTCGGACCCAAGCCTCAGGGGAAACCAGATACTTCAGATGAAAATGAGAAAACTAGGTACTGGACGGAACCAAGGCATTGCATGGTCCTCGGACCCAAGCCTCAGGGGAAACCAGATACTTCAGATGAAAATGAGAAAACTAGGTACTGGACAGAACCAAGGCATTGCATGGTCCTCGGACCCAGGCCTAAGGGGAAACTAGATACTTCAGATGAAAATGAGAAAACTAAGTACTGGACGGAACCAAGGCATTGCATGGTCCTCGGACCCAAACCTCAGGGGAAACCAGATACTTCAGATGAAAATGAGAAAACTAGGTACTGAACAGAATCAAGGCATTGCATGGTCCTCGGACCCAAGCCTCAGGGGAAACCAGATACTTCAGATGAAAATGAGAAAACTAGGTACTGGACATAACCAAGGCATTGCATGGTCCTCGGACCCAAGCCTAAGGGGAAACCAGATACTTCAGATGAAAATGAGAAAACTAGGTACTGGACAGAACCAAGGCATTGCATGGTCCTCGGACCCAAGCCTAAGGGGAAACCAGATACTTCAGATGAAAATGAGAAAACTAGGTACTGGACAGAATCAAGGCATTGCATGGTCCTCGGACCCAAGCTTCAGGGGAAACTAGATACTTCAGATGAAAATGAGAAAACTAGGTACTGGACAGAACCAAGGCATTGCATGGTTCTCGGACCCAAGCCTCAGGGGAAACCAGATACTTCAGATGAAAATGAGAAAACTAGGTACTGGACAGAACCAAGGCATTGCATGGTCCTCGGACCCAAGCCTCAGGGGAAACCAGATACTTCAGATGAAAATGAGAAAACTAGGTACTGGACGGAACCAAGGCATTGCATGGTCCTCGGACCCAAGCCTCAGGGGAAACTAGATACTTCAGATGAAAATGAGAAAACTAGGTACTGGACAGAACCAAGGCATTGCATGGTCCTCGGACCCAAGCCTAAGGGGAAACCAGATACTTCAGATGAAAATTAGAAAACTAGGTACTGGACGGAACCAAGACATTGCATGGTCCTCGGACCCAAACCTCAGGGGAAACCAGATACTTCAGATGAAAATGAGAAAACTAGGTACTGGACAGAACCAAGGCATTGCATGGTCCTCGGACCCAAGCCTCAGAGGAAACCAGATACTTCAGATGAAAATGAGAAAACTAGGTACTGGACAGAACCAAGGCATTGCATGGTTCTCGGACCCAAACCTCAGGGGAAACCAAATACTTCAGTTAAAAATGAGAAAACTAGGTACTGGACAGAATCAAGGCATTGCATGGTCCCCGGGCTCAAGCCTTTGGGGAAACCAGATACTTCAGACGAAAAACCAAGTGTTAGACAAATCTTGAGCACTGCATGATCTTCGGACCCAAACCTATGTGGAAATTAGTCACTATACGGCGATATGCGCACTGAGCAGAACTAGGGTCTTTGTACTAACCACGGGCCTAAATCTTCGGCAAAACCAATCCTTGGGTATTAAGCGATGAACCTTACTAGGGACGAAAACCAAGCAAGGACGAGCACTAAAAGCATAACAGAACTTAAGCCTACCTCTCTTGGAGGAACTAACAAGGAAATACTCCTCGAACAAGCCCTTTGCGCCAAAAGAAAGTTACAAAAACAGTTGAAATAACGGTAACACTGACAGAGAGGTAAGGCTCAATAGTGCGCGAAAATACGCCGAGGAAGTCAAAATCCTCCTCCCTGCCCAAGGGGACGTGCAGTAGAATTTCGAGGGGCTATTGTGGGACCCAAAATATTAACCACTCTATACTCGGCCCAAAGCCCACGCCGAAGATATTATAAATGCCGAGGATAATGGGAAAGAGCCCAAGTCATCCAAGGGCCTCGCCGAGGATACCCACATCCTCGGCAAACCGACTTTGATGAAGGGAAAATATCCTTCATCCATTAAATGAACGCTACCAACATTCTGGCCGCCTTAATGGTGAGGTGACCTGCAAACCCTAATGCTTCGGTCGCTTCAACTATTAGAAAGTCTGCAAAGGCGGCTAGGAACTAACATAAAGCTTGCAATTGCAGATGATTGGACAAACCCCTGTACATAGAGTTCAGATAATTGACAAATGGATGGCTAAGATTAACTAAAATGAGACTATATAACCGATAAGACTCCCAGCACAAAAGGGGAGATCTGGATAAGTCCTAAGAAAAAAGAGATGATTAAGATCAGTTCTAAGAAAAAGAGATCCTCGGCCTGAGCTGAGGACAAATATGCTTCGCAAACACCTAACCAAAGTGATGATCATTCTCTACAAAAACACTTAGCCAAATTTCTTCGATAAGATTCCTATGAATTTTATGTCATCTATTATTTATTATAAACTTCATATCAATCGTTGTTTACTTCGATGACGCCAAGCCCTTTTACCCACACTCTACAAATTTTTATTGTTAAGGGTCCATTACAAATTGAGTCTCTACACCATTAATGCAAAATATTTAAATAAAATGCCATTTTATGACATAAATTGAAGTAATGCTCATATATAATAGAGGTGTAAATCCTATAAAAAAAAGAAAAAAAAAAGGAAAAAAAAAAAAGGCATGCATGCACCATAGTGTGAATGGAGCATAAAATAGAATACTCAAATGAGAAATTTTATTTTTAGTGATTCCAATGTTTTCTCTTCACAATCAATTGATTAGTGGTTGTGGTTTCCAATTAATTCAACTGGTAAAATTTCTGATGGTTAAATAAGATATTTGGAGTTCAATTTCCGCTTAAACCAATAATTGAACGGTGTCTTGGACTGATGATAAAGAGCTATCTTCAATAGTGGACGCAATATGTTGAAACTCTCTTATAAAAAAAAAAGATTTGTGATTTGAAATTTTGAATTTTGATATTCTTAAAAGTTCAAATTAAATTAATTTTTTTTTAAGAATTTGAAATTTATTGCCTGTTTGGATTGAGTAGAGAAAGTAAAGTAGATTAGAGTTGGCTAAAAGCCTAAAAATATGCTAATTTTGAACCCTCTCTCCCCCTCAATCAAAACAGGCAAGTTATGCAATTTAAAAGCCAGTTGTGTTAGAGCATCTCTAATGGTATAGCTAAACCCAAAATTTTGTCTATAATAGAGAATGAAACTATAATTCATTGCTCCGACAATCTCTCTACTTCTCAAAAAGTTTTTTGCTCGTGAACAATAACTCATCGAGTCTTAGGAAAATAATTTATCACATTAAAAAAATTCTAGAGCTAACTTTTTTGTGCCAGTATGAGTAAAGGAAGAATTAAAAAAAATATTAAAAAAATAATGAAGAAATAATATTTTAATAGAATAGAGAAAATATAAAAAATCTGTTGAAAAATGTATTTTATAAAGTGAGTAAATAAAAATTAAAAGTTACCGTTCACTTTTTAAATAGTACAAAGATTTACAGAATTTGCTGAAAATGATCTAATCATATCTTTGTCCCAAGATCCTCTCATTTGGCCAAATCAACGCGGTAACGAAGATTTCAATTCCATTGATAGACTCTTTGAGTAGAAGACGAAAAAAGAACAATTTCCATCACCGGTTGTGGAACCCACCCCTTTACAGTGATAAGCCATCACATATGGTCTTCATTATTTCTACTACTTGTTAATAAAAAGTTTAATTTAAAAAAAAAAAAATCATATTGGTCAAACAATCAAGCATTGAAAAATCAAAAAGAGATTTTTCATTTGTGTAACATACTTATTTTTAGCCTAAAAAACGACAATGTCGCACGTCTTATGTAGTATATCCTCGACAAGCTCAGAGCTTCAAAAATTCATAAGGGGTCCAGTCACTCTTTCCACCAATCCCAGCCAATCTATCTTGTTTTCTAGTGTGGAATCAAAATTAAAAAAACAAAATAACAAAGCAAAGAAAAAGTAAACGTTACAATTTGCAAAACTTTTTTCTTTTTAATTTAAAGAAACTAATATTTAAAAATATACAGACAGACCCAGAAGAGAGAGAGAGAGAGGTGGCTGCTTATAATGCAAAGTTCTAACCTTGTTCTCTGTGTCTGAACACTGGTCTTTCTCTGTTGATTCTTTCTTTGATAACACTCTCTATAGGCTGATAAATATATATATATATATATACATATTTTCTTGAAAAGTAAAAAACATGGGTTGGATTCCATGCACTGGAGGATTACAGAGTAGTAGTAAAGAGAAGACAAAGACTAAGAAGAAAATAGAGCTGCAGGAGAAGAAGCCATTTGATGGATCCATCAAACCCACTTCAGGTATTTTAAGATATTTGTGTTATGTGTATTTGTATGTGTACTATTAAGCAGAAAATCAATGATGCGTTTGTTAATAGTGCTTTCAATCAGTATAGTCTTATATTGGTTTGCTTTTTTTTTTTAGTTTGATAAAGTTTCTTGCTTTCTTTTCTGGGTTTGCGGAGATTTGATCAGGGATTAAATAATTCGATTGTATTTTGCCATTGCCCATTTGGAGTTTTGAAGTTTTCTCCAGGATTTGACAAGGAACAAGAGAAAAATAATAAATAAAAAATATTGGGGATTGGATTGCTTGGTTCACTATTCATTATTTTTTTTATTATCAGCAAAGAAAGTTTCTGTGCAAATTTTGAGTTGATTTCGATTATAAGATTTGTTTTTGTTTTATTTTATTTTATTTTATTTTTTTAATAATTGCTTTGGTCATTGCCTGGTAAGAATACAAAAGTGATACAAATGGATGTGTGGTAAATCACAAAAAAATGTAATTTATTTGTTTATTATGTTGTTGAAATAGTATCAATCACATTTATGGCCACAATCAGTTTGTGTCTCTTGTAGTATTATTGATTGTAGCCTTTTCCTATGATAAATAAGCATTTAGGGGGCATTTTAAAGTAAAAGGTTCCATAGTTGATAAACTTCATGCAATCATTCCGATCATTGTCTTCTGATTTCCTGAGAATCAAATCCAAAATTTTCTTTTGGCTATTTTCATTTTTTTTTTCCTCTCATTGTTTTCTGTTTTTCTTTCTATGTTTGTGTTTTCAGAGAAATTAAAGACAGCTTCCTCGAGTGTCAAGGAGGGCTCTAAAAAAGGCGGGTCAGATAATATATCGGCACAAACATTTACATTCCGTGAGTTGGCAGCTGCAACTAAAAATTTTAGAGCAGAATGTTTTTTGGGTGAGGGTGGTTTTGGTAAAGTATATAAAGGGTGTTTGGAAAGTACCGATCAGGTTAGTTGAGTTCATTAGACATTAAACATTCATAACAGAAGAAGATAAAGTAATTAGTCCATCATACTCTTTAACTGTTTATAGGTGGCTTATTGATTGCTTAACCCAAAAGAGGGAAAAGAAATCACGTTTATGCTTTTTGATTTTTAAGATTTTCAGAGTCGAATTCTTTATATAGCCTACAAGATATGGGATGATGATGAATTATGAAACTTGCTTCTTATTATTGTGTTTGGTATAGGCTGTAGCTATCAAGCAGCTTGATCGTAATGGGTTACAAGGGAACAGGGAATTCCTTGTTGAAGTCTTGATGTTAAGTCTGCTCCACCATCCTAATCTTGTTAATTTAATCGGCTATTGTGCTGATGGAGATCAAAGGCTTCTGGTTTATGAATATATGCCTCTAGGATCTTTGGAAGACCACTTACTTGGTATTTATCTTGTGTTGCAGCCGTGCTTTTATTTCTCATCTTTTCCCCTTCTTTTCTTTTCCTTTTTAAATCTCTCACTTGGTCTCGGTGTCATATGCTTATTTTGCAGAGCTTTCAGCTGGTAAGAAACAACTTGATTGGAATACAAGAATGAAAATTGCTGCTGGGGCTGCAAAGGGATTGGAGTATTTACATAACAAAGCTAATCCTCCAGTTATATATAGAGATCTGAAATGTGCTAACATTTTGCTTGGTGAAGGTTATCATCCCAAGCTATCTGATTTTGGCTTGGCCAAACTCGGGCCTGTTGGGGATAACACACATGTATCCACAAGGGTCATGGGCACCTATGGATATTGTGCTCCAGAGTATGCAATGACAGGTCAACTGACTCTGAAATCAGATATTTATAGCTTTGGGGTTGTTCTTTTGGAGATCATTACAGGCAGGAAAGCAATTGACAATTCAAAAGCTGCTGGAGAGCAGAATCTGGTTCAATGGGTAAGAGACTGCCACCTTAATTTCATATTTCATGTACTGATGTTGATAGGGGTTTCAGGCCTTTCTTGTCCTTGTTAAAGTATTTGTGAGCTAACAACTGGATCTGTTTCATAATGAGATCTCACTATGTTAAGTTAGTAATATACTCCTACTTGACTAGCACTCTGGAATTGATCATGCCTAAATGGCGTAGATTCTATCACATTACGATCAGTACAAGAGGATTGCCTATTTTTAAGTGTTCCAAATATAGTCACATAAACCTTACGTGCTACAAGCCGAAAAATGTATGAGCCTGGCTATATCAACAGATGAGTTACTGGCATATGCATAATTATTCGCCTCCTTGCAATGCCAAAATATATAAGGTTGAAATTATGCAACCTGAGGTTCTCCTCAACAAGTTAATAGCAACACTGACATGGTAAACAGTTTTTATCTGATTGTGAAAATTCTGATGTCAATAATTAATGAAATTTTACCTTGGTTTAATGACAGGCAAGACCCTTGTTTAAAGATCGTGAGAAATTCTCAAAAATGGCTGATCCCTTGCTCCAAGGTCAGTATCCTTCGAGGGGCTTGTACCAAGCTCTTGCCATTGCTGCAATGTGTGTTCAGGACCAGCCTAATATGCGGCCAGTCATAGCTGATGTTGTTACAGCTTTGACATACCTTGCTTCACAAAAATATGAACCTGATACAGTCCAAGGCTCTCGCCATTCCCTCTTTTCTCCTCCTAGAACAAAGAGGGACAGTGATAAGAAGCAGAATGGTGGCGGTGGATCTCATAGAGATCGAAAATAAAATGTTCACTTAAAGAGTGCTCTGTGGTAGAAGTGAATCTGAAATGGTTCTTTGATACTTATTGGGCTGCTGTCATTCATGCCAACCATGGCTATTGCTTCAGAACTATAGTGGTTTTATACAGATGACATTTTTTATTTAACATTGTGGTCAGTGATAAAAAGCTCAGACCTTAGTGTTGGTTGTTCATACATTTCACTCATGCCTCGTTATCAAATTTTGCAGTGTATAGATAACAGGTGCATTTCCATACTCGATTATACATTTGTTAAAAGATTTTTGTACGTTTCTTTACTTGATGCCTATGTGAACCTAGGTTGCTTTACGCATATAGGCTTGGCAGTGAGCTACCCCTTGTTTTTATATATATCCACATTCTTTTACTTAATCCTGCTATTGTTGTGCATTCTACAAATACAAATGAAAGCTCTGTGAATTGTGAAATAAAACGGTTCAACCATCACGCATCACACATCAATTGTGCCATATCTGTTCTCGTATCCAACTTAATCTGATTCACAAGTTGTAATTGAAGAGAAACTGCAAGTTTCATCCCAAATAAAGAATGAAGGGAAGTTAATGAACGCATATCAAGACTCGGATTCTTGAATAAAAATAATTTCCTTGAATTTATTATTATTATTATTTTAAAGAAGTGTAGCTCAATAGTTGTTAGAGCGACCTATGTACTTGTGTCTGGAAATTCTTGGGTTGGTGGCAGAGTGATGGTCTTGGACTCATATAAATGAATAAACAGCTGTAAATTTATACTACTGTTTTCTAAGTTCTTTCTTCATTGTTCCTAGACTTATGAGAATCTGTTCTTTTTGTTCCGGGATAAATCAGACCAAGCTGTGGCCCCTTCCTTCAGCAATAGCTGTTATTGTCATCGTTTGCATGCATGTTTGAAAAACAATAGCAATTTACATTTGTAATACCTAGGCTTTTTGTAAAAGGGGTAAAATGGACAAAATTTTCTAAAGTTGCTTCCATCGTGAGAGTTCAAATAAACATCCACGTTTACTTTCATTAACATTATCTAGTATGGTTATGTAACTTGTTTAAATAATTTAATAAACCATATGATTAAAATATACATGAATGATAATTTGATTCGTTATACAATTTTTTTATAAGCTTCAAACAGTTAAGGAAAAGACTTGTGATACAATGGGATGAAGTAGATTCTAACTCAGATAAGCAGAAAGTTTTGTCCTTTAAGCGTTTCCCAAATGCTAAAAGTGGAAGGATTTTACTATTCACAGGCAACATACAACTAATCTTTATAATAAGTACATTGCCTATTATTTGTTACGAGAAGAATTAGGTTTCAAATTTTTCTTTCCATTGTTTTAACTCTAAAAAAAAAAAAAAAAAAAAAAAAAAGAACTTAGATAGAATCTAATCCAAAACTCAAAATCTAGATCGGTACTTACTATTATTAAGAGAATAGAAGTCTTTGGTGTCCTTTTTCTGTACTTCTAAAAATAACCCTATTATTTAATAAAAATATTATTAATCTTTTTTTTAAAAAATTAACAATATCCACAACCCATTAAATTTTACTCTTGCTATCTCCTTTTATTAAAAAAAAAAAGGTCAATATTGTCAATTCCATTCCAGTGGCCATTTCAATTTACCCAATAATACAGAAGGGTTAAACTTAGCTAATTGAATTCAAACACTTGAAAAGACTAATAAAATAGTATAAGAATAAAGTATTTTTTTTCTTTCTAAAAACAACTAGATATTTTAATTTAATCGAAAAATCTAATGTATTACAACTAATTACTGTACGAGGTTATGGAATTTGACAACAATGCTTGCACTTCACAATTTTAATCCTAAAACTATAATAAAAACTTGCAATTACCATTTACCACCACTCCCACAGTGGGTTAAGTGTTAACACTCATGTGCAACGCACGTGACATTTAGAAAGCTAAACTTAAAGACCGCCGCCCACGCATTGATTAAAAAGACTAATAGGACCTCGGAAAACATAAAACTAGTCGCCCCGAAATTGAAACCACCACACCAATTATCCTAACAAAAAAAAAAAAAACTCGGTTTCGGTTTTAGCCACTCGATACTTTGATTGTCTCTCTCGATATAATCTGATCGCAACCTCTGCTCCGAACATCCTCGGTCGTTTACATCAATAGGTAACTCTTCTTTCTCTTATCTCATCTCATCTCATCTCATCTCAGCTTATTTTGTTTGATTCGAATTGGGTCGATCAATTTAACCCTTTTTTTTTTTAAAATTGTAGTTGGGGTTTGGATTTTGGTGATTTTTGAGGGTTTTGGTGAGGGTATTCATTAGGATTTTGCAGATATAAATATGGGTATTAGGGTTAGGGTTAGGGTTAGGGTTCGGTTTTTAGGATCTATAATCGATGTTTTCATCAATTAAAGCGTTTTTTTTTTACGATAAATTAATTTAAATTTGTGTTTCCTGTATTGGTTTTGGATTTAGATTCTGTGTGATTGTGTTCTTGAGCTTATGCTGTTTGATTTTATGTTTGAATGTTGGTTTGATCTATTAATTTAACCTGGTTGTCAATAAGTAGTTAGATGAGAAAGAAATTATTGGTATTTGTAGCTATGCACTAATTGTGATTTGTTTTTTTGGGTTTTATTTTTTGCAGGTCTGTAGTGGGGTTTTTGGTGATTTTTATTTTTAATCATGGCTTCTTTGAAGGATGTTCTTCCGCCAGCCAAAGCGACCACGACTTTGTATTATGATCATTCGAATGATCCGTGGTTCAAGCAGAGGTTTAACTTCTCTGAGACGGAGAAGGCTAGTGTTATTAAGCAGAATCCTGTTCCTCCTTATTTGAAGCGAGCGGGTTTTGTTCCCCGAAAGGTAGAGGATTTCGGGGATGGGGGTGCATTTCCGGAGATCCATATTGCACAGTACCCACTTGACATGGGTAGGGACAGATCATCGAAGCCTGGATCGAAGATTCTTCCTGTTACTGTTGATGCCCATGGTAATGTTGCCTATGATGCGATTGTGAGGCAGAATGAGAATGCCCGCAAGATTGTTTACTCAGATCATAAAGATCTTATTCCAAAGGTTTTGAAAAATGATAGTGAAGAGAACGATGATGACGATGATGATGAGCTGCAGAAAGAGATTGAGGAGACAACCCAAGAGACAAAAGCTGCACTTGAAAAGATTGTGAATGTGAGGTTGAGTGCAGCACAACCAAAAAATGTGCCAAAACAGAATTCTGACTCAAAGTTTATAAAATATAAGCCGTCACAGCAATCAGTTGCTTTCAACTCAGGTGCTAAAGAGAGAATAATCAGGATGATGGAGATGCCCGTGGATCCGCTTGAGCCACCTAAGTTCAAGCATAAGCGTGTTCCAAAGGCGTCTGGGTCCCCACCTGTGCCAGTGATGCATTCTCCTCCTAGGCCCGTGACCGTGAAGGACCAACAGGATTGGAAAATCCCACCTTGCATTTCAAATTGGAAGAACCCAAAAGGTTATACAATTCCTCTTGATAAACGTCTTGCAGCTGATGGCAGGGGCCTTCAAGATGTCCAGATCAATGATAATTTTGCAAAGCTTTCAGAAGCATTGTATGTTGCGGAGCAGAAGGCTCGAGAAGCTGTAGCAATGAGATCAAAGGTTCAAAAGGAGATGATGATGAAGGAGAAGGAACGGAAAGAACAGGAGCTGAGGGCACTAGCTCAAAGGGCACGTTCGGAGAGAACTGGTGTGGCACCCCCTGCTGCTGTTCCAATCCCCACTGAGAAGAATGCCATGGATAACTCTGATATGAGAGTCGATTATGAGCATGCAAGGGAAAGAGAGAAGGATATGCCTAAGGAGTCAAGGGAGGAAAGGGAAGAACGCATGCGGCGTGAAAAAATTCGAGAGGAGCGACGTCGAGAAAGGGAGAGGGAGAGAAGGTTGGAAGCCAAGGATGCTGCTATGGGGAAGAAGAGCAAGATCACAAGAGATAGAGATCGTGATATTAGTGAGAAGGTTGCTCTTGGCATGGCTTCTGCTGGAGCAGGAAGAGGAGGAGAGGTTATGTATGACCAAAGACTTTTTAACCAGGAGAAAGGAATGGACTCAGGATTTGCAACTGATGACCAGTACAATGTGTATGACAAGGGCTTGTTTACTGCTCAGCCAACACTTTCAACTTTATACAGGCCAAAGAAAGATGTCGATGCGGAGATTTATGGTGGCGCTGATGAGCAATTGGACAAGATCATGAAGACTGACCGCTTCAAGCCGGATAAGGGCTTTGCAGGGGCATCTGAAAATGCTGCTCCAAGAGATGGACCACTTGAGTTTGAGCAGGTGGCTGAAGAGGCAGATCCATTTGGACTGGATCAGTTCTTGACAGAGGTGAAGAAGGGTAAGAAAGCCCTCGATAAAGTTGGTAGTGGTGGGACTATGAAAGCAAGTGCTGGATCTTCAATGAGAGATGGCTATGACGGAGGTTCCAGTAGAACTCGCATTGGATTTGAAAGAGGGCGTTAAGTTTTTTTTTTTCTTCTGTTGGGATAATATGTATTTCTGTTTATTAAGCTGGAAAGCTTAATTGCTTTTCCTTTGAGATTATCTGTTATCCTTTCCTTTTCTTAAATTTCAGATTTTTTGTTATATGATATATAAGCATCTAGGAAGCCTTTTTAAGTTGAAAGGTTTCAGTAGCTGATAAACTTCATGCATTCATTGCTTCTTTCCTGAGAATCAAATCCTCATTTCCTTTCGGCTCTTTCTATTTTTTTTTCCTCTTCATGCGTTCTGCTTTTCTTTCTGTCTCTGTCTTAGAGAAATTGAAGGCAGCTTTCCTCTGAGTGTCAAGAGACATAAATGTGGAAAGTCTGATCATATCTTAGTACACATGTACATTTATAATAAGATCTTACTAAATATAAACGACCAGCAGTCTGGAAATGATCATGCGTCAATCACATTAGATTCTATCACACTCTACAAGTCCAAGATGTTTGCTAGGTGGTTGAAATATGTCGAGACATGAACCTTACATATCACATTATCTCAACGAATAGGTTGCTAGCATATGATTGTGTACTCCCTCCTTGCAATGTCAGTTTGTAATTATGCAGCTTGAGATTCTCAACAAGTACATAGCAAACAGAAACCTGGAAAATGATTTGATCTCAAATGAAAATTGCAATGTCGATATTTAATGAATTTTCATTTTGAATTGGCGACAGTTGCCTGATTCCTTTAAAAACGGAGAGAAATTGTTACAAATGGCTGATGCAGTACTTTAATGTCACTTTCCTCTGAGGGACTTGTACCAAGCTCTTGCCATTTGCTACAATGTGTGTTCAGAAGCAACCTAAATATGAGGCCAGTTGCAGATGTTGTCACAGCTTTGACTTAAGTTGCCTCACAATAATATGACCCTGATACACAGCAAGTCCAACGAGCCCGCCAGGTCCCCCTGTTCTCCTAGAACAAAGAGGATAGTGATAAGAATTGGTAGTAGTGGATCCCGGAGGGAGATTTATTTTTATTTTTTATTTTTTTTAACTTAAATGAGCGTTCTATGGTATCCGTGAATCTTGGATTACGACGAGTGCAATACTTTTAATCGTAACCATTGATTTAGTCTAATGAAAAGGAAAATTAACAGCTCGTCAATTTGTGTCCTCTCTTCTTGTTCTTCCCTTTTTTTGATTTCTATTATTTGGTTCTTTTTATTTTTCTCTACCGTCACAAACACTCGCTTCTCTCACCTTCCACAATCATCTCTCCCTAGCCCCATAAACAACCATCTCTTACTGGCGGAGGCTTGGCGCTTTGATGGTGGCAGCGAGTTGGCGACAGTAGTTATTAATGTAAAAGTAATGTTGCTCCTATTACTACTTACACACATAGGCTCTTGAAAAGGGTTTCCTAATTGTGTGCTTAGAAGTAGATCAGTAGATGGGTTAACCCCTCCGAGGCAACTTGCAAATAATCTTTTTAAACAATTTCTAGTTCATCAAACTAATTGAAGGATCCTTTCTGTAGACGTGAAAAATAATACTTCGCTTAAGGTTCGTGCATTTATTTCTATTTTTCAGGTAAAGACATAGCAAGCAAAAGGAAGCCATCGATGCAAATATTTGACTTAAACAAAGTCTCTTTCTAGGACGGTCATGATGTTTTATTAAAAATAAATGTTCTAATAAAAATGAATCTAATTGTTTTCTGTACACTTAAGAGTTACTAGGTGAGGGAGAAAAAAAAATGGAATTGATGTATCGATTCAAATTGACAATGGTACAGATAGATAGCCCTTCACACTCCAATTCCCATTGGATAATTACAATAGGAAAGATAGTGACTAAACAGGACAACAATTAAGAACATGGGCATTAGGAACTCATTATAAGAAAGTCTTTGCATTGAGTCTACCACTTCAATTCCCCACTAAGTTTCCTTCTGCTCGTTTTTTGTTTCTTTCTCTGAAGAGCTTGGGTCCATTCCCTCATTGGGGGAATGACTTGAATTGGACTCCTTAATATCTGTTGGTTTGCCCTGTTAAAGGAATGCATATAAGTTGACAAGATTTATAAACAATACCAAGCACATATAGGTGTATCAGAATAGCTTAAAGCGAACTTAAGAAGAGAGCAATGCCAACTTGGAAGTATCAAAACAATTAAGGACCATAAAACTTCACTTTTTGTAATCTACTTAATGCATAGACGGTCAAAAAATAAAAAACTGAAAACTGACTCTTGAAACTGAATGACAGAAAAAGAAATGCTTTTCGAACTGTCTTATGACCCATTGATGACTGTTTTGGAGTATATCTAGCAACAATGTTTCAGTCACCATTGTTCCATTGGAGACTGAACGACAGAAAAATGAAATATCAGCTCTTGAAACAGGCAAAGTGCAAATGTTTTACCTTGTTTCTATCACGCCAACCAAGTCCAAATGACAATAGACCTGTCTTTCTTGTGGAAGTGTCTTGATTACGAGTGGACCTACAAAAGCAGCTACCTTTATAATCATCTAGAAGTATTTGCCTCAACAGAAACAATGGATTGATAAACACTTATAACTGCATTTGATACTTACTGACTATTGATCATATATTTTGAAAATTTTCTTAAGGTACATACAGCACATTTATCACAGAGTAGATACGAAAGAATATATCAAGTTAACAACCTTGTGACCTGATAATTCCCATGCTTCAAAAATCAGATTTGAAAGAAGAACTCCCACCTTGCATTCATCTCTCTGTTGCTTATACTCTCTTTTTTTTCCCCTTCTTTACTTACAACAAGTGGGGGAGGGGCATTTGAATCCCAATTCTCCCTGTAATGCCATTGAGCCACAAAACTCTTGGCAAAGGTGCTATCTGTGTCAGTTAATCTAAGACAATGGCAATTACCTTTGTCCATCCACTAAAAGTTAGAAGATTGAAGGCCATAATAGGAAAGGATCATTATGTTAATGGAACAAAGAGCTGAACACCTGCTGATTCACTTTGTCAGATTAAAGAATTGTTATTTACATCCAGGAGGATTGCATACCCAAAATTTTCTAAGGACCAACCTAAGGATTTTCAGGATGTTAGTTGAGGAGTTTTGTTAATCATCAACATCAACAATCAAAAGATCTTGACTACACATGGATTAAACTGAATATGAAACATGTCAAGAGAATTCTCATGTACCGTGGAGAAGCATGTGCTTTTGATTGGCCAGATTCGTATTGCAGGGTAGCCTCCAACATTGATTCTGCAACAACCACCCTCTTTTCCATCTCAGCGACTGAAGCCAAAGCCTTCTCATATCTTTCCTGCATATATATCATCGTGTTGAGATTTAAGTGTAATCATCACTCAAGTAATACAAAACTAGAAAGTTAAATATAGTTGTTTTGTGAGATCTTTAATTTGATGTTGGTTTAGGATAAGAAGATGAATAACCAGAATGGTTAAAACTACTTTTTTCTAGAACCATCATTTGCCATGAGTTTATTATATTTAGAACAGACTACATGACAGAAGTAGAAGTGCTAGAATTCATAAAACAACAAACTTCATTCTAGTTGTGAGTAAAAAGTAGAGACACATAGTGACAAATATAGCATGCCTCAAGATTATTATACCCACAAAAAAAAAGTAACAATAAGAAGTTACAAAGCCCCTCAAATGATAAGAGTTAATACCTGAGTTGTATTTTTATCACTTTATTTGATAGCAGAGGGGCTATTTATAAGATGGTAGGTAAGATAACACAATGATTTGGAGCAAAATATTGAGAGCCAAAGAAACAACCATGTGAAATGAGCCCGATCAAGATCAAGCATCATCATTGAACAAGTTGATTAAAATTTAAGTACTCAAAAGGATTACAGGAGAAGCTCCATCAACCGGCTGAATTGAGGAAAACATTGAGAAAGATTTTGTATCTAGCAACAATCACCATCATGTTAAGTCAGACAAAGAACAATCTCATTAGAGTTCATATATTGATATGGGTTTACATGAGAGTTTGAAAAAGAACAATATGGGTTTATATTACTATGAGAGAGATTGAAAAAAAAAAAACCATTATTGAGATCATAACCTTAGTGAACAGAATGCCTCTCAATGTAATTGAGAAAAGAAGTTAGAAGAATGCTTCAAAGGAATGATGGATAGGTTGTTTACATGGTTTTTCAAATGTAAAAATTAAAACTGGCATGTTAATCTGCCACCTAAGCTCATTTGATTCATAGAGCAGATGAGCCTACCTCAGACATGTGAATTAAAACTTTTAGACTACTTTTGTCTTTCCACAACTCCATAGACTCTACTATGATCTGTAATAACCAGGACACATCAAAGATCAGAAAGAACCTGAAGCACATGAACCGCATATCTCTGGGCAGCTGCATCTTGCTCCGCACTTATTCGAGCATCTTCAGTAACCCTTTGCTCTTGCTCTACCCGCATGAGGACCTATAGCATCTAAAAGTAATTAAAAATTTCAATGGGACTCACACACAAACTATACATCATTCTTTGGAGAATAAACATCTGGAATAACTAGACCTGCAGCATTGCAGTTTCTTGTTCTCTCTTGTCAGCAAGGGCTTGCTTTAGCTCTGCTAACTCTTGCTCCAATAGCTCAACCTGCAGGATAATATAAAAATATTTAAACCTTGTAAGCAAGATGGTTGACAACCAGCACAAAATTTAGTCACTCTATTACAAGCAAAATGGCTGACAAAGAGTTTATGGAAGAGGGAACTTATTGTACTTGGAGACTGATCCGGTTCTCATGTATTGATCTTATACTAATATAAAGCCACTAGAATACATGTGGCCAACACAAACTAATTTGTCTAGGATGTGTAGCCAACCACAAAAAATTGGGACTAAGGCTTTGTTGTCGTTGTTTTACTTATATAAAGCCACTGTTCTTTCATCTCCATCAGTACAGTAGTACACATTAAGCTTTTTCTGCTTCATGGATCTAAAACACTAATTCGTAGCAAGTTGCGAGTATGGATGGCCTGCCCCAAACAGGTGAAGGGGTGGGGGACAGGGCAACATCTTTGCCCTGACCACCAGGTGTGGTGGGGATGAATTTTTGAATTGGGCGTGAATGAGTGGTTGCTTTGTATTATTGAGTATTATTGCTTGGAAAAGATTTGGTTTTAGTTATTCAATATCAATCTTCATATTATTGTATGTATTAAATTATGTGTGGGACGAGGCGCCAAGGGGTAGGGAAACTCCCTTGCATGCAACCATGATCCAGCCTTGCCTTGCACCATTGCCATCACTAAATTTCTCAAAAAGAAAATAATGAGTAGATCTTAAACTCATAAACCTATCCTCAACACTCCATATTTATGAGAGGAAGTGTCATTTGAGCTAAAGATCACATATAATACTTGCAGGATTTTAGAGAAACAGAAGTATCCACTCTCTTGGAAAGTATTGACAATAAATAAATAAAGCATGGACACATAAAATGCTTTAGAGAGGCTATTTATCACATTAACTGCAGCAAATTTATAAAATTTATATAAAGGATCCAACAGAGTTTAAGGGAAAAATCCAAATCTCTGTGTGTGTGTGTGAGAGAGAGAGAGAGAGAGAGGAAACCCCAATTCATGTATTTTAAAGCTATAACAGCACAAATATTTTTCAATGTGGTATAATAAGCAGAAAAAACTACTTATAATCTTCTAAATAAACTTTAATATACCCTTGCACTCAATTCCCTTCGATTATCTTGTTTGACCATCTCCATAAGTGCTGTTTCCAGCTCTTCAGCCCTGGAAAAGAATAGGAGCCACAAAAGTATATTACATGATTGTTTTTGTAAGTCATATTCAAAATATTTATATATCATTATAAGAATCATCAATGTTTTGAAACTGATTGCCATCTATAGAGTTTTATAGATACCGATTAATCTTAGTATCAGAAGTTGTCACTGAGCAACTCTTTAGATAAAAATAGTTAGAGAATTGGACATAGAGTTGACTTTGTGAAGTTTCACAATTGTAAGGGCAGAAAAAGGAAAAATAATATGCAAAGAAAGCAAAAGCATTAAGAAGGTTAAATACACAAAGTTCTCTGAGTAAGGAAATTTCAATCAATCCATTCTGGGTACATGGATGCAGAGTGGATAAGATAAGTAGACCAAATAAGGGCAGAACTAACACTGGACTTGGCTGGCCTCCTACCCCATGTACTAAATTAGTCATTTATTTATTTATCTTTAACACATCTTTCATTTTTACTAGAAAGATGCAGAAACTACATAGTTCTAACCTGAGGACAGCTGCTCTTTTCTCCTCCAGCAACCTGCACAATTCGACCTTCAACCAAACCACCTGCACATAAGCTGTTAATGATTGAACTTTAAAAGGAGTTGTGCAGGGATTGGTTGTGTTTGTCAAATAGTCACAAGTGAAATGCATTTGCAATAAAATCGGATAGTATGACTGGAAATTGCAAAGCTTGCAAGATAACATGCACTGAAATGTTCTGGCTAAAAAGTGCAGAGTAATCATAAGAATAAAAATTCATTTAAGTCTATTAAGTTGTGGAATTAAGCCACAAAAAGATTGGGAACTGATATCAAAGATATCAAAGCAGACCAAGCAGTCATATATTAAATGCTTGAATTGACAATGGATAATCTACAAATCTTCAATAATTTGGTACAATTTTCTAGAAGATAAACTTCATAACTAACATTACAAATCCTTCAATAAACAATAACATAAAATATACCACATTTATTGAATATCTAAAAAATGTATTATGCCAACTGTTTTGGTCCACAAAGGAAGCACATTTGTAAATACTGTAACTGCGGAGTAAAGTTTTAATCCAATGAAATTTATGAATGAAACAAGGATGTAATAAAGTTAAAAATGTACTTATGCTCTTATACTGTTGTAGTTTATTAATTATTTTGTCTAAAGCCTTGTAGCTCAATTGGCATCTCCTGGTACTTCCAACATAGGCATCTACGGTTCAAATTCCCCATTGTTGTAACTATTAAATTATTTAAAAAAAAAAAAAAACTACTTATCCGAAAGAATTTATAGAATGAGAAAAGGATGTAATAAAGTTAAATGATTAGAAGATGATTGATTACAATAAAATTATGTAAAATAATTTTTCCATTGGTAAGTTACTCATGTAGTTAGCAGTCTCGAACACACAATCTCAAACTTCACCCCATAATTGTGGGAGGAGGAAGTGCCCATTTGAGCTAGAGCTCATTGGAAATTATGTAAAAGAACTTTGTAAGTCAGAGAATTACATTTAAATTTTTATGAGTGTTGCAAGTGTAGTTTTGCATTGTTGAGATGACTTGACTCACATATATCCACAAAGATTCTAAAGATTATATATAAGTATATAACTACTAAAGACGAGCATAAAACGTACAAGCATCATCAAAATTTGGAGGTGAAAGATAGGGAATAAAAATTATAACAAGGATGGTGGCACAGTGAATTATCATTTAAAAAAAAAAAATTCACATCAAGAGTCAATTCTGAGTTCTTTTTCCCCTTTTCTCTTCATTCTGGGGTTTAACGATGATATTTCCCCCCGGCAGATAAACAATGAACTTACTCAAGGCAAGGCCAAAGCAAACCTAGTTAATTTAGGTTTGCATTTGAAAAATCTTCAGCAGTGGTCTTAAACACTCTAATAAGATATATTTTAAATGAGGAAAATTGAGGACCAAACAGAATTGGATTGCCTCAAGTGAAAAATTTTGCTAAGTGCCTAACCCAAAAAAAAAAAAAAAAAGCTTCTACCAACAACCAAAATGATCTTCCGTATAACTTGATTGAAAGAGAAAGAGAGAAGGCTAAACATAATCGATCCAACAAGGCCAGTCACCAATATCCAGAATGATGTCAAAATGGGCAAGGTGGAAGAAGACTAAAATAACATCTGTTTTCTGATGGACCTCACAAGATTAATAAATCAACAACATAGTGTCTAGTACATGCATGGTATTCAACAATCAAACAAGCACTATGTATAGAAAAGAAAATGAGAGAAAGCTACCTGTTCTTGAAGATCTGGTAGAGAATCTAATTCTGAATCAACACTTAGGCTATTAAGCAATTTATCCAAATTAGTGGTCCCGTTTAAAGGAGATTTATCTTCATCTGCAAGATTATCACCTCCTTCAGTGGATTTCTTTTCTTCTATTAGTGATACAGGATCATGCTTAAAACTATACAGTTTAGATGCAAGCCCTTTAGAATCCTTCCAAACTCGACCCCTTTTTGATCTTTCTTCCACTACTACTAGTACAGCTGGCCGATGTTTTGTTCTCAGTTCTTGCAATCTAGCCTCAGTTACAGCCAAAAAACCCATACAAGCAGTCAAAACAAGCTGACTACTATCAAATGTAGAGCCAGCAAGGGATTGCAACAAAGTAATTGCATCCCCAGCATCTTTAGTTGTAACTAAAGCAGGACCTACAGGAAATTACATACAAAAAAATTACATTACTTTAAACACCAAAAAACAGTGATAAAGTTGAAATCCTCACATGCAACTTTACACAAATCACACACACATCCTAGTACCATATAACTCCATTAAAGCAAGTGCTGTTCGAAACAGCATAACCCGATTTCCTTCGAATAGAAGAACATCCCAAACTCGAAAAACTGTAGGGAAAGTAGTAACCCATAAAAAGATAAGCATGTATGATCACCAAAAAGTTGAAAAATCAATCTTGTTTACACACACCACATAAACCTTACCACTTTCCCAGGGAAGCATATTCACAAAAATGGATAAGAACCAGGGTCCAGATATCCATGCTACCTGCACTCCCAAGTAATCCAGATGATTAACTGCACCAGAAGCATAAGTGGAATAAAAAACTACCCACACTGCTTCATTTAATGAAAAGAATCACAAAAGAGAATGACAGAAATAGCATATGTTTAAAATTGACAAACCCAATTTAGGAAATCTTTCACGCATCAGTTCCTCAAACACAAGTTGGTCCACCTGTTAAAGCAGAAGAGATCATTTAAACATAATTGAAAACTACATTTTGAGTACTAGATCTATCATTGTCCAAATGAACATAGAAAATTAAAAATCAGGATGCAATTAAAAAAAATGCAAAAAACTATGGTGAAATTTTCACCTGGGATTCAATCATTTCCTCTGTATAGTAGCCACCAAAATAATCATCCATAATGCCTACCAAAGTCCTGAAAGATTCCATGAAAACTAATAAAGATTTTGGGTTTATGTTAACATAATGGCCCAAGAGGCCCAATATATTGTAAGCCCATGTAGGCCTAACCCTAGCTCTTATATATACCCTACTAGGGTTCATTGTAATCAACAATTGAGAATACATTAAATATGTAGCCCCTAGGGATTTATCCTGTGGACATAGGCCATTAGGCCAAACCACTTAACCGTTGTGTTTTCTCTTTCCTACTTCCACTTCTCTAAATTATTTTATTCTCGTCTTTCAACAAAAACAAAATCAGTTCCATAGTTAACCCAAGTATTCTCATGTCTGCCTGTTTGTGAAAAGAATGATTTTACAGTGCAGTCATGTTTAACGAGTATGCAACTTTTTAAAGTCAATTACAAAAACAAAAAATTATATGAGCCAAACAACAGAAAGGTTGTGCCTCAATCACAAATAATGCCCCATTCAGAAATCCTATTACAGCATAATCTCAATCAAACTTACCAAAAGGCATTCTCCTCAGGCATCAAAAGAAGCAGTAAACCAGCAAAGAAATTCATTGCCTGCATGTAATTTGATACTAATGTGAAAGAACAACAATAACAATAACCATGATTAACCACAAGGATAAGATCATTAACACTTATCAACAGAGAAAAGAGCATTATAGTAAAATTTATTTAAATGAACTTAAAACAAGAGTTCTTACAATAATGTCTCAAGGGAATTTCAAAATGTCATGTCAGGAAACGAACGCCTCTGCAGTTTTTCCTTTACTATTTTTTTTTTTGGATGTTTGAGGGAAGGGGCAGGGAACCTTTTGAAAATACACAGTAATTTTTTTTGAAAATTCTTAACATACAAATGTGTGGCGTGTGTGTATGAACAGATATAGGTACACAAACACACACACACAAGAATATGTGTTTAGGTTAGGTTAGATTTATAGCTGGTGTAACTCTTTGTTAATACTTAATATTACACCACTTAATAACCTTTTTATTAATCTAATATTTTGAAATCCTATTGTTGAATTACACGTTTTATTTGTTCTTAATTCACATGCCAAATTTCATATCAATTAGATATTCTTTACTATTTGACCCATAAGCTCATGTTCTACGTATAAATAAAATTTAAAATTTTAAAATTTAAACATTTTAGAGATGAGATAATTATAGATCTTATAGAGGATATAACGTGACAAGGTAAACCAAGATTAGAATTGTTAAAATACACATCCAATGCAAAATTGTTAAGTGATGTAACATTAACAGAAGTTACACTAGTATAACTTTAACCTCACTCCTATATTTGTGTGTGTGTGTATGCACATGATACACGTGTGTGTATGCACATGATACACGTGTGTGCATATTGACACACAAAACTATAGTAAGGGCTAACAATATAAGATTAGGAGATGAATTCCAGAAGCAATCAATGATCCACAGCCTACAAAGTTAAGTTTGGATTAAAGGAACTCTTAAGATGTCCAAAAAACTACAAATTTGTCTGTCTTCAACCAAACTATAATTTTCCACCACATAGTACTGAAGGTTCTTAGTTTGGATGCCTCACATGAGTAAGATATCATTGCAAGAAAACTCTACCATGTCCTGGAGTTTTTTCCTTTTTTATTTTTTAATAAAGGATATAAAACCTACCAGTTAAAAGCTAATAAAAATATCTTTCATCAAGATGGCTTCACTAATCTTTGTATCAATTCAAGATAGTAAGGGTCAGCCTAAATCAAGTAATTACTAGTCTTATAACCTTTTATTATTTCTTTTGGATAGGGCTTATAACCTTTTTTTATTTATTTTTATATATAGGTAATTACTAGTTTTATAGCCATTATGTAACTTGTGGTACCCATGGTTCTAAGTTTGGTTTTAGAAGCAAATTTGAAACATATCTAGTGGAGCAACCCTGAAAAATAAAAGGTAAGGAAAATATATATATTTAAAGAATACATAGAACGAGAGGAGACTTTACAAGATGATGCGGCGTTAACAAAACACATTAAATTAACAAGATCAGAGTATTCCATATCCTTAAGGCTTAAATGTCATTACCAAACACCAAATTGTTTCCAAAACGACCAATTCTTATACATATTTTTTTTTAATGATCAATTCCTTATACAGTCATGTATTGTAGGTCAGTGCATTTTAAGAATTAATTTCAGGAGTTTGATTATGATAAGCTTAGAACAGAAACTTCATTCATTCAGGCCCTCTCAGTTCGTTGTATTTCAGCAAAATCATGATGACTTTGTACAATATATAAAGTAGATGAAACCAAGCAAATCAGAGATTTGAGAGAAAGAGAGTCAAGAAGAATGTTTCTAAAAGAAAACTATGAGCCAAGAAGGGGCTTTTGCAACATTATCTAAAAATCTTACCCATGACAGAGCATGGGATTTGGGCTTCATTCTGCCTCATGGAAAAGACGTTTATGTAAACTGGTGCATGTTTGATAGCAAGAATTTTCATAGAAGCAAACTCACAAAGTAGGAACTATTTATGATTCTTTTACCTGACAGTACCCAACAGAGGGGTTATGTCGAGCATATGCTAAAAGCAGACGCCTCAAGGAATTCCTACCATTGTCATCCAAAGCAGGATGACCTGGGAACGTTCGTGGTATGTCCTGCAAAGAGAAAATAAAAAAGTTAGTCTAGGGAGAAACCCAAAGTGCAACACAAAGCAAAAGAAGTAGCACCTACAAATTGAAATAAAGTCCAAGGCGCATGCATCTAATGACCTTCTCAATCTGCCTTTTCCATTTCTTGGGTACACCAGATGAGTCCTCATGCTCCTTGCGTTCCCCATCATTAGCTTCTTGCGCCAGCAAATTCTGGTAATATCTCTCCACCCTCCGTGTCTTTACACCTACAAAGGCTTGCCAAACCTGTAATGGCAATATTGTAGGAAACACTGCACTTCTTCATGAACATTATTATGGGGAATGAATGAATTCATCAATGTTAACTATACCTCTCCCCTGAGATCTTTGGGAACTCCCCCACGGACTAGGAACTCCACTTCTTCTTTCAAAGGAAATAAATTTTTGGGAGAGACCTCATCAACTTCTGTAGTTACTGTCCCAGCAGCATTCGCATTGTCATCCGATGTGGCATTAACATAAACGTCTCCGTCAAATTCTTCTTCAGAAGCCCCTCCTGGGGATTTTGCCTCTTCTATAGATGGAAGATGATCCCTGCTTATAGTTTTCTGCTCATCTATCATATCCTTGCTCGTCAGAATTCGAGAACTCATCATAATCTCAATGGAACTAAGGGATGGTCTTATCTGAGCCCATGTTTGGACCTCATGGGTCTTTGTTTCTTTTGAATGATGCACCTCCTTTTCAAGATCTCTTTCCTTCGAACCATCAGAGATTGACTTCCTACCACTCGAATCATCACTTTCCTCACTCTCTAAAACAGTCTCTACTTTGCACTCAATAGCTTCAACCTGTAATGTCTCTTTATATTCCTCATCAGAAGAGCACGGTTGATCAGATATTGCAAGTCGTTCAAGGAATTCCTTCCACTTATCTGATCTTTCCCCTTCCTCCTCCTGATACCATAAATATATCTCTAAGCTGGACTTAGTAACCTGTTACTGTCACTTTCTTTCTATTTTTTTACGAGAAATTTTTAACTATCAAAATAAAAACTTTAAAAAAAATATCTGCTTTAATGCAACATATATGGTAAAGGATAAATTTCACATTGAAAATGGAAATGATTTATCAGATCTCATATTCCCACAATATATATATATATATATATAAATGAGTGTACTTTATATATGTGTGTGTGGTTAAAACACCCCGTGTGCTTTATTTATTTCAAAAATCTTAGAAAATAGATTGTAAGTTCGTAACCCTAATAGGCTAGTATGCGAGTTGCTCAAACAATCACAAACAGCTCCTCTCAGTGGAAGAGCAGATAATGTCTATTTATTACTAGAACAAAAGTCATCATATTTGTAGATGTTCCTACGAAGAAAAATGAATCCTCTATGGGTCAGCATCAAGTTACACTTAGTGTTAATGTTACACAACTTAATAACTTTTTATTTGATTAACATTTTGAAACTCACTCTGTCAGATTACGCGTTCTCTCTTCTCTTAAGTCTTAACACACAGACCAAATGTAGTTTTAATTAGATATCATTTACTATCCTATCCATAAACAAATGTTTTTTGTAGAATTATCTAGTACAAAAAAAATGAAATTTAAATATTATGGAATTGAAATCTCTACTGTCAAAACCTCCAATGTCAAAACATGTAATATTGTTTCAGATAGTTACAATGAATTACTTCTTCGCAAATTGCAGTCTGCACGTGCATCTACAAGTACCAGTTTCATAGAAGTGTGAAGCCTAGCCTCAGCTAGTTTGTATTAACAAAAATAAACCTCGATAGCAGATACCTTGTAGATCTTAGCATACTCTTTATATCTTTGTGCGTGTTGCGGTCTCAAAGCAAATCCATAAGCATCCCTGTTGACAACAAATTTCATAATTTTATATACCCAAATGCCGAAAACCTACAATCCCAAGTTCCCAACCTTAAGCTATAAACATTAAACAAATTAACAAAAACCAAGAATCCAACACAACAAAAAAAATCATGAAAATCATAAGGTCTACCAATTTGTGTTTTGTTTTTTCCAAACTTACCTAGAACCAACCTCCAAATTACGCTTACTCACCAAGGACAACAACATAATTCAAAAAGAACTGCAATTCTACAGCCCATAGCTCTGATTTGATTTTACACCAAACTCAGAAAACTCCAAGCCTCATCTCACTCACATTTCACACACTTCATTCATTCATTCATTCATCAAAAAAATTCCTTCCTAATTTTCTCTAAAATTTCCAAGAATTCGTCAAATTTAGTTTTCAAATAATGGGAAGAAATTTAGGGTTTGAGGACACGTTTGAGAAACCAGAAAAAATGAGAACTATGCGCACATATTATTATTATTGTGTAGATAATAGTGAGAAAATTTGTACCTCCTGGGATCGAGAGTGTGGAGGAGATTGAAGCTCAGCTCCGCCATTTTTGGGAGAGAGAGAGAGAGATTAGGGTTTTGGAATGATCTAGTGGCGAGTCCTTGAATTCCTGCACATTTGACAGTTTCTTCGTTTTTTTTTTTTTTTTTTTTTTTTTTTTTTTTTTTTTTTTTTTTGTTTCTCTGTTTCGTTTTCGTGTCAAACTGACTAAAAAGCTTTGCGTGAGCCGTTTCGGTTTTAGTTTTACAGTTGTGGATTTTTCAAACGTTTCTGTTTGTTGTTTGTTTTTTTAGTCGTTACAGGTGGAGGTTGATGGTCACGTGCTTGTTTAGCGGGCTGGGCTTTGCTAGAGAGACAGCGCTTGAGTGTGTTTGGAATTTTAAGGACGCGTGGCGGAAATTTGGAGGGTTTTGGGTGACTTTTACAAAGGGCTTGGGACAACCGAATATTTTGTAGCGATGTTATAAATTTGCTGTCGTTTTTGGTCGCAAAAAGTGGTCACAAGTTTTGTCTTTTAATAAATGTTCATGTGGTACGTTTATAATGAATGCACAAGAAAAATTGTGTAAATGATTAGTTCATGAAAAATGGTATAAATGATTAGTTCATTAGAAATTTCCACCACATCTCCCACAACCACAGTTCACAACCTATGCTTTAATTGCGATTAAAAAAAAAAAAAATTGATACTTTTAAGAGTGCAATCTTTTTCACTTTTTTTTTTTTTTTTTTTCAAAACTACTAACATTACTTATTGTAATTGTGACATTAGTTTTATCATAGTATTAGTTATAACACGATTGATCGACGGTCAACATGGATTAGATGACTTGGGTGACATAGATCTGATGTTGTCCTAAGCCTCTCTGATACTTAACTTAATAATCTCTTATCTTTGGGTGTAATGAATTCTACTTTATGTTTTCTATACTTGTAACTAGGGAAATAATGCAGTTTATATGGCTTTTAGTATGGTTCTTTATTTCTCCATAATTCTTGTCATTTTAGGCATCATGGGTGTTAGAGCCATGATAGAGGTTATTGGTGCCATTTAGGAGGCTCACTTCTCTTATGGGAGTGAATCCAAACAATTATTATGTGATCCAAGCATCATGATTGGCAATGCATGTTAATTATGTGATTATTATATTAGTGTTGTGATAGTTCATGACTCTAGAAATTTTAGACAGTCATTGTCCATATTTATGTGGTATTAAAGATTGTTGATTTATACTAAAAGTCTTGCCACTCAATTGACACAACTGATATTTCTATTGAAAAGATTCAAAGTCAAATTTATCATTGTCCATATTTATGTGATATTAAAAATTGCTGATTTATACTAAAATTCTCGTCACTCAATTGACATATCTGATATTACTATTCAAAAGATTCAAAGTGAAATCTCTATCTTCAATCGTAACTATTGATATATGAATAATTATATATAGTTTTTGATAAGTTGAGCTGACTTTTATATCAAAAAAGAACTTACTTAGTGGATTTTGGTGGGGAAGGAAGGACAAAGCAAGAAAGATGGCGTGGGTGTCGTGGCAAAAGCTGTGCAAACCAAAGGCTGAGGGGGGTTTGGGGTTTAGGGACTTGAGAGCCTTCAACCTTGCCCTCCTAGCGAAACAAGGCTGGAGAATACAGCAAAGCCCAAACTCTTTGACCCACAGAGTTCTTAAAGCAAAGTACTTTGCAAACTCCTCTTTCATGGACGCTCAAGTGGGGAAAAACCCTTCCTACATTTGGAGAAGTTTGGTGGCTGCCATACCTGTGATCAAGGGGGGGTCTAAATGGGTTGTTGGTAATGGGAGAAGTATTAAGATATGGGGGGAGAATTGGATTCCATCTTCAGATTCGGGCAGAATAATATCTCCAAGATACTCTATGGACTGCGAGGCGAAAGTGGCAAGCCTAATTGTGCAAGAACGAGCGGAGTGGGATGTCACCTTGATACGTCACACTTTTCTACCTTGTGAAGCAGAGGCTATTCTTAGTATCCCCATTAGCCCCATGGACCCATCGGACTCCCAGGTGTGGGCTAAGTCCCCAAACGGCATCTTCACTGTTAAGAGTGCACATAGAGTTGCAGCTAAATACCTTGAGGAGCTGAAGGGAAGGGAGGAAAACCCAGGCAGCTCAGACAATTCCAAGATGACAGCGATTTGGAAGCTTGTTTGGAACTTAAAGTGTCCAAATAAAATTAAGCATTTCATGTGGAGAGCTTGTAGAAATGTGCTTCCCACGAAGCAGTGCCTGCTGCACCGAAAGGTACTAACAGAGGATAAGTGTGACTTTTGTGGTGAAGGTGAGTCTTCTGGCCATGCCTTGTGGGGCTGTGTTATTGCTAGGGAAACCTGGGCTGAAACAAATCTTAAGCTTGACAAGGTTTTCCAACCCCCAAAGGAATTTCTAGATGTGGTTTGGATGCTTTTTGAGTCAACAAGGGAAATGAATTGGGATGCTTTGGCTATCACGGCTTGGGGCATTTGGAACAATAGAAACGCAGTACGGCATGGGGGAGTGTGTAAACGGGGCAAAACCATTGCAGAGGAAGCTCAAAAATATGAGTTTGAAGTGTGTCCTTCCATACCGGTCAGCTGCAGAGGTGCCCCACCTGCTCCTAGTCTCAAGCGCTGGTGTTTGCCTCCTAAAGGAAAATACAAGGTTAATACAGATGCTGCGGTCTTCAACAATCGGGGTTGCTGTGGCGTTGGGGTGGTTATTAGAAATGACCAAGGAGAGTTGATGGGTGCTATGTGCAAGAAAGTTGAATTCCCTTTGGGGGCTCTTGAAGCAGAAGCAAAAGCGACTGAAGCGGGTATTTTGTTCGCTTGGGACCTGGGGCTGAAAGACATTGTGGTGGAAGGTGACTCCCAACAAGTTATACTAGCTTTAAATGGTCCCAGCCCTCCTGCACTGCCCATCCTGAAAATTGTCGAAGGTCTGAAACTCTTGCTGCTGCATTTCAACTCTTGGAAGGCTGTGCATATTAGAAGAAACTCCAATGAAGCGGCACATGTGCTAGCTAGGAATGCAATGAACGTGGAAGATAATGTAATATGGGTTGAGGATACTCCTCCCTTAATTGAACATCAGATTATGATGGATGTAATTTCCTTGGACAGTTGTCCGTAGTTATGAAATTCAGTAATATGTTTCCAATCAAAAAAAAAAAAAAAAAAAAAGAACTTACTTTTATGATTTTATCCTTTTTTTTTTATTTTTTTATTTTTTTTTTTTATAGTTTTATAATTTTATCTTTATAAAAAGGTTAAACGGACACCACATTATTTTATACTATTTGTCCTTAAGTAGTTGCAGTGCATACATCATACATGTCACGAAAATGAAACTTCTTTTAACTTACGTTTTAAAAATAATTTAGGACGGTGGGTTTGTTAGAAAGTTTTTTTGCGTAATCTGTTGTTTGAAAGGATTATTTGAGAAACAATACCCCCACCTTTTTTTTTTTTTTTTTTTTTCTTTCATTTTGTTTTACTGAGTTTATTTATTTATTTTTATTTATTAATTATTATTATTATTTTTTTTCACGTTTAGAAAGAATGGTAGGTAGAGAAATGGCAGGTAGTCCTGTACTGTGGAGGCCACATCTATGATTTACCTCGACCTCGAAAATCCTTAACTGTACTGTACAAGTAGAGTAAAACTGTAAATGTTTTTTGAGCTGCGCTTTATAGTTGGAGGTGGCTTTAGCTGTGGTTTATTGTTGAGCTTCTTAGTCCTATGAGTGCAGGTGGTGGCTCTTATAATGTGGTTTGAGCAACACTGTGTTCAACATATCTACAAAGAGATCAATTACTGTGCAAAAATGCTTTGCTAAGATGGCCTACACACGAGGATTTTATAATTTATGAAATTTTCCCACTGATTTGTCATTCCTCATTTGTATTCAGAGTTTCGGACTAACGCATTCTGATAGTGTTTATACTTGGAACTATTTAGTTCTAGTATCAAGTTGAGGCATATTGCCAAAATTGTATTGGAAACCTTATTCCAAGGCCCAATTTTGTTGGAAAATATGATCGGAGATGAAAGAAAAACACATATATATAATATATTTAAACCGAGTTAAAAACATAATTATCATTTATCAACACACAACAACTGTTTTAGTACAGTAACAACTTCTATTTATTTAAGTAATCCATGCATACTGATCACAAGCTCACACCGAGACAACTCATATTTTCAAGTACAGAACACAAAGGCACACAGCCACTTATTTAGCTTATTAATGTCCAAAAGCCCTGCTGGATTGTTCACTACTGAGCCTGGGAAAGAAAATTAGAATGAAGGATGGGTTAGCAAAAGGCATACTTGTGGGAAATAAGAGTAGAAAAACTTCTACGAAGTCAAATTCATAATTCCCTGTACTAAATGGACAGTACCAAGAAGCGGGCCTTGTAGAATTTAACGAGCTCTTCGGGATCCGTCTTTGTTGGCTTATAAGCATCAATCTTGTTTACCTCCTGCACAAGGGTTACCAAGAATAATTATAACCAAAACACTGATACAATAGGAACTCGTGCCTCCTTTAGAGCCATGTTTTTCCCCCTTTACAACAAGTGGGGGAGCAGAGGGGGATTTGGGCACAAGTTCTCCACCCAAGAACTGGATAATGTCACTAAGTTACAAGACTCTTTAACTTCCAAAACCATGCTTTAAGTGAAGAGAGATAAATATTTTGTATATATAGCATTTGAATGCATGCCCCACCATGCAACAGGTAGATTGATTGTTTCTAAACGCGAACAGAAGAGTATGATTGGGCTCAATCAACTCAAGCAAAGGATATCACAAATCAATAAAAGAGATCTTCCTCCAACTATCAATCAATCTACATTCATTATCCTTTAGGTTTCAGAAACAATACTGAAGACGTGTACTGCCTTTCCGCGGGGGGGGGGGGGGGGGGGTGTTGTTGGGGAAGGCAAATATTTTCAGTCACAACCTATTACAATTATCTATAGTAACTGTAGCCCCAATGTTGCAACTCAATGCCACAACTTCCAAGCCAAAGCTATCAGTTGATTCAGTTCCTATCAATGAGGTATTGCTTCTAGAACTAATTAATCTTACAAGCAGTAAATCTTAGACCACTAGAACTTGCAATTGCCACTAAAAATCATATGGGTTCTAACTTACCTCAATCCACTTTGCAAGTTTAGGCCTTCCTGCACTGATGTCATAATTCCACAATGCTGAAAAGACGATTTGGAATCTTTCAACAAACGGGATGTAAGCTACGTCCGCCTGAAGATCACATAGCTCACAAATCAAAGGAGGAACACTCATATTATAGAAAATATCCTTTAATAATCGTATTACTGGTTTCCACTTCCCATATATATATATATAGCTAAACAGTCATTGTCTGTAGCATAGGTAAAATAAAATATTAAAATCTGATGTTTATAAAGAATATACCAATGTCAATGATTGAACAAAAGGCAAGCAATACAGCACCAAAGAATGATAAAAAATATAACACAATGGAGAAGTCAACTTACCAAACTGAACTCATGGCCAAGGAAGAAAGGCCCATCTTCAAATTTACTAAGAGCATTCTCTAGGTGGTCAAAAGCAGGACCTGATGAAAGTTGGAAGTTTTAGTGATTCCAGAGCTTCTATATAAAATGCTGACAAGACTCAAGAGGCAGCTAGTTTTAAATCTTACCAGCTTCTTTAACTGTGTCTCCTTTGAATGATGTGTACACTGTCTTGTTGAAGGTATCGGTGTAGGCTATCAAATCTTCAGCGAACTGTTTTTTAGCATGATCCTACAAATATTTTCACATCATAGATTTTGTCAAATTCCAAGAGAGGGAGAGTGTATTTTTTATGAAGGGCACGAATAAATTATGCAAATCTTACATTGGGGAGAAGAGAAGGTCCTTCAAAGTTGCTGTCTATATATTTAATCAAATCAAGGCTCTCCCCAATAACTTTTCCATTGTGTTCCAATGAGGGTACCTGTTAATATGGAAAATTTGATGATCAGTCAAGAAATTCAAACAGCTCAATCAAGTATGCATTAGATAGGCATATTTACAATAAAATATCACCTTGTTTTCAGGGTTGACTTTCTCTTTGTACCAAGCAGGCCTATTTTGAAGGTTAATTGGAACTACTTTAATCTTGTCATTTAATCCCTGCACCTCGAGATATTCATCAACATAAATATTGAATTAACCAAAAAAAAAAAAAAAGACCCAAGGAAAGGAAAAGGACAAATGATCCCAGAAGAGCTAAAGGATCTGCCTTTTAATTGAAACTAGAAGCTAGAAAAAGCAGTATCAGACAACTTAAGATGAATTCTAACAACAAATTAAGGAATGGGAACAAAGAAGACAAAGAGTGGTGAAAATAACCTTATAGTTCCTGGTGATCCACGTGCGCTGTGCAAATGGGCATGAAAGAGAGATGTACAACCTTAAAAAAAAAAGGGTCTAATTCATTATAGCACAAGGTATAAAAATAAAATCCAAACAATAGTAGATAGACAACAAATTTCACAACTTGTTGAGGTAGTGGAATGTAATTCTGAAACCATCACTGGTATCATCATTTTATTATTATTATTTTTTTATTTTTTATTTTTTATCTTCAGGCTGTGAAATTTGTTGGGTCACTTATTGAAATCATAATCAAAGACAGAGAGTAAAGACAGTGAATAGGACAAAAATGAAAACAGAATGAACCTTGTAGTTCCATCAAACAATGGAGGTGGTTCAGAAGTGGCATCCAAGGGTGTGGGAAGGTGCTCATTCACGGCTCTGTACAACCCATTACAACACAAGTAAAAACAATCTTATTTTTACCACAAAATTCAGAGAACCCCAAATGGAAAAACGAAGAAAACCCAATTGAAAAATGAAGAATTCTTGGTGATTTTTTGAATTTCGAGACACTTACGCTGCAGCCATTGGTGATGTTTTTCTTCTTGTTGTAGTTGTTCAAAGAGTGTTCTGATGTTTCTGCTTAATTTTCGAATTTGTTCTGAATGGTGTCTAGGTTCACAGAGCAACCGTATATATATAGGAGTTTCCAGACTGTGAGTCGCGAGCAATGACGACATCAACATGTGTGCGTGACGACTGACGAGGAAGAGAGAGAAGAATATTCTAGATGGTGTATTGAAGAAGAGTAATGCTTGGATTAGAAACAATCCTACAATTTTTTTTTGCCACAACCGCATGGAGCCATTTCCTTCTTCTCCTTCACCTCCTCCATTTTTTTTTTTTTTTTTTTTTTTTTTTTTTTGTCAATACTCATGACTTATCACGTGGTAAGTTGCGGTAAAAATTATATGTTTATTTGTTTCAACAATGATATTTTTTAGAAAATGAGTTATTTTTCAAGCAGCATTTTTTATAAAATTATATCATTTTCTAATGTTTGGTAGCAACTTTAAATGAGTTGAAAAATAATCTAGGGTAAACTACATATTTGATCTATAACCTTTATACCATATTTCAATTTAGTCTCTAACTTTTCAATTGTGTCAATTTGATCCCTAACCTTTCAATGTTGTGTCAATTTAGTCCCTGATATTATATCTTAGATGAAAATTGCTAACATGACAAATGGCCAAAATAAAATTTAAATTTATTGTCTCATCAACGGAAGCTAATTTTTTGTTTTGACCATTAGACATATCATAAATTTTCATCCAAAAAAGAACGGTAGGGACTAAATTAACACAATATTAAAAGGTTAGGGACCAAATTGACACAATTGAAAGGTTAGGGATTAAATTGAAATATAGTGTATAGGATAGGGACCAATTACGTAGTTTACCCAATAATCTAATTACTTCTCTTATTTAGTTTGCTATGAGATAGAGTTATTTTTCAAAACAATTTAGTAGAAAACTATGATAGAGTTGTTTTCCAAAACAATTTAGTGGAAAACTATCTCTAAAAATAAGATATATTTTTTACGTTGACTAAAGATAATTTTCCTTTTACTCATATTTTTTTATGCTACTAAACAATAGAAAACACGAAAAACTATTTTTACACAAAGTTATTCATTGAAACTAACGGAGTGTTGTTTCATTCATGAAAGTGCGTGGATGAATTTTAGGGCGCGGCTTCTGTCCAGTGCCTTCAGTGCGCTAAATTTGCTGCAATCATGACACGTGTCCATTTTTGGACACTATAAATATCCTCATAATTTAAAGGGTTAGCCACCCACTAATTTGTTAATTTTATGGTACATATTGCAAATGCTTAGAAAATTTAAGATAAATATTTTTTTTTTTTTTGAGAAGAATATAAATAGTTATAACTCTATATCTTGACTATTTCATCGCTAAAATACACAATCTTTTACACACATTACAATATTCTATCATCTTGTAAAAATTTTATGCTTAATTTTATTTATTCATACTTTTTAGCTTAGAAAGAGTATTGGTAATATAAATAGTAATAAAAATTATATATAACATTTAACAATACAAGGTTAGTGAATCTAATTTTTATAAGTTCATGAACAAAAATAATTTTATCTAATTAACTCGATAATATTTTTTTTAACTATGATTTAGTTATTAATTATTAGTATAGATTTGCGAATGTGTAAAATAATCTTGGTGTTTACTATATGTAGGTAAAAATAAATAAATCTAGTAATTCACGAAGGAGATCAAGCTTGTTTGACCGAAAAATGAATCGAACTTGAAAATGTAATACATTTTAGTTATAAGCTCAAACTTGGCTCATGTTTGAAATAAAAAATAAATGAGCAATTTTTAATTTTTAATATTTATCTTGACTTGGCTTGTTTACCACTCTACCCATTCCATTATAATCTTTTTTGGTTTTGGTTAATTAAGTCACAAAAATTTAATATAAAGTCAAATTCTTTTTACCGCATATCAAATTTTTTTTTTCACAATTGTAGAAAGATTAGTGTTAGAGCATTTGCATTAGCTTATATAAAAATTACAGCTTTATAAATCCTCACTTATTTATTTATTATAGTTATACTTTCGTCAACTTTCAACAGATAAACATTCAAGAAAAAAAAAAAAAAAAAAAAACTAATCCAAACGTAAGTGTTGCGGAAAAGAAGGATATGGAAGCATGCTTCCATATAAAAATAAATTTAAGTGCAATTTGTAAAGTTTTGCCTTGATTTAAATAATAAAAGAAAAAAGATATTTTTTCCTCTAAATTTTAATTCCACAATTTATTAAAAAAATCAACGTTTTTTTTTAAGGGTAAATCTATGTTTTTCAATGTATAAAGCCCACAAATAGGGTGTATTGTTTAAAGAACTTTGATGGTACTACCGCGTACCCTTGGCTTGATGGTCACTCCATAAGTATAAGTGTTTGTAGGTGTGGGGGACAAGGGTCGAGGTTCAAGTTTCCAAGAGAAGTTTCACATACACATACACTTATATTAGGTTAGAGTAGAGAGGGAAAGATTGGACATATGGCTGTGAAGTTAGACATTAGTAAAGCCTACAATAGAGTTGAAAGGTGTTTTCTCGAATGGATTATGCTCAAGTTGGGGTTGCCAGAGCAATGGGTGGATCTTGCCATGAACACAGTGGCACAGCAACCTATTCCTACTCTTAAATGGAGAACCGAGAGGCTACATCACCCCCACACGTGGGATCCGACAAGGTGACTCACTCTCTCCATATCTTTTTTTGCTTTGTGCTGAAGGGTTATCTTCTTTGTTGAGACAGGCCATTGCATCGAATAAATTGCATGCTATCACATCATGCCCAGGAGGAATCCCAATCTCCCACCTCTTGTTCGCTGATGACAGCTTATTCTTTTGTGAAGCAACCCCATCGGACTGCCGAGAGCTAATGGCGGTGCTAGCTCGATATGAGGCTGCCTCTGGACAAGCAATCAATCGCCAGAAAACCACCTTTTTCTCAGTTGGAACACTAACCCAGAGACTAATGGCCTGTTTGGAAGTTTAGAAAGGGAGGAGAGTAGATGGGAGTAGAGGGGAGAAGAGTAGTGGGGAGGAGAGTAGAGGGGAATGGTTCCCCTCCACCTTGTTTGGATGTTTTTAAAATTAATAAGGGGGAAGGGAGTAATTAGCCCTTCCCCTTGTTTGGATGTTCTAAAAATTAGGATGGAAAGGAGATGAAATGATTAAAATAGACAAATTTACCCTTATTTAAAAATAGACTTGCAATATTGGATTGTAATTAATTTTTCAGTTTTATAAAGTCTTGAACTTGATTATCATCTGTCCAAATCTTAGAATATAAACACGAAACCACGATTTTCAACAACTAGTGCAGTTTATACATACAAACGCGTATCTAAAAATTCTATTATCACAGATCATACCCAAAAAAAAAAAAAAATGCTAATTAAAAAAATACAAAAAAAAAAAAATACAATAGAAATTGCAAATTATGATTTTTTTTTTTAAGTACTAACATATTACGAAAAATCATCAACCAAATTAGCCTACTGTATCTTAAGACTGAAATTCAATAATTAACATGTTAATTTCCTGAACAAAACGCACATAGCAAGCCAAAGTTATAGCAAATCCATAAACTTTAGCAGATTTTTCGTAATTCAAAAAAAAAAAAAAAAAACGAAATGCTTAGTGCAGTGTTTGGTTGCCGAGAAAGACAGAAGAGAAAAAGAAATGATAAAGAATTTGACAGACCGACGACGCTAGCACCGACGATGATAACGTTGGCGTCAGCGGCGTTAGCGGATCTACATTCTCCATTAGCAGCCACCGCCGCCACGGCGACGCAGTTCACCGCCTCGGTTCGCACCTCTCCAGCGACCTTTTTCTTCGTGGCGACGAAGCTATAAATTGCAACGACGAGCGCGAAAACCTAGACAACGATCTCTCCCAACGCGTACTAATCCAAAGCCACCGCCATCGATGAATGTCCGATCCCCAGCAAATGTCCAATCTCGTGCACAGCCACCGACTCGAGATCGATCGCCGCGAGCGACGTGGACGACGGCGTTGAAGAAGAAGTAGGCAGAGGTAATGGGATTTGGGATAAGCATCGACCATACCAACTGGGTTGAAGATCAGAGCATATTCATATAATCGGAGCATTATACTTTTGTTTGTTTATTTTTAATTTTCTCAGGAAACAAACAAAGATTATTTATAATTTGTTTGTAATTTTGTTAATTTAAAAAGAATAAATTAAGAAATTTATTTGATCAATAATTTGTCTATTTTGCTCTCCCTCCAAATCTCTCCAATTTGGGGGAATTAAAAATGAGGGGTTAGAGGGAGTTGAAACCCCTCCAAACTCCTCTCCCTCCTTCTTTAAAAAACTTCCAAACAAGGTAATTGTATCCCTCTCCCTCCTTCTACTCTACTCTCCCTCCTTTTTTTTAACTCCCAAACAGGCCATAAGGAAGTCATCTGGGGGTTATTGGGAGCACATGTGATGATTAACTGCGAGAAGTACTTAGGTCTACCCATTATTGGAGGCAAGTCGAAAATTTCAACCTTTAAGGAGCTTCATGAATGCATCACTAAAAGGGTCAATGAGTGGAAAGAAAAGTATATTTCTAAAGCGGGTCGAGAGATCTTGATTAAGATCGTTCCACAGGCTATCCCAACGTACTTGATGAGTTTGTTTCGGATACGCAAGACTGTATGTGATAGCATTAACTCGGCGCTGTCGAAATATTGGTGGGGGCAGACTAGGTCTGAGAAGAAGGTGCACTGGATCAATTGGCGAAGACCGTGTAAACCGAAGACAAAGGGAGGCATTTGATTCAGGGATATCAATGCCTTCAATTTGGCGATGCTCGCTAAACAGGCTTGGAGACTCATCATGGAGCCACAGTCATTGTTCTTCGACAGTATAAGGCCAGATACTTCCCCACATGCTCATTTATGGAGGCTGAACTTAAGTTGAGCCCCTCCTTTGCATGGCGTAGCTTACTTCAAGCCCGAGACATAATCAAGGAAGGCAGCACTTGGAAGATTGGTGATGGCTGTACAATCGAAGTAGAGAGCCACAAATGGCTACCCCACCCCCTTAGCTTTTGTCCTGATGCAAACCGGAGCTTACGGGTTAGTGACTTGATCACTCCTGACACCCATCAATGGAACAAAGTAGTAATACAGGAGACGTTTCATGACAATACACGTACTGAAATCCTCAGGATTAAGCTAGGAAACATGCAAACAAGAGATAGGCTCTGCTGGACAGAAAATAGAGCCCATAAGTTCACAGTGAAGTCAGCATACCATGTCGCTCTTCAACTTCAACAGCCAGATGCAGCAGAACATTCACGAGTTGGAAGGGACAGAATGGTCTGGAAGAAGTTGTGGAAGCTACATATACTTATATACCTACCAAGGTTCGCATGTTTGCATGAGGGCCTGCCCTGACATTCTACCCACGAAAGTAAACTTGGCCCGTAAAAAGATTCAAGTAGACCCCAAGTGCACTACTTGTACCCAACAGGATGAAACGATTTGTCATGTCCTTGGCAATGCCCCCTGGCTTGGAATACGTGGGCGTTAGTACTTGGAAAGATCCAAAAAAGTAGCTCCAGTGCAAAGAACTTTTTTGACCTTACAGTACAGATGGTGGATAGACATTCTAAGCGGGAGTTGGAACAATGGCTGATGATATGTTAGTCGTTGTGGAATGCACGAAATCGGGCTCAATTTGACAAATTGCACTCCCACCCTATTGCAGTTGTCCAATCAGCCACCTTGCTTCTCGAAATGTACCAGAGATTAGCTATTTCTCTCCCCCCTAGTTAAGCCTATCGGTCAAACCACTAGGCTAGCTAATACTTTGTATTCTTTTATTTTATTATTTTGTCTTTCCATCTGTTGAAGCTAGGTACCAGCCTACGCTGGTCCATTTCCTGTCCTAGCTCTTCAGACACACCCACTTTTGTATTTCTCTTTTCATCAAATATACTTCTATCATTTCGGTCAAAAAAGAAAAAAAAATTCTCTTCTTTCACGTAAAAAAATAATAAAAAAATTAAATACAAATTGAATAATGTTAGTGTAAATTTAATAATTACTGTATCAATCTTATATTTTTATACAACTTTTCCTAACTTTAATATAAATGAATTTTAGATTTAATTGGCTAAATTAAGATACTTTTTTAATACTCTTAAAAGTTTAAACTTTGAAATTTGGATGATGACATGTTGTTGTCAAGGTATTAGTAAAACATTGGACGTATTGTAGAACATAATGTTGGGCGAGTGAGAAGCTTAGTAATTTCAAAATTTTTTTTTTTAAACTTACAACACGATTTTTTTTAATTAAAAGAATACTGAACATATAGGAGAATAAATATGATTTTTATTTGATTTAGATTATAAGAAATTAATTACAATAATATTTGATTTTTATAGTCATGAATATCATCGAAATTAGAATTGCAACAAAATTGAAGATGGTTTTCTGATGAAATCTTTGATTGTGTACAGTAAAAAAGAAATTGTTGTGAAATTTAGTACAAAAATCACTGTAGGGTATGGATTTGTTGGGCCTGGTACCAACTCTGTGTTGTGAGCCCAACAATTGCCCAACAATAAATTTGTAGAGAGTGGGTTAAACAGCAGGGCTGGGTTATGTTTTAGCAACGATTCATGTAGGCTGACATAATAAAAAAACGAAGGTAAACCGGTGTTTTATAGATTGATCTCTTTGGTCCGAAGAGGCCTTATATTTGAAAGCTTTTTTACTTGTACAGAAAATCCCCCCCCTCTTTGTGAGGCCTGCTATTCTTATATAGCCTTCCTTTACTTATCCTCACCGCACACTTGTCCCTCATCTAGGCACCTACTTGAGTACTGGTCACATCAGCCGTCTGCTTTAACCTGCAGTGAGTGGTGGTAGGTGAAGATTCACTGTTCAGGTGTCTTCTCCACATAAATGCGGCCAGGAAAGTTGCTGCAGTGCATTAAATGTGGCGGTGGCAGCTTTAATAGCAGGATATTTCATGATAGCTTCGCAGTTAGGCATGCTCGGGGCTCAGCTTTCGCAGGAAGATCTTCGGCATAGCTCATTGGTCAAGTCCTGGGCAGGCCCGTGGGAGATGGTCTCTTCGGACCGAAAAGGTTGTCTTCGGACGGAACATTTGTCCCTCATGGGCTGTACTCATACCAAGGTGGCAAAACATTGATGTTTTTTATCCTCTTCGGACAGAGAGCCTTGTCCGGATTGGGCCTCTGGCCCAACATACGACACTGGGTTTCTTACCCACAATAGCCCCTCAAAATTTCACTTTTTACCTCGCATCCGAAGAGAAAAAAGTGGGGTTTTGACCTTTTGACAAAAGTGGGCACAGAACTTTGACTCCGCGCGTGTGCACGCGAGTTTTGGGCGCCTTCTTTATAACCGCTGCTGCCGCGCCGTTTCCGAGGCGTCATTAATTACTCCAGGCGGCGTCTTGTCCTTGAAATCTAGCGGTCCATTTCGAATCAACGGACGAGATTCTCCTCGAAATTTTTGGGCGGGCTAAGTTGCACCATTTCATCTACCACTATATAAGGTCCCAGATGGGATTGTCTTCTCATTTTGCAAACTTCAGAACTCCCGGCGAACTCAAGCGCTCTGACTCTCAAAGCCCTTCCTGTAATCCGCTTCAACCAGTTCCAGAATCCGCTACGATCTCCCTGCGAGACCAAAGCTCATCCGCCGATTTCACTCTTCGTAAGTTCTCTCCCTGAGATTTTCGTATTACATAGAGATTGCCTCTTCGGCCCGTGGTAGCTTATCCCAGTCGCCGTTTCGTGTCTCCCTCCCTCTGACTTTGTCAACCATGGGTAGATTTGAGTATCTAGTGAACAGCCCCTCCCAGATAGAAGATTTTAGGGCGACTTATCGCATTCCTCAGGAGGTGGGCTTAAGGTATTGCTCCACAGAGGGGTTGCTACTGGACAGGGAAGAGGGCGAAGTCATTATCCCCATTATCGCCTTCTTGGAGGGGGGAATGACCATTCCCATGGGTCCAGTCACCAGAAGTTACCTTACCGCCCATAGGCTTAGTCCTGACCAATGTGCACCTAATACCTTTAGAATCTTAGGAGCAGTCGATGACCTAAACCGTCACTTAGGCTTGGGGTTAACCTGGCACGACGTGGTACATATGTACGAGTGTCATACCAAAAAAGGGGCGGGGTACTATTTAAAGTCCCGATCCGATGTCGTCAGACTCCTGTCCGGCCTCCCCAAGTCCAACAAAGGGATGAAGGACGATTATCTGATCGTCTCGGGTGCCTGGCATGATGGGGTTCATTGCCCAACCACGCCAGGAACGCCAGGTGGGACATTCCCCCTCGAGCTATACTTCTTTATTTACTTTTAGCTGTTCGGTCCCGCTCTTCGTCATATTGCAACCCACTGAACTCTTTCGTTATGTTTTCAGACAAAAGGCACGTGGCTCCTCGGCTGAGTCTGACGAATACTGCGGCATTGAATTACCTTCTTCGGTCGGAGATTTTTGCGAGCGAAGACGGACAGCTTAGGTCTGTTCCTCTCATCCTCGGTTACACCCCGAAGACTGAACTTCAGCCGAGAGGGAACGCAATCACACTCGGGGATCGTCGGATAAATCGCATTGACGTGGCAAGGAAGCATTTTTTGGCGCCCTTCGACCTCGCCCCAGTGCCGCATCCTAATCCGCAAGCCATACCGGTGCTTGCTCAGACCTTTCAACAAGTTCCTCTTCAACCGGCCGCAGAGGAGGAAAGAGTTTCTTCTACTCCTTCGCTCGACCAGCAAATCGATCAGTTCAAGTTCGAGGAAGAGTCCTCTGGGGAAGTCCAAATTCTGTCGGCCGAAGAGGCACTCGACCGGAATTCGGCTGCTCCATTCCTGAACCTAGCCGCGCCAGACGACTCTTCAGAAGAAGACATGCTGAGCTTGGGCCAGTTAATGAAGAACAGAAAAACAAACGCTCCAGCCAAGGGTACTGGCACATCCCAGCCCCAGGCGAACCTTCCACCACCACCACCTCCTCCTCAAGCCCCGAAAGATCTGGGACTCAAAGTACTGCCCGATCTGAAGAAGAAAAGGGTGGTGACGGATGTGACTGATGTGGAGGAGGGGGAAGTGGTCCCTCCGAAGGGCCATAAGCAGCAGAAGAAGACCCACGATACAAGAGGCAAACGGGCTTCTTCTACTGATAGTCGGGAGGAAAATGTGGTTGCCGACGTGCGGCGGGGGCCCCAGGCGTGGTCCCCAAAGCTTACTTTGGATGGTACGGCCATCCCTTTCGACGCCTCCCTCAGAAACTATGCCGGGGGTAAGGCCGGGTATATTGCAGAAGCGCTCGAGCAGCCCCTCCTGCTTCCGAGGGACATGGAGTCTTATCGGCGCTTCAGTGAAAAGGAGCTCTTCCTGTCCCTCAAACGAGATCTAGGCATGGTAAGACAACTGGTGTTCTTTCACAGCTCTTTTGAAACCCTCGTTCATTTATATTTTTACGTAACATTATTCTTTGTTGCCATGCAGCTTGCTCAACAAATCTACGTGGCCGAAGAGTGGGTTCAGCGGAAGGATGTTGACGTGCAAGCTGAGGTCCGGTCCAGGGAGGACTTTGAGAAGGCACTGGGCAAGGCAAAGGATGAAAGCGCCCGCATCTCCGATCAGCTGAAGGAGGAGGTGAAAGCGAGAAAAAATGTAGAGGCGGGCCTTAAAAATGCAGAGAAGCAGGCCGAAGATCAGCGCCAGAAGCTGCTCGCGGCCGAAACCAATCTGGAGACGGAGAGGGTGATGGTAAAAGAGCTTCGGCTTGAGCTGGAACAAGCCAGGGACGCTGCTAAATTGGCCAAGGAGGACGCGCAATTGGCCAGGGAAGCAGTTGAGGCTGAGAAGAAAGCCGCCTACATGCTGGGGGTGCAGGAGACCCAAGTAAGGCTGACCGAAGAGTTTGCGAAGGTCTGCAGGGACTACTGCGACATCACCTGGAGCAAGTGCCTCGATGCGGCCGGAGTCCCTGCAGAGTCAGCTTTAAGGCAGCCAGGGAGCATCTATTACGATCCGGAAATATGTGATGCTCCTGAAGCCTCGGAAGCACCCTTGGCAGATCTGAATCCCCCAGCGCCAGCCGAGACGAGTCAAGCCCCTCTTCAGACCGGAGATGCGGGCGATTTGCCAAAGACCAACCCAGAGCCCCAAGATAAAGCCTAGGATCTCCATATAGCGTAGTTGCTTATATATGTATTTTTTTGCCCTTTGTGTATGGAAATTATCTTTTAATGAAACAAGCGGTTTATTTTCGTTACTTGTTGCCTGCGGAGTATTTATCATATTGCACTATTGCGGCTAATAAAGACAGTTCAGTGATTAAGAATGAAACATAAGTATGGTAACCTTCCATGCATTGCTAAGGCAAATAATTATGGTAATAACTACTGACGTAATGCGGCTTAAGTCCACACATTTCCCCAAACACTAAATTAGACTGATAACGTAAAGGAGCGCTAACTAACCCAAATCATCTGGTCCGAGGACTACAGGCATGATTGAATTTAAGTTTAAACACTTGAAAGAGATCGTAACGGAGTGTTAACTAACCCAAATCATCTGGTCCGAGGACTACAGGCATGATTGAATTTAAGTTTAAACACTTGAAAGAGATCGTAACGGAGTGTTAACTAACCCAAATCATCTGGTCCGAGGACTACAGGATCATGGGCATACCACTGAGAATTCGCTGTGCTTTGGCTGGCCCAGTCCTTCCTCGGCCTGTTGTGATTCTGCCGGTCCGACCTGGAATCCCTCCCCTCATGAGGGATAACATTCTCCTTTCCCCTACTCTGCTGTTGGTCCTCTTCGACTCTTTTGTATTTATCGATCCTGTCCATCAACTGGCGTATACTGGTGACAGGGTTGCGCGTCAAGGACGTTCTCAAAGGATGTTCAGTGGGGAGGCCCAGCTTGAAAGAGCTTATGGCCACCAACTCGCAGTCTTCCTCCACCTCATTGTACGTTTCCCAGAATCTATCTGAATGGGACTTCAAAGTCTCATCCCCTTTCATGCTGATGGACAACAGCGAGGCCACGGATTGGGGGACTCTTCGGCAGGTGACGAAGCGGGACCCAAAAGCCTGTGTCAGCCCTTGGAAGGAGCTAATGGTGTTCGCTTTCAGACCGTCGAACCATCTCATGGCTATTGGTCCTAGGCTGGATGGAAAAACCTTGCACATTAGGGCCTTGTCCCTAGAGTGTACTGCCATCCGCTGATTGAAATGGCTTACGTGTTCTACTGGGTCGGTCCGGCCATTGTAGATGGTAAACGTGGGCTGGTGGAAACGCCTGGGAAGTTTGGCTCGCTCGATATTGCGTGTAAAAGGAGACCTGGAGATCTGATCCAGGGCTTTGCTCATAGCATCGTTCCCCGTGCCCTTTGGAAAGGAGCTCTGAGGGTTTCTCTCACGGTTGTACGCTTCCTCATAGAGGGGAGGCTCACTGACTGGTGTTCGAGACCTCCGCCTGTAATCGTCGTCCCGTTCATCCTCCGAGCTTTCATCAGAGTGCGAGGAGACGCGCTTTCTTTTTTCACGGCGCAGCTCTTTTCTCAGCCTCTGAATCTCTAGCTGCATGGCCTGGTTTTCCTCTGCATGGGACACGTGGCTCTCTCCATGTGATTGGTTTTGGCCGCCACGGGTGGTGTGTGGGTTTCCCTCACGATCGTGTCTCCGTTCCAGATGGACAAAAGGGTCGGTGTGTTGAGATGACCTGGATTCTGCTGGTCGTTGTCTTGATTCAGCCATCTTTTGAGGTGTTGCTCACACCTTTGCTCGAGCTATTCCCACAGACGGCGCCAATTGTAGGGTATGGATTTGTTGGGCCTGGTACCAACTCTGTGTTGTGAACCCAACAATTGCCCAACAATAAATTTGTAGAGAGTGGGTTAAACAGCAGGGCTGGGTTATGTTTTAGCAACGATTCATGTAGGCTGACATAATAAAAAAACGAAGGTAAACCGGTGTTTTATAGATTGATCTCTTTGGTCCGAAGAGGCCTTATATTTGAAAGCTTTTTTACTTGTACAGAAAATCCCCCCCCTCTTTGTGAGGCCTGCTATTCTTATATAGCCCCCCTTTACTTATCCTCACCGCACACTTGTCCCTCATCTAGGCACCTACTTGAGTACTGGTCACATCAGCCCTGCTGTTTAACCCACTCTCTACAAATTTATTGTTGGGCAATTGTTGGGCTCACAACACAGAGTTGGTACCAGGCCCAACAAATCCATACCCTACAATCACATATAATGATATTTGGAATTTAAAATTATGTCTTTTATTTTTTGTTGAAGCAATTATTTCCTTGTCTTAATTATACTTTGTTAATAATAAATAAATGATAATTTGGATTTTTTTATATATTAATTTAATTTTAAAATTTAGTATATTTCTTCTCGAATAATGATTCTTTCTTATTTTTTTTGGTCATGCTTTACCCTCAATTCCCAAAGATGAAATCTTGACTCCTGCTCTCCACTAATCCCACTTTCTCTCCCCCACCTTTTTTTTTTCTTTCAATTTTTTTTTCATGCTTAGAAAGAATGGTAGGCAAAGAAATGGTAGGTAGACCAGTAAAGTGTAGGCCACATCTATGATCTACCTTGACCTCGAAAATCCTTAGCTGTACGAGTACAGTAAAATTGTAAATGGTTTTTGAGCTGCGCTTTATAGTTGGAGTTGGCTTTAGCTATGGTTTATAGTTGAGCTTCTTAGTCCTATGAGTGCAGGTGGTGGCTTTTATAATATGGTTTGAGCAACAGTGTGTGCAACATATCTACAAAGAGATCTGTAGGGGTATTGGGCCCAAGAGATCGTTTTCTATGCATATATTGGGCCTAGGGCTCAAGCTGAGGACTAAAGGTCATTCGAAGATGAGTAAACATTGTCAATGGAGTCCATGTTAGTGGAAGAAGAAGTTAGTTTTAGTCATAATGGCCCAGAAGGGTGGTTTGAGGATGAATGCCTTCTCGACTAACCATAGCCGAGGTCCGAATAGGTAGTCTGCCGTCCAGGGGAACATTCCAAGAAGTTCTGTTGGTATGGATAAGCATTGCAGAGATATATGGCAAGAGGAAGTCCAAAAATATCTAAAGGGAAAGCTGCTACCACCGCATTAAATTTTCTGCAGCTAAACTCTCTGGCCGCATTAATGTAGAGGTGATGCTAGAATAGTGGTTTTCAGCCTTACAACTATTACATGAAGACTTATGGAATGTGCTGATGGGACAAGTATCAACACCAATTATCTGGCCTGCACGTGAAGGGTAAAGATGAGAGGAGAAGAAAGTATAAAAGAAGAAGGAAGTGGTGGGAGAAAGAGATGGGAACGGAGAGAAAAACACCATAGCATCAAAAATTGACTTTGTAATCAAACTTGAAAGAGATATATACTCAGTTTAAACTTGGTTACCTTCATTCTTTTGTTTTCAAGATCTACCTTATTGGTTGTCTGATTCACTAAAATCCAGTTTTTCCAACCAACTCTCTACAAATTCATTGTTTTGGACTTCTTGGGCCTGAGTTCATTTATCTTTTGGGCTAGGGACTCAAATCTCGTCCTTACACTTTACTACTTGATGGGTACACCTCACTTGTGAGCTCATGATTATAAGCTGTGAGTGGGAGGCGTCTCTCCCCGATGTGGGATTGAGCAAATCCGTGCGGGTGGCATCGGTCTCTTCGGCCCATTCCCAAAGCAGACAATACCTTCTAAGGGAGAGATTCGTTCCTTCACAAAAATGCGCCTTTTGGGGTTTAAGGGGAAACCCCCACCTTCCCCCCCTTTCTTTAGCACTAGGCCGAAGTAGGGGAGTGTCATCAAGTGTACTACTTGATGGGTATACCCCACTTGTGAGCTCATGCTTATAAGCTGCGGGTGGGAGGCGTCTCTCCCTGATATGGGATTGAGCAAATCCATGCGGGTGGCATCGGCATCCTCGGCCCATTCCCAAAGTAGATAATACCTTCTAAGGGAGAGATTTGTTCCTCCACACATACAATGGTACACCTTGTTGAGGACCAAAATTTCACAAAAAAGCCCATTCCATGAAAAGTAAAGAAAGACCATGGGTCTTAACAAAAGAAGGCCCAATTCATGCAGCAAGAAGAATCAACATCAAGACCTTATGTATGTTTAGATTTCCAACAAAAAGACCATTAAAAATCTAGCAAAATCCAGTGAAAGAACTGGGCCGGGATACCCAGAGGCTTGGGATCCTAAGGACGTGCAGCACAGCTAAAGTGGGATTGAGACAGCTCAAAATGGGTACCACAAAATACAAGAAACGAAGAATAGATATGTCCTTTTCAAGCACCCAGTGGTGCAGTAAAGAACTAGAAAGCTTGGAGAGTGACAATTCATGAACAAAAGGTTGGTACCTCGGGGAACCCAGAATGAAGAACTATAAAGGGAAGTGGCTGGGAAAACCTTCAACCCAGCAGGAATGAATTCCGCTCATTTGGAAAAAATGACAGCAAGAAGGACAGCCAGAAGGTGAGTCTGAAAAGGTAAGAAGCCTTGAAAGAAGAAAGATTGAAGGTCAGCTGCTCAAGAACGCCCTGGAATGAAAAGTTGGCAAGTAACTTTTAGAGAAACAACACTAAAAGAGGAAAATTATGAGAAACAGGAAAAGAAACAGCCATCAGAATGGCTGATATGACAGGGGCTCTAGTACCTAGGGAGCCAAGGGGGGAGAATTAGTGGTATCCAAACCCTAGAATGACACTATAAAAAGGGGGAAGCAGCCAACATTAAGGGGCATTGTTCAGTAAGAGGAAATCATAACAGAATCTTTGAGAAAACACGGTCTAAAACTTAAAGAAAGTAAAAAACAGCGCCCGGTATCCAAGAACAGCCACTATAGAATGCACTTGGATTCAAAGGTGTTAGGACATATGTGGTTCACACATTAAGAACATATGTCATACTTTTATGTAATTGGCTAATCCTTTGACAAAACGCACTTTACTTGTATTTGGGTAGATTTAGGTTGTGTTGAAATACTTCAAGAAACCATGTTTCAAGATCAAGTATTGAAGCCTTCAAGTCTGTTCAAGAAAACAAGCTGAAAGTGCAGATTCATTAAAGCTCGACAGCTGCATCTATCGAGTTTTAGTAAGCTGTTTTAGCCCCGTGTCTCGACACCTTCTCGATAGCTACTCGACAGCTTCTATCTATCGAGATTTATAAAAATCAGAATTCTGATTTGATTTCTTGGGATCCGTGAATGTGTCTTTGGGCCTTCTTTTCTCCTAACCCTAGACATATAAAATGATTGTTTTAAGAGCCGTAAAAGAGTTCACAAGTTGCACAAGCATTGAGCAAACTTTGTTCAAGCAAATTGTGACTGAAGACGAAATTTTTAACCTAGTTCATCTTTTCTGGAGAAGTTGCTGTGTATGTGCACCTTTGGGTTTTGTGACCAAGCATCTTCTTGATCTTCATCATGTGTATGAATTGAAGAACTTTGTAGTCAACCCTTATTACTAGTTGGTGATTGAAGTCGCGTACTAGGATCCGCGTATCTGGTTAGTCACGTACTTGGGAGCCGTGCATCAAATTGATTTCTTGGGATCCGTGAATGTGTCTTTGGGCCTTCTTTTCTCCTAACCCTAGACATATAAAAGGATTGTTTTAAGAGCCGTAAAAGAGTTCACAAGTTGCACAAGCATTGAGCAAACTCTGTTCAAGCAAACTGTGACCGAAGACGAAGTTCTTAACCTAGTTCATCTCTTCTGGAGAAGTTGCTGTGTATGTGCACCTTTGGGTTTTGTGACCAAGCATCTTCTTGATCTTCATCATGTGTATGAATTGAAGAACTTTGCAGTCAACCCTTATTATTATTTGGTGATTGAAGTCGCGTACTGGGATCCGCGCATCTGGTTAGTCACGTACTTGGGAGCTGTGCATCAAAAGGAGGAACTGTCACTACAGAACAAGTCTAATTGGGTATTGGGGTAAGGGTTCAACTATAGGTTGGTAAGGTACTTGAGATTCCTTTACTTGTAACCGCTTGTTTTGATAATAGTGGAGTTTCGGGAGTGGTGACCTGAAAATCACCCGATGGGGTTTTTACTGTTAGGGTTTTCTCCATTCGTGAACAAATCACCGTGTTATTTATTTTCCGCTGCTTATTTAGTTTATTGGTGATTTGTTTGTGCTGCCACGCAATTGCATGTTAATTGAACCTAATTAATTCACTTGGCTAATTAATCAATTAATTTATCACAAGAGGTCAATTCATTTGTGGCCTATCAAAAGAGATTCAAACTTTGCAAGTCTTAGGGGCTTAGATAGCCATCTAAGTCTATAATTTTTGAACTTATTTGGACCTTGTAACACATCTTAGTGAGCACAAAATTCATAATTAAGAAAAATAATGAAATATCTCATATTGATTTGAGGATCTCTAACAATTATTTTGCGTATTTTTTTATTTCATTGTCTTCCTTTAATGTTTCTTGCTGCTCAATACATATATTCTTGCTTGCTAGTTTTCCTTTTATTCAGCCAAAAGTTGAGTCCTTTTACCAGGGTCCTCACTTCAACTTGGGCCTTGGACACACTTAGCCTCCAAAGAAACATATGTCGAAACATGCACACATTAGATATCACTCTCTCCCACAAAAATCCTTCTCACCTAACTATCTTGGAAGGCAATGCCCAAGTAAAGTCACTTGGACTTGAGTTCCAAATCTCACAAGTCTTGTGCAAAAGCACTAAGTCTGTGAGAATTGGGGTCAAGATCCTCATGACTGAATCATTCTCATGAAATTTATTTACATATATGTATATGTATAAAAATGTATATCCTAATCTAAGAAACTAACAATTATTTGAAGATATGTGTATTGTATAGTTGTTCTTGTGCAGGACTTATAGAGGTAAAGGGAAATGACAAAATTCCATTGCATAATAAGCATGGAGAAAGATTGTATAGTTCAAAGAATCAACATTCTGGGTTCTTACAGGCCTAATACACATAAGAACCACGACAGCACGCCCGGGGTACCACGAAAGTACGCTCGGGATATCAAGTGAAGGAACTCTTTTTAATATTTATACAATAAAAGATAAACCTTAAATATTCTATTTCAATTTCTTTCTCATTATGAATATTATTAATAATTATGTTACTTGTTTCGTAAGAGTAAAATGTCATTTTATGATGCTAAAACACTAATGGTATTTTATTACTTAGGAGGAATCGCATTTTTGCTTTGAGAAGCTTTATGTGACTTGCGCACAACTTGGTTCGTAATCAGCTCCCATTTAGCTGCGGTGAACTAAGCTCAATCCACCAAACAACAAATAAAGGGCCCGAGATCCTTGTTTTTACTTGGGCCTGGGTACTGTCCAAAAAAGGACCCTCACATACTCTTCCTTAGGCTAAGTGCTTATAAAACAAGGGTGAGAGGCGACTCTCCCCGATGTGGGATTGCTGATTAAAGAAAGATTCGTTCCTCCCACAACACACTATGGTACACCCTTAGGCCAAGTACTTATAAGGTAAGGGTAGATGACGTCTCTCCCCGATGTGGGATTGAACAAATTCGTTAGGGTGGCATCGGCCTCCTCAGCCCATTCTCAAAGTGAACAATACCTAATTGGAAAAAAATTCATTCCTCCCACAAGATCAATTACTGTGCAAACATGCTTTGCTAAGATGGCCTACACACGATGATTTTATAATTTATGAAATTTTCCCACTGATTTGTCATTCCTCATTTGTATTAAGAGTTCCGGACTACGCATTCTGATAAGTGTTTATACTTGGAACTATTTAGTTCTAGTATCAAGTGGAGGCAAATTGCCAAAATTGTCATTGGAAAATCCAGTTGTTAGAGAATCAACAATCAACAATCTGCTTCACAAGTCTTCAAAGAAACATTATTCCAAGGCCCAATTTTGTTGGAAAATACGATCGGAGATGAAAGAAAAACACATATAATATATATATATATATATATATTGATGAGACACACATATATAATATATTTAAACCAAGTTAAAAACATAATTATCATTTATCAACATACAATAACTGTTTTAGTACATTACCAAGAACCAACTTCTATTTATTTAAGTAATCCATGCATACTGATCACAAGCTCACACCGAGACGGTTCATATCTTCAACTAGTACAGAACACAAAGGCACACAGCCACTTATTTAGCTTATAAATGTCCAAAAGCCCTGCTGGATTGTTCACTACTGAGCCTGTGAAAGAAAATTAGATTGAAGGATGGGTTAGCAAAAGGCATAATTGTGGGAAATATGAGTAGAAAAACTTCTACGAAGTCAAATTCATAAAAGGCATAATTGTGGGAAATATGAGTAGAAAAACTTCTACGAAGTCAAATTCATAAAAGGCATAATTGTGGGAAATATGAGTAGAAAAACTTCTACGAAGTCAAATTCATAATTCCCTGTACTAAATAGGCATAATTGTGGTAAATATGAGTAGAAAAACTTCTACGAAGTCAAATTCATAATTCCATGTACTAAATGGACAGTACCAAGAAGCGGGCCTTGTAGTGTTCAACGAGCTCATTGGGATCCATCTTTGTTGGCTTATAAGCATCAATCTTGTTCACCTCCTGCACAAGGGTTACCAAGAATAATTATAATTCAAGAAACCAAGACACTGATACAATACGAACTCGTGCCTCGTTTAAAGCCATGTTTTTTTCCTTTTACAACAAGTGGGGGAGCGGAGGGGGAATTGGACACAAATTCTCCAAATAGGAACTGGATAATGTCACTAAATTACAAAACTCTTAACATCCAAAACCATGCTTTAAGTGAAGAGAATATAAATATTTTGTATATATAGCATTTGCATGCATGCCCCACCATGCAACAGGTAGATTGACTGTTTCTAAACGCAAACAGAAGAGTATGATCAGGCTCAATCAACTCAAGCAAAGGATATCACAAATCAATAAAAGAGATCTTCCTCCAACTGTCAATCAATCTACATTCATTATCCTTTAGGTTTCAGAAACAATACCGAAGACGTGTACTGCCTTTTGGGGGGACAGGGCAAATATTTTCAGTCACAACCTATTACAATTATCTATGGTAACTGTAGCCCCAATGTTGCAACTCAATGCCACAACTTCCAAGCCAAAGCTATCAGTTGATTCAGTTCCTATCAATGAGGTATAGCTTCTAGAACTAATTAATCTTACAAGCAGTAAATCTTAAGACCACTAGAACTCGCAATTGCCACTAAACATCATATGGGTTCTAACTTACCTCAATCCACTTTGCAAGTTTAGGCCTTCCTGCAGTGATGTCATAATTCCACAATGCTGAAAAGGCGATTTGGAATCTTTCAACAAACGGGATGTAAGCTACGTCCACCTGAAGATCACATAGCTCACAATTCAAAGGAGGAACACTCATATTATAGAAAATATCGTTTAATAATTGTATTACTGGTTTCCACTTCCCATATATATATAGCTAAACAGTCATTGACTGTAGCATAGGTAAAATTAAATATTAAAATCTGAATCTGTAATATATTTATAAAGAATATACCAAGGTCAATGAATGAACAAAAGGCAAGCAATACAGAATGATAAAAATTAACATAATGGAGAAGTCAACTTACCAAACTGAACTCATGGCCAAGGAAGAAAGGCCCATCTTCAAATTTACTAAGAGCATTCTCTAGGTGGTCAAAAGCAGGACCTGATGAAAGTTGGAAGTTTTAGTGATTCCAGAGCTTCTATATAAAATGCTGACAAGACTCGAGAGGCAGTTAGTTTTAAATCTTACCAGCTTCTTTAGTTGTGTCTCCTTTGAATGATGTGAACACTGTCTTGGTGAAGGTATCGGTGTAGGCTATCAAATCTTCAGCGAACTGTTTTTTAGCATGATCCTACAAATATTTTCACATCATAGATTTTGTCAAATTCCAAGAGAGGGAGAGTGTATTTTTTATGAAGGGCACGAATAAATTATGCAAATCTTACATTGGGGAGAAGAGAAGGCCCTTCAAAGTTGCTGTCTATATATTTAATCAAATCAAGGCTCTCCCCAATAACTTTTCCATTGTGTTCCAGTGAGGGTACCTGTTAATATGGAAAATTTGATGATCAATCAAGAAATTCAAACAGCTCAATCAAGTATGCATTAGATAGGCATATTAACAATAAAATATCACCTGGTTTTTAGGGTAGACTTTCTCTTTGTACCAAGCAGGCCTGTTTTGAAGGTCAATTGGAACTACTTTAATCTTGTCATATAATCCCTGCACCTCGAGACACTCATCAACATAAATATTGAATTAACCAAAAAAAAAAAAACTGAGAGAAGGAAAAGGACAAATGATCCCAGAAGAGCTAAAGGATCTGTCTTTTAATTGAAACTAGAAGCTAGAAAAAGCAGTATCAGACAACTTAAGATGAATTCTAACAACAAATTAAGGAATGGGAACAAAGAGGACAAAGAGTGGTGAAAATAACCTTATAGTTCCTGGTGATCCACGTGCGCTGTGCAAATGGGCATACAAGAGAGATGTACAACCTTAAAAAAAAAAGGGTCTAATTCATTTTAGCACAAGGTATAAAAATAAAATCCAAATAATACTAGTTGTGAGTTTGGATCCACGATCACGTTTCACGTTTGGTGCAAATACGCGTTTTACTATTTTTTTTTTTGGGCACGTGTTTAGCTCAGCAAAACTGAAGGTGCAGCTACTGTTTATATACTGTAGTAATACTATTTGCCTTTTCAACTCATTTTTAGTCACATAAGTAGATTTTATGTACTGTTCACAAACTCTACTTTTCATCAATTTTTTTATTAAAATTAAGTTCTCGATTCTATTTACACATTTAAAAATTATTTGGTTACAGTGTTTTTAATTTTCAACAAAATAAGTTGTATCTGAACAGAATTTCACAACTTGTTGAGGCAGTGGAATGTAATTCTGAAATTATCCGTGGTATCATCGTTTTATTATTTTTTATTGTCTTCCGGCTGTGAAATTTGTTGGGTCACTTATTGAAATCCTAATCAAAGACAGAGAGTAAAGACGGTGAATAGGACAAAAATGAAAACAGAATGAACCTTGTAGTTCCATCAAACAGTGGAGGTGGTTCAGAAGTGGCATCCAAGGGTGTGGGAAGGTGCTCATTCACGGTTCTGTACAACCCATAACAACTTAAGTAAAAACAATCTTATTTTTACCACAAAATTCAGAGAACCCCAAATGGAAAAACGAAGAAAACCCAATTGAAAATGAAGAATTCTTGGTGATTTTCTGAATTTCGAGACACTTACGCTGCAGCCATTGATGATGTTTTTCTTGTTGTTGTACTTGTTCAGAGAGTGTTCTGATGTTTCTGCTTAATTTTCAAATTTGATGCTGAATGGTGTCTAAGTTCACAGAGCAACAGTATATATATAGGAGTTTCCAGACTGAAGTCGCGAGCAATGACGACATGTGTGCGTGACGAGGAAGAGAGAGAAGAATATTCTAGATGGTGTATTGAAGAAGAGCAACATTTGGATTAGAAATTGTTGAAGTGGGCCCGTGTGTGTGTGGCTTGAATTGCCACAAGCCCAAGTCAATTACAAGTAAACCAAATACAACTTGTAACAGGAAACCACAAGTCTCAGTCGGCAATATATAAGTCCTAGTGTGCGGCAATTATAATTGACAATTCCTAAAAACCTAGCAGCAGCCGCATAAGACAAAGAAGAGTGTTTTCTTGTCTGGTGGATGAGAGGGAGTTAGGGATTATTGAGATTTGAGTTTTTTGAGAGTGTTTTTGTGCATTATTGTATTTTTATATTTTTATAGTGAAATTTCTCCGTTGTTGCTGTGGAGGTAGGTAGTTTGTTGAATCACGTAAGTTCTTGTGTTCTATATGTACACTTGGTATTCAATTTCTACTTATTTACTGTCATTGATTTGAATCCTGAGTTGCTATCTGCACAACAGAAACAATCCCACATTTTTTTTTTGCCAAAACCGCATGGAGCCATTTTTTTTTCCAATATTCATAACTTACCACGTGATAAGTTGTGGTAAAAATTGTGTGATTGTTCGACTTTAGGTTTTGTTGTTTTAGTAATGATGTTTTCTAGAAAATGAGTCATTTTCTAAGAAACATTTTTTATAAAATTATATCATTTTTCAATGTTTGGTAACAACTTTAAATGAGTTGAAAAATAATCTAATAACTTTTGTTATTTAGTTTGCTGTGAGATAGAGTTGTTTTCCAAAACAATTTAGGCTCTGTTTGGATCCACTTATTTTGTCGAAATTGAATTTTTTTTTTGTTGAAAATATTGTAGATAAAGATAAAAGTTAGCTGAAATAGTCTGGTGGAACCTATAAATAGTACCAAAAAGTGCAGTGAGACCCATAAATAGTAGCAAAAATAAACTAAATAGCAAAATAAGTTGGCAAAATTAATCATGCCAAACAAACACTTAGTGGAAAACTATCTCTAAAAATAAATTATACTTTTTATGTTAACTAAAAATAGTTTTCCTTTTACTCATATTTTTTTATGCTACTAAACACGGGAAAACACGAAAAACTATCTTTATACAAAGTTTTTTATTGAAACAAACGGAGCACTACAAGCTTCGTTTGTTTCATTCATGAAAGGGTACTAGCATTTTTCATTCATGAAAGTGTGTGGATGAATTTTAGGACGTGGCTTCTATCTAGTGCTTCCAGTGCACTGGACCCACTGTGATCATGACATGTGTCTATTTTCGGACATATGTCATGATCGCAGCGAGTCTAGTGTCATAGGACACTGGACAGAAGCCGCACCCTTAATTTTAAGATCACGCACTATTTCACAATTTTGATGTGGTAGACTGTGAATAGTTATCTATCACTTATACATAAACCTACTATTTTTTCTTTCACTATTCACACTCTGCCATGTAATATTGTGGCGAAAAAATTATCAGATAAGTTGTGGTAATAGATTTTCTTGTTTGTGGACCTCTTCTCTCCACCACTTAGACCACTAGATTTGATTATCTTACGCTGTGTTTAGATGCACAGGAAGAGGGAAAAGAAAAGTTTGGAAAAGGAAATTATAGAGAAATTCCTCTTATATGTTTGGAAATAGCAAATGAAAGCAAATAGAAAATTATATACTATATAATAAAAGTTGGGCTTAAAAACTGTGGTTACGCAAGTGATTTCACCAAATTACAACAATATTTTGAATAAAAACAATTTTTTAGATAGATAAAACAACTTATTTTGTTAAAATAAAAATAAGTGTTTTAACAAAATATACAACATGTATATAAGTTTCAGTTAATAGAGACAACAACTTATTTATTCTTATCAATTTCCTTAAATAAAGTAACAATAAGAGCACGTTTGGTAGACTGTAACGGTAATTACATGTGAATATGAATATGTATTACAAGAAATACAAGATGTTGTAATGTAATACGTATAACTATTCATTTGTTTGAAGACAACACAATAGTATAACCCTGAAAACAATGGAATGAAAGTATTTTAAATCAAACTTAAGATATATTTTAAGAAATATCTTACTCATATAATTATATTTTCTAAATTTTTTTTTTCAATTTGAAAGAGAGATTAGTTATTATTTATGATTTTTATTTTCATAATTGTTATGTGCATATGAAAAGTTATTTTATTTGGAAATATATTAATTTTAGAAATTAATACACCTATGAAAAAATAGCTATTACAACCCTTTTAGAGATGAATAATTATTCATCATTGTAAAGCATAGCTATTCATAAGGAATGACTATTCCCTGTAATAAAAATATAACCAGACTACTAAATAGCTAAACCATAGGAATAACCATTACATTATAGTGCTTATTACAATCTACTAAACATACCCTAAGTGTTTTAACAAAACATGCAACATGCATTTTAGACAAAATAACAATTGTGTTTTAACATACATGCAACATATATCTAAATTTCAGTTGATAGAGATAACAATTTATTTGTTCTTATCAATTTTTTTTTAAAATAAATTAATAATAAGTGCTTTCACAATACATGCAACATACATCTAAGTTTCAGTTAATAGAGACAATAATTTGTTTATTTTTATCTTCGTTAGATAAAGTAACAATAAGTGTTTTAACAAAATTAACATGTAACATGCGTCTAAGTTTTAGAAATTTAAGTTTTACTCCAACTAAAAATCTATTATCAAAATTTCAGAACTTATATATATTTATATATTCACCAATGATCTTTCCATAGAATCTCTCTTGCACCCCACATTTTTGTTTTTTTTTGTTTTGTTTTGTTTTGTATTTTGTTTTTTGTTTTTGTTTTTTTTTTTTGTTTTTTTTTTTTTTTTCGAGTTGCAACTTATGCATATGTATTTGTATTAGAATGATATACATGTTATATAGATTCATAGGAGTTTTATATGATAATCTTTCTCTCACTCTAGAACAAATTTTTTCTAATAAAAAACTAGTCTCATTAATTATTAAATTAATGATTGGGATATATAATAAAAGCTGGGCTTAAGAGCTGTGATTGCACCAAGTGGCTACTCTTACTAATTCATTATAATTTTTTGTTAGGATATATTTCCCCTAAGATATAATATTTAACAATTGTTTAATTTAGGTTAAACTTTATCATTTAAATTTCAAAATATTTAAATTCGATTCAAACTAATAGTTTATTATAAAAAATTTCTAAAATTAAATCCTACACAGCAACCCACGTTTTCTTTCTAAAAAAAAAAACCCCATGTTTTGATTAAAGGATAAGATTTAAAAATAATTTAAAACAAATTTAAATTCTATTCAAACTAAAAGTCTATTATAAAAAATTTCTAAACTTAAATCCCACACAACCCATATTTTTGTTTTTTTGTTTTCCCTCAAGTTGCATGATTTAACAATAATTTTAAAAAAATTTAAATTCTATACAAACTAAAAATTTATCATAAAAATTTATAAACTTAAATCCCATACAACCCACATTTTTTTTCCCTCAAGTTGCATCTTATTAAATTAATATTTTATTAGGATATTAAGCTACAAAGCTTTTGATTAAGGGATAAGATTTAACGACAATTTAATTTAAATAAAACTTTATCATCTAAGTTTTAAAAATTTAAATTCTACTCCAACTAAAAATCTATTATCATTTTTAGAACTTATATATATATATATATATATATATATATATATTCATTCATAATTTTTCAATACAATACCTCTTAACCAATAAATCATCCCTATAATTAAATCCCACTCACAATACACCCAATGTTGTTGTATTTTTTATTTTTATATTTCAAAATGAAACTTACACTTATGTTTTAATCTAATAAATTCATCTTACTTATTGTTCTTTACTTCTGAATTTGAGTGCAAGATATTATGCCAAAAGAAGTTTACCATAAAGAAGAAACAATGCATGGACACCCATTTAAGTTCTTGGTTCTCTTATGTAAGTTTTTATTTATTTTTTTATATTCTAAAATTTTGAACTCTTTTGTGTATGTTTTGATTTTTGGTTTCAGTTATTGTATTTAATTTGTGAGTGTGTTGATTTTTTCAATTAGACTATCACTAGGAGAAAATTAGTATTAAGGAACTATTTTGTTTATTATTGTTTTGTGCTAGTTATGGTATAGATTAAACATAACTCAAATAGGAATGATCAAACTCATATTAAGAAATTAACACAAAGCACAAAAAGAATTTTAAAATATGAAAATAGATAAATACTAATAAAGTCTAAACTCTAATTAACAATCAGAACTTAAAGTAAATTTTTTATTAAATTTTTTTACGTATTTTATAATTTATTATCACAATTTATTTAATAATTTATTTTAAATTTTTTAAAATTTTTTGAGCTTACATATTGTGGGGCCCTATTGCACTAATCACGCTGGCCCACTACATGCGGCCCAAGGCCCGCGCCGAGAATAATGTAAAGGCCGAGGACAATGGGAAATAGCCCAGGTCATCCAAAGGCCTCGCCGAGGATGACCTGTCCTCGGCACACCGACTTCACTAAAGGGAAAATATCCCTCATTCGTTGAATATATCTCACCAACATTCTGACCGTTTTAATGGTAAGGTGACCTGAAAATCCTAAAGCATCAGTCACTTCAACTATTATAAAGCCTGCAAAGGCGGCTGGGAAATAACATAAAGCCTGCAAATACAAATGATGGGACAATCCCCTGTACATAGAAACCCCGATAGTTGACAAATGAATGGCTAAGATTAACTATAGAAAACACTATATAACCAAAGGATTTCCCAAAAGGAGGAGGGGGGCCAAAAAGAAAAAGAATGGACGGAGCATAGATGTCAATGAGAAGAAAAGTAGATCCTCGGGAGGGGCCGAGGACAATTATATTTCACAAACACTTAACCAAAGTTATGAATATCCCCAAAAACACTTATTCAAAATCGATATAAAGCCTCTTACTAATATTGAACCAGATTCATGACCTTTATCCTCATAGAAACTACTCAATAAAGTCATTTTGTTATTACCCAAGTTGGTCTCACATCATTCGTCGTTCGTATTGTTGATGCCTAGCCCGTATACCTACATCTCTACAAATTTCATCGTTAAGGGTCCGTTACAAATTGAGTCCCTACAATTGGCGCCCACCATGGGGCGGACTTGTGTATTGGCAGTGCGACGGCTAAAAAAAAAAAAAAAAAAAAATCAAGCAAGGGCAGATACAGATCTATACAGTTTTCAGCGACAGTATTCATCCAGAAGTCTACAACAACAAGAAATAAAAGTATACGAAAAAGAAAAGAGACAATATGCAAAGCAGGTCTGACAATATGCAAAGCAGGTCTACTTCTTTATTAATATACAAAAATTCATTACATCTCTTACAAGTGATGCCCAGGGGGCTTGTTCTAAAGCTAACCACAAGCGTAGAAAGTAAAGCTGGTTGAGGAACAAAAGACAAAAAAAAAAGGGGCAAGTGAAAGAAGAGATGAAGAACAAATAATAGAAAAGAAGTGAAGGACGAGAGGAGGAAAGAAGAGAAAGAAGGCTGGATGAGAAGCAAGAGAAGAGGAAAAGAAAAGAGGAAGGCTCGTTGAGGAGCAAAAGAAAAAAAAGAAAAAAGAGAAAAGAGGGAAGAAGAGCTACATAGGAGGTGGAAGAGGTCGCGGCACAGGACGGCTCCACTTCTGGGTTCCGCCTGATTTTCCTCCCACCCCTAATGCAGCCGGCTTGGAGGGTCAATGACCCATACCCAAGGGAAGGTGGTTACGTTCTTCCAGGATCCTCCTCCAGACGGCGAGGAGGGTTCCTCCTTTGGTTAGGTTGAAAAGAAGGAGAACCTTTGGATTTCCCCTACTCCAACCCCAATGTGACGTCCAGGGTCGGAGTGCCATCCTCGGCTCCTGACAGGGGCTGTGCATCCCCAAGATCGCCCTTTCCAAGGGCCAACTCATTTGAATGGGCTCAAACGGCTATGTTTGGCAGAGCCTTTTCGGGGTGATATTTTTGGGAGAAATTTGAGATGGATGTTTGTCAAGTGTGAAGGAGAAGGTTGCCCTGGAAACGCCTTATATAGAGGGCGGAATATTGATGAGGGCTAATCCACAATAAATCCCAGGGAGAGATTTCCGGAGGCAATAATTCCGCTCCAAGTTCTAAGGGGCCTATCAACCGTTAGATCCTCATAAATCCACGGCTAGCATTAATGAGGAGGCGCCTCATTAAACGAGAAGACACCGAAGTGTCAGAACACGTTACCCGGACAACCCAGGAGACGCCTCGTAATCAGAAGGGTCTCATCAAACGAAGAGGCAAAACACGGTAAGGTCTTATCCTCCACCAACTCCAGCATTTATTATTATTATTATTATTCTGCTTGAAAAGTGTAATTATTTAATGCTTATTGTAAAACACGGCAAGAATTAAAACGGCTACGGATAAATAGATACTTCAGATGATTAAACAAGAAAACTAGGTACTGGACAGAACCAAGGCATTGCATGGTCCTCGGACCCAAGCCTCTGGGGAAACCAGATACTTCAGATGAATAAAATGAGAAAACTAGGTACTGGACAGAACTAAGGCATTGCATGGTCCTTGGACCCAAGCCTCTAGGGAAACCAGATACTTCAGATGAATAAAATGAGAAAACTAGGTACTGGACAGAACCAAGGCATTGCATGGTCCTCGGACCCAAGCCTCTGGGGAAACCAGATACTTCAGATGAATAAAATGAGAAAACTAGATACTGGACAGAACTAAGGCATTGCATGGTCCTCGGACCCAAGCCTCTGGGGAAACCAGATACTTCAGATGAATAAAATGAGAAAACTAGGTACTGGACAGAACCAAGGCATTGCATGGTCCTCGGACCCAAGCCTCTGGGGAAACCAGATACTTCAGATGAATAAAATGAGAAAACTAGGTACTGGACAGAACCAAGGCATTGCATGGTCCTCGGACCCAAGCCTCTGGGGAAACCAGATACTTCAGATGATTAAACAAGAAAACTAGGTACTGGACAGAACCAAGGCATTGCATGGTCCTCGGACCCAAACCTTTGGGGAAACCAGATACTTCAGATGAATAAAATGAGAAAATTAGGTACTGGACAGAACCAAGGCATTGCATGGTCCTCGGACCCAACCCTCTGGGGAAACCAGATACTTCAGATGATTAAACAAGAAAACTAGGTACTGGACAGAACCAAGGCATTGCATGGTCCTCGGACCCAAGCCTCTAGGGAAACCAGATACTTCAGATGATTAAACAAGGAAACTAGGTACTGGACAGAACCAAGGCATTGCATGGTCCTCGGACCCAAGCCTCTGGGGAAACCAGATACTTTAGATGATTAAACAAGGAAACTAGGTACTGGACAGAACCAAGGCATTGCATGGTTCTCGGACCCAAGCCTCATGAGGAAACCAGATACTTCAGATGATAAAACGAGAAAGCTAAGCACTCGACAAAACTTAAACATTCCATGGTCCGAAGCCTCAGGCCAGCAGGAAGAACATTTCCTCATAAAAACTAAGTGTTAAGAAAAACCAGGGTCTTGCATGGTCTTCGGACCCAAGCCTATCCATCCTCGGGCGACCCTTTGCGCAAAAAGAAAGCTGCAAAAACAGCTGAAGTAGCGATAACACTGACGATAAGGTGGAACCCAACAGGCCGAGAAGATGCACCGAGAAAGTCAAAATCCTCCTCCCTGCCCAAGGGGACGTGCAGCAGAATTTTGAGGGGCTATTGTGGGGCCCTATTGCACTAATCACGCTGGCCCACTACATGCGGCTCAAGGCCCGCGCCGAGGATAATGTAAAGGCCGAGGACAATGGGAAAGGGCCCAGGTCATCCAAAGGCCTCACGGAGGATGACCCGTTCTCGGCACACCGACTTCACTAAAGGGAAAATATCCCTCATTCGTTGAATATATCTCACCAACATTCTGACCGCTTTAATGGTAAGGTGACCTGAAAACCCTAAAGTATCAGTCACTTCAACTACTATAAAGCCTGCAAAGGCGGCTGGGAAATAACATAAAGCTTGCAAATACAAATGATGGGACAATCCCCTGTACATAGAAGCCCCGATAGTTGACAAATGGATGGCTAAGATTAACTATAGAAAACACTATATAACCAAAGGATTTCCCAAAAAGAGGAGGGGGGCCAAAAAGAAAAAGAATGGACGGAGCATAGATGTCAATGAGAAGAAAAGTAGATCCTCGGGAGGGGCCGAGGACAATTATATTTCACAAACACTTAACCAAAGTTATGAATATCCCCAAAAACACTTATTCAAAATCGATATAAAGCCTCTTACTAATATTGAACCAGATTCATGACCTTTATCCTCATAGAAACTACTCAATAAAGTCATTTTGTTATTACCCAAGTTGGTCTCACATCATTCGTCGTTCGTATTGTTGATGCCTAGCCCGTATACCTACATCTCTACAAATTTCATCGTTAAGGGTCCGTTACAAATTGAGTCTCTACACATATAAACCTTCATTAAGCTGTGCATCGCATGGAAATAATACTAGTAGAAGAATATACTTATTTTTCTCTTGTTTGATTTGCAGAGACAAGAGAAATGAAAAAATTAATATAGTTTTTTTTTTACCTACTTCTATACCCTTATGAAGTGGGAAGGGAGGAATGAAACTACATTCCTCCAAAATTGACATTTCAAGAGCTATTAAAAGTCAAAATTAGCTAGTATTTTTAAATGGAGTTTTCTCTCCATAATTTTGCCCAATTTGGGTGGATAAAAAAATGTGGGTCGGGGGATTTAATTTCCTCCACTTTTATACCATTTTCTTTCTCACAAAGCAGCCAAATAGAGGAAATGCTAGGGACAATTTTTAGACATCTGCCAAAGAAAGAAAGTCTTTAACCGTAATGTCTTAATTTTGGAATTTTTAATTTTTTTTTTTTTATGACTAATGCTAGGTACACAGCAAAATATCATGGCATTCTTAAATTAACAGGTCAATTTGATTTTTTTGTTATGTTAATTTGGGATTGTTGTGAATTTTTGTTTTAACAATAAAATTACTCATTTTTATAATAAAAGCTAAAGCACATTAAATTTTATATTTGAACAAAATTTTTAAACAATAATATTCTATCTAATTTTAATATTCGGTATACTTGCACATTTATGTTTAAATTAAATATAATTTCATTTTTTGTAGTTTATCTCTATTTTTAATGTTTAATCCAAAGGTTGAACCAATGATCCGTTCGTTGAGCTAGTGAACTACCATGTCACTCTCTTAATAGTTTGATTTTCAGTTCAGTTTTGTAGTTTGTGATGCACTGATGTCGAAGTCTGAAGAAAACACACATGAAACTCCCTTTAATGGACATAAACTAAATTGTTAATTTCTAGTAGTAAATCTCGAATCCATGAGAGGTTCCTTAAATCCACAAGGTGATAAACTGGAATCCACTAGAGAAAGATTTTGACAAAACGTCAGTATTTTTATTGATAATAATATATGAATAATGTTTACAGACTTAGAAGCCTAATTAAGGGCTTTGTAAAATTTGATAGATAAGAAAATATATTCTAAAATAAGTCTTAATTAATACCTAACCATAACAGGAACCAAATTTGACCTAAAAAGCATTAAACGTACCTTAAAACAAAGAAATAAATGCCCTAAACCTAAAATAACGAAAATTACATAAAAATAGCAAAAATAATAAACTACAATAATTAAATAGTAAATTGTGTCCTACATTATGCACATTGCAAATAATCTCGTAGTTTAAAAGATTAGTTACCCACTTATTTGGACAAAATGATACATATTGCAAATGCTTACATAATTTATGGATGCCATACACAGTTGTATATGTGTGTATATATAAATTTGCTATTATCTTGTAAAATTTTCATGTTTTGTCTTTTTATTCATACTCTTTAGCTTAAAAAGAGTAAGAGGTTGCTTTTTATCATCATTCTAAGACACCAATTGGTTCTTAGTGTAAGTGGGGCTAGAACTCTAATTCTTTTATTTGACAACAAGAAACTATGTCAATTGAACTAATTGGAGGCCACCAAAGTTTAGGGCATTTGAATGTACAATATTCATATGTAAATCAAAATGAATACTTGCCGGTGGAAAATGGTTTATATACCTTTTTATTATCATTCTCACCTAACTTAATATGCAGCAATTGCTGCATACTGGTATGTAGCAAATCCTCTCCTATATGTGTTTGTACTCCTATGGAAGACTAAATAAAGCAAGCGAGGGGAAGGTGGGACAACAACATTAATGATACACAAACAAATTGACAAAATATTAATGATACACAAACAAATTGACAAAATGGTGGGTATTTGCATTTTTATGGAAGAGTAATGAGAGCAAGTGAGGGATTGGTGGGACAACAACATTAATTATACACAAACAAATTGACAAAATGGATAAGTACCAATGTTATTAATTCTGTTTCGGACACCATTTCAGTTTGTCCAATGAAACGGGATATTTTGGTACCAGTCTATTTCAGGGCACCGTTTTAGAGTGTTTAGGGGTTCCTAATATATACTTTATTCTTATACACCATAAGAGTATCAATTTAAAGAAGTGTTACTTTTATATAAAATAATGAATTTAATTTAATTTTTTTATAATTTTTTTTAAATAAAATGAGATTTAAAAAATATTATTTATAATTTTATTCAGATTTTAAATAAGATTTTTAACTCATTATTTACTTATGGCAATCTTGTAAATAAAGAAGAATATAGGATTATTTCTTAAGAAGGAAATTTCCTTACTCCATCCACTATCGAAAAATCTTGTATGAGACAGGCTCATAAGACCCATGTCTTACTGACATGTGGGTCTCACTTGTGTGGGACACATATGTCAGTGAGACATGGGTCTCATGAGCTCGTCTCAGGAGCTCGTCTTAGGAGATACTTTCTCCTCCACCACTCACAAACAAATTTCTTCCTCACATTCTCACACCAAGGAAGCAATGCTAGGATCTCAAATTCATTCTTTCATACTTTTACTCGTCATCATTTTACGGTAGCATGAGCTCTCTTTTCTTCTCCTTCTCACCATCTTCTTCTGCTTCTTCTTTTTCATGTCCTTCGTGCCAAAGTGAGACAACGATCAAATAATGAGAAGCGCAAATACAAAAAGAGAAGGACATGCTAAGGTTCAACTCATTCAAGAAGGCCAATCTCACTCTGGGCAAACAATGAATTTTGGCCAAAATGTGCCAAAATTGACTGGAATGGATGAAATGAGCCAAAATGGGGCAAAATTGAATCCGAGGTGGAATAGAGAGTATTACATTTACGATTTGCATGCCGGTACGAGAAATTCTGGCCATTCCGACCGGAACGGAATGAAATTCAGAACATTGATAAGTACCAAAGTGCAACTTTCTTTTTTAGAAAAAGGTAATAGTAATAGTTTAAGCTTGTTCAGTAAATCTGTAAACGTTTTTCCCTACAACGTAGCAAACCAATGACAACATACTATCATATAATTAAAATAAAAGCAATTTAGAAACAATTTAGCTACTTTTTTTTTTCTCTTATAGGCATGTAAATTTCACATAAAAATTATTTTGATTAGTTTTCACTAAATATTATTAGTTATAAACTAAATATATATTTTTTTATTTATATTTAAAATTATAAAATTGTTAATTAAATAATTATAATGTCACCGGTTTGACCATCGGTCGGACCATAAAACCAAGAGCTAGTCATCTTTTCGGTTCTTTATCCATTCTAGTTTTTAAAACCATGATTAGGTGGTGTAATATTAGTTAAGAAAAGTATAGGGACACACATTTTACCACAACTTACACATGTATCAAGTGGTAATTGCATTACTTTTCATTAAGTACCAATGATTGACAAATATGTAAGTAATGTATTGATCTAATCACAAGCTGACACATGTGTAAGTTGTGATAAAGTATATAACAAAATGTGTGGTCGTAAAAGAATTGACAATTACACGAGAGGTAATATCCCAATTCATATATATATATATATATGTGTGTGTGTGTGTGTGTGTATAATAAACATAATTATCAATAAACAATATCTTTTATTACAAGACCGAACCATAGTTCTATTTATTTAAGCAAATTCATGCATGATGACCACACGATGTCCATAACTTCAACTATTACGTACTATACGTACACACATAAGACATCTTAAAATATACAAATAAACATTACATAAAGGTTGGGACAGCAATTTTTGCCTGACTTGTGGATACCTGGCCTGGCTCGACCCTAATGGGCCAGAATTTACCCGGTCCGATTAGGAATAGGGTTGGGTCTGGGTTTTATAAAAAAAAAAAAAAAAAAAAAAAAATCTGAAACCTGACCCAAAACCCGGCTCAAATATAACTCGGTTACTCTAAAATTACAAAGAAAACCCCTATATATATGGCTATAACTAACCCTAAGTCTAAGCCCCTCATTTGTTCAACAGTAGCTCACACCTCCTTCAGTCCCTCCTCACCCTCACTCCCTCATTTCAGCTCATTCAGTCACGCCTTGCCTCCTCACCCTCACTACCTCACAAAAGCACACGACCTCACTCACTCTCAGTCACTGCCTCGCACACACGGCCTCACTCACTTTCAGTCACTGCCTCATGCACACGGCCTCACTCACGCAGTCATGCCTCGCCTCCTCACCCTCACAGCCTCACAAAAGCACACAACCATTTGCCGTAGCCACGCTCTTCCTCAGGTACACCTTAAGCTTTTTCTATAACTGATTAACTGTAGGCTATAGTGACCACTGTTCGATTTTTGAACTCTTGACTAATGATCTCACTCCATCAGTTACAGAATCAACTGAGGCTGTCGCAAATTTGGGTTTCATGTATTTTGCAACCAAAGGGTCTCTATGTCAAAATAATGAATGAAACTTTACAATTTGGTGGACTCTGTTGATGAAGAAAGGCAAATAAGAAATCAGAACTTGGGATGTGACCTTGATTCATATTTTATATTTTGTTAGAAAAAATCAGAACTTGGGTTGTGGTCTTTATGTAAAATGGTTGTGCATATTCAAATTTTATAATTTAGTTGAAAAATCACAAGATGGGATGTGATCTATATGTAAAATGGCTGTGCAGATAGTTGTAGAGATACATGTTTGAATGTAGGCAAAAATAAATTTAGGCTTCAATTCTTTTTTTTTTGGTTGGGCCACGATTTGGGCTGCGAATGGGCCCAAATCTGGCAAGGCTTAACGGAGCCCGCGAGGCCCACGGGGCCTGGCTGGGGCTGGTATGGGCCCCGGGAAAAAAAACCGCTTAGTAAACAGGCCGGATTCGGGCCGCAGGTCTTGGCCCATGGGTTGGGTCTAGGTATGGAAAAACCCAGCCCGAATCTAACCCGTTGCCATTCCTACATAAAGGCAGATATCTACTTCTCCAAAGGAATTGTGCTAGCCTTGTCATGTTCAGTGCTGAGCCTGAGGAAGAAAATTAGACTAAAGAGTGGTTAAAAAGGACACCTAACGAAATTAAGAATATTTAACAAAATAAAAATTCATAATTCCATTTCCATGTACCAAATGGTTAGTACCTGAAAGCGGGCCTTTCATAATTCAATAACCACTTTGGGATCTGCCTTTGTTGGTTTATAAGCATCAATCTTGTTTAACTCCTGCACAAGGATTGACATGAATAATTACCATTAATCAAGTACCAAAACTCTCATACATTAGGGACTCAAACCTACTTCAAAGCCATGTTTAAAGAGAAAGAGAATCTAAAATATAGATATAGCACGTGCAAGTATGGCCCACCGTAAGCTAATTTCTGGTCAACTCTAATCTATTTTTCTCTACTACCTCTCAGTCCAAATGGACCAGTAAAGATTGCTGACTTGAAAGAATTAAATTTTAACCAAATAGGAGAGATAATTAATATTCTAATTTGTAAATTCAAGACCATTAGAACTAGCAGTCACCATACATCGCATTTGTTTTTAGTTACCTCGATCCACCTAGCAAGTTTAGGCCTTCCTGTGGTGATATCATAATTCCACACGGTTGAAAATAAGATTTGGAATCTTTCAATAAACGGGATGCAAGCTATATCCACCTGAAGATCACATGTAGTTTCAATCAATATTACTGGTTTGCACTTCCCAACACAGCACCAACGATAAAAAAAAAAATAACATAGTTAACTTACCAAACTGAACTCATGACCAAGGTGTAGAATATGGCTTGAATTAGGAGTTCGACTTCTTGTTGGATTTGGATAAGGAAGGAATTTTATTCATTTTGGGTTACTGTTGTTTGAAATTATCAAGTTTTATTAGAAGTTTTGTCTACCACTTGATTTTGGGTTCTATTTGGAATATGAGTGATTCTCCTTTTGTGTGTGGAAAAGGAGTCTAGTCCTTCTTGGTTTTGGATATACTAGCCGATTCAAGTCTCCTATATAAGTATAGTGCTATTACGAAAAATGAGAGAGAGAGAGAGAGAGAGAGAGAGAGAGAGAGAGAGAGAGAGAGAGAGAAAGAAGAGAGTGTGTGTGAGAAAAAGGCTTTCTCTTCATTTGGTTATTTGATATTTGTGGGTTGCAATTTGGAATTGTGAGAGAAGTTTGTTACCGCTTGGTTTTGGTTTTGCGGTTTGGTGATTTGCTCTCTTTTGATGCGTTGGAACTTTTGGATTTGATTTGGGGCTCTCTCTTTGGTTTGTGCGCAATTGGTATTTGATATTCGTATTTGGTATTTGTGAACCTTTGGTTCTTTGGTTCGTATTTGGTTCTTTGGTTTTATATTTGTGGGAGAGAGTTATTTGGGTGTATTTGAGATTTGGGTTTGTGAGAGTACCTCTACACCAATTTGTATTATCCCAAATTTGTTATAGTGAAATTTGTTCGTCGACACCCGTGGATGTAGGCTATTGCCGAACCACGTAAATCTTAGTGTTTTGTATCTATTTTCTTTTGGATTAATTTTCTTCGTTCCTATTGTTAGTTTGGAGATTTTTCACAAGCCTAAAATATTTTCACAATCAATCTTGGTAATTTGAGCTTCTGCTATTTTACAACAAATTGGTATCAGAGCCAAGGTTTGCTACCTAGGCTTTTTGGATTTGTTCCCTTTGGAGATTTTGGTGATTGGTTCGTGAATTTGATTTTTAGGGAGAAAGATGTTAGGTGATTTCTCTACAAAATCTTCAAAGGATTCCTTTGGAAAAGCTTTGTCAGAATCTTCTGCAAAACCTTTGGCAGTTAGGACGATGGTTTCTAATGCCAAATTTGAAGTAGAGAAATTTGATGGAACGAATAACTTTGGCATGTGGCAATGCGAAGTTATGGTGTCTTGGTCCAACAAGAGTTGGATATTACTTTGGAAGACAAACCTGAAGGGATGTTAGACAAGGATTGGGAAAAGATTAATAGACAAGCTTGTTGCACTATTCATTTGTGTTTAGCCAAGAATGTTAATTTTGGTGGTGACATGGTGATTAAACCTTTGCACAAGTTCAAGCGTTGCTTGGACTTGTATGGTATTTGCAATTTGAATTAGCCCGTAGGGGCTTTGGTGTTGGCGATGGAGAAATTTTGTTTGTGGTGATATGCACTTTGATTTGGACTCTTATTGGGATTTGGCACCATCTTTGTGTGCATTTGTCGTCCATTGGTGTATTTGGAAGTGGTTTTTGATAATTTGCACTTTGTTTGTTGAAAACTCTAATTTATTGAGCGCTTTGCATTTGTGGTTTGGGAGATGTCTTGTCAAGGTGGAGACTTGTTAAGGATTTGTATTTGGTGGTCTGCAAATTTTGTTTGTGAGGCTTGATGGAATTCAAGCCAAGGTGATGATTTGTAGAATATGGCTTGAATTAGGAGTTCGACTCATTGTTGGATTTGGATAAGGAATGAATTTTATTCCTTTTGAGTTACTGTTATTTGAAGTTATCAAGTTTTATTAGAAGTATTGTCTACCACTTGATTTTGAGTTCTATTTGGAATAGGAGTAATTCTCCTTTTGTGTGTGGAAAAGAAGTCTAGTCCTTCTTAATTTTGGATATACTAGCCGACTCAAGTCTCCTATATAAGCGTAGTGCTACTACGGAAAATTAGAGAGAGAGAGAGAGAGAGAGAGAGAGAGAGAAAGAAGAGAGTGTGTGTGAGAAAAAGGCTTTCTCTTTGTTTGGTTATTTGATATTTGTGGGTTGCAATTTGGAATAGTGAGAGAAGTTTGTTACCGCTTGGTTTTGGTTTAGCGGTTTGTTGATTTGCTCTCTCTTGGTGTGTTGCAACTTTTGGATTTAATTTGTGGCTCTTTCTTTGATTTGTGCGCAATTGGTATTTGGTATTTGTGAACCTTTGGTTCTCTGGTTCGTATTTGGTTCTTTGGTTTTATATTTGTGGGAGAGAGTTATTTTGGTGTATTTGGGATTTGGGTTTGTGAGAGTGTCTTTACACCAATTTGTATTATCCCAAATTTGTTATAGTGAAATTTGTTCGTTGTCACCCGTGGATGTAGACTATTGCCGAACCACATAAATCTTGGTGTTTTGTGTCTATTTTCTTTTGGATTAATTTTCTTCGTTCCTATTGTTAGTTTGGAGATCTTTCACAAGCCTAAAATATTTTTACAATCAATCTTGGTAATTTGAGCTTCCGCTATTTTACAACACAAGGAAAAAAGGCCCATCATCAAATTTGTGAAGAGCATTCTCCAAGTGGTCAAAGTCAAGACCTGATGCAAATTTAAGGTATTCGTGAGCTCAGCTTCTATACAAAATGGTGTCAAGACTCAAAGAGGCAGTAAGTTTTAAATCTTACAAGCTTCTTTAACTGTGTCTCCTTTGAATGATTTGTAAATTGTCTTGTTGATCAAGGAATCAGTGAAGGCTATAAATTCTTCAGCAAACTGTTTTTTAGCAGGATCCTACAGTCACATCATAACTTTAGTCAAATTCCAATTAAGAGGTAAAGAGCTTTTAAGAAGGGCACGATGAGTTATGCAAATCTTACATCGGGGAGAAGAGAAGGCCCTTCAAAGTTGCTGTCTACATATATGTTTAATCAAATCAAGGCTCTCCACAATGATTTTGCCATTGTGTTCCAATGTGGGTACCTGTTAATTTCAAGATATTGTTGGTCAATCAAGAAAATGAAACTGCTCAATCAATTATATATGCACTAGATAGGCATATTTTTTTTAAAAAAATATCACCTTGTTTTCATGGTAGTCTTTCTCTTTGTACCAAGCAGGCCTGTTTTGAAGGTCAATTGGAACTAATTTATTCTTGTCATTTAATCCCTGCAGCCCAAAATATTCACCAGCAACATAATTATTAAGTCAAAAACAATCCCAAGAAAAGCGAAAGGACAAATGATCCCAGAAGGGCTAATTTGGGTTTGTCTTATTATTGAAATTAGAAGCTAGTATCGGACAACTTAAGAGGAAGTCTAGAAATGAAAACAAAGAGGACAAGAAGTCAACCTTATAGTTCCTGGTGATCCACACACCGCTGTGCAAATAGGCATGCATAATTGGTGTACAACCTTTGAAAAAACAAAAACAGGTCCAGGTTCACTTTAGCATATAAAACATTCTAAGAGCATTCACAGCAGTGGAGCTATAATGCTATAATACTAAAATTTAGCTTTAAAATCACAAAAAAAAGCTTACAGCAATGGAGCCATACTTATAAATTATAGATGAATTGCTACAGTGCACATCTATAGATAGATGTGCACTATAGCACACAGCTAAAAAAAAAACTTATTTTTTTATTATCTTCTCTCTTTTCTCACATTAATAAAACATTTCCTTCTCTCTCTCTCTCTGTCTCTCCGGCTTCTCCTTTCTTCCTCAAAAATTTTTTTTTTTCCCTCATCGCCGGCTTCTCCTTTCTTCTTTCTTCCACTGCCCAGCGCCGACAACGCCGACCCAAGCCCCCCACCCAGCGTCGGCCCAAGCCCCTGCCCAGCGCCGACCCAACGCCGACCCAAGCCTCTACCCAGCGTTGACAACGCTGACCCAAGCCCCTACCTAACGCCGGCCCAAGCCCCTTCCTAGCGCCGACCCAACGCCGACCCAAGCCCCTGCCCACGCCGTCGATCCACGTCGATCCACGCCATTCGATCCACATCAATCCACGCCGTCGATCCACTGGCTATGGAAGTGGAATGATGTTTGATTTTTTTTTTTTTTTCCATGGACTTGATGGCTGTAGTGGTGGGATGATGTTTGATTTTTTTTTCTTCTGTGGGTTTGATGGCTGTGGTGGTGGAATGATGTTTGATTTTTTTTTTCTTATACGAGTTTGATGGCTATGGTGGTGGCGATGGTGGTTGTTGTGGCTATGGTTTGGTGGTACGGTGTTTGATTTTTTTTTCCTGTGGGCTTGGTGGCTGTGGTGGTGGATTGGTGACTATGGTTGTTTGGTTTTATTTTGTTTGTGGGTTTGGTTGTGGTGGTGGTGGTGGTAGTGGTGGCTGTGGCTGATTGTAGAGGTGGCCGGTTGTGATCGGTGCTGGGAAGTTTATTGGGTTGTAGGATATATTATTTTATTGTAGGGGTATATTATTTTATTTTGATGTTTATATTATTTTATTGTGTTGATAGTTAAAATAGATCCACTGCTGCAGCAAGTATGTAGTTATAATAGATAAAGTAATTTTTGGTGGAGCTAAAAAGCTAAATTTTTAGCTCCACTGCTGTGAATGCTAGCATTCATTGCAGTGGTGCTAAGTAACTATATTGCTATTTTTAGCACCACCAATCATAAAAGTGGAGTTGCAGCAGTGAAGTTATAGCCAAAAAATTTGGCATCTCAGCTACAGTGCACAGCTAAAGATAGCTGTGCAAGTTTCTCAAAAAAAAAAAAAAAAAGTTTTCTCAAAAAAAAAGCTGTGCACTGTAGGTCAGAGGTAAAAAAAAAAATATTTTATTTTATTTTGTGTTCACACTGATGGTTAGAATTTTTTAATTTTTTTTTTCTTTCTCCTTCTTTCCCATTTCTACCCATTGCTCCTCTCTCCCCTCAGTCGGTCCTCACACTCTTCATTTCTTCTCGTTGCAAGCTTCAATTCCTCCTCTCTCCGCCGACCCAAGCCCCTGCCCAGTGCCAATTGATCTCTTCGTTCTTCACCCCTATCTCTATGCTATCTCATTTTTCCTCTACTCTGTTTCTCATCTTTCTCCATCTCAAACACCAAGACCCATGATCACTGGTGCTAGGTTTTGATTTTGTCGCCATGATTGACAAAACAACATTGTCGCCATGACTGGGTTTTATGTTGATAGGTTCTATTTTTATTTTGATGAATGAGTTTTGATTTTGTTGATGGTTGATGAATGGGGTTTGTTGATGGTTGATGAATGGTGGCTGGGTTTCTCTGGTTTCGTGGCGGCTTTTGGCTAATTTGATGGTTGATGATGGGTTCTATTTTTATTTTAATGAATGAGTTTTGATTTTGTTGATGGTTGATGAATGGGGGCTAGGTTTCTTTGGTTTCGTGGCTGATGGTTTCATGGGTTTCTCTATCTTTATGTTGATGGTTGATGGTTGATTTGTGTGGTGGTTTTTGGCTAATTTGGATTTTTGGCAGTGGTTGTGGGTGGTTGTTCTTGACTTGCTAGTTGTTGTTGGGTGGTTGTTCTTGGTTGGCAGTGATTGTGGATTGTGCGGTTTGTGGTGTTTTTTTTTTTTTTTTTTTTTAGTAAGATGTATTATTTTATTGTAGTAAATATATTATTTTATTGTGATATTTATATTATTTTATTGTGTTAAAAGTTAAAATAGATCCACTACTGCAGAATGTTTTATAAAATGAGTAGGTAAAATGGATAAAATAATTTTTTTTAATACCAAATAGCTAAAAATATAGCTCCTGAGATGCTCTAACAAAGACATAAAATAAAGACAGTAAATCGGACAGAAACAAAAACAGAAGTAGTCCCCAAAAAAATCCAAACAAAAAGGGAGAGAGAAGAGTGAACCTCGTAGTTCCATCAAATAGAGGAGGTTGTTCAGAAGTGGCATCCAAAGGTGTGGGAAGATGCTCGTTCACGGTCCTGCACAACCCACATAACAACACATTAGCAAACAATCTTAGTCTTGCCACAAATGAAGAAACAAAAAAAAAAAAAAAAAAACAGCTGAGAAATGACATTTTTGTGGTGAACTTTGAATTCTGAGACACTTACGCAGCAGCCATTGATGATGGGTTTTGTTGTTGTTTGAAGAGTTCCTTGGTTTCTGCTTCTATTGTTTTTAATCTGATGCTCACTGTAGTGTATGGCTACCCATTATATAGAAGTATTCTGACCGTGAAGTCGCGAGCAGTGACGAAATGTGAGAGAGCGTGCGCATTGGTGCCAAAGAAATCTATATAAAATTCTTGACCACTTGCAATCCAACCATTTTGCTTCATAAATTTCAAATTTTGCACCATAAATTTATAAAATCTAGGGTAAAATATTATTTTAGTTCGTATACTTTACTAAAAGTTTATTTTTTATCCCTAAACTGTTAAGAAATTCATTTTCCGTCTCTCAATTATTAGAAAGTTCTTTTTCAAAAAAACTATTGAAAAGTTTATATCTCATCCCGAAAAACAATTTTTGGTTAAAATTGAGAGACCAATATAGTATTTTACCTTAAAATCTAATAAAATCATTTAATTTAATTTTTTATCATGTTCAATATTTTGTGGGATGAACTAATTGTTTTTCCTCAATTTTTTTTTAACATTCCATTAATTGCTTCAATCTCTCTCTATCTCTCACACGCGCACACTTACACGCACACATGTGATTGATCACATCACTTGCTAGTGATAAAGCTGATGAACTCAAAGATTCACTAGCAATTGAGAGTGCCTTCTTTATAATTTGACTAATATTCGCGATTGGGAGAAATCGATCTTACTCGCAAATATTCGCGAGTGAGCATTCTGATTGTTGCTCTTGTCGTGACTGCCCCTGTCATTGATTAAATTTCAAAGCTTTTGTAGTTATTGAATAACACTGTCAGACATTATCTTATAACATTTACTTTATTATCCAAATTAATATCAAAATTATATTGTTTTCTAGTTTTAAAAAATATCTAAATTAAATGACAAATTAATTTTAAATTATATGTTAATTATAAAATTGTTGTGGTTTCTTACGGACACTATAAATATCCTCATAATTTAAAGGGTTAGCCACCCACTAATTTTTTAATTTTATGGTACATATTGCAATTGCTTAGAAAATTTAAGATAAATAATTTTTTTTTTTTTTTTTTGAGAAGAAGATTAATAGTTATAACTCTATATCTTGACTATTTTATCGCTAAAATACACAATCTTTTACATACATTACAATATTCTATCATCTTGTAGAATTTTTATGCTTAATTTTATTTATTCATACTTTTTAGCTTAGAAAGAGTATTGATAATATAAATAGTAATAAAAATTATATATAACATTTAACAATACAAGGTTAGTGAATCCAATTTTTATAAGTTCATCAACAAAAATAATTTTATCTAATTAACTCAATAATATATTTTTTTTACTATGATTTAGTTATTAATTATTAGTATAGATTTGTGAATGTGTAAAATAGTCTTGGTGTTTACTATATGTAGGAAAAAATAAATTAATATAGTAATTCATGAAGGAGATCAAGCTTGTTCGACCGAAAAATGAATCGAACTTGAAAATGTAATACATTTTAGTTATAAGCTCAAACTTGGCTCATGTTTGAAATAAAAATAAATAAGCAATTTTGAATTTTTAATAATTATCTTGACTTGGCTTGTTTACCACTCTACCCATTCCACTATAATCTTTTTTGGTTTTGGTTAATTAAGTCACAAAAATTTAATACATAGTCAAATTCTTTTTACTGCATATCAATTTTTTTTTTTCACAATTGTAGAAAGATTAGCGTTAGAGCATTTGCATTAGCTTATGTAAAAATTACAGCTTTATAAATCCTCACCTTTTTTTTAAAATTTTTATTTATTTATTATAGTTATACTTTCGTCAACTTTCAACAAATAAACATTCGATCAAGAAAAAAAAAAAAAAAAAAAACTAATCCAAACGTAAGTGTTGCGGAAAAGTAGGATATGGAAGTATGCTTCCATATAAAAATAAATTTAAGTGCAATTTGTAAAGTTGTGCCCTCATTAAACAAAAAAAAAGAAGATATTTTTTCCACTAAATTTTAATTCCACGATTTATTAAAAAAATTGATGTTTGTTTTTAAGGATAAATCTATGTTTTTCAATGTATTAAAACTGCAAATAGGGTGTGTATTGTTTAAAGAACTTTGATGGTATTACTGTGTACCCTTGGCTTAATGGTCATTCTATGAGTATAAGTGTTTGTAGGGTGTGGAGGACAAGGGTCGGGGTTCAAGTTTTCAAGATAAAGTTTTACACACATATATACTTATATTAGGTTATAGTAGAATTTCTATTTTGTGTATATATATATATAAAACAACTTTGATAGTTGATCTTTTTTTTTTTTTTTTGAGGAAAATCGATAGTTGATCTTCAAAATGTAAATCTGAACGAATAGATGATGGTGAAAAATAGTTTATATATATATATATATGTATATATATTTTTTATCCTTCCCATGTATCTAAGGTATTTTTTTATTTTTATTGTTAGGAGTTTTGATTATGTTTGGAATTAAATTTTTACTCATTTAATGGTTCAAATGATATTTCTACTATTGCTTTGTGAAAGTACCATTTTACCATTGCTAATGAATTGACCATTAGTTGCAAAATGGAATGTCTACACACACACACAAAAAAATGTTGTCAAAATCATATTTTCATTTAAATTGCTCTTGAGATTACCAAATGTAATGATATGAAATCAAACCACAAATCAATGAAGAATGTTGATGTAGACATGAGTGGCCAGAATGGAAAGAACCAATTCAGGCCAAGTTAAACTCACTAGTAAAATGCAAAATATTTGGACTTAGTAGTCCCAAACACTTAAAAATGTAATGCCTTTTGCAAAAAAAAAAAATGCCTTTTATACTAAGACTTGACGTTAAGAAAATTTTAGCAACGAATCAAGGTAAGATTTATAATTAATTTGTGTAATTGTGAAATCATGATAATTCAAGATTCTAGAATTTTTATCATGGTTGTTTATAATCTAACAACATGAAGAAAACATTTTTACATGTGGTATCAGAGCTTGAGTTTTTGAATTATCATGATTTCACAACTACACAAATTAATTATAAAGCTTACCCTGATCCATTGTTGAAATTTTCTTAAGATCAAGTTTTAGTATAAAAGACACATAATTCTTATAGAATTTGTTTCTCTATCTTGACCCTCTTTTCTTTTTAACTATTCAGTGTCTGTAATGGGGTAGCTGAATGTCTGTTTTATATAGGTAGAGAGAGGACCAAATTCTTAGTATCTATAACTTCCACTTGCCTATCAAAGTTGGAGTTATTTAGAAAACTTACTTCTCCATTAACCAATGTTTTAAGGACATGTACCATCTTATTAAATCATAACACATGATGATGCCAAAATCATCAGTTGGGTCACTCGTCCAATTTGGAACTCTTGGTGATCTTGTAGGACCTGTGAGATAAAGAGAATTCACCGAAAAGACCACCGGGTTGTGCCCGGTGGGGGAGCCTCCGATGCTTAAGTTAGTATCAGCCCATATATTTTGTATATAGATAGTGTTTTGTAGTAGCTTTTGACATACCTTAGCAAATGGACAAATTGTCCCTTTTATAGATGACTTAGGTAGCTGTTGGACATAAATGAGGGTGATTATTACCCTAATTGTAACGTTCTTTGTCTTGATGAGAGGGTTTAAGGCCTTTGATGATCGTTATTGAATGTCTTGGGTAGTTACTTATCTATCTTTGATGGCCTACTAATGACGCAAAGATTGTCCATTAAGATAAACAACCTTAATAATTTTTATGGACTCATCAATTGCCCCCCATTCCCAAGTCTGATTTTGCTTTGTGCTAGTCAGACTCTGGGAATATTCTTGACTTGTTTAGATTCAAACTTCTTTATCTTCAACTACTTTCTCCTTCAAGAACGGTAGTATTTTTGCGACGACTTCTTAGTATCTGCCTTTTGAAGGTCTTTTTGGACGTTCGAGGGATTATAGCTTGATCTTGAAAGTGAGCTAATTTTTTTGGATGATCATTTTTTATCATTGCTGGAGAGTAAGGTAATTTCTTTGGGCGACCTGAGGAGCGAGGTGATTTCTTTGGACAACCATTTTTTATCATGGCTGAAGAGCGAGGTGATTTTTTTTGGACGACTATTTTTGATCACTTCGATGCTTCTTCTTTCATTCATTTTTTGGTTATCACGTTTGATATTCTTGATTTGTGTGTGACTTGCGTTTGTGTGAGAATCCTTGTCTGCTTACACTCGTCTAAGGGTATTTAGTCACTTAGCCACTTTTAGGTGACTTACATCCAGTTACAAAGTTTCGTCATTTGGACTTCGTCAGCGATTTACATCAGCTTATAGCAGAATCTTGTCCTTTTTTTTTTTTTTTTTGTTGACTTACATCCATTTAAGGAATCTTGTCACGTAGGCTTTGTTAGTTATTTACATTTGTCTTGGCAGAATTTTATCACTTAGCCATTTTTTGGTGACTTACATCCATTTAAGGAATCTTGTCACTTAGGCTTCGTTAGTGATTTACATCTGTCTTGGCAGAATTTTATCACTTAGCCAGTTTTTGGTGACTTACATCCATTTAAGGAATCTTGTCACTTAGGCTTTGTTAGTGATTTACATCCATCTTGGCAGAATCTTATCACTTAGCCATTCTTTGGTGACTTACATCCATTTAAGGAATCTTGTCACTTAGGCTTCGTCAGTGATTTACATCCGTCTTGGCGGAATCTTATCACTTAGCCATTTTTTGGTGACTTACATCCATTTAAGGAATCTTGTCACTTAGGCTTTGTCAGTGATTTACATCCATCTTAGTGGAATCTTATCACTTTTTGCTAGAAAGATTCCTTGATGCTATGTTGTTTGGGACCTTTTTGAGGTCATGTTGATATCTCAATCTTTTTATTGCTGGGATCTTCTCGACAAACTCTTCCCTTTTTAAGATGACGAGCTCTTCTCTTTTCAAAATTTTTTATGCTCAACATGATACTTCATGTCTAAGGCCTAGATCTCTTTTGCTTCAATTTTTTGAAGATGTAAAAATTAGGCCACGTTGTTGCCCCTGTTCAAACATGAAAAAGGCAGTTCTCGTTTGTTGACGACTATAGGAGTGGTCTATCATGATTGGAGCCTTTTTTTTTTTTTTTTTTTTGCATGCTTTGACAACTATGGTCATTGCTGTTTGTAATAGAAATTTCCTCTTCCTTCTTCTATAATTGTATGCTTAAGTCACTTCACTAATGCTAGCTGCATTTTGTTAGGAATGACAATGTACGAATATGCAATTCCTTGCTATACAATTATGGATGTCAGTTAACGAAATGCATTCCATATGAATCATAGAGAAGTATTCTGTGATATTTAAAAATTGAAGCTATTTGACTATAGGCTTGTTTTAAACTGAGCTTTGTTAGGTGCTTGCACCGTATATAATTTTGAAAGCAATTTAAAAAGATTTTGGTGAGTTGACAAAGACAGCATGAATTTATTGAGACTTAAACTCTTGACCATACGATAATCTAACATTTAAAATCTAAGAGACTTAATAGAATTTCTCGGATTCATGACGATGGAACATATGCTACTAATAATACAGTCATATTAGCTGTGATAATTGTAACAATTTTATAGCAATGTTTTCAACATGATTTATATGTACATATTTGTAGATAATCATGCAAGCTTGATATGCACTTAATTCTAATAAGATAATATTTGGCATGGCTAAATAAAAAGAAAGAAATTATTGAGTTACCTCGACAAGAGACTTTAAATGACGATACTATTATGTACATACCTTGATCTTTTCATTGTTGTAGCCTTCTTGACAAGCTTTAAGATCTTTTGTTAAGCTTAACATGCTACTTTCACGTTTGAGGCTTGAATCTTTTTTGCTTCATTCTTTTGAAGGTGCAAGGACTAGGGCATGTTGACTGTTTGTGGTTATAGTTCCTTCCTTTAGGGATGGAGGCTATCTTGGGGGCTTCTATTATTACTTCCTTTATTGTTTGATGGCACTAGTGAAATGACCCTTGCTTTTTGTCTCTTTGTTGAGACAGTGGCCTAGTTGGCCAATTTCTTTTCTGATTCTTCTCGAGCTATTCACTTGACTATTATGATCAACTGTCTAAAGTCTTGTCATTCTGCAATTTATACATGTACTTGCAAAGTGTTTCATTAAACACTTGTCATATGAGTAAAAGAGACCACTGGTAAGATTTTATAGGACGTTTTGCCTTTGCTCCAGTTTATTTTAAGGGGTGATCCCATTAGGGTCAAGATTGGCATGTGCATAAGATAAGATTCTTCCGAACACATGCCCAATTGGTTATGCATATACTACAATTTAAAAAGAGTACTTATGCTTGATACATGATCTATCATCATACTTTCACATTCAATAAATATTCAAGCTAAATTTTTAACACCATGTCTCTTACATATCATTGTGTGAGCCATTATATATCAAACATATAGCATACTGATATAACAATTATGTATCAAACATATAGCATACTGATATAGCATTTCTTCTTTTTTTTAAAGAAAGAAATATTCATGATGCTATGGAAAGATTCTAGGCTTTTTCATGATTTTTGGCCTTGGTACAAAATTACCTTATAGCAGTGTCGACAATTATAAATAGATAGAGATAAGGTGGTATGATGCTATCATGTCACATACCTTTGATCTCCTTTTTAGCAAGCTCTTCTTGATGAGTTCTCATTCTTAATCCTGTGGACTTGAGAGAGTATATGTACAATCGAGATAGTCTAGATACTCTAGTCTAGTTGTTGTACTACATGTATTCTTGTTGCGTAAAACATTAGGCTTGGAGCAACATTGTCAAGCAAGAAATCCTAAATGTTATTAACCACAAATATATAAAATTTGTTGTGGCTTATAGGTGGTTGATGCGTTCATAACGTAGTCTTTAGCATAGTATACTGTAGCATGTTTGCATAGCACAAATATGCATGTGCATAACATAAAGAAAATGTAATTTAATTCATACTGAGCACTAAAATAATGGCTCAATTTGTGAAAGTATGATGCTTAAATATATAGAGACCACAAAAGTTTTCATGAAACCATGTAGTGGATTTATGCATCAATTGTTAAAGCATGTTCGATAAGCAGACAAGTATACAAAAGGAAAACTCAAAACCCCAAACGCATACATAGCCAAAGATTTTGGTACAACATGTTATATCATGAGCTATGTAAACAACGCTGTCTCCTACTGTTGGTATCTTTTTCATTTAAAGAATTCATATGGATATAATCTGATACTATTTTGAGAGCAGATTGTATGATGACAATTCGAAGCATGTTCATTCTCAAAGTCAAAGCAACATGTATATGCTCATGATCATTATGCGTGAATTTGGTAATCATTTATGCGCTTATAGGATTTCTACTAAAAACAATTCTGTTGAGAATTATTCCTTCCATAGTTCCACTACTTGCATCTACTAGTGTATAACATATGTGATATTGTTGATCAAAAAGAAAATAACTTCTCACACATGTAACCAATTTAGCTATGCACGTGCATATGCTAAAAGATATAATTTAGGCATGTCACGTTCCAAATTTAAAGGGAGCAAGAATCTCTTGTTAGATGGATTTCAATCCTAATAAAATTTGGTTCCATGCTATTAATTGTCCATATTGAGATTTTGATATTTGGTAAAGCAATTAACTAAATTTGACTTTTACCATCTTTAATAACGAAAATTAAGATACTTAAATTTGATAAAAATAATGGAGGCTGAGAGCCTTTACCTTAAGTGGTCCTTAATTGCAGTACTTAAGCACCATAAATTCATAACCTTAGCCAACAATATAATTGATGGGTTTCTAGGTAGATTTATTCACCATGTAAAGAAGATAATCATAGATTTTAATTCGTAACTGAAATATTATCTCCTGTATTTTTTCTTTATATGGTTTCAATATATGTTAGTCAATTGCTTGTTTATTAATCCTTTGAATTGACATAGGAATTAATATTAAATTAAACATGTATGAGAGGTGCATGATGACACATGCTATTGGTGGATAACATGGTGCATGGGCATATTGCCCATTCATCTTATTACCCATTTAGCCTTATGGCTTATGAGTCATGCATATGGGCCAGCTTCAGGGTTCCCCCATCTTCTAACAGATGGACGACCTAGATTTATTAAACATAAGCAATCAAATTGAAATTATTAGATAACATACTAGGCAATATACCGGTTTGAAGAGAGCATTTCCATCTTTGATCTCCTTTTTGGTAGGTTCTTCTTGACAAGTTCTCTTTAACAACCGTTCATCGTCCCTAGACCGCATATCGTCACCATATGTGGTTTTGCAGTCAACTTTATTTTTTATACATCTCTTTTGTGAATGTTTTCAATCTCATAGATGACTGCTACAAGATTAGTTTTCTTGGACATGTATATATAACATTTTTGCCAAACATACGTAAATCATACATGTGGACTGTGACACCGTGAGAGTCCCACATTTTTCCCTTTGAATGCTCGAAGCATGATTAGGTATAGATGGAACCATTTAAATTCTCCATTCTCAAAGTCAAAGCAACATATATTTATACATGGAAAATTTTGAATAGTAAATTTTGTTCATTCTATTGTGGAGCATTTTAAGATACAAAATTTCATAATATTTTGAAAATGATTTATGCTTAACTATTGTGGTAATTTTGTAAGAACTGAATTTTATAATTCTCTGGGTCTTTCAACCTCAGTCCCACCTTGCATTCACTTTGAAAATTATTCTGTGTGCAAGGCCGAATATGTCATTCATGCACTTTATTCCTAAAGGTTTCTTTTTAAAGCTTTTCGGAATTTTTCCTTGAAAAATATAGTTTCATTAACCAACTGACGGACTAATAATTCATGCATAACCGACTGTAGAGCATTCTAACTATGTTATGCATTTTCTACTATACTTTCGCCACCAATAAATACACATATAAGTTTGGGGGATGGCCTTATTTTGTGGCTTTATTACACGTGAATATCAACTAAGATATTATCAGGGTACCATTTATATTTCTTCTTTAGTGTATCATTAATCTAATACCATAAAGGGACACAAACATTCTATTTTTGTTTTAGTTATAGCAGGAGCCATTATTAGGATATCAATTACGCCATAATATATGTAAAAACAATTAATTGAAATTGTTTCCTAGTCTTACCATATCTATAGACAATCAGATATGCTTCTCCATGCAATTCGGCCTTGACTCTTCTATACAAATTAGATATGTTTCTCCCTTATCATTTAGATACAAAATTAAATACAATTCCGTCTTATCCTAATCCTATCTCAACACAATCCAAGACTTGTATTTTGAACACTACAGCTGTAATACATCAGTAACACTAGCTGCGAATGACTTAGCTGCTATCCTTGATGACCACAGCTGTATCCTTAACAATATATAATTATATTTGGTTTTAATAGCGAGGACCTCAAAGAGACCGGTTTGACTGATGCAGTTTATAACAGTCAAGGTATTCATGACCTTTTTTTTTTTTTTTTTTTAATGCCTATATTTAAGATCACAATTTTGGTAAGGTAATTATGTTCTATTGAAGTTTGGTTCCGCCTTTCATGCAAACTAAAAACAGTGGGGAGCCGGTGAAACTAAGAAAGGAAAGTTCTCCTGTAGTAATTTCATCATAATTGACTTGGGTGGCTAAAAATTATATGACCACATACAATCACTTCTTTTTATTTTTTAACAAAAGGATATCTAATAGAATAAAATCCTTTGTTATATTTCTAAAATTTTAGACGAGCTTATCATTTTATTTTTAGACTTCTAGTATTCTAGATCTTTTAACAAGATGATGTAAGACCATATAACAAGATGAGAAACGACACATCTTACCTTAAGGCCTAGGAGCTAGGCCATTCCTGCGAGGTCTACCAAAGTCGCTCAATTTTTGTGGTTGTCATGTGTACTGTGTCATGCCTAGAAGGTTACAGGTTGTGAAGTTCTTACGTCACCGTCAACCAACCCAATCATGTCTTGTGGCTGGGAGTCACACTTTCATTGGTAACGGCATCACTGGAGGTGTCTTTCCACCAAACCTTTAAGCTAGAGGCCAACAGATTTGAGACCTTGGATCTAGGCTCTTTCATCATCGTCTATTCATTTGGCTGACAATTCGTGTTTTAAAGACGATGGTGTCTTGGTAATATCTCTTTATCTTTCCCATCTCGACCCAATTTTAGATGACGGATATGGATAGAGTAAAGAGATGATCAATGAGTCTCATCCCATGAGGTACTCTAGATTGAACCGAGTGAACCCTTTGTGTACAGGAAGAGCTAGATGACTAATCGCTTTCCCACAGACGGTGCCAAACTGATGATGCCAAAATCATCAGTTGGGTCACTCGTCCAATTTGGAACTCTTGGTGATCTTGTAGGACCTGTGAGATAAAGAGAATTCACCGAAAAGACCACCGGGTTGTGCCCGGTGGGGGAGCCTCCGATGCTTAAGTTAGTATCAGCCCATATATTTTGTATATAGATAGTGTTTTGTAGTAGCTTTTGACATACCTTAGCAAATGGACAAATTGTCCCTTTTATAGATGACTTAGGTAGCTGTTGGACATAAATGAGGGTGATTATTACCCTAATTGTAACGTTCTTTGTCTTGATGAGAGGGTTTAAGGCCTTTGATGATCGTTATTGAATGTCTTGGGTAGTTACTTATCTATCTTTGATGGCCTACTAATGACGCAAAGATTGTCCATTAAGATAAACAACCTTAATAATTTTTATGGACTCATCAACACATATGAAGTTATTAAATTGATACATTATCAAATGAGACAATTTATTCTTACAATTTATACAAAAATGTAATGTAAATTATGAAATTGTGAGATACAAAGCATGATTTGTAGCATAAAGTTTCTCATAGAGATATGGTATTGATTAGAAATATATTCTCCTATAATGGACTCAATTATATTCAGTTTTTTAGTGTTGGCTTGTTAGTTACTAAAAAAGTTGGATATGTGATTACAAAATATTTATATAGATCATTAATTAATGATATATATATATACACACACACACACATAAAGATCCCTAAAAGATATAAAATGTCTGAAATATATAATTCAAAATCTCAAAACACGTATTCTAATCAAGTTAAAAGGGTCAATATATGTTTAACAAGCTTGGTGCATGTGGCACAATCTCTTAGTGAATATCTATTGAAAGAGGGATTTGATAACATTAAAATTGTCTATATATATATATATATATAGCTAAAGTTGAGAGAAAATTTAATTAGATTTCAAATTGGAATTCAATTAGAGTTTAATTTTGCGTCACATGTCCCATCTAATCTAAACTTTTAAATTTTTGTGCCAAGTGAGCTAATTCAGTGTAGAAAACGAGGAGTCCAATATAAAAAAAACCTAATCATATATCTAACTCTATATATAAAATTAGAGGAAAAGAGAGTTTGAATGATTTTATATTTATGAGCTATTTTTTTGTGTAACTAAAAATAATTCAAATTTATAAGTTATTTATGTAATATACCGTAACTATGTACAGTCCACTACTAACTAGGTAATATATATACATACATACATACATATACATTTTTTTTGAGAAACCACCCCTAGTAAGAAGGGGGTACATACATATACATATATATATATATATATATAAACCAAAGTTTAGAGAAAATTCAATTAGAATCAAAATTGGATTTTGCTTTTGTTAGCTTTCCATAAAAATTAAATTGTTTAGATTTTTGCAGTTATTTTTTCTCTAAACTAATGAGCATTTTTTTTTATATTGTTTTTATTCAGATATTTTGTATACGAAGAACTTGAACCTAAAAAATTGCAACTGAGCTGAACGATCCCATGCAAATATCTCCATTCAATTTAGGAGATACTATTGGATCAATCTATTCTTTTTATTTTGTGTTGTATTTAGTAGAATTTCACGTATAATAATTGTGAATTGATATTATATATGTAGTATCCAATAGTAATTTTTAAAATTATATACATAACAATAATGTAATGAAAAACTTAGCGTAGCTAATATCGTGCCATGTCTTAACCAAATATTTTGGTGCAAATGTTTATTACTACTCATTAAAAAAATCAAGGACCAAAATAATATCACTCATTCATCCATTGCTTTGGAATTTGGTGGTTTTATTAATTTGAAAGACCTTTATTTATGGCAATCGTGTGTTTTTCTTTTTTGGGAGAAAAAAGTCGGTATTATTAATTTAATACTTCCATCCATTGTAAAATTAGCATACTCTATCAAATAAAATCCTTGAAAGGCTTTCACAAAGTTGACAAAAACATAAAAATGACTAACAATAGCAATCAACTTAGGTAGGAATTAATATGCATCTATTTATGACTCTTTTTAAAAATGTATCCATGCATATGCATATGATTACAAGCTAGTTTATTAAAAATTCAATATAGATTTCTACTGTTGCAGTATATGTTAACAAATTAAATCTTTTAAGAGCTCTATATATAAGAACTCACAAATACCTCCACTTTTTTTAAAGAATGTGTTTGAGATGAAAGAAAGATCTTTGTAAAAAAAAAATTTGGATCCTCTTGAACAACAAAATCTTTAGTTGGAATGAGATTTCAACTTAGCACCATTTTTTGAGATTTTGAGAGGAGTTGCTCTTTGGAGAGCATAGCACAATGAAAGTTGTAAGTTGTCTTGACCTTTAAATTGAAAATCTTTCAAATGGAATTCTTATTCATGCGTCAACATACACAAAAATTTTTTTTTAAAAAACACTACATAAAGAAAGCTCATGCTTTGAGCACTCCATTTATTGTCCAGTCAACTGATGTAAAGATTGACAATTTTCGTCCTTATGATAACTTAACGCAATCGGTGTTCTAATGTATTTTGTGAACTGCACACGACTTGATATTACCATTTTGGTCAACTTACTAGCAATTTCTGGTTATGCATCAATGGTGGGATTTTCAAAATATTATCTCAATAAAAAGTATTATGTGGTATAATATTAATGAGAAATATTAATGAGTGCCTTTAGGACATTGGTTAACAATTCATTTTAGAAAAGTTTTGACATCTTTTTAATAGGAAATGAAAAAAACTGTCAAAATATTAATTGTTTTTTTTTTTCTTGTCTCATAAAAACTTTCTTTAACTGGATTGTTAATCAATACCCTAAGGACACTCGTTAGCATAACCCAATATTAATTAGGAAAGTCTAAAGACGCACACTTTACCGCAACTTGCAAGTGTCAAATGGTAATTTGATTACTTTGATCCAAACATAAGTCGACATGTGCAAGTTGTGATAATGTACAAAACAAAATGCATGATCGTACAAGAATTAACAACTGCATGATGGCTAACTCGATCCCAATTCATATATATAAAAAATATCTTTTTAGTACAGTACATCTTTTTTTTTTTGGGGTAAAACTTTAGTACAGTACTGAACCATTGTACTATTTATTTAAGCAATTCATACATGCTGAAGACTCGCTGCCCATGTCTTCAACTAGTACGTACACACATAAGACATCTTTGATATACCAGGAAATATTACAGAAAGGCAGACCACCACTTGTCCAAAGGAACTGTGAAATGTTCAGTGCTGAGCCTGAGGAAAAAATTAGATAAAAGAGTGGTCAGAAAAAATGACATTTGACTATTTGAGGAAAACAATTAAGAGTATTTAAAGAAAAAAAATTCATAATTCTATTTGCATGTACTAAATGGTTAGTACCAAAAATAGGGCCTTGAATGTTTCAACAATCACTTTGGGATCCGGCTTTGTTGACTTGTAAGCATCAATCTTGTTTAACTCCTGCACAAGGGTGACATGAATAATCAATCGATAGTCAAAATCAATCCATATAAGAGAATTGAAATATTCTCAAGTTCCACGTTAGAGATAAGAACAAATTAAATATTAATTTTTTATTTCATTTGGTTCCGTGTTTTAAGATTTTTCTAAATAAAAAATAAATATTTTTTGTATCCTTTGGTTCAATATTTCAAGACTTTTCATTTCTCACACATACATACAAAATTCTTTGCATTTTAATTCACTATTTTCACTTCTTGCACATCTACCCCTTTATATATACCTACCCACAACCCATGATGCCATCCCATGTCAAATACACACAGATAAAAAATGATGTCATTTACTCTTAATTTTTCGACGACACCTACCTAACTCTAATATTGTTGTCTCATCTAATCTTAACTCGTATAAGTTCACTACAACTAAGGAATGTGGCTTGTATTTTATATTGAGTGACAACGGCAATTACGATTTTGATGTTAAGGTCGGACGTTGTAGATTGTGGGTTTTGTAAATGATGTGATCAATTGTGGCTGTTTGGAACATGTATTTTGTTTTAAAATTAAGGAGAAAGAGAAATGCACATTATATCAACTTTTATTCTACAATATTCCTCTAAAATTTATAATTATTGCTTTTTATGATGAACTCATTACTAATAAAGTTTTATAACAATTATATTATAATATATGCATAACATTTTCTAAAATCATCTTACATAAAACATTATAACATTATTCGTGGGTATAAATTACTAGTTACTATTATTCTATTAAACAAGAATTCTAGTACATTAGAGAATGTAAAATATAGATATGGCATTTACATTGTATGCCCCACCGTAAAGATATAATGTTGAATTAAAAAATTGGCTATTCATCAAATGGGGGAGATAATTAATCTTATAATTTGCATATCTAGCTAAGACAATTAGAATTCACAATTGTCACTAAACCTCATACGTGTTTTAAGTTACCTCGATCCACTTAGCAAGTTTAGGCCTTCCTGTGGTGATGTCATAATTCCACATAGCAGAAAAGAAGATTTGGAATCTTTCAACAAACGGGATGTAAGCTATGTCCACCTGAAGATCACAAATTTTCACTCAATAATCAATATTACTGCTTTCCATTTCCCATATATATAGTTAAATAATCTTTGTCTTTAGAAAAGGGCAAATAAATTCTGAATCTTTACTATGTTTAACGAGAATGTACCAAAGTCAAAAGGCCCGCAACACAGCTCCAACGAAAGATAAAAATGACATAGTTGAGAAGTCAACTTACCAAACTGAATTGACCAAGGAAGAAAGGCCCATCATCAAACTTGTGAAGAGCATTCTCCAGATGGTCAAAAGCAGGACCTGATTCAAGTTTAAGGTTTTAGTAAGCCCAGCTTCTATACAAAATGGTGTCAAGAGGCAGCAAGTTTTAAAGCTTACTAGCTTCTTTAACTGCGTCTCCTTTGAACGATGTGTACACTGTCTTGTTGAAGGTATCAATGTAGGGTATTAATTCTTCATGAGCAAACTCTTTTTTAGCAGGATCCTATACAGTCACATCATAACTTTAGTCAAATTTCAATAGAGAGGTAGACAGCTTTTAAGAAGGGCACAAAGCACAATGAGTTATGCAAATCTTACATCGGGGCGAAGAGAAGGCCCTTCAAAGTTGCTGTCGACATATCTAATCAAATCAAGGCTCTCCCCGATGATTTTGCCATTGTGTTCCAATGCGGGTACCTGTTCATTTCAAGATTTTGTTGGTCAATCAAGAAAATGAAACAGCCCAATCAATTATGCATTAGATAGGCATATTTTGTTTAAAAATATCACCTTGTTTTCATGGTAAACTTTCTCTTTGTACCAAGCAGGCCTGTTTTGAAGGTTAATAGGAACTAATTTAATATTGTCATGTAATCCCTGCAGCTCAAAATATTTAGCAACATAAATATTAAGTGCCAAACAATCCCTAGAAAAGTAAAAGGACCTATGATCCCATAATAGATGAAGGATCTATCTTGATATTGAAATTAGAAGCTACTAAACGAATTAAGAAATGAGAACAAAGAGGACAAAAAGTCATGAAAATAACCTTATAGTTCCGGGTGATCCACACACGCTGTGCAAATGGGCATGTGTAAGAGATGTACAACCTTTGTAAGAAAAAACAAAAAAACACAAACAGGTCCAAGTCCATTTTAGCATATATAGTATAAAACAATGAAAACATCCTAAATAAAGACATAGAAAAGACAGTGAATCGGACAAAAAGAAAAAACGAATTAACAAAAAGGGAGAGAAGAGTGAACCTTGTAGTTCCATCAAATAGAGGAGGTGGTTCAGAAGTGGCATCCAAAGCTGTGGGAAGATGCTCGTTCACGGTCCTACACAACACATAACAACATTATGTCATTATTAAACAATCTTAGTCTTGCCACAGAATTCAGAGAACCCCAAATGCGGAAACAAAACAGGAACTACACAAAAGTGACAAAACAGCAACTGAGAAATAAAAAACTTGTGGTGAACTTCGAATTCTGAGACACTTACGCAGCAGCCATTGATGATGTTTTTTTGTTGTTGTTTTAAGAGGTCCTCTTCTTCTGTTGTTTATAATCTGATGATCACTGTCGTCTATGTCTAGTTGTCTACCCTTTATATAGAAACTTCTCTGACTGTAATCGAAATTTGACTGGCCACGTGGGAGAAAGAAAGAGATAATTGTCTAGATGCTGGAATTGAGGGCAGGTTCATGATAAGGTTGTGGACTCTTTCTCTTTACCCGTTTGACGTGATTATTTTTAAGGGTTTTGAAACTTTCAATATTTTTTACGTACGCGCTTGAGAGGGCGTGCGCCTTGGTGCCAAAGAAACCATATAAATTTCTTTACTAATTGCAAATTCCACCGTGCCAAAATGGCCAAATATCATGTACTTTCAAAATTTTCAGTAAAATAGCACTATTTATAAACTATGTAGCAAAATATTCTCTTTTTGGAATCCGATTTTGTAAAAATTGAGTTCCACATAGAACTTGATTTCAACGATATCGAGTTCCATACGTAAAAAATATCACCTGATATGACTTTTCTCAATAAAGAATGCCATGTGGAATTTGATATTTATAAAATCGAGTTTTGTGTAATTTCCTTTTGGAACTTGATATTGGTGAAATCGAGTTCTATACAGAACTCAATTTTTAAAAAATTGAATTCCAAAATGGTGGTATTCTATTACATGGTTTACAAACCGTTCTATTTTGGTGAAAATTTCGGCCATGTGTGGTATTTGGCCATTCCACTCCTAAATTTTACAGAATTTTTAAATTTTACTTTAAAGTTTTCAAAATTTTGATCTGGTCCTCTGATGATAGGTGTCATTTTGATTGGAAGCCCTTCGGTCCATATCAATGCTAGTGTATTTGTTAAGTGATACTTAAGCTTGTCACATGCGCTAATTAGCCAAATTAAATAATGCCTCGTGGATCATGTAATTAAATAACTTCAAAGACTTTAAAACAATTAAAATAAACCGATTGTTCTTCCCCCTTTTTTTCATTCCATTGCTTCAATCTTTCTCTTTCTCTCATCATTGGTTGATCACATTACTTGCTAGTGATGAAGTTGATGAACTCAAAGACGCACTCGCAATTGAGAGCACCTTCTTCATGATCCGACTAATATTTGTGATCGAGAGAAATTGGTCTTACTTGCAAACTTTCGAGCGAGGCTTTGATCATTGCTTTTGTTATGGCTACCTTTGTTTGTAGTTGTTGAAACTTGAAATTTCAGACATCGTTGTTGCCAAACCTGTCATAGCTACCTCTAAGATAATCATTGATCTTGATTATTGTGCGGCCACTGCTGTTTGCGAGGTAAGATCTGCAAAGAGATTGTTTGTTTGTTAAGAAAGAATGTTTGAGTTTTGTGTGTGTGTGTTTTGTTTCTGAGAAAATTTTGTTTGATTTTTCTAGGGAGATTAGAAGGTTTGTGGCAAGAAAAAAAAACAGCAAACATAATTGTAACACATCTATTGATTATGAAAAAAGATTTTTTTGGGAAGAAGATCTATGGTTTTGTTGATCAATTGCAAATTTCACCCCTAAAGTTTATGATAATTTTGATTTTACTTCATAAATTTCAAAGTTTCATCCACTCCCCAAATGCTAGGTATTGTTTTGAGTGGGAGCTCTTCTATTCATGCCCGCATTGATGTGTCAATTAAATGACACCTAAGTCTGCGAGTTTATCCAATTAAATCCTGCCACATGGATCATGTTATTAAATAACTTAAAAAACTTTAAAACAATTAAAATAAATCTCTAAAATCTGATAAAATAATTTTATTTAATCTAAGTTTTTATTCCTGTTCTACATTTTGTGGGATGAATTGATTGTTCTTCCCTCGCCCAATTTTTTAACATTCCATTGCTCTCTCTCTCTCTCTCTCTCTCTCTCTCATTTTATAGTAACAATTATATATAATATTTAACAATACAAAGTTAGTGATTCTGATTTTTATAAGTTCATAAACAAAAATAATTTTATCTAATTAACTCAAATAATATATTTTTAACTATAATTTAGTTATTATAAATTATTAGTCGTATAGATTTGTGAATAGGTAAATAGTCCTAGTTTTTACCATGTAAAGAAGAATAATAATTTAATTAAGTGACTTGCAAAGGAGCTCAAACTTGTTCAACCAAAAAAATTATTGAACCAAGCTTGATAGTGTAATATAGTTTATTGATAAGCTCGAACTTGGCTCATTTCTTTTTCTCAATTACTGCTTTACCCATTCCATTATAATCTTATTTGGTTTTTGTTTCACAAAATTTTAATTCAAAGTCAAATTAGTTTCACCACATATCATATTCTTTTTGCAATTGTGGAAATATTAGTTTTAGAACATTAGCATCATTTTATGCAAAAATTACAGCTTTATAAATTCTCACAATCTTTTAGTATAGTTATACTTTGGTCAACCTTTAGCAAATAAACTTTCAAAAAAAAAAAAAAACTAATCCAAACGTAAGTGTTGCGAGAAGAAGGATATGGAAGTGTGCTTCCATATAAAAATAAATTTAAAGATAATTTGTAAAGTTGTGCCCTGATTAAAAAAATTGACATTCTTCCCTCTAAATTTTGATTCCACGATCTATTAATTAAATCTATGTTTCCCAATGTATTAAAAATTTAAAAACAAAAATAGTGTGTATTTTTTAAAGAACTTTGATGGTTGGTCTTCTGGATGTAAATCTGAATGAATAGGTGCCGATGGAAAATGGTTTATGATCGTGGGCTAAATCAAGTTTCATTCGTTCATGATGGTCGTCTATGGCCAAACTAAGTCCAGACTAGTTCACGAGAAAGGGAGTCCAATAAAAAGTACCACGGATAATGAATGGCATTTGTCCACAAACGTCATGACCATCCGTGTCACATAGAGGCATGGAAGACCAAATGACACTTAGTAAATTTCAAAGGATTTTTCTATAAAAACCAAGCAATCAAACCACGATCTATCATTCTAGAACGTGAGAAGGATTCCCAGAAATTCGCTCCATTTACTCTACTAATTACACACATCTCCCATGATGGTAGTGGATCCGAACAAGTAGACCTACTAAAAACTCTCTATAAAAGGGATCTGACTCTATTAGCCCATGTTACGTTCTACTATTCATCTACTCAATGTCCTTGTGTTCTAGAGAGAAAAACTGACTTAATCGTCAGAGGATCTTTGGCCGGTTCACCCTGGTCACTCTTGACAGTCGTTTTTTTCTCTGTTCAGATCATTAAACAGTCATTGTAGCCTAAAACATTCAACCTACTGATTTCCTCGCATCATCAGTTCATATACCTTTATATTTATCCTTCCTATGTATCAAAGGTGTCTTTTTTATTGTTTGGAGTTTTGAGTATGTTTGGAATTAAGTTATTACTCATTTAACAGTTCAAATGTTATTTTTAGGTGAAAACACCATTTTAGTTCCTACATTTTGGAGTTATGGTCAATTTGGTCCATATATTTTAGTAGCAGTCAATTTGGTCCATGTTATTTTTAACTTGTAGTTAATTAGTCCTTACCGTTAACTCACTAACAGAAAATGCTTACGTGTTAAATGGTCTGCTTTATTTGTGCACATGTGGCTAACATAATAGTATAAAATCAATTAATCAAATATTATAAAAGCCACATTAGCATTTTAATAATAAAAGAAATCCATGTCAGGAAAAAAAAATTCTGAAAAGATTAATTAAAAGAAAAAAAGAATAAAGAAAATGAATTTTTAAAAAAATCCTCACTTTCTTTTATTTTCTTTAGAATTCTTGCACTTTCTTATTTTCCAAACACAGTATACCCAGCAACACCCAACACCCAGCAACACCACAATAAGAAATCAAATCCCAACACCGAGTGTATAGCCAAAAAAATCCCAATACCCAGCCAAAATCTCACGGTTGCTGAGTTTGCTTGCTACTTTCAATACTTTCGTTTGCATGTTGCACAAGACAATGTAATTCCGAAATTGTAAGAAGGCAATTTCACCAACAGTTGGATGGAAAGCTAAAAATGACACGGACCGCCATATGTCCATGGCTATCTTAACAAGATCAGAACATTCTGAAACCAAGTCCTTCATGTAAACTTTTTGTTTCAGGCACCATGTATCTGCATTACCGTAATCCTTGAGTTCCCGAACATCAAAATGGTAAGGATCGGCATAAAACATTTGGAATATTCGGAGATGCCCATGGAAAACTCCCAAGGAGACAGAGCCTTTGGGCGAAAATTCAATGGGTGGATCAATATAGCTTAACCGTTCTGGATCGTTGAATGGATCGAACACTAAAAAGCCTTTGATCATATTTCTTTATCGGTGTTATAATGTATTTTGTGAACTGTACACAACTTGACATTACAATTTTGGTCAACTTACTAGCAATATCTTGTTATGCATCAATAATGGGATTTCCAAAACCTCATCTCAATAATTAGTATTAGGTGGTTAATGTTAATTAGGAAAAGTCTTGAGATACACACTTTACCATGACTTGTACATGTGTCAAATGGTAATTTGATTACTTTTAATTATCAAGTACCAATGATAAACTCATATGTAAGTAATGTATTGATCCAATCACAAGTCAGCACATGCGCAAGTTGTGATATTGAACGAAACAAAATGCGAGGCGGCTCAAAAGAATTAACAATTACACGATGGCTAACTTTGATCCCAATTATAATATATATATATATATATATATGTAAACAAAACATAATTATCAATGAACAATACTGTATCTTTTATAAAAAGAAATAAATAATATCTTTTTAGTGCAGTACCGAACCATATTTCTATTTTTTTAAGCAATTCATACATGCTGACCACTCGCTGCCCATGTCTTCAACTAGTACGTACACACACAAAAGACATCTTTGATATATCAAGAAATATTAAATAAAAGCAGACCACCATTTGTCCAAAGGAACTATGAAATGTTCACTGCTGAGCCTGAGGAAGAAAATTAGATAAAAGAGTGATTAGCAAAAAGGGCACCTTAAGGAAAATACTTAAAAAGAGTATTTAACGAAATAAAAATTCATAATTCCATTTCCATGTATAAAATGGTTAGTACCTGAAAGCGGGCCTTATACGATTCAATGACCACTTTGGGATCCACCTTTGTTGGCTTATAAGCATCAATCTTGTTTAACTCCTGCACAAGGGTTAACATGAATAATTACCATTAAACAAGAACTCTGGTACACTCGGGACTCAAACCTCCTTCAAAGCCATGTTTAAAGTGAAGAGAATGTAATATATATATATATATATATATATGCCCCACCATAAAGATATAATGTTGAATTAAAAAATTAGCTATTAACCAAATGGGGGAGATAATTATTCTTATAATTTGCATATCTAAGACCATTAGAACTATCAATTGTCACTAAACATCTTGTGTTTTTAGTTACCTCTATCCACCTAGCAAGTTTAGGCCTTCCTGTGGTGATATCATAATTCCACACGGGCTGAAAAGAAGACTTGGAATCTTTCAACAAACGGGATGTAAGCTATGTCCACCTGAAGATCACAAATTTTCACTCAATAATCAATATTATTACTGCTTTCCATTTCCCATATATATAGCTAAATAATCTTTGTCTTTAGTATAGGGCAAATAAATTCTGAATCTTTACTATGTTTAACGAGAATGTACCAAGGTCAATAAATAAACAAAAGACATGCAACAAAGCACTAACGAAAGATAAAAATGACATAGTTGAGAAGTCAACTTACAAAACTGAATTGACTAAGGAAGAAAGGCCCATCATCAAATTTGTGAAGAACATTCTCCAGATGGTCAAAAGCAGGAACTGATGTAAGTTTAAGGTTTTAGTAAGCCCAGCTTCTATACAAATGGTGTCAAGAGGCAGCAAGTTTTAAATCTTACCAGCTTCTTTAACTGTGTCTCCTTTCAATGATGTGTACACTGTCTTGTTGAAGGTATCAGTGTAGGCTATTAATTCTTCAGCAAACTCTTTTTTTGCAGGATCCTACAGTCACATCATGACTTTAGTCAAATTCCAATTAGAGCTTTTAAGAAGGGCACAATGAATTATGCAAATCTTACATCGGGGAGAAGAGAAGGCCCTTCAAAGTTGCTGTCTACATATTTAATCAAATCAAGGCTCTCCCCAATGATTTTGCCATTGTGTTCCAATGCGGGTACCTGTTAATTTCAAGATATTGTTGGTCAATCAATAAAATGAAACAGCTCAATCAATTATGCAGTAGATAGGCATATTTTGTTTTAAAAACATCACCTTGTTTTCATGGTAGACTTTCTCTTTGTAACCAAGCGGGCCTGTTTTGAAGGTTGATTGGAACTAATTTAATCTTGTCATGTAATCCCTGCAGTTCAAAATATTCAGCAACATAAATATTAAGTCCAAAACAATCCCAACGAAAGGAAAAGGACAAATGATCCCAGAAGGGCTGAAGGGTCTGTCCTGTTATCGAAATTAGAAGCTACTAATATAAAGTTTTAGTATCGAACAACTTAAGATGAAGTCTAGAAACGAATTAAGAAAAGTCATGAAAATAACCTTGTAGTTCCTGGTGATCCACACACGCTGTGCAAATGGGCATGCATAATTGATGTACAACCTTTGGAAAAAAAGAAAAGAAGGTCCAAGTTCATTTTAGTATATAAGGTATAAAACATCCTAACATATGGTAAAGACAGTGAATAGGACAAAAACAAAAACAGAAGTAGGCCCAAAAAATAAACAAACAAAAAGGGAGAGAGAAGAGTGAACCTTGTAGTTCCATCAAAGAGAGGAGGTGGTTCAGAAGTGGCATCCAAAGGTGGGGGAAGATGCTCGTTCACGGTCCTGCACAACCCACATAACAACATAAGTAAACAATCTTCTTCTTACCACAAAATTCAGAGAGTTGAGAAATGGAAATTTTTTTTGTGGTGAGCTTCGAATTCTGAGACACTTACGCAGCAGCCATTGATGTTTGTTTTTGTTGTTGTTTGAAGAGTTCCGAGATTCTGCTTCTATTGTTTCTAATCTGATGCTCACTGTAATGTCTACTCATTATATAGAAAATTTCTGACTCTGAAGTCGTGAGCAGTAACGAAATCGATATGTGACTGGCCAGTATTAGCCTAATTATGTCAAATACACAATGTAATTAAATAACTTAAAAGACTTCAAAACAATTAAAATAAATCTTTAAAATATAACGAAATAAAATAATGAAAGGTAACATTTTCCTTCCATTCAACATTTGTGGGATGAACTAATTGTTCTTCCCTCTTTTTTTTCATTCCATTGCCTCTATCTCTCTCTCTCACATATTACTGATCGATCACATTACTTGCTGGTGATGAAGCTGATGAACTCAAAGACGCACTTGCGATTGAGAGCAACTTCTTCATGATCCGAATAATATTTGTGATCAGGAGAAATCGGTCTTACAAGGGCTTTGATCGCTGCTCTGTTGTGGGTACCTTCATTTGGACTTGTTGAAACTTCGACCATCGGTGTTGCCAAAATCCGTCGTGGCAACCTCTAAGAATCATTGATCTTGATTATTGTGTGGCCACTGCTGTTTGCAAGGCAAGATCTATATATGGATTGTGATTTTTTTTTTTTTTTAAGAAAGAATGTTTGAATTTTCTAGGACGAATAAAAAGTTTTTGGCAAGAAAAAATAACAAACAAATAGCAAACCTAATTGTAACACATCCATTTATTGTGAAAAAGAATTTTTGGGGAAGAAAAACTAGGAATTTGTTCATCCATGAACATCAACACGGGCATCAACAGAATGATTGCCAATCAAAACGAACCTTAAACTTTAACTTTAAAACGTTATGGGAGCAGACCAAATATTTTAAACTTTAAAAAGTGAAAAAAAATTATCCAAAACTTCTATAAAATAGTTTTCCATATTTTTCAATATTTGGTAACAAAAAAAAAAAAAAAAGGAGAAGAAAGAAGAGGGTTAATAGAAAATTATCTTTAGTCAATAGAAAACTCTTACAAAAATAAGGCTTATTTTTCTATTGGTTGTTTTTCCAAAAAAAAAAAAAAAAAAAAGAGGAAAACAATCTCTCTCATGCGGCATTTGACTCTTATAATTATTATATTCTTCTGATTCAGAAAACAATATTTTCTTTCGCTCATTCAACTTTTCTCACAATAAACTATCATTTGTCAACAGAAAACTCTTATAAAAATAATGCTTATTTTTTATAGGTTGTTTTCCAAAAAATAAATAATTTGGAAAACAAGCTCTCTCTCATGCAGCGCATAACTCCTACAATTATTATATTCTTCTGATACAGGAAACAATATTTTCTTTCACTCATTCAGCCTTTCTCACACTAAACTCTCTCACTTCTTCTTTTCTCTTTGTTTTTTCTCTCTTCTCACACCCTCACTATCACCCCCTCTGACCTCTTCTCTTTCCACAAATTTCTCTTTCTATTTGTCTCTCTTCTTTTTTTTTTCTCCCTATTTCTTCTTCTCTCTATAACACCGTTCTTTAATAAGGTGTTTTTTTTTTTTTTTTTTCCCTCACAGATCGGTCAACAGTTTTGTAGAGGTGATAGGCCCAATTGTGTGTAAATATTGGGCCGAAGACCCAATCTGAGGATATTTAACAGTCCAAGGACCGGTAAACACTGTTGTGGAAGTCAGCATTAGTGAATAAAGAAAGGGGTCTGGTCATGATGGTCCAAGAAGGTGGTCCGAGAAGGAATGCTTCCTCGGCTGAGCAAGGTAGAGGTCAGAATGTGCAGTCTGCCATCCAAAAGCAATGTTCTAGGAGATTCTATTGATAAGGATATATATCATGAAAGCCTAAGACAAAGGAAAGTTATAAAATATCTAAGAAAAAGCTATTATCACCGCATTAAACGTTTTGTAACTAACTCTCTGGTCACATTAATTAGGAAGTGATACCTAAACAATAAGTTTCAGCCTTACATCTACTCCCAAAGATTTCAAGAAAGTGCTGATAGAACAAGGATCAAGGCCAGCCATCTAATCTACACGTGGAGGATAGAGATGAAGGAAAGAAGATAGTATAAAATAGGAAAAAGTCCCTGAGAGAAAGGGATTGGAAATTAAGAGTAAAACACTATAGCAACAAAAACTGTACTTGTAATCAAATTCAAAGAAAGATATATTAGAATTAATCTCCTCGGATTGTGCCGATGACGATTTTCTTTGGGAAAACCTTTTTTTTTTTTTTTTTTTTTTTTTTTTTTTATCTTTGTTTCCTTGTCATCTTGATCCACTTTAATTTTTGTTTCAACTCATCAATATTTAGTTTTCTAACCGATTCTCTACAAATTCATTGTATTGGGCTTTTTGGACCTAAATCCATCCATCCCTTGGGCTTGGGAACCAAACTGCATCCTTACTTTTGTTTATCAAAAAAATTTATTATTTATTTATTAATTTTAAGAAAACATTGATTTAAAAAAAAAAAAAAAAAAAACCCAAGAAATTATTTTTAAGATGTCTGTAGAGAAGAACAACACTGATGAACAAAAATCTATTTCTCTCTCACCCAAGAAAGAAAAGAAAATGCCAAATCCCCACCATGGCTAACAAGAAAGAACAAGAAATGAAAATCCCAATTTTCACAACTCTAAAAAACGGTGCCATCCTCAAAAACATCTTCATTGTCAACATACCTCCGTCACTAGCCTCTATTTCCCAAGGTTACGAAGAAACCTTAGTTTTTGGACGACACCTAGATTGCAATATCACCTTAACTCACCCCAGCATCAGTAGATTCCACCTCCAATTCCATTGCAACCCTTCAATTTAGCAGCTTTCTCTCATTCACTTATCTTCAAGTATATAAGTATCTATCTTTGTTTCTCTGTTTGATACAAAATTGAGCCAGCTTGGTTCTTTGTGTCTATGGCATCCCTGTTTTCAGCTGCCAAGTACCTCCTAGAGTGGTGCCACTGAGTGCACCTCATGACTGGAGCGGAGCTTGGTTCTATGTGTATATGGGTCTTTGTGTCTATTAGCTTTTTGATCAACTTACTAGCAATATATTGTTAAGTACCGGTGGTGAGATTTTCAAAATATTAACTTAATAAAAATTATTAGAGAATGTAATATTAGTTAAAGTTACATTGAGTCAGTGAAGAGTTTTGTAGTGTTGGCAAAATTCCGTATTAAAAAATTTCTATTTTAATTGTGAATTTTCATGTATTTCAATGGTAATTTCATCAAGTTATTGAGGTTCAAGTTAAAAAAAAAGAGTTCGTGTGCTGCAAAAGGAATCTCAATTGAGCAATGATATTCAGTGTGTCAGAAAAAATTACGAGCAAGAGAGTTCGATTTAAAAATTAGTTACACAAAACAATTCGCCTGAAATTCATTCGAATGAGGGAGTTGGCCTAGTATTTTTTTTTTTCCCCAATTATTTATGTACCCAATCAAACCTCAAAAGAGTTGTCTAAGAACAAAAAATAATCTCTAATCTCACAGAAGGAAGGAGATCTAGACTGCCCATCACTATAGAGAGAAATTCTTGTAGCCTCCATACCTTCATCCTCTCCAAATTGACTTACATTTGAAAGGAGATTTCATCCAAAAACCTTGATTATTCATGAATGCATTGGATTGTTTGTGGAAACCATAGCAGTAATCATCAAATCTTCAAATGGCCTTGAAATATCCCAGTGATCGGATTTGTGATTGGCGATTGACTTGCATTACCAAGAAGCCAGGAACAAGGAGCTCGAATATGAATACCTTACTCATATTGGAGGTTTTGTAAGTGGTATTGTATTACAGCTACAACACGACTATAGTCATAGTGGATTGGATTTTTTGAACGCGGTCTTGAAGAGTTTTTCCCGTCTTCGTCAATATATCGCTTGTTAGCGTGCGTGTGTTGTGGGTGATTGCTAGTTTATTGTTGTTTTCATATTATTCATGAAATTGGTTAATTAAACCATAGCTAAAGAATTTGATAAAATTAGTAACAAGCCATGCATGCTAGGGATCTGCATAGCCTTTTTTTCAAGACGTAAGTGCATACACAAATGCATATGTTTAAACATAAGGCTTTTAATTCTCACACATTCAGTATTTCAAATTTTTTTAATGTTAAAATGTGAACATTCATGTAACATATGCATATAAAATAGTAGAGACGAAAAAAAAATATTTTTCCCAAACATAAACAATAATTTTTTAGGACTGTACCAAATCGAACTGAGTTATATTTATTTAAGCAATGCATACGTGCTGACCAGATGCTGTCTATATCTTCAACTAGTAAGTACATACGTTAAGACATAATAATATACTAATTAAGAAACATTACATAAAGGCAGAAAGCCACTTATTTCTTCAACCAAAAAAAAGAGAAAAAAGACAGCCAAATATTTCACTTATTAAAGTCCAAAGGAACTGTGCTGGTATGTTCAATTCTTAGCCTGAGAAAGAAAATAAGATTAAAGAGTGGTTAGCAAAAAGCATACACTTGCAGAAAATAAGAGTGGAAAAGCTTAAAATCAAATTCATAAGTCCATGTACTAAACGAGTAAACGGTTAGTACCAAAAAGACAGACGTGAAAAATTCAACGGTCACTTTGGGGTCCGTCTTTGTTGACTTATAAGCATCAATCTTGTTTATCTCCTGCACAAGGATTAACAATAACAATTACCATTCAACAACCAAGAACCCTGATACATTTAGTAACTCATGCCTCCTTCAGAGTCATATTTAAAGAAAAATATATAGCATTTGCATGTTCACCGTACAGATTTAGCTATTAACTAAAGGATAAAGTTTGATCATAACTCCTGCTGAAAAAATTAACAGAGTTACATTTTTTGAAAATCTAATTGTTGGATTGCATATTCTTTATGCTCTTAACAGTGAATTTTTCAAAATTCATACCCAATAAAAGATATCAAAGAAAGTTGTAGCCGTTGACTTCAACTAAGTTTGTAACTAAACTTTGTCTCTAACTAAATGATGGAGATAATTAATCCTACAAGTTGTAAATCTTAGACTACTAGTATTCGCAAGTGCAACTAAATTTCTTACGTATTTTAATTTACCTCGATCCACCTAGCAAGTTTAGGCCTTCCTGCGGTTATGTCATAATTCCACACTGCTGAAAGGAAGTCTTGGGATTTTTCAACAAACGTGATGTAAACTATGTCCACCTGAAGATCACATAGTTTCACTCATAAATCAAAGGAGGAATTGTAGAAAATATTGTTTAATAATCATGCATATTACTGGTTTCCATTTCCCATATTTACATATAAACTATATAATCATTTTCCAGAGCATAGGTAAAATAAAATTTGAATCTTTAATATGTTTAAGGAGAGTGTACCAAGTTCAATAAATACACAGAAGGCACGCAACACAGCACCAACGAAAAACTAAAATCATAGTTGAGAAGTCAACTTACCATATTGAACTCATGGCCAAGTAAGAAAGGCCCATCATTAAATTTATGAAGAGCATTCTCTAGGTAGTCAAAACAAGGACCTGATGCAAGTTTAAGGATTTAGTGAGCCTGGCTTCAATACAAAATGTTGTCAAGACTCAAGAGGCAGCAAGTTTTAAGTCTTACCAGCTTCTTTGACTGTGTCTCCTTTGAATGATGCGAACAGTATCTTGATGAAGGTATCACTGTAGGTTGTCAATTCTTCAGCAAACTCTTTTTCAGCAGGATCCTACAGTCATATCATAACTTCAGTAAAATTCCAAGAGAGGAAGAGAGCTTTTCTGAAGGGCACTAGGAATTATGCAAATCTTACATTGAGGTGAAAGGTAGGCCCTTCAAAGTTGCTGTCTACATATTTAAGCAAATCAAGGCTCTCCCCAATGACTTTGCCATTGTGTTCCAATGAGGGTACCTCATTATATGAAAAAATTGATGATCAATCAAGAAATTCAAACAGCTAGCTCAATGAAGTATGCATTGGATAGACATATTTCGTTTAAGAATATCACCTTGTTTACATGGTAGACTTTCTCTTTGTACCAGGCAGGCCTGTTCTGAATGTTAATTGCAACTAATTTAATCTTGTCTTGTAATCCCTGCAGCTCAAAATATTCATCAACTTAAATATTAAATCCAAAAAAAAAAAAAAAAAAACCCCAAGAAGAGGAAAAGGACAGAAGGGCTAAAGGGTCTGTCTTTTAATTGAAATTAGAAGCGGAAAAAGCGCAGTATCGAACAACTTAAGTTGAAGTCTAGAAACAAATTAAGAAATAAGAACAAAGAGGACAAAAAGTGATGAAAATAACCTTATAGTTCCTGAGGATCCACACACGCTGTGCATGTGGGCATGTATAAGTGATGTACAACCTTCAAAAAAAGAAAAAGACCAAGTTCATTTTAGAATACAAGGTATAAAATCGTAAACTGAGGACATAGTAAAGACTAAAGACAGTGAATATCGGACAAAAACAAAATAAAAATAAAAGAAGAAGAAGAAAAGAAAATATCGTTGTTAATTATACCAGTGTGTGCTCTGTGTGACACTGCCGCATCATTTAAACACGATTTCAGATAAATTATGAAATTTTGTTTTCAAGACACAATTTCACAAAAAATTATAACTGAAATCGTGTATTGAATACACTGAGGCTGTGTGTGACAGACATTAACCAAAAAAAAAAAAAAAGGGACTGAAGACTGAAGAGTGAAACCTTGTGGTTCCATCGAACAGAGGAGGGGGTTCAGAAGTGGCATCCAGGACGGCGGGACGATGGTCGTTCAAGGTCCTGCACAACACATAACAACGTTAGTAAACAATCTTATTCTTAATTACCACAAAATTCAGAGAACCCCAAATGAACAACAACCAAAAAATGACAGTAGAGAAAATGGAGAATTCTTGGTGATTTCAAATTCCTAGACACTTACGCAGCTGCCATTGATGATGTTTTTTTTGTTGTTGTTCAGAGAGTTCTGAGGTTTCAGTTTTAAGGTCTTTTTAATCTGATACTGAATGTTATCTATATGTGTTCACCGAGCTACCCTTTATATAGGACTTCACTGATAGGAGTATAGGACTTTTTCTGACTGATTCAGTGAAGTCGCGAGCAGTGACGAACACGAAATGTGACTGTCACGTGGGACGAATACAGAGATAATCATCTGAATGCTATGGACTTTTCTCTTTCTTTTCTTTTTCTTTTTTATTTATTTATTTATTTTTATTTTTGATGAAAATGGACTTTTCTCTTTAGTCTTTACCCACAGTTAGATTTGATTTTTTTAAGAGAATAAATTGAGTCAGGAGCTTGCGTAAAAAATGTGTTTTACGCCAGCCAATCTTAACCTGCCACGTCACCAATTTTTTTTTTTTTTTCAAAAAAAAAAGATTAAGCCTTAAGCCTCTCTCCCTCTCTTTCTTTCTCTTCTCTCCTCACCCGATCTCTCCATCTCTGAATCAAACCCACAACCTCCATGGTCGGAGCTTCAAAGCTCAACACAAGCCACCAACACCACTGCCACGACTGAAACTCCACGGTCCAACAAATAGTCGCCGCCGCGAGCCACTACTATGTGTGCTGTGTTCATGTGTTGATTTTACTCATGTTCACACATCACAAGCATTACATAAAACACAACACACACACATCCAGCCATAGAAAACCCGAAGCCCCAAAATCCCAACTCAAATACATAGCCACACCCAAGCCAAAAATCCAACCTTTTTAACACCCAAAACTCGAAACAAAAATCCTTTCTTTCTTACACCCCCGAACCCAAATCAAAATCCCTTCTTTTTCAAAATCATTAAACCCCAAAAAGAAATAAATCCCAAAAGCCACAAACATGCAGGCAATAAAAAGAGAAACTTTTGGCCATAAATCAAAGAACTTCAACAAAAAAATAAAAACATAAAGAGAAATAGAAATAGAGAGAGAAGCTGAGGGAAAATAAGGCCTCCCCAGTGTGGCTCATGGCGATGGCTATTGGTTGAACCATGGAGTTTCAGCCATGGCAGTCGTGGGTTTGATTCAAAGATGGAGAGATCGGGTGAGAAGAGAAGAGAAAGAGAGGGAGAGAGGCTTTAGGCTTAATCTTTTTTGTTGAAAAAAAAAAAAAATCGGTGACGTGGCGGGTCAGGATTGACTAGCGTAAAACAAACCTTTTATGCCAACTCCTGACCCAATTTATTCTATTTTTTAAAAGGTTTATAAGACAAACAATATGGAGTAATAAAACCATATATTAGTAAGCCATTTTAGAAAAAAATTTATTTGAAAACTAAAAAGTGATTAACTTCTTTTTTTTTGACACCTTTTTCACTTTTTTATAAAAAGCTTCTTAAAATTGATGATTAATATGTACCCTAAAGGCATACATTAACCAGACCTAAGTCACCCAACTATATTTATTCTTTAAAAGACAAATTTTAGTTACAAAATTGATTGTAATTTTAGGCTACAATCTTATTCAATATCTTTTTATTGGAGGTGAATTTTAACAAATCTACCATTGGATTACATTTTTTTCTTATATCCTTCATACTTACAAAATTTCTAGAAAATTAAATATCAATAGTTATGTCATTAATAAATTGTTTAAATTGTAAGTTTTTGTAATTTAAAACTATGCATAAAATATAAGCTTATAGATCATATAGTAAATAATATCCGATTGACACAAAATTTGACATGTGTATTAAAATCGTAAAGAACATGCAATTAAATGGTTAAATTTTCAAAATATGTAGTAATGATTATTTTATTGAGTAAAGTTGTAGTCTTAGGCTACAACAAATTTGTAGCTAAACTTTGTCATTCTTTAAATAAGTAGCATAACTAACATTAACAATTGAGGGCAGGTTAAGGTTACGGACTTTTCTAGTCTTTACCCACCATTTAGATTTGATTTTTATTTTTATATACACGGTTTATAAGACTAAAATTATATGCATTATTTAAATAAGTAGCATAATTAATATTAACAAAACTCATTTAAAATTATGTGACTAAAACTACATATAAAGAAAATAGTTCTAATTTGGTTTGAAGTTAAACTTTTTTCTAAAAATTTCTTCCTCTTCTATTCATTCATTTTTAAAAAAATAAAATAAAATTAGGGTGAGTTCCTAAATTATTTTAAATGTAAATGTTCAAAGATTTTATTTGTTCATTTCTTTCATGCATGTTTGTTTTAATTTAAAATATCACTTTATTTTAATACAAGTAGAAGACTTGACTTGCACACAAAATAGAATTGAGTTTGGGTCTATACTATTAGTTTAATATATCTCTAACAACCGTGTATGGCGTTGTTGCTGTTGCCCTCAACACGAGTCACAATTTGGGTCTCAATTTGTAATACTGCTATATGAATAATCCAGAGGATTTTATAATAATGTAATTCTTTTCTAAAGAGTCAAAAATTGTATACTTCTTTAATCTATACGTGCAAGGGGGGCGATCTGAATAATACTCCATTTAGGAGAATTTTCCACCTTGTGATGTTGCAGTGACGAACGTGACAGTAATGGGTAGAAGAAAGATTACTTATAGCCCAAAAAAAAAGACCAGGTCTAGGTTGGTGGGAGAATAGAGAACAGAAAAGTGTGATAGCAATAACATTTCCTATGTGGTGGAAATTACTGGGGGCATTTGCTCAAAGAAAAAGTCCGGATCTGCAATGAACTTTTCCTGGGATTCTCTTTCACATCTCAATCCATAAACTTAAGCCTTTCCTCAGCTTGTCTTTGGCTTTGTTCCTCTTCTTGTGTTCTTCACCTAATGAAAAACTCACGGGCAGCAGAGATGTCAGACATTTGGGAAGATTTTGATTGAATTTGATAATTGACTTGGTCATGGATGGCTCTAGGTACAGTCCAGGGGTTCAAATGAACTCCCTGAGTTGGGCCAAAAAAAAATTATATATAAATTTTTTATTTGACCCTCCTAAAATAAATTTTGAACCCCCTAAACCTAAATTTTTTTTAAAGCCTAGCTGAAATGAATTTGAATATGATCATCTTGAAAATATTTTGGTCTTTTTAACCACACACACACACACAAAAAACCAATTTGATCTAAAATATGGGGGGGAAAATATTAAGTCTAACAACAAAAGTATAAATTTGTTCATCTTAAATCTAAAAAATATCATTTAGATTTTAACAAATTTGAAATAAACTAATACATAAAAGTTTATTGTATTTAGATCTCACTTGGAGTTCACTTAAAAACAATAATTTATATGTTGATTGTATTTAAAAATAATAGATGATTTCCAAGATTTAATCTTAGCAAAAATAATTATTATCTTCATCATATTAATAAACAATATACAATGAACTTATAATTTATTTTATATAAGAAACGATACGCTCATAATAAAGCCTAAGTGGAAGATTGTTACTAGCTATTACTGATGAGAAAAAAAGTAATTTCAGTAGTGAGTTTAAATTAAAACTAATAATGACTTATAACCTAAAAAGTATTGGAAAAGTATTGTGAAAATATTATAGATGCAGCACTTTTTATCTTTTATCCCCTTACTAGTACGTACTATGAATCATTTTGTAATAAAAAAAATCACGTAGATCGCAAGATTGGAAAAGTATTGTGAAAATGTTATAGATGCAGCACTTTTTATCTTTTATCCCCTTACTAGTACGTACTATGAATCATTTTGTAATAAAAAAATTCACGTAGATCGCAAGATTCACTCTTTTTTTTTTTTATACCCAAAATGCATCTTCTTACTAACCCTCCTAAAAATATATCTTGGAAACGCCATTGGACTTGGTGTGTTTAGTAGTCTCGAGTAGTGCTCTGAGCTCTCACAAAGGGGGTGGGCTCCATAATAGGACCCACGTGTGAGGCCCATCCTCTTTGTGAGAGCCCTACTACTTTGGGAATGCCTAAGTTTTTTTGGTGAAAAAGTTGAAAATTTATAATGTAGTGGTAACTGACTCACCCCTTTCATGTGTCATGTGATTCCCTCTATACAAAAGAGGAAGCAACTATTAGTATATAGTTTTGGGTAAACTATGTATTTGATCTCTATGTATCTGAAAATTGCTAACAGGGCAAGCGACCACAATAAAAAATCAGTTTTGGTAATGTAGCAATAAACAAATTTTTTATTTTGGTTGTTTGCCATGTCAGCAATTTTCATCCAAGAGATAACAGCGTAGACTAAATTGACACAGTACTGAAAGGTTAAAAACCAAATTGACACAATTGAATATGGTTAGGAACCAAAGTGAAATTTGATGTAAAGAATAAGAACCAAATATGTAGTTTACGCTATAATTTTTAACAAACGCATATTATAACAATTCTTTTTTGGTAAAAAGAAAATGCATAGGGGGAAGGGGCAATCTCTTACACCCAAGACAACTAGAAGAAGATAGATACCAACGCATTCAATAGTGAGGAGACACTCAAATTCAAGACCGGAGTCTTGTTGACCCAAATCCCTTACCACTACCTACCGCGTTGGGCATAGCATAACATTTGTAATCTAGCATGTATTTCCACTTCCTCTATATCTGACTTACCAAAATAAAAACCTCCTCTATATCTGTGTGTTTTGTGCTGAATGATAGTAAAGCTTCCTTATAAGTAAAAGATTTTATTTATTTATTTTTGCTGTCAATAGTAAAAGAAATATTTAGTAAAAGAAATACTTATATGGAACATATCTAAATTGGCATTACAAAACTGTAGGGTGATTAATTTATGGTTGCCTGTCAGTTTATGTAAGTTATACTGCAGGGTGATTGTTTTTACGGGATTTTATTTTATATATGCATGATTTTAGCTTAGTTTTATAGCCTCGAAGAAATTATTATACCTTTTAGCTTTATAACATTGTATTTCAAATAAATAAATAAAACATTGTATTTCCTTTTAGATGGAAAAGAAAAAATTGAGGCAAACGGACTTACATGTGGGAAAAAACATGGTTCACACTTCACAGCTCTTTTAGCTTTAGGAATCTCTTACCAAATACGGTTCTCTTATTTTATTTTTTTATGAAGTTATTAACTTATTATTTATGTATAAATTTTTAAACTTCTTTTTATTTATTATTGTACTTTTATTTTACTTGTTAGAATGAGATTTCATCTCAACACATTTTTTGAGATTTTGAGAAGAATTGCTCTTTGGAGAGCATACTTCGATGCAAGTTGTGAGATATATCGTACAAATAGAATTCTTATTCATGAGTCACCACATGGACAAAATGGGTTTTTGCCCTTTTCAACCAAATTAATTAGCCTTATGCCCTCCTTCCCAAACTAATTAGGGAAATGCCCCTCTTTTAAAACTCGATTTTTGATAAATCGAGTTAGGTCTTATAGCGGCGTTTTTAAGGACCTATAGTGACGTTTTCAAGACCTATAGTGGCGTTTTGTAACTCGAGTTATATGAAATCGAGTTATAGGTAAAAAAAATTAAAAAAATTGCCTATAACTCGATTTAATGGAAGTCGAGTTAAAAAACGTCACTATAGGTCTTGAAAACGTCACTATAGGTCCTTAAAAACGCCGCTATAGGGCTCCAGATTTTTTTTTTTTATAACTCGATTTTGAGAAAATCGAGTTTTAAAAGAGGGGCATTTCCCTATTTAGTTTGAGAAAGAGGGCATAAGGCTAATTAATTTGGTTGAAAATGGCAAAAGCCCATTTTGTCCGTCACCACACACATACACACAAATGGTATTAAAGCACCTTTATATAAAGAAAACCCATCCTTTAAACACTCCGATAGTAGTTCAGTTAGTTGATGTAAGTGACCATTTTTGTCCTCAAAAAGATGATCAAGAAACTCTTAGTTCTAATTCTAAATTACCATATTTTAATAAAATCAGTGGTTTGATGTATCTTGTGAATTGCACGCGATCTGACATTACCTTCTTGATTAACTTACTAGCAATGTATTGTTAAGTATCAACAGTGGGATTTTCAAATTTAACTCAATAAAAATTATTAACTCAATATACTTGAAGTTACATTCATTGAGTGTGTGATGAGAATATTTATAGTGTTAGAAAAATTCGTTATCAAAAAGTTTCTTTCGAGATTACGAATTTCCATGTATTTTAATTTTATTTCAATTGTAATTTCATCAAATCGTTGAGGTTCGAGTTCAAAAGAAAGACTTCAAGTGCTACAGAAGGAATCTTAATGAAGTGAGATATAATGTATCAGGAGAAATTCTGAGCAAGACAGTCAGATTTGAAAATTAGTTACACAAAACAATTCATCTAAAATTCAGCCGAAACTTGGTTGAGTTAGTTTGCCTAGGAATTTCAATTTTTATTTTCCCAATTATTTTTTTAGCCAACCAACCCTTATTTGTGACTTGTATAAGAGCGAAAAATAATCTCTAAATTGACTTGCAATTGAGAGGAGATTCCATAGAGAAAAATTATTGTAATCTCCATATATACCTTCATCCTCTCCAAATTGACTTGCAATTGAGAGGAGATTCCATCCAAACACCTTGATAATTCATGAGTGCATTTGATTGTTGCTAGAAACCATAGAGGCAAACATCAAATCTTCAAGTAGCCTTGAAATATCTAAGAGATTGGAATTTGATGTTGGCAATTGACTTGCATAAAGATGTCAAGAGCAGGGAGCTCGAATACAAATATCTTACTCATTCGGTGATCTTTTAAGTAGTATTGTATCACAACTATTTTCATAGTAGATTCAATTTTAGAACATGGTCTAATGGGGTTTTTCCTATGCAGGTTTTATTTTCGTCAATATATTGGTTGTTAGTGTGCATTTGTTGTGGGTGATTGCGGGTTTATGGTTGTGTTCATGTTATCCATTAAATCAGTTAATTAACTACTCGAACCATAGTTAAAGAATTTGATAAAATTAGTATTAAGTTGTGCTAGGGATATGCGTAGCCTCTTTCAAGGTGTAAGCACACACAAATGCATATATTTAAATATGAGGGTTTTGATTCTCACACATTTACTATTTCACATATATTTATTCACACACATTTTTATGTGTTAAAATGTAAACATTTTCGTATTAATTATGGATATATGTGTGTAAAATAGTAGATGTAAACGAACATGTTTCCTAAACATAAACAATATTTTTTTAAGGACTGTTCTGAACCGAATGACTTATATTTATTTAAGCAATCCATACATGCTGATCAGACGCTGTCTATATCTTCAACTAGTACGTACACACGTAAGACATGATATACTAAGAAACATTACAATAATGCAGAAAGCCACTTATTTCTTCAACAAAAGAAAAATAAAAAATAAAAGACAACCACTTATTTCACTAATTAACGTCCAATGGAACTGTGCTGGTATGTTCAGTGCTTAGCCTGAGGAAGAAAATTAGATTAAAGAGTGATTAGCGAAACACACACTTGCAGAAAGTATGAGTCAAAAAGCTTCAAGGAAATCAAATTCATAATTCCATGACTAAATGGTTAGTACCAAAAAGCGGGCACTGAATAATTCAACAATCACTTTGGGATCCGTCTTTGTTGGCTTATAAGCATCAATCTTGTTCACCTCCTGTACAAGGGTTAACAAGAACAATTACCATTCAAGAACCAAGAACTCTGATACATTAGGAACTCATGCCTCCTTCAGAGCCATGTTTAAAGTCAAGAGAATATAAAAATATACAGCATTTGCATGTATGCTCCACCGTAAAGATTAATGACTAAAATGAATTAGCTAGTAGCTAAATCGGGGAGATAATAAATTTACAAGTTGCAAATCTTAGACTACTAGAACTCGCAATTGCCACTAAACATCATATGTGTTTTAATTTACCTCGATCCACTTAGTAAGTTTAGGCCTTCCTGCAGTGATGTCATAATTCCACACTCCTGAAAGGAAGGCTTGGAATTTTTCAACAAACGGGATGTAAGCTATGTCCACCTGAAGATCACATAGTTTCACTCATAAATCAAAGGAGGAATTGTAGAAAATATCCTTTAATAATCATATTACTGGTTTCCACTTCCCATATTTATATATAACTATATATAATCATTGTCTAGAGCATAGGTAAAATAAAATTTGAATCTTTAATATGTTTAAAGAGAATGTACCAAGGTCAGTATATACAAAAAAGGCACACAACACAGCACCAACGAAAGATCAAAATCAAAGTTGAGAATTCAACTTACCAAACTGAGCTCATGGCCAAGGAAGAAAGGCCCATCATTAAATTTATGAAGAGCATTCTCTAGGTGGTCAAAAGCAGGGCCTGATGCAAGTTTAAGGTTTTAGTGAGCCTGGCTTCTATACAAAATGGTGTAAAGACTCAAGAGGCAGCAACTTTTAAGTCTTACCAGCTTCTTTGACAGTGTCTCCTTTGAATGATGTGAACACTATCTTGTTGAAGGTATCACTGTAGGTTATCAGTTCTTCAGCAAACTTTTTTTTAGCAGGATCCTAAATTCATGTCATAACTTTAGTCAAATTCCAAGAGAGGTAGAGAGCTTTTATGAAGGGCACAATGAATTATGCAAATCTTACATTGGGGTGAAGAGAAGGCCCTTCAAAGTTGCTGTCTACATATTTAATCAAATCAAGGCTCTCCCCAATGATTTTGCCATTGTGTTCCAATGCGGGTACCTGTTAATTTCAAGATATTGTTGGTCAATCAAGAAAATGAAACAGCTCAATCAATTATATATGCACTAGATAGGCATATTTTGTTTAAAAATATCACCTTGTTTTCATGGTAGACTTTCTCTTTGTACCAAGCAGGCCTGTTTTGAAGGTCAATTGGAACTAATTTAATCTTGTCATGTAATCCCTGCAACTCAAATATTCATCAACTTAAATAGTAAGTAAAAAAAATCCCAAGAAAGGAAAAGGGCAGATGATCCCAGAAGGGCTAAGGGGTCTGTCTTTTAATTGAAATTAGAAGCTAGAAAATCAGTATTGAACAACTTAAGTTGAAGTCTATAAACAAATTAATTAAGAAATGAGAACAAAGAGGACAAAAAGTGATGAAAACAACCTTATAGTTCCTGAGGATCCACACACGCTGTGCAAACGGGCATGTATAAGAGACGTACAACCTTCAAAAAATGGTCCAAGTTCATTTTGGCATACAAGGTAGAGGTATAAAAATAAAATCCTAAACAAAGGACATAATAAAACTAAAGAAAGTGATATCGGACAAAAACAAACTCGCTAAAGATAGTGAATATCCGACAAATAAAATATTAAAAAAAAAAAAAAAAAAAAGCACTGGTGGGTAACGTCAGCTGAAATCATGACTTCAATTCATAAATCCTGAAATCAGGATTTCACTTTTTCATAAGTATGACTGAAATAATGTTTGAAAACAAGATTTTCTAAGGTTGTGTACAGATTTGTACAAAGATGTGTATAAAAAACAAGAAAATTTTTAGGGATTTCCGGAATATGGATAAATGTTCCTCTCTCCTTTTATATTTACAGTAAATTTCTACTGTAAATTTAACGAGTGAATCCACCATAAACATAAAAGAAGAGAATATCATTCTTTATGCTGTGAGAGTGACTAAGAATTACTCAAACAAATGTTAACAACAACAAAAAAGGGAGAGAAGAGTGAACCTTGTAGTTCCATCAAAGAGAGGAGGTTGTTCAGAAGTGGCATCCAAAGGTGTGGGAAGATGCTCGTTCACGATCCTGCACAACCCACATAACAACATAAGTAAAAACAATCTTACCCTTTACCACAAAATTCAGAGAACCCCAAATGAACAACAACAACAAGAAGTCAACAACAACAACAAAACAGTAGAGAAAATGGAAAATTCTTGGTGCTTTCAAAGTCCAAGACACTTACGCAGCTGCCATTGATGATGTTTTTTTTTTTTTTTTTTTTTGGTTGTTCGGAGAGTTCTGAGGTATTAGTTTATAGTCTTTCTAATCTGATGCTGACTGTGATTTATGGTTCACCGATTTACCATATTTATAGGAGTTTTCTCACCGTGATTCTATGAAGTCGCGAGCAGTGACGAGCTCCAAATGTGACTGCCACGTGGGAACGAAGACAGAGTTAATCATATAGATGCTGGAATTGTGGGCAGGTTCATGATAAGGTTCAAATTTGACTCTTCGCTTTGGTCTTTACCCATTCGATTTGATTACTTCTTAACGGTTTGACTTTTTTATGTACGCTGTTTATAAGACTAAAACTATATTGTACACTGGTCTCATCACACCAATAAGACTCTTTTTTTAATTTAAATTTATCTATATTTAAATTGTGGACAGGTTCATGATAAGGTTCAAATTTGACTCTTCTCTTTGGTCTTTACCCATTCGATTTGATTACTTCTTAACGGTTTGACTTTTTTATGTACGCTGTTTATAAGACTAAAACTATATTGTACACCGGTCTCATCACACCAATAAGACTCTTTTTTTTTTTTTTTTAATTTATCTATATTATTATTTAAAGGGTTTCTTTTATTTGAAAAGAATATTTTGTTGGTTCACTAATCAAAAAAAAAAAAAAAAACATTTTGTTGGTTCAAAAATCAGAGGTGCTACATTCATAATATTTTTACAACATTTTTACAACAAATTATAGGTGGTTAATTGTTAATGGTTCAAATTTAAACCTAAAACCAAGATTACTTTTTTGCCCCAACAATAACAACCTGCCACTTAAGATCTGTTGTGAAAATATTGTGAATATATCATTTCTCTTCAAAAATACCTCCAACACTCCTAAGTTTAATTAGCGACAAAACTAAAACTGTTTAGACCGAACATTTTGTTGGTTCAAAAATACCCCCAACACTCTTAAATTTAAGTAGAGACAAAACTAAATGATGGTCAAGTAAAAAAATATGTCTAATTTGCACTAAAAAATTACCTACAAAATAGGAATACTTTCTATTCAGGTATTTTAACCATTGTAAGTTTCTTTTAAAAACATTCTCCCTTCTCCCCTTGTGTGTGTGTTACAAATACTAGTATTCTCAAAAGAAAAAACAGTGGGTTAATCCCACATTAGAAAATGAGTATGAGTTAAAAAGGTCTAAACCTTGTACTGTGTATTTAAGAGTTAGGTCCTTTTGGATATACACCATTATAAGTTTCTTTAAAAAACATTTTCCCCTCTCTCCTTGTGTGTGTGTTTTACAAATACTTAGTATTCTCAACAAAAAAAAAAAATGCTCCAACTACCTAAACTAATGTTTTAAATTTTTTTTTTTTTAAAAAACTCACTTTTCTTTTTTACTTTTAATAAGTCTTAACCGTTTCACATCAACAATAAATTGTTAACCTTTAAAAAAAATTAGAAGAGGCTAGTCTATTGCCAATTTAAATTTTAAGAAACTAAAATTTAAGATTTGAAATAGAGTAAATTGCTGAATTTAGTGTGTGCCAGTTTTTAGAAAGAAAAAAAAAATGTATTAAACGTGAATGAGATATATTTACATAAAGAGTACTAATTTTTAAGAAAAAAGTTTCTCTGGTAATTTTTGTTATTTTTGAATTTTGTTGAATTGCAATTTTAATCCCTTTTTTTTTTTAAGAATAAAGATTATCTAATTAAATTGGGGGTATTTTTGACATTTTCGAAATCATAACTAACTTTCTGAATCTTCTTAATATATAAAGATTATTTATAAATAACCTATCTTCTTCTTTTTTTTTAAATCATGTTAGGAAATTTACATATGAATAATTTCTTCAATCGATAATATAATGAGTTTAAGTGAAATAACTCCAAACCAATTTAGAATTTTTTTTTTCCCTATAAATTGCTTCTCCTTTCAATTATTATTATTTAAAATAAATAAATATTTACAAGAATGTTCAAAGATTTGATTTTTTTCATCTTCTTCGTGTATGTTTGATATAATTTAAAATGTCACTTTTATATTTACCATGTTTTGAAATTCGAACCGTTAAAAGAACTAAAAAATTGAGAGGTTTAAGGTTTTTTTTAGATCAAGCAAGGGTTCAAACGAGCTTAAATCATGACGTGTCATTTAAATTTTTTTTTTTTAGATTTGATATTTTTTTTTTTTTTTTGAGAATGAGATTTGATAATTAAATTGTGTGTATATATATATATATATTAAAATTTTCATTCCTTAGCAACAAAATATGTGTGCTTAATAATTTGGGATTTAGACATGACCAACCATCACGTGTCATTCAATTGTTTTATAAATTTGATACTTGAATTTAATATGTATATATATATATACATATTAAATTCAAGTATCAAATTTAATATGTATATATATATACATATTAAATTCAAGTATCAAATTTATAACAAGTATCAAATTTATAAAAACAATTGAATGACACGTGATGGTTGGTCATGTCCAAATCCCAAACCATTGGGCCACACGTATCTTAAACTAAATGTTAATTATAGAATTTTTTTTATGTTTCTTACACACATCGTAAATATCCTCATAATTTAAAGGGATAGTCACCCACTAATTTGTTAATTTTGATACTAATTTAGATGGTATGATACATATTTGCAAATGATTAGAAAATATAAGATAAATAGTTATAATTAACTCTATATTTTGACTATTTTATTGCTACAATATCCATAGTTTATACATACATGATACATTACAATATTCTATCATCTAGTTAATCTTTTATGCATGTCTCATTCACAAGATTGGTAATCTAATATTTGTAAGTTCATAAACGAAAATTGTAGGGACCAGGGGCCCAAAATTATATATTGGGCTTTGGGATTGGCTGAGGAGGCTCAGTGGTCCGAGGACAAATCAACAGTCAAGAAGATGTAAGACTTTGAACTTCACAAGCAAGCTATGACTGTGAAGGATGGGGGAAGTATATAGAGGAGGAGTATTTCCTCAGCTAATGAGGTGGAGGTCAGAAAGTGTGTTCTGTCGTCCAAGGGGATGTTCCAGGAAACTCTATTGATAAGGATATACTTCGTAAACGTACAGGACAAATGGGAGCTGTGAAATATCTAAAGGAAAGCTACTACCACCGCATTAAATGCTCTGCAGCTAACTCTCTGGCCGCATTAATGAGGAAGTGATACCTAAACAGTAATTTTCAGCCTTACAGCTACTCCCTATAGACTTGAGGAAGGTGCTGATGTGACAAGGATCAAGACCAACAATCTAACCTACACGTGGAAGGCAGAGATGAAGGCAAAGGGAGAGTATAAAAAGGGAAGAGGCAATGAGAGAGGGGATCAAGAAATGGAGAGAAAAATACTGTAGCAATCAAAAACTGAATTTGTAATCAAACTTGGGGGAAATATATAAGAACTGATCTCCTCGAATTATGCCAAGGACGATTTTCTTTAGATTAAATCAGTCTATCTTCTTTTTCCTGTCATCTAAATCTACTTTACTTGTTGTCTAACTCATTAAAGCCCAGTTTTCTAACCCACTCTCTACAAATTCATTGTATTGGGTTTTTTGGGTCTAAGTTCATCCATCCTTTAGGCTAGAGACCCAAATTGCGTCCTTACAAAAATAATTTTATATCTAATTACTATAAATAATATAATTTCAACTATTAACTATTTATTGTTAGTATAGATTTGTTAATGGGTAAAAAAATTTAGTCATAATGTGTATTATATAAGGAAGATTAATATTTTGATTAAGTAGCTTGCAAACAAGCTTAAGATTGCCTGAGAATAAAATAACTAAACTTGAAAATGTACTATAGTTTAGTGATGAGCTTAAACTTGACTCATGTTCGAAATAAAATTAAATGATCAATTTTAAATTTTTTATATTTTACTTTACTCTGGTCATTTACAGCCTACCCATTGCATTATAATCTTTTTTTCATTATTTTATTTTAATTGGAGTTTATGTTATTTGTTTATGTGCAACTTTTCACAACTTCAATTTTCTTATTATAATTGTACTTTTATTTGTTTTCAGTAAAAATAATGCTACTAAAAAAAAAAAAAACCTTTTACCATAAATTTCACAACTTTAGCAAATACAAAAGGCTACTTTATTTTCTTCTATTAATTTTTTTGATGATGTATCTTTCTCTTTTGTCAGAAGAAAGAGTAGCCCCAATGCACATAGACGCCATGGTGAATTACATTAAACTAGTTTAATGTAATGCACCATGGCATCTATATGCAATGGGGCTACCTGATGACTAATAATCAATTAGTCATATAAGAATATTTTCCACCTTGACCGCTTGACGTGATGTCGCGAGCAGTGACGAACTTGACCAGTAAAAATAAAAATTATGTGTTAGTTAAGTCTTTGTTGAGGATTTTTTTTTTTTTTCCTAATTATTCAAAGCAATATTAGATACACAAATATTTTTTTAAGCAGTATTAGAAAATCTTCTTCCACATTTTTCCATTCTCTTCCCCCACTTCACTTCACTTATTATAAATAAAGCCCTTCTCAAGAAAGGCAAGGAGCTCTTATTGAGAAGAATACTTGGCCCCAAAAAATCAAAAAAAAAAAAAAAAAAAAAAAAATTTGGCCTTGAACAACTGATCAAACTCTCTCCCTCCATCACACTCATGATTGCCATTTTAAATCTAAGACATCATGAATGAACTTGTATTGGTGTACGATTTTACCATGACTAGATTAATAATTTTTGTTTGTACCATTTATTATCCGAACTTTATCTTTTTGGATTTGATTTCTTTGATAGGCCTAAAGTGTCATCGAATCACAACAAACATGGGACCCACATGTCAGTGAGAGAAATGTTTTATAGAACAGGCTCATATGAAAATTTTTTGAGTTATAAAAAGTCAGTTGTGATTAATGACACTTTTAGAACATGTCAATGAGAGAGCTGTTGTATAAAACGAAAGCGGTAGATACTTTCCCCTATAACTCAAACTTACAAATATGGCCAATTCCTTCCCAATCTCTCTCTCCCTCTCCTCCTCCCCCCCCCCCCCCCCCCCCCCCCCCCCCAAAAAAAAAAAACTCCATTCTCTATTTTTGCCCTAATATTGGGCAATCAGCCTCAAAATCAACCAGCCACCCTTTTCAAGTAGTATAGTATGGTGGTAGCGTGTAGATCTCCATATTATTAAGCCAGAAATTAAAATTTTGCTTCTTAATTTTTCACCACCAACACATTATTAATTTGGGTCATTGTTTACCATTATTCTAATAATTGAAACTGAAGAAGAGAAGCAACAATGTAACACTACTTAAAATAAATAAATAAATATAATACAGATTTTTCGCATGTTACTTGATCAATTGCTTCTTTAGCTAGTCAGACTTCTTCACCAAACTTAATAGCACCCCACCACTAAGACAAGTAGCTACAACACCAAGAGATGCTTCAGTTGAGACATGGAATCCGGTAGGAAGAGTTGAGAAGAAAATATTTAATTTTGGAATAGAAATTATAAAAGAGTACACATAGAACAAGGTGATAAAATTAGTAAATACTCACCAAAAAAATCCAAGATCATCTTACATCCAATAAAGCCCAGTACGCTGCCAATTGACGGTTGAGATAAAGCAAAGGAAGAAATGTGGGTTTTTTTTTTTGGTCTAAATTTGAACTTATCAACCAAAAACTATACACGCTACAAAATTTCAAGTAGATAGTGAAAAAAGTAAAGAGTTCATTAAGCATGGAATTTAAAACCAAATCTAGCACAATAAAAATGGAAATGTTGGTCTTCATAACAGCTAGTACAAGCATATCATATCCTTTTTTGGTAAGCAATATGCAAGCAAATCTTAGTTAGACTCAACCACTCAGGGGACTGGTAGCATAGTTGCCTCACCCGCGTTTCTTTGTTGTATAGCTGCCTCACGAAACAATGACTACACACTTCAAGAGAATCAATCCTATGTTCTCAGATAATAGAGACAAATGTTAAAACTGATAGTTCTATTTTCCTACTATGTGGCTGTTAGTCTTACACGATTCATGGTGCACCAGTCACCAGTTTGCAAGAAGCAGAAACCTTAGCAACAGTGGGAAATGGGGGAAACAACAGCAGTGCCAATAAAGAACCATGAAATAAGCATACAACAGACTCCTAAGTTTTAATTATGTCAAATGGCTCAAACACTCAGTTCATATTGCCTCATAACAAGTTGGTAAATATTTGAAAAGAGCATGATGACCTCGTACTGATAGAGAAAGTAGACAACAGAAGATCTTCCAAAATGCTTGCAAATTTAGGTGGAGCAAGTCAGCTTTTTACCTGTAAACACTCCAATTCTGACATACCCTCAGATATCAGTGTGTAAAGCAATCTCAAACCTACAGTGTAAGAAGATACAGTCAACTAGTTATATTTAATATGAACGCAATCACCGTCATCAATATATAGTAAAATGACCTTTTATCAATATTTTATCAATATTTGACATAAAAATTAGATCATGTAATTATCTTCTGATACAAATGCATATTTTTTCCTCCATAGCCAACTCCAAAATGCAATCCAAATGCATCTTTGATACATCAACCAGTTGTATAAAAGTAGCTCATAAGGGAACTCCAAATCAACTGTTAGTGTATAGTTTAGACTAGTTTAGCCCATTGGGCTTAGCCCAGTATACTGTACTTGTAGTTTACTCCTATTACTTGTACTGCATACATACCTAGTCTATATAAGGCTCTCTATTGTACATTATTTGAAACACATCAATATACAGATTATTCAGTCTTTCTCTCTCACTTTATATTGTTAACATGGTATCAGAGCCATTCCTCTGATTTCCTGATTCCTGTGGACATCTTAGGCGTTCTTCCGCTGCCCTCGCCTTCATCCAGTAGTCACTGTCAGAAGTGAGCCACCGCTGTCACGCCCACAGCCCCTAGAACACTCGGATTTCGTCAGTTTTGTTGATCAAACTGCCAAATTCAAGGCACATATTGACAAATCTTACGATCCCGAGCAAAACCCAACAAAGAGCTGCCAGAAAAAAACATCACACGCGCCGCCACATGCCGGCTGAAGTTTTTGCCTCACGAGCAGTCTCTCTCACGCGCCTCATGCACCAGGAACAGTGCTGTCACGCGCTTCCACACGCCACACGCGCTTGCTCCGTTTCACATACTGCCACGTCAGCCCTAGCGTGACGTCACACTGCAACGTCAGCACACGTCAGCATCCCGAGCAAGGAAATCTCAAGTTGTTCCCCATCTCCTCTGCTTACCAGCCTGCGGATATCTTCACCAAGAATCACCCACCTGGTCGTCTTCGAGGTCTTATATCCAAACTCCAGTTGGCTTCCTCCTTGCCACCTCGAGTTTGAGGGGGGATGTTAGTGTATAGCTTAGACTAGTTTAGCCCATTGGGCTTAACCCAGTATATTGTACTTGTAGTTTACTCCTATTATTTGTACTGCACACATACCTAGCCTATATAAGGTTCTCCATTGTACATTATTTGAAACACATCAATATATAAACTATTCAGTCTTTCTCTCTCACTTTGCATTGTTAACATAAACAAAAAAAATTACCATAAAGATATGGAAATGAAATTAAACTGCAGATTAAAATGTCATATACATAAACAAGCTTCCAGATCACTGATGGCCAGTGTTGTCATATTTGTAATCACCAAAGTTCTTAATCACCAAAAACTTGTTATCATGATATGATAATAAGTAAAAAGAGATCCAAGAACACAGTGTATGCAATTTGTACACACACATCAACTCAATTTTAACAGGAACAATCAGTGTCAGAGATATCAATAGCACTTACAAGGACTACCAAAAGTAACAAGAATTACCTAAGATGGCAAAGAGATTAGAAGTAAAAACTATGAAAGGATCCCGTGTTACACCAAAGACTGCAGGTATTGAGTCAACCTAAAGAAAATAAGAGTTGTATCAACATTTCCATCACAAAATGCCAGTCTCTAAATAAATACATATGCCTGACATTATTAAGAAACTGGGAAAACCTACTGCAAATGCAACGTCACTGAGCTCAATAACTGCTACCGTGAGAAGTAAAGGAGTGGCCTGCCCAAAATTTGTGACACCTGTTAGAAATCAAGTAAAATTAATTTAAGATGGTAAAGAACTTTAAATCTCTGAGAAACAAAAAATGGTACTTGCTGATCCAGAGTTAAATTTTAACCTGTCCCTTGCAGCTTTAAACAGTTTTATCTAAAGTATGTTGAATAAATGACACACTAATGTTACTTACTTTCCACCCTGACTTGTTATAAAACGATTGCCATCATAACTACCTGCAAGGAACAAAAAGGGATGACACTTTAAAGCAGAAAGATCAATTAGCACAGTGCAAATCAGCTTTAAGGTATTAAAAACCATGACAACTCCATTCTGAATCTGCCTAAAGAATGCTTCCATCATGTGTATATTGTTTTTAACTACTAAAGACGGAACACTATATCAATGCAGTACCAGTGCCCATGTTCCAGATTATGAGTGTGTCAAAAACAGGAGAAGCAACATTGCTTGGGTGTTTGCTCTCTAGTTATAGAAAGCAATAGAAACTTAGTGGAATAAAATTAGTCAGAGGAAATAATCTATTCAATGCAATTAATCCTTTGTCCAATGTGTATTGTAAAAATCAGATGATGGAGGTGCCTGATCTTACTTTAAAAAGTGCAAGAAAAGTATATAAATACCCCAATGACTAAGATGTCCTTATTTCACATTTTGACAGAAGAAAAAGGAGATAATCAGATTTATAAGCAAGCCTACAAATTAGGCTAATCTAGGCTCAACATTTTTACACAAGTAGAGTTCAAATTGAGCTGAGTGCAGCCCTGACTAATAACTCAGCCCCACAAAGTAAGAAAATCCCTGTTGAATACCAGCCTAGAAAAAGATATATAAACCAACTGGCAATAGTCCAATTAAGAATTCAGAAGGAAAGAATATACAGCAGAACATTACTTGTGACGGATAAATCTTTGGCATGTCTTCACCACAAAGTTGTCAGATAGGTCACTGTCATCTTCTTCACTGGTAAATAGCTATCAAAAGATCACAAATATTTGAAGTCACTAGACATTTAATCTTCAAGAATCACCTCTTGCATGAGACCTTCCTTTCTTTTCTAATAAAATTAGTGTTAGCAGTATGGTTAAATGATTAAATTCACATTTACTTAAGCTTTTGACACAATTTGTAATTTATCATGGTATCAAATTATGGTTAAATGATGACGGTATCACTGTAGGTTGTCAATTCTTCAGCAAACTCTTTTTTAGCAGGATCCTACAGTCATATGTATCATAACTTTAGTAAAATTCCAAGAGAGGAAGAGAGCTTTTCTGAAGGGTACTAGGAATTATGCAAATCTTACATTGAGGTGAAAGGTAGGCCCTTCAAAGTTTCTGTCTACATATTTAAGCAAATCAAGGCTCTCCCCAATGACTTTGCCATTGTGTTCCAATAAGGGTACCTGCTAATATGAAAAAATTGATGATCAATCAAGAAATTCAAACAGCTCAATGAAGTATATATGAATTGGATAGACATATTTCGTTTAAGAATATCACCTTGTTCACATGGTAGACCTTCTCTTTGTACCAGGCAGGCCTGTTCTGAATGTTAATTGCAACTAATTTAATCTTGTCTTGTAATCCCTGCAACTCAAAATATTCATCAACTTAAATATTAAGTTAAAAAAAGAAAAAAAAGAAAAAAAAGGAAAAGGACAGATGATTCCAGAAGGGCTAAAATTAGAAGCTAAAAAAGCAATATCGAACAACTTAATTAGTTGAAGTCTAGAAACGAAATTAAGAAATGAGAACAAAGAGGACAAAAACTGATGAAAATAACCTTATAGTTCCTGAGGATCCACACATGCTGTGCATGCGGGCATGTATAAGTGATGTACAACCTTCAAAAAGAATGAAAGCCCAAGTTCATTTTAGCTTACAAGGTATAAAATCCTAAACAAAGGACAATGATAGTAGACTAAAGACAGTGAATATCGGACAGAGACAAAATAAATAAATAAATAAGAGAAGAAGAAGTAAAGAAAATACCGTTGTTAATTAACACTGGTGTGTGGCCGGTATGACACTGTCATATCAGCCGAACACAATTTCACTTTTTTAAAATTATAACTGAAATCGTGTTTTGAATACAGGAGGTTGTGTGCAACATACATTAATAAATAAATAATAAAAAATATGGACCGAGGACTGAAGAGTGAACCTTGTGGTTCCATCGAAGAGAGGAGGGGGTTCAGAAGTGGCATCCAAGACGGCGGGACAATGCTCGTTCACGGTCCTGCACAACACATAACAAAAACAATCTCATTCTTTTAATTACCACAAAATTCAGAGAACCCCAAAAGAACAACAACCAAAAAGACAGTTGATGATGATTTCAAATTCCAAGACACTTACGCAGCTGCATTGATGATGTTTTTCTTTTTTCTTTTTTTGTTGTTCAGAGAGTTTCGGGGTTTCACTTTCAAGGTCTTTCTAATCTGATGCTGAATGTTATCTATATGTGTTCACCGAGCTAGCCTTTATATAGGACTACTCTGATAGGAGTGTAGACTTTTTCTGACTGATTCAGTGATTTCGCGAGCAGTGACGAAGACGAAATGTGACAGTCACGATGCCGCAACTTTTTCCTGAAGAGGTTGTTTGGATTGACTTATTTTTGTTGAAATTAAAAGAAAATTGTTATGAGTATGGTAAAAATTAATTAAAATAGTATAATAATTAATGAGATTTATAAATAGTATAAAAAAATAAGTTAAATTGTAAAATAAGTTAACAAAAATAATTTTGTCAAACAAACACGAGATGTGAATGTTATTTATAGAAAATTTTTTACTTGAAAACTAAAAAGTGATTAACTTTTTTACCAATTTTTTTATTTTCACCTAAAAAGTTGGTAAATGTTAACAAGTATCGGTCCACAAGCACTATCTAGTGCTTGTTAAGGTTAAAATAATGTAGCCTCACTTAATAAAAAAATTAAATAAATATGAGAAATTGTATAAAGCTGAATCTAAAACCGATAAAGCTAACAAAATCATATCATATTATATATAATAAAAGTTGGGCTTAGATGCCGTAGTTGCGCCACGTGGCTTCACCAAATTGCACAAATTTTCTTAAATTTTTAGATTTTTAGAAAAAAAAAATATAAAGTTATCACAGTTCATGCATTAGATAAACACGAATGTAGAGATGTTATGGCACTATTCCGGGAGAAAAGGCTGATCTAACTTAAAAAAAAGAGTCCTTCACATTCACAAAGACCAATATTTAAAAAAATAAAAAAATAAAAAAAAAAAACAAACGTTGTTGGTGAAGATAAGAAGTTGACCGGCAGAGACCAATATTAAAATTTTAAAAAAAAAAAAAAAAACCGTTGTTGATGAAATAAGAAGTTGACCGGCAGAGAAAAACTTCGGTAGATATATTATGGTTTATGGCACTATTCCGGGAGACTGATCTAACTTAAAAAAAAGAGTCCTTCACATTCACAAAGACCAATATTAAATATATATATATATATATATGTATGTATATAATAAAAGTTGGGTTTAGATGCCGTGGTTGCGCCACATGACTTCACCAAATTGCAGAAATTTTCTTAAATTTTTAGATTAAAAAAAAAAAAAAAAAAAAACAAACAAACAAACAAACGTTGTTGGTGAAGATAAGAAGTTGACCGGCAGAGAAAAATTTCAGTAGATATATTATGGTTTATGGCACTATTCCGGGAGACTGATCTAACTTAAAAAAAAGAGTCCTTCACATTCACAAAGACCAATATTAAAAAAAAAAAATTATATATAATAAAAGTTGGGCTTAGACACCGTGGTTGCGCCATGTGTCTTCACCAAATTGTAGAAATTTTATTAAATTTTTGGATTTTAAGAAAAGGTATATATAATTTTACTTCTCCTATAATTTCTAAGTGGATAAAAATCATAATTTTTAAAAAAAAAATCCAGCAAATTTAATTTCTCTTATAATTTCTAAACTGATAAAATTTCTAATTTGATTATAATCCAAATTCTATCTTAATTTGAATTAAAAAGAAAAATCTTCATTAAAAAAAAAAAAAAAAAAAAACAGCAACATGTACACGTTTAAGTTGAAAAAAAAAATCTTAATTGAAAAAAAAAAAAAAAAGGTCAGCTAGCCCAAATTGCAAGAAATTTATAGAAAAAATAAATAAATAAAAAAATATTAAGCCTTATGTATATCACTATACCCTATTTGAATTTGACCATAATTGAAATACTAATCCGCATCAAATGCCACTTCTAAAACTAATTAGATAAGTTTATAAAATAAAAAATAAATAAATAAAAAAGCTAATTAGATAAAGCGTGAATATAAAAAATTATAATTAAAATGAATTAAAAGGACCAACAAAACTAATTTGATAAAGCCTAAGACACCTAAACAAAAAGAGAATAAGCATTAAAAAAAAAAAAGCAACATGTACACGTTTAAGTTGAAAAAAAAAAGGTTGGCTGCCCCAAATTGCAAGAAATTTATAGATAATAGTTTTATTATACCATAACTTTCATCTTAAGAATTTCAGGTCACTATAAATAATAAGGGCAGATTCATAATTTATTTCATTAATATTTTGAACGTCCAAGTATCTATCATTTTTTATGGTTATTTGTTATTGGTTTTTCTCTCAAATTCAGTCCCTCTTCGCTTCAAAAAATAACTTCCCAATTTATTATTATTATTATTCATGTTGGTTTTTATTTTTTTTTTCAATGAATTTTATTATTATTCATGTTGTTTTTTATTATTATTTTTTCAGGTAGTTTCATTGAGGTTCCGAAGCACTCGATCAAAAGTTTTTCTCAAAAAAATTTCTTAAAGTTTATATTTACACATTTTGTTTTGATAGGGTGAAATTCGGTGTCTCTCCCCTCACTTTCAAAGATAAAAATTTAATTTTCAGGTACGTTTATCTACTTTTATTTTTTTAATGTTTAGTAATTTGGGTTGTTCATAATACTTAACTATTACATTGAGGTTACCGCTTAAATATGTTTTCAATTATTTTTTTTTAATTATTGAATTCAAGGTTTTTCATTTAAATATGCACTTGAGTTTTAATTAAGCAAACTCCCTTTATATTTTTAAGGCATCTCCTTTTATATTAGCTACATAATTATCTACCATATTCCATTTAATTAATTTTGGACTTATATATGATTTTTTTTTAATATAAAAACTTAATCTTACACAATATGTATTCATTATATAACTTAAAGTTACTTCGTTTTAAAAAAATAGAGTAAAAGATTACTTTATTTTTATTATCTATTTAATTTTAATTAATATAAAAACTTTTATTTTTTATTTTGATTAATTTACACATGATTCTTGATTAAACTGTGCATCGCACGGGCATAATACTAGTACTAATATAAAGTTGGGTGGCTAACAAATATTATGACATAAAATGGTGTGTTAAAAAATACCTTAGAGTACCCGTTAACATAACCCTTAAAATTTCCTAAAATTGAAGATTAATGTGTGCTCTAAAGACATATATTAACCAAACCCAAGTAACCCAATTATATATATTTTTTGTTTTTCAAAGAAAAAAATATATATTTATATTCTTTAAATAAGTAGCATAACTAACATTAAAAATTGAGGGCTGGTTAAGGTTATGGACTTTTCTAGTCTTTACCCACTATTTAGATATGATGTTTTTTTTTAATGTACACAGTTTATAAGACTAAAACTATATGCATTATTTAAATAAGTAGTATAATTAATATTAACAAAATTCATTTAAAATTATGTGACTAAAACTATATATGAATGATTTTTTTTTCATTAACTATCTAGTAATTAGTTTGAAGAAAATAGTTCTGAACTGGTTTGAAGTTAAACTTTTTTTTTTATAAATTTATTCCTCTTTTATTCATTTATTTTTTAAAAATAAAAAAGAAAAATAGCTAGGGTGAGTTCCTAAATTATTTTAAATGTAAATGTTCAAAGATTTTATTTGTTCATTTCTTTCATGTATGTTTGTTTTAATTTAAAATATCTCTTTATTTTAATACAAGTGGAAGACTAAACTTGCATACAAAATAAAATTGAGTTTGAGTCTATACTATTAGATTAATATATCTATGTCTCATGTGGCCGAGTGGATCACAGAACGGAATCTTGTCCGTATACTGTGCGGTCACCGCAGGAAACAAATTCCTCGGGGAAGGAGATTGATGCAACAGGTGAAGACAAGAGTGCAAAGCCCAAAGCGGAGAAGCGGTCTGAGCCCATGTCAGAGGCCCAAGAGAGCTCCTTCGGAACCTGGATGCTAGTTACACGAAAAAAGAAGGATAAGGGTCAACAACGGAAAGAAGGGGCACGCGTTTCCCCTTTTACCTCCACTAAGGAGTCTAGCCCAACTCAAAGCCCAGGATTCCTGCCTACAAGCCCATACCGAAAAGAAAATGATAGAGCTACCTGTGACAAAACTGTGGGTCAGAGCATGATGGAAGGATCTCTGTCTCCCAGTGCATTATTTGCAAATCGCATTCATTCTCTCTCCTTTATGGAGATGACACGTGATGAGCAAAATAATTTGAGAGGAAGTACCGGGACAAAAAATCAAAAACCAAGGGCTCACAATGCAAAACCCAGAGTTACAAAAAAGCCTAACGTGGTGGATAAAGGAAAGACTACCCAAATGTGGAAAGTTACCAAGGGTGAGGGGTGGGCGCTGCCAGGGAGTTTAGGATGGATCTAGGTGAGTTTAGGGGCTTCTCCGCCAGAGGCTCAAGCTCAACAACGGGCGGGTTTTCGGAGGGGAAACCAACCCAGTTAGTGGAAGGTGGCACCGTGAGGATGGAGGAGGAGAGATCGCCTTTAGTAGAGATCTCGAATATACTGGTGATCCCAAATTTGTGTAACACCGCTGCGGGCATCTCCTTCAATTTTGCCAGTGCCAAACTTTTGAAAATCCGGGATTGTCAAGAGGAAGCCCACACCGTTGATAACCCCAAGCTACAAGAACAACAGAGTGTAGATAGTGAGATGGTGGGGGTGGATTGTGATACCCAGGGTGTTATGCAAAATGACTCTCCCAGCCTTAGTGATCAGGATGCTCACCGTGATGCAGCAAATCAGGTTGATGATGTGTACGAGGTGGACCACCATGAAAGGGGCGTCAATGAGATGCACGTGGAGGGTGATGGGTCAATCCTATTGTCTTCTTGAAGTACTCTTTTTTTTCTGCTCTTAGTCTGTATTTATGAATACTCTTATTTGGAATTGCCGGGGAGCTCAAAGCCCCAATTTTTGTGGTGTTATTAGAGATATGGTCCAACTCTACTCCCTTGCTGTGATGATAATTACTGAAACAAAAATCAGGGGGCCAAGAGCCAAAGCTATTTCTGATAGATTGCCTTTTGACGGGGCTATTCACACTGATACTATAGGCCTTACTGGGGGTCTCTAGGTGTTGTGGGTTTCATCACAAGTTAAGGTCTCAGAACTTGCTTCCACTGAGCAAGAAATTCACATCGTTGTTAAGGTAATCTCTTCAAATTTTTCTTGGATACTATCAGTCATTTATGCTTCCCCTAGATATGCTGAAAGATGTCTATTATGGAATAATCTAACCACCGTAGCTTCTCTTCACTCTCTTCCTTGGGTTTTGGCTGGCGATTTCAATGAAGTTCTTATCGGCGAAGATAAGTTTGGAGATACAGCTGTTAATATTTCTAGAGCTCTCTGTTTTAAGGAATGCCTTGATTTTTGTAAAATGATCGACCTCGAGTTCTCTGGGGCTTATTATACTTGGTCAAACTGTCGTCCTATCACCAATCTCATTCAAGAAAGGCTCGACCGTGTGTTTGCGACTCCTAAGTGGAATGAGCTATACCCGGAAGCTTATGTACAGCAGCTGGAAAGAGTGCACTCTGATCATTGTCCGGTGCTGCTGTCTCTTCACAAGCCGCCTTCCACTTATTTTCTCTGGCCGTTTCGCTTCTAACCAATGTGGTTGTCTCATCCCTCTTTCCCACACTTGGTGCGAGATGTTTGGACTAATGCCCCGAATCTCCAATTGGCTATTGATCAATTCAGCTCAAAAGCAAAGGTATGGAACAAGGATCACTTTGGCAATATCTTCCTTAAGAAAAAAAATCCTCAAAGCTCGGTTGAAAGGCATTCAAGTGGCACTTGCTAGCAGACCAAATGATTTTTTGATTGATTTGTAAAAAAAGCTTATCGGTGATTATGCGGACTTGTCCAAGATTGAGGAGGAATTATGGGCTGTGAAGTCAAGAGTTAATTTATTGGTGCAAGGAGATAGGAACACGGCTTTCTTTCATACGTCTATTTTGGTGTGAAGGAGACAGAATCGTATTGTTAGTATGAAAGACTACATGGGTAACTAGCTTAATGGGGATTATGAAATTTCTAGTTTTATTCGGGATGGTTTTGTCAAGCTTTTTACCACGGATTCAACAAAATCTTATTGGGTAAGCTGGAACCCCCCCCCCCCCCCTTCTGGAAATGTGCTCTAAAGGATGCTGATAAAAGGGGTCTTGATTGTCCAATCACGGATGATGAAATTCGTGCAGCACTCTGGTCCCTCAAACCTTATAAGGCGCCAGGCCTTAACGGCCTTCACGCGGGTTTCTTCCAAAGATTCTGATTATTGGTAGGGGACTCAGTCAGAAAGGTAATCAAGGAGGCTTTCTCTTCTTGCAAAATCCCTTATTTCCTTAATCAGACTTTAGTGACCCTCATTCCTAAGTGCCCTAGTCCGGAGCAACTCAGCAATTACAAGCCTATAAGCTTGTGTAATATTGTGTACAAGATGATTACAAAAATCATTGTTGCGCGTATTAGACCTCTTCTTTCTAATTTGGTCTCCCCTTTCCAAACTGCTTTCATTCCAGGCAGAAAGGGGGTGGATAATGTCATTATTGTCCAAGAAATGATCCACACCATCTCTAGGAAAAAAGGTCGAATCGGGGTTATGGCAATTAAGATTGATCTTGAGAAGGCGTACGATGGATTGGAGTGAGCGTTTATAAGAGATACACTTCATCTTTTTCAGTTCGAAAACAAACTCATATCTTTGATTATGAATTGCGTTTCAACCTCCTCAATTTCGATTCTTTTCAATGGAGGTGCCCTAAGCCCTTTCCTGCCATCCAGGGGTATAAGACAAGGGGACCCTCTCTCGTCGTACATTTTTATTCTCTGTATGGAGGTGCTGGGACTCAGATTTCTGATAAATGTGAAAATAAACTCTGGAATCTTGTTCGAGCTTCTCAAGGAGGTATCGCTTTCTCTCATCTCTTTTTTGCAGAAGATCTTGTCCTGTTTGCAAAGGCGGACCAAAAGAACTGTGCTGCAATTCGGGATGTTCTGGATTCTTTCTGTGACATGTCGGGGCAAAAGGTTAGTAGCCAGAAATCCAAAGTCTTCTTTTCTTCAAACCTCCCTGCCAATGAGAGGGAAAGGCTCTACAACACCTTGGAATATCGGTCTACCCCTAATCTAGGGAAGTATTTGGGCTTCCCGATAAAGCATACAGGTATCAACCAGGATTATAGCTTCATTCTTGAGCGAGTTCAAAACCGGCTTGCTAGATGGAAAGCCCATCTGCTTTCTTTTGCAGGGAGAATGGTTCTCACACAGTTCGTAACCTCGGCAAACCCTAATTACATCATGCAATGTGTGGACATTCCTCCAAAAATTTCTAGAGCAGTGGATAGGCTTAGCCGTAATTTTCTTTGGGCCGACTCAGAAACAAAGAAAAAACTCTATCTCATTAGTTGGAAAAAAATCACCAAACCAAAGAAAAATGGTGGGCTGGGTTTATTAGCTGCAAATGAGAAAAATAAGGTCCTTCTTGCCAAACTAAATTGGCACTTTCACAAAGAAAATGAGTCCTTGTGGGCGCGGGTGCTCAATCAAAAGTATCTGAGAAGAAGATCCTCAGACAGGAATTTCTCTAGGCGTGCTTGCTCAAAAGTTTGGAGTGCAATGTCAAAGGGTTAAGAAGTGTTTAGAGAAGGATCCAAGTGGGTGGCTGGCAAAGATAGCAATTTGTCTTTTTGGTTTGAAAAGTGGCTGGATAAAGGCACTCTTAGAAGCCTTCTTCATGATCCTCTTCAACGGGAGGCAGAATTTCTTCGTATAAAGGATATAGTCTCCATCGCAGGGTGGGGCTGGTCTAAATGCTCTTTCCCCATTCCGAGACACATCCTTTTGGACATTAAGGCTATGCCCATTCCTCGGCTTGCCAACATTGAGGATCAGTTGGCCTGGGTATCCTCTCCAAATGGAGATTTTGATCCCAAAGATGCATATCACATTGCGTGCTCCAGAATGGGTAATCTGGACAGTGGGCAATTTAGAGGAGCTTGGGTTTGGAAATCAAATACTATACCCAAGATTAGATGCTTCATATGGCACTGCTATCGTGAGAGTATCCTGGTGTGAGCTGTTCTTGCAAAGAGAGGGGTCCTTGATTCTGATACTTGCCCTTTGTGCAACAACTCCTCAGAAACCATTAACCATTTATTGAGATCGTGCACCTTTGCCAAATCCTTTTGGGAATCTCTATCTCCTCCAATGCAAGTAAACTGCTTCTATAAGACAAGTTTAATGGACTAGCTTAGGCTGAATGTGTGTAATGCGGCTTGCTATGGACCTTTGGGGTTTGATTGGAATATTGTTTTTCCGATAGGGTTGTGGTGCCTTTGGATCCGAAGAAATAGGGTGGTTTTTCAAAATGCCAGGCCTTCTCTACACCTTAAACAGGAAGTGATGGCGAAGGCGACGGAGTATGTTTTTGTTGGAGCAAACTGTCATAATGCACCTACCAAGCTAACTATTCAAGTCAAGTGGTTTTCGCCGCCAGCTAATTGGTTTAAATTAAATTCTGATGGGTCCTCTTTAGGGAACCCCGATCGGGTTGGGGGGGGGTGGTCTTATAAGGGACGCAAATGGGGCTTGGATTAGAGGTTATGCAAGAGCTATAGGCTGGGCAACCAGTATTGGAGCAGAGCTTTGGGCTCTTCGTGATGGCATCCAGCTATGCATTTCCCTCAATCTGCCTACTGTGATAGTTGAATTGGATGCTCAATTGTTGGTTGATCTTCTCGACAAAGCAAATGACTCCTCTAGTTCAAATAACCCGATTCTGGCAGACTGTAAGGAAGGGTTGAAGCTCATTCCTCAAGTGAAAATACAACATTGTTATAGAGAAGCGAACAAATGTGTGGATGCGCTTGCGCGGCATGGTGCTCTACTAAATGTTGATTTTTTTGTTTTTTTAAGCCCTCCTACTGAGGTGCTGCTTTTAGTTAATTTGGACAATTCTGGAGTGACTTTTGATTGCTGTGAATGCTAATGTAATTCCTCTTTAGTTCTTAATATCATTCTTTGGTTTACCAAAAAAAAAAAAAGGTTAATATATCTATAACAAAACTGTACGGCGTTGTTGCTATTGCCCTCAACACAGGTCTCATTTTGTAATGCTGTTGTATGAATAATCCAGTGGATTTTATAATAATGTAATTCTTTTCTAAAGAGTCAAAAATTGTATATTTACTACTTCAATGGGTGGATGAATAATACTCCATTTAGGAGTATTTTCCACCATGGGATGTTACAGTGACGAACGTGACTATAATGGGTGGATGAAAGATTACGTATAGCCCAAAAAAAACCAAGTCTTGGTTGGTGGGAGAATAAAGAACTGAAATATGATAGCAATAGCACTTCCTATATGGTGGAAATGATTGGTGTATATGCCAAACACCAATCATTTCAAGCTGAGATGTAAAAATCACTTGAATAACTGTAGAGTGTATATGCGAAACCCAAGAATTCGACATAAGCTGCCTTGGAGCAATGTTCAGATGGTGAAGAAGCTCCATGATGAATGGATGGACGGGAAATCTGAGGCTGCACAAGAACGCAGCCTCATAAAAACAAACCTCACCATGAGCAAAGGCACAAGCCTTCTCACCCTTCCTAGGAAGACGAACCCTGGTCTCATTAGGGAACTGAAACCTATCCCTAAACTTACTAAAAACGTTTGCCTTCAAAGTGCACTTTTCATTAATTGCATGGAAAGGACAAGGTGTGGCAGAAGTAGAAGGGTGAGAAGACGAAGGTACGGAGGAAGGCATGGAGGTAGCTGTGTCTATCCCTGCCCCAGCCATGCCTACACTAAAAGAAAAACCCCTCTCCAGATCACCCGATCCCTCGGACCCCATAGTTTCCCTCCTTAAATCCCCACACACAAATTTAAACCAAGCTAGGGATTTGTACAACAGTGGATATAAGTCACCCAACACCAAACCAAGGCCACTTCACCTACAACGAAATCCCCAATTTGTGGGTATGGATCACCAGAGCAATATGAAAGTGCACCTAATGGGTCATTAAAAGAATCTATCAGCATCCCTAAGGGAGCAAAAAGGAAGGCGATGGAGGGAGAAGTGTGCCTAATTTCATAGTAATCCACCATTAAGGAAAGTAACATAACTCAAAAACGAAATAGGAGCACAAAACAAGGGAATACAGTAAAACTCAAAAAGGAAAAAGGCATACATAAGGGGCGTACCTGGAAATAAGGAAGGAAACTAAGAAGACAAAGAGCGCAACTGTGAAGTCAAAAAAACCAAACACAGAAAGAAAATGAAGAAATGAGAAAAGAAAGGCAAGGGTTAAAAACATTTGCCTTGAAAAGTTCGGGAAATCTAAAAAGGTTTTCACCGGAAATGAGACTTTTCAGCTAATCAGAGTAGGACACATGGCCACGATGCGTGCCACGCCGCCACAGAGCAATTAATACGGGGAGCAGAACCCCAAGTGCCCCAACCAAAAAAAAAACTCTTCATAATCCTATAACCGTCCGAAATATGGACGACCTTGGAATAGGGGGGCAACTGATAGTCCCGATCATATCCTCGTCCATAGAGAAAGTAGTGGACAAGAGTAACTCCAAGATTCGTCCAACTAGTGGAGACCACCAGGTGAGGATGAATCCATTCGTCCTCAATCATTGATGAAGCGTTACAAAACAATGATGAGCCCCTATACTGTTGGAAAGAGATCTCACCATTAACACCCTACAGAGGTGTTACTAATATGAAAATGAAACCACCATTAAGGCAGCACCAACGACTAGAAGGAAGAAGCAAGCACCTATATATACCTACCCATAAGACCTGACCAAAGGTACAAAGACTCTAGTTCATACACACTGATATCCTTATACTTCTTTTCTCATTCTAGCCATTCTAACTTTAACATCGGAGGCTTTATGGCAGGCACCACACTGGTGACCCACATTTCTCCCTTTCACTGTCCATTTTCTCAGGATCAGGTTGGCTATAGACGACTCAACTCTGGACGATCATTTTGACTGACGATTCGAGCATCATCAACGTGTATAGGATGTTGGTTTATTCCTCCAATAGACTAACGGTAGGTGTCAATTCGGCACATAGACTAATGGTAGGCGTCAATTCGGCACATATGTAAAGATATGTAAAGATTAGGTATTAAGTCGGCTAAAATAAAACTTCAGGCATGTGATGTTACAACCTTAATTTATTGGGTGTGCATTTTTTTTTTTTTAATTTGATTAATAAGGATTACAACTTTTGTCACAACTTATAAACTTGGCAAATTCTGAGTGGTAGAGGCGTGGATTCATATGGATCCGCTACTCACAACTTGACATATGAGCAAGTGGTGGCAAAAATTATGACAAAAGTTGTGATCTTAGCATTTTTCATAAATTTTTTTTTAGGACTGTTATGAACCGAATGACATATTTATTTAAGCAATCCATACATGCTGATCAGAAGCAGTCTATATCTTCAACTAGTACATACAAACGTAAGACATAATGTACTAAAATTATTAAGAAACATTACATAAAGGCAGAAAGCCAAAGACAGCCTCTTATTTCACTTTTAACGTCCAAAGGAACTGTGCTGGTACGCCTGAGGAAGAAAATTATATTATAGGGTTGTTAGCAAGAATCACACTTGCAACAAGTAAGAGTTGAAAAGTTTCAACGGTCACTTCGGGATCCGTCTTTGTTGAGTTATAAGCATCAATCTGGTTTACCTCCTGCACAAGGATTTTAAGAACAATTACCAGTCAAGAACTCTGATACATTTCATTAGTAAGAGCATCAGCATTAGTAATGCCAAAAATTTTAACTTTTGAAACTACAAAAAACTATTTTAATTATTTTACCACCTCAATTTACAAAACATCCAATATCAATAGTTTTATTTTAGCATTCAACACATTAAAATATATAAACAAAAAAATATATATTTATTACAATAAACAACCATCGCAACCACAAACTAAAGGGAATTATTATAATAATAAAAGAACAAATAAAATACATTTTTTAATTATATTTATACCATCAAAGCTACAGTGCAGCACTATTTTTCTTATATTGGGAATATGGAAATTTCACACACCACCAAGGGTAATGCTCTGCCTTATGCCTCCTACACAGTTATGTTTAAACTTTAGAAAGAAAGAAAAAAACTATATATATATATATATCGCTCACAATTGCCACTAAACATACACACGTTTTAATTTACCTTGATCCACGTTGCAAGTTTTGGCCTTCCTGCGGTGATGTCATAATTCCACAATTCTGAAAGTAGGACTCGGAAATTTTCAACAAACGGGGCATAAATTATGTCCACCTGAAAATCACATAGTTTCACTCATAAATCAAATGAGGCACTGTAGAAAACATCGTTTAATAATCATGCATATTACTGGTTTCCACTTCCCGTATTTATATATGACTATATATAATCATTATCTAGAGAATGTACCAAGGTCAATATATACAGAAAAGGCACGAAATACAGCCCAACGAAAGAAGAAGCATTAGTATGTAGATTTTCAATTTTCCTTTCTTTCTATATGTCTTTAGTACCAACCTGCATCAATATGTAGCTTTTCAATTTTCCTTTGTTTCAATATGTCTTTAGTACCAACTTTCATGACTCTTTTACAATTTTTTTTAGATATTGTTTTTCAATTCCTCTTGATTTTAAAGACACAACTATTGGATCTCAACAACATACCAAAAATATTAATTACTTAAAATTCAAAATAAATTATTTAAACATGATAAGTTACAATTCAAATTGAGTCTCATGAGTTTTTTAAATGTAAAGAGGACACTACAATATTTAGAAATTAGATGTATATAGACAAACAGTTGATATATGCTATACTTAAAAAGAAAAAAAATCAGATATTTATTTCAGGGGCAAACAAAAAAAAAAAATCTAACAAAAAAATTTGCCAAGCAGGAAAAAAATTCTAACCAGAAAAAAAGATTGACAAACCAAATCCAAGAAATTGGTAAATTTTAATTGTAATTTAGCATACCTTTAATTATTTCTTCAAAGGTGTTTATAATTTAAAATTGTAAAAGGATCTACGAAAAAAAAGGGTCTTTAGCGTCAAAGGTATTTCTTCTTCTAGCGTCAAGGTTAAAGGGTCTAAGAAATACCTTATTAATACCTTTGATGCTAATTTACAATTTAAAATTAGAAGAAATAATGATAGAAGAAGAAATACCTTTGATGCTGAAGAACCTTTTTTTCTTTATCGTCAATAAAACGATAAGAGTACATCCATCGATTCCACTGTGATCAAGTAAACAATATAGCAGAAATAACCAAATCTCACTACGTTGCCAAACCATCTATATATTACTTCAAGATTCATATAACAATATAATAATATTGATCAACTTGAAGATAGGGTTCTCACCTCGATTTTGCGGCAAGCAAAACCTTATGCCCTTAAACAAATTATATTTTAGGGTTTTAAGAAGACCCAAGTTTTTAGTTTAAAATAAAACACAAATTTTCTTTCACTTTAGAGAAGCTACTAATAACAAATACTACATACATTGACAAATAGAAGCGATAAATAAAACCATAAACAATAACAAAAATTATTTCCATAATTCGACGTATCAAATAAAACTATCATAAATATTCGTAAAGCATCAAATCAATTAAATGCCTACAATGGAGTCTATAAAAACATCCGGTTGTTGAAAGATTCCAACTTTCTACAAAGCAAGCCTCAGATACAAAACAACTACACAGGATTCGGGGATTAATTAGCCTAGCCCTACAGACAAGAGGTTTAAGCCTTGGTTTATTGTTGTCAAGAAGAGCCGTGCATGAGAGAGAGAGAGAGAGAGAGAGAGAGAGAGAGAGAAGAGTCGTACGTGTATGAGAGAGTGAGAGAGAGAAGGTAGAAGACAGAAGAGATATTTTTGTTTGTAGATAACTGGTTTGGTGTGGTGACTTGGGACTGTTGTAAACTTTGCAGTAGCCTTAAACCTTAAGAAGAAGAAGAAAGACAAAATAGAAAACACTCTTCAGAAAGCTTGAAACAATAGGCAGGAGCTCCGAAAACATCTGGTTGTTAAATAATATAAATATATATATATATATATATAAGACTTTGGATTAGGCTTGTAGTGTAGACTCAATAAAAGAAAAAGAATCTAAATTAAAAAGAAAAAGAAAATAGTGGTGACGTGAAAAATTGTGGGAGTTTCAGAGGCTTTATATATATATATATATATATATATAGATGAGTTGTTTATATTATTTTAAATAAAGTGATAAAAGAAATTGAACATTTGATATTAGGTGTATTGAAAAGTGAGTTGGTAAAATAGATAAAGTAGCTTTTTGACGTATTAAAAACTAAAATTTTTAGCACCACCATACCAGTGTGAATGCTCTAACTTCAACCAAAAAACAAAAAAAATCTTAACCAGCCTAATATTAAAATATATATATATATATATTGTTTTTGTTTTTGTCTTTATTGGTAGATGATTGCATTATAATGTATTTAGAAACAACGATTTTGTGTATTTATAATTTTTTAATACTATATAGATGCCTATTTAGAGTTTTTTTTTTTTTTCTTTATACTCCGACTCCCGCTATTTTAAAATCCTAGGTCCCTCCCTAGTGTCTCCGGCAAAGTTTTCCATATGCTTCTGGACAAAGGCGTCGTTGGACACAAGCTTGGTGCCATAAGATCTCTTCCCTTCAAATCTGCGATTCAATTTTTTTTTTTTTTTTGGTTGAATGCATGATTTCTAAGTTTTCAAAACAAATTAAAAAAAAAAAAAATTGTGACATGTCAGTTTGCTTTGATTGATTAGCTGACGTGTATGAGTGTTTTAAGGTTTCAGTAAGTGGAATAATGATATGCCATCATCTGAGCCATTTATTCTAAAATGAAAGGTACAGATTAAACCATTAAGCCACACCCGCAGCGGGGAGAGAGTTTTTTAAAACATTATATTCGTAGAATTAATAATAGCATAATATGCTTATATCATGTTCATATACATAAAGTTTTAAAAGCTCATAAACATGTCTTTGTTTGAAACATTATTATATGCCATATCTCTAATAAAAGAGGAGAGAGTTAATCATCTAGAGATGCTAGTGGAATTGTTGTGAGCTAATTAATAATCTAGAGATGCTGGAATTGTTGTGGGCAGGTTCATGATAAGGCTGTGAACTCTTCTCTCTGGTCTTTGCCCATTAGATTTGATTATTTTTCAAAGGGTTTGAATTTTTTATGTACTTTGTTTATAAGACTAAATCTATATGTATTATTTAAGGAGGGTAATTTTCACTCACTTTCCTTGAAAATTAGGAGAATGACACTTCACCCCAAATTTGAAGAGAAAAAACACTCTATCTCTTAAGATTTGAAAAAATTAATACTCCTCCCTCATTTTGTTTATAATATTAGTAATGAAATATTATAAATTTTTATAATAATCTCTTTACAAAAGCTTAACCATGGTTAGTAAAAGAAAAACTAATAAATTTAGAATACAAATGCAAAATTTATCAAGCACCAAAACACTTGCAACGGCAAACCTCTCCATGATCCACTAAAAAAAGAAAATAATAATAAGCAAAATTCACACTTAATATTTTAAAATACATATTATTAAAATTTTAAACCAATGAATTTTTATTATGAAATAAAATAATTTTGGAAACCTGCACTTAAGCAAAAGGCAAGTTAATATACAACATTTTTAATATTAATTTATCAAAATGTAGTCAATTGAATGTCAAGGGGGGGAAATATTTTTTTCCCTTCACGTTTGAGGTGGAATGTCATTTCCCCATATCTCAGAGAAGGGGAGTGTAATTACCCCTTATTTAAAAAAGTAACCTATCTTCTATTAAAAAAAAAATCAAGTTACTAAATTTGCATATGAATAATTTCTTTAATCAACAATATAATGAGTTGGAGGAAAATAGCTCCAAACCAATTTAATATTAAACATTTTCCTATAAATTTCTTCTTCTTTCAATCACTTATTATTTAAAATTAAATAAATATTTACAAGAATGTTCAAAGATTTGAGTTGTTCATCTTGTTCTTGTATGTTTGTTTTAATTTATAATGTCACTCTATATATTTATCATAATTTTGAAATCTAGATCATTCAAAGAACCAAAAATAATGTGAGAGACTTAAGATTTTCTAGGTTGGGCCAAGTTCGATCAAGATCAAACCATACGTAACATGTCATTTAATTTTTTAATAGATTTGATACTTAAATTGTGTGTGTATTAATTTTTCATTCCTTATCGATAAAACATGTGTGGTCCAATAGTTTAGGCTTTGAACATGCTAATTCCCTTAAGAATAGGCTCAATTAGTTGAGCTGCAAAACTCTTGGCTTTATTTGAGAGTTTCAACATATGGCGTCCGCTCTTGATGATAGCTCATTATCATCAGACTAAGACACCAATCAGTTTTTGGTGTATGTAGGGATTGAATCTCAAATATCTTATACAACCATCAGAGACTTTACCAATTGAGTTAATTGAAACCCACGCAAAAACCACTAGTGGCCGCGAGTCCAGCTCTCTTATTCTTTATTTTCTTTCTCTTATATATTTTTCAATTTTTATTTGCCTTTTAGACAAAGGTAACACCAAAGTCTTGCTAGCCCAAATCCCTTACCACTAGGGGTGTTCACCAAACCACATAAACTGCACAAACCGCAAAACCCGCACCAAAACAGTCTACAAAATAGCATAACCGCACTGCACCACAAGTAATAGTGCACCACACCGCACCGCACTCTCTCTATATATTAATATATTTAATTATTTTTAATATTAAATATATTATTAATAGTTTAATAACCCTAGTTTTCAAAAAAAAAAAAAAAAGTTTGATAACCCTAACAAGTGTTGATTAAGAAAGTCAGCCCAAAATAAAGAAAAACTAGCTCAATAGTTTAAAACTTGGACCAAAATAAAGGGAAAAATTAGTTTTGGGCTGGGTAGAAAAAGCCCAAAATTTGAAATATATACCAATTTCAAATCATTCAAACCGCATCTTATACACTACACCACATATGTGACCGCAAAAATAAAGTGCAGTGCAGTTATGGCTTTGGCTAAACTTTAAACCACACCACATCACACCACAATGCACATGTGACCGCAAAAATAAGGTGCGGTGCAGTTATGATTTTAGTTAAGCCGCACCACAAAGTATAGTGCTAAAAATGACCCAAAACCGCATCGCACCGTACCACAAACACCCCTACTTAGCACTATGCCTCCTACCACGTTGGGCCATAGCATAACATTTGTAATCTAGCATGATACTTGATAGTAACGCCTGACTTACCAAAATAAAAACCTCCTTTGCGTCTGTGTATTTTGTGCTGAATGATAGTAACGCCTCCTTATAAGTAAAAGATTTTATTTATTTATTTTTGCTGTCAATAGTAAAAGAATATTTATATGGAACAAATCTAAATAGTCATTACTAAACTGCATGGTGATTCTTTTGTGGTTGCGTGTCAGTTTATGTAAGTTATGATTCTTTTTACGGGATTTTATTTTATATATGATTTTAGCTTAGTTTTATGGCCTCGAAGAAATTATTATACCTTTAAAAAAGTGATAGCTTTAAAACTTTGTATTTCAAATAAATAAATAAAACATTGTATTTCAAATTTTTAGATGGAAAGAAAAAATTGAGGCAAACGGACTAATATGTGGGCAAAAATATGGTTCACACTTCACAGCTCTTTTAGCTTTTGGAATCTCTTACCAAATACGGTTCTCTTCTTTTATTTTATTTATTTTTTAATGAAGTTATTAACTTATTTATTTATGTACAAAATTTTAAATTTATTTTTATTTATTATTGTACTTTACTTCTTAGAATAAGATTTCATCTCAACACACTTTTTGAGATTTTGAGAAGAATTGCTCTTTGGAGAGCATACTACAATGCAAGTTGTGAGATATATCTTACAAATTGAATTCTTATTCATGAGTCAACACACACACAAATGGTATTAAAGTACCTTTATATAAAGAAAACTCATCCTTTGAACACTCCAATAGTAGTTCAATTAGTTGATGTAAGTGACCATTTTTGTCCTTAAGAAGATGATAAAGAAGCTCTTAGTTCTAATTCTAAAGTACCATATTTTAATAAAATCAATGGTTTGATGTATCTTGTGAATTGCTCACGATCTGACATTACCTTCTTGATTAACTTACTAGCAATGTATTGTTAAGTATCAACAGTGGGATTTTCAAGTATTAACTCAATAAAAATTATTAAGTGGTGTAATATACTTGGAGTTACATTCATTGAGTGTGAGAATATTTGTAGCGTAGGAAAAATTCCGTTTCAAAAAGTTTCTATTGTAATTATGAATTTCCATGTATATTAATTTCATTTCAATTGTAATTTCATCAAATCATTGAGGTTCAAGTTCAAAAAAAAGACTTCAAGTGCTACAGAAAGAATCTTAATTAAGTGAGGTACAATGTGTCAGGAGAAATTTCAAGCAAGACTATTAGATTTGAAAATTAGTTACACAAAACAAACAATTCACCTAAAATTGACCTGAAACTTGTTGAGCAAGTTTGCCTAGGAATTTCAATTTTGATTTTCCCAATTATTTTTTTAGCCAACCAACCCTTATTTGTGACTTGTATAAGAGCGAAAAATAATCTCTAAATTGACTTGCAATTGAGAGGAGATTCCATAGAGAAAAATTATTGTAATTTCCATATATACCTTCATCCTCTCCAAATTGACTTGCAATTGAGAGGAGATTCCTTCCAAACACCTTGATAATTCATGAGTGCATTTGATTGTTGCTAGAAAGCATGGAGGCAAATATCTAAGAGATTAGGATTTGATGTTGGCAATTGACTTGCATAACCTAGATGTCGAGCGGAGAGCTCGAATACAAATATCTTATTCATTAGGGAGATCTTGTAAGTAGTATTGTATCACAACTATTTTTCATAGTGGATTCGATTTTAGAACATGGTCTATAATGGTTTTTCCTATTGCAGGTTTTCTTTTAGTCAATATATTGCTTGTTGGTGTGCATTTGTTGTGGGTGATTGCGGGTTTATGGTTGTGTTCATATTATCCATGAAATCGGTTAACTAACTACTCAAACCATAGTTAAAGAATTTGATAAAATTAGTAATAAGTTGTGCGAGGGATCTGCATAAGCCTTTTCCAAGGTGTAAGCACACACACAAATCCATATATTTAAACATGAGGGTTTTGATTCTTACACATTTACTATTTCACATACACTTTTGTGTGTTAAAATGTAGACATTCTCGTATCAATTATGTATATATGTGTGTAAAATAGTAGACATAAACGAATATGTTTCCTAAACATAAACAATATTTTTTTTAAGGACTGTTCTGAACCAAAATACTTATATTTATTTAAACAATCCATACATGCTGATCAGATGCTGTCTATATCTTCAACTAGTACGTATACACGTAAGACATGATATACTAAGAAACATTACAATAAGCCAGAAAGCCACTTATTTCTTCAACAAAAGAAAAATAAATAAAAAATAAAAGACAGCCACTCATTTCACTAATTAACGTCCAATGGAACTGTGCTGGTATGTTCAATGCTTAGCCTGAGGAAGAAAATTAGATTAAAGAGTGGTTAGCAAAGAACACACTTGCAGAAAGTAAGAGTAAAAAAGCTTCAACGAAATCAAATTCATAATTCCATGACTAGATGGTTAGTACCAAAAAGCGGGCACTGAATAATTCAACGATCACTTTGGGATCCGTCTTTGTTGGCTTATAAGCATCAATCTTGTTCACCTCCTGTACAAGGGTTAACAAGAACAATTACCATTCAAGAACCAAGAACTCTGATACATTAGGAACTCATGCCTCCTTCAGAGCCATGTTTAAAGTCAAGAGAATATAAAAATATACAGCATTTGCATGTATGCTCCACCGTAAAGATTAATGACTAAAATGAATTAGCTAGTAGCTAAATCGGGGAGATAATAAATTTACAAGTTGCAAATCTTAGACTACTAGAACTCGCAATTGCCACTAAACATCATATGTGTTTTAATTTACCTCGATCCACTTAGTAAGTTTAGGCCTTCCTGCAGTGATGTCATAATTCCACACTCCTGAAAGGAAGGCTTGGAATTTTTCAACAAACGGGATGTAAGTTATGTCCACCTGAAGATCACAAAGTTTCACTCATAAATTAAAAGAGGAATTGTAGAAAATATCGTTTAATAATCATATAACTGGTTTCCACTTCCCATATTTATATATAACTATATATAATCATTGTCTAGAGCATAGCTAAAATAAAATTTGAATCTTTAATATGTTTAAAGAGAATGTACCAAGGTCAATAGGCACACAACACAGCACCAACGAAAGATCAAAATCATAGTTGAGAATTCAACTTACCAAACTGAGCTCATGGCCAAGGAAGAAAGGCCCATCATTAAATTTATGAAGAGCATGCTCTAGGTGGTCAAAAGCAGGGCCTGATGCAAGTAAGGTTTTAGTGAGCCTGGCTTCTATACAAAATGGTGTAAAGACTCAAGAGGCAGCAAGTTTTAAGTCTTACCAGCTTCTTTGACAGTGTCTCCTTTGAATGATGTGAACACTGTCTTGTTGAAGGTATCACTGTAGGTTATCAGTTCTTCAGCAAACTCTTTTTTAGCAGGATCCTATAGTCATGCCATAACTTTAGAGTCAAATTCCAAGAGAGGTAGAGAGCTTTTATGAAGGGCACAATGAATTATGCAAATCTTACATTGGGGTGAAGAGAAGGCCCTTCAAAGTTGCTGTCTACATATTTAATCAAATCAAGGCTCTCCCCAATGACTTTTCCATTGTGTTCCAATGAGGGTACCTGATAATATAAAAAAATTGATAATCAACCAAGAAATTCAAGCAGCTCAATGAAGTATGCAATAGATAGGCATTTAAAAGTATCACCTTGTTTTCATGGTAGACTTTCTCTTTGTACCAAGCAGGCCTGTTTTGAAGGTCAATTGCAACTAATTTAATCTTGTCATGTAATCCCTGCAACTCAAATATTCATCAACTTAGTAAGTAAAAAGAAAAAATCCCAAGAAAGGAAAAGGACAGATGATCCCAGAAGGGCTAAGGGTCTGTCTTTTAATTGAAATTGGAAGCTAGAAAATCAGTATTGAACATCTAAGTTGAAGTCTATAAACAAATTAATTAAAAAATGAGAACAAAGAAGACAAAAAGTGATGAAAATAACCTTGTAGTTCCTGAGGATCCACACACGCTGTGCAAACGGGCATGTATAAGAGACGTACAACCTTCAAAAAATGGTCCAAGTTCATTTTGGCATACAAGGTAAAGGCATAAAAATAAAATCCTAAACAAAGGACATAATAAAACTAAAGAAAGTGATATCGGACAAAAACAAAAACACTAAAGATAGTGAATATCCGACAAATAAAATATTTTTAAAAAAAAAAACATTGGTGTGTACTGTATATGCTACGTCAGCTGAAATCATGATTTCCATTGTTAAATTGTGAAATCACGATTTCACTTTTTCATAATTATGACTGAAATAATGTTTGAAAACAAGATTTTCTAAAGTTGTGTACAGATTTGTGCAAAGATGTGTATAACAAACAAGAAAATTTTTAGGAAATTCCAGAATATGGATAAATGTTATTCTCTCCTTTCACATTCATACTATAAATTAAATGAGTGAATCTACTATGAATATGAAAGAAAAGAATATCATACTTTATGCTGTGAGAGTGACTAAGAATTAGTCAAACAAATGTTAACAACAACAAAAAAGGGGGAGAAGAGTGAACCTTGTAGTTCCATCAAAGAGAGGAGGTTGTTCAGAAGTGGCATCCAAAGGTGTGGGAAGATGCTCGTTCACGATCCTGCACAACCCACATAAAAACATAAGTAAAAACATAAGTAAAAACAATCTTACCCTTTACCACAAAATTCAGAGAACCCCAAATGAACAACAACAACAAGAAGTCAACAACAACAACAACAAAACAGTAGAGAAAATGGAAAATTCTTGGTGATTTCAAAGTCCAAGACACTTACGCAGCTGCCATTGATGATGTTTTTTTTTGTTGTTGTTGTTCGGAGAGTTCTGAGGTTTTAGTTTATAGTCTTTCTAATCTGATGCTGAATGTGATTTATGGTTCACCGATTTACCATACTTATAGGAGTTTTCTCACCGTGATTCTATGAAGTCGCGAGCAGTGACGAGCTCCAAATGTGACTGCCACGTGGGAACGAGGACAGAGTTAATCATATAGATGCTGGAATTGTGGGCAGGTTCTTGATAAGGTTCAAATTTGACTCTTCTCTTTGGTCTTTACCCATTCGATTTGATTACTTCTTAACGGTTTGACTTTTTTATGTACGCTGTTTAGTCTTATTGTACACTGGTGACATCACACCAATGAGACTCTTTTTTTAATTTAAATTTATCTATATTACCATTTAAAGAGTTGCTTTTATTTGAAACGAACATTTTGTTGGTTCACTAATAAAAAATAAAATATTTTGTTGGTTCAAAAATTAGAGGTGTTACGTTCATAATATTTTTATAATAAATTATAAGTGGTTAATTGTTATTAGTTCAAATTTAAACCTAAAACCAAGATTACTTTTTTGCCCCTACAATAATAACCAGTAACAACCTACCACTTAGGGTAAAAATATTGTGAATATATCATTTCTCTTCAAATATACCTCCAACACTCCTAAGTTTAAGTAGAGACAAAACTAAAACTGTTTAGACCGAACATTTTGTTGGTTCAAAAATACCCCTAACACTCTTAAGTTTAAGTAGAAACAAAACTAAATGATGGTCAGGTAAAAAAATATGTCTAATTTGCACTAAAACATTGCCTACAAAATAGGAATACTTTCTATTCAGGTATTTTAACCATTGTAAGTTTCTTTTAAAAACCTTCTCCCTTCTCCCCTTGTGTGTGTATTACAAATACTAGTATTCTCAAAAGAAAAAATAGTGGGTTAATCTCACATTAGAAAATGAGTGTGAGTTAAAGAGGTCTAAACCTTGTACTGTGTATTTAAGAGTTAGGCCATTTTCGATATACACCATTATAAGTTTCTTTAAAAAATATTTTTCCCTCTCTCCTTGTGTGTGTGTTTTACAAATACTTAGTATTCTCAACAATAAAAAATGCTCCAACTACCTAAACTCATGTTTTAAATTTTTTTAAAAAAACTCACTTTTCTTTTTTACTTTTAATAAGTCTTAACCGTTTCACATCAACAATAAATTGTTAACCTTTAAAAAAAATTAGAAGAGGCTAGTCTATTGCCAATCTAAATTTTAAGAAACTAAAATTTAAGATTTGAAAGAGAGTAAACTGCTGAATTTAGTGTGTGCCAGTTTTTAGAAAGAAAAAAAATGTATCAAACATACATGAGATATATTTAAATAAAGAGTACTAATTTTTAAGAAAAAAGTTTCTCTGGTAGTTTTTGTTATTTTTGAATTTTGTTGAATTGCAATTTTAATCCCACTTTTTTTTTAGAATAAAGATTATCTAATTAAATTGGGGGTATTTTTGACATTTTCGAAACCATAACTAACTTTCTGAATCTTCTTAATATATAGAGATTATTTATAAATAACCTATCTTCTTCTTTTTTTTAAATCATGTTAGGAAATTTACATATGAATAATTTCTTCAATCGATAATATAATGAGTTTGAGGGAAATAACTCCAAACCAATTTAGAAAAAAAAATTTCCTATAAATTGCTTCTCCTTTCAATTATTATTATTTAAAATAAATAAATATTTACAAGAATGTTCAAAGATTTGATTTTATCATCTTCTTCGTGTATGTTTGTTATAATTTAAAATGTCACTTTTATATTTACCATGTTTTGAAATTCGAACCGTTAAAAGAACTAAAAAAATGAGAGGTTTAAGGTTTTTTTAGATCAAGCAAGGATTCAAACGAGCTTAAATCATGACGTGTCATTTAAATTTTTTTTTTAGATTTGATTTTGTTTTTTTTTTTTTTTTTTTGAGAATGAGATTTGATAATTAAATTGTGTGTGTGTATATATATATATATATTAAAATTTTCATTCCTTAGCAACAAAATATGTGTGCTTAATAATTTGGGATTTAGACATGACCAACCATCACGTGTCATTCAATTGTTTTTATAAATTTTTTTTGAGAAGGAATTGTTTTTATAAATTTGATACTTAAATTCAAGTATCAAATTTATAACAATAATTTGGGATTTGGACATGACCAACCATCACGTGTCATTCAATTGTTTTTATAATTTGACACTTGAACTTAATATAATATTAAAAACAATTGAATGACACGTGATGGTTGGTCATGTCCAAATCCCAAACCATTGGGCCACACGTATCTTAAACTAAATGTTAATTATAGAATTTTTTTATGTTTCTTACACACATCGTAAATATCCTCATAATTTAAAGGGATAGTAACCCACTAATTTGTTAATTTTGATACTAATTTAGATGGTATGATACATATTTGCAAATGATTAGAAAATATAAGATAAATAGTTATAATTAACTCTATATTTTGACTATTTTATTGCTACAATATCCGTAGTTTATACATACATGATACATTACAATATTCTATCATCTAGTTAATCTTTTATGCATGTCTCATTCACAAGATTGGTAATCTAATATTTGTAAGTTCATAAACGAAAATTGTAGGGACCAGGGGCCCAAAATTATATATTGGGCCCTGGGCTTGGCTGAGGAGGCTCAGTGGTCCGAGGACAAATCAACAGTCAGGAAAATGTAAGATTTTGAACTTCATAAGCAAGTTATGACTGTGAAGGATGGGAGAAGTATGTCGAGGAGGAGTATTTCCTCAGCTAATAAGGTGGAGGTCAGAAAGTGTGTTCTGTCGTCTAAGGGGATGTTCCTGGAAACTCTATTGATAAGGATATGCTTCGTAAAAGTACAGGACAAATGGGAGTTGTGAAATATCTAAGGAAAAGCTGCTACCACCGCATTAAATACTCTGCAGCTAACTCTCTGGCCGCATTAATGAGAAAGTGATACCTAAACAGTAATTTTCAGCCTTACAGCTACTCCCTATAGACTTGAGGAAGGTGCTGATGTGACAGGGATCAAGACCAACAATTTAACCTACACGTGGAAGGCAGAGATGAAGGCAAAGGGAGAGTATAAAAAGGGAAGAGGCAATGAGAGAGGGGAACGAGAAATGAAGAGAAAAACACTGTAGCAATCAAAAACTAAATTTGTAATCAAATTTGAGGGAAATATATAAGAATTAATCTCCTCGAATTGTGCAGAGGATGATTTTCTTTAGATTAAATCAGTCTATCTTCTTTTTCTTGTCATATGAATCTACTTTACTTGTTGTCCAACTCATTAAAGCCCAGTTTTCCAACCACTCTCTACAAATTCATTGTATTGGATTTTTTGGGCCTAAGTTCATCCATCCTTTAGGCTAGGGACCCAAATTGCGTCCTTACAAAAATAATTTTATATCTAATTACTATAAATAATATAATTTCAACTATTAACTATTTATTGTTAGTATAGATTTGTGAATGGGTAAAAAAATTTAGTCATAGTGTGTATTATATAAGGAAGATTAATATTTTAATTAAGTAGCTTACAAACAAGCTTAAGATTGCTTGAGAAAAAAATAACTAAACTTGAAAATGTACTATAGTTTAGTGATGAGCTTAAACTTGACTCATGTTCGAAATAAAATTAAATGATCAATTTTAAATTTTTAATATTTTGCTTTACTCTGGTCATTTACAGGGTAAAATTTGCCAAACAGTATATTTTCCAAAAAAAATTAGGCACGTGGCATGCGTTCAAAGTTATTTAGGAAGGTAGACTGTTTTTGAAAATCGACTTTGGCAAAATCGACTTTGGGCTGAAAAACGCACACTATAGTGGCATTTTTTTACAAACGCCACTATAGGCACTAAAAAAACGCCACTATAGAGTTCGTTTTTCAGCCCAAAGTCGATTTTCAAAAACAGTCTACTTAACTAAATAACTTTCAACACATGCCACGCGCCTAAATTTTTTTGGGAAATATACTATTTGGCAAATTTTGCCCATTTACAGCCTACCCATTGCATTATAATCTTTTTTTATTATTTTATTTTAAATGGAATTTATATTATTTGTTTATGTGCAACTTTTCACAACTTCAATTTTCTTATTATAATTGTACTTTTATTTGTTTTCAGTAAAAATAATGCTACCAAAAAAAAAAAAAAAAACTTTTACCATAAATTTCACAACTTTAGCAAATGCAAAAGGCTACTTTATTTTCTTCTATTAATTTTTTTGATGATGTATCTTTCTCTTTTGTCAGAAGAAAGAGTAGCCCCAATGCATATAGACGCCATGGTGAATTACGTTAAACTAGCTTAATGTAATGCACCATGGCGTCTATGTGCAATGGAGCTACCTGATGACTAATAATCAATTAGTCATATAAGAATATTTTCCACCTTGACCGCTTTACGTGATGTCGCGAGCAGTGACGAACTTGACCAGTAAAAATAAAAACTATGTGTTAGTTAACTTAGTTGAGGATTTTTTTTTTCTAATTATTCAAAGCAATATTAGATACACAATTTTTTTTAAAGCAATATTAGAAAATCTTCTTCCACATTTTTCCATTCTCTTCCCCCACTTCACTTCACTTATCTATATATATATATAAAACCGAAACTTTTGAAACTCTCACAATTTTCCACATCATCACTATTTTCTTTTTCTTTTTATTTTTTATTCTTTTTATTTTAGGTTTTATATCTTATAACAATAATATTGAAAAACGTATACAAACTTGGAGGCCTATTTAAGGGCTCCATAAAACTTGATGGACAAGAAAATATATTCTAAAATAAGCCCTAATTAATACCTAACCATTATAGGAACCAAATTTAACCTAAAAAAACATTAAAAGAGCCTAAAAACAAGGAAATAAATCACCTAGACCTAAAATAACGTTTTTTGCATAAAAATACCAAAATCTCTTCTTTCCTTAAAACCCTAGCAATTACCATCTCAAAACCTTAAACTCAAAGCGTAGGTTTTGTCTTTTTTTATTTGCTTTCATATGTACCTGAAATTTTCATTCTATCTTATTGTTTTATTATGTTTAGAATTGATTTTCTTATAAGTATTTGGGTTAATCTTTATATTTTGATAGTGTTTTTATGGGTTTGGTTTTTAAGTTGAAATTCTAATAATTATTTTATATTGTATATGGTAGATAAAGCATCTTTATTTTTTGGAGAAAAATCAAAGCTGCAACCTATGTCTTCTAGCCCAAGGTGTGGAAGCATAAAACCCAACAAAAACTTGGTACTCTCACTTCTCTATTTGCAATCTCTACTACTTTTTATTTTTATTTTTTATTTTTAACTTTTGCATTGCTACAAGTGTTGTAGAGGATCCTAAAGAAGTATATGTGAAGCCCTAGAAAGCCTTGACATTTAATTATGTATTATGCAGTTATGATTACAATGCGATTCAAATCTTAGTGCTTAAGACCAGCAACAAAGCCTATTGATTGTCTGTGCATGGTTTGTATCAGTTTTATATAATTATTATTTGCAATTGTGATATAGAAATTTGAGTTGGAGAACATGCAACCCTTTAATTTGAAGTTAGGAATTTGCTTTTGATAATCAAGTGTGCTATTCATAAATTACCGTTGAATTTCCAATAAATTTATACAAATTTTGAAGCACAATTATTTCTTATGATAATCCCCCTTTGGTTCTTAAATCTTTTGGTATGTGGCTATAAATTTTCCACAAATTAAATTCATATACAAACTAAGGCACATTTATTTCTTATGATAATCCCCTTTTGGTTCTTAAAATTTTTGGTTTGTGGTTATATATCTTGACAAGTTCTAAAATTATCTTGAACTTCTTCAATTTATGAATCTTTGTTTTCATGGATGATTGATTTTTTTCCCCCTTCATAGGAAGGATTTTGCCTTGAATGTTGTTGGTGTAATGCTAGATGAACTACTTTGAATTTCTTCTTCAATAGGTATGATTTTATGTTTTACGGTTACAATGGCGATAGACATGGGATGAGTACCAGTAGTAAAGATGAGATAACTATAGATTTATCTCAAGATAACAATTATGTTAAAGCAAAATTTTACATAGAAGTTAAAAGTAGTAATTAATATGCAAAAAGAAAATAAAGGTCAAAATTGACATGATATCTTTCTGGTAAATTGCATATAGGATCTTAGTAATAACCAGATTCCACCTTGATGAGTTGTTTGGACATGAAATTTTTCTTTATATCATTTTGATGGTAATTTTATTCTCAAATAACATTTTGCGATGAATATTGTATATTTTATGTTTATTTTGATAAGTTATGATGTTTTTTCATTTTAAATTTTATTTTAAGTAAAGTGAAATATATTCCGTGCATCGCACGGGTTAGCGACTAGTTATAAATAAAGCCCTTCTCAAGAAAGGCAAAGAGCTCTTATTGAGAAGAATACTTGGCCCCAAAAATAAATTGGCCATGAACAACTGATCAAACTGTCTCCCTCCATCACACTCATGATTGCCATTTTAAATCTAAGAACATCATGAATGAACTTGTATTGGTGTACGAATTTACTATGACTAGATTAATAATTTTTGTTTGTACTATTTATTATCCGAACTTTATCTTTTTGGATTTGATTTCTTTGATGGGCCTAAAGTGTCATCGATCACAATAGACATGGAACCCACATGTCAATGAGAGAAATGTTGTATAGGACGGGCTCATATGAAAATTTTTTGAGTTATAGAAAGTCACTTGTGATTGATGACACTTTTAGAACACGTCAATGAGAGAGCTGTTGTATAAAACGAAAGAGGTAGATACTTTTCCCTATAACTCAAACTTACAAATATGGTCAATTCCTTCCCAATCTCTCTCTCTCCTCTCCGCAACACCCCCCCCCCCCCCCCCAAAAAAAAAAAAAACTCCATTCTCTATTTTTCGCCCTAATATTGGACAATCAGCCTCAATATCAACCAGCCACCCTATCTAGAAGCATGTCAAGACTTCTTTCAAGTAGTATAGTATGGTGGTAGCGTGTAGATCTCCATATTATTAAGCCAGAAATTAAAATTTGCTTCTTAATTTTTCACCACCAACACATTATTAATTTGGGTCATTGTTTACCATTATTCTAATAATTGAAACTGAAGAAGAGAAGGCAACAATGTAATTTCTTGGTGGCACTACTTAAAATAAATAAATAAATATAATACAGATTTTTCACATGCTACTTGATCAATTGCTTCTTTAGCTAGTCAGACTTCTTCACCAAACTTAACAGCACCCCACCACTAAGACAAGTAGCTACAACACCAAGAGATGCTTCAGTTGAGACATGGAATCCTGTAGGAAGAGTTGAGAAGAAAATATTTTATTTTGGAATAGAAATTATAAAAGAGTACACATAGAACAAGGTGATAAAATTAGTAAATACTCACCAAAAAAATCCAAGATCATCTTACATCCAATAAAGCCCAGTACGATGCCAATTGACGGCTGAGATAAAGCAAAGGAAGAAATGTGGGTTTTTTTTGTTCTTAATTTGAACTTATCAACCAAAAACTATACACGCTACAAAATTTCAAGTAGATAGTGAAAAAAGTAAAGAGTTCATTAAGCATGGAATTTGAAACCAAATCTAGCACAATAAAAATGGAAATGTTGGTCTTAATAACAGCTAGTACAAGCATATCATATCCTTTTTTGGTAAGCAATATGCAAGCAAATCTTAGTTAGACTCAACCACTCAGGGACTGGTAGCATAGTTGCCTCACCCGCGTTTCTTTGTTGTATAGCTGCATCAGGAAACAATGACTACACACTTCAAGAGAATCAATCCTATGTTCTCAGATAATAGAGACAAATATTAAAACTGATAGTTCTATTTTCCTACTATGTGGCTGTTAGTCTTACACGATTCATGGTGCACCAGTCACCAGTTTGCAAGAAGCAGAAACCTTAGCAACAGAGGGAAATGGGGGAAACAACAGCAGTGCCAATAAAGAACCATGACATAAGCATACAACAGACTCCTAAGTTTTAATTATGTCAAATGGCTCAAACACTCAGTTCATATTGCCTCATAACAAGTTGGTAAATATTTGAAAAGAGCATGATGACCTCATACTGATAGAGAAAGTAGACAACAGAAGATCTTCCAAAATGCTTGCAAATTTAGGTAGAGCAAGTCAGCTTTTTACCTGTAAATACTCCAAGTCTGACATACCCTCAGAAATCAGTGTGTAAAGCGATCTCAAACCTACAGTGTAAGAAGATACAGTCAACTAGTTATATTTAATATGAATGCAATCACCGTCAGCAATATATAGTAAAATGACCTTTTATCAATATTTGATCAATATTTGACATAAATATTAGATCATGTAATTATCTTCTGATACAAATGCATATTTTTTCCTCCATAGCCAACTCCAAAATGCAATCCAAATGCATCCTTGATAGATCAAGCAATTGTATAAAAGTAGCTCATAAGGGAACTCCAAATCAACAAAAAAATTACCATAAAGATATGGAAATGAAATTAAGTATACGTTTGGATAGGAATTTTTTTTTTTTAATCCAGCGCCTCTTACACTGTTCATGGGACATGAACAGTGCAATTAGGCAAATGCACAGTGATTTCATTAATGAACAGTAACCGGAAAATATTTTTTAATTGTTTTCAATTTTTAGCAAAATAAGCAGTATCCAAACGCACCCTAAACTGCAGATTAAAATGTCTGTATATAAACAGGCTTCCAGATCACTGATGGCCAGTGTTGTTATATTTGTAATCACCAAAGTTCTTAATCACCAAAAACTTGTTATCATGATACGATAATAAGTAAAAAGAGATCCAGGAACACAGTGTATGCAATTTGTACACACACATCAACTCAATTTTAACAGGAACAATCAGTGTCAGAGATATCAATAGCACTTAGAAGGACTACCAAAAGTAACAAGAATTACCTAAGATGGCAAAGAGATTAGAAGTAAAAACTATGAAAGGATCCCGTGTTACACCAAAGACTGCAGGTATTGAGTCAACCTAAAGAAAATAAGAGCTGTATCAACATTTCCATCACAAAATGCCAGTCTCTAAATAAATACATATGCCTGACATTATTAAGAAACTGGGAAGACCTACTGCAAATGCTATGTCACTGAGCTCAATAACTGCTACCGTGAGAAGTAAAGGAGTGGCCTGCCCAAAATTTGTGACACCTGTTAGAAATCAAGTAAAATTAATTTAAGATGGTAAAGAACTTTAAATCTCTGAGAACAAAAAATGCTACTTGCTGATGCAGAGTTAAATTTTAACCCGTCCCTTGCAGCTTTAAACAGTTTTATCTAAAGTATGTTGAATATATGACACACTAATGTTACTTACTTTCCAGACACCACCCTGACTTGTTATAAACGATTGCCATCATAACTACCTGCAAGGAACAAAAAGGGATGAGATTTTAAAGCAGAAAGATCAATTAGTACAGAGCAAATCAGCTTTAAGGTATTAAAAACCATGACAACTTCATTCTGAATCTGCCTAAAGAATGCTTCCATCATGTGTATGTTGTTTTTAACTACTAAAGACGGAACACTATATCAACACAGTACCAGTGCCCAAGTTCCAGATTATGAGTGGTGTCAAAACAGGAGAAGCAACATTGCTTGGGTGTTTGCTCTCTATTTATAGAAAGCAATAGAAACTTAGTGGAATAAATTAGTCAGAGGAAATAACGTATTCAATGCAATTAATCCGTTGTCCAATGTGTATTGTAAAAATCAGATGATGGAGGTGCCTGATCTTACTTTAAAAAGTGCAAGAAAGTATATAAATACCCCAATGACTAAGATTTCCTTATTCCACATTTTGACAGAAGAAAAAAGGAGATAATCAGATTTATAAGCAAGCCTACAAATTAGGCTAATCTAGGCTCAACATTTTTATACACGTAGAGTTCAATTGAGCTAAGAGCAGCCCTAACTAATGACTCAGCCCCACAAAGTAAGAAAATCCCTGTTGAGTACCAGCCTAGAAAAAGATTATAACCAATTGGCAATAGTCCAATTAAGAATTCAGAAGGAAAGAAATATACAGCAGAACATTACTTGTGACAGGGATAAATCTTTGGCATATCTTCACCACAAAGTTGTCGGATAGGTCACTGTCATCTTCTTCACTGGTAAATAGCTATCAAAAGATCACAAATATTTTAAGTCACTAGACATTTAATCTTCAAGAATCACCTCTTGCATGAGACCTTCCTTTCTTTTGTAATAAAATTAGTCTTAGCAATATGGTTAAATGATTAAATTCACCTTTACTTAAGCTTTTGAGACAAATTGTAATTTATCATGGTATCAAATTAGGTGGTAATGAGTTCAAACTCTTATCTCCAATCTACCTCCCACTTAAAAAGTTAAAAATTCTACATATTGGGCCCCATTTATTAAGGGGGAATCTGGACTCACATCTGAAAATGAGTGTTAGAATCATAGTTAAATGATTAAATTCACCATTACCTAACAACTTAAGGTTTAGAGACCAAACACATATATATTCAACTCATTCTCCTCTCTCTTACCCCCCTACCCCCCCAAAAAAATTCTAGTTTGATAGGCAAGTGGAAGAGAAGGTTTTCCAAGCTCTATTATGTTTCCATTTTGGATATTGACCCACACCCGCATGGAACATGGTTCAATCATTGCAGCTCAACAACATGAACAGTCTGCAGAAACTTGCCTCATGCACATATACAACAGGGGAAAACAAGATGTATACTGCTCTACTTTACCTTCAGTCTGTACTAAGTTTATACTTGTGAGCGACTATTTTGCAATGATTCAGTATACTTAGTTAAAAGAAGTTTCCCCTCAAACCAAGAGAGGAGGTGGGGGGTTGAAGAAGTTTCCACATCTACGATACAATTGAAATAGAAGCATCTGAGCTACTAATTCTTGATCAGTTCTTTGCACTTATCATATCGACTCTAACACAAAAATACATCCATCAAAGACCAAAAACTAGTAACTTCTCAAACTTTTTCTTTGGCCATGGGGGAACCACAGAAAATGGATAGATTGCATTAAAAAATTGCTACATCCTTTCAGAAGAGAAGATTTAACCTTAAATGAGGAGTATAGGAGAATTGCAGCCAGTAGTAGGTTCACTGCCTCAAATCTCTAAAACAACAGGGAAAAAAAATTCATAAAGATCATGTAGAATAAAAAAGACCACTCACAAAAACACATGTACTATGTGCAGGCAACAGGAGCAACTAGAAACTTACCTGAAGGGTGGCTGCTCCAAGGAGTATTAACGTCAAACGAAAGACCACGGCACCAGCAATACCATATGAAAGTACCCGATTCTATACCTCCAGCAAATAGAAATTTGTCATTGCCAAAAATTGATATATAGAGGGTTGGGGGGGGGGGGGGGGGGGGGGGGGAATATATATATATTAACACACTTATATAAAATTTGAGAACCCAAGGACCATAATGTAAAACAATCCAAATTTTATTAGAGGGACAGAAATTTGTGCCTCACCTGATACATAATTGGCACTTTAAAGTACTTGAATATCAGAACAAAGACAAACAGATTGTCCACTGACAAACTTTGTTCCAATATATACCTGCACACAGTCCATAATGGTCATTGTGAAGGAAATAATCCAAGCATAAAGAACAAAACCCAGTTCAAGTCGGCAGAGGAAGAAGATAAAATGAACTGAGTCAAAAATATAATATAAACCATGAAGTCAGCAAAAACAAAATTTAAGAACTGTTCAAACTCAAAACTATACATAATAAATGATAACATTACAAACCATTCTCTTTTTGTTCTCCAACTTATAATGGTCTTAAGACATCCCTCCTCAGTAGGGCAATATGCAATGTTGGCAACAGTTCAGATTCATGTAGTTTACTAATTTACTAGTCCTTTATCCTACTAAGAACCATAAAGAGAGGGAGGCTGACTTAAGTGAAGAATGAAGGCCTCAACAAGAAATCAGACTTGTATCAATAGCAAGCTTCACCTCCAAGGCACTTATTTTCTCACATGTTTGAACTTCACAAGATGCATATCATTTTCTCATTCATGTTCCATTAAAAATTAAAGGTAACAGTATAAAGAGCTTTGGAATAACCTTCATATTTAAAATTAATGCCCAAGAGTTTGGAACTGCATAGCACTGCTCGAATCACAAACAATAATCTCAGATAACACATAACACATATCATTGAGTCCAAGAGTTGATGTTTATAATTTGAACTGGAACTGTTATCACCAAAGAAAGGTTGCTGCCAGATATTTTAGGCATGTCAATAGTCATAGTATATGCAGACATGAGAGCTCTAGAAGCATGGATTTTATCTTTGGCAATATCAATTCATGCACAGATATTAGCTTCATTAACAAACATTAGCTGTGTTATGAACTTTCTATTTGTTGCTGAAAAGCATCTATGATGCAAAATTCAGCATACCCAGCAAAAAACTCAGTGGCCTTGCCAACTCCATCTTTCAAACCCAAACCAATGCCAAATGCCACCGCAGTGCACACCTATAAAATTAATGAATTAAATGAAATTGCTCAAGATAATGACAGAATCAATAGATCCCAGTAATCAAAATAAGCTCAGAGCGAGAGGGTGCTCACACACAAGGCAACAGTTCTAATAGAGGAGGTATACTCGTGCGCCTGAGTTTTTTCTAAATGACTGGCCGAAGAGGAAGTGTCGGATGTCTCTGTGTTGACAATGTCATCATATGATTGAGAACTGATTCTCTTGCTTTCTGCGGATTCATTCCACCAGTACTTAAATTCTATTAAACTACAGCACCAAATTACATCAATATATCTTGCAGATAAGCACTAAGCAGAGCAACAACATTTGAAATGTGTACAATTATCAGATATGACCTGGAAAATACCATAGATGGTAAAGCTTTTTATTAAATTCAATTATAAGGTTGATTTATTAAAAAAATTTATTATTTTATTATATTACATATATAATCTGAATAAAATCATCAATGCAACACATTGTGATGATGTTAGACATTAAATGAATTAGCACAAATTACACAACTTCATTATGGCATTAGAGTACATTGAAATCAAATATTAGAAACTGTCCTCAAATGAGAGAGAGTATAAGGTTCCAGAACTAAGCGCCCTCATTATGAAGCAATTAAAGCAGGTTGGGAAAGTGCAAGATCATTTCTTTTTGCAAAATGCCCTTACGAGTTACGCCTGTAGCATCAGAAAAACAACTGAAAAGCAGTTTTTATGATATGTAATGCACATGAATACGCCCAGAAGATTTTAAACTTTTTGCTCTCAAATTTTCAAAATCAAACACAATCAAGTTACAGCTAGTATCATCCACCCAAATTTTTTTTGAACGTGAATTTTGACAAATCCACTGTCAGATTACATTTTCTTCTTACACCCAAATGATCAAAGCTTAATAACTATGCCATCTGTCAAATGTTTTAAATTTCGTTGTCGTTTTTGTAAGACATACCTAGCGGCTAGTGCACAAGGCTCGAGCATTATACAGGGCCTATAAATTACCTCAATTTGTCATAAATTAACAAATTAAAAGCAAAAATGTAAAAATATCACAATTCACACACACACACAGTTTATTTGTTGGAATCCAATTAACACGAAATTTAATAAACTCTTTCAAAGTCACAAATATAGAATTAGAATTAAAAATCAGAGAGTCTGTAAAACGCGATCACATGAAATTCACCTGAGGTAGATAAATTATCCTCCTGCTCGGTTCCTCTGGAGCAAGCAATTGGAAAATATTCGGCTCGGCGACAATTATGACCGACTGCAAAATCAAAATTCAAAAGGATTTTTTTTTTATAATTAAGACTGTATTGTAATACAAAATACACACGGAGAGAGTGAGAGAGAGAGACCTGTAGGTGTAGAAATGGTGAGAATATGGTGGTGGCTAAGTTGAAGGCGAGTCCATTTGGGAGGCAGCGAAACCCTAGGCATGCCGGGGTGGATTACTGAAGCCAATCCCATGGTTGATTGAAGCAGTCTAATCAGATTTACAAATTTGGTACGAAATTCAAAAGAGGGGCAGGAGAAGGAGTGAGAATGTTTTTTTTTTGGTATAATCTTATCCTTTCGAATTTTTTTTAATCAGGAGTGTCTTCTTCACGACAGTATTCAGTATAGTGTTATTGTCGTTTTTTTTTTCTTTTTTCTTTTTTACAGCATTCACGTCGGTACCCGTCTAATAGAAGAAGAAAAAAAAAGTTTTGAATTTACACAATTTTTTCAAAAATAACTTATATTAGTTCGTATATAATTGTGTAAATTTACAAGTTTTCTATAGTAATTATGTAAATTTACACTAATATTATTTATTTTATATTTAGTTGTTTTTTTTATGTATTTTAAGGAAAAAAAAAAAGTAGATGTAGTTGTTGTATGTGAAAAAAAAAAGAAATAATTGTAAAAATCAATAAAAATTGATATTTTAATAAAATGTAGTGTATATCTTAAAATAGATAATATAATGTTGAGTATTTTTAAAAGTGTAGAGGGCTTTTTGTGTTATGCTGGGCTACCTCCTGCGGTACTATTGTTGTACTGGGCTGGACTGCCTCCTGCGGTATTAGGCCCAAGTGTTCTGAGTAAGAGAATTAAGACCGGTCCAACTGTAACTCAACTTAATCCGGCTTGTGCGCAAACTATGCCTCGTTTGCCAGGAGCATGCTTACGGCAGGCAGAGCTATTCTAAATAAGTCATGGCAAGCAAAGCATGACAATAAAACAAAAAGAAGAATATTTTGGCTTCTTAATTAAAGTGAACAGTTAATCCTTAATTAAGAAAGATAATCACAATAACAATAATTAAAGAAAAACAAGTGACTAAGTGGTCAGTATATGGGTCAATCAAAAGAAGAAGGAAATCAAAGTAAATCAAGTCCGCAGGATCAAAACTAGAGAGGGAAGAACGCTTATTCTCAACATAATTAATCTCCCAGGGAAAATCCTGCCATGAAAATTAATTACTTTGAGGGAAACAGACCTGAATAGTTGATGTCTGGAGAAACTCTTTTGCTTCTGGCAAATAGCAGGATTTTGAGAGGGAGAGAGGGAAACAACCTGTTGGTGCATGCCTGCCAATCTAACTCTCTATTTTTTCCTTTCTTCTTTTTTTGTTTTAGTTTTCCTCTTATCTTTCATTTCTTTTCTTTACCCTTATTTTCTATTTCGTGATTTCTCCCAGATGGTTGTTATTGTCATTCTAGTGTCGTTATTTTTTGTGCACGGTAAGGGCCTCATATTATAGCGCTTGTCGTGATCGGATTTTACTATTTTAGCCCTTAGCCGCCTTTTTCTGGTCTGGGTGTGCTTACCGACCACCACTGGACGTCTGTGTGCCACTCCCCATCACCAGACAAAGAGGACTATTTTGTTTGTTAGTTTGCTGTGACACCCTTTCCTACCACGGTGTGGGTGCTCTATCTCCCTATCCCTCATAGCATGCACCTAGTGGTTCTAACTCAGCCTTTCTTCTTTTGGGTGGTATGTCATCCCAGTAGGACGTACCCCCAAAAGAGCTTGAGCAGGAACCCCAAAATATGTTTTCCCCTCTCCCCACCGCCAAACTATGGTCTCTTACCTCTGACCCGTGACCTCACAATATCCCATATTGGCTGGGTACTGGTTGGTGATGTTTGGGCCTTGCGCATGCCTTCCTTCCATATGCGTCCAAAATCTGCCTGCTGCTTATGCGTCCGTCGTGGTTTGGAGGCTTGCCTGCACAATCTGTCGTCTGTTCTTAACCTTTTATGTGAGCTGCTTTTTGATTTCCCACTCTCCTTAGGGGCTCGACTTTATTTGATACTAGGCTTTATATTTCTTTTAGCCTATTCCTTAATTGCCATCATTTCCTGCTATATCACTTTGTCATTCCTACTGTAATGACTCAATCTTGCTGAACCTCTTTAGGCTTGCCATTTATTCTTCCCCCAGTGGCTTACTATGGCCATTGGTTTTCCATTGCATCGCTTGCGGGCTCCTGTGTCCCGTTTGTTTTCCCTTGGGCATCCTTAGCCCATTTACTTTCTTTGGGCTTCCTTGGCCCTTTTACTAACTCTGCATTCTCATAGGCTTTTACTAACTTCATTAGACTTCCCCGGTCTAATTACCTTATTCTCATTCTTGGGGCTCATAGGCTTGCCATCAACCCCTTACTTTCTTTGTTTGCATTACTTCGGGCTTGCAGTAGCCCATTCTCACTTTTCTATGTCATATACTGCCCATGGGTCTGCTATTTCTCTCTTTCCGGGCTTCTTTAAGCCCATTTGCCTCCTCAAGGCCAATTTGTTTATTTCATGGGCCTGTGATCCATTATTCCTACCGCTTGGGCCTAATGGTTTTGCTATCTGTTTGCCAACCCTTTGCTGCCCGTGTTGCTGGGCTTTCTTCTTTCTACTTGGATTCTAAAAAATGGCCCTTAACAAAAAGTTAGTATGTAAAATAGAAAAAGTAATATCTTATGCTAAAATAGATATAAATAGTTTATTTGGGTTTTTAATTTTTTTACCCTTTCTTACCTTTAATTCCTAATAATGGTCACTATTCTACCTCCCAAATCATTTAGTATTTGTCCCACATAAGCTAAATATCTATAGGGAGCAATTTGTTTTAGGTAGGCCATCCATGAATCGGATTTGGGCTCAATCTAATCAAGTCGAGTGGTAGATCAGAGGACCCATCGTCGATTGAAAGCATGGATGGATCGAATCAAGTTGAATATTCCTCGAGTCGAGTCATATTTTGTCGAAATAGAGAAGTGGCGACAATTAGAAACGTGTGGCCTTCATTGGAATCTCGCTAGATCTGATTGAGATCTCCTAAAAAAAGAGTGAATAATGGCTTCTCATCGAGCGGGTCAAGTTCATCAGTTCTCAAACATCAAACTACCACTCGATCTAATCTTGTCAATTTTTTGTCACTAAAGACCAGTCATCGACCAAATTGCCTCTCAAATCATATGATTTTCAAGTCGAATGACGTCGGCTCAGGTGAATTGGGTGGGTTCAATCAGGTGGTGGAGAGTCCTAGTTTTAGGTGACCCAAAGAAGTTGACTATGAGTTTTGAATTAATTACCAACACCTCATATATCTCATGAGGAATTGAGAATCACTCGACTTATTCTTATGAGTTTTTTCACTTATTGGTTTTTATTAAAAGTTGACCTATGTCAAAAGTTTTTTAATTTTGTAATTTAATTGACACATCATGGTATTTTCAACTAATATGTCTACAATTCAAATCTCAACTATTAAATTATCAAAATAATGCAAAAGCAAGATAAATTAAGAGTTAGATTAAAAGGCCTATGGCAAATGGATAGTAAAGTTTTGATTAAAGTATACTTTTAGCTCTTAAAATTTGAGGTTTCTTTATTTTGGTCCATTAGGTTTCAAACTTTTTAATTTGACATTTCATGTTTGATTATATTTTTGTATTGGTCCCATTGTTAATTTTCGTTAGTAATTTGACTATTAAATTCCTTCATATTTAACTATTTCATAAAATACTAGGTCTAAAATGTTGTAGAGCATAATAAATAAATAAAAACATATTATAGATGGTTAGATTACTAACAAAAATATATGACATGACCAATATGAAAACAAAATCAAACATAAAAGACTAAAATAAAAATTTTGAAACATAAGAGCATTCACAATAAGGTTGTTAAAATAGCTTCAAAGCTATTTTGACAGCACAAACATTAAAATGCAGGCTACAACAAAGGAGCTATACTTAAAAAGTAGGAATATAGAAAATGATTGGAGTATAGAAAAGTGAGAGGATAGAAAATGATTAGTTTTCTGTCATGCGTGTTTGGTTAGAGGGATGTAAATCTCTTTTGTTTAGTTGAGGAGAAAAGTGCGAGGATAGAAGAGGTAGTTTATATAAATTTACTCTTATGCCTTCATTACATAATATGTAAAATATAATTTCTTTGTACTCATTAAATAAGAAAAATATTACTTATTATTAATTAAAATTAATAAATTAATATTTTATAAAAATTAACACACCTTCCATATAAACTTATATAAACTAAAATATATATATATATATATATATATATATATATAATATGTTATATTTCTGGTCGGTAAAAAACACTTGGGTTTTTGTTTACTTAACTTGGCAACCTCCTTCACTGGGCTTGGTTAAAATTAATTTTGACGGTGCCGTTTTCAATAAGGAGCATAAATCGGGCATTGGGGGTGTTGATATGTGACAGTTATGGTTGAGTAATGGCTTCACTATCAAAGCAGCTTCCTCGTGTTCACAGTCCTATGGAGATTGAGGCATTGGCAGCGTCAACAGCATTTCGATTTGCCTCAGACTTAGGCTTCACTCAGGTGGTGTTAGAGGGTGATTGTCAGGTACTCATGTTGGCTTTAGTCAATGACAGTTTGTTCTTATCCTTGGATGGTTTGCTTATGGATGATATCAGATTTTGGGCTACATGTTTTCATCAATTACGTTACTCTCATGTTAAGAAAGAAGGTAATAAGGTTGCTCATAATTTAGCTAGACATGCTTTATGTATTTCAAACTTTGCTGTGTGGATTGAGGATGTTCCATCGCCTTTTCTTTCCTTTGTTCAAGTTGACATTGCTGGTTTTTCTTAATAATATGCATTTTTCCCCCTAAAAAAAAAAAAAAAAAAAAAAACTTGGTAGACTTTTTATATATTCTTATGAGATGTAAGTTTAAGCAAGTTCATGGAAGACATGGTCCTAAGCCTCCCAGTCAACACAGTGGCATAAACCTGGACATGTTCAGTTTTTTTTTTTTTGAAGAGAAACTGAATTTCCCTCAATGACCACAACTAGTACAGAGCATAAACAACAATACAATGCACCAAAATAGACCACGTGGACAAAGCACAAAGCACAAAGCACCACAAAACCAAAGATAGAAAACTCAACTAGCTCCCTCATAGTATACACATATACGGGTAGAGCTATGCAAAATAAATCAATTCCATTACTGTCAGGGCTACTAGAGGCTGAAGCTAAGGCATTGGATGAGAGCTTACTATTTGCTTGGGATGTGAGAATGAGGGATGTTCTATTTGAATGTGACTCCAAGATTGTCTCTGATGCTATGACTCGATGTAGTGATCCTCATTCGATAACAAGCAACATAATTGAAGGTATTCAATACAAATTGTGAGATTTTTTACAGGCACAAGTATCACATGTTCATCGACAGGGTAATCACCCTGCCCATTCATAAGCGCAATATGCTAGGCATATCGTTAAGTATGATGTGGCTCATGATGTAGCAATGTTATTTTCGTTTTAATAAAAGTTACAAGTTTCTTATAAAAAAAAAGAAAGAAAGAAAGATACGGGAAGAGCTATGCAAAGTGTAGACTGCAAACAAGCTGCAAAAGAGAAGCAAGGAGATATGAATTGTGCGGTGAAGGTGGTTGGAGGGTAGGTGAGATGTATTAAAACAATTGTGGCAATTTAGTAACTTTGATGACAACAAGCTTTTCACGCTTGTTTTCTCTCCAAATCAAAGAGAACAAATTTTTATGGGTCAAGGGAGAAAATGCCTAGCACCACAAAAAATCCTCCCACTTTTATCTCCTTACCAAATAACACAAAATTCTATTTTTCTCTCATTTCCTTTTTATCATTCATATTTCACCTCCAACCAAATGTAGCCTAAGGCTAAAGGTATATTTTAGCCTAATGTTTATTTATTTATTTATTTATTTTTATCATCAAAGAACGTATTCGTGATCGAATCTCACCTAGAGTGCATATATTTCAATGTAAAATGTTTTCCAAATTTAAAAACATTTCAAGGAAAACAACTCTATCTATCTATCTATAGTGTGTGTATATATATATATATATAATAAAAGTTAAATCCCACAACTAATGTATACACAAAACGATGACAAGTGGCGCATGTTTCTATTTATTTAGAATGAAATAGACAAATAAAGCCACATGGCAAGTAGTAATTTGTCCATAATATAACACATTTGACATGTGTGTCAATACATTCAATTATAGAATGAATTCATTTCCTAAATTAATGGTATGTTATAAATATTATGTATTTAACACTCTTAAAGGTAATTGTGTAAGTATAATTGTATATAATATTTACAAGAATAATGCTAGAGATACAAACTATTTTACAAATTGCTGATGTGGTGAGTGATTATTGATAAATTAAAAAATGATGTTAATGATGAGCCTAAATGAAAAGCAACAAATCATTTTTTTTGTTTCTATTTACTATTTACACTTGACCATTTGATAATAATAATAATAATAAGAATAATTAATTACGTTTGAACTTTGAAACCCTATAAAAAATGTATAAAATCTTTTTAAAAAATATTTTATAATTATCTAATTGTCAAAAAAGAACTCTTCATTTCAATATGTATGTGTGTGTGTATGTATATATTAATTGTCTAAACACACAATATTTCTTCAACTTCTCCAACATTTCAACTTCCCCACCTCCTCTTTATTGATAATTGTTTTTTTTTTTTTAAACTTTATTGGTTTTTTTTTTTAAGAAAGAGAAAATCTTTATTGGTAATTTGTAACACATACAATGTTTAATTTAATCATCTAACTTCCTCACCTCCTTCTTAAATTAATTATCTAAGCATACAATGTTTCCTCATCTTCCCCAACATTTCTTCTTCACCCCCCTTATTGGTAATGCATTTTTTTTTCTTCCTCTTCATACTTTTATATTTAAATACATTCTCTCTTTGCCTCTCTTTTGACTTCAAGCTTAGAAATTGTGATTGGGTAAATTTTGTACCCTTACATTTTTGTTAATGTTTTATGTCAAAATATCATTCACCAGTGAATAAAGGCATATAGATTTCAAATAAAACTCAAGTGGATGCGCATTATTTTTAATTAAAAAAATTAAAAGTTTAAATAATAATATCAGGTTATTAAAAGTAGCTTCTTCTCAAAAAAATAAAAATAAAAGTAGCTTTTGGTCTTTTTGATATATGAAACAATTTTAAAAATCAATTAAGTATTATAGATTTTAAGGTCTATACAATAGCCATTAAAAAACCCTATCATATCTATAAAATAAATTAAAATGAAAAATGAATTTTTTTTTAAAAATGAAATGGAGGCCATGATAGGACAAAGTTGATCTCTCTCAAACTTTTATTTTATATTTTTATTTAATGTGAATTTTGATAAATTCATTATTAGATTGCATTTTTTTATTATAACTTTCATACTTGCAAAATTTCAAAAAGATAAAAAATTAATAACTATATCATCAATCAAATATTTAAATTTCAATCAAATATATAAATTTCAATCAAATATATTATTTAAATATATTTTTTTTTGTTTTGTAATTCATAAAATGATGGGTTCTACACTTGAATCTATTGTTTGGTTGACGTGTTCAAAATTGGATTTTGAAAACCGCTGAGAGGATGTTTTCAAATGCAGAGAATGTTTTTAATAGCATAGTTGTAAATAAATTGAAAATTGTGGATTCTACGTGTTTGTCCAAACTCTTCTATTTCTTAAATTAAAATACTTATTTTTTTTTTCTTTTTTTGATAAGAAGGTGTAAGGACTCAAATTGTATTGGACCCTAAACAATAAAATTTGTAGAGTGTGGGTAGAAGGGCTAAGCACTAGCAAAGCAAGTAATGGATGACGTGAAATTCGTAGGAATAATAGCAAAGGAATTTCACTAAGTGTTCTTGAGGATAATCGCAATGATCTGGGCTAAGTGTTTGTGGGGATCGTTATAATGATTTTGTCTAAGTGTTTGTGAAGCAGGTTCATCCTCGACTCAGTCCTAGGATCTTTTTCCTTATAACTGATCAACATAAGGGTTGTCGTCGGGCACCCTGATAACCCCTTTTTCCATGTTTCCTCCAGGGGTCCCCTTCATCCTGGGAGTTCTATTTACTATATAGTTTTATTTAGTTGATCATTACCGTCTATTTGTCGGTTATCTGAAATCTGTGTCTGAGGGCTTGTCCCCTTAGCCGCCTTTGCAGGCTTTCTGTTAGTTGAAGTGACTAAGGCGTCACTGTTTGCTAGTCAATTCGTCATTAATGTGGCCAGGGTGTTGGCGTCGTACGTTTAATGGGCGAGTGATAGCTTCCCACCATTAATGTCAGTTCGCCGAGGACGTGAGCATTTTCGGCGAGGTCCTTTGATGACTTGGAGTTCGTATGCTTATTCTCAGGCTCTGCTTCTCCTCGGCGCGGACCTTGGGCCCAGTGTGGAGTGGGCCGGAGTTATTAAATATTTGAGGCCCCACAGAAGGTACTTATCTTTATCACAAAAAGAATTCTCATGCTTCAAATTTGAAATTTATCATTAAAAAAGAAAAAGTTACCCTTGCTTTATTCCCAATCATTATCCACACAAAAAAATAAAATAATATACAAGTTACTTTTTTAAAAAATGAAAAATAGAAATAGTCTCTTAAATAAAATTTTTTTTATATAATATTTTGAAAATTTTTCTTGAAAGTGGGAACTATATAATATTAAAATTATTATCTAAAAATTAATTTTAAAAAAAATTATTTTCATACTCTTATTAAAAATAAAATAAAAAATCCTCCTGCGAGCTATGGATTTATTTGGAAAGAAACTCTCTCTTAAAAAAAGTTCCCCTTGAAAAGATACGGCACATTTGTTTAAATTAAAATTTTGTTTTTGAAAGGTATTTAAATTTAAATTTAAATTTAACTTTCACGGTTAAAAAAAAAAAAAATAATAATAACTTTCACAAAAATCAAAGAAACAGGCACCGTTGACGACGCTCCGTGTACATTGACGTAATAAAGTTAAGGGTAAACTACCTAATTGGTCCTTATCCTATACACTATATTTCAATTTAATCCCTAACCTTTTAATTGTGTCAATTTGGTCCTTAACCTTTTAGTATTGTGTCAATTTAGTCCCTACCGTTATATTTTTTATGAAAATTTATGATATGTCTAATGGTTAAAACAAAAAATTAGCTTCCGTTGATGAGACAATAAACTTAAATTTTATTTTGGCCATTTATCATGTTAGCAATTTTCATCTAAGATATAGTATCAGGGACTAAATTGACACGACATTAAAAAGTTAGGGATCAAATTGACACAATTGAAAGGTTAGGGACTAAATTAAAATATGGTGTAAAGGTTAGGTACCAAATATGTAATTTACCATAAAGTTAAAACGGTAGAAAACAGTGCAACCCCGTGGCGAAATCCCGTCCTTTCGATTTCGAAATAAAACAATCCCATCCGTTACTTTTTGAGTCGCCCTTTCACCTTCGCTTTATTCTTCTCTTAACAAAAACTCGCCTTTTTCACAAAAAAAAAATCCCAGACAACCACAACAACCCCAAACCCAGCCCATCTCTCTCTACTCGTCTCTCTCTCTCTCTCTCTCTATATCTCTCGCCGTAATTCTCACGCAATCTCCGATTCTCTCACACAATGGCCACCGATTCATCAGAGCAACTCAACCTCAACAACCCTACTACTACTGCAGAAGAAAACCCTAAAAAAACCCTAGACGACGATAGTACCACTACTACTGCTGTCCCGCCCACCACTACCACCACCACCGAACCAGATCATCTCGAAGAAGAAGAAGAAGAAGAAGAGGAAGAGCCAGCCGATGAGGCTTCCGATCAGCCTTCTGTAACCACCGTTGATTCCGATGCGAAGTCCGGCGACGATTCGAAGAGCGCCGTAGCCGCCGCCTCCACCACCGCCGCGGCTGCCTCGCCTGTAGCAGGGGATGTTGTTGATGTGGATCCGGCTTCCAATATTCAGAAGAAGATCCGTCGTGCCGAGCGATTCGGAATTTCCTTGCAACTCACCGAGGAGGAGAAGCGTAATTCACGAAAGGAGAGGTATAAATACAGTCTTTTTCTATTTTATTGGTTATTTTTTGTTGAATTAGTGTTTAGTTTCTGTTTGTTTGCGAAGAAATTACTTTGATATGAATTATTAAATGAGTTCGGATGTAGGTGAAGTAGGGTTTGTTAATGGTTTATATGCTAAATTTAGATTTTGGTGTTCTTTTATCATGCAATGCTCGAAAGGTTGAGTTATTTGTATAGCCTGTTTGAAATGTAGGCATAGGGAGTTTGTGATTGTATTATGGATTTTTTTTGATTGGTGATTTTTTTTTAAGAAAGACTACATCATGAAAAGTGAACAATGGGCACGAAGAAGCCTACAGTAGCACATAGAAAAAATTATGTACAAAAAGACAATGACTCAATCGAAAGTGGAATTGATTTAAGATGTTTAGGAGTTTAGCACTAAATTAGGTTTCTTGATGACATGAGCCTTGTAGCTCAATTGACAACTCCTGATGTTTCCAATGGATACATCCAAGGATCAAATCCTTCCACCCCCAACTATTGAATTATCATTATTGAATAAGGTTTGATGTTTTAAGGGTATAGGTAATGAAAAGGTGGAATCTTGAATTTGTTGATGGCCTTTTTGTACCAAAAAAAAAAAATGAATACAAAATAGAAATGAAATAAAGAGAGTAAAACACTATGCAATCACACCTAGGACATCCTAAGCAATCACAAGTAGGTAGGAGAAGACAATCACACCCTTAAAGCTTAAAATTATCTGCTGGAATTTTATAACTTCTAAACCAAATAGGAAAAGGATTCAAAATACGAAGTAAGACTCATGAACCTTTAGTATAGCCAAGGACAGCCCATTTCAGAAATTTGGAAATGACTAAATTTCACCAATTCTAGTAGAACCCAATCAAAACTAATCCATCCAAAATCTCCCAAATTATTGCTTCAGCACTAGAACCAGCTTTCCCTTGTCTCTTATAAGTCTTTAAAGGGGACTACCTGTTATGTTACCATTAGGAATATGGCACTGTTAGAATACCAAAAGAATTCCTGTGTCAGTTTAAATTTACCTTGCTTTGGTCACACCCCTGTCCAGTGCAGGATTGTCAAGGAGACACAGAAGGTGTCTTGTTTTATCCAGCTGCGGTGGTGGTTTCTTCCATTAATGCTATTGCTGACTGACCGTGTTTCTTCTATGAAATGGAAGCCTGTGTTTTTCCTTGTGTTGCCTCGTGATTTTATTTTTTTTCTATGATTGCTGAGAGAAGCTGTGAAAAAAGCTGATATTGCCAGATAACTGAAGAAGCAAATGAAGTCATGCATCTACCAATGGTGGTTTTTCATTATGCATTTTTTATATCCATTTTTTTATCTTTCTAATTTAGATTTTACTTTACTCAAAGTTTTGGCTAAGTTTGAGGCATTATTAAACAAAACCTTGAAGGTACCTGAATCCGCTTCCCTATTTGCCTCTCCTCTTATTAGAACTGACTCGTACCATATCCAAATATAGTTTGCTTGTTAACTCTCAATCCTATTGTGAAAAGGACCGAAGCTCTCTAATTGAGTCATCGTTTTCAAAGTTACCAAACAAATGTCTCTAATTTTAGCATCTTCAGTGGCCAATGAATCACTATGTTTGACCTATTTTCCCAATACATATGGCACCTCTTTGAAGGGTTATTTAACCTCCGTAGTGGCCAACATGTCCACCTTCTTAGTGCATGAAACCTTGGCATTGCCAACCTACAAATTGACCGGAAGGAGACCTGAAAATTTTGACTATTCTTTCAGCATGTGATGAAAAAAATAAAGCAACTACTCAAGGAAGCTGCCCAAGGTGTTTATCTCCCCAACAATTACCTCCTACCCACTCGAAAATTATTCACCAATCGGAAAAAAAGCAAGGAAATTTGGTTATTTTCCAAATGAATAATATTTTACACCTCCTACCCATCTCTGATAAATATATAAGACAATGTTCTTTAGTCTGATCTAGAATCTAGATGGCACTTTAGTGTTAGTGAAGAAACATTTTCTGCTGTGTTTGTGATAGATGGTACTTTCGCGCTTTGTTATGTGTTTTGGTAGTGATCATGGATTTGGTATTTTATAACTTGTTCTTTTCTCTTCGATAGATAGACGTGTTCAATTAAAGTTTGAAAAAGGGGGGGGGGGGGGGGATAAGAAAAAAATGTTTTAAGAAGAACAAAGAAAATGGGGATTTTATTGACAACTCAAGTGCAATATGGGGACATTGATGTCTCTTTAGGGGCAAAATGAAATCAAACAAAATAAAATGATGATTGAATCAATAAGCTAATGGTATATCAGGAACATTCCATTTAACCAAGAGTAGGTTAGTCCAAAGAAACTCAAATGTGTTGTTAATAATGTTAAGTAAGACTTTTTTTGAGCTTGATTTTCATTTTTGTAAAAGTTTTGGTGTTTTTTTTTTTTGGGGGGGGGGGGGTGTTTTCCTTAGACTTCAAGGGATTTTGGTGTTATTCCATTTTTTTGGGCATTGTATGGTCATTTCTCAGTTATACATTCTGTGTAGTGCTTATTTGGATTCTTTGCTTTTTTTTTTTTTTTTTTTTTCCTGTTTACTATTGGAATTTAATCGTGTGTAATGTTCTTATTGTAGGTTTGGCACCGGTTCCACAGTGCCTGGGTCAGACTCAGAGGCATTTAAGAAGTCAGAGGATCTGAAGAGGAAGGCTAGAGCAGAGAGGTTTCCTTTCCTGTGGTTTTAATTCTTTGTTTATATATATTGAAGTAGATATTTCTAAAATCTTTAGTTGGTCTTTTGCCTTTTGCTAGGCAGATTCTTTATAAAAACTTTTTTTCCTTTCCCAGGTTTGGGATTCGTGATTCGCCTGTGGCTACTGATGAGGATGCGAAGAAGAAAGCTCGGCTTGCCAAATTTGCACCGGTTTCTAAAACAGATCCCTTGGAAGAAGAGAAAAGGAAGGCAAGGACGATCAGGTTTGTATCAAGACCAACTGTCAAATGTCATTCCTTATTTTCATTTATAGATCATTTACATGTTTCTGATAGTCTATAATTGAAGATTTGTTGTTGTATGTTTGCTTAAATTTCTTGTTGATTAAGTTTAATGTTTGCTTAGGTTTTCAAACCCTCCAAAAAAATCTTCATCACCTGTGAATGGCAAAGGAAATATGGAGTCGGTAAGGGCCTTTTTATTTATTTTTGCATTCCTTTTGGATAAGAGAGTATACAATTGTGCTTAGTTTTGATCTTCTTTTGTTGTGGATCAGAAGGCAGCTATTGCAGGCAAGGCTGGAGGAGGGGTTTGAATTGAAGCTCCCTTTTTAATAGTAAGGCATTTTTTGAGATGCAACTTCTGTTTGGTACTAATACATATATATATATTATTTTTATCATTTTTTTTTAATTTTATGCTGTAAGAAGTTGTTTCTAGCATCTACACCTCCCCATCCCCCTCCCTATGATCCCAAAAACAAAATTATAAAAAAGATAAGTCATCAAAGTTGTCAATATTGTTTTGTAAAGGTTAATACAGCTAAATTTCCCAGATTGGTAGTAAGGCATGCATTGTTGTTCTGGATAGGTTAGCCATGAGAATATTATATTCTAAGAGGCAGCTGCAAATTTGAAATTGTTGAAATACATCTCCATTTATACAAAATTGCTAATTTTAGAAAGGTAATGAAGTGTTGGTTACATCCCGTTGCTTAGTCAAATTTTCCTTGAGTGAAAATGTTGATACCGGGGCTACTTGTGATATGTGCCCATGGATGCATGTCACGTTCTATTGGAGAGACCATGATTATGTGGCAATGACATGGTCTATCATGCTGGAGCCAATACTAATTCATTCGAAGCTTGCATCCTTATAGGGAAGTAGTTACTAGTTCCTTTAAATATAACAAGGTTGACAGCTTTTAATTGCTACAAAGTTTGAAGTTAAGAGTCAAGATATAGGAATTATGTATGCCTTGGTTTGTGAAGTGGGAGGGAGCTCTAGTTTTTTGAGTTTGATGATCATCCCCTTGAGATTCAACTGTGGAGTTGGTTACTGGTGAATTACCACATAGTTTGCCACAAATGGGAGGCATTCAACCTGTTATTGATTTAATACTAGGGGTAGCTACTCTACATGCCGGCTTATAGAACATCATCTCTACAATAAGCTTAAAAATAGTGACAACAGGTTGAGAAGTTGATTACCAAAGGTTGTAGTGTGTGAAAGAAAAAGCCCTTTTGTTGTTTCTGCATTGCTTACACCTATGAAGGATGGCTTGTGGAGGATGTAGGGCCATTAATAAGGTCACAATCAAGTACTGATTTTCAATTCCTTGGTTAGAAGATATTTTCTCAACAAGTTAGTTAGACTAAAGGTGTTCTCCAAAATAGACTTTTGGAGTGGTTACCATCATATTAGAATGAGGAGAGCTGATGAATGGAAGACTACATTCAAGACAGAGGATGGGCTTAACGGGTGGCTAGTAATGCTGTATGGATTGTCTTAATGAGAGATAGTAATTCCATTTGGATTGTTCAATTGACCGGGCACTTTCATGGGGTTATGCCAGGGTTACTCAAACCTTTCATGGGGGTTTGTAGTTGTTTTTTTTTTATTATTTTTTTTTATGATGTATTGATGTATAGTCAAAGTAAGGAATAGCATTTGAGTCATTTGTGCGAAGTGTTAAAGGTTCTTCACAAGGAGAAAGTCTATGTAAACATGAAGTGCACTTTCTAGTTATCTTTATCTGCATCCTTTTTTCCCCCACACATATGAATCTTTTTGATTTTTAAGCACTTGGTTTGTGTAAGTTGGGTTAGTATTGGACTAATAGGCTTTTGTAGCTTTGTTTTCAGTTAGGAAAAGGGGTCATTTGTTAATCATATTAATATTTTAATATTAAAATAAAAATTTTAAATTAACAGTACTGTTCTTTTATGAATGAAATAGAACTTTTTTATTAGCAAAATTTTTGTTTGGTTTTTATGCATGCTCACACACGCACACACACGCGCACGCGCACACACGCACACGCATATATATGCATGTATGTATGTATGTATGGTGTAGTGAGAATCCCGAGACGTTACACCAAATAAAGCTGGTATCGAAATATTTTGTTTCAATAGACAAACCATGACAATTACCAAAATGGTATTTAACAACTTTGTATGTCACATTAACCTTTTTCTCAACACCCTCTTTCATCACTGTGATTCATCATCATTCATGTTTTTGCACTAGTGGTCAAGTTGGCACATCATTAAAAGTTTGAGTTTGAAATTGTTTCAATTGAAAGTACAAGGTGATTGAGACAAGAAGCAACATGCAAGAGGGCAAAGTGTAAACATGGTCAACTTTTTTATTTTTTGTTCTTAATTGTGCTTACATGTTCTTATCAGCCAGTAATTTAGTTTCTTCCATATACCTTTTGTATTGCTGGTCTAATTAATTAATTTTTTTTAAATTTCTTTTTTCTGTCAGGTTTGGTGTTTTTTCTTTTTTGTTGATTATCCTGTGGCTTCTTCGTCCATTCCTACTTTCCAACATGCGATTTCCCAGATGCAGAACTTTTTATTCTTAGACAGCTACCTTTTGCACTGAACAAGTATTTGGTATCGTGAAGTTGTTCTCATATTCTGAATGTGGTTTAGCAGTGGTTCACCTGGTGAGACCTAGAGTAATTTACGACTTCCTACATGGTGTTAGTTATCTCAGAGTCTATAACGAATATCAGAAATTCAAAGTGACAAAGTAGCTGAAATTTAACACGTAGATTTTTCATTTGCCTAGTTTACCCTTAATTGAATTCACCCTTAGATTCATCTGATATCTGCTAATAGTCGCATATTCATGATCATGTGGAAGGGCAGCACTAAGTTGGTTTTGTGAGTTGTTCATCTGATCCAAGATTGGTAGTGTCAAAACTACTTGTATTGCTTTGCTATTAGTAGTTAATGGTTGTATGGTAGAACTAACTGAATTAGAATATGGGCCTTTTAAGAAAAGTAGTTAGGTAAATCTCTATTCTGGTTGACTTAATCATAATTTAGGATAATTTTCATCTTTGCAGTTTTAGGTTAGGTGATCGACTTTTGATGGTAGGACTGATAGTACTGCACTCACAGCCTAGAACAACATGCACATTACTTCTCCAATGTTAAGATTATGACTTTTGGGAATGACAGCATACCTGGCATTTTTTAGGTGCATAATTTATTTGTTTTTTGAGCCAGATTTGAGTGTGTTCCCACCTAAAATAGGAAAAAAAATAAAGGAAAGATTTGTGCTTGCTCTGTACTATTCTGCATTAATTCTTCACTCCAAGTAAGAAAAAGGAAAAAAAAAAAAAAATCATCTCTCCAAGTAAGGTTTTGTCTTATGTCTTATTATGGCAGTGCGTCATGGCATACTTTTGCCTACTACTAATCATGGATCAGATTTCATTAATTTATGCTTGTCACATCTTACTACTTAGTTTGGCTGATATTATCTTTGCAAATATCTGTGGGATCAGCCAAGATATGAAAGCATATGCTACTTAGTACTGTTGTCCAACATGATCATGAAACCATCTCAAGATTGGATGAATAAATTGGAAGGTAAATCTGTCAGATGAGATGGTAATTTCTGATATTCTTTGTTTGTCATTTGAGATAAGTGCGCCCTTTGTAGGTCCTCGTAAATTTTCATAGGTCTCACTGGGAGAATTGTTCAATCAGCAAGGTGGGTACTCTGATTGCTAGGTTTGTCATAGAGTTGTAATTTTTATAGATTTCTAATATGTAGCTTTGAATTATTGAAAATTTGCAAACTGTGCTGCTTCTGTAAAAGTTCTTGTTTGTTAGTAGGATTAGATGGGAATGTATCTGTATACTTGAGGATATCAGGAAAATCATCTGTTTGTTGCCCCCCATTCGTTATTTTTTGTGCTTTTGGTGATGTATTGATTTTCTGTAGTGCATATTAGAAATGCTATTTTTGCCAAAACTTATTGTAGCAGCAATGATGTTGTTCCATTTGTGCCAGTGCACAAACTGGTTGGGTGTATCTGCACCCAACCAGATACACTTGTTCGGTTTAAGAGAGATGAGTGGGGTGTTGGCAAAATCACGACAGATGAGTTGTGAATGGTACAATGGAGTATCTTTGTGTAAATTTTTGTAAAATATAGAACGATTTCTAAGTTCGTCTCTCTCTCTCTCTCTCTCTCTCTCTCTCTCTCTTTTTTTCATAAGTGGTGTACAATTTTCCGTGAAGAAAAAACTTATTTTCATTCATTTGCTTAAAAAAAAAAAATCATGACATGATGGATTGAAGATGAGTTTCTTTGACCATCAATTCTTTTCCCAATCTACATTTATCACAACTCTGCCACTGCACTCTCTCCTCGACTCTGCTAAAATCTCAGCAGAGATATTCAAGAATCAAGGTAAGAGGAGACTGGTGTGTGACACTACACTATGTAAAAACACTTTCTATATCCAGCCAATAAATGGATGCCATTTTTAAAGTAATTGATGTTAGATTTTAGTAACGGTAATGCGGGTTAATGACATCTAAACGGAGAATGAAAAATGAGTTTTAACAGTTAGCTTGAGCTAAAATTCAAAGACCCACATTGGATTAGTCATCCTTTAGTGAAAATAAAGTTTTGTTAAGGCACTTTACCAAATTTAGATAACACTGTAGTTTAGGGAATTAAATTTTTTTGTTGTTTCTTTTCATTCCCAGCAACCGAAATGTTACTCTCCCTCTCAAACTTTGCTTCTTCAGTAAACCCATTATCTCTCTCCCACTGGTAATGAAAAGGTTCGGATCATTTTTCTATCTCTAGTATTTGTAACGCAGATAACCCTATTCTGATCTCTTTTTTCTTTTCTTTTTTTAAATAATGAAAAATTTTGAATCACATCTAAGTGGGTTTTGTTTCTTGTAAGGGCCGTGTAAGAGTTGGCCGATTTAATTTGTTCAGATGTGAAAGAAGAAAAAGTACGATGTATTCTATGGTTTCTATCTGCCCTGCTCCTGCGCTTTACTAAACCAGCTGCACAGCATTAGTTCTCCAGAAAGAGTGATGGGTACACCGTACACATACAACTTCGAGTTAAGCTCCTCAATAATTGTTTACAATCGTCAATCGAGGGACCATGAATACAGTTGTAACTTGTAAGCGTCGGTGTCTGCATAAAATCCACAACTAGAGCTTTCAATTCAATGGCTCACTTTCTTTGACCTTTTTAAGTATATTTTTAGATAAGCATTGCAACACTTAGGACTTCATGATACTTCATAAACTCAGATTGCAAATAAATTCTATTTGTAATGACGAATCGATCTGATACATTCTCAGAGAACCAAGGAGGAAAATAATAGCGAAACTGATATCTACACGTTTAACGTGCATGTCATTTCATCTTGATCTGCATTGAGCACATGCAGTTCCGAGTCTTTGTTCAAGCGAACTTAACGAAGAGTCGTCAAGTTCTCTCCAATTGCTATGACCGGTCTTCGTTTCTTGCTAGGCCCGCCTTAGCCCCTACTGAAACCGAAGAACAATATGGCCGAGCTCAACTGTGTCATGTCATCAGCTTCTAAATCAATGATCATTATTAAAATAAAAAGTGAATCTTCTACAATAATACTTAAAAAGTCACTGAAAGTGAGTTTTGTAATTGTCATTAGATGATGGGTTCTCAAGATCATTTTAGTGAGCACCAGTGTTGTTGTCGAATTATGGGCCCTTTGGGAAGACCTTCAACTTTCTATAACCTTTTTTGTTTTTTTTTTTTTTTTAAACCACAACCAACTAGTGCTTTGGACTTAAGAACTAAAAATTCGGTATTCTTAAGGATATAGCATTTTTTTTTCCTTTTTTGATAGTGGTTGTGGATTCCATGCAAACTAAGTAACCGACAGTTAAGTTGTATACACCACCCTTGTTGAGAAGGGTTTTTATTCCCTTATATTCATTTTTTTACATTCACTTTCATGTGTTAAAATGTGGACATTCCCGCATCAATTGTGGATATTGATGTAAAATAGTGAATGTAAATGAGTGTAAGAGAATATTTTCATTTTCGAGAAGCTAATGCCTGATAAGTTTAGTGAAGCTTGGAGTAGAACATGTGGAAGACCTCATACTTTTTCTTCTCCCCCATCTGAACTTATGTTGTTTTTTACAGTGGGATGTAACTACCATGTTGTACTCTAGAACTTATTGTTATTGTTATGGTTGTATCGACGCGTCTCCTAATTCTTTTCAAAATGTTAAATATTTTTTTTTAATAAAATAGCAAGTTGGTTGTTTCTGATGTCTGAAGAGAGAATAAGACTGCACAATACTTCATAAACTCATAGGTTACAAATAGTACATTTTATTTAAAATGGCAAACTGATACATCTTCAAAGAACCAAGGATGAAAATAATACGAAAACTTATATCTAAATGGTTAAGGTGCATGTCATTTCATCTTAATCTGCATTATTGAAGACATGCAGGTAAAATTTTTGTACACACTGCATAAATTCTCCTAATATTCCAGCAAAGTAGGTGGGAATTCTCATAGCACACCAGAACTCCACTTCGGAAACCTCATGGTCTATGTGCCAGTAAGAGATTTCAGACCAACTATCCTTCCCATCAAATCTTTTACCTATATGGGAAGGCTTGCTGCTATTTGAGTAGCCTAAAATAAAAGGATTATTTTGGCCAAAAACAATTAAAAGACTCGGCATTCTATTTTTTATCTAAAAATTGTAGCTGGTTGCCACAAATTTTCCTTGCAAGAGGTCCACTGGACTAGGAGTTGGCAGTGGCAGGGACCCCTCCACCTCCTCTAATTGAAAGGGGAGAGCTGTGGAGTGGACTACCATGGATTGAATGAGGATCTATAAACACAACAATAACCGTGATATCATCATGAAAATGTCTCCGCACGCCTCTATCAATTGATTTCAGGTCTGAGTACCTCATTTCTCTTTTCTTAGCTGCTTCTTGAAGTGCTGCTTTGACAAGCCTCCTGGCAATTCCCTGGATTGCAAAGCAAGGGAAAGGTCAATGAAAGTCATAGTTTTGAAACAACAATTTTTCATTAGTGATACTAGGACCAGAGGCTTTCATATAGGATTATGACAGTAATTAATTTGCAATATAGACAATGAAATCTTACATATCGTGGGTAATTAACAACAATGTTGACAGCCTCTTGGTTACTGAGATGCTCCCATAGACCATCAGAAGCAAATATGAGAAATTGATCTTCAGGGTGTAGTTTGTGTACTGAAATCGATGGCTCTGAACTAAGGACCGGTTTGAGGAAAGGTTCGGGCAGCCTAAATCTAGGCAGTAGAGGCTCTCTGTTGAACTCTGCCTTCTTCAAATATGCATCACCGATGGACCTTGAAACCTGCAAACAAAATTAGAAGCTCTTTTAACAAAGGTAATTCATACTGTTTTTTAAGTAAACCGCATCTTTGATAATCTCTGCATGCACTTTCCTGTTGCAGTGTTGCTTATTACTTGCTCCAATCATGGCGAGTATAAGTGCTCATGCAGTGCCAAAATTTGGGTCTGAGATATAATAAGTGCCACAAAGACCTGAGATACTATCTACGCTTCTAAATGGAAACATTTAAAAAATTTTTTTTTTTTTATAAGGCTAGATGAATCAAAAAGCATTCATCGCATAAAAGCTAAAATTTGTGAAGATGGAACTCAAGCTATAATTTATATAAGTGAAGGTAAAAACTAAAAAATGAAGCTTGGAGAATCATGATTCATAAGTAACTGTCTGACAAAGGAAAAAGAAAATTCATTTAAAAAAAATAAAAATCCCAAGACTAATACCTGTATGAGGCCTTTCACACGCCAAATTTTGTGCTTCAACACCACAATCTGTGAATCATGGGGATGCATTGACCGAAGTTCCTCCCTCACTGATTCCATATTTGCATTGTGCTCTGTGGATAGTTGAATAGCTGTGACTTCCCTAGTGCCTCTTTCTGCTCGGCCTAAAACCACCCGAGAATCTCCAACATTTGCGATATGTAAAAGTCCATTGCATATTATTCCCACCAAGCAACATGATCCAGCAGAAGCAATCTGTGGCTTACTAAGCCATTGCTCCTTCACAAGGGAGAGAAAGCTTTCTTCAGTTGCTGAGAAAGCCTTTTTGATGACATTTTCCGATATGCTCTGATGTTCAGTTGCACATCCTGCATCACAAGAGCAGAAAGTATATGACATCTAGCTCTAATAAAAAATCATTAAATGAAACAACCGGATTCCTGTTGGAACTAATTAAGAGTAGCTATTAGAGAGTGATAGGGAGTGCTATGCAGAGATGCATGGTTGCGTATCAAGAAGTTTAACTCTAAACCCACCATTCTTCATGCTGTTTTTAACTAAAAGTTAAACTTCATGGAATGTAAATGTTCACTTAAGGTAGCGTAATTTTAAGAATGTGTATAATACACATAATGGAAATTTTCTAAGTATGTTCCATTGCTTTCTCTATCTTCTACTAGTAGTTGATTTCACTAGCCGTTTAGGGCTACTAAAACGTCCAATTAGCCAGGTTTGTGCAAGGTTGCCAACTAATTATTAGTACATACAGAACCATTAGTAACAATTATTGAAACTAAGTCTTCAATCAAATTGAATATATAGCCATGCATTAAAAATGATAACATACTTTTAAGATTGCAAAAAAGTTTGTCATTGACAAAACGTGAACCCTCAGTTCCTCCATGACCATCATACACCCCAACGAAGGTCCCCTGAGGACCTGAGTCTGTCCAACTCAATGGTCCAGACTCGAGTTGGCTTTGATCCTCCATCAAGCTATTGGCTTGAATTGTAGCCATTGAGAACTCCCCATGAACATGGTGCCCCAAATCCTTATACCACAACAAACCATCACCCTCTACAGATGGTTTCCAACACGGTTTAATCATTCTCTCAACAACAAGAAGAAGAAAGTCTTTAGTCTCAAAATTTTGAAGTTGGCTATACTCTCTCTCAACTCTCAAGCAACCACTTATTTAACACAGACACGTGTTTTATATTTATTATCCAAATGACTCAGCAATCAAAATACTTTCCAAACCCAAGACACCACTAATATGAACAAATTTGAGATAAAACCAAAAGGGTATGGGCAAAATCAACTGCGAAGTGGGAACTGTCCCCTTCAGACAGGAAATCTATGGTTTTTATGTGAGTTCAGAGAATATGGAGGTGTGCTGGTTCCGTGTACCTTGAACCTGGTTGAATATGTTTGGTCGCTCTATATGTGTGATGTTTCTGGAACAGACTTAGCTGTAAAAAGACAGAAAGATATGATATTGGCAGAGTTTAGGCCACCATCAAAGTGATCAAAGGGAGCAATGGATAAGAGAAGGGATTGGAGTTTACTGACAGAAAATTTTAGATTGTTATCATATGAGATTTAAACAACAAAGTCTGACGTTGTTGTTGCTCATCTTTACTTTGTTTTTAAATGTTTATTTTGGTTTGTGAGGCCAAGTTAATTTCATAGGTTTTTTTTTGGAAAATCGATGGCTAAGGTTTTGAGTTCTATAAGCTTTATAAGCTTTAACCCATCATATCATGAAATTTTTGCTCATCTCCAACTTTTTTTTTTGTCTGATTGCTTGTCTCCTACTTGATTTTCTATTTTTCTGGTTTTGAGGCATTTCTTTATCTTATTTTTTTTTTGAATTATTTTGAAATACATTTACTATTGAGCTTAAAAAAAAAGTTAAACAAACATACCTATATTTAAAAAATTGTATATAAATTAAAAGGTCAATTACACATAACACCTATGTGCTGTACCTTAAAACAAAGTAACAAATATGAAATTACCTTGTGATTTATTTTGTGACACTTAGCTGTGTTTTTATTTTATGAAGTATTTCCACTAACTTTAACAAAATTTGATGATGTGGCAAGTGCTAATATTACATATGGAAAAGAATTAAAGACAAAGATCGTTTTACCCCTAATTTTTTGGCTCCCAGTCTCCTTCAGCCCTCATATGGATTTGTGTATTTTTACAAGGCTTAAGTGTAGAAGAATCATTTTATTTAATTCTTTCCCTCTAGGTGTTATTTTTCTAATATGTGTTTTTTTTTATTATAAATAATTTGATAATTAGGAGAGGGAAAATTTGAACCCTAAATGTCTCATTTGAAAACGCTAGGAAATACTAATCAATTCAACTACAAGGCTCTCGACACTTTAAAAAATTTTCAAATTTCATTAAAGTTAATGGAATGCCTCATAACAAACCACAAGGGAGGTAAATGTAGAATGCCTAGTATAAAGGAAATCACAAGTGAGGTAAATGTAAGACAAAAATGACAATTGATGCAAACTTTTTATATTTTTGAGAATCAGGTCAAATATTTTCATTAATCTTGTGCTAAATCAGCACTAACAAAGTCTTCAATGTGTGGTGGAACAACTTTCATCCAAACTAAATAGTGAGGAGAAGCAAGAACTCTTCTAGTAAGAGTATGAGATACAAAGTTAAATGGTGTATTTTGGATTTTCACCTCACAAATATTAAGATAATAATAGAAAATCATTAAAAATGAGAAAATCTCCTTTAAGATTTATTCATTACATATATCACAAAGAGTTACATAAAAAAGTAATTTTTTTCTCAAATACTTTTTAAATGCAAAGTTATGGTATTTTAAAACTAGGCCAAAATGTATTTTACATTCTCTATGTTTGGGCCGCATCTAAATTTGGTCATTTAACTTTCAAAACTTATAATTTATCATTGACTATTGTAATGATGTTTGTGTTCCCCTTCTATCTTTGTCAATCACATTTTAGCCATGCATTAATCAGCCAAAAAAATAATACTGTATCATTTTTTCTATTTTTTGTTCACAACGATGTCATTTTTGGGTGGGTTAACAATAAGTTTTCATGGTAAAATTGTCGAATTAAAAACTACCACAATTTTAAGAGTATAACAATAGTTTAGCCTTCAAAATCGTGACTTTTTCAAGTTAATTTTAGACATTTTATGGTGGATTGTGTCACTATTACACATCAAACAGTTGAAATAAGGAATCTTTAGCGGCACCTGTATATGGACATTGTGAAAAGATTTTAATACAATGCTCATTTAATTGTAACTTGTTATCAAACTACACTGTTTTGTAGGGGAAGGTGGTTGAAATATACTTAAAATGATTACATTTTAGTTATCTTACACTCTCCTCTTCGCTACTCTCCCCTTATCTCTCTCAATCCAAATATAGGATTAAGCATGAGAACCAACAACATGTCAACTAAACCCTCCACTTTTCAATGTTTGGTAGCTAAGAAAAGCAAAAGGTACAAATCTTGATTCTTGAAGAAAATATTTGACGAATTATCTTTCCCATTTTCTTGTGCTATTTGTAATTGTAATAATGTTATTGTGGTTATAATGTACAGTCCTTTAGTTTTGCTTCTACATATGATCTTCCCATGCTTAATAATTTGAGATCGCTACAACTTAAAGTAAGATGTTGTGAATGGAATTTATAACCAAACCTTTTGAACAAACTGGGATGCCACCCATAATTCCTATGTCTACTTTATCTGTGTCATTCTTTCCTTAGACATATAGTTAAAGTAAGGACGGACCCGGGTGGAGGTCCAAGGTGGTCCGGGCCCCCCCGGGTCCAATATTTTTTTATATAATTATTATATATTTTATTTTTTGTAGTTGAGTCCCCTTCCAAAACCTTAGGCCCCATTTCTCTCTATTCAGCTTATCTAACTTAACCCAAATAGCAACTATCTAACTAAAAAACTTAACAAAACAATAAAACATTCACAATGGTGTTTGTATTTTAGCAAAAAAAAAAAAAAAAACAAAAAAAACTATTTTATTGCCAAAGAACCAAAAAATCATGTGTCATTGGAGAAGTTAAAGCTAAATTTTTTGCATCTACAGTAAACTGGTATAAATACCAATTGACTATAGCAAGTTGTTTAATGACTTGTTTATATTATTAAAGCTAATTTTTTTGCAATTACAGTAAACTGGTATAATTACTAGTTGACTGCAACAAGTTGTTTATATTATTTTAAATGAAGTGATAAAAAAATAGTACATTTGATATTAGGTGTATTGTAAAGTGAGGTGGTAAAATAAATAAAATAGCCTTTTGAGGTGCTAAAAACTAAAATTTTTAACACCACCACTATGAATACTCTAACTTCAACAATAAAAAAATTCTAGCCAACCTAGTATTAAGGAAAAAACATTATTATTATTATTATTATTATTTTTGTCTTTGTTAATAGATAATTGCATTTTAATGTATTTAGAAACAACGATTTTTTATATTTATAATTTTTTAATACTATATAGATGCCTATTTGATTTTTTTTTTCTTTATACTTCGACCTCCGCTGATTTAAAATCCTAGGTCGGTTCCAAAGTTAAGGAAACTAATGAAATTTAATAGAGTGACTAATAATACTCTCTCTTTTTTTTCTTTTTTTTTTTTTATAATACTGATAAGAATACTATTTTTTAAACTTTAGGAATATTGCCTATTTGAAACTTTAGGAACTCAAAAGCAATTATTAGGTAAATTTTAGATTATAACGATTATCTTATCCTAAAATTTTAGTTACACTGCCATAGGCCCATAGTAGACATTACAAACAGCAGTTATTGCCCATTTCCCATATTAAGCAACATAACTTTTTGTTTTGAAATTTTTTAAGTTTCAAAATAATTTCTACTAATTATATAAAAAGAGCCAATAGCTCTGGCTACAGTACATTTGTTCATTCAACCTTTGCCTTTTGTAACAAGTCAAAAATGTGCGTTTGGTGTGAAGGAAAAAGTTTTAACATTAAAAAAATATTATGTCCACAATATTTTTCATAATAAATTTTAAGTAACAAGTTATTATTTACTATTATTGGTGGGAAAAATAATTTTAGTGATGGATTCAAATTAGAATTAGTAATAATTTACAATCAAAGATTTTTTGTAATAGTATCGTAGAAATAGTGTAGACGTAACACTTAGTATTTTATACTTTTACCACAACTAAAAATAAAGGTATTGCAAAAAAAAAAACTACATCAACAACATTTTAATAACAAATTTTAAGTAGTAAATTGTTATTCTAATTTAAACTTGCTAATGAAATTACTTTTTTGTCCACTAATAACAACCCGTAACAGCGTACTACTTATAATTTGCAATGAAAATGTTGTAGATATACCATTTCTCTTATGAAAAATGTTAAGACATCTTGTTGTCGTCACATTATTTTCACAACTGCTGAGATATCAAAACTTTACAAGTCAAAATAAAATATAACAAAGTTATAAATGTATTATGAAAATCTTGTGTCATTTTTTGTGTTTCTAGAAAAAAAAATTTATTAGTCAATTTTTGTTAAGGCAAAATTCATTGTTTCACATACAATTTTCTTAGATTGATTTTTTGTATATATATATATATTTTTTTTTTCTGCACCATTTTAAGTAAAAAAAACATAATTTTACACACACACACACACACAAAAAAAAAAAAACAAAACAAAAAACAAAAACTTAGGATTAAAATACTTTTCATCCCTTATGTTTGGGGTAATTCACAATTCCTTCTTATACTTTAAAATCAAGCAACCTCCCCTTTAATATTTTGGAAATGAACAAATATGTCATATTTTTATTTTCTTAATTAAACTCTAATGAAAGCTTATACTTCTTAAAATATTTCATTGTGTAATGTCTAAAATACTCACACTAAATTTTAAACTCTCAAAAATTTCTTCATGTATTTTGAGTTTTAAATAGTAGTAATGTTTAAAAAGTTTGAATGGTAATATAAAGTATTTTATTTCCTTGCTTTTTGCTATTTTTTTTCCTTTTCTTGCCTAAAATGGGTGTTCATTAAAATCTAATTAAGCTAAAGATTGCACCTAGTCACCTAGACTCATGTAGAACGATAAAGAAGAAAATATATATGAACGACAAAATTTTCATTGCATATGATTATAGGTATTTGATGAAGAGGTTTAATTGTATCATATGACATCATTTATTGTGAAAATTTAAATATTGTGACAAAATTTTACCAAAATTCAGTTGTTTATTGTTGGAAGATGATATTTTTTATCATCCTTAAAAAAAATTTAATGAGTAAATATTATCTTTAATAAAATAAATATTAAAATTCTTATACAAAAGAAATTAACTTTGCATAACATACATTTTTTTTCTTTCTATAATTCAAACTTTTTCAAATAAAAATTATATCTTAATTTGTTCACTGAAGTAGCACGTGCCTTGCAGTGCCACCCAACACCAATAAGTTAACGAAACATATAATTTTTTTTTTGTCTTTATCAAAGATCTGTTCAAAGATTTGCTTCGTGTAACAAGTTTTCCTTTTTCATGCTTCTTTGTCCTTTTACCCTGTTCTAACGTGTACGTTTGCTTCGCCCTTTCAGTGTAATTTTCTTTGCTTTTCTCTTTCTTCCTTTCTTTCTTTGCTTTTTATTTCTCTCTCCACAGCTGCTTCTTTTTATTTTTGTCCTCTTTCTTTCTGACTCTTGACACCGGTGCTTCAATCTTCTCTCTTCTCTGCCATTATTACTCTAACAACCTCCTTTATTTTATTACTCTTCCATTATTACTCTTCTCGCAGGTGCAAACTATCTCTCTTTCCTCTCCATTTTCCATATGTCATTGTCACATTATTTGTTATTTTATTTTATTTTTTGTATTCTACGTTTGCTGTTAAAATGAGTTTTACCCCATGGACTGATGTTGATGAGCACAGGAGATTTTCTTTCGTAGATTCTTTTCGAAAACATTATTTTAGAAGTTTTATGTGTTGAGTACTGAGAAACGTTTGATAATGTAAAGATTGCATTTTTCTGCTTATTCACATGCTTTGGCCTTTGGGTGCTTGGAGATGGAGATGTGAGGCTGGGGGTTTGAATATATGTTAATTTGTGTGTTTGCAGTAGTGTGGAACAACTTATTTAATTGAAACTGAAAAGGTAATTGAAATAATATAAAATCTATGAATAGTATTAAAAATATAATGGAGCCTATGGGGGCATTTTTTGCTTCAAAGGAAACTCATGAGTATAAGGCATGAACCAATGGCATTAACCAAACTAGTAGTACTCTAATGTCATTGGTTCATGCCTTATAAGGTGCTAACCAAACTAGTGGTACTCTAATGCCATTGGTTCATGCCTTATAAGGTGCTAAGAGGAAGGAAACTCTTTCAATGTGGGACAAGAGCAAAAAGTTACTTAAGGAGTACTCATGAGTTTCCTTTGAAGCAAAAAATGCCCCCACAAAGCCCATAAATAATAGAAAAAAAAAAACTAAATAAAAAAAAAAAACTTGGCTTTTTAAGCCAATGCTAAATGCATATATAGTTTGTACGCTCCATCAATTTTTTTTTTTAAAAAAAATTGTGTGCTTTGTTTTGTAGAAATTATGGAATGGAAGGATTTCGAAAGATTACCGCGTGTGTCCGAACGGTACCATAGCTATGAGCCGATATTCCAACCATTGAAAGATAGGTTAGAATGGCTGGATCTGAAAAAAAGGAGAACAATGATGCCAAACCCGCGGTTGATCTGAGAGAAAGGTTGGCCTAAATCCACGAGAATCCGTAATGAGATGGATGAGTAGGATGGGAAGTTGCCAACCTCTTTGTGGATTGAGAATGGACCGAAGTCGAGGTGTGGGTTGTGCCACCAAGAGGGGTATAACTGTCGTATATGTCCGACTCTAAATGTGGAATCAACAAGCCGTGGTGCTACATAGCAGGTAACAATTACAAGTCATTGTAACAAGGGAGGATATATGATAAGTTATTCTCATCATCTGTTGTCAATTAGTCTTGTTATTTTTCTTCATCTGTTGGTTTTCCTAATTCTAGTTTAGCCTTTGCATGAACACTGCCTTCGAGAACTGCGTTTAGTAATCCATACATTGTGCAAACATTATGAATTCATATGCCTTCGAGAACTGCGTTTAGTAATCCATACATTGTGCAGACATTATGAATTCATATTTTTAGGTATTTCCATATGTCATTGTCACATTATTTGTTATTTATTTTACTTTATTTTATTTTATTTTTGTGTTCTACGTTTGCTATTAAAATGAGTTTACCCCATCGACTGATGTTGATGAGCACAGGAGATTTTCTTTCGTAGATTCTTTTCGAAAACATTGTTTTAGAAGTTTTATGTGTTAAGTACTGAGAAACGTTTGATAATGTAAAGATTGCATTTTTCTGCTTATTCACATGCTTTGGGTGTTTGAAGATGAAGGTGTGAGGCTGTGGGTTTGAATATATGTTAATTTGTGTGCTCCATCAAATTTTTAAAAAAAAATTTGTGTGTTTGTGGTATGTGTGGAACAACTTATTTAAGTGAAACTGAAAACTTTTTGCTGAAAGTATTCTAGATAAAGTTAAAAGGTAGTTGAAATAATACAAGGACCTATAAGTAGTATCAAAAATACAATGAGACTCATGGATAGTAGTAAAAATAAGCTAAATAGTAAAAAAAATGGTAGCTTTTTAAGCCAATGCCAAACGCACACGTAGTTTGTATGCTCTGTCAATTTAAAAAAAAAAATTTGTGTGCTTTGTTTCGTAGGAATTTTGGAACGGAAGGATTTCGAAAGATTACTTTTTTTGGCGATGGCATCCATTCAATCGGTTGCCATCCTCTCAACTGGAGCTTTCTCTCTTGCTACTGATGGGCTGGAGGAAATCGTTTCTCGTCTAATTCATATGGCCAAACTTCAGGACCCGACCATTATTCTGGTATTTTCTCATTTCATTATATCTTCTTACATTTTTTTTTTCCTCTCAAAACTTCACTTCTAAACCTTTTATATTTTTTTGTGTATGATGAAAAAGGTTTTAACTTGATTAGTGGGGTTTCTGAGCTGAAGAGAGATGTCATTATGAGTTCCACTTTGACGAGATACTCTTAGAGCATTCACAGCAGTGGAGCTAAAAATTTAGCATTTTAGCTCTACCAAAAGTTACTTTATCTATTATACCTACACACGTGCTGCAGCAGTGGATCTATTTTAGCTTTCAACACAATAAAATAATATAAATATTACAATAAAATAATATATCTACTACAATAAAATAATATCTCACTATAATAAAATAATATATTCTTTACACTCATACATCACAGCCACACACCACCACCACCACCACCACCACCACAACAAAAGAAAAAAAAATCAACAAAGTCCACACATCATAGCCAAACACACAACCACCACCACCGCCGCCACCACCCACAACAAAAGAAAAAAAAAATCAACCAACCACCTACCACACCACCACCACACCCCACAGCAGGAAAAAAAAAAAAAAAAAAAACAAAAAGTGCTGATCAGAGTGGGACGGCAACGGCGTGGACGGCGACGGCGTGGGAGGGATGGCGTGGACTGAGGCGTGGGCTGGGAGGGCGACGGCGTGGGCTGAGATGGCGTGGACGGCGTGGGCTGGGAGGGCCACGGCGTGGACTGAGGCGTGGACGGCGTGGACTGAGGCTTGCTGAGACGTGGACGGTGACGGCGTGGACGGAGCTGAGAGGTTGATGAGAGAGATGAGAGGTTGATGAGAGAGATGAGAGTGAGAGAGCTGATTATTTAAATGGGAGGGTCAATAAAAAATTATTTATTTTTTTAGATGTCTGCTACAGTACACATGTATTTATACATGTGTACTGTAGCAAATCAGCAAAAAAATTTACCTTTACCTCCACTGCTGCAAGGCTGTTTTGGTATATTGGTGGAGCTAAAAAGCTATAAAAATAGCATTTTAGCTTTTTAGCTTCATTGCTGTGAATGCTCTTATTGGAAGAGAAAAGAAGAGAGGTGAAAGCAACTGGAGATGGAGATGAGAAGAAGGGAGAGTCTTACAAACAAAAATAACCTAAACTTTGATTGATTAAAAGTAGACAAGTTGGAAGAAAAACAAAAAGGCCACATTTTTTTTTTCCACATTAAGCTGGTTTTGTTTGTGCTTTTTTTGTCTTTTCTTTTAAATATTATATCTGCATACACAGTTACACTAACACAACAAATTGTTACAATATTTTCACAATTATTGAGGTATCAATTTTTTAAAAGTTAAAATAAAATAATAAAATAAGAGATTGAGACCAATTACAACTGAAAATAAATGTAATGAAAATGTTATAACATCTTCTTCTTGTTTCAATATTTTCACAATCATCAAGATCTTAGTTCCTTATAGATCATAATAATATAAAATAAAAAGAAATGCTATCTCTATAATATTTTCATAATAATTTCACAACAAATTTTATATGGCAATGTATTTTTGATGGATAAAAAAGTGATATCAGTAATGAGCTCAGTTTAAAACCAATAATAACTTGTCATTTAGAATTTGTTTTAAAAAAGTTATGAATGTAGCATTTCTCTCAAATAAAAAAAAAAAAAAAATTCTATTTGGATCCTAAAAATGAAAGTATTGTGAAAATGTTGTGATATTTTGTTGTATTCTTAGACTTCTTTTTTAGTATATATAGTCAAATTGGGTGAGTCAAAATTTCAGTTTCACACACAATTTTCTTGTGTTGTCTTTTTTTTTTTTTTTTTTTTTTTAATGCATAATTTTAAAACCAATAATAATTTTTCACATAAAATTTGTTATGAAAATGATGTGGACGTAAAAAAATAAAATAATAAAATATCAAACTGGAACCTACTACAGTTGGAAATAAAAAATATTGAGAAAATGTTGTGATATTTTGTTGTGTTTCTAGGCTTCTTTTTTTGTTTAGTCGAATTTGGCTTTTCATTTTTTTAAAAATGCACAGTTAAAAGTGGTTATCCCAATTTAAAACCAGTAATAATTAAACACCTAAGATTTATTATGAAAATATTGTGAACATAGCATTACTCTAAAATAAAATAATAAAATATCATACTAGGACCCACCATTGCTAGAAATAAAGATATTGTAAAAATATCGTGACATTTTGTTGTTTTCCTAGACTTCTTTTTTGGTTTAGTCAATTTGTTGAGCCAAAATATATTGTTTTAAGCATAGTTTTTTTAGGTTGATTTTTTTTTTGAACACATTGTTTCAAGTTAAAAAAAAAAAAAAAAAACACACACACACACACACACACACACAAATTGATGAAATAACACTTTCCTCCTTTATGTTTGGGGTAGTTTTATTCCTCCCTAAACTAAAATAGAATAATTTCCTTATTTTTATTTTGTAAATGAGCATATACCCTATTGTTACTCTTTTAGTTAAACCCTAATGAAATCTTATAAATCCTAAAATATTCTATTGTGCAATGTCTAAAATACTCCTATTAAATTTTAATGTTCAATTTTTTTTTCCTGTATTTTGAATTTTATGTGGTAGACTGATAGTCATGCTTGGAAAGTTAAAATGTTAATATATGGTGTTGTATTTGTTACCTAGAGAACCCTAATTTATTAATCTTCTAAACTTATAATTTTATCTAATAGAAACTTTGATGACAAATGTTTTTTGTTTTTTTTTTTAAATTTCTTTTCTTGCTTAAAAATGTGTAAACTAAACATCGTAGTTAGACTTATAAAATAAGATGATAAATAATAAAGTATGAATAACAAAATCTTCATTGTAAATGATTGCGAGTATTCAATTTGATGAAGATCTTCAAAAAAATTGTAGCATATATTATCATTCATTACGAAAATTTAAATATTGTGGAAAGATGATGGCATTTATTATCTTTCTTTATAGCATTTATTGGTGAATAGATATTACAATTAGTAAATATAGGGGTGTCAATGTTCGACCCAACCCGCGAACACGACACGAACCCAACACGGGTTTTTTCGGGTTAGGGTTAGGCCTTAATGGGTTTGGGTCATAAACGGGTCAACCCGAAAGCGACACGATAAGAAACGGGTCATAAATGGGTCAACCCGCATAACTCGCAATAGACACGTTTGACACGCCAATTTATTTGTGTCAACCCGAAATAACCCACTTAACACAACCCGTTTAACTCATATAACAAATAAATATTTATTTTATTTTAGATTTTTTAAATACCTTTTATATCCAACATATATTTTAAATTTAAAAAGAAAAGTAAGTAATTACAAAATTTTACCAGGGATATAATTGGAAATTGAAACTTTACAGACCTTAAAACTACTAATACTTTTTTTTTTTTTTTTTTTGGCATAGAACTTACACAAATGAAATTGGATGAGCTTGTGGAAGATGTTATAAATTTGGACATCAACAAAGAATCTATGGATGATAATCATGGTCATAGTCAGGATTAGTCTACTGTTTGCTTAAATTCTTTCAATATTGATACTTAGCATTTAGCGAGTTCTAAGAATATTATATTTTTGTTGAACTATATTATTTTGAATGTGGGTTAAAGACTTGAAGTGTATGCACTGTTTTTTGGAATGTAAAAATAATTAATTCTAGATGGATGTTATATTTAATATTATGCAGGTTGAAATGGATTGTGTTACATTCATGTTAACCCAATACGACTCATTTATTAAGCGTGTCAAATGGGTTGGGTCAGGTCAACCCGCCTTATTAGCAGGTCGGGTTAGGGTTGAAGGTTCATGACACGATTATTAAATGGGTCGGGTTAGGGTTGAGTCATTTAGTCGAATACCCCTACCTCGACACGACACGAACCCGACACGCTAACCCGAATTGACACCCCTAAGTAAATAGGCTCTAAGGAATTTTCATAGTAAATAGATATTCAAATAACTATTTTAATTTAAGTACATGATTTCATACTTCTCTAATAAAAAAAATCTATATTAATTTTCTCACTAATGGCAACGAACTGTTTTTTTTTTTTTTTTTTTTTTTTTTTTTTTTTTCAATTTTCATATTCAACTCTTTCTTTAATATCATTAAGAATATAAAAATATATATATAATCATTAAATTTTTTTGTTTGTTGAGAAACACTAAAATTAGTTTAAAAGGACACTATTTTACGTGTCACTCTTACAGTCTCATCCTCATAAATTATCAAGAATCATGGTTTGTTCAAAGCTATGTTAGAACTTAGAAGTAAGCCGAGATGGGTTCTGTGTTGGGCTAATTCTTTTAAAGCCGAAAACAATTGGTCCAACACAAAAAATTTCTTGTGAGAAAGGCTTAATTACCTCGAGACTATACGAAATGGGTCTTCCAAAAAAAGAGCCCAAAATTATTTCCATCATGGTCCAAACCCGCATGAAAACCCAAAGGGTTAAAGTGTGCAAGTTGGGGTTTTTGGAGGGCATAAAATGGCTTTTTTCTTCGCCTATTTTGGGATTCATAGGAAGTCTTGCAAGTGAGCTTGGAGTGGTTGCAAGCCCATGTGCATTATGGGTGTATGTCCTAAGGAATAATGCTAGTTTTTTTTTTTTTTTTGGATGAGTAAGGAATAATGCTCGTTACATCTACACTATTTAATCACAATTGAGGTGTTCAAGTTATTTGTAAAACTCAAATCAACCCAGTATATGTTTGATGTGGGACTTAGCACACATCTATACAGCACACATTTAATTAATCTAATTAAATATTCAATCAATTTAAGGTATCACACCCCTATAACATAAATGTTTCTCTTCTTACACTCAATAGGTTTAAAATTAAGTTTTTTGTTCGTACAGTAACACTAGTGAAATTCTTTTTTTCTTCTCTTCTCTTAAGGAAAAAGATTCTCTCCATTTCAAATCTTTATTGTTGAGATTTTATGTTACAAATTTAAAGATGTATAAATTTTTTAATGACATGACAATTTGTACATTGATAAATCCAAAAAAATAAAGTTTGAATCATGGTGGCTGTCATTTGAGTGGTCAATGGTGGTTTGTTGGTTGGTGGTGTTTTGGTGGCTGTTTTTCCTTCTGATGTGGAGGTTTTTTTTGGGGGGGGGGGGGGGGGGGAGGGGTGTGGTGGTGGTGATCTGTGCACCAGTTTTCTTTGTTGAAGGTCTGTACAGACTTCACAGGTTTCTGCACCAGTTTTTTTTTTTTTGGTTGTTGTTGTTGTTGAAGATTGTGCACACTGCATAGGTTTGTGCACCAATTTTTTTTTTGTGCTGAAGGTCTATGCACCAGTTGAGTTTTGAGAAGTATGAAAAAAAAATTATTTTACAGTGAAACATACAATTGAAAAATTATTTTCACTGTATTTTCATGTTGACAATCAAACACGGTAAAATGTTTTACATGTAAAATATTTTACATTTGCAAATATTTTATTTTGAAACAAACGGAGCGATAATGTATTCACTAGTTACATTCAACTTGCTCTCACTCTCTCAGTGCTATACATTGACTTACTAAAATTTTAAAAAAAGAAAAGAAAAAAAAAGGCACCATTTAGCCATCGTCGATTCCTTCGTTAATGTGAATAGCAAACTTGATCGTCAATACAAACTCACATCCAAGAACCTGCCAATTAGAATTTAACACATGACAAGGCAAAAAAAAAAAACCCACAATTTTTTTTTTATATTTATTTAATTTAATTAATTAATTAATTAATTTTAAGTTTATAATCCAATGAGAGTGTTTAAAGCGTATTTGACTATTCTTGGCGTAATTAATCCCTCATCCCACACAAAAACGAGAGCCTAACAATTTGAAATCTAGCTAGCATGGTGAAATTGGCACATGCTAAAGGCCACCAAAGTACTTGTTTACACGCACCAAAAGTTCACCGTAGGACCAGATATACATGTTCTCAACATTTTGGCTCTGACTAATCTTAGCCTATTTGGTTCATGTCCAGGAGCATGTACAACCTAAACAGAATGATCTTGATTATATGATATCGATTGATAAATACCACGTATTTTCGAAATTTTCTGCAAAATAGCATTATTTGCAAACTGTGTAGCAGAATATCATCCTTTTGGAATTCAATTTTGTGAAAATGGAGTTACTTAAGTCTCATAGAAGTAGAACATGATTTCAACAATATCGAATTTCATGCATAAAAATTGTCACATGATGTGACCTTTCTCAATAAAAAATGTTACCTGGAACTCGATATTTATAAAATCAAGTTTTGTGTAATTTTCTTTTGTAACTCGATATTTGTAAAATCAAGTTCTACGCAACAAATTGAGTTACAAAAGAGTGATATTCTCCTACGTAGTAGACAAGCAGTACTATTTTGCTAAAAAGTTCGGGCATATGTGGTATTGCCATTTTGGCCTATAAGCTCAGTACAAATTCTATATATAAGTCATCAATACATTCTTCTAACAATAGCAAATTACTTTTGAATTTTTTGAGCCAGTATCACGTTAAGCAATTGCATCCGGTTTCTTCAAAAAAAATTTCATTTTACCATTTCAAAAACTATTTTATCTATTATAACATACTATTTTACAATACACTCAACATCTCAACATTTATTTTCCTATACAACATATTAAAATAATATATATCTACACAATAAAATATACAACACAAAACCATCTCTCCTCTCTCTATTAATAAAAAATTGGAGACACAATTAAATAATATTATTTAAGAATACAATCTTGCTACAGGAGCCCAATGGTATATTTTTTTTACAATTACAACTTCCGGTAATACGTGCTTTTAGTGTTTGTGGATTGTTAAATACCATTTTGATTTTGGGGCTTTAGCCCCAATACTAATGCTCTAATATAGTTCATCTTTTAACCAAAGTAGCTTAGAATTGTCAACTTTTGTGGACTAAAAACTTTCCACGCCAATCTGAAATGTTTGGATGTAGGTGTGACTCCCTTCAGGGAAAAGGCTTCTCTTTGGTCCTTTTCTGTACCGACAGTGCAGTTTGAACTTTGAACTTTGAAATTCATAGTGCCCTTCCTTTTATTCCTTTGTGCAATGTGAAATTCTCCTTTTGCAATAAAAAAAAAAGCAGAAAAAGCAAAATCTAAATGTTGAGGCAAGAAAAAAGTTCTTAGTAGATCAACCTAAGGAAGAATAGAGAGAATTTACACTATGTCTATTCGCGTACTTCAAGTCTTGAACATGTGAGGGGTTGCAAGTAATCCAAGCACACAGACCAAACGGCAAAGTACGCAGAGCAGGCTATAAGGGAATATTAATATGTCTTGGGTTCAGCGATCCTTGTCTTTTGACATGTTCAGATTTCATGCAAAAATCTTATTTTGTGTGCATTAAGTATGTTTCACCTTTCAAAGTCACTTCTAGAAACTAGAGCTTAATCAATGATTTCAACTTGATTATCACTCAAGCCAAGGCTCAATTGCACTTATTGAAAGTTAGCTATGTCCAGTCCTCACGGACCACAGCAAGCTTACACAGTTTTACACCGATGCAAGCTTGCCTCTCCAGCAAGCAACACAACAATGCTATTTATATAATAAATGGCAAATGTTATGAGAAAAAAAAATTTGTTTTTATAACTTTTATGAAAGTGACTTCAAAATTGTCCTTAAATAGTTTAAAGACAATTGCCCTAACCCCTAAGGGTATTTATTAATAGGACCTGTAATAAATTTCATAGCTATTTTCCGAATGGTTGGGAGGGTAGATTTTGATTAGTATGTGTAACATCACTTTTGCACGTTCTATTGAAAATTGATATCATTTTTATTGTACACTAATTACAACTTGTGCATAGTGTTTGGGAAAAATTTCATGCCCTTGGCTCAATACTTATTACTTTATTAGTGCTTTGTAGTCCCCTCATACCCTTTTCTTTCATAAAAAATAAATTTTACCAAAAACATAAACCTTTTATATCTAACACTAATCGAAAACAAATAAGCCACTGTTTGGCCAGCCCCTATCACGAGGCAAAGAGCAAAACCGAGCTAATTGCTGTCCAAGGACAAAAGTCACGTTTACATCTCTTTGGGTTCGGACAATCATTCGAGTCAATGGACCCAAATTCAATTGAAGCTTGATTATGTCGAGTGTTGGGACTTGGGGGGTTGGGGCCCAGGGCTCAGCTTAGAACTAATTAACCATATAAGCAACAAGCATTAGCCTAAATCGAACAATCGAATCCTGTAAATAAAAAGTCACTAGTATGAAGTGACCACATCCAACTGACATTCAACCACTTTCAAAGCTATACACTAACTTATAAGTACATCCTATCAAAAAAAAAAAAAACTTATGAGTACATAAGCACAAAAAAGAAAATGGCCCAGAGTTGAGAGTTGGGACCCAAAGCATGAAATAAACAAGACAATCCCCACTTCACATGCTCTCTGTGAAGCGCACAATCAAAAATAACTTTATTACCATCTTAATATAACGCTCAGATTAATGCAAATACTTAATATTCTGCTAATATTGCTATGCTATCTCATCCTCTGTTTGCTTCAATGCAAAACAAACAGAAATGGCTTTATCTTTCTGAAATGTCTCTTTCTATAGTACTATTCAAAAGAAAATTGAGATAAAATGTTATGCATACTCAAATTGGACCAACATGAACCATGTGTCTTCTCTGCATTGAGTTCTGAATCTCTTCCCTGGCATTCCTTAGAGCATTAAGAACTTCACAAACACTTTCATTCAATGGCTTCACTTCAACAGTCTTTGAGGTCATTGGAAAACTCAACGGAACTAATGCCAATGAGTTATCAACATCATCCTCATGATCACTCTCATTTTCTACTATTGAAGATTTTAAGCTTGAACAACTGAAACAAATTAGCAAATTGAACTTGATTAGCTTAATGACTAAAAAAAACCTTTCTTTTGAAAAATATTTAAAAATCAATGACTTTGCAGGTTTGAATTGTGTACCTATGATTATCAGTCCTTGGATCTTCAGAGCTGGGGCTCAATTTATGGGAAGGGTCATCGTGATTAGAATTAGGATTGGAACTAGCACTAGCACTAGAAGTACCTTGAGGACTAAAATCATTTTCAGTGGAAGGACTTGAATGGCTTTGAGTGGGTGTAGAGGTTTCTGAGACATTGTGCTCAAGATTTTGTGAAATTTGTGAGCTTGAGAATTGGGATTTGGGTTCATCTTCTTCTGGGTGTCTGGAACCTGATGTACTCGTGGATGATGTACAAGACATTTCACACTTTTCAGATGTACTAGACTGCTCTGATTCTACAGATATTGTAGAAATATTCAAAGATTCAAGCTTCTTCATCAATAATTTAAGCTTCTTCTCAGCTTTGTTCCTGAATTTTGTCTCTTCTTTAAGTTGGTTCTCTAGCTCTATCAACTTAATTCCCAAACACATTTCAGAAAAAAGTCAGAGAACGACAGCTGTGTCATACAAATGGTTTTCAAATCTTTTTGAAAATGTGAATCTAAATCTGACCAGTCCTAGGAAAGGAACAGTAAATCCAGTTCAAAAGAGCCATTACCTTGTTGCCTAGGAGCTCGGCATTTTCTTTAGCAACCCTTGAAGCTTGTCTCTCTGCAAGCAATCTGCCTCTTAGACACTCCACAGTTCTGACACCATCATCTCCTTCCACTTTCTTATCACTGAGAGAAAACCCATTTCAAAAAAGTGAAAAAAATGTGTGTTTGAATATTGAAAGAGAAAGAAGAAGAAGAACCCACCTCCATTTTGTATCAGCTATCATGTTCCTTTCTCTTTGGCCTGTCACTGCAGCCATTTCTTGATCTGAATCTTCAGTACACAACTGTCCCTAGTCACACTCCCCCGGCTAAGTTGTGCACAATTTCTATCTGTATATAAAAATATGGGAACCAAGATATGTGATTTTTTTTTTCTCTCTTTATGTTTGGTGTAGAATCTATGCTTATGCAAAAACAAAAATACTACTATCGATGTCAGAAAACTAGGTCAGACAGCTTGGACTCTTCTTGCCTTAGCCTTACATTATGTGTGTTATATATCCACTGCCCAAAGGGCACTCACTTTTACTATTTTGTGGGTAAATGGTAACTGTAATTTTATATTGTTACTACTAATTGAACTTAAACCGTCCATTTATTATACATTATGGCTCTTGTGCCTAGTTAAGTCCAAGCTGTGAGTCTTTATGGTCATCAACCTTCTCAATCCATGGCACATGATCACTAATGAAAAAGTTGTTCTCGCATGCCTTCCTCAATCTAATTGGTCATCTAATTTTCTCATAGATTTCAGGGCTGTTTTTTTTTTTTTTTTTTTTTTTTTGGTTTAGGAGAAAAAGAAAAATTTTAAACCCACATAAAATGGCACAATTTGTGCCACAACTATCCACATAGCAGATTATGAATGGTCAAGAAAAAATAATAAATTCACGTGAAAGTGATAGATAACTAATTACAGTCTGACACATAAAATAATTATGATAAAAGTTATAGTTGTTTATACGGTACCACGACTAGTGAGAGAAAATTTTCTAGTGCTTAATTAGGCAGCCAAATGTTTTATACTTGCTTAACAGATGGTAAAATCAGACAATTTCGGTGAGCAATTAAGTGAGCAAGCTGTGACATTAGAGATTTAAAGGAGGGGTCCAGGTCAGTTTAATTAGCAATAGCTGCAATACAGGCATTTATTGATTTTTTATTAATTTGCATGCATATTTAAATTTATTAAATACATATAGAAGAGAGAGAGAGAGAGAGAGCCCGGGCATTTGAATAAATTTAAAATTTGAAAAAAAAAAATCTCAGGACTAACCAAAAAAATACACATGTCACTTCTGTCTCTATTCCTTTCACGTGATATTCCTGAACTGTGTTCGCTCAATCGGTCTCCTTCAGCTTGCTCGTGTTCTTTTTTTTTGCACTCAGATCCTTACTATAGATTTATTTATTAATGTATATGATGGGCCCAAGAACCCAGTATCATCGTCCTTACTCGAAGGACGATTTATATAGATGATCCCATTGCTAGCACGACGCAAGTACGATTACCCGAACAAACAAAGGAAGAACGACCGTTACTACCAGCGGCAATAAATATTGATACCGTTAGAGACCCGCCGGCCAAATTAATAATGGATACAAACGTTTCAGTATCCAGCAATAATGTGCCCATAATAACGGGGCCAACGGCTAGAAGGGCAATAATACAATCTCTATATATACATCCAGAAGCAAGGAAAAGGGGTATGAAAAAATTCAAAACTGGATTCTTATTTTCTTTTCTGCTCTCTTTCTGCTGTTATTCCGCTAGACAAGTTTCACTAACTTAATCATCGGAGGCGCTGTGGGCAGTATCCCACCGGTGATTTTCTTCTCCTTCGCTGTGTTGCAGGGTTGATTCCAGCGGTGGACGGTCTATTTCTGGACGAACATATCTACTGACGATCTTGGCATCATCAGCTTGGCGCCGTCTGTGGGGAATCTTTTATTATTCAGTCTAGGAACACTTTCCTATTCAAACGAGATGGAGTCCAGTTCTAACCCGGACCCTGCTGCATTGGCCCTGCAAATTCAAGCACTTACAGCTACAGTGGAAGAACTTACTAGGCAGAATCAAGAGATGAAGCAACAGCTACAACAGGGAAATAATCACACAGAGGTAAACAGAGATGAAGACGGAGATAGCCACAGGAAGAGAGCTAGCACCCCAGAGGAGGTAAACTCGAACTTCCTTAAGGAAATGAGGAAGGAGATGGACGAGTTGAGAAATGCCATCAAGGGAAAAACAGACCAGGGACTGGAAAGAATCGTCAGAAAAACTGACTCTCCCTTCACCACGGCAGTCCAAGAGTGCCCGGTACCCTCCAAGTTCCGCTTGCCGCAACTTGAACCTTTTGACGGATTAAAAGATCCGTTGGATCATTTGAATACCTTCAAAACCACGTTGGGTCTCCAGCAGCCCCCTGATGAGATCTTATGCCGGTCTTTCCCAACTACGTTAAAAGGGGCAGCCCGGGAGTGGTTCACAAAATTACCAACATCGTCCATTGACAATTTCGAGCAGCTAAGCAACTCTTTTATCCGTCACTTCGTGGGCGGGCAACGTCCAAAACGGACAGCAGATCACTTGCTCACAATCAAACAAGGAGAGGCAGAGACTTTGAGGTCCTATGTGACGCGCTTCACAAGAGGAATGCTAGAGGTGGACGAGTCTGACGACAAGGTACAACTCACAACCTTTAAAGCTGGTTTGAAATCGAGGGACTTCGTGGTTTCTTTAGCGAAGAACCCACCCAAGACAATGGCGGAAGCACTATTAAAAGCACAGAAGTACATGAATGCTGAGGATGCTCTGGCAGCTATGGACGATACTGGAAAGGCGAAGGAGAGGGAGAAGAAGAAGGAAAGGGACGATGACAGAAGAGGACAGAAGAGAGACCGGACAGACAGACGTAATGACGATAGGAACAGAAGGAGGGACGATAAAAATCCTCGACAGACGAAGTTCACACCGCTGACAATGCCAGTTGACCAGATTCTGTCAGAGATCAGGGACGAACAAGGCCTCAGATGGCCAAGACCACTCCAATCGCCACCTAGTGTACGCGATAAGAGAAAGTATTGCCGTTTCCACAAAGATCACGGACATTACACAGAGGATTGCCGAAATCTGAAAGACCAGATAGAAGAACTTATCCAGAAGGGGAAACTTCAGAAATATGTAAAAAGGGGAGAAACCAGTAGATATAACAAGAAAGAACAACAAGGGGATTTCCAAAGAAACGAAGGGCAACCATCTCGTCCACAGAATATCAGAGGAGAAATAAAGACCATTGCAGGAGGACCATCCGCAGGAGGATCGTTCAGATCCCTCAGGAAATCATACCAAAGGCAGGTAAACAGTGTTCATAGCCTACCACCCACTAAGCAACGACGGACGAACCAGGATATGTACTTCTCAGAGGAAGATGCCAGAGGGATAAAGCAACCTCATGATGATCCATTGGTCATCATGATCACGATTGAAGGTTTCAATACAAGGAGAGTTCTGGTAGACAACGGGAGTTCAGCTGATATCATTTACTTGCCTGCCTTCCAGCAGTTGAAAGTGGATCAAAAGAAACTTCGTCCTTTTGAATCACCCCTCGTCAGCTTCAGCGGGGATAAGGTGTACCCACGGGGTATTGTGACATTAACCGTAACTGCTGGATCGTACCCCTTACAAGTGACTAATAGGCACAATTTCTTGGTTGTTGATTCTCCCTCATCTTACAATGTGATCATCGGGCGACCTACACTTAACCGTTGGAAAGCCGCTACTTCCACATATTGCCTGAAGGTGAAGTTCCCTACAGAACAGGGAGTGGGAGAAATAAGAGGTGATCAAGTATTAGCAAGGGAGTGTTACCAGGCAGTCCTGGCATCCAAAGAAAACCACACATGGACGATTGAGGACAAAGCGCCTGAGATCATGGAGAAGCTGGAAACAGTAGAATTAGTCGAAGGAGATCCATCAAAGACAACTCAGATAGGGACGGATCTAAGTACAAAGACGAAGGAACAAATCATTCGTTTCTTGAGAGATAACCTCGATGTTTTCGCATGGAGTCACGAAGATATGCCAGGGATCCCAGCAAATATCATCCAACACCGCCTAAACGTAGACCCGGAAAAGAAGCCCGTCCAACAAAAACGAAGAGTTTTTGCTCCCGAACGAAATAATGCAGTGATGGACGAAGTGAACAAGCTACTTGCTGCAAACTTCATCAGAGAAGTTTATTACCCGGAGTGGTTGGCCAACGTCGTCATGGTAAAGAAGGCAAGTGGAAAGTGGAGGATGTGTGTGGATTTCACCGACTTAAACCGAGCTTGTCCAAAAGATAGCTTCCCCTTGCCTAGAATCGATCAGCTAGTTGACTCTACTGCTGGACACAAACTCCTGACATTCATGGACGCATTTTCTGGATACAATCAGATACAGATGGCCGAGGAAGATCAAGAAAAAACTGCCTTCATCACCAGCCAAGGGCTTTATTGCTACAAGGTCATGCCTTTTGGCCTAAAGAATGCAGGAGCGACCTACCAGAGGTTAGTAAATCAGATGTTCAGGAAGCAAATTGGGAAGAATGTAGAAGTATACGTGGACGATATGCTCGTCAAGAGCAAGGAGGAGAACGACCATCTAGGTGATCTCGAAGAAACGTTCAGCACACTTAGGCAATATAACATGAAGTTGAATTCCTCCAAATGCGCCTTTGGAGTTTCCTCGGGGAAATTTCTTGGCTTTATGGTCTCGCGAAGAGGAATTGAAGCAAACCCAGAAAAAGTAAAGGCCATACTCGAAATGTCATCGCCAAGGACGATTAAAGAAGTTCAATCGCTAACAGGACGGGTAGCAGCCCTGAACAGATTTGTCTCAAAGGCAACGGACAAATGCCTGCCCTTTTTTAAAACCCTGAAGAAGGCGTTTGTCTGGACGGAGGAGTGTGAGGCTGCGTTTCAAGACTTGAAGCGATATCTGAGCAATCCCCCACTGTTAAGTCCGTCCAAAGAAGGTGAAGATCTCTTCTTATATCTGGCAGTATCTGCTACGGCAGTAAGCGTGGCCTTAATCAGGGAAGACGACAGGAAACAACTCCCTGTGTATTACGTCAGTCAAGCATTCCAAGGAGCTGAAGCCCGTTATCCACGGATAGAAAAGATCACTTTCGCCTTAATAGTGGCCTCGAGAAAACTTCGTCCCTACTTCCAGGCCAACCCGATCAAGGTCATGACAGATCAGCCCATCAAGAAAGCAATGAACAAACCTGAAGCAGCTGGACGGATGGTGCAGTGGGCAATTGAACTCAGCCAGTTTGACGTTGAATACCGTCCACGTACAGCCATAAAAGCCCAGGTGTTAGCAGATTTCATAGCAGAATTCACTATCAGCGAACAAGAAGAAGGCCAGAAGGATGTGTGGACGATAAACACAGATGGATCGTCCACACAAAAAGGAGGGGGTGCAGGCGTCGTCATTACTTCTCCTCAAGAGGATGTTCTCAAATACGGGGTTCAATTGAGATTCCCTGTAACTAATAACGAAGCAGAGTACGAGGCATTACTGGCAGGACTCAGGATAGCCCGGGCCTTGGGAGCTGAAAATGTAGTGATCAAGAGTGACTCCCAACTTGTCATTGGGCAAGCTAGGGGAGAATTCGAAGCAAAGGAAGCAAGAATGCAAAAATATCTCAAATTAACCAATCAGTTGGTGAATAACTTCAACAATGTGGAGTTCATACAGATCCCACGAGAACAGAACGGAGAAGCTGACGAAGTAGCACGAAGCGCCTCAACAGATATCCCTGACTTGACCAGCAGGTGGAAATTAGAGGAACAGAATCTCCCCAGCATCAAGGAGATGCAAAGCTTCTCCATACACCCAGGGCAGGGATGGACGGGGCCAATCCTGTCCTACCTCAAAAACGGACGATTACCATCAGACCCAGACGAGGCTAGGAAGGTCCGCAAACGAGCTGCCAGATTCACCATAGTGAACGATCAACTTTATAGAAGGGGTTTTTCTCAACCCTACCTAAGATGCCTCGAAGAAGACGAGGCCAAATACGTCCTTGAAGAGGTGCACGGAGGAATCTGTGGAGACCACATGGGGGCAAAATCCCTCGTTAGGAAAATCATGCAAGCAGGTTATTTCTGGCCAACGATGCAACTGGACGCTTCGGATTTTGTGAAGAGGTGTGATAGCTGCCAGAGATATGGAAATGTTCAGCGAGTTCCAGGAGAAAAAATGACGATTATCTCTTCGCCCTGGCCATTTGCACAATGGGGGATCGACATCATGGGCCCCCTACCACAGGGAAAAAGACAAGTAAAATTCTTGCTGGTGGCAATCGATTACTTTACGAAATGGGTCGAGGCAGAAGCTCTTGCAACAATCACGGAAGCTCAGGTAAAAAATTTTGTGTGGAAAAATATTGTTTGCAGGTTCGGGATTCCAAGGACGATCATATCAGACAACGGTCGTCAGTTCGATTGCCAAGGGTTCAGGACATTTTGCTCAGGCCTGGGAATCAAGAACAAATACTCTTCCCCAGGACATCCTCAAGCCAATGGACAGACGGAGGTGACTAACCGAACTCTGCTCAAGATCATCAAGTCCCGGTTAGTGGGGGCAAAGGGAGCATGGCCCGAGGAACTTCCTGGTGTCTTATGGGCCTACAGGACGACAACAAGAACGCCGACAGGAGAAACTCCTTTCAACCTAACATATGGAACGGAGGCAGTCATCCCGGTCGAAGTGGGACTCACCAGCACCAGAAGGGAGTTTTTTGACGAAAGGAGCAATGAAGACGACTTGAGACTAAACCTGGACTGCTTAGATGAAATCAGAGATCAGGCCTCTCAAAGAATGGCTAGGTACAAGCAGAAGATGGCAGAATACTATAATCAGAGAGTAAGGATGAAGAAATTCAACATTGGTGACCTCGTCCTCAGAAAGGTAACACCTGCTACAAAGGATTCTACACAAGGCAAACTGGGCCCGACATGGGAAGGGCCATACCGAGTCGTCCACTATTCTAGACGAGGGAGCTATCACCTGGAAGACCTCAAAGGAAAAAAGCTACCACGTCCATGGAATGTCGAGCACTTAAAAAAGTATTACGACAAAGAACACGCGGCCACCTTGTAAGCAAATGCCTTAGTCCGTCATTACATTTCTGTTTGTTGCTACTTTTCTTGCGAAATAAGTTTGTCATTACCTTTTCCATTAAAGCGAATTGTTTCCATGCTTCTTACCACATGTTATATAAGAAAGTGTATAAGTAATTATTCAGGATTATATAAATGATCATTCAAGCATCCCGACTCTCTCAGCAAATTATCAAGTTCTGAATAATTGTCCCAAAGCTATAATGATTAATCGTCCAGATCAAAAAGACGACGGTATTTTTACGTTGTCCAGATCGAAAAGACGAACCCTGGAAGGACGCACATCCATCGGTTCTCACAAGGAACGAAACCCCTCAACGAAGGGGGATAAACACCGTCTAGATCGAAAAGACGATGGAACATCGTCCAGATCTCAAAGACGATGAAAACCGAATAGAAAGAAAGGAACAAGAGAAGTAAATTTAACTTCATCAGAGGGACGAAGAAAATTCTCCCTCGAAAATTGTCTAAGTCCACGGAGGGACGAAGGAAATTTTCCATTGAAAATTATCTAAGTCCACAGAGGGACGAAAGAGATTTTCCGCGAAACAATCCAAATTTTTCTAAGTTTAACGAAGAGAAATCTCGCAAAAGAGCAGCAAATATGGCATAAATATATAGATGCGAAATGTTCAAAAAAATAAAACCCCAAAACATACGGGGACCAGATGTTTTCAAAAAAAAAAAAAAAAAAAAAAAAAAAGGGAAAAGAGAAAACAAAAATATCACTCTTCAGGGGCATCGTCCTCGCCATCTTCAGCTGTTGGAAGGTCTTCGCCTGAACCCATTGAAGCCTGAGCTGTGGAAGCAGCCTCGTCCGCTTCGATCTCCTTGTCAATTGCTTCAAAGTCCAGGTCATCCAGAATGACCTCCAGCCCATGCTTGATCAAATATCTACGCAGCAACTCAAAACCTTTAAAATACCATTGGAACAAAATGGTATTATACTCTTCGGTCGTCTGGAAGGCAAGGACGGCCTTAGCCACAGCTGCTTTCATCTTTTGGCCTGCAGCCGCTAGAAGTTCGTCCTTCTGTTTCACCTTAGATTTCTCAGCCTCAAGCTGCTCGGTCAGAAGCTTGACTTGCGCCGTGGAAGCATTGTGAGCGTCCATCGAAGCGATCAAATCTTTTCTTAAGACCGAAGCCTCAGCCTCCAGAGCCTCCACCTTCGAGGCAGCCATGACGGCTTTCTCTTCACTCGCCAAAAATTGCGAGGTAAGATGCATGGTCTCCCCCAAAACCTGAGGATAAAAACTCAGATGAGAAAAAAAAAATATATATATATATATATATATGTACAAGTATAAATTTTGGGAAAACGACGAAGACATACCTGCACGAGCTTGTGCACATGATGGTTGACCATTTCGTGAGAAGGCACGAGTGAAATCTCCTTCTTCTCCTCGGGCGTAAAGAACTCGTTTGCCCGGGCAAAGGCAGTGTCAGCATCCTCCCAAGCAGAGGAGCCTACCTTCTCCTTGCCCTTTCTGCCCGTTTTCTGCCTTTTCGGAGCAGGCACCTCCTCCAGAGATATGGCCGGGGAAGCAGCACCAGCCTCGTCAGGGACAGGGGTAGACGAGCCTCTTTCCATCGTCTCTTTTTCTTTTTCTTTCTCTTTCTCTCTCTCTCTATCAGTAAACCTAAGAGTCTTCTGCCCGATGCTCGAAAGGGGTTCGTTCTTCTTCGCCTTTATTTTTGCATACATATCCTTGTTGAATTTGCTCGTCATCTCTTCATCAAGAAAGAAAAATAAGTGACGATGATGGTAAGAAAAAGTTAAGAGAAGGGCAGCTATTAACCAAAATCACTTACGTTTCCGTTGTTCACGATCAATTGCTCGAAGCACGTAAAGCGAAGGTTCAGGACCCAAGCAATGAAGAGCCAAGGTACGGGGATCTACGAGCTCGTCGAAATCGTCGATCGTTTTTGCGTACTTAATTGCCTCCTGGACTCTCCCTTCAAACTGGTTCTCCAAATCAGGACGCTCTTTCGCTGCACAAGAAGAAAAACATCTAAAAGTTGTAAGGACGAACAAGTAAAAACGTCCATAAGGATAGAAGGAGGGGAGCATAAATAGACGAACGCACCAAGACGAGGGGTCTCCCACCGTCACAGCAGCCGGGGAATATTCCCCCAAAAATCATCGGACAAAGTCTCTATACCATCTCCAGATGCAAAAAAATATCTTGACTTCCAGTAGCGGAAGGACGAAGGAAGATCTATTATCAAACGGGATCTCCTATCCCAGGGAACAAGTTCATAATACCCGAACTCCCTAGATTCTTTCAAACGGTAAAGATGGGTCAACTCATTCACGGTTATCATTTCCCCATCCGCTATGATCGTCCAGATCACCATACAGCTTATAACGATCCTATATGAGTTAGGCATAAGTTGCCCCGGAGCAATTTGTAGGTGATCTAGAAGCTCCATGATAAACGGGTGGACTGGAAATCTCAAACCACACAGGAAAGCCGCTTCGTAAAAGCAAATTTCACCATGAGCAAAGGTGCAAGCCTTTTCGCCCTTCTCAGGAAGACGAACCCTAGTTCCAACGGGAAATTGAAACCTATCCCTAAATTTGCTTAGGACCTTGTCCTTCAGGTTACATTTTTCTTTAAGAGCGTGAAAGGGACGAGGGACGACGGTGGAAGTAGAGGGTACTGACGGAGTGGGGGGCACGGAGGTAGCTGTGTCCCTCACGGCCCTGTCCACAACCGCACCAGAGGACGAGCCCTCCCCGGGGCCACTAGATCTCACGATCGAACCCATTCTCCCCCTCAGACTAATCCCACTGACAGATTTAAACCAAGAAAGTGACCGTAGAAACAGTGGATGCAAATCTCTCAAAACTATATCTAAACCACTCCCCTCAACTACGAAATCACTAGATTGTGGGTATTGGCCACCAGAAAGCTCTAAAAATCCCCCTAAGCGAGCAAAGAAAAAGGTAACAGAGGGAGAAACGCGCTCGAAATCAGCATAAACTACCATTACAAAAGGGCATGTGCATTTCAGAAAAGGAAAATAAAGCTAAAAATACGTATAGCAAAAGGAAAGGAGTAAAGAACAAGGGATACGCACCTTAAAAGAAGGAGAAGAAAGTCTGAAATCAGAAAGGCAAAAGCAGCAGCGGCAGAAACACAGTGTAGGTAGGGAAGGAAAAGATTAGAGAAAAGCCAAATAGAAGATAAAACAAAGAAGTGGAAAAGGTAAAGGTTAAAACTTACCTTGGAAATCGCGGGAAATCGAAAAGGCGTTCGCCGGAAACGATGCAAGCCCATTGATCAGAGCTCGACACGTGGCCACGGAACATACCACGCCGCCACCAAGCAATAAATGCGGAAAACACATTTCAAAAAAAAAAAAAAAATGTTTTGTATTCCCCGGACCGTCCTAGGTCACAGACGACCCCGGAATAGGGGGCAGCTGATGGGCCCAAGAACCCAGTATCATCGTCCTTACTCGAAGGACGATTTATATAGACGATCCCATTGCTAGCACGACGCAAGTACGATTACCCAAACAAACAAAGGAAGAACGACCGTTACTACCAGCGGCAATAAATATTGATACCGTTGGAGACCCGCCGGCCAAATTAATACTGGATACAAACGTTTCAGTATCCAGCAATAATGTGCCCATAATAACGGGGCCAACGGCTAGAAGGGCAATAATACAATCTCTATATATACATCCAGAAGCAAGGAAAAGGGGTATGAAAAAATTCAAAACTGGATTCTCATTTTCTTTTCTGCTCTCTTTCTGCTGTTATTCCGCTAGACAAGTTTCACTAACTTAATCATCGGAGGCGCTGTGGGCAGTATCCCACCGGTGATTTTCTTCTCCTTCGCTGTGTTGCAGGGTTGATTCCAGCGGTGGACGGTCTATTTCTGGACGAACATATCTACTGACGATCTTGGCATCATCAGTATATATCTTGGTTTTTATTTATTTATTTATAATTTTCCCCCAAAATAGTGTGCATGCAAAACCAATTCAAATTTAAGCCAAAATATATACATAAATATATTGTAGGTCGGTGAGGTTTGGTGGACAGATATTTGATGGAAGGTCTTACAATAGGACGATCAAATTGTTCAGCACCCGCACAAGATGAGCGTGGCAACCCCAATATGGTCCAGGGGCGGCCTAACATAATTTGGGACCTAAGACGAAAAATTTATGCGGAATTTTTAATATGTAAATATTAATTAAACAAAATTATTTAATACTAATCAAATTAAGGTTAATTTGATACATTAAATACATAAATAATACCAACTAAATTAATGTTAATTTCATATAGAGAATTGAATATTATAGTTGAACCTATAAATATTAATAAAAAGAAATAAAAATATATTGCAATTGAAAAAGATATTTTATTTTGGATATAAGACGATACATAGTTAAATAAAGTTGTAATCTAATTTTTAATTTTATATTTTGATTTTAAGAGAGAGAGATAATTATTATTTGGTGTGTGGCTTTGTAGGATATTATTTTACAAAAATCAAAGTCTCAAACTATTAGAAGAGATTAATCTATAATTGATGATTTAACACATTTGCAACATCTTTTTGAAATATTTTAGGGTTTCAATTGAGTTAAGGTTCTATTGGTCTCGTACTTTGAGAGTCTAAATAGAAATGAAAAAGAAAAATGCGCTAATTAAAAGCACTATAAAATGTTCAAAATATAATGTGATATTGTCTCTTATTGATGAACTTCATCAATTTAATTAATGAATGTTTATATCACTTTTTTGTGATTAATAACATGACAATTTGTAAGCTAATAGTAAAATCTGTAGTATCCTTAACATCACTAATAAAAAAATGTACAACTTTTAGAAAAAAATTATATATATATATATATAATTTTATAAAAATTTGGGCCTTTAACTATGAAAAGTGGGGCCTTTTTTCTTAAGGAAAATTTTGTTTTTTGGTGGGCCTTAGGCCTAGGCCTAACTTGCCTAGGCCTTGAGCCGGCACTAATAGGGTCGATAGTGAGCACTTTGATGATTGAATTAGGATTTTTTTTCTCCAAAAGTTTTGGTGAGCTTAATTGTTATGGATCCAGAATTGCTTTCCTCAAGGTTGGGGGCTGGGGAGGGGGTATTTATACTTGAGAAACCATTTCCCTAAGGGTACTCGTTAGCATGATCTTTATATACTTAAAGGGCACCTTACAACCCTAGGTTGCCCATCATATCCCACCCTATTTGCTCTCGACCGAGGTGACCATTTCCTGCTTGGTACTTTGGTTTATGAGTGCTTCCAAGCAGTGGTTGGGACTTGGGACTCTGGCCAAGGGGACATGCCACATCAAATTAAATGCTATGTGAGATTGTTAGGCACAATTAATGCGATTGTGACTTACAAGATTTCTTAATCTACTTTTAAAGAGTTGTTCTCAAATCGGCCACAATGCACGGCATGTTGGTAATGACTATGGAATGACTAGACCAGACATTTTCTGGTCTCATGTATCGGTTTACCACATTGATGTCAGATTTATAAAGTGAAGTTCCAATTTTATGTGCACATACAGTAACATCTTCGTAAGAAACTAACATGATATACATATGCAATCAAAAGTTACTTATTTAAGTAATAACATACTCCTCGTGTACCAAATTTTTAGTCCTCAATTTTATTTTGGAATTTCCTAAAATATAATTATTAGAATTTTTTGTGTTGGCTAATTCTATGACAATTGATCGAGCAAGTATGATAAGTTAGATAGAAATTTGCAGTCATTTGCGAGACATTCGGTAGAGAGAATGCTATAAGGAAAGCACCAACCTAGGCTTTCATGGAAACTTTGTGGCCAATCACACCTTAAACCCTACATTCTTTATTTACAAAAATCCAACCCTAATTTAAGAAGAAGAAAGACGGCAACACAAAATATTGAAAATCCTTTACCAAACCTTTTTAGCATTCGACCTTTCCAATTGCCCATGCTTGAGAGGTTATTTACTTCCAAACACAACGATTACCACCTTTGTAACGAAGTTGTTTTTAAACCACAAAGGCCGAGCCAAATCATTAAGAAGCCTTTGAGTGACTAAAAAATGGGTTTTGTGGTCGGTGGATCAGATGTGACATCAAGTAACATTGAAGGCACAAGGCAAGAATTGCTAGGTGAGTAACATTTGTCTTGCAAAAACCTTTAATAGTGGACTTGTTGAGTTAGGCTTTGGTACAGAGTGCTATGACCTATTGGGTTTTCACTCCATAAACAAATTCTTGCTTTTGTGTGTGTAAGTTGTTCATGTGATATTTATCTTGTGCTTGTTAATCCATGATTAATGTTGTGATTAAATTAATTAAGTGTACCCGAACTTAATATGGAATCATTGATTAAATTGGTGGTAGCCATATTAAGGGTCTAAACAACATTTTCAGTAGTATCTTTTGAAACGTCAATAGATAAATTTCCTTACTATATCCTTTACTTTATTCAAAATGTTAATACTCCTTTATCACTAGAGTTTAAATTAAGGAGGGTGATTTTGGAAACTTGCACCATTTTATCTGAAAGATAATGTTGAAAATAATTTTCCCTTAAAAAGAGATTTTTTAAAATAGGACAAACAATATAGGATTGAGTAGCTACTCTTTACCTTCTTATAATTAATTGAAGTTTAGGGGCTTGTTAGGAACATTGGAGGTCATTGGAGGCTATAAGTTAAGTCCTTCAATATATATTGTGGTATTGATGTCAAGAGATGGAATAAAAATTATTAATCTCATTTAAGAGTATTTTACTTTGTACTCATCCCTTCACAATTTCTCACATATACTTTTTTTTTTCCTACTTTATAAAATGACCAAATTTAAAATGAAAAAAAAAAAAAATTATACACATGATTACTGCAATTGATGACACGTAAAGTGGAACATTAAGGGTGACAAATAATAGTTAACTTAGAATGAGTTCTAGACAACTCAATAAGTAAATTCTCTTGTCATTAAGTAATAAATCTAGTGGGTTTTAGTTAGTTCAACTGGTAAAGTTTATGATAGTTGTATAATAGATTTGAGGTTCAATCTCCATCTACATCAAAAATTGATTGGTGTTTTGGTCTGATGATAAAGAGTTATTATCAAGAACGGACACCATATGATGAATCTCTCTCAAAAAAAAAAAAGTAACAAACTTAGGATTCAAATCCCGTTAATCTTAACCTGATGATAAACAATAGTCATTATGGAGTGGATGTTATAAATTAAAACTCTATTGTGTGTGTATATGTATATATATTTTAAAAAAGTATTGAAAGTAGTACGGATTCGGATCTGTGCTGGCTGGACTTTAGGTAGGCCACGCTGCAATTATCATCTCTAATTACGTATCCATTTGCTGTGAAATCCAAAATCATTATACTAGTTTCTTTCATTAAAATAGTAAGGGAACATTATGATTATCAATATGGGTTTCAAAATCTTCTTGCACTGCACTCAAAGAAATGCATAGCAATCACTTGATTTGGTTTTGCTATCAACACATCTATATGATCTACATACACCTAACTTCCACTGTAAATACAAATGCAGGAGCTTAAAGCACACTCATTATCATTTGACCGAACCACTTCATCTTTTATCAATGGGAGGCAGTTCTGAGTAGGGCCAGAGTCTGGTGGTGTATTCAATTAAATTAGGTTTCTGCATGTTTGAGTAGATTGTAATGTTTAAATAGAAATTAATAGATATCATCAATGTATTTGGTTAATTTCACCATGGAGTATCTTTTTACAGGAAAAAGTTCTTACCTCATTGGGTTATGTCTCAATTAAAATCCCTCATGCAAGCTTTGAAAGTTTGAACTTTGAATGTCTAAATAAACCAGAAAACGATGAGTTGAAGAGGGCCCAACAAATAAATCAAGGAAGATAGTTTTTCTCTAATTTAAAATAATAAAAATAATGAGAGATATGACATCATGTATGCATTTCTTAACATTCTAGTAGATGCTTTTATAATAGAGTATTATTATATAAATATAATTAAAAATTCGTTTTGACATTTCAATGAGGTATTAATTATTGGTTTTGTTGTAAACAACTCCTTCGGTTTATTATTTTATTAGCAATTTAATTGTTCAATTTCGCTGTCCCACATGTTGTCGTTTGGCCAAGTGATATCCTCCCTTTTTCTTTTATTTATATTCTTTTCCACTATTTCTCCTGATACAATGTGGACAGTCCTTTTGGTTCTTGTATTTTACAAACTTAAGAATTTTCATTCATTTAACCAAAAAAAAAAAAAAAATCCTCGTTGTACTATAAATTAAATTTATTATGATAATTTTGCTCTAGAGAAAAACTCTATTATCAAAATTTTAATATATATATATATATATATTATTTCAATTAAATTTCTATTATTAAAACTTTGAATTTTTTTATTATCATTTATTATAATCACCTACCAAGGTTCTATTTTTAACACAAAATTTAATTTACGCAATAGGCTTCCTTCATATAACTTAAGGTGATTCCCCCCCCCCCCCCCCCTTCCTTTTTAGCCAAAAAAGGGTAATTTTTTCTTTTATTTTTATTTTCTAATTTATTATTCAGATGATAATTGTAAATCATTTTCTTTACTTTACATATAAAGTTAATTACTTTCTAAGTTTTATTGGTATACGGTATAGTATACTACTAGTTATAAATATAATTACAAATGAAGTATGTCAAAGAATGTTTTTTTCTTTCTTTATGAAGCTAATAATTTTCATTTAGCCAAATTATGAAAGTCGTGCTTGTTTAATTATGATGGAAAATCAATTGGATATCTTTCATTTTTCTTTTAGAATTCTTTTTTTTTTTTTTTTTTTTTTTCATATTTCTTAGGTTTGGGCTGGTTTTGCTGGGAAGATGATGGATTTTGGGCTGTATATGCTGAAATTTTGTGAGACTAATTTGATGCTCAGATAAAATATAACTCTATTGTATCAATTAAGTTTGGGCCAGTTTCCAAAATAATTGTGGGCAAGAGAGGTTTGAGCGTAGCGTAGGCCTCTTTTTTTTCACCTTCCTTTCATTAAGCTAATGAGTTTGGGCTTTGGGCTCGTTGGGTTGCTCCTATCCACAATAAGAAACACATGGTGTGTACGGCTTCCTTCCCACTTACAGGTATTGGGCTCATTGACTAGCTCCATTTCAATTGTCTTTAAGGCTTCACTACATTGGGCTTATTGCCATGCTATCCAAAGGCCAGATTTGTTCTTTCATTAGAAAGTTAATTCTGTACTTTTTCATTTAAGTAGAAAATGTTCCATTTTGTCTTGAATAAGTTCTTTCAAAAGGGTTTCTTTCTTCTTCCTTGGTGAATATCTTCGTAGAAGCTATATGATTTATTGGGACTGCAGTTTATTTGTTTTTAAATATGCAAGTAACTTAACATGAAATAGTTAATATTTGAAAGTTGAGAGTTGAGCTCTTGCCAATTGATTTTGAGTAGTTTATCAAGATTAGATGAGAATTGTGCAAAGCCTTCAAATACTACGAATTGTGTAACTTTCCATTTTGATTTGCTGGCAACTTGTCTAATGGCTTTGATTTGAGTTGTAAATCCTACTCTAGAGACGGAATCCCCACATAAATAGCAAGTTTGATAATAGATCTACTACCTAAAACTCAATGTGCAATCTTAGAGCATTAGCATAAGTCTTTGTAAATTTTTCTGTCTATTTTAGAACTTACTTTTTCTATTTTATACAATCACTTCTCAAAAACACTCACATCAGATTATCTATTATACACACTATTTTACCAAACCTCTCATGCCTCCACACCCTCAGACCTCCCATGCCTCTACAACCTCTCACCTCTCTCTCTTTGTAGCTGCTGCTGCTGCTACTTATTCTTCTTCATGACTTCTTTTGCAGTTTTGCTGCCGCCTCTTCTTCTTCTTCTCCACTTCTTTGCAATTTTGTAATTTGGGTTTGATGAATCTTGTATATGGGTTTGATCATGGATGAGTTTGAGATCTAGATTTAGGATGGATTTGTTAAAGGAATAGAGTTAGGAAAGATGGTAGAGGAAGAGAGAGGATAGGGGAAGAGAGAGAAGATCTGAAGGGAGAAGTGAGAAGTGAGACAAAAAAAAATTAAAAATTAAAATAGAAAGCTACACGGTTACTTTAACAAAAATGTATATGAATAATGATATGGATAAAATGATATGGGTAGTATTTGAGCAAAATTGTACAAAATTGACCATTTTTTCCATTTTACATTAACTGATGCAAGTGTTCTTAGTAATCGATTCGTATTCATGAATATTCTCATTTTTCAATAATTCAACTATTTTATTTTACCAATTTTATTTTAGGTTCATATGCTTGCTATATTTATAACAATAGACTTCCTCTTTGGCGCAATATGCAAGCATATAAATGCATGTTGTGACTACAGTTGCACCTGGGCACAATATATTATTCTCAATTGAGTATGATATGTCCAGAAATCAGACAAAACAAGAAGATAAGGATCGATTCAAGTTAAATTCAAATAATATCATGTAGCTAATTAGGGAATTAGGATTGTATTTCATTTTGAGTTGTATTTAAATTTAAATAGGAGTTAGTTCCTATTTGTTAGGATTAGATTATGATGAAATTATCTTATTCTTGACTATTTATGTATTTAAAAGGAATTAATGAGAATTAAGTAGAAAATTAACCTAAAAATATATATATATATATATATTTTTTTTTTTTTAAGTTCAGAAGATTGGTCATCATCTTAAATTGACTACACTGTATTGAATTAATCAAATCTAAGGATTATGATAACATAGATCAATAAACAAAAGAAACAATACTAAGAATAATTATTGAATTGTTGTCATCATTATCATAATCACGTACTACAAATCAATGCAAATTAATTTCCAAATTTTGCTATCGTACATAGAAAAGGACTATAATGAATAATTATTTGCAATCAATCATTATATCCATTCAATTTCCTTTTTTTTTCTTTGCAAAAATAAATAAAAACCTAAACCATAAACATCAAATTCACTTAAAAAGAAGCCTCAAATTTCTGTTAATCTATAAATATCTGTTCGTCTGTCATTTTATTTAGATACAAATCCACAATAAATGCCTCTAACCTTTAACCACAGGTGTCTCTATCACAAAAACAAGCAATTTATCTATACTCTACAAAATCTATCCATCACAATTCACAACCATTCATCAGAACCGAACCAGCTTGATCTTTCAGTCTTCAACTCTTCATGGCCAAAACACAATCTGATTTTGACACGTGTAGATCATCTAAGTCATGATTGGTGAAGATCATGCAATGTATGATCACCTACATTCATCATCCATCGAAACTCCTATTACCCACCTTGATCAGGACGTCCCACAGCCGTTGGATCTCTCCGAAAACATCATCAGTAGGAAGCTCAAACCGACAGCAAGGACACGTGTTCCTCTTCCTTAACCATGGCAAAATGCAAATCCAATGAAACAAATGCTCGCATGGAAACTCACACACGTCTCTCCCTTCTCTCATCTCCTCCTTACATATCACACACTCAACTCCTCCGCCTCTCACCTCCACAGACGGCAGCGCCACCACCGACGCCGCCGACGCCGCCACCTCTCTCCCCATCTTCCCATCGCCATTATTATGATCACAGCAATAACCCATTTCACCCACAAACCTCGAACACCTTGTTACCGTTTCAATGTACGGAATCAACACCGACCCATTATAGAAACCAATACCAGAATTCCTCAACATGGTGTCAGAGACTAGTTTGCTTAGAATTCCGCGCCATTCGGCGGGAGACTTGGTTTCTAGAGACTCTGGGTTGTGTTGGCGAGTTTCACAGAGTAGTAGTAGGAGTAAAATTGCATCGAGGTCTTTTTGTTTGAGTGTGTTGGAGGGTATTGGAGGCGGTGGTGAATATGGTTTGGGGTGGATGTGAAGTGTGAGGTGGCGAAGGGAAGAGAGGAGGTGGCGAGCAATGAGGAGGGTTTTTTGTGGGAGAGAAAGAGAGTGGAGGTGGTGGAGAGTGAGGGAGAAGAGGGTGGGAGAGATGAGGAGAGCTGAGAGGCGGTGGTGGTGGCGGTGGATATCTGAGAAAATGGAGTGGGTGAGATCTGAGAGCTGGGGAGGAGTGAGAGTAGAGAGTGCAGCCATGATGGTGGTTGTTTCTTCTTTCATAATGGGATCGTGTGTTTGCACTTCACTTTAGGGTGTCAGAGGACAAAGTATGAGGAACGAGAGTGGAATGTGTGGCTTTTTATGTGAGTTTGACTCATTTTGTGGGTTATTTTAATGCCAATTGTGCCCCTCATTTTGCCTAACAAAAATGAGAACCACAATTTTTGTTACAATTGTCTGCATGACAAATTGTAGATGGTGAAAAAAAAAAGTTTGTATAAAAATAATAGTAAGTCAATTATAATCTTTCGCATAGAATAATTGTGATAAAAATTGTGATATTTTACATGATTTTAGAATTACTCTTTGGGTAAGCTGTTATAGTGGTGAGAATATAAAATCCCACTTTAATAGTTTAATTAGTTGAAATCAATTCTTGTATTATTTAAATTTTAATACCAAATCCAATGTAACTTTTCTTGTTAATAATTTACTTGGGATGCATAATGCACTAATCATAATATCATATCCTTAATTGGGAAATCTTCGCTAAGAGAATAAGAATTAAGTTGGTCTTAGTTCTTTCTAAGCATTTGCTTGATACAAAATGTGCAACTTTTAAAAGTGTCAAAATTTTTAAGGGTATAAGTATACCAGAACTTTAACACAATAAACAAAATAAACTAATAAAAATAAGTCCATCCAAATAAACATTTACTAATAAAATAATTATGCGACTCGCATTCTTCTTATGCATCAAAATCGAAATGATGAAGAAACCCATTGTAGATATACGATTTTGCTTAACTTATTTTGAGATTCACAAATATCATTATGTTGGTATATATTTAATCATCCAATTTCATTATGTTGGGGGAGGGAGAATTTTAACTCTGAACGTATTCGTTGAAAATATCAAGAAAATCAAACTATTAATTGAGTTACAGTACTCTTAACGTTCATGATAAGAACTTGAAACTTGAAAGTCATTGTGTGTCTAGAAGCTAAACAACAAATGATTTAATTGATAAAATCACCTTTACAATGAGGGAGGTTTTAAAAAAAAAAGGAAAATACTACTATCAATTTTACTACAAAATGTTTACAAATCAATATGATGATAAATTTGATGCAAGTCATTTCGAAAGCATAATAATTTTTTTTTTTTTTAGTAATTGGCAACACATCAATTTGTAAGACATATGTAATAAAATTGTATCTGTAACATCACCTAAAAGAAAATAAGAAAATTGCTACTTGTAAGTCTTCCATTCGTACTTGTGATTTTTGTCATGGTAATTATTAATTAGAAGAGAACTTATTAAGTACTCCCGGGTGATATGACACTCCAAACATTCCAATAGAAAACAAACCACCTTATACAAAAATTAACCTTTTCACATAACTTTTTACACTGTAATATTTTTGTATTAAGTGACTTGTGGAGTACTATTGGCTATCTGCTGAACTCACATGTAAATATCTGTCAAGCTTGGACACAATGGTCAATCTCCCGAGAAATGATCTATTTCACCAAAAAAGAGAACGAGTGCATTGTATTGGATTTTGGAGATCTGCATAAGATACTCGGAACCCTATAGAGGATTGGATTAGAAAAAGAATAGTGGCTGAAAAATGAGAATGTGAATTTTTGTCCACAAGTGAGTGTCCAGTTCAAGCCCCTTTGTCACTCCTTTTCTTTTCATTATCTCTGATAATTATTGCCTTAATTCTAACGGGGAACAAAACAAGCAGAAAGAAAAATAAACATTTTGGCCCATCCATGGCTCGTTGCTCTTGTCCCCAACAAACTAATACATTAACAAACAAAGGCGCGAAGCTGGTGGAAACTAGTCATCACATTCACACTGTAAACCCTGCGCTTGTTATGCTTATTTGTCACCATTCACCTTTACATAAACCGCCTTCTTCTCCCACTATTTTTCTTTGGAGTTTAAGCAACTTGCTTGTGTTTACATTACATGCTAGATGAGAGAAAGGTTAGTCTAAAATTCCATGATGAACATTGTTATAATGCATAGTAGGACTCAAAACTCCTAAAGGAAATAACAATATTGAAGCAACCAAACTACACTCGGGACCTACTAAAGCAGGGACACAATATATACCATCGAGGTGTTAACAAGAAGTAAAGGTTTCCCACTAGAATCAAAGCATGAAAAAGCCAAAAACATTCTCAATTAAAAGAGATGAGTCAAGCAAAAAAGTGTAAAGATGAGCCATGAACATTCTTACCCTTTGCTATTGGTATAATTAACAGCAATCTGTGTCAGAAGTAACACCATAGTTCATCCAAAAGTTTTACTGACAGCTGCTTCCCAAAAAAAAAGTCAAAAGTAACTGTAACTATCTTCAAAAGGCTTACATGTGGAACAGTACTTAACAGAAAGTGACCATTTTGTTCACTTTTCACAAAGCATATTAATTCAATACTTTTAAAAAAGAAAAACAAATCATAATGGCATCAACCTCGGTTCACTTAAGCTTGGGGATCCAATGTTCTTAGATTTTTTAGCTCTGCATTGCCTTTTCATCATATTGCTATGACATATACACAATCTAATTAACTGATACCCAGACACTACTTCTAAGCTGAAGGATGGCTGATGTAAGCAATGTAGAAGTCACCAAGCAGCAGCCACTTCCAAGGACATTTGAACTGCAGGAAGCTGAAATTATCTCTAATTGATATTGCCAAATTGACCACATTAGATACCATAATTGCCAGTCACGTACAGGGAATCCCTCTAATAAGTACCTCATTTGCATTTTCAAAGTAAACTGAGATCAGGCTTTCCAGAACCTTTAGGTTTACAACCTTGGATGGAGCTAGAAGTTTTAACTTTTAAAGTCTCTCATCAACGATATTTTACAAACATGGCTCTTTAATGAAGGATCAAGGAAATTGACTGACAACTGAAAAGAGAACCACCACTTAGCCTCGATTAGTGTTTTACCTTCTAAGATATGTTATCAGCACAACTAATCCTCAGAATGAAATTATTCCATATTCTAGACAGAAAAAAACCACTTGTTCCAACTTTTAAGTACCTGTGCCAGGTCATAGAACTCATCCACAAAAATGATTTGTAGCTTCAATTTCTAGCTATAATACTCTGAATTCATAGATATCTACTACTGAATATCCAGGTGCTATTTCACAATCAATTGGATATCCAAATTAGAAGAAAACCACTGAATGTGAGTCACTGTGGCCCTATTAATGGATGGTGCACATTAAACCCCTCAGCACAATCCTTTAATCCAAAGATTTCCTCAATATTGATGATCTGGTTTCAACTAAAAACGCTCTCCTCATCTAACTCACCCCTTGAAATATACCCTTCCTCTCTCATTAACCCAAGCAATCCTCCCAAAATTTCATAAATCTCTTCAGCTCTTCGATTTGATACATCCCTGGCTATGAAGCTTTGCAATCCTCCACTTGTTTCAATCCAACTACTGCCTGGGATCTTTTTCAACCCAATTTTTTTCATCCTTTCCCTGGTCTTATCAGCTTCTTCCCATCTCCCAGCTTGAGAATACAGATTTGCCATAATAATGTAATTCCCAGTGTTTTCAGGCTCAATCTCAAACAAATGATCACAAACAAACTTCCCCAGCTCAACATCACCAGAAACAGCAGTCCCGTTAAGCAATGCACCCCAAACTTTAGCACTTGGTTCAATTGGCATTTTGGAGACAAATTCTGCAGCTTCAGATAGTCTCCCAGCTCGGCTAAGAACACCTACCATGCATGCATAATGCTCAACTGAAGGCTGTATGCCATATTTCATAAACATGGCATCAAAGATCTCCCAAGCTTCTTCTACCACTCCAGAATGAGCACAAGCTGACAATACAGCAGTGAATGTTACTGGGTCTGGCCTAATCCCATTATTTAGCATCTCATTAAAAAGACGAAGAGTGGTGTTAGCATCTCCATGGGCTGCATATGCTGAGATTATTGCTGTCCAAATGATCAAGCTCTTACGTTTTGATTGATCAAAAATCTGTTGTGCCCCATGAAGAAACCCTGACTTTGCATAATTGTCTATAATGGCAGTGGCCACATAAATATTGCTGTCATAATTGTTTTTAACAGAATATGCATGTATTTCCTTTCCTCCTTTTAGGTTTGATAAGCATGAAATTGTAGGAAGAATGCTCGAAATTGTTACAGCATTTGGTTTAAAACCACATGCTTGCATTTCTATAACTAAATCTAAGACTCCTTCATGCCGGTTGTTCTGAACCAAACCTGAAATCACAGCATTCCATGTACTTAATCCCGGGTTTTTCATGTTTTGGAAAAGATCCATTGCGTTGTCGACAAAACCATGAAGCATGTACCCTGAAATTATCGATCCATAGGTGACTTCATCCTTGTCACTCATCTCATCAAACAATTCTTGAGCATAGTCCAAGCTACCACATTTTGCATACAACCCAATAATAGCATTATAAACTGAAACATCAATGTCAATTTGGCTCTCATTTATAAACCGATGAACTTCTATCCCAAAAATAAGGTCATTCGACTGCCCACATGCCTGCAAGACACTGACAATTGTCATCCCATTAGGCCGCAACCCAGATGAACCTAACATCTCTCTATACAATTCCTTACACTCCTCATAAAACCCAGCTTGAGAATACCCTGCTATCATTGAATTCCAAGACACAATATCTCTCTCAGGCATTCTATCGAACACAGTTCTTGCAAAGCCAATCTCATCACATCTCGAGTACTGCGTAATCAAAGCGTTAACAACAAAGATATCCAGGTCAAACCCACGTCGAAGAACAAAACAATGAACCTCCTTGGCCAACCTTGAATGAGAAAACAAGGTCGATAACGCCTTTAAAACACACGAAATCGTATAACAATCGGGTTTTACATCCGTCAAATTAGAGGACACCAGGGACAGAAACAGTTTCAGCGTGTCGAGGTACCTGTTGTTGAGGGAGTACCCAATGAGCAAAGCGTTCCAAGAGAATATATTTTTGTCGGGAATTTTATCGAACACGTTACGGGCATTGCGGAGGTGATTTGATTTTGAGTAGAAGGTGATGAGCTTTGAGGCGAGAAAGTTGTTGGGTGTGACGGAGAAGAGGACGAGGCGAGAATGGAGCTGCCTGCCCAGGCGGAAGAGGTGGTGGTCGGTGCAGTGCTGGATGAGGCAGCCATAAGCTCCGTAGTCGAGACCATTGGCTGCGAAGAGGCTTTGTAGGGCTTCTTGGACGTAGCTGTTGGAAGCGGTCTGTATTCGAATGTTCAATGCCTTTGTTATCCTCATTCACTTTGTTTGATGATATTCCAATTCCATTGTTGCTAGAAAATAGTAAATACACTTCCATATGGCCTAGGCTCTAGCGTCTCAGAACTCATTCATTTTATTTTTAATTTAATTTTTTTCAAAAAGTTTTCAAGTATTGCTTATTTTTTTCAATGATTCAAAGTTAGGGAAAAGTGAATAAATGTGTTACGATTATTGATTTAAGAAATATTTTTAGAAAAAAAAAGTAATTAATTATTTTTTGACAACTTTTAATATTTTTCGGTGTCAAGACTTTTTAAAAATGATTTATTATCAAGGGAAAATTACAATAACTACCCTGAGGTTTGGGATAATACCAAGCATATCCAAATGTTTTAAAAAATGACCAATTTGGCCCTTAAACACTAACGCCCCTTACGTTTAGTCTTTCATAAAAAAAAAAAATTTATTTCATTTATATTATTTATTTCTTTCACTCTATTCTTTGCCTAGAACATAAACCCTCTCTCTCACTCACTCTCAAGCTCAAACTAGTATATCCAAAGGACATACACAACCATGTAGATGTAGTTAAGAACCATTCAAAAAAAATCTTACTAAACCAGTGTATCAATTTTCCAAAACCATACATAGTCTCATTTGGGAAAAAAAATTTACAAAACATTCAAAAAAAAAAAAAAATTCACTACATCAAATGATCAAACCAAGATCAACTCGATAAGATCTAGCATCACACAACACAATCAAACATATATAAACTCAACCAATCAACCACCCAACATCACACCTCAAAAAGACCTAAATAAAAAAAATTTCAAAACAAAACCCAGACCCACAACGGCAAGCATCGGGTGATCCAACAACTGCCATCTACAACAGCACCACCTATCACTACCCACTCATCCTCCTTAAACCCAAATAGTTCCAAACATCCAACATCACATGATTCACACCTCAAGCCCAAACAAAACCAAATCAAAGTAAAATAATAATAATAAAAAATCATACCCACGACGGCAAGTTCCACCTGATTGTGACCTTGCAACCGTTGCCCACCACTTATCATGATCAAGCAATAGCCGTCCACCATCATCCTAGATCGTGACCCACCCAACCAACATCCCCCTAAATCTAGACCTAGCCATCCAGCTTTCAATGGCGACATATGGTGTGGGTTTTGTAGGTAAATCGGTATTGAAACCGTGGTTGTGGAGTTTGTTGTCCTTGCTGAGTCTGAAACCTTATTGTTAGGTTTTAGACCCCTTAAAATAACAATTGGATTAATATGATTACTCAGGAAAACCAAATCGGTAAAAAACTTAGGGAGGATTTAACTTAGCTATCCTCAAGGTAAACTTGAATCCACTATATGAAAGAATTGAAGTTCATACAATAAGACTTACAAGCACCCACGCTCAACTTCCTATTGCTACCCACCAGTAGAACTTACTGACACAACCACATGCGAACTCCGAATCCACGGACTCCTTCTTTTTTGGATTCTCCACAAGTACAAGCACTCCCGCTTGTGTTTCTTTAAGCTCTTATAGCAGCAACTGAGTTGATCATCAAGATATTGATGTAATCTCCTTCTTGATAACCTTAAGTTTATGTGAAGGAAAGCTCCTCAAGGATCTCGCAAGAGATTCACACAAACTACAAATATGAGCAACAAAAGCATCTAGAGCAACAACTAAAACGTGGCTAGGGTTTACCTTATATACTTAGGGCAAAAACATAAAATCCTAAACGTTTTAATGAAATAGGGCTGAGTTGGAATTCTGCAGAAAAACGCAATCTGGCCGACTTTCGATCAATCGAGTCTAGGCTTTGATCGATCGAGCTAAGCCGAAAGCAACAAATACTTCTGCAGCTTCTCGATTCCAACTTTACATAAAAGATACAACTTTGAGCAAGCCTAAATAAGACTAAACAACCTGTTTTGATCATGGTTTGCCAACATTACATATTAGAGTTCTAAATATAAAAAATCCTAAGTTTTTAGAACCTAACAAACTCCCCATTTGGCAATCCGTGACAAAACACAAACTAAAAGCTCAAAGTTTACAAATAAAAGCACTTTACAGAAATAATGCTCATAACACAAATTCAATCCTAATTACTATCCATCAGTTGCAAGTGTAGACATCAGCTCAATTGAATCAACCTGTATATTCCTGAAACACTCAACAAACGCATAAACGCATGTGTGACAGAAAAAGTAAATCAACAAGTATGTAAACTAACTCTCCCCCTAAGTTAGATACAACAAAAATAAAGCATTCTTGTATGCATGGTTCACACAACACAAAATAAAGACATATATTAATGAATAACTTATAAATATAAATCAATAAGCAGTGAACACAGGAAACAAGAATCATATACCAGAATAAATATATCTCCCCTAACATGAATAGTCCAAAAATGATATCAAAAGAAAGTATACACGGTGAGGCACCTAAATACAATCTAATATCTCCACTAGCTCCGGAAACAAAAGAAAAACTCCTCTACAAGTAACAAAACTCTACTCCCCTTTTTGTGACAGAATACCAAAGGACAATCATAAGCCATCATCAAAAAGAGGTGGTGAGGGTGAATGACGAAAATGCGCCAAGTCGGCTCTCAAAGCACGTAGCTCATCTAGCAAGTCTACCAAAATCTGACCATGAGCCGCTGGACGGTCATGACAGTCTCCAAGGTACGACGTATATCAAAGTCATCTGAAGGAGGTGGTGGAACATCAACAGCAGCAGCATCACCAACAGGATCAGCAACATCCTCACCAAAAGGACCTGTAGAAGTAGAAGGAGGAGGTGCAGTACCAGAATGCTCAGACCTAGGATGTTTAGAGCTAGCTCGAAGATGAGCAGCCCTCTGCTTAAGAAAAGACACACCTATGGGAGCAATAATATGTACGGGCTCAGAGGAAGGGAAATCATCTAGACCAAGATATAACAAAATCCTATGAATAAAAATAGGATGAACAAGAGCATGAGCTGAAGATGAACTCCTATAAACTTCGTTCAAAGAATGAAGAAACAAGTGAGGAAAACTGATAGGAACATCAGTAACAAGAGCGTACAAAAAGACACACCGCTCAAGAGGAATGGTGTGAAGATGAGAGATAGGCCAAATAGAATGACAGGCTATCCTAAGAAAAATATAAGTAGTCTCAGGAAGCTCAGCAGAAGTGATCCGAGGATCAGTACCCCACTAGATAGAAGACCCAGTGATGTATGACATGACATCATCCAAAGGTGAAGACTCATCATATGGATAAACAGGGTGCTGAACCAAAGGTACCTTTAGAGCATCAGCCACTACATCAGGAGTAATGGTGAACTCTACACCTTATATCCAACTCTTTACCAAAGTGTTGGAATCATAGACGCGGATAGAGATGTTCGAAAAGAACTCTCTAATCAGGCTAGCTGGAGGAGGAGGATTAGAAATATCCAACAGAGGTAACCAGCCCCGTCGCTCAAAATTTGCCTTAATGACAGGATTAAGCTCATCTAACACAACAGAACGCTTAACCCAAATTTTTCTCTTAAGATTCAGCTTCTCAAAGGTCTCTTGGTTTTTCTCACTCGAAAACCTATCACGGTTAAAGGGAGGAGGAGAAGGTGGGGGAACAGACCTATGAGCTCTAGTCTTCCTAGGCATAATGCTAAGGAAAGGACAAAGACACAAAGAAAGAACCAAAAAGAATAAAATAAACACAAACCAAGGGCAGACTGCAAGTTAGCACAAAAAAAAATAGAACAAAGATTTATATGATGCATGAACAATCAAAATGTAATGATGCATGTTCTAATGCAGTAAAACTAAGTTCAATTTAAGTTCAATTTTACAACATTGGCTTGAGCATAGAGTTTCTAACAAAAATCCCAAAATTTAAAAACCACTTGTTAAGAGTTTAGGAAAAATTTGACCAATTGATCATCACACAAGTTAGAATACACAATATAATGATCAATTACATCAATTCAATAAGCCAATTGCATCAATTGAACCAAATTTGAACAAAATCCCCAATTCGGATTAATTAAAAGCCCTAGAATTTTCAATTTCTCACAAATCACAAAATTGATCAAATTAAACCAACAAGATCATGTTTATATCATGTCCCAACAAAAACCCAACGATCAATTTCAGTTAAAATGGCTTGAATCATCAAAAACCCCAAAAGGAATAAGTTCAAAAATTTCAATGAAAAATGCGTGAAACATGAAAATAAACTCAAAAGGAAGGGTATAATGGACATACCGGCCTTTAGAGAGAGAAACCTTGCAAAAGGAATGATCGAAAACAACAAAAAACAAGGATTGAGCCTTGACCGAGTCATATGGCGAGAGAAAAAGAAAAAAACTTTTTGAAAAAGTGATTTGACTCAACTGAAAATTAGATTTTAAAAAACTTCACATACAATTTTCGATTGATTGAAAATTACTTTCGATCGATCGAAACAACCTGAGACTCATAAGACATTTTAAGCACAATTTCAATCTATCAAAAAATAGACTGGATCGATCGAAACAGACAGAGGCTCACTAACTTTTGAGAAAAATCACAGTTTTGAAAAAACAAACACATTTTGGGCAGTAACACTCAAAGCATTGAAATTAATGAACAAAATGCATGAGTATGATATGAAATACTTTTTCGAAAACCCTAGTTTTAAACCCAATTTCTCCAAAAAAAATTTTAACCATTCTTCCTTTAAAATTCTTCAACAACAAATATGTTGTGCATAATAACTCAAGGTATTTTCAAACTTGGTTGGTCAAACAAAAATCACACACAATAACATGTACAGTATTTAGCAAAGAGTAACTTGTGTAGTGTGTGCAACTAGCAAAAACTTGAGATACATGTGAGGTGATATGTGAATAAAAATCAAACACAAAGTTTACAAAATTCATCACATAGAATTTGAAAGAGACTATCACCAAAAGAGTTACATCATATAACTCTCACATCTCCTATAACAAAAGCTTGCAATCATGTAAGTTTCTTGATTTTTGCCTCATAATATACACACAAATTTTAATTATGTGATTTGGCATCAAGCTTAATAGTATACACTAATTTTAAGCATTAAACAATTAAACCGAGGCTATACCTTATGTTCCTTTTGTGCATGTGCTACACTTTCTCGAGCACAAAATCTTATAATATGCACTAAGGTGTTTATGATTGACTAGTGAATAGTGGTGAGATAGTTATTTATGCCTTTCTCAAAAGGATCAAGTCCGACTGTCAAATAACATGTGACTTCAAGATTAAGACAAAGTGATAAAAACCATAAACATCTTTCCCACGCAATATGCACTACAAAGTTTCAACTAGTAAAGTGCAATAAATAAGCTCATCAAAGCTAAACAAGGTACATAAGATATGCTATGTGAAAATAAATTGACCAACCTTGTTTTCAAAAACCAAGAAAAATAATGCCAAACACCATTTGCTTCCTCCTTTTTTTTTAATTAAAAGAGAAAACATAATAAATCCTAGAATGAAATACATGAATGTAATGCAATGCAAAACCTAGAACACAAAAAAACAAAAACTAAGGAACAATGGTCACAAAGAGTAGATCAATGAAGCACAAGGACCATGTCAGAAAGACTCAATTAGATCGAGTCTTTTGCATCCAAAACCTTTTAGATGCACCATGAGCATTGAAGTTCCTATTCACGTTCGAGTGATTTTCAACTCCAGGATTGGAATAAAGGTTTAAAACCTTTACCAATTCACCAATGAGTGCCATAGGATCTTGTGCATGAGACACAGACACTTTTGGTTTGTTTGCTCTCTTAGCAGCTTGAAGCTTGTAACAGTTAGGACGAATGTGTCCAGACTTCCCACAAAAATGACAAACCCAAACAGTTTTACTATTCATCTTATCCTTAGAAAGGGTAGACTCCTTAGGTTTAGACTCTTTCAGATCAACCCTAATTTTCCTAGATGGTGAAAGTTCTATAGGTTTGACAAACCTCACTCACAGAAGGTTTAGAAGAAGATGAAGGAACAAAATTTATGGAATGGGGTGCAGACACAAAGATACTTTCAACAAAACCTAAACCAGATTTGTCAGAAGGATACTTTTGAACACTCAACATTTGATCAAATTTAGAACTAGTAGATCTAGCAACAGATAAATTAAGTTCTAAATATTTAACTTTATCAAGTAAAAGCATATTCTCAGTTTTCATATTGTTCAAAAGTTCATTAGCATCAAACAGTTTAACAAGCAAATTCTTCTTATCAAGCTTAAGAGATTCAATTTTCTTCAGGGCAAGTTCAACATTCATAGCATCCTTTGCAGCAATTTTGCAAAATTTATATAGGCCTCTTGAAGATCTGCATCCTCAGAGAGTTCCCCATCAGAAGAGTTCTCTCTTCAACAGACAGACTTCATTGATTAAAGCAGTAGCAGTGAAAGTAATGAAGTTTCCATCTTCGTCACATCCAGACTCATTATCAGAAACTTCATTATCACTAAGGGTTACAGCCATAGTTTTGCCCTTAGACCTCAAGAATGTAGGACATTCAGATTTAACATGACCATACCCTTAACATCCAAAACATTGAAAACCCAAAGTATTATTAAAGATTGACCTACTTTTTCTCTCGGTTTTTCAGTGTTACTAACCTTAGTGGGATCATTCTTCTTAAAATTTCTAGGTTCAGCAGTGTTTGTATTTCTTGCCCTTCTGTTACTATTCCTAAGAAAGTTTCTAAAGTTCTTGGCAAAGTAAGCAATCTCTGTAGCAAAGAGCTCATTATCGAATCCACCAACCTTAACATCATCAACTGACTTAAGAGCCATTGATTTGGATTTGCTAACTTTGGGTAGGTCCAACTCATAGGACTGAAGAGATCCTACAAGTTCATCAACAGGGATGGAGTCCACATCCTTACTCTCAGTAATGGCAGTCACTTTGGGTCTAAAGTCTTCAGTTAAAGATTTAAGAATCTTCCTAACAATTTTAGGTTGATCATAGATTTCACCAAAATTATATGTAGAATAAACAATATCATTCAGCTTAGCATAGAATTCATCAAAAGTTTCATCATCAGACATCTTAATGTTTTCAAATCTAGAAGTTAATTGCTGCAGTTTATTAATCTGAACTGCCTTTGTGCCTTCATGTACAGTTTGGAGGATATTCCAAGCAGTGTGAGCAACCTCAACATTAGATATTCTCTTAAATTCCTCCATAGAAACAGTGTTAAAAATAGCATTCATAACTTTGCTATTGAATGCAGCTGCTTCTTTTTAAGAAGTTTGCCACTCACTCATAAGAGTAGTGGGCTTCTCCCATCCGTACTCAACGGAATTTCAAACCTTCTCATCAATAGATTTCAGAAATGCTTTCATCCTTACTTTCCAATAAGCATAGTTATTCCCATCAAAGTGAGGAGGAATAACAAGAGAGTGTCCGTGTTTCATGACAACAGGGGTCAAGGATCAGCTCAGAGATCAAAAGATCAACAACAAGAGAGTTACTTGCTCTGATACCACTTGTTAGGTTTTAAACCCCTTAAAACAACAATTGGATTAACTTAGTTTATTAGTCAAGTGATTAACTTAGTCAAATTATGCAAATCTAGGTTAACACAATCATATAATCATATCAAGCATATAAAGCAACGGAAAAAATAAATAACACAAAGATATGATCACCCAGGAAAACCAAATCGGTAAAAAACCTGGAGAGGATTTAATCTAGTTATCATCAAGGTAAATTTGAATCCACTATATGAAAGAATTGAAGTTCATACAATAAGACTTACAAGCACCCACACTCGACTTCCTATTGCTACCCACCAGTAGAACTTACTGACATGACCACGTGCAAACTCCGAATCCACGGACTACTTCTTTCTTGGATTCTCCACAAGTACAAACACTTCCGCTTGTGTTTCTTTAAGCTCCTATAGCAGCAATTGAGTTGATCATCAAGATGTTGATGTAATCTCCTTCTTGATAACCCTAAGTTTATGTGAAGGAAAGCTCCTTAAGGATTTCACAAGAGATTCACACAAACCGCAAATATGAGCTATAAAAGCATCCAGAGCAACAACTAAAACGTGGCTAAAGTTTTCCTTTTATACCTACGGTAAAAACATAAAACCCTAAACGTTTTAATGAAATAGGGCTGAGTTGGAATTCTGCAAAAAAAGGCAATCTGGCCAACTTTCGATCGATCGAGTCTAAGCTTTGATCGATTGAGCCAGGCCGAAAGTAACAAATACTTTTGCAGCCTCTCGATTCCAACTTTACATAAAAGACACAACTTTAAGCAAGCCTAAACAAGACTAAACAACCTGTTTTGATCATGGTTTGCCAACATTACATATTAGAGTTCTAAATACATAAAATCCTAAGTCTTTAGAACCTAACACTTATAGCTTTGATCTTAAGCTTGAGGGAGAGAGAGATATTTTTCTGGACTGAAGGAAGAGAGAATGAAGAGAGATAAAAGAAAAGGCTATTTTAAAAAATGAAATAAAACAGTTTAATACACGGTGCACAAACGGCATTAGTGTTTAAGGAATAAATTGGTCATTTTTTGAAACTTTTGGGTATTACCTCAAACCTCAGGATAGATTGTTGTAATTTACCCTATTATCAAACATAACCCTTTAAAGTATATAGAAGAAGTTAAGCTCATTTTTCACACAACCGTATACACAATATTCACCATTATGAAATGTGAAAAGATGATAGTCACATTTAAAACATAGAAAGTAAATGTGTACGAAAGATGTAAAATAAATTGTGTAAGAGAATCATTATTTCATAGAAGAATATTTATATTATATTCCTAAAACTTAGAGAAAAAAAATTAGTATAAGAGAAGGGAAGTGTTTATATTATATTCCTAAAACTTAGAAAGAAAATTAGAATAGGAGAAGGGAAGTGAAAGAAGACAATCAAAGAGTACAAAGAAGATAAGAACTAACAAAGAAGATGGATGGGAATTGATGCATAAGTATATGAGAATTGGTACACGGATATTGTAACCGTTTAAGTGACACTAGAGTTTGTGCCTTTTTTGACCTATGTCATAAAAATATTATAATATGTGATGTTGGTATTGTTTAATACAACGATGGAACTAACAAATGTGAGGAAAAAAAAAGGGGAACCATTGAATATGACAAAAGTTTGGTCAGATGTGATGTTGGCATTGCCTAATATGACGATGAAACTATTAAATTTAAGAAAAAAAAAAATGAAGGAACCACCATATGTGACAAAAGTTCAATTATATGTGATGTTGGTACTTTCCAATGTGAAGATGGATCAAATGAGAGAGAAAAAAAAAGTGAACCGTTAAATGTGACAAAAGTACGGTTAGATGTGATGTTAGCATTGTCTAATGTGACAATAAAACTATCAAATTTGAGAAAAAAAAAAAAAAAAACTACCAAATGTGACAAAAGTAAAGTCACACTTGATTGGAGTTAAAAGGTTATGATACAAAGATGATTGTATTTATCTAAAAAAATATGATAAATGTTTACGTATTTTTGTTATGATTTAAAAAATAATAATAATAATATACCAGTAGCATACATGTACCTTTTCTTCTTCGTTTCCGTATTTTTATGCTAAATTTTTAAAATTTATTTTTTTGAAAGATGTCAAACTATACCCATCCGTAAACTTGTCGTATTAAACTCGTACTGTATTTTACTAATTCATATCATATATAATTAAAACAACTAAAATTTCCCTACTATATATCTGAAATACCAAACAGATCGACAATAATCTCAATCATACAAAAATTTTCTCCATTAATTGATATTTTGTTCACATGTGACTTGACTTAAAACATGACCTAACCATCAAAATATTTATTCGAACTATCCATATACATGTCCAAAGAATTTTACTCACTTTTCTTTAACCTTCCTAACTTCCTTGCATAAAACCAATAATGACATTTAGTGTTTCAAACAAAAACCTTTTAGGATTTGAATCTCCACTTAAAATTTATTAAAAAACTAACTTACCTTGAAAGAAGGGTACGTAACACTAACTATATACTATTTGACCTAACTATGAAAAAAAAAAAAACACACCCTAGTTTAATGTGAACAAATAACTGGCTCTTCTGCTATGGTCTCTAACAATGGTTTCCTTGACCTGCACATAGACCACCTATGCATAAAATCTGGCGACAAAAATTCCTCAATATCATCCAAATTCAACTTTGGCACCGTCACCGCCGTCTCATTTTCCTGCCAATCATCGGCTGTTTTTCCCTCCACCAACGACTGGGGAACATCTCTAGGCTCCAGAAATGTCCTTATGTTGGCTTCGCCAGAATCACGCTTGGCTGCAGAATTGGCGGTGAGGAACAAGGCACCCATGTCAGCTGCTGTGACAATAGAGTTGAGTCTATTCATGGGGAACATGACATAAACGTTAGCCATCTCTAGGTCTTCGTCGGCGTTGAGTGCAGAAAACCTTCGTCCAATTTGGAGAGACACTGAGTTTACAACGAAGAAGTTTGGTGTTTCAAGCATGAGTTCAGCTGCTTTAATGGGTGCATGGAATTCTTGAATTTGGCCGCTTGGGAAGATCACTTTTGCGGCTCTAGATTGCTTGCCTCCTGGGCTGGATAGAGCACAAGAAACGTAGTTTCCCATATGATATGCCTTGTGAATATATATGTCAAGAAGAGAAATGTAAATTATAAGCAAGACGGTACTTGAAGAAAACTCGGAGTAGTAGCTAGCTAGATATATGAGTATGTGGGCCTTGAGTTTGATGAACAAGTTAGAGAAAGAGATCGAAGTGGATTTGTGTTGGGGTTGGAGAGGTTTGAAGGAGAAGAGATGGTTTTGGAGAGGACCTTGTCTTGGGATTAATGAGTCAATTTTGGGAGTACTGGGGAGTAACGAAGAGCTAGGTAGTTGGGGAAAAATAATGAGTCAATTTTATAAGTCTGTAGTAGCTAGCTAGAAAAAGTCCAAACAAGAAATATACATATGAATATAGAAGATTCTAAGAAGGAATGAGCCAGCGTGGGGAAATTTAAAGAAAGTATCAAAACAATATTTATTGTATATTGAAGAAACATATTGGAAGGTACATTTCCAGTTGGTAGTTGATTTTAATGTATAGTTTATCATTTCCAACAATTATCCTATCTTAACGTGTGAGACCCACTCCTTTTCCCCTTTGTAAAGGGAGTTATCTTTCTTTCTTTTTCTGTGTGTTTATTGGTCTTGGTTGTGCATGTTTCGTATAGAAGTAATACAAACTTTTATGACTTTCATATATGTATATATACTAGTGTGGGTTTACACGTGTAAGGCTTTTAGTGAGAAAATTAATATAGATTTTTTTTTAGTTGAAGAAGTATGAAGTCATGTACTTAAATTTAAAATAGCTATTTGAATATCTATGTATTATGACAATGTCTTAGAACTGATTTACTAAATGTAATATTTAGGGGTGTGCATGGGTCGAGTTGAGGGGATTTTTTGACCCAACCCATCATGGTGGGTCAAAAAAAATTCAACCCAACCCAACCTATCACATAAGTCCAACCCAACCCACATGAGTTGGGTTGGGTTGGGTTGAACTCATGGGTTTGACAAATTTATTATTATTATTATTATTATTATTATTATTAAATTGTGTAGAAAAAAATATAAATATTAATATATTAAAAAAATCTAAAAATTAGTATCAATGTAACTCCTTAAAGGCAAATAACACAAATGACTAAACAACAATAGTAATTTATTAGGGTTTGTGTGAACTAATTAGCTTTTATATAAGATAGGAAGAACTAGTTATTTAAAAAAATTATTAATTATATAATATATATATATATATATTAAATTATTATTAGTAGGAGGAACCGAGGATTTGCTGCTCTACAGCTGGTTTTTTTTTTTAAATTATTAAATATATAATATATATTTAAATATATATATATATATATATATATATATATATATATATATATATATATATATATATATATATAAGTGCCCTATAGCTGATTTAAAAAAAAAATTATTAAATATATAATATATTTTAAATATATATTAAATATGGTGGGTCGGGTCGGGTTTGGCGTGTTTGTAATTTTATGACCCAAACCCAACCCAACCCGCTATAAAAATTTTTTTTGTAACCCAACCCAACCCACCAAGCCTTAAAAAGCCCAACCCGACGGGTCGGGTTGGGTTTGGCGGGTTGGTGGGTTTTCTGCACATCCCTACTAATATCTACTCTCCAAAAAATGCTACAAAGAATGACAATGAATGTCATCATCTTTCTACAATATTTAAATTTTTGCAATGAATGATAATATATGCTACAATTTTTTTGAAGATTTTCATTAAATTAAATATTTGCAATCATCTACAATGAAGATTTTGTTATTCATATTTCATTCTTTATTATATTATTTTATGAGTCTACTTATGATGTTTAGCTTACTTATTTTTAATGAATACCCTTTTAAGCAGGAAAATAAATTAAAAAAAGAACAAAATAACAAAAGACATATGTCATCAAAGTTTCTATTAGATTAAATTATAAGTGTAGAAGATTTAAACCTAATAAATTAGTGTTCTCTAAATAACAAATAGAACACCATATATCCTCATTCTAACTTTCCAAGCATGACTACTAGTCTACCACATAAAATTCAAAATACACAAAGAAATTTTTTGGGACATTAAAATTTAGTAGGAGTATATTAGACATTGCACAATGGAATATTTTAGGAATTATAAGATTTTTTCAGGGTTTAACTAAGAGAGAAACAATAGGGGTATATGCTCATTTACAAAATATAAATGATGAAATTATTCAACTTTAGTTTAAGGGAGGAATGCAACTACCCCGAACATAAAGGAGGACAGTGTTACTTCGTCAATTTGTGTGTGTGTGTAAAACAATATGTGTGTGTGTGTGTTTTTATTTTTATTTAAAAAAAAAAAATTGAAACAATGTGTCAAAAAAAAATCAACCTAAAAAAATTATGCATTAAACAATGAATTTTAGTTCAACAAATTGAATAAACCAAAAAAGAAGTCTAGAAACACAACAAAAAGTCACGATATTTTTACAATACCTTTATTTTTAGCTATGGTGGGTCATAGTCTGATATTTTATTATTTTATTTTAGAGTAATATTCCGTCTACAATATTTTCATAATAAATCTTAGGTGGTAAATTGCTACTGGTTTTAAATTGGGCTAACCACTTTTAATCGTGCATTTAAAAATAAAATAAAAAACCAACTAAAGAAAATTGTGCCTAAAACAAAGAGTTTTGGCTTACTAAATTTGACTAAACAAAAAAGGAAGCCTAGGAACACAACAAAATTTCACATAAAAAAGAAGTTTAGGAATATAACAAAATGTCACAACATTTTTGTAATATTTTTTATTTCCAGCTGTGGTAGGTCCCAGTTTAATATTTTATTATTTAATTTTTATGTCCACAGTATTTTCATAACAAATCTTAGATAAAAAATTATTACTAGTTTTAAAATTATGCATTAAAAAAAAAAAAAAACAAAAAGACAATACAAGAAAATTGTGCGTGAAACACTGAAACGTACAGTGAATTTTAGCTCATCCAATTTGACTATATATACTAAAAAAGAAGTCTAAGAATTCAAAAAAATATTAAAGCATTTTTACAATACTTTTATTTTTAGGATCCGAATAGATATATTTTTATTTTATTTGAGAGAAATGCTACATTCATAACATTTTTAGAACAAATTATAAATGACAAGTTGTTATTGGTTTTAAATTGAACCCACTACTGATATCACTTTTTTATCCTTCAAAAGTACCTTACCACATAAAATTTGTTACAAAATTATTGTGAAAAAGTTGTGGATATAACATTTCTTTTTATTTTATTTTGATCTATAAGGAACTGAGATCTCGCGATTGTGAAAATATTGTGGCAAGAAGAAGATGTTATAATATTTTCATAATACATTTATTTTTAGTTGTGATTGGTTTCAATCTCTTATTTTATTATTTTATTTTGACCTTTAAAAAATCGACACCTCAATGATGATGAAAATATTGTAAAAATTTGTTACGTCAATGTAATTGTGTATGCACATATGATATTTAAAAGCACAAGCAAAACCAGCATATTGTGAAAAAAAAAGGGCCAATGAACAATGCAAATTGTCAATAATTGTAAAAATATTGTAAGAATTTGTTAAGTCTATGTAACTGTACTTGCACATAAATATTTAAAAGAAAAGACAAAAACAGCACAACCAAAATTGGCATACTGTTGTTTGTGGAAAAAAAAAGCCTAATGAACAATGTTGTGAATGTGTAGCGAAAAATATTGTGGATACAACACTTCTTTTTTCATAATACCTTTAGTTTTAGTTGTGGATTATTCTAGTATGATATTTTATTTTAACCTATAAGGAATTAATATATCAACAATTGCAAAAATATTGTGACAATTTATTGTGTTAACTAACAGCTTTATATATATATATATATATATATATATATATATATATATATATATATATATATAAAGTGGACATGATGATATTACGCCCAAAAAAAAAAAAAAAGAAAAGAAAAGAAAAGAAAGACGCGGAAAAAAAGAAAAAAAAAAAAGAAAATGGAAAAGAAAGAAGCAATAGTGCAGAGGTTGAAGCCAAAGCAATGTAGTTACAATGCCAATTGAACAAACCAAATTGGTACTGTATCAACTGTTCAAAACTTGAAAAAAAAGAGGAAAAAAAAAAAAAGAAGAGATAAAGGGACTCAATAAACCAAATGTGTACTGTAGGAGAAAGTATATCATGTTTCGGTAATACCAATTCAACATCTGTTTTGGTATTTCCTACCTAATAAATGAGTGACACATGTTTCAAAAAACCATATTAGACTACTCCAATAAATTAATCACAATCTTCTATTCTATCGGAAAGATAAATTAATAATTTATTAAAGTAGTCTGATGTGGTTTTTTGAAATAGGTGTTACTCATTTATTGGGTAGTAAATACCAAAACAGATGCTGAGTTGGTATTACCAAAATATGGTATACTTTCTCATACTGTTGGGTATTGGTGCTTTTTATATAGCTAATAGATATAGAAAAACTCTATATTATGTTCCCTATTCTTACAAAGAGAATTACGCTCCTTAAGAAGTGAAGCGAAAGAAGACCATCAAAGAAGACAACTACTTCAACAAGGTAGATAAGAACTATCAAAGAAGATAGGAGCTGGCACATAAGTACATAGGAAGTGTCTTTAACTTCTTTTTCTGCCCTTTGTTATATGTAAGTGCCTACTAAGTTTGTAGCATGGTCTATCTAATCTTTACATCTAATTGATAAGGTTGAGATATTTTTTCTTGTTTAGTGGAGGCACATTGTCCTTAATATGAAGTAAGACTTCTATGTCATCTACAAATAAAAATAAGTCATATGACACATCAAGAGTTTTTTTCTTATGGCTATGTCTTCTAACAAATCTTTAGCTTTAATTATTTGATTTGCAATTGGCGCGTAGTTGATTAATATTTAAGTAATAAAGAGCCTTCTAATAAATGTTACCATAAAATTTTTGAAGGTTGATTCATTGATTTCTTTTGCTTAATTGAATAAACTAATTAAGCTTTGTGCCAAATAATTGTTCCATCAACATATACTAATTCAAATAACCATTTCATTTTCAGAGATATCTTTAGTTTTTCATTAAAAAAAAATGAAAGATTTAACTCTGAAAGTTATGTTATAGAAATAATTTTGTTGACTTGTTATTTTTAAAATTATACGTGATGTGGGATGAAGCAAATTAAGGAATTGCAAGACATAGATGAGGATATAGGTGAAGCATAAAAGGTTTCGTCTCACCTCATCTTATTGTCATCCCAAAATAAAATGGAAAGAAGAAATAGTGTATGTTATTTTTCAACTAGGTCATAGGAATTCATCCTCCCTCAAAAATAGGGAGCGCTCCCCCAAAAAGTGAAGAGAAAATATGCAGTAGAAAAAGAATGTTTAAAAATATGATTTTACCTCTCTTTGATTATATTCTTTAATATTTTTCATCATTTTCTTAAATTGTTTTTAAAACTGTTGTTGACCCATAATAAGACAAATTTTTGTATGAAAAAAAAAACGAAGAATTTTATTGGGATGATTTCAAATGAATTTGTAACAACAGATAAATAATTGAGCTTAAATAATTTATATTTAATAAAAAAATTAATAGCTAAAATTTAATATTCCAAATAAATAAAAAATATGTGAAACATATATATCAATGTAATCATTTTTTCAATATAAAGTATTAATCATTATTAAATAAATTTCCTCTTCTTTTATCCTTCTATATTAAAATTCAAAAAAAAAAAATTTGATATTCATTATTCTCTTTTTACTTTTTCTATTTTCTCTATAAAATATATACAATAAAAAATAATAATAATCTCTTTATTTTTTCTCCCACTTTCCTCTTATTTATATATGGTTCCTACCAAATGAAGCTTAAAAAAAAACATAAAATTGTATTTTGTATTATTAAATTATAAATATCATACTTGAGTTTTGTTTTTTAAATGAATATTGTAGGGTCCAAATTTGTTGGGCCGGGTATCAACTCGGTGTTGTGAGCCCAACAAACTCCCAACAATAAATTTGTAGAGAATGGGTTAAACAACTGAGCTGGTTATGGATTTAGCAACGGTTCATATAAGCAAACCAATGTAAAAAGGGATTCAGACTAGTATTTAACAAGAAGCTCTTTAGTCCGAAGAGGCTTAACTCTTAAAACTTTGTGAATACAACTTTTTCTCCCCCCACCTGCCGTGAGACTTGTTTCCTTTATATATACACTTTTTCTCTCATCTTCACCGCACACTTGTCCTTCATCTAGGCGTTCACTTGAGTATTAGTCACATCAGAAGTCTGCCTTAACGTGCAGCGAGTGGTTGTGGTTGAGGTTGCACTGTTCAGGTGTCTTCTCCACATAAATGCGGCCAGGAAAGTTGCTGCAGTGCATTAAATGCGGTGGTGGCAGCTTTATTGGTAAGATATTTCATGATATCCACGCAAAGAGGCATGCCCAGAGCTCAACCCTTACAGGGGAATCTTCAGCGTATCTACTTGATCAAGTTCTCTGGAGGTCCGTTGAAAAGGATCCCTTCGGTCCGGCCAGGTTGTCTTCGGACGCAATGTCCGTCCTTCCCTGGTTGCATTTTCACCAAGAGGGCAAACCGTTGACCCCTTTAACATCTTCGGACGGGAAGTTATTTCCGATTCGGGCCCCAGGCCCATCATATGGCGTTGGGCTTTCACACCCACAAATATTAATACTATTAGATTTTTAGTTTTTTATTAGCATTTTTGGAAAATTACAACAACGTAACGGTGTGAAGAGATACACGACATCAAAACCCAGAAACTTTAAAAACTCTTCCGCTTCAAAATTGTCGCCTTTTGCATTTCAGCATCTTAACAATTTCCACCTGAAACCCAATTAGGGTTTTGTTGCTTTCTAATTCTAGACTCAAAATAAAGCTTTTTAGGGTTTATTTGGTTTTTGGGTTTCCCAGAAAAGGAAAAAAGGGTAAAGGTTTCTAGGGTTTCAAAATCACTGGAGGCGGTTGAGAATAGCCAGAACTTCGACACGGTACTCACATCTAAGCACCTTATATAGAATGCTTTTTTAGTTTTTTCTACAATTTATTGTATTATTGGTTTTTTTTTTTTTTTTTGTTTTGTTTCTTTCATGTTGGAAATGTGAAAAATGTATTCTATGTTATTTTGTTTTTGATGGGTTTTTTGATAATTGTATAAACTTGAGTATAGAGAATATAGGATTAGGAGAGTGGAAAAACAAACATTATGGTAAAAGATTTAGGTACGATGTTGTACTTTTGTTGGTATAAGATTGTGCATAGAATGAGTAATTTAGTTGCTTATTATGAGAAAAAAATTAAAACATGTTTAGATTAATAGAATGTTATGTGATTAAGTGTTCAGTTTAAGGATTTGATATCTGTTTATTTATCACCACTGTTGTTTTGTGGGATTTTTTGTGTAAGTTTGAATACAATGTTTACCCGATATCTAAAGTCTCGTTCCTTTGTTCAAACTTGAATTAGTTGGAGATTGTAGACTATGTTTGTGACAAATGAAGTCAATTAGTAATTGGAAAATATCTGGTGAACTTTTTAGTGAGTTAGAATTGAGATTAAGCCTCAGTTAAAGGCATCTTGTGGTTTTGACCCATGTGTGTTGGTAAAGTGAGTACAGGGATAGACAAACTTAATAGCAAATATGTATGTTGCAACTTTTGTCATAAAAATAACTACAATCATGTTTGGTCACTTAGGATTTCATTTGGTTTTTGTAAGATTTGGTAATCAACTTTTCCATAATTACCCACCAAGGGTGGCCTTAGACATTTTGGAGACTAAGGCGAGAACTAAAAATGTATGTGTATGTGTATGTGTGTTTATATATGTGTATGTGTATATGTATGTGTATGTGTATGTGTGTGTATGTGTATGTTTATATTTATGTTCATTTATATTTATGTATGTTTATGCATGTGTGTATCCTTATGTATATGTATGTGTATGAGTGTATATGTGTATGTGTGTGTATGTGTATGTTTATGTTTATATTCATTTATGTTTATGTATGTTTATGCATGTGTGTATGTTTATGTATGTATGTATGTGTGTTTATATTTATAAACATAAACACGCATACACGTAAACATACATGAACACAAACACAAACAAACATACACAAAAACAAACAAACATAAACACACATACACATAAACGCGCATAAACAAAAACAAACAAACATAAACACACATACACATAAACACACACACATAAACATAAACATAAACATAAACATACATAGACATAAATACACATACAGGCTGAGAAAAATTAAACCCTCATATAGATTGGAAAAAATTACAAACTAACACCGATTCTCAAACAATTTCGTTAGTTATTTTGGTGTGCTAAATCGAGCCTTTATGTGTGTTTATGTTTATATTAAAGTTTATGTGTGTGTATGTTTACGTTTATGTGAGTTTATACGTGTTTATGTGTATGTGTGTTTATGTTTATGTATATGTATATTTATGTGTATGTGTATGTATGTTTATGTGTATTTGTATGTGTATGTGTATGTGTGTATGTTTATGTATGTGTGTGTATGTGTGCTTATGTATGTGTATGTGTATGTGTTTATGCGTACTTATATTTATGTATGTTTATCTGTATATGTATGTGTAGAACTTTTTGTCTTTTTCATATTCAGATGCAATACCCTGATTCAATTATAATTAATGGCTGAGATTAAAAGTTGAAAAAACAACTTTCAATCTTAGTCATTAAATAAAATATATTAAAGGAGAGAAAAAAGTAAAAAAAAAAAGAAGTAAAAAATGTAAAAAAATACCTACGATAGTGCACCTGATCTTAGTCCGTCTTTCTTCTCTCACCATTTTTCTTTTCTTCTTTTTTACGCGGTGCTTTGTTCTTCTTCCTTTTATTTCTCTTTATACGTCGCCTAAGCTGACAGGAGAGGAGCGAGCGAAAGCCACGTCAAGAAAGGAAATCAAAGATTGTGCTGCCGAGTCAAAGACTATGAAAATCTCTTCCTCTCAACTCAGACGATCCTCTTAGGTGAAATTGTGGCTCATGAGGCTTCACCGGATTATGGTGTGTGATTTTTGGTTATTTATTTATTTATTTGAGATTATGAAGTAAATAGTTTTTATATTTTGCTTATCCTTTCTATTTTTTGAAAACACTTTTCTGGGAGATACCATTTTTTTTGCTTTACTTTCAGTCTATCATTCTTGCTTGTGATATGTGTTTGATTAATTTGGATCTAAAATTAGTTTAACAAGATGATTCTTCTTCTAAAATATAATAACAAAACCAATATATTTTTTTTTAACGGTGGGTTCACTTTTAGTGTTTTCATTTTGTGATTTTGGTTGTTTTGTGGGTTTTGTGCTTTGATTTCGGTGGGTGTGATTTGATTTGTGATTTTGTGGGCTTTTGGGTTTTTGTTGCAATTTGATTTTGGCTGGGTTTTGGCCGTGGTGGTGGTCGTGATTTGATTTTGGCTGGGTTTCGACAGTGGTGCGTGGTTGGAGGTGATGAGCTTGAAAAGCTCCGGCCATGAAGGTTTAGAAGGAGAGCTTGGTGGTCAGCCATGGAGCACGGTGTGACATGGGTTGAGGCAGAGAAAGGATGAGAGGGAAACAGGGGCGGCCCTAGATATTTTGGGGCCTAAGGCGAGAACTAAAAATGGGGTATTTTTTTTACTTATATATTAATTAAATTAATGTTTATTTAATATTTTTATATTATATTTTTCGTCATTATTTTCATTTTCTTCTAAATTATTTTGAAGTTCATTATCAAGATTTGTTGTATTGCAAAATTGAACATCATTTTCTTCTAAATTATTTTGGTGAATTTTTTGCTCATTTGTGATATTTTCAACTAAATTTTGTGTTATATTTTGTTTATTACTAATAACAAATTTATCTATTGATCCTTTTTGAGACTCAATTAATTTTTCTTTTTTTAAGTTTTTCATATCCAGATACATATTTTCTAGTAAACATTTCTAATCAAATAATATATTTATAAAGACTAAAATAAAAAATAACTTTCAAGTGTAGAGCAAATGAGAAATTTAAACACAAGCATAACAAAAATTTAAGCACAGCCATAACACTGACATAAAACTTATTAATAAGACCCACCCACTTTCAAAAAAAAAAAAAAGACCCACCCAAAAAAAAAAAAAAAAACACACACACACACACACACACACACACACACAAAACAAATCCTATCTATAACCAAAAAAAAAAAAATGCAGGCTTTTAAAAAAAAATAAAAAAAAACTTGAAGGCCCAAACTTAACGCCCAGTCCAGGCAGCCATAATGATAAACTGATAAGTGATAAACAAAGTTATCTTAAGTTCTTAACAAATAAAATGGAGTGCCCTGTGCCCAAATATTTATAACTAATTTTATACCTGATTCCTGAACCTCAGAACCTGATACGGTGAGGTGAGCAGTTGAGACTTGAGAGAGGCGGAGAGCAGAGAATCAGAGAGAGGCTGAGGCTGAACAGTGGAGACTGGAGACTAGAGAGAGGCGGAGAGCAGAGACTAGAGAGAAAGGTAAAATTTTTAGGGTTTTGAGTGGATTTATTTGTTTTGATTTGTGATTGTTTTGTGGTTAATCTCTTAGACCGGATTTGTAGTTTATCTGGTTGATTTTTGGTCAATGATTTTGTTTAGAACCAATGTTTAATAGGATTTACCAAAATTTTTGTTTTTTTGGTTAAAAGGATGTGCCAAATTATTTTTGTAATTCATTTGAAACTAATTTACTACCCGGTTCTTTTCTAAAATTTTGGGGCCCCCTTCCACTTGGGGGCCTTAGGCAATTGCCTAACTCGCGTGTGCTGAAGGAGCAAGAGGTTTTTTTTTTGGATACAAATGACAGCAGAAGGAGCAAGACTTTGTTTTTGAATGTGCTGGAACTGGGGTGAAATCATGATATGTCTTCACAACTTCTACATTTTATTCTAATGAATGTGAATTGTAATTTAGTTATAGATTTGCCTGGGACTGTGTTTATGCTGTCTGCTTTCCTGGTGCACCACACATGCTTTCCAATTGTTCATTCTAGGATGAATTTTGTTAGTATTTAATTGTTATGATTTTTCACATTCTAGGCAATCTGATCTATGTACTTACAAAAAGACCTGATAATCATATTTTATTCTTACATACTGTTTCTCTCTTTTAACAAGCTTTGTGAGAAAGAGTGCTTGAAATGGAAAACACAAGCACAGAGCAGGAACCAGAGTCTTCATCAAAAGGGATTTTCAAGTTACCAGGAGAACCGGCTATTGTCATTAATGGGGTCCCTAATGTATCTGCAATTGACAGCGCTCCTGTTCTTGGTAATACTGTGAATGATGCAGAAAGAAGCAGAAATACAGCTTTTGGTGATTGGTTAGAAGGAAGGGTAGTTCAGAAGTTGTTTGGGAATCGATACTTTTCTGGTGTGGTTACCGAGTTTGACAAAGAAGCGGGCTGGTACAGGGTGGTGTATGAAGATGGTGACTTTGAAGATCTTGACTGGCATGAGTTGGAAGAGGTGCTTCAACCTTTAGATATTACAGTTCCTCTGAGATCATTAGCACTGAAGACTAACAAGAAAATCCAAAAACTTCTTCATAAATCTGGAAAAAATGTGGCTCAATCTCGGGCTCGCCGGGTAAAACATGTGGGAAGTAGGGGTAAGAATATTGTTGAGTATCAAGAGGCATCATAAGTTCAACTGTTCATTGGGCTTAACTTGTGGCACAATTTCAAAGGTTGATGAAGAGAATTCAAAAGACAGATCCACTTGTCAAAACTGGTAATTTGAAATTTGGCCTTGTGAGATGGACGAACATAATGTGACTCATGAGGAGAACTCTAAATCTGAGTAGCCAATGTTTCATGGTGATCTTGGAACTGAGAATCCGATGATTTTCTCATTCGTAGTGTCTTAATTTTGTATGTTTGTGACTTGTCAAATGCAGTACATATGTAGTAGCCATTCATAGTATTTTCAATGTTTGTAACTTGTCAAATGCGGCACATATGTAGTAGAATCAACAAAACTCTCAGTACTTGTGTGGAACCTGTGTTGAAACTTGAAATGTTGAATGATGAACAAGAAAAAAAAAAATTGTTATATTCAGTTAGAATACTGCAACTCCTTTTCTTAAGAATTTGTTCCTTAGAAAAAGGGGCAAAATTGTCATATACTGCTGTGCCCAACTATTTTGTGGGCTTGCTATTGAATTCATCAAGTAGATGACAAGGGGACTTTTAGATTTACAGGTGACCGTTTTTGTGGTTCCAGCAGTTGTCTTAGTAGAAGCCCACACCTTGGCTAAGTTAGCCTCCAACTGCTATAGTAGTACCGTAAGAGTTATGTAAACTTTTAATTCTGACTTGTGGTTTGTAAACTTTGTATACTGCTTGTCTTTCTTCAATGGTATAAAAAAGTTTTGCCGTGAAATATAATACCGAACAGTTCCATTTGGTAGAAAATTACTCTTTTTTAATAACTATTTTAAAGAATACTGTACAACATTTTAAAACTATACTTTTTGAATACTTATTGAAAATGTGACTTCAAATCAATATTTCAAGTTGAGTTCTTAACTGCCAACATACTCACTAGTGATGCTGCTCGATGATACCTTGGCTCAATAATACCACGCTTGTAGAGACTTCCTAAACCCTTAAAAGATGATTATTTTTGAATCTGGATTTTGGTGTCCTTGTTTAAATTGTTGAGAATCATTGTTGTCCCATGTGGTCTTGATATCGTGGGTTCAACCCATTATTTTGGCTTAAAATGAAATTGTGGTTAGGATTAGACTCCACGCTTAAATCATGGATTCAATTTACGATTTCATGTGTTGACAATTTTGCTTTGTTATTGCTGGTCACCTCAGCATAAAATCATGACTTGAAGATGAAATCACCATTTTTAAAAGTATTATATTTTGACAAGTCGCTTTAAAAATGCTATATTTTCAGAAAATTGTTAATACAAATTGCAACTATTTTGCCAATTGCCTCCAAGAGGAGGTGTGTGGTTTTGATTTAGGTATATCCCTTCTGTTGAGATTCGTCATTGGAAGTTTTCTAAGAACAATAATTTAACACTTAAAAAAAATATTTTCCAATTCCGATCCAAATACTTTATAATATAAAGAAGTGACTATAATTTAGGATAAAAAAGAAAAAAAGAAAAGCGTGTGACCAGGAGGATAAAGGGCACAAAACATCTAGAATTGATATGAAAAAAAGATTAAGAAGGTCCCACAGATTTTGTAGCTCACTCATGCACTTAGGAGTAACAAAGTAATTTCAAGAAAAACAAAATCTTGTGTTAGGAGAATAATAGGCATGAAACACCTAGAATTGATGACAAAAAGACGAAAATGGTTCTATAGATTTTTAGTTCACCTATACACTTAGGAGTAACAAAGTAATTTTAACTTTATAAATAGTTCCCTCTCAAAAAAAAAAAAAAAATTATAAATAGTTGTCGTCTTAAGTCATTTTGTCAAACACAAGCAGCTCAACTCTTTTTTTTTTTTTATACAGAGTATAGAAATTTCATCACACTTTAGTAGATAAACCAAAGAATTCTCTAGGAAAAAAAGAGAGAGAGAGATTCTATTGATACCTAAAGCAATACACACCCCACACTTCATGCATACCATGGAATAGCTATATATAGAAAAACTACATAGACAACTAATAAGGAGACAACTTCCTAAAATGACTCACCTAAAACTTGAAAAGCATGAATAGAAAGGTCAAGAAAAGCAATACATCTTGATGAGCTTTGGTTTGGAATGAATGGAATTGTTCGACAAAGCTGTTCCAGGAAGAAACTTTCACATAGTTTTCAAACGCTATCACAGCCTAAACCTTTTACTTCACACAAATGGAAATACACTCCACAAAACAAGAGGCGGCTAGACAAAGCACTGAGAGTTCTCGACCTTATCACACCCAAACCCAGTACTGTCACCTCAACTCGACAAACCCACCTTCGTCTCGTTCAAAACATATTACCAACCGATGATTTTGCTGCTACAAATGCAAAGTTCGGAATCACAGATGTGTTTGATGAAATGCTTGAATCGTATTCTAGGAAGAGTGTTGTTGACGCGAGTGTTTTGTCACATGCTGTGAGTTCGTGCGGGTCTATGCGTAATCTGCGTGGCGGCATTCAGTATCATTGCTCTGCAATAAGAACTGGGTTTGTTGAGAATGTTTACGTGGGGAGCTCTTTGATCAGTTTGTATAGCAAATGTGCGGAGTTAGAAAATGCTTATAGGGTGTTTGAAGAAATGCCTGTGAGAAATGTGGTGTCGTGGACAGCTATTATTGCTGCATTTGCACAAGAGTGGCAGGTTGATGTGTGTTTGGACCTTTTCCATCAGATGAGGAATTCGACGTGGAAACCGAATGAATTTACTTTCACAAGTCTTCTGAGTGCTTGTACTGGTAGTGGAGCTCTTGGGCATGGGAGAAGTGCTCATTGCCAAACAATTCAAATGGGTTTCGATTCATACATCCACATTGCTAATGCTCTCGTCTCAATGTATTGCAAATGTGGGGCTGTTGAAGATGCGCTTTACATTTTTGAAAAGATTGATGGTAAAGATATTGTATCGTGGAATTCAATGATTGCGGGGTATGCCCAGCATGGGCTTGCACTGCAGGCAATTGATCTTTATGAAGAAATGAAGAAGCAAAGGATTGAACCTGATGCCATTACTTTCCTTGGTGTCCTCTCTTCATGTCGTCATGCAGGTCTTGTTAAAGAAGGATGGTTCTACTTCAATTCAATGGTTGAACTGGGTGTACAGCTGGATCTAGATCACTATTCGTGTGTCGTTGATCTTCTTGGCCGGGCTGGACTATTGGATGAAGCTAAAGATTTTATTGAAAAAATGCCTATCTATCCTAATGCTGTTATATGGGGCTCCCTGCTATCTTCTTCTAGGCTTCATGGGAGTGTTTGGATTGGCATCCGGGCCGCAGAGAACAGGCTGTTGCTGGAACCAAGTTGCTCTGCTACCCTTGTGCAATTGGCAAATTTGTATGCCAGCGTGGGGTACTGGGATCGGGCAGCTGGAGTGCGGAAATTGATGAAAGATAGAGGGCTAAAAACAAAACCGGGGTATAGTTGGGTTGAAATAAAAGATAGCGTGTGCCAATTTAGGGCAGAAGACAGGTCAAACCCTAGAATGGCTGAAATTGTTTTTGTGTTGGCCATTTTGGTAGACCATATGAAAACTTTAGGTTATGAGGCTGAAATGCATGAGGAAGTTGACAATGCTTTATTTTCGATAGGATAAGTCAAGAAATGGCACCATGATGTGGTTGTCTACATCAGTCAAAGTCCAGCTTCATAGGTATTTAGTACCTGCCTTTAAGCAGTGTGATGTTGCATTCATTGAATGGACTTTCAACAACAGAGTGCAAATGACACGAAACACTGAGAGTTCAGACCTGTCTGGTGCACTGTATTGAGATGGAACCACTTACACGATGAATTTATGTTCCAGAGATGTGTTCTAATTTGTTTATTTCCTCTAGAGATAAGAGTTTTGACAGTCCTCAATCTCATGGGAACCATTTTGGAGAAAGTTGGTCATCATACTAGCAAGGGTCTGGAAGCAAGATTACCAAGGTGCCTGCCTTCTACTGCCTGATGAGTGATGATATAATGCCTAGAGACAAAGTACATTGCTGCCGTAGAATCAGTGGAGTACTAGACAAAAGAGAGGTCCCTTGGTTTTGTTAATAGTTGCAGCAAAGAAAGCCCAAGATCTGGGGGCACAACTGAATCTTAGGGCATTCTTATGGTGATTGCATGGGAATAGAATTTAGTATAAGAAGCTGAATTTGAATGAGAACTGTTATTCATCTATGTGGTGATAACAATGGGATAGAATCCCAAAATAGTATTCCACTCTACATAATAAGATGGTGGAATGAAATCATATTTAAGTCAAATTTTCCAAAATAGCTTTATTTATATATAGATTGAAGGGAAGCTTAAGATCTTTATTATGTATAAATTGAAAATTCTTAAATTAATATTACTTCCTTTGTTCAAAATGATTTTCTCTATGAAAGTTAAAAGGGAAAAAGATTGATAGTCTTTTTATGAACATTAAAGTCAAAATTCAATCTTATAAAACAAGTTTGGATTTATATATTTATTTATGCAAATTACATTATCCAACTTTCTTCAACTACTCAAAACTCAAAAGTCGCCAATTGACCAAAGCCCTTTCACCCATTCCTCCTTATCATCAAGAGATTCATGAAAACGTGATCCTGTGGTTGATTGGGGAATGAGATTTATTGGCACCTGAATTGCACATAAATTTCCACCTCTGGACATTTTGCTTGAAAAATGAAAAGAAGTCAAAGTAGGAAAGAACTAAAGATAATATGGTGGGAGCAATGAAAGAAGTTGCAAATATGCTTGGTTTTCAATCAAATGATGCATTAAGCAATCTTAACAAGGCAGTCAATGGAGCACTAGCATTTGAATGTAGGTTAAGAATCAATGGGAGCTGTTGAAACTTGAAGGTATTTGGCCTACCACTAAGGAGCATCACTAGGAAACAAAATTGATTGCTTGTTAACATGAATTGATATATTTTTTTTCAACATGCCATATAAGGGTGTCCAGGACCTGCTTGACCCGCCGCCACCTGAACCGAAAGTCGACTGACCCGAGCACCACTACGGTTGGTGATAGTTTTGTCCAACGAAACCCAAACCTCATTGGTTCAAGTTTTGGTTTCACTTCTCTCAACCCGCCGGAATTGACCCGACCGAAGAATAGGTAGATTTCACGAGATTTTCCTCCTTTTCTCTCTCAGATCAGCCCAGTTTTAATGGAGATCTCCCTTTTTATGCCTAGATCTGGTGTAGATCTCGTGATTTCAGCCCAGATCGACTAGAGATCTCGAGTTCTTCGTCCAGAACCGGTGGTGATCTCGTAATCTCAGCGATTTTAGGTGCAAATGGAGTGAGTTTTTGCAAATTCCGATGAAGTTTTCAAAGATTCTGGCGACGTTTGCAGGATCCAGCGACTCTCTCCACTGATCGAACCAACTTGAGCATCACCGAACCCGTAACCGACTCGACCGATGGACGCCGGTGGTCAGTTTTGGGTCCCTCCGCCTTCCACCCAACGCTAGCGGGTCGGATTCGAGTTAGGTTCAAAATTGACACGGCCCGACCCGTGGACAGCCCTAATGTTTCTAATTTAATCGACATCATCTAATGTTTCTAATGGATATATTTAAGGTTCAAATCTCTCCTCTCCAACCATCAAATTATTTTGGAGGAGGAGGGGGAATAAGATTTTTGAGTAGTTGATAAAAGTTGGATAATCTAAAATCTTTTTTCATTTTTTTTTTTTTTACATGATAGAAATTCTACTATAATCTAATTTAATAAGTGAATATATGTATGAAACTCCTTTTTGAAAACTTAAACCCCTGCTCTTGTTCTCTACACCCCATAAACACTTATACTTGTGAAGTAACTATCGCGCCAAGGACGCGCGATATTAATCTAAATCTTATAGATGATGATCACTCCACCTTTGTACTTATGAAGTAACCATCGCGCCAAGGGTACGCAGTAATAACCTTAATCTTATAGATGATTGTGATGCTTTCTAGCCTTCTAGCCTTCTATATATTTGGAAATTTTAAACTTACAACAATTATATGGGTTGTAAGATTAACTTATATATATATATATATATATTAATTCCAAACTTATTTCATATGACATCATGCTATTCAAATAGTCGAATTAAGACTTTATCGTTTATAGAAGTTGTTATCATCTTTTCTTCTTTTTAAAAATATATGAAGTTATTAATTTTAACAAAAGACAAGTAGATTAATATAATATTGTGTCAATTTATACAGAAACAGGTGATATAAAATTTTTTCAATTTATACAGAAACAGGTATTTTAGGAAATTCGACTTCACATGATTTTATTCCACCATCTTATCTTTTCTTTTCCTTTTTTGAGAAGCATTTCCACCATCTTATCAAATAGTGCCAAATTGTAGATTTATGGTTCTTCTCCTGTATTGTTACCAAACATAAATGGGAATAGCGATTCCATTACAAATGATATTTATGATAATACTTAAATTGCACAAGGCATGACATGGACTGCTTATTATTAGGATTGTGCAAAATTTTCTGAATTCTTAGGAAGAGATTCTAATGGGATCATTCAAAATCCCAGTTGGTTCAACCTGATTAAACGATGGGAATCAGTTAGGCTCAACATCAAAATTCTGTCACCTCCATTATCACCAATCATTTAGAAAAATTCATTCCCAGTAGCTACAGGAGCAATTAGATCAAACATTAACTTAAAAGCTCGATTATGGAGCACCCACCATTGAAGATTATCCCATCATTGAAAACTGTAACGTCTAAATGGCTTCATGTAGACCAAGTAATATTCAATCATTGCAGATTATCAAAATGGAATTTGAAAAAAAAAATTACATACATATTAATTTCAGATGCTTCGCTTCAATGAGTTCAAAAGTCCGTTTCAACTGACAAACAAAGAGAGCATGTAGAAAGAAGGAACAATTTTGCTTATCTCCTTAATAGCTTTTCAAGGCTCATTTCTTATCCTCAAATATTAGTTTAGGACAAAAATGAAATGCACTCACTTGATAAAACTAACAAAATTGTGAACAAGAAAACAAAAAAGGTTGCCTACACTTACCAATTTGCATTTAGCGATTGACTTCTTTAAGTTGTACAAAAACAACAGTCTTTCATTTCTCTAATCAACGAAAACATAAATAAGACTGTAAGAGATAACATGCTTCCAGAACATTTAAATTGATTTCAAAATGCCTGAGAAAAATGCCTCTCATAAAATAGGAAATTTCCTATCTATGTTAAGGCACAAAATCAAAGCAAGTGCAATTAGAATAACAATTCCTACCCTTGCTTTAAATCACTGACCAATACCACCAGATATAGGAGACAAAAGGGACCAAACTATTACTGGAGGACGCGCACAGAGATTTGATTATTAAGACAGATGCCTCTGTTCTTTTTGATGAATGCATTCATTGCTTCATTCTTTGAAGGAAAGTTTACTGTTGCCATTCTAATGGCATCAGGGTATGCACCTCTGCAATGGTACAGAAAAGGATTCAGTTTGAGAAAATTATCAGAAGAAATGTATACAATATTTAACATTTTTAAAAACTAATTGACATAAACCTCATAAACATCTCAATTGAGGATGCTTCATATACACAACCGGTCAGGAAGCGTTCCACATCTTCTGGAAGAGCATTTCGAGGGAGCCCTTGCAGTAAAACCTGACAGAAATAGGCAAGGGAAAATTACATCATTAGATGTACAGTAAGAAAAAAAATATTCATGTAAATACTTAAAAAAAGTCACAATGCTTCAGCCAGCAGTCTCCAAGTTCAAAAAGATCTACCATAAAATGCAGATAACACATGTACTGCAAAGAGTTGGATATTGTTGCAACAATTAAGGTTCCACCAATTTGTGGCATATTTTTAACACAAAAAACCCAATATGCAAAGTCAAAACATCTTTGCAGAGAATGCCTCAATTTCAGATATAAGCAGCTATACCAACTAACAATGTCGACACGGCAGCAGGGATAATCATGAAATTGTGCAGATAAGATAAAATAAATAAAATAGTCCATAAGCTTTTCAGCATGGATGTATATGCCATATGTATGAACAATTTGTGAAATAATTTGTGAAATCGTTAAGAGAATCTGCATAACTAATAAAATAGTTCTTCAAGAGAGTAGTAGTTTTGACACGGTAATCCAAGATTCAAGTTCATGGGAACTTTGTTAATAATTGGAATATACTCAATTAGAGACAGAAAGAGGCGTAGCACGGTGATAACATCATTGTGCTTTCAAGTTACAAAGGGATTAGGTGCGTACAACTTCATCACATAATCCAGTCAAACTATTCATCTAAAACATGGCTCAGTATCAGAACCCACACTTTAAATATCATGAATCAATGTACCATTTCTTGATCCACTCTCAAAATGTCAATCAGCATTCTACAAATTAGGAGAAAATTTAGCCCCTATGTGGACGAAGTAGCATCCTAGGTTCTTACAACCTAAAATTCCTTAAGTTCTACAACAAGTGAATTCTGTTGCATAAAACAAGATAGAGCTTTGGAACAACTGCTACATCAACTAAAGATTAAAAACACACACACACACACACACACACACATAATCGAGAGCTTTGACTTACAGTTTTTCCATTATAGGGCATAAGAAGCTCCCACTGTGAACGATCACCCTGACATCCAAGAAAACAAACATAATCATCCCTGGACATATTTGCATAATAACACAACCTAATCAATTATATCTTAGCAAATGTGTTTATAGTGACATTACCCTCTCCAATTTGTACAATCGACCCTTCCTTCCAATCATCCTAAAAGCTTGATCATAGGCATTACGAAAAGGAAATTGCACCATCCTGATAATAGCAATAGATCCCATTTGAAAAAGAAAAAGGAAAAACTTCCAGGTATCAAAACAATACTATGTAAAATCCACTAAGTGCAAACAAAGAAAAAACAGGTCAAAGAATAGAAGCAGCAAATGCGCAATGTGTTGCTTGCAAACAGAAAGCATAAATCAGAATTCTCTATCGGCTTCTAGAGATATAATACAAACATATTTCTTATTTAATCAATAAAATGTAACAGAAAACAGACAATATGCATGATTGAATACTGAATTACATGCATAAAATTCTAAAAAGCAAAGTGAAATCAAGGGAAGATTACACTCCAATTGGCATAAAGCTCCAGTTGTAGTTAATTTTCACATCATCCACAGTCAAATTGCACCCTTTAAGCATGTTGATAATGTCTGTCTTCAGTGTATGCCTTGTAATTCCAAATATCTTCCCATAGACCGGACCTGATATCATTCAAGAAAGAGAGTACAAAATATATGCCCATTTCAGTGATATGTTTTGTGTATTTAAAGGTTATTTTTTTTTAAATTATCATTACTTTAAATTATGCTCATTTCCTACATTTTCTCAGCAACCATACATAGCCAAAAATATATGCCTTGTAATTCCAAGTAACCTCCCATAGACCAGACCCGATATCATTCAAGAGAGAGAGTACAAGCAATATGCCTATTTCAATGATATATTTTGTGTAATTAAAAGGCTTTTTTATTATTATTATTTTAAATTATGCTCATTTCCTACATTTTCTCAGCAACCAAACAGAGCCAAAAATATTTATAACTTAAAACCCAAAACCCATTTGCCCATTTCAGTGAAACGCTATGTGTATCATTTTTATAATTATTATTATTTTTTTTATAACATTTCCAACAGTTTCTCAGCAACCAAACAGAATCAAAAGGACAACATAACCTAAAACCTCTCTCCTAAACCCTACTGTTCGATAACCCCAAAAAAACCCAGACTGGATAACTAATAAAACCTAAGCCTAAGCCTATGATTATCACTGAAAATTACGAAAATGGCGAAATCAAAGCTCGAAATGTCCCGAACCTGTGTCTGTGGCGTTTTGAAGAAATGGATCGATCGGTGAATTCTGAGGCGGCTGCTCTGCCTCGGTCGAGAACCTTCTCGGCGATTCGCGAAGAAGCCACGAGGCAGGGATGCCACGGCTCGCCTTAACCGAAAATTTGGATCTCAATGCGGTTCCGAGATAACCCAGCTTTGACATTTTTCTCAGCTAAGCGTTTGGGACTCACTGTGACTAAAATAAACACACTATTCTCTACTAATCTACTGTTAGAGCTAGCTACCTCTAATGTTTATCTATATATCGATATAGGCTCCTTAACTTTTGCAAAATTGTACTTTGTCACAATATTTGCACAATAATTTCATAACATAACAAATTTTACGTGCCACGTGGTAAGTTATTGGGCAAAAGCATAATTTCAATAATGTATTAGAACTAGCCACTGCTAGCTGCCTTAGGATTTTTTGTAAAAATATTATAGACTTAACGTTACTCATTTTATTTTGAGTCTTTTGACTAAATTATAAATTATATTCTCTAACTTAATTCAAAATTCAATTCAATTATGTCATTTTTGATATATTTATTTCAGTTTTATAACTTTCTTTTGTGTTGAATGTAATTCTTTCTTGAGTTTCATGAAGGGCGGTTGTACATTATCGTCAAGGGTTCAAATGAACTTGAAAAAATAAAAACTATATATATATATATATATATATATATATATTATTAGTTTAATTTACACTTAAAAGGTATTTTTGACTCTCTATTCACATATCAGCACAATCCAAAAACCAAACAATAACACAAATCACATATCACTCTTACTTTCTCTCTCTAATCTGATCTCTAATCTCATTCTTATGAATCTAATCTCATCTTTCCTCTGTATCTGACTATCACGGTATCTTTGACTCTAAGAATAAAATGTGATTGTTTATGAGTTGTGGTGCTTCTCTCTTTATTATAAATTTAGATTATATGTGTGTTTGTTTGAATGTGTGTGTGTATAATATAAATATAACATAATTTTATATAATTTAATTTAAGAAATACAAAAGGTTTATTACATGTGTGTGTATTGTTATCATGTTATAAAATTAGTGTATTATTTATGTTAAGCATTTGATTTTTTTTTTTTTAATTTTATGAGAAGCATTTGATTAATTAAGTATGAATAAATATGAGTGTGTAGGTCAATAATTAATAAAGTATCAATGGGTGGAGTTTTGTCATTTAGTTTAAAATATTTTTATAAAAACAAAAACAAAGATAACTACATAAAAATAATATTATACAAATTTAACAAAATAAAATGGTCATATTTACTCACATTAACAATAAATAATGAAAACTTATAATCAACTATCATATAACTATTTCAAAATATGAAAATTTGTAAAAGAAAATTGTAAAATTTTATATATTTGTATTTTTTTCTAATTTTTTATTTAGTCGATAACTTGATATATTCTTTTTTTTTTCTTTTTCTTTTTTTGAGAAAAGATAACTTGATATATTCAAGTTCTCTTTTTATAACCTTCTATTTAATTGAAGTTTCTTAATGCCCCTGAAAAAAAAAATTCTGGAGCCGAATAAATAAAAATGTGTATAATTTATAATTTAGGTTTTTTATTTTTATTGGTGCGTACATACAAACAATACAACTCCGCTTGATTAAGTTTATGGCCCGCATAAGGCCCAGCTAGGTTGTTTAGCCCATATCTACAAAATAAAAAACTTGGGTTTAACTGGGCCCTTTCTATCTCTCTCCCCGTTAGGTAGTTTTTCATTAGCCCAAACTAGATCCATCCCGGTTGGCGGTTTCTTGTTTCAACATTTTTTTTCTACCTTTTAAAAATAAAAAATTTATTTAGTAGTGCTACAAGTAATACAAATTTTGCTACATTGATCTTATTAACGAACATGTGACGAATTAGAAAGAAGTAATTCAAATATTTATTTATGAGGTGGTTGAAACTCACTAATTATATTCATTATCATATCAGTTTGTAAGTTTTATATTGTAAAACTTAACCTTTAACATTTTTCTTTTATTTATTTATTTATTTATTTTTTGAGGTTGTAAGGGTTGCTAGGTTAGATCATTCTTTTCTATTATCTACTTTTCTACTAAATTTTTTTTTTCTTGTTATTTATGCTTCTCCATCACCCAAAATATATACCCACACATAATTTTGGTGCTCCATGGAAAAAATTATCTTATAGTGCCACTATATCTAGCTGCTTCTTTAAATACATTCTCTCACATGTTGTGAGTAGTTGCATGAAGTACTCTCTCTCACACACTTTTTTTTTTTTAATAAAAAGAGAGTTCATAGGTGTGGTCACTACTCCTGACTCACTTAAACTCTACTTATAAATGTCGTGGAACCATCCATGCAATAGTGGAGCTTCCTACTACTAGAACCCACAATCTCAAACTCGCAAAGTGATGGGCCATAAGTGCTTCCTATTAATAAACCACCCATGAGTGGTGGACACTCCCTCACTCATCAAACAACTTAATTAGGAGGGATTTCAGCTATCTAAAGCCTTCCTTTGTTGGTCTATTCCTTTTATATAGTATTTTTTTAAGTAACACACGTATATGCAATGGATTGTGATCCTACTATCTCAACCTATAAGAATTATTTGAGTTAGTGTAACGTTTTATATCTTACTATTATTGTTGTTGTCAATAATCTTTACGTGTATAGTTGTCATTGTTGCATGCATGCGTTTTGGTTTTTCATTTCACCTTTCCTAAAATGGTACTGGATCATAAAATTTGACACACATTGTTTCTTGATTTAAGTTTTACACTAGCTAATGAAGCTTGTACTTTGTGTAAAAGAAAAAAAAGTGGTTTTTAGTCCAACAAAATCATCTACCTTAGGAACTGGAAACAACACCTTCGATTTAGTTAGCATTTCTTTACAGTAAGGTTTCAAATCATCTATAAATTTAATACTTAAAAATTATTGGTATTTTTTTTTTTGTATTCTATTTCAGCAATTAAAACTTAAATTAGAAATCTACTACTGTTCTCTCCCTCTCTAGCTATTTCACTCGGTTTCAAATAAAATCCAAATGCAACCTTGAGCAGTTGAGCTTTTGGGCACATGTTCCTGGATACAGTGGGTCACAAATCACAAGATTCACAACCCACAAGCACTACACAAATTTGGAGTAGGACCATGAATATATAATCATAAGCTTTACCGGGGCATTATTTTGCAATCTTGAAGGAATAGTAGTTGTCCTATTATCGATTGATAAGTTTTCTTCTTTATCATTTTTTGATGAATAGTTGTTTTCTTTATCATTTTGCACTTGTGCGCATGCAAGAGGCCTCAAGTGGAAATATATCGATTTTTTTATCTATGCAGGCAATAATGTATCGTAGACAGAGCTTTCCTCGTCATGTAATTGTAAATGCAACAGTCATATCATGTGCCCTCACGTCCTTTACTCATGAGATGAAAGAACCAGCCCAATGATCTGAAAAAACAGGAGAACTGAATTGTTTGACGCCAAAAAATAACTAGAACTAATTTTGGCTCAGTCCTCATAAACTTTAGCTTTTGATACAGAGCTTTCCTCGTCATTTAATTGTAAATGCAACAGTCATATCATGTGCCCTTACGTCACACCTCTTTCTCTTGTTACAAGTTCTGGCTATGAGCACAGATCAAGCTCATTTTTGAACATCACATCTGGAATCAAATGAAGAACAAGCCTGGGAAGCTCTGACCTCTTGCAATTATGGAGCACAAGTTCACATCTTAAGCATTCATATCATTACATACTTATCCCTTTGGGAATAGCTTATTTAGATTTTTGTTGAAAACACTTTGTTGAAATTGTGCTAGAAGTATATTTGTATTTTGAAAAAGTGAGAATAAAAAAAAAGAGTTAAACTTATAAGCTCCAGCCAAATAAACATCTTGTGATCAAAACAGAATCCCTAACATATTTCAGCACCATATACCTCAATTATGGTAATCCCTGCAAAATAACACTACCAACTTTTGTTCTTCTTTCGTGATTCCAAAATCTCTTCTAAAGGCGGTCGGCTTGGACAAAAACAGATTATAAGTTTCCATCACACATTTATAACTAATAATTATATTGAGCAGCAGAAGTATATTAGTCATTAATGTGGTTAGTTTTGAAAGCAAGTCTCATGAGCTTCCTGTAAAAATTTTGTGGGCTAGAAGTTTGATTATGAAAATGTGCATAAAGAGAAGTTTAAAAAAAAAAAAAAAAAAAAAAAGCAAAGAGAATTGTTCATGGTGCAACTAAATCCAAATGATAAGGTTTTCTGTTAATGAAAAATTTAAAGTTTTATAAATAAAATATTTCTTGTCACAACAATTAAAATTTCATACCCATAAACCCAAAAAATCATAGCAAATCAGAAAATTCATACCCATAAACATGCAACCCACCATGCAAAGAGAAACTCACATTGTCGTACCCATCCCCATCGCTATAAAGTGGCAACACAAAATTAGCCATCCTACCACCTATCAACCCCAACCAGAAAATCAATTAGCCACCATCACAAAATCCAACCATCAATGGATCTCAACAAAGCCTCCAAAACCCATCAAAAGAAAACCATCTCTGACCTTACTCGAAACAAATTTGCATTAATCCTTACTCGACAACCAACTTGCCACCACCAAATAATCCAAGTGAGCCCAAGCTCTCCTAGACCTCGGTATTGTGGCATTTTATAAAGTGCCAATATATAGCGATGTTTCTAGAGCACTAGCATATATCATGTAAACATCTACAAATAAATATACATAGTTACTGTAGTAAACTTGTAAATTTATACAAATATACACTTATTAATGTAGAGAAATACTATATTCGCAACATTTTTACAACAAATCCTAAGTGACAGGTTGTTATAAGTTATTTTTGGTGGAAGAAATAGTAATTTTAGTAACATGTTCAAATTAAAACCAATAACAACTTATCATTTACAATTTGTTGCGAAAATGGTTTTGTAAGTATTTTAGGCAAATTTACACATTTTTCGGCTAAATGGATTAAAGAAAGTGACGTGAGATACCATAACCCGGACACATGTCAGATTAGGAAAATGCCACCTAGCAGTTGGTACCTTTTTTTTGACAGAAGAAGACTAAGAAAGTACAGGGGCACCAAAGTAAAACAAAAAATTCTTCAGCATTTTCATTTTCAATCTCTCTCTCTTTCTCTCTGAGCTTTGAAGCTTCAGCGCAAAAGTGGCGTTCTTGCTTAACAAAACCTCCATCGCTTCGCATTTCCGATCTCACTCCCAGGTACTACGCACTTCCTCTCTTCTCGATTCCCTTTCGTCGTCGTTTCGATCCTCTAATTTCTCTCTCTCTCTCTCTCTCTCTCTCTCTCTAGAACACAGTGGACGCGCTCTCTTACACTCGTCGCGCTTACCTAAACTAGAAGCATAAAGTGGTAGTGGGGGAAGGTAACATTTTTTTCTCCTAAGAACTCCAAATATTTGAACGATGTAGGAAGTGTACCAGCTGTTTCTAGCTTATCTATGATATGATTGTTTCCATTCAATAATTGTTCTGTCCATGGTACGAGAAGGAACTGAACATCCCCTTTCTCCTCCTCTGTATATTCCCTTATATTGATTGCCAATATGCCCAAGTAATCTGGTAAGATCCAAGTTTGAACTTATTTCTGCATTTGCAATCCTATTCTTTTTCTGTAAGAGCTTACTACATTTGTATAATTACATAGGCAGTCGCACATTACATGTTATATAAGCTCCGTAGCAAGAAACAGAAAATAGCATTCTCTAGGTAGCACCCTCTAGCATGCTAGATTCCTGCACCTAAGCTAAAAATTTGTGATATTTTGTCCAATTCCAAATTCAATCCAGTATGAAGTACAAGAGCTAATTACCAATGTGCTTTAACTCAAATGGTATCTCCTGCTCTTATAAGAGCAAGGGGGAGGGGGAGGTCTTGGGTTCTAGACCCATTTGGTGCGTGTCAATTAGCAGTTAAAAAAAAAAAAAAAGGGAACGAGAGTTCTAGTATGCAATTGATAAAAGCTAAATCTGAGACATTGTATTATGAGAATTGTTTTTGTTTAGAAAGTCTAGGGACATCTTTCTACGACTTTTTTCACAACCGTTGATATGGCCTATTGTGATTGGTGGATAATAAAAGTGGTACCGGTGGTATACCCAATTGAAAGTAATATTGCTTTAATCACAGTTGGCCATTTGTACTTTACAAAAATTATTACTCTTATTTGTTTGACTTCAAACCTTTTGCTAATGAGTTGATGGTTTCACGGTTGTTACTTGTTTGCATTTTTGCCATGATGTGTATGCGTGTGATGTTTAGAACCTTTAGATTTGACAATCTTTTTTGGCATGCTTCCTGAAGAATGGATTAAACTGCCAATAAACCCATATGAATCAACTTTTGTAAACTTGATTTATTATCTTGGGTGGGGAAGCTTGAGAGTTTTTTGGATTATATTTATCTTATTGAACAGTAGAGTTAGAGCAAGCAGCTCGAATTTAAATTCAAGACAATAGGAAATGTTCTATTCCTTTCATATCAAATTTTTAGCAGAAAATTTTATGTTATGGTCTGAGTGACCTTCACTCAAGAAAAAAAAAAGGGCCTGAATGAACTTACAAATTATTGTGTGAAGTGGCCAATCTTAAGTGAGAAGGCCCTGTTGACTTGCATCATTTTAAAGAAAAACAAAAAATGGTAAAAGAAACTTTTAGCATCTTTTGCATTGGGGAATTTGCTTCTACCACAATTTCATTTGGTGACTAGACTGATAGATTTAAGCGTCTTTTGGATTGGGGAATTTGCTTCTATCACAATGTCCATTGTTCCCTTTCTTAAATTATTCCAGCCTCCGCCTTTTTCTTAACTCTTATACTCCTTTATTTTGGCGGGCGTACCAACAGGTATCATCCCTGTAGAACAATGTTCTTTTTCAGAACTTTTAACCAATCCATACGACCCTGAGAGCGGCTTTTGCTAAAACTCAAGCAGTTTTTTCTTTGAAGCGTGCCCTAATTGATGGAAGGGAATGAAAGAGATTTTTTTAAGAGTTCTCCAGTTTGAGAATTTAGTAGAAAGAAACATACCAATTTTATCACCCCTTTTATAAAGTCCCAAACACACTAGAGAAAACTCACTATGTTCCATGCCATTCTTTTAAGATCTACTATCCTTTCTATTTCACTCCATTGTTTCAAAGACTCCCAAACAGTGTCATCGACAATATAAAATTACAATAGATCAAATAATGATATAATTTTTAAAGTGTAGAACAATAGAACCTAATTTATCAAAGCATTATTTTACCTTCACTTTACATTAGAATAACAATAATCTTAACCTTCGCAAGTAAAGATGGATCAACTTAAAATTTAATAAATATTACAAATTTTCACATCAAATAAAGAATAAAATAAATTTATTTACCTCAAATAGGACCTTTTGATAATAAGTTTAGGGGTAAAAAGGAAGGAGGGGGGGGGGGGGGGGGGGGAGAGTGGTGTTTGATGGCAACCAGTTTACCAAAAGATACTTCTAGAGAGAGAGAGCAAAAAATAATAGATGAGCTTATTCCATTTTTAGTTAGATATTGACCCCAAGAAAGAAAAAAGTAGGAGGTGATAATTGATTTTTAAGTTGCTATATATAAAAGTATGATATTGTGACCATCATTATGGGATCTTTCTACACTAGGGGGCCTAAAACATTTCCCTTAATGGTCTATATGGTGGATCTAACCTTGAAAGAGTTTACTAGAATGAAAATATTAAGATGGATGAGTAAAAGTACAATGTTAAGAATTTGGAATGAAGAAATTCGCTTAACTATAGGAGTATCTTATTGATGAAAAGATGGGTAAGAGTTGCTTGAGACAATTTGATCACGTGTAGAGGAGATCGATTAATCCACCAATGAGGAACATGAGTTGGTTCAAGTTGAGTGAACGGAGAAAGGGAAAGGAACATCTACAATAACTTTAAAAGAGGACATCAATTAAGGAGATGACCAACTTTGATTATAGTTTGTTGAGGATCCTCAACAATTCTAATGTGTTGTTGTTGTGGTACAATAAGTCTTATATCAATTATAATGAGTGAATTTCTAGAGTTCTTGATAAGACAAATTGTTAGAGATTATTTCTTGTAGTAAGGGTGAATAAAATAACATCGTCAGTGGCTTGTTCATCTCTTCGCAATGAATTAAACTCATTGTGGTAGGCTATAGAGCTGAAGGGATTTCCTTTTATTATTATTATTATTATTATTATTATTATTATTAAGTTGAGTGGATTTTGTGGGATTATATAGTTTTTTTTTTTTAAACCAGATTTTGATATTCTTATGTTTGGAAGAAAGAGTAATATTAAAGTTGAAGAATTTCTTGTTTGTGTATCTGCCAGTGATGAAGCCCATGGTGTCTTTGAAGCATTTCATAGGCTTCTTGCCTTCCTTGTCTCGTATCTGGCTGGCTTAATTGGCGTCCACTTTCAAGTTTTGGGCATCTCTCCCATTGAAACCCATTTTACTATAGGCTACGTTTGGTTTGATGTAAATTGAATTCCGAGTGTAAAATGAATGCAGGGAAAAATGAATTCTCGTAAGGAAAATGAAATCCAAGTGTTTGGTTCTGCAATGTAAAATAGTCCGGAAAACGATTTTCGGTGTTTGGTAACATTCTGAAAATGCTATTTTCTTACAAATGCTTCACATTTTCTCAGCTTTCAAACAAATTTTATAACAGAAAATTTCAAAATATACACTTAACACAACCAAAAATCAAAATAAAATAATTTATTCACAATATATACATAATATACTTGGTGAGAGGAGGAAGAAAGAGTGAGAGATGGATCGGGAAAGAGAGAGATCGGTACCAACGGAGGACGGCAGCGGCCAGATCGGGAAAGAGAGAGATTGGTACCAACGGAGGACGGCGGCAGCTAGGTCGGGTGGGTGTGGATCGGGCAAGGTGGGTGTGGGTTTGCCGAAATGGGGATTGGGTTATGTGTGTAGATGGGTAGCTTGGATGTGAATCGGAGCTCATGGAGGAGGGTAGCTTGGATGATGGCGGGGGTGGTGATGACGGTGGTGGATCGGAGACATGCAGCGGTGGAGCATGGCAGTGAGGTTGAGTGGATGCGATCTTGGCGGTGCTAGGGTGCGATCTCAGTGGTGCTTCAGGTGGCGCGATCTCGCCAATGCTGGGGTGCGATGAGACCGGTGCGATCTGGGGTTGGGGGCGGTGGTGCGATCTCGCCGGTGGGGTTGCTTCTGGTGTGATCTCTTCTTGTTGTTTCTCTCTCTTCTATTTTCCTGGGGTAAAAATCATTTGAAGGTAAAATAAAACCTGAAATGGTTTTACGGGTGATAAGGCATATTTTACGGTCAACGAAAATGATTTTGTGTTTGACCCAATTTTCCATGCACAACCAAACACACAGCAGAGTGTAAATTGTTTTCCCGAATCCATTTTCAGCCGAAACAAACGCAGCCTTAGTCTTGCTTTTCATCATGGCTACAGTCGTCTATAGCATTGCATATGTGAAGATAAAATTGCAACCTCAAGACGCTGACCTTCCCATATTCAGGTCCATTTGTCTGGTTTCTGGAATTATCGCCATTGAGCTACTTGTTGCCATAATCTTTTCTCCCTGTTGGCTATTCAAGGTTAATTTTTGTCCAATCCTGCTCGTGGGGGTACTGAGTCATTCATACTAACATATTTCTGAGTGTCTTTACAACAGTTCATAAGATTTATGAATTAGGTTGTAAGACATACGACTGGCTCCTACAAAGTTTCCAATATGCAGCTTCTCAAGCATTTTCTTTAAGGGAATAGGAAGACAATGGTATACAGAGGGAAGAGATTGTTTAAGTGACTTGTTATTGTTAATTAGACCTGAAGTAGGTAAAAATTTTCAATAATGCAATTTTCTACTTGTGGAAGTTTGAACTTTTTTACATTTAATTCAGCATTTTTTTTATAAAAAACTTTACTAAACATCTTACATCCCACTGCTTAGATAATATAATTTGCAATGCAATTTGCAAATTTTTAGCAATTAGATTTACAAGGTTAGAAGGTTTAATGGAAAGTGAGACATCTATTTTATTTTATTTTATTTTTGTGACAACGCCAAAAATTTATTAGTAGGGGAAACAAAACCAAACAGAAGCTAGGATATTAGGACACCATGTTTGCCCCAACTACGGCAGCCATATGACAATACTACAAAGTGACAAAACAATTTCCAAAGCTTAGACCGAAAAACATGCATATACAGTCATTGTGCCACTTTAGCCAAATTGATTGTCTCTTAAGATCTGGGAATGGACTCTTCTAACTCATGTTTGCACACCGTGTAGTTCCTTGATAAGATCAATGCTTGTTATTACTTTCCTTGGTAGTAGAGTCAGTTGGTGTAAGAGTTAAACTAATTGCAGTATCCTTTTGTGTGAATTCCCTATAGTGGCATCCTGGCAATACTTAAATGCCTTCATCTGTCTTTGCACACATAAGCTGTTGCCCTCCATTTGTTTCTTTTGGATCCTGCTTTTTCTCGCATCAAAATGACTTGCCACTATAACACTTGCAGCTTGCCAATTTTGGATGCTTTTTCAGCCAACACTAGCATTGCATTGTGATTGCATACCCTCACCATATTTTGTCCTGATTCTCCAGTTTTTTTTTGAGAAAACAATGTTTCGAATCCATTTGGACCAAGGGTCTTTAAAACAACCATTTGAGAGGGCATATAATACTTCTACTATTGATTAGTGCCTAGGCATTACATGTCTGTTGCTTGAAGTTGACTCAAATATGTTCTACAGAGAATTAATATAGAATACACACTAAAATGATCCACTATTCCTTGTTCTGTCTTGTACCGAGTCAATCCATTGATCATCTGTCATTTGAGCCTTAAGATTTTATTATCCAGTTTTCCTTTGTTCACCACCAACATATGAAGATTCTTGGTATTTCTCTCGCATCAACCACTAATCTAGTCAAGCTTTTTGAGTCCAAATAATTTGTGCCCTTTCTAGTATTTCGAAGATTTCTAAATGGAATGTTGCAAAATTCTTCATTTTGCAGATCTTTCCTTTTGGATGAATAAGATATTTATCCTATGTAGAAAACACCAAGGTGAAAGAATTACATCAAGACATTGACCCCTAGGTGGAGCTGCCTCTTCTAATCTTTGCATGCTCTATATCACTGCAACAGTGAGATGTGTGCCAAAAAATTCCTTTGATGGCCACTATTTCTGTTCTTCCTTCATTCCCAAAATTTCTTGAGAAAAATGTCTAATAGGAATTTGAAGTTTCTATTAATTTGAAGAAAATCCTAATGGCTTGGGACAAAGTGCACCATATTTATAGTGAAGTGCAAACTAACCCTAATAATTTGTCAAATGTGAGAATGGTTGTTTCCTAGACAACAAATATCTCTTAGATTTGAGCTATTAAGTCTGCAAAATTTTAGGCAAAGTTCTCCCGTATTTTTATAATCTCTCTCAATACTGACTTCCACATATGGGTTAGTATATCATGTTGTTTGTGTTGTCATAACTGAACTCAATCACAGTCGCACTCACACCCAAAATAATTAGCTTGCATTTTTTGTTTGGAAAGCAAACAAATATCCTGTGCATCTGTCCAAGTGCTACAATAACACCTGTACTCCATTGGGAAGATGACTGGAAATAATAATGAACATTTTAGACATTTCTAGGATTTGGAATCATAGCCTTTTTATAAGCTTTAACAGAATCTCCCTCTATAATCTTCTTCTTATAGCAATTGGTTTTACACTTTTACATGTGTAGCATCCTTTAAAATTCATTTCTCACAAATGATAAAGTAGCAAAAGACAAAAGGAACGAAAATGTTTATGTTATAGAAAACTTCCAAGAGCCTTGTAACTCAATTGCATCTCTCGATAGTTTCAACGGAGGCATCCATAATTCAATAATCCCCTAATTATCAAAAAGAAAATAAACGTGTTTCCCTAGGCATTTTATTTGGGTGAATTTCTAGAACCAATAGAGTTTCTTTATATAGTCGCACATTTATCATTATCTTCAAGGAGACTCTAGAAATTAAATGTTCTACTAATATCGTATGATATGAAAGATTGTAGTATAACTCCCAATGGGTACCCGGGTGGTGGACTCACTAGTTTGGGGTGTGACGTAAATCTGGAAGTCCCGCATTCAATCCACCACACCACCAGTCTACAGGGTTTTAGTTTGGCAAAAAGTTGGAACATCATTTTCTTATATGAGGAGGAAGAAAAAATAAATAAATAAAAAAACGTGGTATAATTGTGTAGTAACTACATAATGTAGGATTAAAGGCCTAGAACCAATGTCCAACCATAATTCCAAAAAGAAAAAAGTTGACCATAATTCCAAAAAGAAAAAAGTTGACTATAATGTTCTTTGGAGATACTGAGATACAGTATTAGCAATTACATGAGGCTAGCAGTTGCATGAGGCATCCAAAAAAACTTCAGGACTAGGATCAAAGAAAAGGAATTAAGAAAGAAGAATCGCAAAAGAGTTATTCATCCAGAAAAAGAATACAATTTATAGTGGTTATATGAAGTCAAATTTTGGTGCTAATTTTATCAAAGCAAAACTAATAGAAAACTAAAATTAAGACATACCTCTTTGAGAAACTTTTATGAAGTTTGAGAATCAATCAAATTGTCAAACCTTATATACAAACATAATCTAATTCCCATGAACATCTAGACCTCTCTAGACTCATCTCTTCAATCCTTATCAACAGTTGGACTTCAAAGTGGATATTGGCTTGGAATGATAATCAAAAGCTTTGATAAACTAATTCTAAAGTGAGCTTGCTTGGTTATCTCTATTTTCCCATCCAACAAAAGTTAATTATCACATCATTATGCATTATAAGAGCATCAACTTGCTAGTTTATTAGATGATTGAAATTAATTGAAAAATGTATGTGAACTACCATACCTCTTCATCTTGTTACGAGTTCTAGCTATGAGCTCAGATCCAGCTCAGTTTTGAAGATCATATATGTAAGCGAATGAAGAGCGAGCTTGGAAAGCTAGGACTTCTAGCAATTATTGAGAAAGTTCACATCTTACATGAATTTCTGTCATTACATACTTCATCCTGCAATGAAAACAGAATGTCCAACATGAATCAACACCATATAACTCAAATATGTTAATCCATGTTCTTCTAAAGGTTGTCGGCTTGGACAAAAACAGAAAATTTTGCATCAAATTTTTATAATTTAATAATTTGATTAAGTGAGTAGAATCACATTAGTGATTAACAAAATTTGCTTTCAAAGCAAGTCTCATGATCTTCCTGTTAAGTATGTTGTGGGCTAGGTTTGATATTGAAAATTTGCATAGAGACAAGTTAAAAAAGCACAAAGAGAGTTTTTCATGGTGCAATTAAATCCAAATGATGGGTTTCTTCTGTTAATGGACAATTTAAAGGTCATCAAAACAAATAATTTCTTATCACAACAATTTAAAGTCACTAGTTTGGGTGTGTGGATCATAAGGCTGGTGCCACTCTGTTATTATGTAAATCCAAGAAAACAATTCAGCTATAGCATTACTTTTTCGTCACTGAAGCAAAGAAGGCATGACTGCAACAGAACTTTGAAGGAGTTGTAACACAAAATTGTCTAAGCAATATGAATTGACCTGTGATTGAAGATGGTATTTAGCCTAAACACTGTATATGACATCTGTTATTGTTGCAATCTGTTAAATGCATATTGTTATATTAGGTACTAATAATGAGAAAAGGACAAGGGAGCATTATCCAAAACACTATTCGTCTGCAAGATGGTAGCATTTTGATTGAACTACGGGTAAAATTTGGAAGAACAAAGAAACTTTCAGGTTCATATTTGGTAATGGCATAAACCCATCCAAGACCAACTTGTTCACATAGTCTTCTAACTGCCTGCAAAAGTTGTCATTTAAATTCTTTTTTCTTGGTTAAAATGAATCTCAGATAATACAGCTGAAAGTAAAGTCTTATTAGAGTTCTTTAGCCAACTTCTTCAAACAGATTCTACATCTAAAGAATCTCAAATGTGTCCCACACCATTGTATTTACTATTGACAAAGCTGTTTAATCATTGGAAAGGCGACGGATAAGGAAATTGGCTCAGTGAGAAATATCATTCCCCATGTGCCTATAAGAGGACCTCAATAAGCTTCCTATGCAAGCATTAATAGAATGATAGAATCATGGTGGTAAGCATTATCACTTCACAGTTCCACATCCTTATGCTGCACTTAGGCCTCCTTGAGAGTTTAGATATTCGAACAATTAGTGATTGTCTAGAACACATTAAAGTTCAAGGTTTACAATCTTGAACTTGTACTAATTGATTCCAGTCATGGAATAGCCACAATTCTATTGGTGGGGCTTTCTTTCCCCTATTTATCCTATAACTTCCACGGGTTAGACCATTGAAACACAAATTAGTACATATTCACATAGCATAGGTGATATGCACATGTGATGGAAATTAGACTTGATAATCCTCTCAACACAAAGAAATTAGACTTGATTAATTCAAGATAGTGAACTCAAACTTAGTGGAAATTTGGAAAGAAAAGTAAGATAAGAAGTGCTAGCACAGTTAATGTACAATTACAGGGGGAAAAAGGGTAGGAAATGGGGTGAACTTCAACACCAGTGACAACAGTTCCATCAAAGGATTGAGCGAATCCTTCCCATAACCTAAACAACAGACATACTTCATCACTGTATTGTATTAAATCTGACAAAAGAGGTGCTCTAAAATCCATGTATACATACCACAAAGTTAATATGCTCTACTTTGTATTCTACAAAGTTATCATTTACTTTCCTATGACCAAACCATGCAGCTACAAGGTTTCATGCTGGATTTTTCAGAAAATTTCTTATGATCCATAAAAGCCACCAAAAAAAATAATAATAATATTAGTCAGTGAAGTCATATTGGATACGACCAATAGGTAGAGTTACTGTCACATATAATTCATTTTCTACTTCCTATCTTACAGCTCCTACCAAATCCTCTTAAACCAGCAAATTGTGACAGTAATATATTAGTCTCTGAAATCATATTGAAATGACTACCAGGTAGTGTTACTTTCACACATACTTCATTTTCTACTTCTTATCTTACAGCCTTAACCAAACCCTCTTAAACCAGCAAATTGTGTCTACTGAAAATTTCAACACTGTTTAGAACATACAGATTTGTAGTTTAGGCCTTGATTCTCCTTTAGAGAATAATCATCAGAACTTATATCAACAAACTTGATCTTACCGTAGCACTTATTCCTCTCCCTGAGCATGTAAACCTGACATAGTGACATTATAACAAACTTAAACGCATTAAATATTTAAAATCACCAACTTCAAAAATAACAAATTTACATATAAATCAACCAACATGATACATATACGCTGAAAAGAAATGCATTATTGCAAAATGAATGCTTATTAAAGATAAAGTTTTTGCATTATTCTGTTTCTGATTTAGTGCAAAGAAGACATAAGGAATTTGGCTTAATGGAAATCAAGGTGTTCACATGTTGATTAATTCAGCTCTCTCTATTTCTGATGGTGCACTACCTAGGTGCCTAAGAGGATCTTAGGAAACTTCCTAAACACGCCTTGGTACAATCATGGTGGTGACTAATGGAGTTTAACAACTCCACATCTTTAGCTATGCTTAGGCCTCCTTTAGAGTTGAGATATTCAAACATGTAGTAGGGATTACCTAGGAAAGCTTTAGAATCTTGAACTTATCAAAAGGAGTATGTTGTGAGTTTCTCTAAAACCACTAGCAATTTTGTTGGTGGATTTTTGTCACAAAATACAAAACATTAACATAAAATAGGACATTAACTTCGAAATTTATTGTTTCATGAGTTAAAATAATTATTTCAAGATATGCCATGAAATATTAACTGATAGATAAAGGAACATATACAATGTATGCGTTTCTCTTTTTTAGCGATTGAAATTACAGTATTTCTGTAGATTGTCAAAAGTTCATCTAATATCTCAAAAAAGAATGCAAAGAAAAATTTCTTCTATCCTTAAGCATAATGCGATTGTCCAATGTCAATCCCACTAATAAAGTACGTTGTTGTGAGGTACAATTACTGTCTCAAGTCCTAACCTTGTTTCTTTGCATCAACATATATATTAAGCACCAATGCAACACCATAGTATAAATGAAACAATACATAGTATTGGATAAAAAACTATAAAGCAATTTATAAGCTCTAAAAAGCAGTTAAAAATTGTCACACAAGCGCAACAAATTTATAATGTTCTAACAAGAAAGATTCAAAAACCAAAATTATCATAACATCAACTTGTATCTACATACTAGATCCAATTGCATGAACTTTTATAACCTCCTGAAAAGAGAGACTAAAAATTCTCACCAACCAAACAACACATTGTGATAGAGAGACCAAAGATGAATAGTAAAGGAAGAAACAAATACATGGGAAATGAAAATACGATCCACAATGATACCAAAGCAATATATATATATATATATATAGGATAGTTTTTTTTTTTTTGAGAAAGATATATATAGGATAGTTGGTGCAACAGATTGTGAGAATTGGAGATTTTGGGTGAAAATCACTGATGAAATCGGTGAGAAATGCCCGATTTGAGTTTGGAAACCCTAATCCCCAAATTCATGAAGATAGAAAAGAAGAGGTAGAGAGAGTCGAGAGGCTCAGAGAGACTGGGCTTATTATTTTTGGATTAATTGGGTTTATTAGGTTTTTAGTTAAAAGCCTAGTTATTATATAAGCTTACTAGGTCTAATTGGGTCAGTGCTTTAACCCAAGAAATAATTGGGTGAGTTCGGCTTCTATTAGAGCGTATGGGTCTAGAGAATAGGAAGCCTATAGAGTAGAAGATTTATATTAAAGTAAGAGGAAGTATGTAGAAGGTTCTACTTCTTGTTCTACTAAACCTTCCACTCTTACATGCTTCCTATTCCTCTAATAAATACAAATGCTCATTTTAAAGGTTTTTTTTTTTTTTTTCTCTAATATTCACTTTTTTTTTTTTTGTCATTTATAACTCATTCATTTTAAGAATTTTTTTTTTTGAAAACAATTTTACCAATATTTAAAGTATATGTTCATATAATATAAGTAAATCTCCTTGTAATTATTATTATTATTTTTAAAAAAAGAACCTCTTTTTCATTTGCATTTTTTGGATTAGGGATATAGGAATAATAGCAAAAAATTTACCTAAAATAAATATTTTATGATTTTTATGATTAAAGTCATAAAAATGGTTTTATTTTTTTTTAGATAAAAAAATAGTTTCTCATTTAGTTTTGTTATCACTATTTATTGTCTATCTTATATTGTAGTATATGCTAAGGTATGTGAAAATGCTAAGGTATGTGAAAATAATGTTTTTAAAGGATGTTAACTATAAATATGGAGCATTTATGTATACAATATATTTTTTATGTGTTAAATTTTTCTTTGTTTTTGAAAAAAAAAATTCTATTACTACTTACAATACTTAACAAAATTGTGAAATATACTGCTTCCTGCCATATACAACAATCTTTTGATCCACATATAACAATACAATACTCCAATTAGTAATCATTTTAAGAAACTATTATTTTGATAAACCTTTAAAAACTTGAATTTCTTTTCAATTGAAATCTAATGTGATTTTGCACTCATTTATTTCTTAAAGATCAAAAAAATATTATAAAATATTTTTAAAAAATAATGTATCTGAGTATTTTTAAAATAATGTATCTGAGTATCGCATAAAATTATAAAATCTAAGTTACATTGGAGTTTTGAACATATATAAAAGTCTGAAAAGTGTATTGTTAGAACTTGGTTGAATGGTAAGAACTTGTTGGCTTTTGAGGTAATAGGGCCATTGGACTTTAAGATATATTTTTGGATGAACTGCACTTTAAGATGTACATTGAAGTTTTTGAGCATATATAAGTCTTTAGGTGAATTCACATTACTTTTGGCATCCAGATTCCTAGGAATGTGATTCCTAGGAATCACATTCCTAAGAATGTAGTTATTCCTATGTTTGGTTTCATTGGGAATCTCTTAAGATTCCTAGGAATGTGAGATGATAATGTTTGGTTTATTCCCAAGAATCTTAAATGAATTATTTATTTTTCCCATTCTATCCTTAGATTTGAATGTGAACTACCAAGTCCTTTAAAAAAAAATATTCCTCTAAATAAATAATGAAAAACCAAATATAAACTATTAATTATGACAAATTCATCAAAATTGTAGTCTAACATTTCAAAATGACAAGTACAACACAAAAATAACTATTTAAATTCTCAAATGCTTTATTCTTAATAATAATTTTTAAAAGAATTTAATCCATAATGGAGAGTCCCCTTCAAACTTTTTTTTTTCCACACGTGAAATTTAAATAAAACTTTGTTAAAAAATATATCAACAGAGTTGTCTATCTTATTTATGTTATTTTGGCGGGAAAAGATAAAGACCAGAGAAAAGATATTGATGATTTGTTTTATATTTTATCTTAATTGCTTAAATGATAAGAAAAAAGGGTTAAAATTGTCAATTTATAAAAAATACAATTTCCTTTAAGCTTGGGAATCTGGATTCCCACCTGTTTTAAAGGGAATCCACATTCCTACTGAGAGGGGTTTAAGGGGGGAATCCAGATTCCCCTGGCATCTGATTCCCTAGCGTGATTTGCAACCAAACATGGGAATCTTTAAACATTCCTAGAAATCCTAAAATATTACCCCGTACCAAACGCCACCTTAAAGTGTATTGTTAGAACTTAGTTGAGTGGTAAAAACTTGTCGGCACTTACTTGTGGTTAAAGAACTCGAAGAAATTTTTTTTTCTCTACCCTAGCCGCTACCGCTTAGTGCAGAGCCTGGATAGTGGAATTTTCTTATCTTCCTTTGGAATGATATTTTCTTCTCTCTGGTAACACGATTACTAGTAGGGCTAGTGGTTTTCTTTTTCAGGGGTAGGGAAACAGTTTTCTTTTCTTTTTTCTCTTCGTGCTTTGTCTTTCTGTCTCTTCGTGTGGTTCTAAATAGTTTACAATGGAGCATATCTTAGAAGGCTAGAGCAAATTCTACCTATCAGAGAAGGAAGGGGATCGAGTTAGGCTGGATAAGAAACAACAACCTTCTGGCAGTAACGAGGTGGTGTTGGTGACGAAGTTTCTAGACCGAAGGGTACTTAATGTGGATGCGATTGGTCAAACAAGTTTCGATATTCGACAAGTTGGAGACCACTTGTTCCTTTTTATTTTTGAACTGGCGAATGATGCAGAGAGGGTGCTCTCCAATGAACCATGGAGCTTTGACAAACACTTGGTGTTATTTCGTCGTCTGGAAGGGTCACGTTTTGTGCGGAGCATGAATTTCACCACGATCAAATTTTGGGTGCAGTTGCATGGGTTGCCAGTGAACAGATTAGACATTCCCACAGCCATTCAAATTGGAAAGACTATTGGGGTAGTCTCGTGCCACGGTCGTGAGGCAGAGATGATAGCAGGGGATTTTTTAAGGGTTAGGGTGGAGGTCAATGTTTCAAAGCCGCTCTGTAGAGGAAGACGAGTGGTATTGGACGATGAAGAGGAAGTTTGGGTGTTATTTAGCTATAAGAAATTGCCAAATTTTTGTTACTGGTGTGGTATGGTCTGCCACGGCGACAAGGACTGTGACATTTGGTTATCAAGCAAAGGGTCGCTCTCGATTGAGTCACAGGAGTTTGGGGCTTGGCTGTAAGCAAGTCCATTTAATTTAGGCAGGAAAACTTTTTGTTCAGTCCCAGGATTGGAAGTCTTTCCAGTAAAGGGTCCATACCAGGAGCACCGTGAAGAAGGACCTAGTGCCACACCACCTCTGCCACCACCCTCCTCCATTACTCACGAGGAAAACATTCCAATGGATACGGTCCTAAATTTGGAAAGTACGTATTTGGTGGAAAATCCTTTGTCTAGCTGGCCTTCCTCAAATCTCTGCCCCAAACTAAGAAAACATAATGAGGCTATATCTCCCACTCCCTATACAAAAAACACATCTTTTGAATTTCAAATTCATGAGATTGATATGGAAATAAATAAGTTTGATGGAGTGATAGGTGCAAATCAGGACACTACAAATTAGGAGGTTGATTCCCATCCCAAAACTACCCCTAAAAGTCTAACATTAGGCGAAAATTATAGAGAGATTGATTAGGAAACTTTTGGACTCTTGGCCGTGGCTAACCCTACCTTAACTTCTCCCACAACAGCTCAAAATAACCTTACTTCGAGGAAGTGGAAACAGCTTGCACGTTAGGTCCGTTTGGGAGACTCTTCCATGCAAAACACAGTAGCTAGAAAACGGATTGGTGATGAGTGTGGTTGGGGGCAATCTGAAGAACCATGCAAGAAAATACAACTTCTGACAAAGACATACTCCTTTGATTCAATGGCAGAGGCTGCAAGACAGCCCTGCCAAGACCAATGAGTTGCTTAGTGTGGAACTGTCGTATGCTTGGGAACCTACGTACGTAAAAGGAGCTTGGTGTTTTAATCCGGGCAAAAGATCCATCTGTTATGTTTTTAGCCGAGGCATGAATAGATGAAGCAAGGCTAAAAGATATTAAGTGAAATCTAGAATTTGATCATGTGTTTGTAATGCCCCATGTCAATCGAGGAGGAGGACTAGCTTTTTTTTGGAAAAATTCTATTGATGTCACTGTGGAGACTTTCTCTAAAAATCACATTGACTCAATTATAAACAAAGGAAAGGAGGATGCATGGAGATTCACAGCTTTTTATGGGAGTTTGTCACACATTTGAGACCTGAATCTTGGTCGAAGTTAAGACAATTAAATTTTCTTTTTAACCTACCTTGGCTTTGTGCAGGAGATTTTAATGAGATTTTGAGGAGCAATGAAAAGCATGGGGGAAATATGCGATCACAATCCCAAATGAAACTTTTCCGAGATGTTATTGACGAATGTGGCTTTCTTGATCTTGGTTTTGTAGGACCTCAATTTACTTGGAGCAAGCATTATGTAGCGGGACATTTGGTGTGGGAAAGACTTGAACGAGGACTAGCCAATTATGAGTGGTTTGTAAGGTTTTCAAGGGCACGAGTTCATCATCTCCACTCGGATTCCTTTGATCATTGTCCAATCTTGATCATTCCCACAGGTTTGGAGGTGGACAGAAAGAAGAAAATTTTCAAAATTTGAGTAGATATGGCTTTCCGATAAAGGGTGCTCTAATACAGTAGAAGCCATGTGGCTGTCTCATGATTTTGATCACACAAACAATCTAGTTCTCAAAAAAATAGAGAAGTGTGGAATTGAACTTACTAAGTGGAGCTGTGAGAATTTTGGAAGTCTGAGGAATGAGTTGGAGAAAAAAAGGAAACAACTAGCTGAGGCCGAAAAGGATGCCATGAATTCTGGGCTGAACAATCGGGTGAGGGAGTTGAAAAATGAGATTGAAACTCTATGGGCAGCACAAGGGGATCGCAATATATAGTTTTTTCATAGTAAAGAAACCAATAGGTATTGAAAAAATTTCATCCATAAGCTTAGAAAATCGAATAGGCAGTGGAGCGCAAATAATGAGGAAATGGCAGACATCCTTATCCAATATTATAAGGAACTCTTTACCTCAGCAAACCCCACGTTTCCTGAAGAAGTTTTGCTATCCATTCATACTCGGGTCAGTGCACAAATGGACAATAAGCTCTTAGCAGACTTTAAGGCATGGGAAGTCCATGAAGCAGTGAAACAAATGGCCCCTCTCAAGGCACCCGGCCCGGATGGAATGCCACCAATCTTTTTTCAAAACTTTTGGCCACTGGTTGGTGCTGAGGTAACAACTTCTGTCTTACAATTCCTTAATACAGCCACTTTCCCATCTTATTTCAACCATACATTCATCTCCCTAATCCCCAAAGTAAAAAATCCGGAGTTAGTTTCTGAATTTAGACCTATTAGCCTTTGTAACATCTTGTATAAGATTTTTTCTAAAGTATTGGTTAATAAGTTGAAGAAAGTTTTACTTGCACTAATTACGGAACACCATAGCGCCTTCAAAAATAGTCGCCTTATTTTTTATAACATTTTGGTTGCTTTTGAGAGTCTCCATAGCATGCAGAATCACAGATCTAATAAAGAGGGCTATATGGCAGTGAAGTTAGATATAAGCAAAGCATATGACAGGGTGGAATAGTCTTTCTTGGAAGTAGTTATGAGACGGATGGGTTTTACGGAAAGGTGGATCCAATTGATGATGGTGGGTGTCAAAACGGTATCCTATTCCATATTGGTGAATGGCGAGCCCAAAGGCATGATCAAGCCAATCCGAGGAATTAGACAAGGAGATCCTTTCTCTCCTTTCCTATTTTTGTTGTGCACTGAAGGTCTACATGGCCTTATCTCACAAGCAACCAGACCAGGAGAATTACATGGCTATTCACTATGCAAAAATTGTCCCAAACTAACCTATCTTTTCTTTGCAGATGATAGCTTGTTATTTTGCAAGTCTACTCCACAGGAATGTGAGAAAGTTTTGGAAATTCTGGATTCTTATAGCAAGTACTCGGGGCAGCACATCAATAGAAACAAAACCACCATTTTCTTTAGCAAGTCCACCACACCGACAAGAAAGCAATACATCAAGAATGCCATAGGAGTTCTTGAAATTCGAAGCTATGAAAAGTATTTGGGGCTGCCCTCTTTAATTGGTAGAAGGAAGAAAGCTAGTTTCGAATATATCTAAGAAAGAGTGTCGAGGAAGCTTCAAGGTTGGGAGGAGAAGTTGCTCTCACAGCCCAGGAGGAAAGTCCTCATTAAAGCCGTTGTCCAAGCCATCCCTACCTACACAACGAGTTGCTTTAAACTTTTGGTGGGATTATGTAACGAGATTGAAAGTCTCATTCGAAAATTTTGATGGGGACAAAGGAGATAGGCGAAAGACCCATTGGGTTAAGTGGAGTACCATGTGTAAACCAAAAGGGGAAGGAGGTATGGGATTCAAAGACTTGGCTATGTTTAATGATGCTCTCCTAGCTAAACAGGCTTGGTGGCTTCTTCACAATGAAAACTCACTTTTCTATTGGGTTTTCAAAGCAAAGTTCTTCCCGGATTGCTCTATTTTGGAGGCTCCAGATTCTACCTAGGGTTCATATACTTGGCGTAGCATATTGAAGGGTAGGGAGGTCTTGAAAAAAGGAGCAGGATGGCTCGTGGGTAATGGGGAGGATATTGGCATTTGGAGCGATGCTTGGCTGCCCTCTATTTCTGCTACACAGGTCAGTAACCCGATGGGAATTGACTTTCCAGAAGTGAAGGTTAATTCTTTAATCAATCCTCACACGCGAAGCTGGGATGTGGACTTGCTACAAGCTTTGTTCAAACCTGAAGAGATGAAGTTGATTCGAGGCATCTCATTAGGTGATGCTTTAGCCCATGACAAAGTGGTCTGGCCTCACACTCAATCAGGTTCCTATACAGTAAAATTTGGGTATTATATTCTGTCTAACGAGAAAGAGCAATCAAGCTGTGATATCAATACTCTTGCCCTATCATAGAAGCTTTGGAAGACCATTTGGAATCTTTCGGTCCCTACAAAAGTCTGAAACTTTATGTGGAGGGTTGCCAAGAATGCTATTCCAGTTAAAATCAATTCAATCAAGCGGCATGTGCTCTCTGAAGCAACATGTGACCACTGCCAGTCACATCCAGAAGATGTGTTGCATGCGTTGTGGCTATGTCCTTGCTTGACTGAGGTATGGGAGTCTGATATTGTTTGGAGGTTCAGAAGTACAGAGAGCTTGACTGATTTTTAAAAGCTAGTCCTACACATAGTGGAAGCGGGCCTCGGTTTGGAATTGTTTTCCATGATAGTCTGGCTCTTATAGCAGCGAAGAAACCAGGTTAGAGTAGGCACCCCAACCACTCCTCTCGGTCAGATTGTTACCCGAGCTCAGCAACAATTGCAAGATTTCTATCGGGTGCAACCAATGAAGATAGCATCTGTGAATCCCTATCACCACTCAGCAGCAACTTGGAATCCTCCACACATTCCTTCTCTGAAGGTTAATTACGATGGGGCTGTTTTTCGAGATTCTAATGAAGTAGGCATAGAGGTTGTTGTCCGAGATAGTAAGGGCAGAGTGCTCGCCTCCCCAGTAGAGAAGATTCATCTTCCTCAGACTGTGGCAGACGTGGAGGCAGCAGCAACAAGACAAGCTATTATGTTTGCTAAAGAACTCAACCTCAGCTCCATTATACTTGAGGGAGATTCAACGATCATCACTCAAGCCTTACAAGCTGAGGATCAGTCCCTAGCCTCTTATGGAAATCTTTTCGAGGAGATCAGATTTCATGTAGACTCTTTTCTCAATTTTAGAGTTTCTTATGTTAAAAGAAAAGGGAATTCTATAGCTCATAACTTAACTAGGTATGCTAGACATGTTAGCAATTTAGTGGTTTGGATGGAGGAGGTTTCTCCCCACATTATCTCTATACTTTTAGCTGATTATAGCTAATTTTTTCATTCAATGATAGTTGATTAAGTGTGATTCTCAAAAAAAAAAAAAAAAAAAAAACTTGTCGGCTTTTGGGGATAATAAGGTCATTGCACTTTAAGATGTACGCTTGGATCATACAAAGTCTTAGCTTTATGTTATTACTATTATTTTTCATTTGTTTTTGGTAAACATATTATTATTTTTTTGGAATCAAAGTCTTTGCTCTTGCTATAAAGTGTGCAACCTTGCAGTTGGTACATCTCAAAAAAATACAGTACTAGATATTATAGATATGTGGGTTCCAATTAGTTCAACTGGTAAAGTTTCTGATGGTTGTATAAGAGATATGGAGTTCAATTCCCGCTTACACCAAAAAATTGATTGATGTCTTGGTCTGATAATAAAGAGCTGTCATCAAGAGCGGACGTCATAGACTCATAGGTTGAAACTCTCTAAAAAAAAGGATTCTATAGATATGTAACTATGTAAGTGGTTTATAAAAAATTAAAAAAAAAAGATATTTTGGGTCTGTTTGAGATCCGCTTATTTTGTTGAAACTGAAAACTTTTTGCTGAAAGTATTGTAGATAAAGGTAAAAATTAGCTGAAATAGTACAGTGAGACCTATAAATAGTACCAAAAAGTGCAGTGGAACTCATGAATAGTAGCAAAAATAAGCTAAACAGTAAAATAAGTTGGCAAAAATAATCTTGCCAAACAGACACATAGCCTATTTTGTCTATGGTGCTACTCATTTTAGTGATTTTAGGCATTCTTTGTTAGAAATGTTGTTTTAGATAAAGGCAAATCAAGTAGAGTTTGATAGAATTCATAAATTTGTCCATATGATATGGCATGATTTGTTTTTCCAATGTTCCACATAAATTAGTTCCTAAATCCATACTAGAGCTTTCTATCTCCAGTCCCCTAAACTTTTAAATTTTAAGTTTGGAAAGATTCTCCCTCCTGCTAATTTTTACAAGTTATTTATAGTGTACAATGCCAGATTAATTATTAACATGGTTTTACATTTCAAATGTCTTATAAACATGTGATTTCAAATCAATATTTAATACTATATGTAAAAGTAGAAGTTAAGAAAAAGTAAGGCTCTACAATTAAGGATGTTACTACATGTAGGAAAAAACCCACTTAAAAATTTGCCATGTTTCTAGAAAAGAACGCGAAAATTTGTGACTTTAAAACATCAAGCCTTTCAATTTCATTCTCTGAATTCTATTTTCTTTTTTCTTCAATCCTTATATGATGGTTGCTGTTGAAAGGTAGAGATAGAGTTATGTTATGTTTTTTATTTTTGAAATTTAGGTGTTAATTATGTTTTACATTTGGGTATTTGGTTCAATGGTTATGATTTAGGTTTATTTGGTTTTTTTTTTTTTTTTGAGAAAAAGTTAACGAAGCAGTGAGCCATATCACTAACACAAGATTGTGATTAGTGAAAATCAAAACAACTACAAATAGTTCAAAGGTTAAAATTCAAATGTTTTACTCAAAGAATAATATGTTTGTGTTAATATAATCATAGTTCAAATTTATTGATATATTTTTTTTCTTTATTCACAATTGATAATTATGTAACGTATATCACACAAATAAAGGTGGACGTTATTCTAGGAAAAAAAGGTTATAGTATTGCATTTCGTTTGCCCTTTTTTTGAGACATTGTTTGCATATTTTAAAAAGTACAAGCTCTTATAGTATATTACTATATATTGAAACATGTTGCTTATATTATAGTTGTCTTTTTCTAATTTTTACGTAGGATAGACCAAGGTTATACAATGGTTGATTGCAAAACGGAATTTATTGCTTCATATAATAGAAACTGGGTTATTTATTTGTGCAGAAACAAAGGACGAGCCGTTTCTTTTGGAGCTTATCAGGCACATGTATATCTGTCAGTTTTTTTCTAAGATTGGTGGATGAATGATATTTGCCTAGATGTATTTTTCCAGATTATTTTGATACTTGGCTATTGTGGTTTAAGTCCAAATAGTGCAACTGGTAGAACAAGGGCTAGGCATTATTAAAAAATTGTCAACATCATCTCTTAGACTCATAGTGTCTCACTCATAATAAACATTGGTGGCCAAATGGAGTCTAGGTTGGAAGTTTATTTTCAACTCCAAAATTAATTTTTTTGGCTTTGGTTTTCAAGTGTGAAATATTTTGTATAGCGAAGTATGATTGTGATTATGCAAAAACTACTTGGGTTTAAAAGGGCTGGTGCTTATGGTTATCCCCTAGCGTTGAACGTTGTCATAAATTGAGGGGATAAAATCAATAATCTAGAATGTTAAAGTTCATTTTGAGTTAGATGATTTTGATTATTCCAAAATGTGGGTTATTATGTCATAGCAATGCAAGCAATGCCTTTAGACAAGCTGTCATTTCTTAATGTTGATGAGCTTGAGCTTTACAAGAGTATGTTGATCTTGATATTCATATTAAAGCTAATAAGGACAATGTAATTGTTACTATCATGTAAGCTTCTTGAGGATCAATAACTATATTCTCTCAAACCCATAACCTTCAGAAAAACCTTGAACCAAATCTGCATTAGTTATAACTTATAAGATTTCAATTATCATTTTTTCTAAATCATGTGTTGATGCCTGGTCTTTTTCAGAACAAGATTGTGTGTGTCTTTTCTTTTTCTTTTTTTCCTTTCATTCATGCCCTAGGTTTAATCCCATAATTAGAGAAATGTATAAATGGAATTTTGAGTTCTTTGAATTGTGTCTGTGTCCTAATTAAGAGATAATTTAGTTCACAAGTATTTTCCTTGAGATTATTTATATACTCATTGGTTTTTGAATTTAAAATGTTTACATACTAGGTTCAATTCTTTAGTGCATGTATGAATTTGGTTAGTTTGAAAGTAACTGACTGATATTAGCTGATTAGTGGCAATGCTAAAAATAATTTCAAAGAATTCCAGATTGGGTTCCCCTTTGAAATTGTTGTTGTTGGTGGCAAATTAGTTGATGATGACTGTCATCTCCTTATATTAGATTCATTACAGACAAAGAGTGGGGAATTGAGGGAATGTTTATTTCTTTTTTATTTATTATTGTTTTAATTTTTTGGTTTCCTCTTTTCTATTTGCTGTGTGTGTGTTTTTTTCTTTTGTATATATATATATATATATATATATATATATATATAAGTAGCGTTGGAACTGTGCAATTATTGTTGCATGAAAATATGTGATTTTATTTAGGCTGTATTTTTATTTGCAGGTATATAGAGTTGAATGCAAGAAAATTCCCAACAAATTGCTTTGTAATATATACCCCCCACAAAATTAAGTTTAGTCCCTTGCAAACAATGGTTCCTTGCATCTATTATTTTTTTTTTGTGTATGTTTGCTGGAATTTTTTTTTTTAAATTTTATTTTAAGGACATTGTAATATATAACTCTATATTTTGTGAGAATTGTTTCATATTTTTCATCTATAATCTTATTTGTGGCCGGCTTTGTTTATTTATTGATTGATGGATTCTAACTCTATCCATTGTAATTAACAATTTGAAGTTGTTTTACTTAAATGAGCTTGAATCACACAAGTATTGGTGTGATAAGCTTGACATATTAACATGGAAACCAAAAAAGCAATTGTCATTGGAGAATGAAGAGTAAAAAAACAGAATGTTTTCAAAGTATATACTGTGAATTAAGGATATGTTTTGTCTCTATAAACCCAAGGCTTATTAAAAATAAAAAAAAAAAAAAAAAAACAACATAAAAGACTTTTAGTTTGTGGTTAGTTTGCTTGATATATATATCATGTGCTTGATGTTTTGTTTCTAGATGAAAACTATTGTAAGAAATGAAGGGCTGTACGACATGCACTTGACGAATTTTAATGTATTGTTAAGTTAAGTTGATTGTTTTCTATTACATAAAATGATCCTGCACATTACGCAAGTTAAACACTAGTCTATATCTATATAATACTAAAAGTTGAAGCGTAGCATTTAATGTTGCTACGCTCACGTTGAGCCACATCATTACCTTTTTTTTTCTAAATTTTTTTCATAATTTTAATATACTATTAAAAAGAAATCATTCTCAACCTTATCTCCACTTTAATGGCCAATCTTTATATATTACGGTTAATGCTGACCACTGTAAAGCCCCAACCAAGCTCGATAGTCTTTAATGCTAACCCCTCTCTGTCTTCCTGTCTTTCAAGCTTACAAAACTTCACAACCTTCCTGTCTTTCAGGCTTACAAAACTTCACAACTTCAGCTTTCTAATTGCCTCCCTGTCTTTCACGCTTTCAAAAATTCATAACTCCAACTTTCTAACGCCAAACTCTCTCTCTTCCCTCCTTGGTCTCTTCCTCTCCTCATTTAACTGAATCACTCCTTCATACCTGTTCAATTGCCACTATACAGAAAAAAAAAAAAAAAAAAATCAGAGTCCATATTAGGTACACATTATCCCTTCCTTTTGTAATTAATATTTTGCCATTCTTTCAACTAATTGAGCATTAATTCGGACCTTCTTCAAATCTATCTTGATTAGTGGTGATTCTTCCTATTCTCGATCAAGCGGTTTTTCAAAACGTTCAATTGTTGCCTATTGGAAATAGAAGACCCACTGCTTTATTTTTTCTATATATATCTGCAATCTCTCTTCCTCCATAGATAAAGAGCCTATCATCCTAACTTATGCCATTGCAGAATCCAATCCTTCTTAGCAAGGAGTCCCCACAAAATTATCAAATTTGAAGCCATGGATATTTGTTGTGGGGTTCTTAGCAAGCAAACAGACCCAAAAAAAAAAAAAAAAAACACAAAAACAAAAACTTTTAGAATCAAAGCCCTTGAACCTCCAAACCAAAACATTGTCAACATTAAAAAGTGCTTAAACAATCTGTAAACATGGTTTTGAAACCAGGATTGGACCGTACAATCCGACCGGGTTGACTGTGAACTGTTCACCAAAATGATTCTTTTAACCAATAAAACTGCCCTATGCAAGAAAATCAGTGAAATCGCCCTGTGAAGGTTCAGATTAGAGATATTTTTTTTGGGTACTTACAGCCATTGTTGAAGCTTCAAACACCATGAGATGCTGTCAAACCATGAGGTTGCATTGCTATTTCTTCTTATTCTTCTTCTCTGTCTTTGTCTCTCTCGCTCTCGCTGCGTTTTCACCATTTCTGCAGGTCTCTTTGCTAGACTGTCACAGTGAAGGTCAAGTTGTCGTAGATGATGGACGGACAAACCAATGCTTAGGCAAGCTTAGCTGTCATCAACTCGTACCAAATGCTTGCAAGCCTTTAAGGTAGATGATGGACGGACAAACCAATGCTAGGCTTTAACCACTTATTTCTTTCTTAAATTGGCTTGGGCTTCTGTATGTTCTTGATCAATTAATGGGCGGACAAACCAATGTCAGCCCTTCTTCCAGTTTTTGTATTTTTATTTTTTAATTTCATAAATACTAAATGGTATTGGGTAATCAAATGGGTTAAACATGATTTAAGATAATTTAGATGAAGACTTGCCTAGAATATTGAACTCTAACAAAAAGTTTAAGTATATTAATTTCTCTCGCGCGTGCGCACACACACACATATATATCCATTGATTGAGAAACTCAATATTTTTTTTATATTTGATTATGATTTAATATTACTTATTTGTCTTATGAATGTTGTGATATGAAAAATACATTTGAAATATAAACATTTATATTTATTTGAATTATTTTAGCCAATTTTTATATTTTTACTAATTTAATATATATTTTTGATTAATTATTAAATTAATTATAACATTATCCCGGTATGACCTTAGTTTAACTTCAGTCTAACTTTAAAAATATTGAACCTCTCCCTTTTACGATCCTTTGAACAATCCAGGTTTCAAAACTATGTCTGTAAATGATAATGTCATAGACAATCTCTACCCACTTGGTATCACAGATTTTATTTGGTCTCTCAAGACATTGTCTTTGCTTGAATATATGTTATTGGTATAACAAATTAGAAAGCAAATTATGGAGAGAGTTCACAACTTTTCTTTTCTTTGTTTCTCATGAAAAAAGTATATGGGAAATGGTTTTTTTTTTTTTTTTTTTCCAAATATGGTAGGTTGTGGTTGGGAAGGATTATTGAGAATTGGAGTTGTTTGGTTGTTGACGATAAATAGGTCAAGAATGTTTTTATGGTTTGATAAGTTAGTTGTCAGTTTTGAGCTTGTGTGAGTGTGCGCGTGCGCATGTGTGTTTTATTTAAATTATTTCACACTTTGTTATTGGAATAGTTGTTTCGTTGTAGGTATTGCATATATTCACCAATTATAGGAGATAAGGTCCCAAATTTTACAGAATTAATTTTTGACTTGTCCCAACAAAAAATTATGTATTTCTTTTAATGATTAAAGAACTATACAAAGGACAAACATAGGACTTATGATATTGTATGTATTTAAATTAGGGAAATGTTACTCAATGCCCTTAGGGCGTTGGTTTAAGAACTATTTTTAGAAATCTCTTATTAGGAGAATGATAAAATAATAAATGTTGTTGACAACTTTTTATAATTCCTATGAAAATAATGTCAAAACTTTCTTATTATGATTTTTTAACAATTGCACTAAGGACACCCGTTAACATAACCCTTTAAATTATGTGGATGATTTTATCCAAAAAAAATCATGTCTTATCTTATTTATGGCTTTGTGCACAAAAAATGTAATGTATTCAATAATTGTAGCAAACATGCTCTTGCAATCTTGTTTTTTTTTTTTTTTTTTTTTTTTTTTTTTTTTTTTTTTGAGTAGCTATTTTTTTATTTTATTTTGGCCATACGAGGAATGCACATTGCATAAAAGTGTGAATTGCCATTTGTTGTTGGACTAATACGTTTTTCTTATAAGGTTTTGTAGTTCTATTTTAAAGATCAATGACACTAGCCTTTTTAGATATTGAATTTAGACTTCCAAAGATATACTTGCTATTTTTCTACTTGAAATTTCCAATATTGTATGAAATTGGTACTTCTCTTTAAGGAGGTGAATGAACAGCCAACTAAGAAAAGACAAAACTTTGCCTTAAGCAAGAGAAGAATGTTGAACCATTTAAAAGAAATTCATAAGGATAAATATTTAATACTCACAAATAAAGAGAAATACAATATTAATAAATGCATATATTTCATTCCATATATGAGCTCCATAACATTTGGCACATACATCTATATCTATATATATCTAAAAGTTGCATTTATTGTTGTTATTCTCCAATTGAGTCACATCAGTGTCCACATCATTATAATTTTACTTTTCAATTTTCCTATAATTTTTTTTAACATTTACTCATTTTTTAAAAAATATTTACACTTTCTTCAACATTTCTATATCCCTTACCTTTTCATCTCCCCACTACCCTCTACCTTAATATCACTCTTCATCTTCCTTTTTTTTTGTCCTTTCTTATTCACAACCTTTTACTATAAATTTATCACTCTCTTCCATTCTTTACATACTTTTCCCTCACAAAAAAAAAGGGTTCTCTCTCTCTCGCTCTCTCAATTTTGTGGTGGATTTTTTTATTTTTCTTTCATCTTTGCTTTAGGTTGATAAATTTTTCTGTTCTTTAGAACTTTATATTGAGCTGATATGATTTAGTTTTGTGATTTAAGTTTTTTTTTTCCCTCTCTTTAATTGTTAATTTTATTACATGTGTTTTTCTTTAAATTTTAGTTTGGGTTGCTTTGAATTCACCTATGTAGTTGTCCTATATATGTTATTTTTGTACAACATGACATTTGTTCTATGAAATTTCTTTTAGACTTGATACTTTATCTTTTCATTTGATTTTTTTTTTCTCTCCTCATGTGTAGTGATTGACTTCTAACCAAAATTATTCTATTTATATATTTAGAAATCTATTTCTTATTAATTCCAATAGTTTAAATTTTGTATGGGCCATAAGGAACAAAGGGGTCTATAATGCATTCATGTTCTCCTCATGTCGTGATAAATTTGAGTAGTTGAATAATATTGTTTAATTTACCACTATTACATATTTTTTCCTAAAATCTACATACCATCGATCGTAACACCAAATGGATATTTCAAAGTTCATTTGCATGATTACTTTGCTGTGTGGTGAGTTGAAACATTTTTGGGTAATGATGTACGTTAGATTGTATGTATAACCTCTTGACTTGCAAAGGGTAAGTACTGATTTATACTAATTTTTTGTTTTTGGTATTCTTTAGAGCTCTAATGGTTGATAAGTCTAATGAGGCTCCATTAATTTATGCGAGGCTTCAATCTCACCCAAATGACAAGCAATAAAACAAAAAAAATTCATGTTTAGCTTTCAGGTTTATTCTTTCAAAAAAAAAAAAAAATGCTTAGCTCTCTAGTAACCACCAATTCGTTTTGTTAACTCATTATCATAAAGCATCTTTAATTTAGTTATATGGATAGGGTTTATCATTTTTCATGTTGCAATATATATATATATATATATATATTCAAGCTAAAATCAATAGCACTATAACAATTGACCATTTAAATTCAGCCATATCCTCCATATCATTAAATTATTATCCTCCATATCATTAAATTATTAATATTTTCTCTCATTTTTTTAATTTTTTAAAATTAAACATATAATGTCTTAATTAAATACAAAAAAAAAAAAAAAATCCCTTATAAAACCGTACCCATTTTTTTTAACATTTACACTTTCTCCAACATTTTTCATTCCTTTCACATTTTCATCTCCTCACTACCATCTACCTTAATACCACTCTTCATCTTTCCATTCAGGGGCGGAGGGAGGGGGGGGCGAGGGGGGGCAGATGCCCCCCCTGAACTTCCAAGATTTTTTACTAATAATGGCAGTGTATTGCATTGAAATGTATTTTTTGCCCCTCTACACAAAAGACAAAAAAACTTTTCTATTTATTGGTCACAACCTACTGCTACATGGTTTAAAACTCAGCAGCCTTAACTAAGAACTTTGAGACTACTATAACTCTAATATAAAACTATGGGTCCCACCTAGTAATCATTAAAAAATATATATATATATATATATTACTGCTATAAGGAATAGGAATCACAGCAGCCTAATACTAAATAGAACTCTGAAAAAAACAGTGTATATATAAAATAGTATAAAGCACGCCTCCCATAAATAAATAAAAAAAAGAAAAAAAAAGTTTTTGGGTGTTTTTAAAATTAAGCAAGAGGAGGAGAATAATAAGGTTTTTCATAGTTTGTAATTTTGCTGATATGGTAAAGATAAATTTGATAATTTATTTGGTTAAACATTTCTATACTCTACTCTCCTTCCATTCAAACAAGTTATTAGAGTTTTTTATGAGTTTTTAAAAACATTCGAGTTGAGTTTTAAAAAAACATTCAAGTCATTGAGTCACGTTTATATATTCACAAGTATATTGCAAACTCTTAATATTCACGTTTAAATTTTTTTAGATTAGTTTTTTACTTTCAATATTGTCTTTTAATCTTGCCCCCTTTGACCTAAATTTCTAGCTCCGCCACTGTTTCCATTCCTCTTCATTTATTTTGTTTCTTCTTATTCTTATCATCTTATTATAAAATTTTCATTATATTTTCTATGCTACATTTCTATGCATAATTTTCCTTTACAAAAAAGGTTATTTCTCTCTCTCAATTTTTTGGTGGATTTTTTTTTCTTGCATCTCTGCTTTAGGTTATTAATTTTTTGTATTTTTAATAACTCTACTTTGAGTTGATGCAATTTAGTTTTGTATTCTAAGTTTTTTTTCTTTTTTTCTTTTTTGTTCTCTCTAATTGTTAAATGTTATCATATTACTTTATAAAGAATATAATTTTATTTTATTATATTTCATGATTTGGATAATTTTATCATAGAAGAATTTTACATAAGTTACATAAACAATAGTAAAATAATAATAATAATAATATATTTATGAGATAACTCTAAAATAATTATCACGCGCAATGCGCGAGTCTGCGACTAGTATATATAAAAGCAGAGACCTCACGTTGGAGAGTATGAAGTTGTGCCATGTGGCGCAGTCCTTGAAGTTCTCTTTATTTAGTTTTCTATTTCAACAAAATTTGCATTTATATTAAATTATTAGTTCATTGAATTAGCCAATTGAGAAAATATATATATTAATTATCTATTGTTGTGCATTAATTATTTATATTAAGTGAATCTATATGATTATTTTTATAACTCAATATAGAAAATAATTTTTTGTTGGAATAATAATAATAAATTTAGAATAGAGCATTCTTACTTATGTTTAGTTACTTTGACAACAATTGTCACAAAAGCCATAAAAAAATTAAATATTTGTGAATTCACTAAAATTAATCTTTATCCTTTAAATTTTCTAACTCCTTTGTGTGTGTATGTGTGTTGAACTAACACTGTAGTATGTATTCTATGTAATTAGAAAGATTACTAATATAATAAATATGTTTATTTTGTTATATTAATTATTTTAAGCATAATGAAATTTTAATATCATTTTTCTAAGATTTATATGAGAAACATTTGGTTTTTTTATGTGAGAAATAACTGATTTGAAATATGGCATTTTTACTCAAATTTAGTTGTTTTTGCAACAATTGAAACCATGTCCAACAAAAAGGGGAAAAAAATTTTAGTAACACATAATCAAGAATGTAATTAAAAAAAAAAAAAAAAAATCTCTCTCAAAAAGAAAAAGAGTGTAAAGAAAAAAAAATTGAAGGATATATGTATTTTTTAGTAGGCATGAAACATATCTATCTATATTAGCTACTATATCATGCAATTTTCAATTTGTAAACACATATATATAGTGTGATCAAATCACTGTACTCCTCTTAGTGTATATCTATTTTGTCTATATACAAAATAACTAAAGGTTACAATTTTTTACAATGATATTTATTGAAATATCTTTTTTATACATTAATAGTTGGGGGTGGAGATCTGAATCTTGAATGTTTCTATTGGAAATTGAGGTGCCAATCAGTTAAGTTACAAGATTTTTGGTAAAACTTATCAAAATATTGAAGAAAACTAATAATAAGTTGCACTACACATTATATGAAAACTCAACTAGTTATAAACAATAGTAGTTTCAAACAGAGTGCAAATAAGTAGACACCTTAAGGATTTCACAAGAAGTTACAGTAAACATGATACTAGAAATAAGTATGATACAAAATTTTGCTCAAAAACATCAATTTTTTTAGGAGTTAGGTTATGTTGCTCCAATTTCTAGGCCCCATGGATTGGATCAAATAAGATGTATAATTGCTGCAATATTATAAATCCGATCAAGGGTTCTGTAAATGGAAATTTTAATCAACGAGGACTTAGAAAAATGACAATAGCATCATATCCTCAAACTCCAGAAGAAATATATAAAAAAACATTTTATTCCCTTTCCTTTCCCTAATCTATATCAAGAATTGTGCAAAATTAAAACGAAATGAAACAATTTAACAATCTATTCAAGATCAAGGAATTGTTATTGATAGTCCCAAACATATACTTGTCCACCTGGGAAGAACAATGGACGAGGATGACCCCGAGATTAGCCCAACCCCTAGGGAAACTACCTGATGAAGATGAGGCCATCGTCCCTCAATCATGACGAAGCGTTACAAGGACAATAATGAACTTCCATACCATTGGAAATATATCTATTCATTTAACACCCTACATGGGCGTTACAGATTCAGTAATAATACTACCATTAAGGCAAAATCAACAGCTAGAAGGAAGGAGAAAGCGCCTATATATACCCATTCTTGAGACCAGACAAAAGGGTACAAAAACTCTAGTTTACAATGATTGATATTCTCATATTACTATTCTTATTCTAGCCATTCTAACTTTAGCATCGGAGGTTTTGTGGCAGGCACCACACCGATGATCCATACTTCTTCCTTTCACCATCTATTTTCACAGGGTCAAGTTGGCATAGGACGACACCATTCTGAACGAACATTCTGATTGACGATCTTAAGCATCATCAGTTATCATTATTAATAAAGCATTGTGTGAAGGACCAAAGGGAGAAGCAATTCTAGAGTCCCACATCGCCTAGGAAAGCACATAGAGATGTGTTTATAAGGAGCAATTTTCCTTTAAGGTGTAGAAGAGTAGAATGTTCACAGAGATGAATAAAGATCTGAAAGAGATGAATACTAAAACAAACAACAGACAAGCATTGCTACTTAGAGCACCCACAGTAGATGTGGGATATGTGCCAAATGCTAAATATTTGGCACATATCCCACACCAAATACAAAAAATAGCTCCCATTAGCTGTGGCATAAGTGCCAAAATTATACCACATCTGTTCGTACCGTTGCAAATTTGCAACGGTACAGATAGATGTGGTAAACCTTTATATTATTTTTTATTTGGCTTTCTCTCTCCTTTCTCTTCTGGTCTTCATTTTTTTCTCTCTTCTCACATCTGACCCAGCTCTTCCCTCTCTCTTCAGTTTATTCTTTTCTCCTCTCTCACTGATTCCCTCCATCTCCCATCATTGATTCCCTCCATTCTCCCATCACCGATCAAGCCGCCGACCTCATCGATCAAGCCGTCGCCCTCACTGATCAAGCCGCCGCCATCGCTTCTTGTTTGAAGACTCCATCGCCATCGATCTCGCCATCGCCGATCTCATCGCCCTCTGGCCACGCCGATCTCGGGTTTGTGGGTTTGTGCCGGTGGTGGATGTGGGTTTGTGCCGATGGTGGGTTTGGGATGTGGGTTTGTGCCGATCTCTCTGGTTGTGTGTGTGTGTGTGTGTGTGTTTTTTTTTTTTTTTTTTTTTTTTTGAGGTGGCGTTGGTGGATGTGGGTTTGTGCCGGTAGTGGATGTGGGCCGATCTCTCTGGCTGTCGGTGTTGTTACGGCAGTGGTTGTTGGTGGCCATTGTTGTAGCAGTGGTGGTTGTGCCGTTGTTGTTGTTGTTGTTGTTGAGGATGAGGAAGAGGATGATAGGGAGTAATTAATATATTATTTTAATGTGTAGTAAATATTATTTTAATGTATAGAATTGAAGTATAAAACATCTGATAAATGATATGTTGTAAAATGATATGGTAAAATAATAAAGTAGATATTTAGTGTGGCAAAATGGCATAAATTTTGCTATGGCGGCTACGAATGCTCTTATACAGTAACATGACATACTTGAGTCAAAAGACCTTCTCAACAACATAAGTACGACATTTATAATATCGCATTTCACTTGAGTCAACAGAGTCAAACATCAACTACGTTCTCAACAACATCAAGTACGGCATTTACAATATCGCATCACTTGAGTCAAGTTTCGACACGTAAAACATCAAGTGCGCATTTAACATCAACAGACATTTACAAACTTATTCCAAGCATTTCAACATTTACAACTTATATATAGTTTCCGTCAAAAAACAGATCCCTCAAAAAACAGCCACAATGTCTGAAACATACAGGTGGTGTTTTCATTTTCTTCTTCAATATCATAGGTTTTTTTTTTTTTAAACACTCTGGTGCCATCGTAGAATGCCCCAGAGTGTTAAAAAATCGCCGTTTGGGCATAAATATTAAATAGCTCGCATTCACATTGATTTTCTTTATTTATTTTTTATTTTTTTCCAATTTACAAATTTGATTGTTACTTGGATTTTTTATTATTATTATTACTATTTAATAATTGATATTCTTTTTTCATCTTAACCAGCTTCATCACAACGATCGGATTGAAAGCTGCTTTTTATGGCCTATTGAGCAGGTTTGGGTTCTTGGTTTTATCTCTCTATATATTCCTTTGTTTTTCATTTTTTTTCAAGATGATTGGATCAATTTTTGTTTAATAATTGATTTTTTAACTTTTGTTTTCTACGATTTTCAGCTTAAAAACTGCTGCGATCGAAGTGGTGAAACTAATTTATGAAGCACTTGTTTACGTACTGAACAGGTTTGGTTTATCCTTCGTTTTTCAATTTTTCAAATTTGATTGTTATTTGCCTTTTAGTTTTCTACAAGTTTTAACTTAAATTCGGCAGTTAATTTATTGAAGGGATTTACTTTTTTTGGTGGAAGTTAAGTAGATTTTGATTTTCCTATTTTTGGAAGAAAAATTAATATTAAAGCTGAAGGGTTTCTTGTTTGTGTGTGTGCCAGTAATGAAGCTCTCTCTTTCATTGAAGCATTTTGCATGCTTCTTTGTGACCTCGCCGTGTTTCCGACTGCCTTAATTGGTATACACTTTCAAGTCTTGGGTGTCTCGCCACTTCATACACATTTTGCTATCATCTTGCTTTTCTTCATGGCTACAATCGTCCATCGCATTGCATATATGGAGATTAAACTACAACCTCAAGATGCTAGGTTCCTTCCCATATTGAGGTTCATTTGTTTGGTTTCTGGAATTATTGCTATTGAGCTACTCTTTGCAATAATCATCTCTCCCTTTTGGCTCTTCATGGTTAATTTATGCCCAATCTTGATCCTAGGGGTACTGCGTCATTTGTACCAACAAATTTATCAATGTGTTTACTACACAGCTAATTTAGTATGTAGCTTGTTTAAAAAGATTTGTCAATTACTTGATCAGATATAGGACTGGGTCCGACAGAAATTTTAGTAAGCAGATTCTCAAGCATTTTCTTCAAGGGAGTAGGAAGACAATTGATGAGGACAAGAAACAGCTCAAGGAAAAGAAGATTAAATATACAAAGATTCAAGAATTGTGGTCTAGTTTTGATATCGGATCTTCTTAGCACCTTTGGCAGGTTATTTTAGCTATTATTGAGTCTTACTATTGAGTCTTTTAGGTTGGGAAGTTGTTGAATCAATTTTAAATAAGCTTACTAGAATAAGGACAATTTGGTCATTTTGAAAAATTCTGGAATAGACTATCCTTGGCTATACCAAAGACCCATGAGTTTTATTTAATGTTTTGAGTCCTCCTCCTATATGGTTTAGGAGTTATTGGATCTTTTATTTATTTAATCGTGTGTGTATAATGAATACAACTCTCCAAAAAAGTTTATTTTTTTATTTTATTATTATTATTATTATATTTATTCAAATTTGTTTTTCTTCTATTTTGGTGGGTCAGTACGTCATTTACTCATGAGATGAAAGTATCAGCCCAATGATCTGAAAAACAGGAGAACTGAATTGTTTGACGCCAAAAAATAACTAGAACTAATTTTGGCTCAGTCCTCATAAACTTTAGCTTTTGATATGGTAAAGAGCTAATTAAGGACAAAACTTAAACCTTGATTTGCGTTTGACGCACATTGTTTCTTGATTTGGAAAATTATTAGGTACTCTCGGAGTACCATAAATGCGTACTCCCTTCTCTCACATGAATGGTGGGTCCCACCATGAATTTAATTAGTAGGACCCACCATTTATGTGAGATGAGAGAGTATGCATTTACGGAACTCCGGGAGTACACAATAATTCCCCTCTTGATTTGAGTTTTACACTAGCTAATGAAGGTTATAATTTGTAAGAGAATAAAGAGAAGCTGATAAAGGAGACTGGTGGTTTAAATCCAACAAAATCATCTACCTTAGTAACTGGAAACAACACTTTCGATTTAGTTACCATTAATTCTTTACAGTACTAAGGTTTCAAATCATCTATAAATTTAATGCTTAAAAATTATGGTATTTTTTGTACTCCATTTAAGCCATTAAAACTTAAATTTGCAAAATGAATAAAGTGGGTCACAAATCACAAGCCACAACACAAATTTGGAGTAGGACCAGGTATAATCATAAGCTCTACTGCTAGGGCATTATTTTGGAATCTCGAGGAATATTAGATGTCCTATTATTGACTGATAAGTTTTCTTCTTTATGATTTTTTGATGAATATATAGTTAGGGCTATCCATGGGTCGGTCCGGGTCAGGTTTGTGCCTAACCCGGAACTGACCTGCTGAAATCGGGTGGCAAAAAAATGCACCCGCCGCCGACCGCCGGAGTAATCAGATTAGTTGGATTAGACCATCATCGGGCGGCGGTCGGGTCGGTCGGTGTCGAAAATCCAAAAAACGGTGAAAACCGACGAAAATCCAGCCAAAATCTTTGAGGTTTCTCCAGATTCGGCCTAATCTAGGCCATTTTCGGCAAGATCTTGGCTAAATCCGGCGAAATCTCACCGAGATCTTGATGAAAATGGTCTAGATCTCATTGGATCTACCAAATATCGCCAGAAATCTTGTGAGTCGGTCAAATCGGTTTGATCGGATTCTGGAGAAGGAAAACTGACCTCCGACCCGCCAAACTCGGGTTTTGGAGGGACAAACCCATTGCCGACCGCTGGAGAAGTCAGATCAGTCGGCGGCGGGTCGGAATCGGTCGGCGGTGGCGGGTGGGTCGGGTTGGCCGGGTCTCTGGATAGCCCTATATATAGTTGCCTTCTTCTTTATCATATATCGCCATGATCCCTGAAATTACATCTCCCCCACTAGGTTTGGCATTTTGCACTTGCACATGCAAGAGGCCTCAAGTAGTGGAAATATATTGATTTTTATATCTATGCAAACAATAAGTTTTCTTTTTTACTCATGAATTGTTTGACGCCATATAACTAGAACTAATTTTGGCTCAGTCCTCATAAACTTGCTTAGGGTCCGTTTGGATACAGCTTATTGTTGCTGAAAGTTGCTGAAAACTGATTGTTGCTCAAAACACTGTAGCAAAATAATTTTTAAATGTATGAATAGTATCGTGAGACCCATTTTTAATATTTTTAATGCGTGAATAGTACATATACAGTGCATAAACAGTATATGCACAGTACACACACAGTATTTTTTGTCCCCCAAAAGTCAATAAATCCGGCTGCTAAAAAAAAAAAAAAAAAAAAAACTGAAAACGCAACTTTACTTTGAGCGAAAAATAGTGCTATCCAAACGCTCATCTTTTGATAGGATAAAGAGCTATGGACAAAACAAAACCTTGATTTGCGTTTTGATTCCAGATTTAACAAACGAGGTCAAAAGCTGAACCCTCAATCATGAGCCTGGACCTGGAGGGCATGTGGTTACAGTGCTTTGGGTAGGGAAGGCCCAGTAAATAAAAATTAGTCTCATTTCTTAACTGATCAGCCAAAATTCATAATTTATTGAAATGCAGAACACAAGAGTGACAAAGGCTCAGTGTTGTTAGTCCCATGGCTTCCATTTCTTCAATAGCCATACACTCTTTGGCAAAAGCAGGGCTAGCAAAATTTAAATCAGAATTAAAAAAATAATAATAATTACAGAAAAAAAAGAGAGCTGGCCTTTTTGCATTGTCTTGACCTGGTTGCAACGCAAACTTCCTATTCTTGATCATCTGTCTAATCGTTACCGACAACAACTAGCTTCTCCACAACCCTAGTTTGAAATCATATAAAACTATACTTTTGGGTAAATCATGTTTTTATATTTTATTTATCTCGTAGTTTTTTTTTTTCCGGGCTTAACGAAGAAAAAAACAGTGCATATATTAATCTTGAATTTCAATCCAAGAAATTGCAGTTTACACTGCACACCAGCAAAATAAAGACCAAAGGAGACTTGCAAACCCAAATGCAAAAAGGTTTGATTCTTTGTTATTAAAACTAAAAGGCAAGAGTAGAGAAATTCCTTGTTATGTCATATGTGAAGGGCCAAAGAAGGACAGAGACCTGAGGAAGAAGAGTAAAGTGGTTGTAATAAAGAGTTTAAAATTATTAAAGTCAAAAGAAGAAGTACGGAAGTAGTCAAGTAGGGGAGGAAACTTCCAGGAAATTTCGTAGCCAAAAAAAAAGAAAAGTACTAGATGCTTTTCTAGCTACAAGAATGCCATGAATGCCGCAATGGACTTTATTTATTTATTTATTTATTATTATTATTCAGCACTTGACCTTATAATAAAGTAATAAGCTACTTGATTACTTTCACATGCGTTTCTCTCACATTTAGCTTAATAATAATAATCTTCTAAAAAAAAGCTTAATAATAATAATAATACAATAATAACATTAATCATATATGTAGCAAGAATCCCAAAACAATACACATTTATGCTGATATCAAAATATTTTGCTCGAATAACCAATCCAAAAATAAGCTCAAACAATAACAAAAAAACAACCTCGAATTTTTTTTTTTTTTTTTAAGATCTATTTTATCATATTATAATCTCAATCTCATCCGTAATTCCCACAAAAAAAAAAAAAAAAAAAAAAAAAAAAAAAAAAAAACCCTCAACTATACGTTTGAGTCAAAAAGAGTGTATGAGTTAAAGAGAGACGACATAGCACCATTGTTGCTCTAGAGTTTGGAAGCAGTGGTAACAACAACAACAAATCCCAAAGTTTAGTGTTTGAAGAAATTACAAAATCCTAATGAGACCGATCCTCCTAGTCCGCACTACTACAATGTAATTGGTATCCCTTCTCTAGCTATTTCTTTGCAATTTGAGATTTTGAAGGTTCTCTTGTGCACTCATCCATACATCCATTGTTGTTCAATAATTCCATTCTTTTACTGAAAATACACTTCTTATTTCAATATTATAATTAAAGTTTGGTTCTTTTTGTGGGGTTTTTGTCTCTGTTCTTGATTGAATACTGAATTACATGCATAAAATTCTAAAAAGCAAAGTGAAATCAAGGGAAGATTACACTCCAATTGGCATAAAGCTCTAGTTGTAGTTAACTTTCACATCATCCATGGTCAAATTGCACCCTTTAGGCATGTTGATAATGTCTGTCTTCAGTGTATGCCTTGTAATTCCAAATATCTTCCCATAGACCGGACCTGATATCATTCAAGAGAGAGAGTACAAAATATATGCACATTTCAGTGATATGTTTTGTGTGTTTAAAGGTTATTTTTTTAAAATTATCATTACTTTAAATTATGCTCATTTCCTACATCTTCTCAGCAACCATGCAGAGCCAAAAATATATGCCTTTTAATTCCAAGTAACCTCCCGTAGACCAGACCCGATATCATTCAAGAGAGAGAGTACAAACTATATGCCTATTTCAATGATATATTTTGTTTACTTAAAAGGCTTTTTTATTATTATTTTAAATTATGCTCATTTCATACATTTTCTCAGCAACCAAACAGAGCCAAAAATATTTATAACTTAAAACCCAAAACCCATTTGCCCATTTCAGTGAAACGCTACGTGTATCATTTTTATAATTATTATTTTTTTCTTTATAACATTTCCAACAGTTTCTCAGCAACCAAACAGAATCAAAAGGACAACATAACCTAAAAACTCTCTCCTAAACCCTACTGTTCGATAACCCCAAAAAAACCCAGACTGGATAACTAATAAAACCTAAGCCTAAGCCTATGATTATCACTGAAAATTACGAAAATGGTGAAATCAAAGCTCGAAATGTCCCGAACCTGTGTCTGTGGTGTTTTGAAGAAATGGATAGATCGGCGAATTCTGAGGCGGCTGCTCTGCCTCGGTCGAGAACCTTCTCGGTTATTCGCGAAGAAGCCACGAGGCAGGGATGCCATGGCTTGCCTTAGCCGAAAAGTTGGATCTCAATGCGGTTCGAGATAACACAGCTTTGACCTTTTTCTCACTGTGACTAAAATAAACTCACTATACTCTACTAATCTACTGTTAGAGCTAGCTTCCCCTAATGTTTATCTATATATCGATAAAGGCTCCTTAACTTTTGGAAAATTGTACTTTGCCACAATATTTGCGCAATAATTTCATAACTAATTTTTCATGCCACATGGTAAGCTACTGGGCAAAAGCATAATTTCAATAATAGACTCATATTAGAACTAGCAACTACTTGCTACATTAGGATTTTTGGTGAAAATATTGTGGACTTAACGTTACTCATTTTTATTTTGAGTCTTTTGACTAAATTATAAATTATATTTTCTAACTTAATTCAAAATTCAATTCAATTGTATAATTTTTGATATATTTATTTCAGTTTTATAACTTTCATTCGTCTTTAATGTAATTTCTTTCGTGAGTTTTACCAAGTGCAGTAGTACATTATCTTCAAGGGTTCAAATGAACCCCTAACTTGGAAAAAAAAAAAACTAGAAAAGTATTTTTGACTCTCTAATCATATATCAGCCTAATCCAAAACCAAAAAATAACACAAATCACAGATTACTCATACTTTCTCTCTGTAATCTGATTTCTAATCTCATTCTTATGAATCTAATCTCATCTTTCCTCTGAGTATCTCGGTATCTTTGATTCTACGAGTAAAAAGTGAATGTTTATGAGTTGTAGTGCCTCTCTCTTTATTATAAATTTATATTTTATGTGTATTTGTTTGAATGTGTGTATATAGTATAAATATAACATAATTTTATATAATATTTTTTTTTTTGGAGAAAGATAGTTTTGTATAATTTAATTTAAGAAATACAGAAGGTTTATTACATGTGTGCGTATTGTTATCATGTTATAAGTTAATGTATTATTTATGTTAAAGCATTTGATTTAAAAAAAAAAAAAATTATGACAAGCATTTGATTAGTTAAGTATGAATTAATATGAGTGTGTAGGTCAATAATTAATAAAGTACCAATGGGTTGAGTATTGTCATTAAGTTTAAAATATTTTTTTATAAAAACAAGAACAAAGACAACTACATAAAATTAAAAATATTATACAAATTTAACAAAATAAAATGGTCACATTTACTCACATTAACAATAGATAATGAAAACTTATAACGAACTATTATATAAATATTTCAAAATATGAAAACTCGTAAAAAGAAATTGTAAATTTTGTATATTTGAATTTTTTTTTTATAATTTTTTATTTGGTCTATAACTTGATATATTTAAGTTCTTTTTTTATTATCTCTATTTAATTGAAGTTTCTTAATGCCCATGAAAAAAAAATCTGGAGCTGAATAAATAAAAAATAGTGTATAATTTATAATTTAGGTTTTTTTAATTTTTATTGGTGCGTACATATAAACAGTACAACTCCGCTTGATTAAGTTTATGGCCTGCATTGTTTCTCAAAAAAAAAAAAAAAAAAAAAAAAAAGGTTTATGGCCCGCATAAGGCTTAGCTAGGTTGTTTAGCCCATATCCACAAATAAAAAACCTGGGTTTAACTGGGTCCTTTCAGCAATCTCTCTCCCCGTTAGGTAGTTTTTCATTGGTCCAAACCAGATCCATCCCGGTTAGGCGGTTTCATGTTTCAGCTTTTTTTTTTCTACCTTAAAAAAAAAAAAAATTATTTAGTAGTTCTACAAGTAATACAAAAATTTTGCTGCATTGATCTTATTAACCAACATGTCACCAATCAGAAAAAAGTAATTCAAATACTTAGTTATGAGCTGGTTGAGACTCACTAATTATATTCATTATCATATTAGTTTATAAGTTTCATGTAGTAAAACTTATAATACTTTTAGTATTTTTTTTTTTTGTTTTTGGGGGGTTGTAAGGGTCGCTGGGTTAGATCCTTCTTTTCTATTATCTATTTTTCTATATTTTTTTAAAAACTTTCTATTTATGCTTCTCCATCATCCAAAATATATACCCACACATAATTTTGGTGCTCCATGGAAAAAATTATCTCATAGGGCCACTATATCTAGCTGCTTCTTTAAATACATTCTCTCACATGTTGTGAGTAGTTGCATGAAGTGCTCTCTCACACACTTTTTTTTTGTCTTCTTAATAAAAAGGGAGTTCGTAGGTGTAATCACTACTCTTAACTCACTTAAACTCTACTCATAAATGTCGTGGGACCACCCATGCAATAGTGGAGCTTCCTACTACTAGAACTCACAATCTCAAACTCGCAAAGTGATGGGCCATGAGTGCTTTCTATCAATAAACCAGCCCGTGAGTGGTGGACACTCCCTCACTCATCAAACAACTTAAGTAGGAGGGATTTCAGCTAGCTAAAGCCTTCCTTTGTTAGTCTATTCCTTTTATATAGTATTTTTTTAAGTAAGTAACACACGTATATGCAATGGATTGTGATCCTACTATCTCAACCTATAAGAATTATTTGAGTTAGTGTAACGTTTTATATCTTACTATTATTGTTGTTGCCAATAATCTTTACGTGTATAGTTGTGATTGTTGCATGCATGCGTATTGGTTTTTCTTTTCACCTTTCCTAAAATGGTACTGGATCATAAAATTTGATGCACATTGTTTCTTAATTTAAGTTTTACACTAGCTAATGAAGCTTGTAATTTGTTTAAAAAAAAAAAATGAGAAGCGGTTTTTAGTCCAACAAAATCATCTACCTTAGGAACTGGAAACAACACCTTCGATTTAGTTAGCATTTCTTTACAGTATGGTTTCAAATCATCTATAAATTTAATATTTAAAAATTATGGGTATTTTTTTTATTCCATTTAAGCAATTAAAACTTAAATTAGAAATCTACTACTGCTCTCTCCCGATCTCTAGCTATTTCACACGGTTTCAAATATAATCCAAATGCAACCTTGAGCAGTTCAGCTTTTGGGCACATGTTCCTGGATACAGTGGGTCACAAATCACAATCCACAAGCACAACACAAATCTGGAGTAGGACCATGAATATATAATCATAAGCTTTACTGGGGCATTATTTTGCAATCTTGAGGGAATAGTAATTGTCCTATTATCGATTGATAAGTTTTCTTCTTTATCATTTTTTGATGAATAGTTGTTTTCTTTATCATTTTGCACTTGTGCACATGCAAGAGGCCTCAAGTGGAAATATATCGATTTTTATATCTATGCAGACAATAATGTATAGTAGACAGAGCTTTCCTCGTCATGTAATTGTAAATGCAACAGTCATATCATGTGCCCTTACGTCCTTTACTCATGAGATGAAAGAACCAGCCCAATGATCTGAAAAAACAGGAGAACTGAATTGTTTGACGCCAAAAAATAACTAGAACTAATTTTGGCTCAGTCCTCATAAACTTTAGCTTTTGATACAGAGCTTTCCTTGTCATTTAAATGTAAATGCAACAGTCATATCATGTGCCCTTACGTCACACCTCTTTCTCTTGTTACAAGTTCTGGCTATGTGCACAGATCACGCTCATTTTTGAACATCACATATGGAATCAAATGAAGAACAAGCCTGGGAAGCTCTGACCTCTTGCAATTATGGAGCACAAGTTCACATTTAAGCATTCATATCATTACATTTTTATCCATTTGGGAATAATTTATTTAGTTTTTTGTTGAAAACATTTTGTTGAGTGTGCTAGAAGTATATTTGTATTTTGAAAAAGTGAGAAAAAAAAAAGTTGAACTTATAAGCTACAACCAAATAAACATCTTGTGATCAAAATAGAATCCCTAACATATTTCAGCACCATATACCTCAATTATGGTAATCCCTACAAAATAACACTACCAACTTTTGTTCTTCTTTCATGATTCCAAAATCTCTTCCAAAGGCGGTCGGCTTGGACAAAAACAAATTATAAGTTTCCATCACATATTTATAACTGTTAGGACATATGTGTTTACATGTTAGGAACATATGTCATATTTTATGTAAATTGGCTAATCCTTTGACAAAACGCACTCTACTTGTAATTGGGTAGTTCTAGGTGTTTTTAATACTTCAAGAAACTATGTTTCAAGATCAAGTGTTGAAGTCATCAAGTCTGTCCAAGAAAAAGCAAGTTGAAGTGCTGAAGTTTTAAAGCTCGACACCTACCTCGACACCTGCTAGCTGTCGAGACTTAAAAAGTCAGAATTCTAATCTGATTTTCTTGGGATCCGTGAATATGTTTTTGGGCCTTCTTTTTTTCTAACCCTAAACATATTTAAGGAGTGTTTTAAGAGCCGTCAACATAGACACAAGTTGCATAAGCATTGAGCAATCCTTGTTCAAGCAAATTGTGCTCTAAGACGAAGTTCTTAACCTAAATCATCTTCTTCAAGAAGTTGCTGTGTATTGTGCACCTTAGGGTTTTGTGACCAAGCATCTTCCTGATCTTCATGCATAGGATGATCTGAAGAACTCTGCAGCCAACCTCTCATTCTAAAGTTGGTGATTGAAGTCGCGTACTGGGATCCGCGCATCTGGTTAGTCACGTACTTGGGAGCCGTGCATCAAAGGTGGGAACTGTCGCTACAGATCAAGTCCAATTGGGTATTGGGGTAAGGGTTCAACTGTAGGTTGGTAAGGTACTTGGGATTCCTTATTTGTAACCGCTTGATTTGATAATAGTGGAGTTTCGGGAGTGGTGACCTGAAATCACCCGGTGGGGTTTTTGCCGTTAGGGTTTTTCCCCATTCGTGAACAAATCACCGTGTCTTTTATTTTCCGCTGCATATTTTGTTATTCGGTGATTTGTTTGTGCTGCCACGTATTTGCATGTAAATTGATTAATTAATAACTTGGCTAAATTAATTAATTAGTTTAATTCACAAGGGGTCATTCAGTTTGTGGCCTATCAATAACTAATAATTATATTGAGCAGCAGAAGTATATTAGTCATTAATGTGGTTAGTTTTGAAAGCAAGTCTCATGAGCTTCCTGTAAAAATTTTGTGGGCTAGAAGTTTGATTATGAAAATGTGCATAAAGAGAAGTTAAAAAAAATAAAAAATAAATAAAAAAAGCAAGGAGAATTGTTCATGGTGCAACTAAATCCAAATGATAAGGTTTTCTGTTAATAAAAAATTTAAAGTTTTATAAATAAAAAAATTTCTTGCCACAACAATTAAAATTCCATACCCATAAACCTAGAAAATCATAGCAACTTAGAAAATTCATACCCATAAACATGCAACCCACCAAGCAAAGAGAAACCCACATTGTCAAACCCATCCCCACCGCTATGAAGTGGCAACACAAAATTAGCCATCCTACCACCTATCAACCCCAACCAGAAAATCAATTAGCCACCATCACAAAATCCAACCATCAATGGATCTCAACGAAGCCTCCAAAACCCATCAAAAGAAAACCATCTCTAACCTTACTCGAAACAAATCTGCACTAATCCTTACTCGACAACCAACTTGCCACCACCAAATGACCCAAGTGAGACCAAGCTCTCCTAGACCTTGGTATTGCGGCATTTTATAAAGTGCCAGTATATAGCGATGTTTCTAGAGCACTAGTATATAGCATGTAAATATCTACAAATAAATATACATAGTTACTATAGTAAACTTATAAATTTACACAAATATACACTTTTTAATATAGAGAAATACTATACTCTCAATATTTTTACAACAAATTTTAAGGGGCAAGTTGTTATAAGTTATTTTTGGTGGAAGAAATAGTAATTTAAGTAACATGTCAAATTAGAACTAATAACAACTTATCATTTATAATTTGTTGCGAAAATGATTTTGTAGGTAACTTATTTATTTTAGGTAAATTTACACATTTTTCGGTTAAATGGATTAAAGAAAGTGACGTGAGACACCATAACCAGGACACATGTTTGATTAGGAGAATGCCACCTAGCAGTTGGTACCTTAGTCGTGAAACACCAAGAAAGTACAGGAGCACCAAAGTAAAACAAAAAATTCTTCAGCATTTTCATTTTCATTCGCTCTCTCTTTCTCTCTGAGCTTTTGAAGCTTCAGCGCAAAAATGGCGTCCTTGCTTACCAAAACCTCCATCGCTTCGCATTTCCGATCTCACTCCTCTCTTCTCGATTCCCTTTCGTCGTCGTTTCGATCCTCTAATTTCTTTCTCTCTCTCTCTCTCTAGAACACAGTGGACGCGCTCTCTCACACTCGTCGCGCTTACCTAAACTAGAAGCATAAAGTGGTAGTGGGGGAAGGTAACATTTTCTCCTAAGAACTCCAAATATTTGAAGGATGTAGGAAGTGTACCAGCTGTTCTAGCTTCTCAATGATATGATTGTTTCTATTCAATAATTGTTCTGTCCATGGTACGAGAAGGAACTGAACATCCCCTTTCTCCTCCTCTGTATATTCCCTTATATTGATTGCCAATATGCCCAAGTAATCTGGTAAGATCCAAGTTTGAACTTATTTCTGCATTTGCAATCCTATTCTTTTTCTGTAAGAGCTTACTACATTTGTATAATTACATAGGCAGTCGCACATTACAAGTTATATAAGCTCCGTAGCAAGAAACAGAAAATAGCATTCTCTAGGTAGCACCCTCTAGCATGCTAGATTCCTGCACCCAAGCTAAAAATTTGTGATATTTTGGCCAATTCGAAATTTAATCCAGTATGAAGTGCAAGAGTTAATTACCAATGTGCTTTAACTCAAATGGTATCTCCTGCTCTTATAAGAGCAAGGGGGAGGGGGAGGTCTTGGGTTCTAGACCCATTTGGTGTGTGTCAATTAGCAGTTAAAAGGAACGAGAGTTCTAGTATGCAATTGATAAAAGCTAAATTTGAGACATTGTATTATGAGAATTGTTTTTGTTCAGAAAGTCTAGGGACATCTTTCTATGACTTTTTTCACAACTGTTGATATGGCCTATTGTGATTGGTGGATAATAAAAGTGGTACTGGTGGTATACCCAATTGAAAGTGATATTGCTTTAATCACAGCCGGCCATTTGTACTTTACAAAAATTATTACTCTTATTTGTTTGACTTTAAACCTTTTGCTAATGAGTTGATGGTTTCATGGTTGTTACTTGTTTGCATTTTTGCCATGATGTGTGTGCGTGTGATGTTTAGAACCTTTAGATTTGACAAACTTTTTTGGCATGCTTCCTGAAGAATGGATTAAACTGCTAATAAACCCATATGAATCAACTTTTGTAAACTTGATTTATTATCTTGGGTGGGGAAGCTTGAGAGTTTTTTGGATTATATTTATCTTATTGAACAGTAGAGTTAGAGCAAGCAGCTCGAATTTAAATTCAAGACAACAGGAAATGTTCCATTCCTTTCATATAAAATTTTCAGCAGAAAATTTTATGTTATGGTCTGAGTGACCTTCACTCAAGAAAAAAAAAGGGCCTGAATGACCTTACAAATTATTGTGTGAAGTGGCCAATCTTAAGTGAGAAGGCCCTGTTGACTTGCATCATTTTAAAGAAAAACAAAAAATGGTAAAAGAAACTTAGCATCTTTTGCATTGGGGAATTTGCTTCTATCACAATTTCATTCGGTGACTAGACTGATAGATTTAAGCATCTTTTGGATTGGGGAACTTGCTTCTATCACAATGTCCAGTGTTGCCTTTCTTAAATTATTCCAGCCTCCGCCTTTTTCTTAACTCTTATACTCCTTTTTTTTTGGGGGGCGTACCAACAGGTATCATCCCCTTAGAACAATGTTCTTTTTTAGAACTTTTAACCAATCCATACGACCCTGAGAGCGGCTTTTGCTAAAACTCAAGCAGTTTTTTCTTTGAAGCGTGCCCTAATTGATGGATTGGAATGAAAGAGAATTTTTTAAGAGTTCCCCAGTTTGAGAATTTAGTAGTAAGAAATATACCAATTTTGTCACCCCTTTTATAAAGTCCCAAACACACTAGAGAAAATTCACTATGTTCCATGCCATTCTTTTAAGATCTACTGTCCTTTCTATTTCACTCCATTGTTTCAAAGACTCCCAAACAGTGTAATCGACAATATAAAATTACAATAGATCAAATAATAAATTAATTTTTAAAGTGTAGAACAATAAAACCTAATTTATCAAAGCAATATTTTACCTTCACTTTACATTAGAATAACAATAATCTTAACCTTCGCAAGTAAAGATGTATTAACTTAAAATTTAATAAATATTACAAATTTTCACATCTAATAAAGAATAAAATAAATTTATTTACTGAAATAGGACTTTTTGATAATAAGTTTAGGGGTAAAAGGAAGGGGGGGGGGGGGGGGAGTGGTGTTTGATGGCAACCAGTTTACCAAAAGATACTTCTAGAGAGAGAGCAAAAAAGAATAGATGAGCTTATTCCATTTTTTAGTTAGATGTTGACCACAAGAAAGAAAAAAGTAGGAGGCGATAATTGATTTTTAAGTTGCTATATATAAAAGTATGATATTGGGACCATCACTATGGGATCTTTCTACACTAGGGGGCCTAAAACATTTCCCTTAATGGTCTATATGGTGGACCTAACCTTGAAAGAGTTTACTAGAATGAAAATATTAAGATGGATGAGTAAAAGTACAATGTTAAGATTTGAAATGAAGAAAGTCGCTTAACTATAGGAGTATCTTATTGATGAAAAGATGGGTAACAATTTGATCACATGTAGAGGAGATCGATTAATCCACCAATGAGGAGCATGAGTTGGTTCAAGTTGAGTGAACGGAGAAAGGGAAAGGAACATCTACAATAACTTTAAAAAAGGACATCAATTAAGGAGATGACCAACTCTAATTATAGTTTGTTGAGGATCCCCAACAATTCCAATGTGTTGTTGTTGTGGTACAATAAGTCTTATATCAATTATAACAAGTGAATTTCTAGAGTTCTTGATAAGACAAATCATCAGATATTATTTCTTGTAGTAAGGGTGAATAAAATAACATTGTTAGTGGCTTGTTCATCTCTTCGCAATGAATTAAACTCATTGTGGTAGGCTATAGAGCTGAAGGGATTTCCTTTTATTATTATTATTATTATTATTATTATTATTAAGTTGAGTGGATTTTGCGGGATTATAAAGTTTTTTTTTTTAACCAGATTTTGATATCCTTATGTTTGGAAGAAAAAGTAATATTAATTAAAGCTGAAGAATTTCTTGTTTGTGTATCTGCTAGTGATGAAGCCCATGGTGTCTTTGAAGCATTTCATAGGCTTCTTGCCTTCCTTGTCTCGTATCTGGTTGGCTTAATTGGCATCCACTTTCAAGTTTTGGGTGTCTCTCCACTTGAAACACATTTTACTTTAGTCTTGCTTTTCATCATGGCTACAGTCGTCTATAGCATCGCATATGTGGAGATAAAACTACAACCTCAAGACGCTGACCTTCCCATATTCAGGTCCATTTGTCTGGTTTCTAGAATTATTGCCATTAAGCTACTTGTTGCCATAATCATTTCTCCCTTTTGGCTATTCATGGTTAATTTTTGTCCAATCCTGCTCGTGGGGGTATTGAGTCATTCATACCAACATATTTCTGAGTCTTTACAACACAGTTCATAAGATTTATGAATTAGGTTGTAAGACATATGACTGGCTCCTATATAAATTCCAATATGCAGCTTCTCAAGCATTTTCTTTAAGGGAATAGGAAGACAATGGTATACAGAGGGAAGAGATTGTTTAAGTGACCTGTTATTGTTAATTAGACCTGAAGTAGGTAAAAATTTTCAATAATGCAATTTTCTGTTTGTGGAAGTTTGAACTTTTTTACATTTAATTCAGCATTTAAAAAAAAAAAAAAACCTTTCCAAAATCTTACATCCAACTGCTTAGATAATATAATTTGCAATGCAATTTGCAAATTTTGAGCAATTAGATTTATAAGGTTAAAAGGTTTAATGGAAAGTGAGAAATCTATTTTATTTTATTTTTGTGACAACACCAAAAATTAATTAGTAGGGGAAACAAAACCGGACATAAGCCAGGATATTAAGACACCATGTTTGCCCAACGACGGCAGCCATATGACAATACTACAAAGTGACAAAACAATTGCCAAAGCTTAGACCAAAAAATATGCATATACAGTCATTGTGCCACTTTAGCCAATTGATTGTCTTTCAAGATCTGGGAATGGACTCTTAACTCATGTTTGCACACCTTGTAGTTCCTTGATAAGATCAATGCTTGTGATTACTTTCGTTGGTAGTAGAGTCAGCTGGTGTAAGAGTTAAATTGATTGCAGTATCCTTTTGTGTGAATTCTCTATAGTGGCATCCTGGCAATACTTAAATGCCTTCATTTGTCTTTGCACACATAAGCTATTGCCCTCCATTTGTTTCTTCTGGATCCTGCTCTTTCTCGCATTAAAATGACTTGCCACTATAACACTTGCAGCTTGCCAATTTTGGATGCTTTTTTAGCTAACACCAGCATTGCATTGTTACTGCATACCCTCACCATATTTTGTCTTGATTCTCCAGTTTTTCTAATAAAACAATGTTTCGAATCCATTTGGTCCAAGGGTCTTTAAAACACCCATTTGAGAGGGCATACAGTACTTCTGCTATTAATTAGTGCCTAGGCATTGCATTTCTATTGCTTGAAGTTGACTCAAATATGTTCTACAGAGAATTGGTATAGAATACACTAAAATGATCCACTATTCCTTGTTCTATCTTGTACTGAGTCGATCCATTGATCATCTGCCATTTGAGCCTTAAGATTTTATTATCCAATTTTCCTTTGTTCACCACCAACATATGAAGATTCTTGGTATTTCTCTCGCATCAACCACCAACCTGGTCAAGTTTTTTTAGTCCAAATAATTTGCTCGCTTTCTAGTATTTCGGAGATTTCCAAATGGAATGCTGCAGAATTCTTCATTTTGCGGATCTTTCCTTTTGGATGAATAAGATATTTATCCTATGTAGAAAACACCAAGGTGAAAGAATTGCATCAAGACATTGACCTCTAGGTGGAGCTGCCTCTTCTAATCTTTTCATGCTCTGTATCACTGCATCAGTGAGATGTGTGCCAAAAAATTCCTTTGATGGCCATTGTTTCTGTTCTTCCTTCCTTCCCAAAATTTTATTAAGAAAAATGTCTAATAGGAATTTGAAGTTTCTATTAATTTGAAGGAAATCCTAATGGCTTGGGACAAAGTGCACCATATTTATAGGGAAGTGCAAACTAACCCTAATAATTTGTCAAATGTGAGAATGTTTGTTTCCTAGACAACAAATATCTCTTAGATTTGAGCTATTGAGTCTGCAAAATTATGGGCAAAGTTCTCCCGTCTTTTTATAATCTCTCTCAATACTGACTTTCCACATATGGGTCAGTATATCATGTTATTTGTGTTGTTAGAACTGAACTCAATCACAGTTGCACTCATATCCAAAATAATAAACATGCATTTTTCATTTGGAAAGCAAACAAATATCCTGTACATCTGTTTAAGTGCTACAATAACACCAGTACACCATTGGGAAGATGACTGGAAATAATAATAAACATTTTAGACATTTCTAGGATTTGGAATCATAGCCATTTTATAAGCTTTAACAAAATCTCCCTCTGTAATCTTCTTCTTATAGCAATTGGTTTTACACTTTTACGTGTGTAGCATCCTTTAAAATTCCTTTCTCACAAACGATAAAGTAGCAAAGGACAAAAGGAACGAAAATGTTTATGTTATAGAAAACTTCTGAGAGCCTTGTAACTCAATTGACGCCTCCTGATAGTTTCAACGAAGGCATCCATAATTCAATAATCCCCTAATTATCAAAAAGAAAATAAACATGTTTCCCTAGGCATTTTATTTGGGTGAATTTCTAGAACCAAGAGAGTTTCTTCATATAGTCGCACATTTATCATTATCTAAAAAGAGACTCTAGAAATTAAATGCTCTACTAATATCTTATGATATGAAAGACTGTAGTATAACCCCCATTGGGTACCCGAGTGGTGGACTCACTAGTTTGGGGTGTGATGTAAACCTGGAAGTCCCACAATTGATCCACAACACCACCAGTCTACAGGGTTTTAGTTTGGCAAAAAGTTGGAAAATCATTTTCTTATATCAGGAGGAAGAAAAAATAAATAAATAAAAGAACGTGGTATAATTGTGCAGTAACTACATAATGTAGGATTAAAGGCCTAGGACCAATGTCCAACCATAATCCCAAAAGAAAAAAGTTGACCACAATGTTCTTTGGAGATACTGAGGTACAATATTAGCAATTACATGAGGCTAGCAGTTACATGAGGTATCCAAAAAAAACCTTCAGGACTATAGGACGAAAGAAAAGGAATTAAGAAAGAAGAATCGCAAAAGAGTTATTCATCCAAAAAAAGAATACAATTTATAGTGGTTATATGAAGTCAAATTTTGGTGCTAATTTTTATCAAAGCAAAATTGAAAAAAAAAAACTAAAATTAAAACATACCTCTTTGAGAAACTCTTATGAAGTTTGAGAATCAATCAAATTGTCAAACCTTTTATACAAACAAAAACTAATTCTCATGAACGTCTAGACCTCTCTAGACTCATCTCTTCAATCCTTATCAACCGTTGGTTATCTCCATTTTCCCATCCAACAAAAGTCAATTATAACATCATTATGCATTATAAGAGCATCAACTTGCTAGACTATTAGATGATTAAAATTAATTGAAAAATGTATGTGAACTGCCATACCTCTTTATCTTGTTACGAGTTCTAGCTATGAGCTCAGATCCAGCTCAGTTTTGAAGATCATATATGTAAGCAAATGAAGAGCGAGCCTGGAAAGCTAGGACTTCTGGCAATTATTGAGAAAGTTCACATCTTACATGAATTTCTGTCATTACATACTTCATCCTGCAATGAAAATAGAGTGTCCAACATGAATCAACACCATATACCTCAAATCTGGTAATCCGTGTTCTTCTAAAGGTTGTCGGCCTAGACAAAAACAGATAATTTTGCATCAAATTTTTGTAATTTAATAATTTGATTGATTGAGCAGAATCACATTAGTCATTAACGAAATTTGTTTTCAAAGCAAGTCTCATGATCTTCTTGTTAAGTATGTTGTGGGCTAGGTTTGATATTGAAAATTTGTATAGAGACAAGTTAAAAAAGCACAAAGAGAGTTTTTCATGGTGCAACTAAATCCAAATGATGGGTTTTTTCTGTTAATGGACAATTTACAGGTCATCAAAACAAAAAATTTCTTATCACAACAATTTAAAGTCACTTGTTTGGGTGTGTGGATCATAAGGCTGGTGCCACTTTGTTATTATGTAAATCCAAGAAAACAATTTAGCTATAGCAATACTTTTTGGTCACTGAAGCAAAGAAGGCATGACTGCAACAAAACTTTGAAGGAGTTGTAACACAAAATTTTTTAAGCAATATGAATTTACCTGTGATTGAAGATGGTATTTAGCCCAAACACCATATATGACATCTGTTATTGTTGCAATCTGTTAAATGCATATTGTTATATTAAGTACAAATAATGAGAAAAGGACAAGGGAGTATTATCCAAAACACTATTCGTTTGCAAGATGGTAGCATTTTGATTGAACTACGGGTAAAATTTGGAAGAACAAAGAAACCTTTAGGTTCATATTTGGTAATGGCATAAACCCATCCAAGACCAACTTGTTCATATAGTCTTCTAACTGCCTACAAAAGTTGTCATTTAAATTATTTTTCTTGGTTAAAATGAATCTCAGATAATACAGCTGAAAGTAAAGTCTTATCAGAGTTCTTTAGCCAGCTTCTTCAAACAGATTCTACATCTAAAGAATCCCAAATGTCTCCCACACCATTGTATTTACTATTGACAAAGCTGTTTAATCATTGGAAAGGCGATGGATGAGGAAATTGGCTTAGTGAGAAATATCATTCCCCGTGTGCCTATAAGAGGACCTCAGTAAGCTTCCTATGCAAGCATTAATAGAATGATAGAATCATGGTGGTGATCATTGGCACTTCACAGTTCCACATCCTTATGCTGCACTTAGGCTTCCTTGAGAGTTTAGATATTCGAACAATTAGTGATTGTCTAGAACACATTAAAGTTCAAGGTTTACAATCTTGAACTTGTACTAATTGATTCTAGTCATGGAATAGCCACAATTCTATTGGTGGGGTTTTCTTTCCCCCATTTATCCTATAACTTCCACGGGTTGGACCACTGAAACACAAATTAGTACATATTCACATAACATAGGTGACATGCGCACATGATGGAAATTAGACTTGATAATCCTCTCAACACAAAGAAATTAGACTTGATTAATTCAAATAGTGAACTCAGACTTGGTGAAAATTTGGAAAGAAAAGTAAAATAAGAAGTGCTAGCAAAGTTTATGTACAATTACAGGGGGGGGGGGGAAAGGGTAGGAAATGGGGCGAACTTCAACACTAGTGACAACAGTTCCATTAGAAGATTGAGTGAATTCTTCCCATAACCTAAACAACAAACAGACTTCATCACTGTATTGTAATAAATCTGACAAAAGAGGTGCTCTAAAATCTATGTATACATACCACAAAGTTAATATGGTCTATTTTGTATTCTACAAAGTTATCATTTACTTTCCTATGGCCAAACCATGCAGCTACAAGGTTTCATGCTGGATTTTTCAGAAAATTTCTTATGATCCATAAAAGCCACCAAAAAAAAGTAATATTAGTCAGTGAAGTCATATTGGATACAACCAACAGGTAGTGTTACTGTAACATATAATTCATTTTCTACTTCTTATCTTACAGCTCCTACCAAACCCTCTTAAACACGCAAATTGTGACAGTAACATATTAGTCTCTGAAATCATATTGAAATGACTATCCGGTAGTGTTACTTTCACACATACTTTATTTTCTACTTCTTATCTTACAGCCCTAACCAAACCCTCTTAAACCAGCAAATTGTGTCTACTGAAAATTTCAGCACTGTTTAGAACATACAGATTTGTAGTTTAGGCCTTGATTCTCCTCCAGAGAATGATCATCAGAACTTATATCAACAAACTTGATCGTACCATAGCACTTATTCCTCTCCCTGAGCATGTAAACCTGACATAGTGACATTATAACGAACTTAAACGCATCAAATATTTAAAATCACCAACTTCAAAAATAACAAATTTACATATAAATCAACCAACATGATACGTATACGTTGAAAAGAAATGCATTATTGCAAAATGAATGCTTATTAAAGAAAAAGTTTTTGCGTTATTCTGTTTTTGATTCAGTGCAAAGAAGACATAAGGAATTTGGCTTAATGGAAATCAAGGTGTTCATATGTTGATTAGTTTAGCTCTCTCTATTTCTGATGGTGCACTGCCTAGGTGCCTAAGAGGACCTTAGGAAACTTCCTAAACACTCCTTGGTATAATCATGGTGGTGACCAATGGAGTTTAACAACTCCACATCTTTATGCTACGCTTAGGCCTCCTTTAGAGTTGAGATATTCAAACATGTAATAGGGATTACCTAGGAAAGCTTTAGAATCTTGAACTTAACAAAAGGAGTATGTTGTGAGTTTCTCTAAAACCACCAACAATTTTGTTGGTGGATTTCTGTCACAAAAAACAAAATATTAACATAAAAATAGGACATTAACTTCGAAATTTATTGTTTCATGAGTTAAAATAATTATTTCAAGATATGCCATGAAATATTGACTAATAGATAAAGGAACATATACAGTGTATACGTTTCTCTTTTTAGCGATTGAAATTACAGTATTTCTTTAGATTGTCAAAAGTTCATCTAATATCTCAAAAAAGAATGCAAAGAAAAATTTCTTCTATCCTTAAGCATAATGCGATTTCCCAATGTTAGTCCCACTAATAAAGTACGTCGTTGTGAGGTACGATTACTGTCTCAAGTCCTAACCTTGTTTCTTTGCATCAACATATATATTAAGCACCAATGCAACACCATAGTATAAATTAAACAATACATAGTATTGGATAAAAAAACTATAAAGCAAATTATAAGCTCTAAAAAGCAATTAAAAATTGTCACACAAGCGCAACAAATTTATAATGTTCTAACAAGAAAAATTTAAAAACCAAAATTATCATAACATCAACTTGAATCTACATACTAGATCGAACTGCATGAATTTTTATAACCTCCTGAAAAGAGAGACTAAAAATTCTTACCAACCAAACTGCACATTGTGATAGAGAGACCAAAGATGAATAGTAAAGGAAGAAACAAATACATGGGAAATGAAAATGCCATACACAATGATACAAAAGCAATATATATATATATATATATATAGATATAGGATAGTTGGTGCAACAGATTGTGAGAATTGGTGATTTGGGTGAAAATCACTGATGACCAAATGCTCATTTTTACATGCTTCCTATTCCTCTAATAAATACAAATGCTCATTTTAATTTTTTTTTTCCTAATATTCACTTTTTTTGTCATTTATAACTCATTCATTTTAAGAATTTTTTTAAAAATTTTTTTTTTTACGAATATTTAAAGTATATGTTCATATAATATAAGTAAATCTTCTTGTAATTAAGTTTTTTTTTTTTCAAAAAAAGAACCTCTTTTTCATTTGCATTTTTTGGATCATGGATATAGGAATAATAGCAAAAAAATTACATAAAATAAATATTTTATGATTTTTATGATTAAAGTCATAAAAATGGTTTTATTTTTTTTAGATTAAAAAAAATAGTTTCTCATTTAGTTTTTGTTATCACTATTTATTGTTTATCTTATATTGTAGTATATGTTAAGGTATGTGAAAATAATGTTTTTAAAGGATGTTAACTATAAATATGGAGCATTTATATATACAATATATTTTTTCTGTGTTAAATTTTTCTTTATTTTTGAAAAAAAAAAATTCTATTACTACTTACAATACTTAACAAAATTGTGAAATATACTGATTCCTGCCATATACAACAATCTTTTGATCCACATATAACAATACAATACTCCAATTAGTAATCATTTTAAGAAACTATGATTTTGATAAACCTTTAAAAACTTGAATTTCTTTTCAATTGAAATCTAATGTGATTTTGCACTCATTTATTTCTTAAAGATCAAAAAAATATTATAAAATATTTTTTTTTATAAAATGTATCTGAGTATCACATAAAATTATAAAATCTAAGTTATATTGGAGTTTTGAACATATGTAAAAGTCTGAAAAGTGTATTGTTGGAACTTGGTTGAATGGTAAGAACTTGTCGGCTTTTGGGGTAATAGGGTCATTGCACTTTAAGATATTTTTTTTGGATGAATTGCACTTTAAGATGTACATTGAAGTTTTTGAGCATATATAAGTCTCTAAAGTGTATTGTTAGAACTTAGTTGAGTGGTAAAAACTTGTCGGCACTTACTTGTGGTTAAAGAACCCGAAGATTTTTTTCTCTCTGCCCTAGGCGCTGCCGCTTTATGCAGAGCCTGGACAGTGGAATTTTCTTATATTCCTTTGGAATGATATTTTCTTCCCTCTGGTAACACGATTACTAGTAGGGCTAGTGGTTTTCTTTTTTAGGGGTGGGGAAACAGTTTTCTTTTCTTTTTTCTCTTCGTGCTTTGTCTTTCTTTCTTTCTTTTCGTGGGGTTCTAAATAGTTTACAATGGAGCGTATCCTAGAAGGCTAGAGCAAATTCTCCCTATCAGAGAAGGAAGGGGACCGGGTTAGGCTGGATAAGAAACAAAAACCTTCTGGCAGTAACGAGGTGTTGTTAGCGGCGAAGTTCCTAAACCGAAGGGTACTCAATGTGGATGCGATTGGCCGAACTTTTAGAGCAGTGTGGAAGACTCGCAAAAGTTTCGATATTCGACAAGTTGGAGACCACTTGTTCTTTTTTATTTTTGAACTGGCGAATGATGCAGAGAGGGTGCTCTCCAACGAACCGTGGAGCTTTGACAAACACTTGGTGTTATTTCGTCGTCTGGAAGGGTCACGTTTTGTGCGGAGCATGAATTTCACCACGATCAAATTTTGGGTGCAATTGCATGGGTTGCCAATGAACAGATTAGACATTCCCACAGCCATTCAAATTGGTAAGACTATTGGGGAAATCTCATGCCATGGTCATGAGGCAGAGATGATAGCAGTGGATTTTTTAAGGGTTAAGGTGGAGGTCGATGTTTCAAAGCCACTCTGTAGAGGAAGACGAGTGGTATTAGACGATGATGAGGAAGTTTGGGTGTCATTTAGCTATGAGAAATTTCCAAATTTTTGTTACTGGTGTGGTATGGTCTGCCACGACGACAAGGACTGCGACATTTGGTTATCAAGCAAAGGGTCGCTTTCGATTGAGTCACAGGAGTTTGGGGCTTGGCTGCGAGCAAGTCCATTTAATTTAGGCAGGAAAACTTTTTGTTCAGTCCCAGGATTGGAAGTCTTTCCAGTAAAGGGTCCATACCAAGAGCACCGTGAAGAAGGACCTAGTGCCACACCACCTCTGCCACCACCCTCCTCCGCCACCACCCTCCTCCATTACTCACGAGGAAAACACTCCAATGGATACGGTCCTAAATTTGGAAAGTACGGATTTGGTGGAAAATCCTTTGCCTAGCTAGCCTTCCTCAAATCTTGGCCCTATACCAGGAAAACATAATGAGGCCGTATCTCCCACTCCCCATATGGAAAACACATCTTTTGAATTTAAAATTCATGAGATTGATATGGCAATAAACAAGTTTGATGGGGTGATAGGTGCAAATCAGGACACTACAAATCAGGAGGTTGATTCCCATCCCAAAACTGCCCTTAAAAGTCTAACATTAGGCGAAAATTATGGAGAGATTGATCAGGAAACTTCAGGACTCTTGGCCGTGGCTGACCCTACCTTAACTTCTCCCACAACAGGTCAAAATAACCCTACTTTGAGGAAGTGGAAACAGCTTGCACATCAGGTCCATCTGGGAGACTCTTCCGTGCAAAACATAGTAGCTGGAAAACGGACTGGTGATGAGTGTGGTTGGGGGCAATCCGAAGAACCATGCAAGAAAATACAACTTCTGACAGAGACGTACTCCTTTGATTCAATGGCGGAGGCTGCAAGACAGCCCCGCCAAGACCAATGGGTTCCTTAGTGTGGAACTGTCATGAGCTTAAGAACCTACGTATAGAAAAGGAACTTGGTGTTTTAGTCCGGGCAAAAGATCCCTCTATCATATTTTTAGCCAAGACATGGATAGATGAAACAAGGCTAAAAGATATTAAGCGAAATCTAGAATTTGATCATGTGTTTATGGTGCCCTGTCTCAATCGGGGAGGGGGACTAGCTTTGTTTTGGAAAAATTCTATTGATGTCACTGGGGAGACTTTCTCTAAAAATCACATTGACTCAATTATAAACAAAGGAAAGGAGGATGCATGGAGATTCACAGGTTTTTATGGGGAGCCTGTCACACATTTGAGGCATGAATCTTGGTCGAAGCTAAGACAATTAAATTCTCGTTTTAACCTACCTTGGCTTTGTGCAAGAGATTTTAATGAGATTTTGAGGAGTAATGAAAAGCATGGGGAAAATACGCAATCCCAATCCCAAATGCAACTTTTGAGGAGTAATGAAAAGCATGGGGGAAATACGCGATCCCAATCCCAAATGCAACTTTTCCGAGATGTTATTGACGAATGTGGCTTTCTTGATCTTGGTTTTGTAGGACCTCAATTTACTTGGAGCAAGCATTATGCAGTGGGACATTCGGTGTGGGAAAGACTTGACCGAGGACTAGCAAATTATGAGTGGTTTGCAAGGTTTTTAGGGGCACGAGTTCATCATCTCCACTCGGATTTCTGCTTGCTCACTCCCAAGTGCAGGAGATCATAGCAATATAATTCTCGGAGTACTGAGGTTGAACCACAAGGAGCAAGGTAAATTCAAAGACAATGTAATTAAATAACAATTTGGGTGAAGAAGAAAAATACTTTTGCTTGGTGATTGTTAACAAGAATAATAATAAAAACTGATTTAAATCAATAATGTAAATACTAGGGCATCGAGTTGTTTCCCTATATCGATATGAAATTCTTTGTGATCTAAGAAAATATATATTTCATAATTGATTGTTCTTATACAATTAAATACTTATGATTCGGTTGAACTGAGACAATTCAAGAACGCATGATAATCCTGATTAATAATGCGGTTAGAATAGTTTTCAGAAAAACCCATTCACTTTAAAACCTGATTTCTATTTGAAACTATTAGATATTCATCTAAACAATAAGAAAAACATGATTGAACTTATTGAAAGCATGGAAGAACTAATACATCAAAAGAAATCTAAGTGAACAATTAAATATGTCATTGATAAAATCCTAGAAAGAATCACATTGAATATTCATACCGTATAGAAAAAACATAACCCCTAGCCCTAGCAAAGAGTTTAGGCTACCATTAGAGAAAGGAAAATACAAGGTTTTCTCTCCAAAATTAGTTCTACACCGCCTCCCTTCCAAAACCCTAATGTCTAAGTGTCCAAAGAAAATAAAACTTTTACTATTTTAATTTCCGTCCAGGTTTACAGCAGTAAATTGTGAGTTAATTTCGGCCTTCAAAAATTGAGAATTTCGAAAAACTCAAAACTGGAAAGTTGTAGATATTTAAGTCACGGTTCCAACCCATCCAGCTTTGTGTCAATTGAATTTTTGAGGAGAGAGATACACCCAAAATACTGATCAGTGCTCAAATTAGATTTTTCCTTTTCAGATTCCGCCTCTTTGATTTCTTTCCTTATTTGAAGCTTCCAATCATGGTAGACGATCCAAGCACTCCAGCTGCACCTCCTTAGACATTTAAGCATGGTCCTTTAGCTCCACTTTAATTCTAGTTTGGCCTCCATTCTTTCACAAATTCCTGTAAACTCATATTTCTCACATGATTTCTTGAAAGTAGAAAATTACACATAATGAATTGCATCTTATTCAAGAAATTATGTAAAGATAAATAATAGGGACTAATGTAAATCATGGCTTAATTATACAAATTAAGCATAGTAATAAGGAGATAATGCCCATATAAATATATAGCAAGTATACATTTTAAGGTGTTATCAATTCCTCTGATCATCGTCCAATCTTGATCATTCCCACAGGTTTGGAGGTGGACAGAAAGAAGAAAATTTTCAGATTTGAGGAGATGTGGCTCTCCGATAAAGGCTGCTTTGATACAGTAGAAACCGTGTGGCTGTCTCATGATTTTGATCACACAAACAATCGAGTTCTAAAAAAAATAGAGTAGTGTGGAACTAAACTTACTAAGTGGAGCCATGAGAATTTTGGAAGTGTGAGGAATGAGTTGGAGAAAAAGAGGAAACAACTAGCTGAGGCTGAAAAGGATGCTATGAATTATGGGTTGAACAATCGGGTGAGGGAGTTGAAAAATGAGATTGAAATTCTTTTCGATAAGGAGAACCGGATATGGTTGCAATGCTCTAAAACTCTATGGGCAGCACAAGGGGATCAAAATACACAGTTTTTTCATAGTAAAGCAACCAACAGGTACCGAAAAAATTTCATTCACAAGCTTAGAAAATCGGATGGGCAGTGGAGTGTAAATAATGAGGAAGTGGCAGACATCCTTATCCAATATTATAAGGAACTCTTTCCCTCAAAAAATCCCACATTTCTTGAAGAAGTTTTGTTGTCCATTCATACTCGAGTCACTGCACAAATGAACAATAAGCTCTCAGCAGACTTTAAGGCATGGGAAGTCCACGAAGCAATGAAACAAATGGCCCCTCTCAAGGCACCTGGCCAGGATGGAATGCCACCAATCTTTTTTCAAAACTTTTGGCCGCTGGTTGGTGCTAAGGTAACAACTTCTGTCTTTCAATTCCTTAATACAACCACTTTCCCATCTCATTTGAACCATACATTCCTCTTCCTAATCCCCAAAGTAAAAAATCCAAAGTTAGTTTATGAGTTTAGACCTATAAGCCTTTGTAACGTCTTGTATAAGATTTTTTCTAAAGTATTGGCTAATAGGTTGAAGAAAGTTTTACCTACACTAATTACGGAACACCAAAGTGCCTTCACAAAAAGTCGCCTTATTTCTGATAACATTTTGGTTGCTTTTGAGAGTCTCCATAGCATGCAGAATCGTAGATCTAATAAAGAGGGCTATATGGCAGTGAAGTTAAATATGAGCAAAGTATATGATAGGGTGGAATGGTCTTTCTTGGAAGCAGTTATGAGACGGAAGGGTTTTACGAAAAGGTGGATCCAATTGATGATGGTGGGTGTCAAAACGGTATCCTATTCCATATTGGTGAATGGCGAGCCCAAAGGCATGATCAAGCCAACTTGAGGAATTAGACAAGGAGATCCTCTCTCTCATTTCCTATTTTTGTTGTGCGCTGAAGGTCTGCATGGCCTTATCTCACAAGCAGCCAGACAAGGAGAATTACATGGCTATTCACTATGCAAAAATGGTCCCAAACTAACCCATCTTTTCTTTGCAGATGATAGCTTGTTGTTTTGTAGGTCTACTCCACAAGAATGTGAGAAAGTTTTGGAAATTTTGGATTCTTATAGCAAGCACTCGGGGTAGCACATCAATAGAAACAAAACCACCATTTTCTTTAGCAAGTCCACCACACCAGCAAGAAAGCAATACATCAAGAATGCCATAAGAGTTCCTGAAATTTAAAGCTATGAAAAGTATTTGGGGCTGCCCTCTTTGATTGGTAGAAGGAAGAAAGCTAGTTTCGAATATATCAAGGAAAGAGTGTGGAGGAAGCTTCAAGGTTGGGAGGAGAAGTTGCTCTCACAGGCCGGGAGGGAAGTCCTCATTAAAGCCGTTGTCCAAGCCATCCCTACCTACACAATGAGTTGCTTTAAACTTCCAATGGGATTATGCAACGAGATTGAAAGCCTCATTCGAAAATTTTGGTGGAGACAAAAAGGAGATAGGCGAAAGATCCATTAGGTCAAGTGGAGTACCATGTGTAAACCAAAAGGGGAAGGAGGTATGGGATTCAAAGACTTGGCTATGTTTAATGATGCTCTCCTAGCTAAACAGGCTTGGCGTCTTCTCCACAATGAAAAATCACTTTTCTATCAGGTTTTCAAAGCGAGGTTCTTCCCGGATTGCTCTATTTTGGAGGATCCAGATTCTGCCAAGGGTTCATATGCTTGGCTTAGCATATTGAAGGGTGGGGAGGTCTTGAAAAAAGGAGCACGATGGCGGGTGGGTAATGGGGAGGATATTAGCATTTGGAGCAATGCTTGGCTGCCCTCTATTTCTGCTCCACAGGTCAGTAACCCGATAGGAATTAACTTTCCAGAAGTGAAGGTTAATTCTTTAATCAATCCTCACACGCGAAGCTGGGATGTGGACTTGCTGCAAGCTTTGTTCAAACCTGAAGAGGTGAAGTTGATTCGAGGCATCTCATTAGGTGATGCTTTAGCCCGTGACAAAGTGGTCTGGCCTCACACTCAATCATGTTCCTATATATACAGTAAAATCTGGGTATTATTTTCTGTCTAAAGAGAAAGAGCAATCAAGCTGTGATATCAATACTCCTGCCCCATCACAGAAGCTTTGGAAGACCATTTGGAATCTTTTGGTCCCTCCAAAAGTCCTAAACTTTATGTGGAGGGTTGCCAAGAATGCCATTCCAGTTAAAATCAATTTAGTCAAACGGCATGTTCTCTCTGGAGTAACATGTGACCACTGCCAGTCACATCCAGAAGATGTGTTGCATGCATTGTGGCTGTGTCCTTGCTTGACTGAGGTATGGGAATCTGATATTGTTTGGAGATTCAGAAGTACAGAGAGCTTGACTGATTTTCAAAAGCTAGTCCTACACGTAGAGGAAGCGGACCCCGGTTTGGAATTGTTTTCCATGATACTGGCTCCTATGGCAGCGAAGAAACCAGGTTAGAGTAGGCACCCCAACCACTCCTCTCGGTTAGATTGTTACCTGAGCTCAGCAATAATTGCAAGATTTCTATCGAGTGCAACCAGTGAAGACAACATCTGTGAATCCCATCACCACTCAGCAGCAACTTGGAATCCTCCACACACTCCTTCTCTGAAGGTTAATTACGATGGGGCTGTTTTCCGAGATTCTAATGAAGCAGGCATAGGGGTTGTTGTCCGAGATAGTGAGGGCAAAGTGCTCGCCTCCCTAGCAGAGAAGATTCCTCTTCCTCAGACTGTGGTAGATGTGGAGGCAGCAGCAACAAGACAAGCTATTATGTTTGCTAGAGAACTCAACCTCAGCTCCATTATACTGGAGGGAGATTCGGAGATCATCACTCAAGAATTACAAGTTGAGGATCAGTCCCTAGCCTCTTATGGCAATCTCATTGAGGAGATCAGATTTCATGCAAACTCTTTTTTCTCAATTTTAGAGTTTCTTATGTTAAAAGAAAAGGGAATTCTGTAGCTCATAACCTAGATAGGCATGCTCTAAATTTTATTTTATTTTTCTTCTCTTCTCTTCCTTCTTTCTTTTTTCTTCAATCCTTATATGATGGTTGTTGTTGAAAGGTAGAGATAGAGTTATGTTCTGTTTTTTATTTTTGAAATTTAGGTGTTAATTATGTTTTACATTTGGGTATTCGGTTCAATTGGTTATGATTTAGGTTTATTTGGTTGACTTTTTTTTTTTTTTTTTTTTTGAGAAAAATTTAATGAAGCAATGAGCCATATCACTAACACAAGATTGTGATTAGTGAAAATCAGAACAACTACAAATAGTTCAAAGGTTAAAATTCAAATGTTTTACTCAAAGAATAATATGTTTGTGTTAATATAATCATAGTTCAAATTTTTTGATAATTTTTTTTTTGTTTATTCACAATTGATAATTATGTAACATATATTACACAAATAAAGGTGGATGTTATTCTAGGAAAAAAAGGTTATAGGATTGCATTTCGTTCGCCCTTTTTTTGAGACATTGTTTGCCTATTTTAAAAAGTACAAGCTCTTATAGTATATTACTATATGTTGAAACATGCTGCTTATATTATAGTTGTCTTTTTCTAATTTTTACGTAGGATAGACCAAGGTTATATAGTGGTTGATTGCAAAACGGAAATTGCTTCATATAACAGAAACTAGGTCATTTATTTGTGCAGAAACGAAGGACAAGCTGTTTCTTTCGGAGCTTATCAGGCACGTGTATATTTGTCAGTTTTTTCTAAGATTGGTGGATGAATGATATTTTCCTAGATGTATTTTTCCAGATTATTTTGATACTTGGCTATTGTGGTTTAAGTCCAAATAGTGCAACTGGTAGATCAAGGGCCAGGCATTATTAAAAAATTGTCAGCATCATCTCTCAGACTCATAGTGTCTCACACATAATAAACATTGGTGGCCAAATGGAGTCTAGGTTGGAAGTTTATTTTCAACTCCAAAATTGATTTTTTTGGCTTTGGTTTTCAAATGTGAAATATTTTGTGTAGTGAAGTATGATTGTGATTATGCAAAAACTGCATGGGTTTAAAAGGGGCTGGTGCTTATGGTTTTCCCCTAGCGTTGAACGTTGTCATAAATTGAGGGGATAAAATCAATAATCTAGAATGTTAAAGTTCATTTTGAGTTAGATGATTTTGATTATTCCAAAAGTGATTTATTATGTCACAGCAATGCAAGCAATGCCTTTAAACAAGTTGTCGTTTCTCAATGTTGATGAGCTTGAGCTTTTACAAGAGTATGTTGATCTTGATATTCATATTAAAGCTAATAAGGACAATGTAATTGTTACTATCATGTAAGCTTCTTGAGGATCAATAACTATATTCTCTCAAACCTACAACCTTCAAAAAAACCTTGAACCAAATCTGCATTAGTTATAACTTATAAGATTTCAATTATCATTTTTTCTAAATCATGTGTTGATGTCAAGTTGGTCATTTTCAAAACAAGAGTGTGTGTCTTTTTTTTTTTTTTTTTTTTTTTCCTTTCATTTATGCCCTAGGTTTAATCCCATAATTAGAGAAATGTATAAATGGAATTTTGAGTTCTTTGAATTGTGTATGTGTCCTAATTAAGAGATAATTTAGTTCACAAGTATTTTCCTTGAGATTATTTATATACACATTGATTTTTGAGTTTAAAATGTTTACATACTAGGTTCAATTCTTTAGTGCATGTATGAATTTAGTTAGTTTGAAAGTAACTGACTGATGTTAGCTAATTAGTGGCAATGCTAAAAATAATTTCAAAGAATTCCAGATTGGGCTCCCCTTTGAAACTGTTGTTGTTGGTGGCAAATTAGTTGATGATGTCTGTCATCTCCTTATATTAGATTCAGTACAGACAAAGAGTGGGGAAGTGAGGGAATGTCTATTTCTTTTTTATTTATTATTGTTTTAATTTTTTTGGTTTCCTCCTTTCTATTTGCTTTGTGTGTGTGTGTTTTTCTTTTATATATATATATAAAGTAGCGTTGGAATTGTGCAATTATTGTTGCATGAAAATATGTGATTTTATTTAGGCTGTATTTTTATTTGCAAGTATATAGAATTGAATGCAAGAAAATACCCAACAAATTGCTATGTAATATATACCTACCACAAAATTAAGTTTAGTCCCTTGCAAACAATGGTTTCTTGCATCTATTTTTTTTTTTTTTTTTTGAGTATGTTTGCAGAATTTTTTTTTTTTATAATTTTATTTTAAGGACATTGTAATATATAACTCTAGATTTTGTGAGAATTGTTTCATATTTTTCATCTAAAATCTTATTAGTGGCTTTGTTTATTTATTGATTGATTGATTCTAACTCTGTCCATTGTAATAAAAATTTGAAGTTGTTTTACTTAAATGAGCTTGAATCACACAAGTATTGGTGTGATAAGCTTGACATATTAACATGGAAACCAAAAGAGCAATTGTCATTGGAGAATGAAGAGTAAAAAAACAAAATGTTTTCAAAGTATGTGCTGTGAATTAAGGTTATGTTTTGTCTCTATAAACCCAAGGCTTATTAAAAGAAAAGAAAAAAAAAAAAAAAAAAAAAAACCAACATAAAAGACCTTCAGTTTGTGGTTAGTTTGCGGTTAGTTTGCTTGATATATATATCATGTGCTTGATGTTTTGTTTCTAGATGAAAACTATTGTAACAGATGAAGAGAGTGATATTTTGTATTATATTTTATAGATAGAATTTTTGCAAGTATAGGACAAATGAGGGACTATACAACATGCACTTGACAAATTTTAATGTATTGTTATGTTAAGTTGATTGTTTTCTATTACATAAAATGATCCTGCGCATTGCACAGGTTAAACGCTAGTCTAATACTTTATATAAAAGTAGAAACTTTTACCAGATGTTGACACGTAAGCAAAAAAGCCCCCTTAAAATGCTGCCACGTTTCCAGTTTCTTATTTAAAAAATCGTTCGGTGCACCATTTAGGAAAAGTCTTATAAAAACCCAACCCGCTTAAAAAAAAAAAAAGAAAAAAAACATAAAACCCAAATCAGACATACGCTACAGAGAGAAAAAGAGAACCGAGAAAGAGAACGATAGAAAAAGAACTTCGGTTTGCGTAGATGGTGGAGAGAGGAAAATCTGAGAAGAAAGTCAGGATTTGCCACCATCAAACCACCGTACCCTCCATCGGTATGTTTTCTGTCTTTTTCTATCGAAGGTCAGCGTACTCCCTTCCTCTTCAAATACTGTTTTTGTTGTTTGAAAGATTAAAACTCCTCATCATTGTTTTTCCTATTCGAATTAGAATCCTCAATATTCAATATTTCTATGTTTTTGAATTCAAAACCGGCAATTCCCCTTACTTAATTTTCTAGGGTTTCTCTTTACCCTTTTAAAAAAAAAAAATAGATGGGTTGATTCTCTTTCTTTGGATGTTTTGGTTCCAAATTATCCCTCTATATCTTTTTTGGTGGTAACATTAGGGATTTTGCCCTTGATTTACTGTGGTTAAAAGTCAAAATTCGCCTTGGATTATTTAAAATCTGAATGTATTAGGCGAACAACTTTATTTTTAATATGCAATTTGTTTGATAAAATTACTGATCAATCTTTTGTTTTATCCTAGAATTCTTAATCCATGTTGGCAATTAAATTGTGAAAGGTTGTTTCGTACGCATCTCAAAACTCTAATTATTTTATTTTTTTTTGGTTGAATGGGTTTAGATTTGATTCGTTTTTGTTTTGGGTTTTTGGGTTTTCTATCAAAATGTGTGTTTCCTCAATTTTAGATATTTGCTTTTGTTTTGTTTTGTTTTCTGCTTTTTTTTTTCTTTAAGATTACAGAAATCACTAAATCATTGAGATTAAATAAGTGTAAGATTGAAATCATTGGGTATTTCCGTTTCTTCCATTTATTTTCCTTCTTCAATCTTATTTTAGGCTTTTCCTGCTGGAACAGCATGCACCAGATAGAGTCCGTAAGGCATACAGAGATAAGCGTAAACCGTAACGGGTAAAGATATCTTTTTTTTTTTTTTTTTTTCGTTTTTAAATTTGGGGATTGAATATGATTTAGGTTTGAATTTCTTGGTTGGATTGGTTTAGATTTAGTTATAGTTAGTCTTGGTTTTGAGTTAGGCTTGATTAGCATGCCTTTGATAGGTAATTTGGCCCGTTGTTTATTTTTTACATTTTAAATTATTTTTGCATTAGTTCTGGCTTGATTTAGATTGGTTTGGTTTTGAGTGATCATTTACGGAATTCATTGTATTTGTTTCTCAAAAAAAAAAAAAAAATGTTGTCTACAATTCCATCTTCTCCTACTTTTCTGCTCATTCCCTGTAACAAGAAAGGTTCCATTCTTAGTTTCTGATCTTACATAGTTTATGCCTTATTATTCTTTCTATACCATTCATTGTTGTTTATATAATTATATTCCATCTTCCTAATAAACCTTCCCTTTCTATTCTGTCTTTTCTCCAATCGCAGAATACTGATTTTCTATGCCAGATAAAGCCATTGGGTTTTCTGCAAAAGGAATTACTCAATCAAGGTTAAAGGTTTGGCTACCTATTACCCTAATCTCGCATTTTTTTTTTCAATTTCTTAAGTTCTGTTTTGTCGATTATTGTATTGGTTAGATTTTTTTTTTTTTTTTTGGGCCTATTTTTGTTAGATTTGTACTTTTTTTCGTTTGCCCCCTGAAATTTGAATTGATTTATGTTTTGTTGATTATTGTATTTTGGTTAGATTTGGTTTTTATTTGACAGTTTTTTTGTTAGATTTTCTTTTCCTGCCTCTGAATTTTCAATTCATTTAATTCTAGCGTTAAAAATGCTTCAAAATTATGCACATTTCAGGTCCAAGAATTAATTTAGTTTTCACTGTTTCTAGACTTCCATTTTTTTTTTTTTTTTTTGCCACCTTTGAAACAAAATCTTTCCAAATCAAGATCAGTACCAGTAGGTTTATTGTTAGTAACTTTAAACTCGATGCTTTATAAAAGTTCACACTTTTGAAACTTTTGATTAGATAACTAAATGAATATGAATGCTGCTTAAAGAAAACACACACATTGTTTTCATTAAACTTTAGGTAGACAGTATAGCTTTCATACGAGAAATTCATAGATGAGTATGGATTAAAAAAAATAATTGTTTAAGTTCTTAGTGTTATCCCTTGAATCCTCTGTATAATTGATACCTGCCTTTGTAATGAATATTTAGGATATAATAGCCCTACAAATCTTTGGTAACAAAGGCATTCTTTCTATTTGGTGGAAAGTGAAGCCCTTTTGGCATTTATAGCATTGTGTTGTGGTTTAATGTTTAATATTCAATTGTAGAAGTCTTAAAATAACATTTTGCAGCTGAAGATGCTATTACTTTACAATTTGATTAAGAATTTAGTAATGAAAACAATTACCACCGGTTATTGACGGCATTACAAAGCTCAAGTAGACTTTGCCCTTCCTGTTTTTAGCAAAAATCTTGCCTCTTAGTCTTCAATTAAATCAGAATCATCTATGTTATGAGTCAATTTCTGTTTCTACTTTGTTTCTTGAGGAAAATAAAAACAGGAATTTCTTTTATTAATTTGATTAATGTATATATCTTCATCAATATTCTTAATGTGACTCACTTATCAAAGACAAAAAAAAAAAAAAAAAAAAAATTTAAGGCTTTTTAAAAAAAAATAAATTCAGGCCCGGTCATTATTTGCTTCTGAACTCTAATTTCAATGTGGGTGTGAGGAAGAATGAAGGGTAGTATTCATTTGATGGAGAATTTCTATTTGGACTCATTAGAGAAATTTGTCATTTGTAAATTTCATAAATTAGTTTAGTTGCTGTAATTTTTTTTTTCATCTCCGCTAATTTCCTCATTTTGTGTTGTATGTTTTCATTCTTAGGTTTTCTAACTTTGCCTAATAGAACCACAAAATTATAAGATTTGGGGAGAAATAAAAAGAAGTAGCTTCTTCTTCTTTTGGAATTTCTTGAGTTGGAGGTATTTCAATCTGGCACAGAAGCATACTAGAGCAACATGACAAGTCAAGATGGTGTTGAACAACCTTGAGAAAACATGTAAGAACCTACAACTTATTAATATTTTATGTAAAATAAATTTTTGACAGATTTAAAAATCTGCACCTATTACAAAGAATAAAATTTTTATCTGGTGTAACATCAATATTTTTCATGAACACTAATTTCCAGTTAGATACCTACTTGAGTCTTTTTTTGTTCTTGATTTAGTTTTGGTTGAATGGATGAGGTTTGATCCTTTAGTAATTTCAGATTTTGTTTGTTCATTTCTCCAGTGCATTTTAATCGATGGTTATTTCTGTGTGCAAAAGAATCATTTTCTGTAAGTAGATCAATTGTATTTATGACGTTATATAGCTATTTGTTTTTTTTTTTTTGATAGGTAACGAAAATTTTATTAAGAAACGAAAAACAGCCAACCCGAGTACATTGGGAATGTACTATGGGGGCATAAATCAATAACCAAGATTACAACGATCAAGTAAAACAGGAAGGGAAGAACAGGAAAAATGACAAAAGACAACACTCCACTCAAGTAGAGTGTGTAAAAAAAAAAAAAGACTTAATCTCTAACATAGAGCGTTCACAACCCTCAAAACTTCTAGCATTCCTTTCACGCCAAATACACCATAACAAGCAATGAGGCATCATTCTCCACAACTCTATATTTCTATGATGTCCAAACTTACCTTGCCAAGACTTAAACAACTCAATAACCTTCTGAGGCATAACCCAATGAATTCCAAACAAATAAAAAACCAACGACCACAACTCATAAGCAATGGGGCAGTGAAGAAGAAGATGATCCACTGACTCCTCACAACTCTTACACATATAGCAAGAACTAGCACACGTCGTTTGCGAAGGTTATCTGTTGTTAAAATCTTACCTAAAGAAGTAGACCAAGAAAAGAAAGCTACCCTTGGAGGAACCTTCGATTTCCAAATCATCTTCCAAGGAAAGGATAAGATGGTTTGAGGGTAGAAAGAAATATAGAAGCCTTTAACCTCAAAACCTCTACTCCTTGCTGGCTTCCAACACACCCGATCTGAACCCAATCCTTGTACCGTCGAAGAGTAGACCATATCCATAAATAGATCAAAGGATTCTTGTTCCCAATCTTGAGGAGGACGACGAAATTTAGCATCCCAATGAATCTTCCCACCCGACCAACACATAACCTCCGCTACTGAAGAGTCATTTGTTCTACTAATACAATACAATTCTGGAAAAGCCTCTTGGAGAGTACAATCTCCACACCACACATGCTTCCAAAACTTCACTCTAGTACCATCCCCCACATCATACAAAAGAAGTTTAGAAAAACTCATCCAACCACTCCTAATATGTCTCCACAAACTAACACCATAAGCACTGGTCACCTTTTTCGTGCACCAACCACCCCAATCATTCTCATATTTCACCTCAATAACCCTCCTCCATAAAGCATCGGTCTCCATGCCATATCTCCATAACCATTTTCCTAACAATGCAGAATTAAACTCCTCAATCTTCTAATACCCAAACCTCCAACCTACAGTGGCTTACAAACCTGAGCCCAACTGACTACGTGTAATTTAGAGTCACCATTAATACCGCTCCACAGAAAATCTCGTTGTAACTTCTCCATATGATTTGCCACCTTCCCAGGAAAAGGTAAAAGGGAAAGGAAGTATGTAGGTAAGGAGGAAAGAGTACTTTTAATAAGAGTTACCTTACCCCCCATAGATAGATACAACCTCTTCCACCCTGTTAATATCCTTTCCATCATCTCCAAAATAGGATTCCAAATGGACAACTCCTTAAATTTAGCTCCTATTGGTAACCCCAAATATCTCAATGGAAAAGAGGATTGCCTACAACCCAACATTCCCACCAAATCATCCATATTGTGCACCACCTCTATAGGAACCTACTTTGAATTCCCCAAGTTTATCCTTAAACCTGAAACCTCCTCAAATCTAGCCAGAATAGCTCTCAAACAAGCTATTTGCGTAGGATCAGCATCACAAAAAATGAGAGTGTCATCAGCAAATAAAAGATGAGACACCATCACTGAGTTACCAGCCGTATTACCTACAGAGAAGCCTAAGAACTGACTAGTAGTAGCAGCCACATCCAACATACGACTCAAACCCTCCATAACAATATCAAATAACAATGGAGACAAGGGGTCCCCTTGTCGAATCCCCCTAGAACTACCAAAAAAATTAGAAGGACTACCATTGATCAGAATGGAGAATTTCACAGTGGAGATGCAATACATTATCCATTTTCGCCATTTCTCTGAAAACCCACAGCGCTGAAGCATATACATTAAGAAACCCCAACTCACATGGTCATAAGCCTTCTCCACATCATCTAGCCAAAGTGCATCTTCCTCTGAGATACAAGAGAACTGCACATCATCTAATAAAGGTCTATGAGCCACAGTTTCAGCATATAGTTGCCTATAAAAATGAGAAATACAACCTGCTATAGCCTCTGGATCTGAAGACAATTCACCATCCACCATAAGCCTATCAATGGAATTAAATCTTCTGTGAGAGTTAGCTATACGATGAAAGAATCTGGTATTCCTGTCCCTTTCTCTAATACAAAGTACTCTAGACTTCTGCCTCCAACATATTTCCTTCATCAATGTCACTTTTTCTAATTCACCTCGAACTCTCTCCAACTCCAGCCTTTCCTCCTCCAATAAAGCTCGACTATCCGCAATCATCTCCAAATCACTAAGCTCTTGCCACAATTTTCTCACCCGATCTTCAACATTTCCAAAAACCTCCACATTCCATTGCTTCAAATCATTTTTCAAGAGCTTCAATTTATTGGCCAAAACAAAACTCGGAGCTCCTAACACATTATAAGATTCCCACAAAGATTGCACCCTCTCCACAAAACCTTCATCTTTAAGCCACATGTTCTCAAACCTAAACGGTCTCCTACCTCTCTGAAAGGAACCACCCTCAAGAAGAATCGGGAAGTGATCAGATAACAGCCTAGGCAAACATTGTTGAGAGACAGATGGAAACTTATCCTCCCAATCTGCAGAAAACAAAAATTTGTCCAGCCTAGCCTTCGAAACAACTTCACGAGTATTAGACCAAGTGAAAGCGCCCCCTTGGAGTGGAATATCAATGAGGCCTTGCTCAGAAATAAAATTGGAAAACTCCCGCATTGCAGCATTAAAAGAGGTAGAACCAGAACGCTCGGAAGGAAACCTTACCACATTAAAATCACCACCCACACACCACGGAACATTCCACCAGTTGTTCAAACCAAATAATCCCTCCCATAAAAACCTTCTGTGTCTCACAGAGTTAGGACCATAAACTCCAATAAACGCCCAGACAAACTGATCTGACACACTTGTAAATCTACAAGAAACCGAAAACTGCCCCACAGCTTCCTCCACTTTATTGACAACCCGTGTATCCCACATCATAAGCACCCCTCTAGAAGCTCCACAAGAACCTAGATAAGACCAATCAACATGTTGACCCCTCCACAAACTACGAATCACAGCTCTAGTTATCAACTCCATTTTAGTTTCTTGAAGACAAATAACATCTAGCCCCCATCTCCTAACCATATTACGAACCCGAAGCCTTTTATCCCTATCATTCAGCCCTCTAACATTCCAAGAAATAATCTTCAAATTCATTGATGAACCACCACAGCCCGCTCCTTACTTACATTCCTTGATTTCGTTGAACCAACCTCGACATTCATAGATGTCAATAAATTTTTCAACTCCCGCTGACCTTTCTGCCCCGACTTGCCATGCTTCATATGATCATCTACTGTCTTAAGCTTTTTATTCTTTTTCCTGGCCTCTATAGCTATCAGCAGTCCCGTAATCTGCTCCTCAAAACCTACCAAAGAAGTGCCCACTGATTTTCTAAAAGCCTTAATCCGATTTGTTACCCATTGCGATAAATTATTACCCTCACTCGACTCCGTACACCCAACCCCCAGTTCAGAACTACACTCCAACTCCAAAGGAACTTCTGTGGCCAAAGGTACCACAACTAAAGGCTTGCCACTAGACTCCCAAGTCATCAACCTCTCATCAAAATCTCACATCTCCTCCCCTGCCTCATTAACAATAGACAAAGAATCAACTAACCCAACACAGTCTTCTTCCCAGCAAACCATCCGACCATCATTGATAAAAGAATCATTACCTGTTACATCCTTTACATCAGTGACTGAACAATCCGACACACTCTCTGGAGATCGGTATAGAGATAGTGGAATCACAATTTGTCGACCATCCCACAATTGTAACATCCACTCTTTAGAATTACCCTATGATTTGTCCAAGTCAGTGACCAATTCCCTAATAGTGGGAGAAGAATTAACTACCACTTCACAATCAGGTACCCCATGCACCATCTCCCTTACCTCTGGACCCACTAATTCATCATCCTCATCCTTCGTCACCGCCGGAGATAATGACTTCTCCACCAGTTTTACTATTGGGTCCCCTGAAGACACCACCATCAACTCCGCCGACTCCAACGAAGAACAAAACGGAGCTACGTTTGGTGAACCTAGCTCGCATGCAACTTGGGTCACTTCCGATGGCACTATCGGCAAAGTGGGGGACTGGGTAACCCATCTCGGGCTCACCTGGGCAGACCCACTCTTGCCAGGAATTTTCGATGAAGGACAAAACTAAGCTACATTTGGTGAACCCAGCTCGTATGCAACTTGGGTCACTTCTGATGGCACTATCGGCAAAGTAGGGGACTAGGTATCCCATCTCGGACTCACCTAGACAGACCCACTCCCGCCAGGAATTTTCGGTGCCGATATGGAAGGATTTGAGCCCAGTGTGACCATTGGAGCCATCGCCAGCCTCCTTGGTGGTAGAGAATGAAGCATCGAGCTCGCAGGGACCACCGTCGCACTCTCACCATTTGAGACTGAACTCAGGCCTGACGTGCTTGACTCTAACACTCCATCGTCAATAGATAGACACTTAAAACTTGGGCTGGGCTTAATTTGGGTCTGTTTAGAGCAAGCCCCTACCTCAAAGATAAAAGGCATACTCAACAGCGGGCCTGAGTAACTCTTAATACTTTCCAATCCAGGTGCCTGGGCTTCAGAAAGCCCAGTGTCCATTCCCTTAAAAACACCCTGGGCAGAATTGACCTCACGTGCCACCCACTTCACAGTTTGCTTATCACCCTTATAATGTTGCCAAAACACCCGCCACCTGTTTTGTGGTGGTTGCAAGTTGGAGTTGGTTAACTAAATCTTATTTACTAATATAATGTCAGAGGTGCCTTTTCTCCGCATGTTATTTGGTCTTCGCATTATGTGGGAGGCATGTCTTTATATAAAAGAAGCTAGATTACTTATGAAACCAATGCTTTCTCAGCGTCCTAATTTTTCTCAATGTCTGTCAATGTCACATTAAAATTATAAGCGCTGCAACATTGCTATTTTTTTTTCCTTGATGACCAAAAGTGAAGCGCAAATCTACTGTGTAAAAAAGAGGAAAAATTACAAGAACTAACCTGGGATTCTGCTTTCAGTGATTTAAAGTGGGTGTGTAGTGTAATCCTCAATAGCCAAGTACTCTTTGTAAGCCTTTTGTTATTTTGGCTATTGAATTATTAACATTCTATTGTAGGTTTAGACAAATGGCTATCTACTTAAGTTGGTTTCAGAGTTTAAGAAGACAATGATCTTATATAAGGTGAGTTTTTCTCTATTTATTATTGTTATTTCAAACATTTTTCCAATGAATTTATGTTGATTTGTGGTTGGTAAACTTTGGGTAGTTGTGGATTTGTGTTTGGGTGTTGAGACATTTGTTGGTTGCAATGATATGACCATTTTGGAGCTTTGGCTGGTGTTTCAGTTCACTAAGAAATTATATACGTTTGTGCATCCTATTCATTTGAAAAACTGTTTTGGAAGTTAGTTACATCAATATAGACTAACTGCATGAATTCAACATTTTTTGTAACAAAAAATTTTTTTATTGCTTTTTTGTAACTGTGGGGCAGTTGCATCTCATAAACAGTTAAAAGAGTGGTTAAACTATACAGATGTTGCAGCCTGTAAATAGCAATGAAGCATAAATTTTAGTTTTTTGCCTATTAGAGGAACTTTCATTCATATTTCCCACACACCCCCCTCATACTTCCAAGCCTTGACTTCACATTTTCATCATTTTTGTTTCTCTGTTGCTCTTTTCTTTTTTCTTTTTTTGATCTTATAAAATTTGGGGAATTTAAAACGTGATAATTTACTGTTTTTCAAATTGGAGACAATGAGGGTTTTTATTTTAATTTTTTCATCAGACTTCCAATTCTATGTCTTTCAATGACCTCATTTTAGTGGGCAAGAAAATGAGTACAAACTACATTTAATGCTTACCACAAAAATGATTTTTTTTTCTTCTTAAGCTCATAGGCAAGTTACAATAGTATAAATGCCCAAATGAGTTCTCCAACTGACATTGGCTGAATTTTCTTTTAGATTGTAGATTGATACTGAAATTGTTGAACTCATTTAAATCTCCTTTGTAGTACATCACTACCACAAATGATTTACAATTTTTTTTATTTTTATATTAATATTAATTTTTTTATGGTAGTAGGTAGACGCCTTATAATTGGTAAACAGCTGAACATGTATATACATTAGCCTTATCAATTTTAGTATCTTCTATTTGGGTTTTTACCAAGTTTTTCTTTTTTTTACTCTTTGATCTGCCATGGAAATTCGGCAACACCTTATTAAAAGACAAGAAAAATATGACTATATTCTAATAGATACTTTCCTATGTTTTTATTTATTTTTATTGGACTTTGTTTTATAAGTAAAATTTTTATTAGACGTGTTTAAAGGAAAAAGAAATGATAAGAGCTATCTAATACTCATTCATGTGATCTAGATTTTAGATGGTAGAACTAATTTCGCATTTGCATGTGATCTTCATTTGGAATCAATTTAACATTAACATTTTGTTCTAAATCTTTTGATATGTCCAGATATGCAAAAAGATCCTCAATGGCTTGGTTGCTTACAACATTAGACCCATAAAGACTTTTAAGAGAGAAAGCATGAAGTCCATAAACAAAGGGTTAAACTATTTGACTTTCGGTTTATTTTAGGATTTTAAATGTTATTTTGAGCTATGAATCTAAATTTTTATGATGTTATGAAGAAAGGTATTTGTTTTTCTTCTGCTATAAGTTTAATTTTTCCCGAATATTCAAATTGTGTTAATATATATTATTTTGATGAAGTATTATTTACTTTTGATGATGTTATATAAAAAAGAAAAGTACACTGATGATGCTATAAACAAACAACCAACACAATTATAAAAATCCCGTGCATTTGCACGGGGTTATAAGCTAGTATATATAAAAGCAGAGACTTCATGTTGGAGAGTATGAGGTTGTGCCATGTGGCACATTTCTTGAAGTTCTCTTTATTTAGTTTTCTATTTCAATAAAGTTTGCATTTATATTAAATTATTAGTCCATTGAATTAGCCAATAGAGTAAATGTATATATTAATTATCTATTGTTGTGCATTAATTATTTATATTAAATGAATCTATATGATTATTTTTATAACTCAATATAGAAAATAATTTTTAGTTGGAATAATAATATTAATAAATTTAGAATACAACATTCTTACTTATGCTTAGTTACTTTGACAACAATTGCCACAAAAGCCATAAAAAAATTAAATATTTGTGAATTCACTAAAATTAATCTTAATCTCTTAAATTTCCTAACTCTTTTGTGTGTGTGTGTGTGTGTGTGTGTGTGTGTTGAACTAACAATGTAGTATGTATTCTATGCAATTAGAAAGATTACTAATATAATACATATGTTTATGTTGTTATATTAATTATTTTAAGCATAATGAAATTTTAATATCATTTTTCTAAGATTTATATGAGAAACAATTGGTTTTTTTATGTGAGAAATAACTAATTTGAAATATGACATTTTTACTCAAATTTAGTTGTTTTTGCAACAATTGAAACCATGTCCAACAAAAAGGGGAAAAAAATTTTAGTAACACACAATCAAGAATGTAAAAAAAAAGAAAAAAAAAGTGTAAAAAAAAAATTTGAAGGATATATGCATTTTTTAGTAGGCATGAAATATATCTATTTATATTAGCTACTATATCATGTAATTTTCAATTTGTAAACACATATATATAGTATGATCAAATCACTATACTACTCTTAGTGTATTTCTATTTTGTCTATATATAAAATAACTAAAGGTTACAATTTTTTACAATGATATTTATTGAAATATCTTTTTTATACATCAATAGTTGGGGGTGGAGATCTGAATCTTGAATGTTTCTATTGGAAATTAAGGTGCCAATCAGTTAAGTTACAAGATTTTTGGTAAAACTTATTGAAATATGGAAGAAAACTAATAATAAGTTGCATCGCACATTGTACGAAAACTCAACTAGTTATAAACAATAGTAGTTTCAAACAGAGTGCAAATAAGTAGACACCTTAAGGATTTCACAAGTTACAGTAAACATGATACTAAAAATAAGTATGACACAAAATTTTGTTCAAAAACATCAATTTTTTTAGGAGTTAGGTTATGTTGCTCCAATTTCTAGGCCCCTGGATTGGATCAAATAAGGTGTATAATTGCTACAATATTATAAATCCGATCAAGGGTTCTGTAAATGGAAATTTTAAGCAATGAGGCCTTAGAAAAATGACAATAGCATCATGTCCTCAAACTACAGAAGAAATATATAAAAAACATTTTATTCCCTTTCCTTTCCCTGATCTAGATCAAGAATTGTGCAAAATTAAAATGAAATGAAACAATTTAACAATCTATTCAAGATCAAGGAATGGTTATCATTATTAATAAAGCATTGTGTGAAGGACCAAAGGGAGAAGCAATTCTAGAGTCCCACATCGCTTAGGAAAACACATAGAGATGTGTTTATAAGGGGCAATCTTCCTTCAAGGTGAAAATCCTACATTTACAACAATGCCATTAGAGATGTTTACGATGCTGGAGAATGGTTATGCCATAGAGAATGCATTTGTGGAGAAGAATTAAAGATTCATCAATGGATCCCACCGTGGATCCCACCGTGGACAACTCAATGGAAAATTAAATCCAGAAAGCGAAAGCAGTATATTGGACTCGAAAATTAAATCCAGAAAGCGAAAGCAGTATATTTGGACAACTCAATGGAAAATTAAATCCAGAAAGCGAAAGCAGTATATTGGACTCGAAAATAAGCGAAAGCAGTATACTCAATGGAAAATTAAATCCAGAAATCATTAAATCCAGGCTCAATGGATCCCACCGTGGACAACTCAATGGAAAATTAAATCCAGAAAGCGAAAGCAGTATATAGTTTATGGCATTAGGCCTTATATAGCCTTATATATATAGTTTATGGCATTAGGCCTTATATATATAGTTTACGCCTGAAAGAAAGCATTTCAACTTATATGGTTCCCACAGCCACAATGTCTGAAACACACAGGTAGTGTTTTCATTTTCTTCTTTTTGTACATAAATATTAAATAGCTCGCATTCACATTGATTTTCTTTATTTTATTTTTTTTCCAATTTACAAATTTGATTGTTACTTGGATTTTTTTTATTATTATTTAATAATTGATATTCTTTTTTCATTCTAAACCAGCTTCATCACAACGATCGGATTGAAAGCTGCTTTTTATGGCCTATTGAGCAGGTTTCGGTTCTTGGTTTTATCTCTATATATATATTCCTTTGTTTTTCATTTTTTTCAAGATGATTGGATCAATTTTTGTTTAATAATTGATTTTTTAACTTTTGTTTTCTATGATTTTCAGCTTAAAAACTGCTGCGATCGAAGTGGTGAAACTAATTTATGAAGCACTTGTTTACGTACTGAACAGGTTTGGTTTATCCTTCGTTTTTCAAATTTGATTGTTATTTGCCTTTTAGTTTTCTACAAGTTTCAACTTAAATTCGGGAGTTAATTTATTGAAGGGATTAACTTCTTTTTTTTTTTGGTGTGGAAGTTAAGTGGATTTTGATTTTCTGATGTTTGGAAGAAAAATTAATATTAAAGCTGAAAGGTTTCTTGTTTGTGTATGTGCCAGTAGTGAAGCACTCTCTTTCATTGAAGCATTTCACGTGCTTCTTGGTGACCTCGCCTTGTTTCCGACTGCCTTAATTGGCATACACTTTCCAGTCTTGGGCGTCTCGCCACTTCATACACATTTTGCTATCATCTTGCTTTTCTTCATGGCTACAATCATCCATCACATTACATATATGGAGATTAAACTACAACCTCAAGATGCTGGGTTTTTTCCCGTATTGAGGTTCATTTGTTTGGTTTCTGGAATTATTGCTATTGAGCTACTCTTCGCAATAATCATCTCTCCCTTCTGGCTCTTCATGGTTAATTTATGCCCAATCCTGATCCTAGGGGTACTACGTCATTTGTACCAACAAATATATCAATGTGTTTACTACACAGCTAATTTAGTATGTAGCTTGTTTAAAAAGATTTGTCAATTACTTGATCAGATACAAGACTGGGTCCTACAAAAATTTTAGTAAGCAAATTCTCAAGCATTTTCTTCAAGGGAGAAGGAAGACAATTGATGAGGACAAGAAACAGCTCAACGAAAAAGAAGATTAAATATACAAAGATTCAAGAATTGTGGTCTCATTTTGATATTGAATCTTCTTAGCACCTTTGGCATGTTATTTTAGCTATTATTGAGTCTTACTATTGAGTCTTTTAGGTTAGGAAGTTGTTGGATCAGTTTTAAATAAGCTTACTAGAATAAGGGCAATTTGGTCATTTTGAAAAATTCTGGAATAGACTGTCCTTGGCTATACCAAAGACCCATAAGTCTTATTTAATGTTTTCAGTCCTCCTCCAATATGGTTTAGGAGTTATTGAGTCTTTTATTTATTTAAGTGTGTGTGTATAATGAATACAAACTCCCCAAAAAAGACCCTTTTTTTTTCCAAATTTGTTTTCTTCGATTTTGGTGGGTGCAGGGGCCGCGCCACGTTACCTAGGAAAAAAAATTATATATAATAATTAAAAAAATTTTATTTTTTAACCCTTAAAAAAATTAGGAACAACCTCAATCAAAATTAGGAACATCCTCAAATTAAAATAAAAATAAAAAAATTTATTTGTTCTACTTTCAAGCAAAGAAAAAAAAAGCTCAAAAAAAATTTTTGAACTAAAATCTGAAAAAAAAAAAAAATTATAACAGAGCAAACGTCAAGCCCATCGATTTACACGAATAATCCACTAGCAGGGAAAAATAAAGAACCTGAGAATAGTTTTTTTTTTTTTAATTTTTATTGGGCTAAAGTATATATGAATCAATTGGTGAACTTGTGGAAATTGTACAAAGAGCAAAAACAAAACAGAACAACCAAAAAAAAAAAATCTGAGCTGAAAAAACCAAAGCTATGAACTTATTTATAGAAAAACCATTGAAAGAAACAAATTTTGATTTCAACCAATCGGCCCAGCCAAAAATAAACTATAAGATGATTTCAGAATTAACAGAAAACCTCTTTCTAGTTCTTCGAAATAAACAAAAAATTATCATTTATAGATAGAAAGCAATCAATCATTCATATATAGAGCGGAGATCCTTTGTTCTCTAGAAAATCACACCCAAAATAACAGCTAAAGAAAGCATCAGCCAAACAGAGTCCGTTCTCTTCCAAAGAGATGGAAAATAAAAATGAAGAAAAACAAGGGATAACCAAATATTTCATAATATATCAATCACAAAACAGCTGAGCCTAATGCAACTCTTTTAGCCAAATTAAACCAATATAATTTTTTTTTTCCTATTTTTATGAAAACAAAACAGCCATAAAGTGCGATTCTTAGAACATGTTTAAATTCCTGTTCCTCAAATTTTCTCAAAAACCAAACACAGTTTATAAGAACGAAAAACGTGGGGAGGAGAAAGACGAACCATGAAGAGGTAAGCATCCACAAACTATTTTCCCGACTGAAAAAGAATTGCAGAACAAACCCAATGATAGAAAGCTGAAGAAATGCCCCGGTAATTGAATAAATCATCTCTTTCCAAACCCAACTTTTGCAAATAAGACAACAGCACCGCCATGACCACCACCATGGTCGCAGCCAAAGGTTTCAACATGCCCTCAAGAAAGTCCCTCATCCACACAAAATCCATTGTCAAAAACAAAACACAAAACACAAAACCAAAAAGCAAAAGCAAAAGCTTCCCAGAAGAATGTGAGTTGGCTAGGCTAGGATGACTCGGTTCAGTGCGTATCATGCGAACGGAAATAAAACAAGTCATATCCAGTGGGGAAGGCTTCATTACCTAAAAAGGGGGCCGAGTAGAAACCATGTCCTTTCATTTGTGTTATTATTTTTAGGCAAAAAAAAACATTTTTTAGCCTTACATTTTCAGACGATTCTCATTTTAGTCCCTACATTTTATTTTTATCACTTTTAGTCCATATCATAAAAAAACTTCCTGTTTTGGTTCTTGCTGTTACATCAGAAACAGAGAAAGTAAACGTGACAAACGGCAGGAATAAATAATACTAAATTAATGTTCACGTGACTTAAATTAATAATAAAAAATATTTTTTGGCATTAAAAAATGTCAAGTCAACATCTAAATTAAAAAAATTAATTTATTAATTTTAACTAAATAAAAAAAATTAAAACAGAATTAAAAACTAAAAATCATATAAATTGAGATCTAAGTGTGTCTTGAACAAGAACAACAAAAACACAAACCTAGATCTAAGTACACAAACCCAGAAATTAAAAAAAAAAAAAAAAAAAAAAAACTTACAGCAAATATCAGAGGAGAGATGGCTGGAGGAGAAGATGGAGGGAACTCCAGAGAGAATCCAGCGCCTGTTTCAACTTCGGAATCACTGACCTCCGCCGGATTCAATACTGATCAGATCCCTCGCACTTCCGAGAACTTCACAGACGATGACGACATCGACATTGACGACAAGGCCGCCGTGGATCTCGAAATCATCCGAGACGAGCCAGAAGAGGATGACGAAGAGGACCTTTTCCACAACACTTTCTTGGAGTAAGTACTCTCTCGACTCACAATCCAATCTTGATATTTGTTTCCTTTGTTTTTTGAAAATTGTTGAAAAATGTGGGACTTGGTGAAATGAAATGCAGTGATTATCGGAGAATGGATGAGCAGGACTAGTACGAGTCGGTGGGACTGGATGACTCGCTTGAGGACGAGAGAGATTTGGATTAGATCATGCAAGACCATAGGGCTGCTGAGTTGGAGCTCGACGCTCGCGAGGTTCGCGTCATTGGATGCAAGCTTCCTGAGCTTCTCCAGAAATTAATTAATTAATTAATTTTTAAATTTTTGGGTTTGTGTTCTTGGATCTAGGTTTGTGTTGTTCTTGTTCTTGTTCAAGACACACTTAGATCTCAATTCATATGATTTTTAGTTTTTAATTTTGTTTTTAATTTTTTTTTTTAGTCAAAATTAATAAAAAAGATTTTTAATTTAGATGCTGACGTGGCATTTTTTAATGCCAAAAAACATTTTTTATTATTAATTTAGGCCACGTGGACATTAATTTAGTATTATTTATTCTTGCCGTTTGCCACGTCAACTTTCTCCGTTTCTGATGTAACGGCAGGGACCAAAACAGGAAGCGTTTTTCAGGATAAGAATTAAAAGCGATAAAAGTAAAATGTAGGGACTAAAAAATGCTTTTCGCCTTATTTTTATTCAAAGGAATATCACGGAACTGATCCTAATTCCTACGCGTTTATTTATATCTTTATACATGTCTGTGGCGTAAATGCACTTTTAGTCCCTACATTTTGGGGTCATTTTTATTTTGCTCCCTACATTTTCATTTTATCACTTTTAGTCCCTAAACCAATTAACGCGTGACATTTAAGTCCTTACCGTCACCCAACTAACAGAAAAAGCTGACGTGGCTGACGGCACATTAAAATAATAATTAAAAAATCTATTTTGACATTAAAAAATGTCACATCAGCATCTAAATTAAAAAAAAATATATTAATTTTAATTTAATAAAAAGAATTAAAAACAAGAACATCAAACCCAAAAATAAACCCAGCAACGATATCAAACCCAAAATCAAAGAGCAAACCCAGAATAAAAGAACATGAACATCAAAGATCATGAACATCACCGCAACGTGTCCCAGTCGTCCATCGTTATCCACGCCTAAAAGAAAACCCAAATGCAGATCCACCAAACCCAATTTCAAACTAATTCTAGATATTTCAAACAAAAGCCCCAAATTCAAAGATTCAAACTAATCTCAAAATCCTTGGCTACAAACCCCAATCCACCAACACCCCAACCGTCAAATACCATCCTAAACCCAGATCCACAACAGAGCTTGATCTGTGGCCAACAACCCCAAAGAAAACCAGATCTAATCGATCTCGATCCCGCCCCACCTGACTCAGATCTCCTCGTCTCAAGCTCGACCAACATGGACCTAGCCTCAGATCGTAGCCACCTTGTGCAGCAATAGCTTCCCATGAGCTCCTCATCGCACATGGACGTTGGTCAGAATTACGGAGATTGAGTCGAAGGATTGGCCTCCTTTACACTTTTCTTTTTTTCTCAAACTCTGTCTGTTTCTCTGTTTCCTCTCTTCTTCCTCATACCTCTCTTTCTCTTCCCTCTCATCTCGCCTCTCTCTGCCTCCTTCATCGATCAAAGCCATGATTTGAACCGATCTTAGCCATGTTTTGAAGCCACACCATTGATCTCAACCATGTTTAAAGCCACACCGCCGATTTGAAGCTACACCATCGATCTCAAGCACCACCATTGACAGACACCTTCACCACTGATTGTTGCCTCTCTTACTAGCTTGTTTTGATTTTAATCTAGTTGTGGCTTCTTCTTTTTTAGGTTTTTTTTTTTTTTTTTTTTTTGTGGTTTAGGTCGATCTGGTATTGGTGGATTGTGGTGGTTATGGGTTGTAATGGGCTGCTTTTCGTAATTGTGGTTAAGGTGGTTAGTGGTGGTTGGTTAATTTTGGTCGGTGGTTGGTGGTGATGGTTAGTTTAATTTGGCTGGTGGTTGAGGGTTTTGGTGATGGTGGTGGGCTATGATCTGGTAGGGGTGATGCTATTTTTGGATTTGGGTCTTGATGCTATGGTTTGGCTGGGTTTTATGGCTGGTGGTGGTAGTAGCAGATCTGAGGTAAGAGAGGGAGAGTGGGGTTTTAAGGATTGAGTCGAAGTCAATGTCAAGTTCACGTATTTAAAGAAACCTCATTGCACATGGACGTCGAGTTTTGGGTTTCAATGTGAGTTTGGTGATTGAAGAAGTGTAGGTTGTGGCTTCTGGGATTTGATGATTTTCTGGTTTTGAACTTTCTGGGCTTATGGCTTGGGGATTTGATGATTTTGCTGGGGTTGAAAATGAGGGCTTTGAGATTTATGATTTCGTTTTTAAGTTGAATTTTTTGGGTTTTTTTGTGTGTTTGTTTCTCAAGAAAATTTATGGGGATGAACCCAAGGAACATGAACATGTTCTTCAAAAAAAAAAAAATAATGAAAGAAATAAATTTTTTTAATTTAATTATCTTATTTTATTTTAAAAGAATTTAGAAAAAAAAATGAAAATGTCTTTTTTTATTATTATTTTATGCTGACTTGGCATTTATTAAATAATAAATAAATTTTTTTTATTATTATTTTATTCATCATGTCAACATTTACTGTGTCAACAATGCACTCCGTTTGCCACGTCAGCTTTTTCTGTTAGTTGAGTAACGGTAAAGACTTAAATGTCACGCGTTAATTGGTTTAGAAACTAAAAGTTGTAAAATGAAAATGTAAAGACCAAAATAAAAATGACTTCAAAATATAGAGACTAAAAGTGTATTTATGCCTATATTTATATATGTCTGTGGCGTGGATATGACTTATGGGCCCACTTATAAGCATAGTAGTGACGTACCTCTGCACTCTGCACTCTCTTTTAGTCTTTTTTTTTTTTTTTTTTTTTTGAGAATTCTTTTTTAGTCTTTATTATGTCATTTTTCAAACTTTCTTAAGACCCCTTTTTAACTTTATCTCAATCTGGTGGTGGATAACGGACTCAGTACATGTTTATGGGAGTGGAGGGGTGTTTTATGGATAGGATCATAGGAATGACAATTTGCGTTTACGTGCTAGGTTCACATTGGATCGAGCAGTGACGAGTTTATATTGGGTTGAGTTTTGGGTATTACGCTATATAGGTCCACCTGAATATGACCTGTTTAGTAAACGAGTTAAGATTTTTCAATTTTAACGCGATCGATTTATTAAACGGATAATTTGACACAACACATTTAACTTATTTAATTAGTAGCTCATGTTAAAGTCAACAAAAATGACTCGTTTAATAACCTGTTTGATTAATAGATCATAATTAACTCAAATAACTTGTTTGATTAATAAGTCATACTTGAACCGAATAATTTGTTATCAATTTTAACGTATCTAAAATTAAAATAGAACTATAAATCAAGTAATAAACATTCAGTTACAACCATAAATCTAGTAATAATAATAATTATTTCCTTCGTTCAAAATAAAATTACTATTCCAAAATGTTTTAACCTCCGTATCACCAAATTCAATAATATGTAAAAGTTCCATATCAAAAAGTTCTTATAAGTTAATTGGGTCAAACAGGTCTTATGTTGAACACAAACACGATCTATTTATTAAACAGGTTAGCCATATTAACATGAATATAACTCAAATCTGTTTAGTTTCAACCTATGACATGTTTATAAACAAGTGGGTCGTGTCGAGTTCGCAAATTGTGTTGGATTTTGCCACCCCTATTCCTGGTGCGATCTGGTCCAATTTTGGTTATATTTAGCACCATAGTGTAATTTGTCCAAAACTCTTATCACACCTCACTTGGTTAATTTTCACATATATGAAACAGATATATCATACATCTGTTAAATAAATAAATAAATAAATATATATATATATATATATATATATATTAGCCTTATCACACACGCTAAGCGCATGTGATGAGACTATTTTTTTTCTTTTTTTGGATTTGGTGTCAAATTGTCTATGTATTAAAGAAAATAGTAAGTATTTGTTGAGCCAAATTGAAAAAATGCATCGTTCTTGAAAAGAAAATTAATAAAAGTTCAAGCTAGAATTTTGTACCTATAGGATTATTTTCTTTTTCTCTCTCTCATGTTGGTGCTTCTATTTTAACTCAAACGCATTTATGATACTTGAAAAACCAAAATGCAACACGGATTAGCATCATATCTAAATTAAGCAATTGTATTTTTTTGTTTTTTGGTTAAAAAAAAAAAAAGCAATTGTATTTTAATGCAATATCAATTATCAAAAAAAAAAAAAAAAAAAAGGAAAGGGGGATGAGAAATCCCCAGAGCAGTTGCCATGAGTGAAGGATAGAAATTTTTTTAAAAATAAAAAAGAAGAGTTTTTTTTTTTTTTTGGGAGGGGGGGAACCAAACGTGAGATTAGGGGAATAAAAGGAAATGGCAAAATTCAAAAAAAATAAAAAATAAAAAATAAAAAGAAAGAAAAGTGAAAATGTAAGTGATTAAAGGAATATAGTGAGTTGGAGCAATTTAGATATATGAATACTTAAGTTTGAAAATCAATGGAAGAGTGATCATATTATTTTGTAGGTAATATTTTTAGGTGAGAGTTAAAGATATATTTTTATCAGATTGCCCTCCAATTTTGTTTTTGCTTAAACTTAGGATGTAGAGATATTTTTGAACCACTGAAAAGTTCATCACAGACAAGGAAAACCCTTTAAATAGTAGTATAGACTAAATATATGTTAGATATTCATTTAATATATTAAATTAAATATAAAATATAAACGTATATATTAATAGGTTTGGTGCAATGTGTTTTTTTTTTTTAAAAAGAATATTTGCAAACTGCACCGCACTTGGTTTTTGGACCTCCACCTTGGTCAGAGACATAGTGACCACATTTCGCGGTCGGTTTAGATGTGATTGTGAGGTTAAAACGGTTTTTGGTACAACCCTAAGTAGTTAGACTAGACTTAACTAGGTAGCTAGGGGCATGCATTCACCCACTAATCTTATAAAATCGATCTAGTCTAATTTAATTTAACATTTTGGATTGGTTTTTATAGGTTATTGGGTTGGGTTGGATTGGAATTTTATTTTCAAGTATCGATATTGGTCAAATTAAGTTGAGTTTTCTTTCAATCTCCTTTTTTTCATACTTTAAAATATTTCACTTTAATTCCTATACTTTCAAAATTGTTCAAAAATGTACTCATCATCTTATTTATAAAAAATGTTAATATGTCAAATATAATTCATGTCATAACATAGGCTCACATCATCAAAGTGACTTTAGTATTATGAATATCATTTGCTTTATAAACATTCTAAATCTAACAGTTGACTGTAAAAGACCTTTTTTTTAATATTTTAATATATAAAGATAATTTAAAATAAAGTTTCAAAGTTGAAAGCCAAAATTTGCAATTTAATTAAAAATATATATATAAATACAATAGGATTGAACTAATGAAGACCACTTTATAATAATTGTTTTTTATCATGTCATATATATGATTATAGACATAATAACATTTGGACCTATGGCCTTCAATCCATAATGACTACTATTTACCATCAAAATTAGATATCGATTAGTTTGTTTTTAGTTGTAATATTAAACTTTATCAATTAAACTAACTAAACCAACGATCTAAATATTATTTCAATTTTGTCTATTAAAATGGAATATTTTAGTATTTACCTATCACCATTTCAAGATGAGCGCAAATATATATTATTAGTGCTATTGTTCTCTCTTTTTTGGGCTGAGAATTAGTGCTATTGTACTAGTAACTATAATAATAACGAGCTTAAATATTCAAATAATTAATCTAATGCACAGTTTAAAGATTAAACTTTAAAAGAAACTTTTTAAAAGTGATTTGATTTGTTATGACTTATTAAAAAAAAAGGGGAAAGCAAATTTGGTATTTTTGTAAATAAGCACGTATGTAATGGGGTTTATAAATCATGCACCTTCCACGAACCTTCCTCTTTATTTTTGGCAAAAGTCTATCCCACGTGTTTATCTCTTCCTCGTAGCTCTACCTTTTATATTTTATTTTATTAGTTTTCTTCCCCTCTACTAATTCCTATCTGACTATCTCTCCTTTCACACAGCTTCTCATCTTTTTAAATCAAATCACATCCATTGCTTTTCTTCCCCAGCCGCAGAAATTTAATGAGATTTTTTGTATTGTAATAAAGTTTAGTTATAAAATAATTATAGTTAACTTTACAGCCGAATCTTAATAAATAAAAATAAAAATCCCAAAAATTACTATAACAGAGTTACAGAAACACACTTGAATTACCCGAACTTTTGTATTATAGTTTTTTTTTTTTAGTTGGTGCGTACATATAAACAGTACAACTCCGCTTGATTAAGTTTATGGCCCGCATAAGGCCCAGCTAGGTTGTTTAGCCTATATCTACAAAATAAAAAACCTGGGTTCAATTGGGCCCTTTCAATCTCTGTCCCCGTTAGGTAGTTTTTCACCCAAACCAGATCCATCCCGGTTAGGCGGTTTCATGTTTCAACATTTTTTTTTCTACCTTTAAAAAAAAAAATATATATATATATATATATATATATATATTTTGTAGTTCTACAAGCAATACAAAAATTTTGCTACATTGATCTTATTAACCAACATGTCACCGATCATAAAGAAATAATTCAAATACTTAGTTATGAGGTGGTTAAGACTCACTAATCATATTCATTATCATATTAATTTGTAAGTTTCATGTAATAAAACTTATAATACCTTTAGCATTTTTCCTTTTTTTTTTTTTTTTTTTTTGGGTTATAAGGGTTGCTGGGTTAGATCATTCTTTTCTATTATCTATTTTTCTACTAATTTTTTTTTTTACTTTCTATTTATGCTTCTCCATCACTCAAAATATATACCCACACATAATTTTGGTGCTCCATGGAAAAAACTATCTTATAGGGCCACTATATCTAGTTGCTTCTTTAAATACATTCTCTCACATGTTGTGAGTAGTTGCATGAAATGCTCTCTCACATACTTTTTTTTTTCTTCTTAATAAAAAGGAAGTTCGGAAGTATGGTCACTGCTCCTAACTCACTTAAACTCTACTCATAAATGTCGTGGGACCACCCATGCAATAGTGGAGCTTCCTACTACTAGAACTCACAATCTCAAACTCGCAAAGTAATGGGCCATGAGTGCTTCCTATCAATAAACCACCCCGTGAGCGGTGGACACTCCCTCACTCATCAAACAACTTAATTAGGAGGGATTTCAGCTAGCTAAAGCCTTCCTTAATTGGTTTGTCTATTCCTTTTATATGGTATTTTTTTTAAGTAAGTAGCACACGTATATGCAATGGATTGTGATCCTACTATCTCAACCTATAAGAATTATTTGAGTTAGTGTAATGTTTTATATCTTACTGTTATTGTTGTTATCAATAATCTTTACGTGTATAGTTGTGACTTGTGATTGTTGCATGCATGCGTATTGGTTTTTCTTTTCACCTTTCCTAAAATGGTACTGGATCATAGAATTTGATGCACATTGTTTCTTGATTTAAGTTTTACACTAGATAATGAAGCTTGTAATTTGGGAAAAAAAAGAGAGAGAGAGAGAGAGAGAGAGAGAGAGAGAGAGAGAGAGAGAGAGAGAGAGAGAGAGAGAGAAAAGTGGTTTTTAGTCCAACAAAATCATCTACCTTAGGAACTGGAAACAACACCTTCGATTAAGTTAGCATTTCTTTACAGTAAGGTTTCAAATCATCTATAAATACTTAAAAATTATGGGTATTTTTTTTTTTTTTTTTTTGTATTCCATTTAAGCAATTAAAACTTAAATTAGAAATCTACTACTGTTCTCTCCCTCTCTAGCTATTACACTCGGTTTCAAATATAATCCAAATGCAACCTTGAGCAGTCGAGCTTTTGAGCACATGTTCCTGGATACAGTGGGTCACAAATCACAAGCCACAAGCACAACACAAATCTGGAGTAGGACCATGAATATATAATCATAAGCTTTACTTGGGCATTATTTTGCAATCTTGAGGAATAGTAGTTGTCCTATTATTGATTGATAAGTTTTCTTCTTTATCATTTTTGATGAATATTTGCTTTCTTTATCATTTTGCACTTGTGCACATGCAAGAGGCCTCAAGTGGAAATATATCGATTTTTATATCTATGCAGACAATAATGTATAGTAGACAGAGCTTTCCTCGTTATTTAATTGTAAATGCAACGGTCATATTATTATGTGCCCTTACGTCCTTTACTCATGAAAAAGTACTAGCCCAGTGATCTGGAAAAAACATGAGAACTGAATTGTTTGACGCCAAAAAATAACTAGAACTAATTTTGGCTTAGTCCTCATAAACTTTAGCTTTTGATATGATAAAGATCGAGCTATGGACAAAACTAAACCTTGATTTGCGTTTCGATTCCAGATTTAACAAACGTGGTCAAAAGAAAGTTGAACCCTTGATGAATTTATCTCTGCTTGGCGTGCGCTTGATGATTTAGAGGCCTAAGTCCAAAAATGAATTAAAATCTTTTTATATATTTAAATATGACTTTTTATAAAATAAAAAAATTTATATATTGTTTAAACTATATTATCTTGTTTTACTTTTAGATACAAAATTACTAATTAACATAAACCACTTAGAATTTTTTTTATAGAAAATCTATAGACACAAAATTTAATAAAACTTTTCACACATATTGATGTGGCGAATTAATAATGGTAAGTAAAAAAATGATGTTAGTAGTAGACTTAGATGGAAACTAGTAAAAGTTTGCCAACTCAACTGTTGTGTAAATTTTTTTGTATTGCTCTTTTTTTTAAAAAAATGCTACATTCACAACATTTTCACAACAAATCTTAGATGTTAAGTTAAACAGCCCGTGATAACATACCACTTAAAATTTATTGTAAAAGTATTGTGAAAAATATTGTGAACGTATAATTTCTCTTTTAATAAAAATATATTATTTTATTTATTAACTAATATTTAAGCTTAATTAATACTATTTTATTTTAATGAAAGAAATAGCCCGTTAAAATTAGGGGTAGCTTTTTACCGTGGGGCTTTCGGCGCCTACGTCTCTTACTTATATGGTAGAACGGGCTCTGCTTAGCGCTGTAGACAAAAATTTGTCTCATTTCATAACTGAGACAAATTCATTATTTATTAAAATGCAGTACAAGAGTGACAAAGGCTCAGTTTTGTTCGTCCCATTGCTTCCATTTCTTCAATAGCCATACACTTTTCAGCTAAAAGAGGGCTAGCAAAATTTAAATTTAAATTTTTTTAAAAAAAATAGAGCTGGCTTTTTTGTATTGTCTTGACCTGGTTGCAACCCAAATTTCATATTCTTAATCATCCATTTAATCGCGACAACAGCTAATTTCTCTATTACCCTTCTCTACTTTGAAATCATGTCTTCAACGTATGATTTCAGTTGTTTTTCACATGTGTACGGACTTATGTGAAAGCATATGTGTGGAACAAGTTTTATCATTTTCTTAGTTTTTCCTTTCTCCAGCATGAAAATAATTGTATAAGGTATTATCCATCAAATGCGTGTATATGCAGGTTTTACATCACCTAGATACTGTTCTATATTGATGGTGAACTTTGTACTCAAGTGGTAAAAGATTCAAATGATAACTCATATCTCTTCTTTACAAAATCAAGCTATCAATTTTTTTTATATATATAAATTTAAAAATTGGCGTCTAGCTATAGCAAAATCTTGATTTCCTATATGTACACACACTCATATCTTTTTAAAAACCCCTAATTCATTCGTAACCATTCCAAGGCCGAGATCTGCTTTTTTTGAGGTTTATGTTGAACTTAGGAAACAAGTACTCCTCTATCTCCTGGTTTGATTTCAGGCTTCCTACGAGTATACTATTGTGAGTATAAGTCCCAAATGGGAAAAATAATGGAGCGATTAATATGATATAATCATATAATTAAGTACAAACCCATATAACAGTATAGAACAATACTTTTGGGTAAATGATGTTTTTGATGTTCTTATATGTTATTTGTCTTGTAACTTTTTTTTTTTTTGGGCTTAACGAAGAAAAAATTAAAAAACAGTGAATATATTAAGCTTGATTTTGAATTTGAGTCGAAGAAACATTAAACTTTTCCCCCAAGAGATGACAGATGAATACGTTGCAGTTTACACTTCACACCAGCAAAATAAAGAACAAATGAGACTTGCAAACCCAAAGACAAAAAGTAATGATACTTTGGACCTATTTAGTAACATTGTTTGAACAATAATTTTCGTTGTTTAAACAATACAACATGGATTTTTATAGTACTTTCTCATCCGTATATATTTTCACAATACTTAAACAATGTTATTAAACAACATTACCGAATGACCTTTGTTTTGAAAAATCAAGAGAAGAGCGAGCCCTGAAGAGGAAGAAGAAGAATAAGGCAAAAATGGTTGTAAGTGTTAAAAAATATTAAAGTCAGAAGAAGAAGTTCTAATTACTTTTTAGTTACAAAGTGCCATGCACAGTACCAGTCTAAGATATTTTGAGGCTTTACACGAACTTTTAAATGGATCTTTTTTATTTTTTAAATATTTACTTTATATTATTAATTTTATATTTAAGCAAAATACATGCATATTGAGTTTGAAATTTTCATGTATTGACTATAAATTTTATGGTTTAATTAATACTCTCCAAGATAATTAATAATCTAAAATTATTTTCAAAGAGTCGTTTTAAAAAAATAATAATAAAATATTAGATAAGTATTAACTAATATTTGAGATTATATTTTTAAATTTTGTTGATTTGAGATTTTTCTTTTCCTTTTTTTTTTTTTGGGGGGGGGGGGGGGGGGGGTGGCCTTCTACCACTTGGGAGCATTAAGCAATGGCATTAGTTGCTTATAATGTTGAGCTACCCCTGGTCATGAATGCCAAAAAAAACTTTTTATATATTTATTAAGCACTTGACCCTAGGGGTGTACGCGGTTCGGTCGGCTTAGTTTTTTTTTCAAATTTGCGCGGTTCGGTTGGCTTGGTTTTTTTTCAAATTTGTTACCGAACCAATAGGGGTCGGTTTTGTAATAATTAAAACCGATGCATACCGATTAGGGTCGATATTCCGACCTATAGTGGTGCGGTTTGGTCAGCTCGGTTTAATTGGTTTGGTCGGTTTGATTTGAAACATTAACAAAAAATTTGTTCACATAAAAAAAATCTGTTCAACAAATCTATTCACATCAAAAAAATCTATTCACTCACTAAATTGTTCTGAGACAACTATTAGTTTGGTCAATGGATAAACACTCAACACGTGTCCATTATTAACTAAAACAGGGAAAGATTCTGCTATGTGAGACGACATCGTTTGCATCAAGTGATTCAAGTCATTGTGGAAGGAGTAGCAAAACGGCGTCGTATACATTAAGATCAATAGCTCATCATTTACACAAAACGCTGTTGTATCTTGAGCTTCATTTAGTTGCAATTGAAGTGATGCTGTTTTGCACAGCTGTGCTTCTTTCTTATTTTCAACACAAGTGAAACAGTAAACACACCACTTCAATGAGATGGCATAACCAGAAAGGCAGAAACACAAAGTCACTAAAAGATAAACGAGTCAACACTCAACAACACTGTGGACCAATAACTAATCAAAACCCAACAAATCTTTTGCCTTTGCATTATATTCTCGGTTCTCTAAAGTCTGGCCCAGGACACAAAGATAACAAGAAAGTAGAAACACAAACGTGACAAACCCATATAGATGTAAGGCAAACATTCACATAGAAATGCAAACCCAGCAGCATGTACAGTTTGTACTACAAACAACCAAAAAAATAACAAGATACCTAAGAGGCCAAGACACATAGATGACTTACTGGTGACTATGGGTGCCTATCCGCGATGAGCCGGTGTGAGCTCAGATACGAGGCGATGAGGCGACAGTCCGGCGAGAGGCGAGAGCGAGAGAGAGAGAGAGTTAAGTCTTATGAGAGAGAAATAGAGTGTATTTATAGGGAGGCAAATCTGAAAACCTAGAACCAACGGTGCCGTTTTGTGTTTTTTTTTTTTTTAATAATAATACCCAATACAACGTCGTTTTAGAGGAAAAAATTAAAATCCATACTCAGTAAAACGACGCCGTATTCAAAAGTTGAAAAACTAATACACGATTTCGCATATATTGGTTCGGTTCGGCGCCTTTTCGGTGAGGGATTGCAGCTCCGACGACTGCACCGCACCGGCATCGGATGTCCCTTTGTGTTTGATCGCCAGCGTCGGTCCCGTCGATTGGTTGCAGAGGCGGTGCGGGACGGTCAGCGCCGATCAGGAAGGTCTGTTCTGGTTTCCTTTTGCATAGTCCTAGGAGTATCTACTAGACTACCACTCACTGGGGTAGTTTATTGTTTAGAAACACTCATAGCTTATCATTTTGCGAGTCCGAGGTTGTGGGTTCTAGTAATAGGAAGCCCCACTATTATATGGGTGGTCTCACGCCATTTATGAATAAAGTTTAAGTAAGCCTGAAGCAGTGGCCACACTTGCGAACTTCCTTTATGAATAAAGACTCGTAGAATACATCATGCAATTACTCATAACATGTGAGACCATGTATTTAAAGAAGTAACTAGATATAGTGGCCCTATAAGATAATTTTTTCCATAGAGCACCGAAATTATGTATGGATATATATTTTGGGTGATGGAAAGCATAAATAGAAAGTAAAAAAGTATTAGTACAAAATAGAGAATAGAAAAAGAATGATTTAACCCAGCAACCCTTACAACCCAAAAAAAAAAAAAAAATTTAAAGGAAGAATGTTAAAGGTATTATAAGTTTTATTACATGAAACTTGGACATATATTTGAGTTCTTTTTTTTTTAGGGAATTACAAATGAGATTGAGATTATAATATGATCTTCTGGACTAATTATTGGAATGAAATATTTCTATACCAATATATTTTTATATTGTTTCAAGATTATTGCTATATATATATTATTAATGTTATTATTATGGCGAAAAGCACATTTTAGTCCCTACATTTTAAGGGTATTTCCGTTTTGGTCCCTAAGTTTTATTTTTACCGCTTTTAGTCCCTATTCTGAAAAACAGGTTCTATTTTAGTCCCTGCCGTTACATCATAAACGGATTTGGCTGATGTGGCAAACGGCAGAATTACAAAATATTAAAAATATTTTATTTTATTTTAAAATAAAATAAAATTTTAGTTATCAATAATTTTAAAATAAAAATATTAAAAATTTTAATTAAAAATATTTGTTCTTGATTGCCCAGAAATTTAAAATTTCCTCCCCTTTTATTTCATTTTCTTAGCATCCAAACAAGCAAAAATATATACAAAATCATACTGAAACTCAGATACTCTGACACAATCAACAAAAATTCCAAAAAGCCTTCCGACGCATCCTCTCTCCTTCTCTGCACCTTCCTCTCCTCTTCTTTTTCCTTTGTCCACTTCCTCTTATTTCCTCTCTCTTTCTTTCTCAATCTCACACCTCACCTTTCCCTTCTCTCTCTCTCTCTCTCCGGATGAACTCCTAAGCTCAACAGCAAACTCCCTAGGGTTTCCAATTTCTCTTCCAATTCAACCGTGGCGTCACAAATCGAACAAGGTACTCTCTCTCTCTCTATCTCTCTCTCTTCAATGATTTAAAGAAAATTGTTAGGTATTGTATTTTGACTTTGTAGTTGTTAATTTTTGTTCAATAGGAGCAAGAGATGAGAGAGACTTAGAGCGGGGACTGACGATGATGACGATGACTCCAACGCCATTATCGACTCAAAACCCTCTCGCTGAGACTTCGCCGTCTCCGTCTTCGTCTCCGTCTCCATCGACGACGGCCACGGCTCCGGCGTTAGTTCTATCCAACTCCGGCAAGCGGATCGATCAAGCTGAGAAGAAGTACGTGAAGCAGGTGACTGGCCAGCACAATGACACAGAGCTCCACTTGGCGGCACAGCGCAGCGATCTGGCCGCCGTGAGGCAGTTACTCGAAGATATCGTTTCGCAGATGATGGGGATTTGAGCGGCGAGGAACTTAATGCCGAAGTCGCGGAGGTCCTGGCTGCGGTTGTGAATGAAGTGAATGAGTTGGAGAGACGGTGCTGTTTACGGCGGCGGATAAAGGGTACCTTGATATTTTGAAGGAATTGTTGATGTATTCCAGCACAGAAACTCTTACGAAGAAGAACCATGTTGTGGGGTTGATGGGTTATGGGTTTCAGAAAGAAAAAAGAAAAAGAAACACTGATTTGTGTTATGGGTTTTGTGCATTGAAGGGAATTGACGATTTGGGTTGGATTTGTTGATTGTATCAGAGTATCTGAGTCTGAGCATGGTTTTGTATATATTTTTGCTTGTTTGGATGCTAAGAAAATAAAAGAAAAGAAAAGAAAATCTTAAATTTCTGGGCAATCATGTTCTTGGGGGAAGAACATGAAGAACAAATATTGTTATTAAAATTTTTAATATTTTTATTTTAAAATTATTGATAACTAAAATTTTATTTTATTTTAAAATAAAATAAAATATTTTTAATATTTTTTAATTCTACCGTTTGCCACATCAGCCAAATCCGTTTATGATGTAACGGCAGGGACTAAAATGGAACCCATTTTTCAGAATAGGGACTAAAAGCGGTAAAAATAAAACTTAGGGACCAAAACGGAAATACCCCTAAAATGTAGGGACTAAAATGTGCTTTTCGCCTATTATTATTATTATTAAGCTTTTTTTTTTTTTTTGAGAAACTTATTATTGTTAAGCTAAATGTGAGAGAAATGTATGTGAAAGTAATCAAGTAGTTTATTACTTCCTTCTAAATTATAATAAAAAAAGAGGGAAGAATACTTTATTATGGGGTCAACTACTCCCTCACTTAACAAACAACAATTAGGAGGGATTTCAGCTAGGCGCTAGCTAAAGCCTTCCTTTGTTACTCTATTCCTTTTATATAGTATTTTTTAAGTAAATAACACGTATGCAATGGATTTTGATTATACTATCTCAACCTATAAGTATTATTTGAGTTAGTGTAACGTTTTATATGTTACTATTATTATTGCTGTTTAATAATCTTTACTTGTATAGTTGTGATTGTTGCATGTGTATTGGTTTTTCTTTTCACCTTTCCTAAAATGGTATTGGATGAGTTTTACACTAGCTAATGAAGGTTATAATTTGTAACAGAATAAAGAGAAGCAGATAAAGGAGACTGGTGGTTTAAGTCCAACAAAATCATCTACCTTGGGAACTGGAAACAACACCTTCGATTTATTAGTTAGCATTTCTTCACAGTAAGGTTTCAAATCATCTACAGTATAAAATTATGGTATTTTTTGTACTCCATTTAAGCCATTAAAACTTAAATTAGCAGAATGAATACAGTGGGTCACAAATCACAACCCACAACACAAATTTGGAGTAGGACCATGTATAATCATAAGCTCTACTGCTAGGGCATTATTTTGGAATCTCGAGGAATATTAGTTGTCCTATTATTGACTGAAAAATTTTCTTCTTTATCATTTTTTGATGAATATATAGTTGTCTTCTTCTTTATCATATATCGCCATGATCCCTGAAATTACATCTCCCACACTAGGTTTGGCATTTTGCAGTTGCACATGCAAGAGGCCTCAAGTAGTGGAAATATATTGATTTTTATATCTATGCAGACAATAATGTATAGTATCGTAGACAGAGCTTTCCTCATGCAATTGTAAATATTGCAACAGTCATATCATGCACCTGCATGTCCTGAAAAAACGTTTTTTTTTTACTCATGAAAAAAGTTCCAGCTCAATGATCTGAAAAATAGGACAACTGAATTGTTTGACGCCATATAACTAGAACTAATTTTGGCTCAGTCCTCATAAACTTTATCTTTTGATATGATAAAGAGCTATGGACAAAACAAAACCTTTATTTGCGTTTTGATTCCAGCTTTAACATACGAGGTCAAAAGCTGAACCCTTAATCATGAGCCTGGACCTGGAGGGCATGTGGTTACACCCAGTAAATAAAAATTAGTCTCATTTCTTAACTGATCAGCCAAAATTCATTATTTATTGAAATGCAGAACACAAGAGTGACAAAGTCTCAGTGTTGTTAGTCCCATGGCTTCCAGCCTTCCATTTCTTCAATAGCCATACACTCTTTGGCAAAAGCAGGGCTAGCAAAATTTAAATCAGAATTAAAAAAATAATAATAATTACAGAAAAAAAGAGAGCTGGCCTTTTTGCATTGTCTTGACCTGGTTGCAACGCAAACTTCCTATTCTTGATCATCAGTCTAATCGTTACTGACAACAACTAGCTTCTCCACAACCCTAGTTTGAAATCATTTAAAACTATACTTTTGGGTAAATCATGTTTTTATATGTTATTTATCTTGTAGTTTTTTTTTTCCGGGCTTAACGAAGAGAAAAAAGAGTGCATATATTAAGCTTAAATTTGAATCCAAGAAATTACAGTTTACACTTCACACCAGCAAAATAAAGACCAAAGGAGACTTGAAAACCCAAATACAAAAAGGTTTGATTCTTTTTTATTAAAACTAAAAGGCAAGAGTAGAGAAATTGCTTGTGAATGTTAAGGACCAAAGAAGGACAGAGTCCTGAGGAGGAAGAAGAATATGGCAAAAATGGTTGTAAAGAGTTTAACAATATTAAAGTCAAAAGAGGAAGTACGGAAGCAGTCAAGTAGCGGAGGAAACTTCCAGGAAATTTCGTAGCCAAAAGAAAGAAAACTACTGGATGCTTTTCTAGTTACAAGAATTCCAAGAATGCCGCAATGGACACTTTTTATTTTTTTATTTTTTTTATTCAGCGCTTGACCCCATAATAAAGTAAAAAACTACTTGATTACTTTCACATGCATTTCTCTCACATTTAGCTTAATAATTATAATAATCTTCTAAAAAAAAAGCTTAATAATAATAATACAATAATAACATTAATCATATATATAGCAAGAATCCTAAAACAATACACATATATACTGATATTGAAATATTTCGCTCGAATAATCAGTCCAAAAATAAGCTCAAACAATAACACAAAATCAACCTCAAAAAAAATTTTTTTTTTAAGATCTAGTTTATCATATTATAATCTCAATCTCATCCGTAATTCCCACAAAAAAAAAAAAGAAAAAAAAAAAAAGACACTCAACTACATGTTTGAGTCAAAGAGTTAAGAGAAAGTGTATGAGTTAAAGAGAGACATAGCACCATTGTTGTTCTAGAGTTTGGAAGCGGTGGTAACAACAACAACAAATCCTAAAGTTCAGTGTTTGAAGAAATTACAAAATCCTAATGAGATCAATCCTCCTAGTACGTACTAGTACTACTACAATGTAATTAGTATTCCTTCTCTAGCAATTTCTTTGCATTTTTGCGATTTTGAAGGTTTTCTCGTGCACTCATCCATACATCCATTTTTGTTCAATAATTCCATTCTTTTATTGAAAATACACTTCTTATTTCAATATTATAATTAAAGTTTGGTTCTTTTTGTAGGGTTACTGTCTCTGTTCTTGATGGGTTATGGAAATTTATCTCAAAGTAGTAGCACAGGATAAGTGTAGCTTAATTGTTTGATAAAGTTCCCTAAAGAAGTATGGAACCAAAAATTCATATATGTTTAGGTTAATCTATAGCTACAATGGTAGAGTTTAGACTCCAATAAGGTTTTTTAAGCATTGAGGTTTGAGTATACCTCTCCCTCCCATCACTCTAAATCTTGACTCCATCCTTAGTGGGAGGAAATTATTTATCCAACAATTTACCACCTCCCTTCACTACCAAAGCTAAATCTTTACACTAAAGAAAAAAACATTATAAGGATAAATAAGTATAATTTTTGTATGGGGTTGAATTATATTTTCTAGTGCTTTAGGAAAAACATGAACAATCTTCGAAATCCTTTCATGACCTCCGTCGGATCATCCTGATTTTAACATTATTTCCCCTAAACATGTGTGATCAGTCCCAAGTCCAAGACCTAGCTAGGTAATGATTCTCTTTGCTAATATTTTGAAAGGTAATTGAGAGCCAACCCTGGATCAAACTCCAAAGAATTGAAAAAACAGAGAAAAGTTCTTAATCAGGGGCGGTAATAACTTCTAGCAGTTACAACCGTCTGGTAGGTAGGTCTGACAGGTACACCAATTCTTGTGGTATCCAATTTAGTTAATCAACTTTATAACGTGTTCTTAATATTTTAGACTTTTAAGAGTTTATACTAAATTAAGACAAGTGTCTGGAATGGATCTGGGAAAATGCTTTTCGTTTCTTTTCCTGATTCGTGTTTGTCTCACATTAATTAAAACCCCATTTTGGTTATAAAAATTAAAGTTATAGGTCATTTGGGTAGTGCATAAGGTAGGTGTGTCCAGGCCGGTCCAGATTGTCTCTCGTTCATTTGTTACCTTAAAGACATAGATAAAATCTAGTATTCTAGATCAGAAATCCAGAATAAAGATAAAAAAAAAACAAAAAAAAACATTGCTTTTGGTATATATGTTAGATGACACTTTCGACACATGGCACATGAAACTTAGTTTAATGAGGTTGTGGGTATACCAAAGCACTTTGGTTTTATACAGCATTTTGGTAACTAGCTACTCGAGAAATGGGATCAGAGAATTTCAATTCTCAATATTCAATTATTCACCCCCCTCGGTTGCTTATAGATTTTCAAGAAAAAGCCTGAAAGGTTCACTTGGGTTTGACACCTTAAAGGTTCCCATTATAAATTTTAATTACTCTATAAGTAAAAAATTAAAAAAAACGTAATTGATTGTGATTTTTTTAAAGAAGTGATTGATAGAATATAAAATAAAACAACAAAAAGTGAAATAACCTATTTTTATTTGGAAAATGTTAACGAATGCATTATTTTTCATACTCCATCAATATGCATTATGCACAATCCAACACACTTAATTACATAAATAAGTTTTATTAAAATTTAAGATGAATAAAACATCAATGGGATAATATTTGTTACAAACACTATTATATAATTTTTTTTGAGACCGATGTTCAACTCAAAATTTCAGTTAAAAAAAAAAACTGCATAACATGTGTAACAAACCTTTATCATGAAAGAGTCTGGTTAATGGATGCCCTTGGCTTTAGGGCATATATTAAAACTAAGGACATACATTAATTATCTATTTTAAAAAGTTTTTATAAAGAATTGAAAAAATTATCAAAATAGTTATCATTTTTTCTTTTTTCTATAAAAAGATTCATAAAATGATATACTAATATATGTTCTAAAGATACGAATTAGTAAAACCAATCATTAAAATTTAAAACAATCGGAGGTATGCAGGAGGACTAAATTGACTAGATAGAAGGAATTGTGCTCATTTAGTATGTGAAGTCAAATCTCAACACGTCCCAAGACCTTAGAATAGATGGCTCTTCATGCATTGGTGCAAAACAAAGCCCCCACTACTAAGTACTAACGGTAAGTCTAGGAATTTTTTTCCACAATTATCATCATGACTTATTATGATTTTTTGACCAATGTTTTCAATGCTATCTCCTTGTGATTGAAAAATCTCTTACCAATATGCAAATTGGAAAGGTAGTCTCCAGTTCCATCTTGAAAAAAGTTCAGGTAATTCAAGTATGTTTCTGTTGTAGTAATTTTTGGGATTTTTTTTTTATTTTTTAAGATTCGTTGTAAAGTTATAGCATTGAACTATAATTAATTTTGTAACTAAATATTATTCTAATAAAAAAATTTAGTTAAATTTCTACGGCTGTGGAAGAAAAGCAATGGATATGATTTGATTTAAAAAGTTGCGAAGGTATGTCAAATGAGAGATAGGGTCTGTTTAGATATTGTTTATTGTAAAAAATTGAAAACTGAAAACACTGTAGTAAAATAATTTTTAAATATATAAATAATTCCGTAAGACCCAGTTTTAACTTAACTTTTACATTTTTCCATACTTACAAATCTTATAAACAGCACACAAAACCCACACAATTTTTTTCCCTTTTCAGGCAATTCAAACTCAACCATAGTCAGATTGGAATTAGAGTGGAAGAGATAAACACGTGGGATAGACTTTTGCAAATAATAAAGAGGAAGGTTCGTGGAAGGTGCATGATTTATAAACCCCATTACATACGTGCTTATTTACAAAAATACCAAATTTGCTTTCCCCTTTTTTTTTATAAGTCACAACAAATCAAATCGCTTTTAAAAAGTTTCTTTTAAAGTTTAAACTTTTAAGTTTAAACTGTGCATTAGATTAACTATTTGAATATTTAAGCTCGTTATTATTATAGTTATTAGTACAATAGCACTAATTCTCAGCCCAAAAAAAAGAGTACAATAGCACAAATAATATATATTTGTGCTCATCTTGAAATGGTAATAGGTAAATACTAAAATATTCGGTTTTAATAAACAAAATTGAAATAATATTTAGAACGTTGGTTTCAGTTAGTTCAATTGATAAAGTTTAATATTACTACTAAAAACAAACTAATTTATATCTAATTTTGATGGTAAATAGTAGTCGTTATGGAATGAAGGTCATAGGTCCAAATGTTATTATGTCTATAATCATATATATGACATGATAAAGAACAATTATTGTAAAGTGGTCTTCATTAGTTCAATCCTATTGTATTTATATATATATTTTTTAATTAAATTGCAAATTTTGGCTTTCAACTGTGAAACTTTATCCCCCCCCCCCCCCCCCCCCTCAAAAAAACACTTTGAAACTTTATTTTAAATCATCTTTATATATTAAAATATTTTTAAAAAGGTCTTTTACGGTCAATTGTTAGATTCAGAATGTTGATATAGCAATAACTGATTACCAAAAACCGTTTTTGGTACAACCCTAAGTAGTTAGACTAGACCTAACTAGGTAGCTAGGGGCATGCATTCACCCACTAATCTTATAAAATCGATCTATTCTAATTTTTTTTTTAGAGAGTTTCAACTTATGGCGTCCGCTCTTAATAATAGTTCTTTATCATCAGACCAAGGTACTAATAAGTTTTTGGTGTAGGCGGGGATTGAACCCCTAGCTACCTAGTTAGGTCTAGTCTAACTACTTAGGGTTGTACCAAAAACCGTTTTGACCTCACAATCACATCTAAACCGACCATGAAATGTGGTCACTATGTCACTGACCACGGTGGAGTGCAAAAACCAAATGCGGTGCAGTTTGCGAATTTTCATTTTTTAAAAAAACACATTGCACCAAACCTATTAATATATACATTTATATTTTACATTTAATTTAATATATTAAATGAATATCTAACATATATTTACTCTATACTACTATTTAAAAGACTTTCCTTGTCTGGGATGGACTTTTTAGTAGTTTAAAAATACCTCTACATCCTAAGTTTAAGCAAAAACAAAATTGAAGGACAATCTAGTAAAAATATATATTTAACTCTTACCTAAAAATATTACCTACAAAATAATAGGATCACTCTTCCGTTAATTTTCAAATTTAAGTATTAGATATTTAAATTGCTCCAACTCACTATATTCATTTAATCACTGATGTAGGGGCTCAAAATGTAATGGACCCCAAACAATAAAATTTGTAGAGAAATGGGTAGGAAGGACTAAGCATATAACGGGCAATCGACGAATTTTGGGGCGGATCCCCCTATACGAACTGGACTTAGAGGTTTAGGTAAGAAAGATCCTCCTTCGTTGTCATTTTGGCCAGGTGTTTGTAAAGCTTATTGATCCTCGGCTCTGGCCGAGGATCTCTTCTTTTTTCCCAGAGGATCCCCCCCTCCCTTTTTCCTTTAGAATCTTACTAGTTATATAGTCTTATTTTCGTTGATCTTGACCATCCACTTGTCAATTATCTGATCGTCGTGTACAGGAGTTTATCACATCATCTGTATTTTACAGGCTTTATGTTAGGTCAAAGCCGCCTTCGCAGGCTTTATACTAGTTGAAGTGACTGATGCCTTAGGGTTTTCAGGTCACCTCACCATTAAAGTGGTTAGAATGTTGGTGAGATATATTCAACTGAGATAGGATATTTTCCCTTTAGTGAAGTCGGTGTGCCTGAGGACAGATCATCCTCGGCGCGGGCCTTGGACGTCCTGGGTTCTCTCCCAGTTGTCCTCGGCCTCAGCTTTATCCTCGGCGCGGGCCTTGGGCCCTATGTAGTGGGCCGAATGTGATTTAGCGTAATAGGGCCTACTGTAATTGTAGGGCCCCACAATAGCCCCTTAAAATTCTGCTGCACGTCCTCTTGGGCGGGGAGGAGGATTTTGATCCCTTCGGCACGTTTTCTCGGCTGGTTGGGTTTTATCTTATCGTCAGTGTTTATTGCGATTTCAGCCGTCTATGCAGCTTTCTTTTTGCGCAGAGTGTCGCCCGAGGATGGTTGGGCTTGGGTTGTTTGTACTATAGTACTCAATTTCCCATGGTTTTTTGTCTCTGATAGGACTCGTTTATTCGGCACCTGAAAGGGAATTGGCTTTGCCTCAGTTTTTATCTCATGACCCGTACAAGAGCCCTGGTTTCGATCAACGTTTGCATGGCTTCATAATGACTGATTCCTATAGAGGTTTAGGTCTGAAGTTTGTACCAGACCTCGATTTTTCTTAGCGTTTATTTTTTACAGGGAGATTTTCTTCCTGCTGACCTGAGGTCTTTGACCATGCAATGCTTTAAGCTTTACTTAGTGCTCGGTTTTCTCATTTTATGCTCGGTTTTCCCTGAGGCTTGGGTCCGAGGACCATACAATGCCTTGGTTTTGCTTATCGTTTAGCTTTCATGATGACATGTTTTTCTTGCTGGAAGTATCGAGTTTCTCGATCTCATTTAGCTATCTGAAGTATCTGGTTTCCCCATGAGGCTTGGGTCCGAGGACCATGCAATGCCTTGGTTCTGTCCAGTACCTAGTTTTCTCTTTTAATAATCATCTGAAGTATCTGGTTTCCCCATGAGGCTTGGGTCCGAGGACCATGCAATGCCTTGGTTCTGTCCAGTACTTAGTTTTCTCTTTTAATAATCATCTGAAGTATCTGATTTCCCCATGAGGCTTGGGTCCGAGGACCATGCAATGCCTTGGTTCTGTCCAGTACCTAGTTTTCTCTTTTAATAATCATCTGAAGTATCTGGTTTCCCCATGAGGCTTGGGTCCGAGGACCATGCAATGCCTTGGTTCTGTCCAGTACCTAGTTTTCTCTTTTAATAATCATCTGAAGTATCTGGTTTCCCCATGAGGCTTGGGTCCGAGGACCATGCAATGCCTTGGTTCTGTCCAGTACCTAGTTTTCTCTTTTAATAATCATCTGAAGTATCTGGTTTCCCCATGAGGCTTGGGTCCGAGGACTATGCAATGCCTTGGTTATGTCCAGTACCTAGTTTTATCTTTTAATAATCATCTGAAGTATCTGGTAATGCCTTGGTTATGTCCAGTACCTAGTTTTATCTTTTAATAATCATCTGAAGTATCTGGTTTCCCCATGAAGCTTGGGTCCGAGGACCATGCAATGCCTTGGTTCTGTCCAGTACCTAGTTTTCTCTTTTAATAATCATCTGAAGTATCTGGTTTCCCCATGAGGCTTGGGTCCGAGGACCATGCAATGCCTTGGTTCTGTCCAGTACCTAGTTTTCTCTTTTAATAATCATCTGAAGCATCTGGTTTCCCCATGAAGCTTGGGTCCGAGGACCATGCAATGCCTTGGTTCTGTCCAGTACCTAGTTTTCTCTTTTAATAATCATCTGAAGTATCTGGTTTCCCCATAAGGCTTGGGTCCGAGGACCATGCAATGCCTTGGTTCTGTCCAGTACCTAGTTTTCTCTTTTAATAATCATCTGAAGTATCTGGTTTCCTCATGAGGCTTGGGTCCGAGGACCATGCAATGCCTTGGTTCTGTCCAGTACCTAGTTTTCTCTTTTAATAATCATCTGAAGTATCTGGTTTCCCCATGAGGCTTGGGTCCGAGGACCATGCAATGCCTTGGTTCTGTCCAGTACCTAGTTTTCTCTTTTAATAATCATCTGAAGTATCTGGTTTCCCCATGAGGCTTGAGTCCGAGGACCATGCAATGCCTTGGTTCTGTCCAGTACCTAGTTTTCTCTTTTAATAATCATCTGAAGTATCTGGTTTCCCCATGAGGCTTGGGTCCGAGGACCATGCAATGCCTTGGTTCTGTCCAGTACCTAGTTTTCTCATTTGATCATTTATTTTATCTATTTATCCGTAGCCGTTTTAATTCTTGCCGCGTTTTACAATAAGCATTAAATAATTACAGTTTTCAAGCAGGAAATAATTGTAGTAAATGCTGGAGTTGGTGGAGGATAAGACCTTGCCGTGTTTTACCTCTTCGTTTGGTGGAATTCTTCAGATAACGAGGCGTCTTTTGGGTTGTCCAGGTAAGGCATTCTGACGTTTCAGTGTCTTCTCGTTTAGTGAGGTGTCTCCTCATTAATGCTGGCCATGGATCTACGAGGATCTAACGGTTGGCAAGCCCCTTGGAAGTTGGGGCGGCATCATTGCCTCCGAAAATCTCTCCCTGGGATTTATGGCAGATTGGCACTCATAAATATCCTACCATCTATATAAGACGCTTCCAGGGCAACCTTCTCCTTCACCCTTGACAAAAGTCCATATCAAATTTCTCCCACAAACATCTCCCAAAAAGGCTCCGCCAAACATAGCCGCCTGAGTCCCTTCGAATGAGTGGGCCCTTAAAAAGGGCAATCCTGGGGATGCACAGCCCCTATCAGGAGCCGAGGATGGCATTCCGACCCTGGCCGCTACGCTGGGATGGGTATCTGGGAGATCCGAAGATTCTCCTTCTTTTCAACCTAACCAGAAGAGGAGCCCTCCTCGCCGTCAGGAGGAGGATCCAGGAAGAACGTAACCACCTTCCCTTGGGTACGGGTCATTGACCCCCCCAGTCGGCTGCAGTGGGGGTGGGAGGGAAATCAGGCGGAACCCAGAAGTGGGGCCGTCCTGTGCCGCGACCCCTTCCACCTCCTCTGTAGCTCTTCTTCCCTCTAATCCGTCTTCTCTCTTCTCTTTTTGCTCCTCAACGAGCCTTCCTCTTTTCTTTTTCTCTTCTCTTGCTTATCATCCAGCCTTCTTTTCTATCTTCTGTTCCTCTTCTGTTCCTCTGCCAACTTTCTTTCTTTCTTTTCCTCCTTTCTTCCTTCACTTCTTTTCCACCTTTTGTTCTTCTGCCAACTTTGCTTTCTTCCCTTTGTTCTTCATCTCTTCTTCTACTCTCCTTTTCTATCTTTTCTTCTTCTGCCATTATTGTCCAGCATTCGCCTTTTGTTCTTCTGCCAGCTTTATCAAGCGTCTGCCAGCTTCGTCAAGCGTCTGCCTTTTGTAGTTAGCTTTAGGATAAGCCCCCTGGGCATTACTTGTAAAAGATGTAATCTTTTTTCATATATGAATAAAAGAAGTAGACTTATTTCATGTATTGTATATATATATATATATATATTTTTTTTTTTTTTTCTACTTGTTTCTTGTTGTTGTAGACTGCCGAATGAATATTGTTGCTAATAACTGTATGGATCTGCATCTTTTCTCGATTGATTTGTCGTTTCGTTTTCTTTACGTCGTGCCGCTAACGCACAAGTTCTTCCCACAGACGGCGCCAATTGTAGGGGCTCAAAATGTAATGGACCCCAAACAATAAAATTTGTAGAGAAATAGGTAGAAAGGACTAGGCATATAACGGGCAATCGACGAATTTTGGGGCGGATCCCCCTATACGAACTGGACTTAGAGGTTTAGGTAAGAAAGATCCTCCTTCGTTGTCATTTTGGCCAGGTGTTTGTAAAGCTTATTGATCCTCGGCTCTGGCCGAGGATCTCTTCTTTTTTCCCAGAGGATCCCCCCCTCCCTTTTTCCTTTAGAATCTTACTAGTTATATAGTCTTATTTTCGTTGATCTTGACCATCCACTTGTCAATTATCTGATCGTCGTGTACAGGAGTTTGTCACATCATCTGTATTTTACAGGCTTTATGTTAGGTCAAAGCCGCCTTCGCAGGCTTTATACTAGTTGAAGTGACTGATGCCTTAGGGTTTTCAGGTCACCTCACCATTAAAGTGGTCAGAATATTGGTGAGATATATTCAACTGAGATAGGATATTTTCCCTTTAGTGAAGTCGGTGTGCCTGAGGACAGATCATCCTCGGCGCGGGCCTTGGACGTCCTGGGTTCTCTCCCAGTTGTCCTCGGCCTCAGCTTTATCCTCGGCGCGGGCCTTGGGCCCTATGTAGTGGGCCGAATGTGATTTAGCGTAGTAGGGCCTACTGTAATTGTAGGGCCCCACAACTGACATTTTCACTTTTCTTTCTTCTTTTTTCTTTTTTTGGGAATTTTGCCGTTTCCTTTTATTCCCCTAATCTCACGTTTGGTTCCCCCCTCCCCAAAAAAAAAAATCTCTTTTTTTTTTTTTTTTAATTTCTATCCTTCACTCATGGCAAGTGCTCTGGGGATTTCTCATCCCCCTTTCCTTTTTTTTTTTTGATAATTGATATTGCATTAAAATACAATTGCTTTTGTTTAACAAAAAAAAAAATATATACAATTGCTTAATTTAGATATGAAGCTAATCCGTGTTGCATTTTGGTTTTTCAAGTATCATAAATGCGTTTGTGTTAAAATAGAAGCACCAACATGAGAGAGAGAAAAAGAAAATAGTCCTATAGGTAAAAAATTCTAGCTTGAACTTTTATTAAATTTCTTTTCAAAAATGATGCATTTTTTTCAATTTGGCTCAAGAAATACTTACTATTTTCTTTAATACATAAACAATTTGACACCAAACCCAAAAAAAGAAAAAAAAATAGTCTCATCACACACGCTTAGCGTGTGTGATAAGGCTAGTATTTATTATTATATTTATTTATTTAACAGATATATAATATAACTCTTTCATATATGTGAAAATTAATCAAGTGAGGTGTGATAAGAGTTTTGGACAAATTACAATACGGTGCTAAATATAACCAAAACTGGACTAGATCGCACCAAGAATAGGGGTGGCAAAATCTAACATAATCTGTGAACTCGACACCACCCACTTGTTTATAAACATGTCGTAGGTTGAAACTAAACAGATTCGAGTTATATTCGGGTTAATATGGCTGACCAGTTTAATAAATAGATCATGTTCGTGTTCAACATATAAGCCGTTTGACCCAATTATCTTATAAGAATTTTTTGATATGGAACTTTGACATATTATTGAATTTGGTGATGCGGGGGTTGAAACATTTTGGAATAGTAATTTTATTTTGATCGAAGGAAATAATAATAATTATTACTAGATTTATGGTTGTAACTGAATGTTTATGATTAAAATAGCCAAATACCACGTTTTGGCAAAATTTGTGGCAAATTAGCACTGTTTCGAAAATATTTAGTAATGTACCACTTTTTAAGTACTCGAGTTTCACAAAATTGAGTTCTAAATAGTACTCAAGTTCAGTGAACTCAATTTCCTAAGTGAGTGGCTAGTGTGACACTGTTGACTTGGAATTTGAGAAATTAAAAAAGTAATATGGTACTCGATATTACAAAAATCGAATACTTCTTTATAGTACTCGAGCTTACCAAAGTCGAGTACATTATTTTTCTTTTTCTTTTTTTCTTTTTTTTTTTTTACTTTTTATTTTGTACAAAACTCCTACTTATTTCATCTTCAACTACTTCTGATCGTTGTGCCCACCAAATGCCCGAATGGCCTTTCCTTTTATATCTTCACATTTTTCTTCTTTTCTTCCTTCCACACTCTTCGAGCCTGTTTAGTTGGAGGAGTGGAAAAGTGAGAGGATGGAAAATTAGTGGGAGGATAGAAAATATTTAGTTTCCCCTCATATATGTTTGGTTGGAGGAATGGAAAAGTGGCTGGGTGAAAAACTCTTTTGTTTTGTTGAAAAAAAAAAAAAAGTGGGAGGATATTAAATGTAATTTATATAAATTGACTATTATATCCTTATTAAATAATAGGTAAGAAATAGATTTATTTGTACTCATTAAATAATATAAAATTTACCAATAATTATATTTTTCAATCAGAAGTGTTATGTCCACAACATTTTTCGCAATGCTTTCACAACAAAATTTATGTGAAAAGTTGTTATTAGTTCTAATTTGAACCCATCACTGAAATTATTTTTTTACTCACTAATATTAACTAATAACAATCTGTTACTTCAAATTTATTGTGAAAATATTGTGGTAACATTTCTCAATTATGATTTTTTATTCATTATATTATTTCTTCTTTCTTAGCCTTCATTTCATCCATACGTTTTTCTTTTCTTTTCTTTTCTTTTTTTCTTTTTTTTTTCTTCTTTTTCTCCTCCACACATGTTATCCTTATCTCTATCCCCCTTCTTTTATTTTCTTTTTCTTCCTCGTTCAAGAACGTTCCAGCACTCATTCTCTAGCACTCTTTTTTTTTTACTTAATTCCAGAACAGGGTATTTGTGTAAAAGTGCTGTGAGAGCACTTTTCTCTCCAACATTTTCCTCCCTATTTGGAGAAATTATAGTCCTCTGATGGACCACGTCACTTGTCCACCATTCCACTAAAAAACTTCCACTTATTTAAAAATGCTGAGTGAATAATTAATTTCCGTTTAAAAAAAATTTCTAACTAACAACTTTAAACAAGTGGAAGTCACTTTTCTCTTCAGCATTTTCCTCTCGATTTGGAGAAATTATAGAGTCCTCTGGTAGACCACGTCACTTGTCCACCATTCTACTAAAAAACTTCAACTTATTTAAAAATACTGAGTCAATAATTAATTTTCGTTTAAAAAAATTTTCTAACTAACAACTTTAAACAAGTGAAAGTTTTTTAGTGGAATGGTGGACTATATCACTTGTCCACTATGTGGATTTTATAATTTCTCCCCGATTTAGGAGGATGAATTTTGTGGGCCTGGGATAGAAAATTTTCTCCCAAATTTTCCTTTCTCCCCATTTTTCTTCTTTTGCCAAACAATAAAAAATACTATTTTTCACTCTATTTTTCTCGAGTTCAAACCTTCTATCCCACTTTTCTTGCTCCACTATGTACTCCACAAATAAAAACATGTCACATGTCCATCTAATTTATTAAATGCTAAATTTATGCCTTCTATTATTCCAATTTCCTAAAATAAATAAATAAATAACTCATCATATTTAGGTAATTGAAATAATAAAATGCATAAATTTAGCATTTAATAAATAAGATGGACATGTGGCATATTTTTATTTGTGGAGTATATAGTGGAGAAAAAAGAGTTGGACAGAAAATTTAGACTCATTTTTCTCCACATATTTTCCATTTTCCCTAAATTCACTCCAATCAAACACAGTGTTCACGTCAAGTCACAATCCTTTCCTTTTATTTCTTTACCTATTTCTTCTCTTTTTCCTTCCACTCTTCACGTCAAGTCACAATAAATGCAAGCCAACTTTTCTTGACTTTTGTACATAAAATTGACTTCAATTCTTCTCATTGGAAAGCTTCTTCTCCAGCAAGTTCAATCTGCTTTGCTGACTTCTTGCCAATTTTTGAACAAGCTCATTTAATGAGCTAAAGATAAATTGAGGGTTTGGATACAGTGTTAAGTTGCGTTGCGTTTTCTGCATTGCGGTTTCTCCCCTTTTTTTTTTTTTTTTTGTTGGCCGGATTTCTTGACTTTTTAGAGACAAAAATTACTGTTCATGAACAATGTGTGCACTGTTTATGCACTGTTCATGAGACAAAAAAAATACTATTCACGCACTGTTCGGTACTGTTCACTCACTGTTAATGGGACCCACAACCACTTTATTAAAAAAAAAATTAAAAATGGGTCCCGCGGTACTATTCACACATTTAAAAATTATTTTACCACAGTGTTTTCAACAACAATAAGCTATATCTAAACGGACCCAAAGTGTGTGCTGAACTGTGGTGCAGTGCACCCAACACAAACAGTCGAAGATAAAATAAGTAAAATTTTGTACGGAAAAAAAAAAAAAAAAAAAAAAAAAAAAGAAGATACTCGATTGTGTTAAGCTCGAGTACTATAAGAAGTACTCAATTTTTGTAGTATCGACTACTACATTAACTTTTTTAGTTACACAAATTTTAGATCAACAGTGTCACATTGGCGACTCATCTAGGAACTTGAGTACTATTTAGAACTTGATTTTATGAAATTTGAGTACTAAAAAAGTGGTATATTACTAAATATTTTCGAAACAGTGCTAGTTTATCACAAATTTTACCAAAACGTAGTATTTGGCTATTTTCGCTATTTATTACTTGATTTATGGTTCTATTTTAATTTTAGACACATTAAAATTGATAACAAATTATTCGGGTCAAGTATGACTTATTAATCAAACAAGTTATTTGAGTCAGTTATGATCTATTGATCAAACAAGTTATTAAATGAGTCATTTTTGTTGACCTTAACATGAGTTGCTAATTAAATAGATTAAACGTGTCGTATCATATTATCCATTTAATAAATTGATCATGTTAGAGTTAAAGAATCTTAACTTGCTTAGAAACGGGTCATATTCAGGAGGATCCATATAGCATGATATATTATTTAACAGATATATAAAATATCTCTTTCATATATGTGAAAATTAATCAAGTGAGGTGTGATAAGAGTTTTGGACAAATTACAATACGGTGCTAAATATAACCAAAACTGGACTAGATTGCACCAAGAATAAGGGTGGCAAAATCCAATACAATCTGCAAACTCGACACGACCTTCTTGTTTATAAACATGTCGTAGGTTAAAACTAAACAAAGTCGAGTTATATTCGGATTAATATGGCTGACCCGTTTAATAAATAGATCGTATTCATGTTCAACATATGACTTGTTTGACCTAATTAACTTATAAGAACTTTTTGATATGAAACTTTGACATATTATTGAATTTGGTGATACGGAGGTTGAAACATTTTGGAATAGTAATTTTATTTTGAATGAAGGAAATAATTATTATTATTACTAGATTTATGGTTGTAACTGAATGTTTATTACTTGATTTATGGTTCTATTTTAATTTTAGATACATGAAAATTGATAATAAATTATTTGGGTCAAGTATGACTTATTAATCAAACAAGTTATTTGAGTCAGTTATGATCTATTAATTAAACAGGTTATTAAATAAGTTATTTTTGTCTATTTTAACATAATCTACTAATTAAATAGATTAAGCATGTCGTGTCGGATTATCTGTTTAATTAACCGGTCATGTTAAAGTTGAAGTATCTTTACTCATTTACTAAACCACCACCACATTGAGATAAAGTTAAAAGTGGGTGTTAAAGAAAGTTTGAAAGATGACATAATAAAGACTTAAAACAGTGCAGATTGCAGAGTGTACGGTACTACTTTCCTTTATAAGTGGGCCCACAAGTCATATCCACGTCACGGACATATATAAATATATAAATAAACGCGTTGGAATTAGGATCAGTTCCGTGATATTCCTTTGAATAAAAATAATAACACAAATGAAAGGACACGGTTTCTACTCGGTCCCCCTTTTTAGGTAATGAAGCCTTCCCCAGTTCGCAGTTGGGTTCGTATCGGTCGTACGTACGACCCGTTACTTTCGTTTTCCTAATGCCTACTATTATTATTATTATTATTATTTCCACCTTTGCTAAAACTAACTAATCATTAATAATACTAGTTAATTTGTGATTTATTTTCTGAGTGATTTCGTGTTTTCACTAGTTCGAATATATTTTGGGGAAATAAAACTAATATCATGATGGCCTCTTTTTTAGAGCAGCACATTTTGCATTGGGAAAATTTTCATTTACTAGTTTAATATAAAATATTGCTTGTTTCTATTGACTTTGACTCGAGGGGCATCAGTTATTAAATTTGTTTGGGATGTAAAAAAGAAAAAGAAATAAGAAAATGTGTTAAGTATGAATTATTGTTAGGTTGAACTCATAAAAAAAAATAGTATGATTTGATAAAAAGACTAAAAATATTAGTACTAAAGCAATAAGTAGAACTCAAAAAGCAAAATTTATTGGCTCTAATGCTTATAAAAATAAAATTGGTAAAAAATTGGCATGAAGGAAAAAGATTTGATATAAAACAATTTATCAGCGGATGCTTTACAGTGTTCATTAAAACTACTTTAAATAAATAAATAAATAAAGAAAAAAGAAAAAGGAGGAAACGTGTGAAGAGAAAATGTGTAAATGTGAAGTGAGAAATTATTCCATACATTCAAATTATTCAATTAACTTTTTCTCATATGCATACATACATGTATACTCTACTTTTTTTGGATAATGATGTATACTCCATTCTAAGTCCTATATATAGATTCCACTTTTTTAAAGAAAAATCTATATATAGATTCCACTTTTTTAAAGAAAAATTTATTATACCATAGGTATTGAACAATTCCACAGCAAAAATAATTTACTCACCTAAAACACAATTGGAATTGAATATTTAGCTACACAGTCAATAATAAAGCTAAGTTGCCGCGTTGGACTAAACTTTCATTGGCAATAATAGAGTGATTATTTTTATTTTTTTTAGAAAAGCTTAAATCCTCCAACTTACAAAAAAGAAAAATATAAAAAAAAAAAATTTGGGTTGAGAATAGAAAAGTATTGCAGTAATTAGAATCAAAGGTCATTGATGATATTATGAGGTGTTTCAATCAATAAATGTAATCATCCCTGACGTGGTGCATATGCACCGCACTAACATAAATGCTACAACCCTTCAACACCAAACCCAATTTTATCTCATAATTGGGCCACGTGAATGACACCCTATTCTCTGCAACTAAATTAGCAATATTAGATGTACTTACACATACGGTAGATTGAGATTCTTTATAGATGTCATATATAGGGGAGAGCTCATTTGCAAGACCCATGATGGCCTACCAGTCCTAAATTGTACCATGAGAGCTATATATATAAGATTAAAAATATTTTTTGATAATTAAATAATATTTACTGTTACAATATATCATGCGCCTGAACTAGACAAAATTCTTTCATTCCTCATATAGTATCTCCACGAGATAGTTCAGTCTCAGAACCACCTTAAATCTTATGGTACCTTTCTTTCTCTTCTTAAAGACTTAAACCAACACGCATCTCTTATGTTTTAGCCACTACGAAAAATAAACACAGCCACACAGTCACACACACAGCTTGTTTTATTTCCATTCGCATAATACTAAACTGTGTGCACTGAACCGAGTCATCCTAGCCTAGCCAACTCACATTCTTCTGGGAAGCTTTTGCTTTTGTTTTTGTTGTTGACAATGGATTTTGAATGGATGAGGAACTTTCTTGAGGGCATGTTGAAACCTTTGGCTGCGACCATGGTGGTGGTCATGGCGGTGCTGTTGTCTTATTTGCAAAAGTTGGGTTTGGAAAGAGAGATGATTTATTCAATTGCCAGGGCATTTCTTCAGCTTTCTATCATTGGGTTTGTTCTGCAATTCATTTTCAGTCAGGAAAATAGTTTGTGGATCATTCTGGCTTACCTCTTCATGGTTCGTCTTTCTTCTCCCCACGTTTTTCATTCTTATAAACTGTGTTTGTTTTTTGAGAAAATTTGAGGAACAGGAATTGAAACATGTTCTAAGAATCGCACTTTATGGCTGTTTTGTTTTCATAAAAATAGAGGAAAAAAAAACGTATTGGTTTAATTTGGCTAATAGAGTTGCATTAGGCTCAGCTGTTTTGTGATTGATATATTATGAAATATTTGGTTATCCGTTGTTTTTCTTCATTCTTATTTTCCATCTCTTTGGAAGAGAACAGACTCTGTTTGGCTGATGCTTTCTTTAGCTGTTATTTTGGGTGTGATTTTCTAGAGAATTAAGGATCTCCGCTATATATATGAATGATTGATTGCTTTCTATCTATAAATGAGAATTTTTTGTTTATTTCGAAGAACTAGAAAGAGGTTTTCTGTTAATTCTGAAATCATCTTATAGTTTATTTTTGGCAGGGGCGACTGGTTCAAATCAAAATTTGTTTCTTTCAATGGTTTTTCTATAAATAAGTTCATAGCCTTGGTTTTTTCAGCCAAATCTACTGAAATTTTGCCAAGTTTTTGTCGGAATATGGACAGCTCAGATTATTATTATTATTTTTGGTTGTCCTGTTTTGTTTTTGCTCTTTGTACAATTTCCACAAGTTCACCAATTGATTCATATATACTTTAGCCCAATAAAAAATTTAAAAAAAAAAACTATTCTCAGGTTCTTTATTTTCCCCTGCTAGTGGATTATTCCTGTAAACATTGTATATGTTAATCTGAAGATCTTTATATCCCTTTGTGAATGAGACACACAAATTGAAGTGAATTTTCACCTTTTCTTTAGAGTACTCACCATTTTTCTACAAAGCAGGTACGGGTACGAGTATGAGTAATGAGTAATGAGTAGTGACAATAATTTTAGAAAAATTAACCCTTATTAGCTCTTCCCTAGAAAGTACGAGAATGTTACAATACAGGTATGACACCTCAAATAAATTGTTCATGCTTATTGGCATTTTTCCCCCGAGACTCCCTTGTATAAATAATACTGCCAAGTATCCTGATAATTGAATCCCAATGAATTACAGTTTCCTGGACAGACAAGAAGAGAATATAGACAAGAAGAGAATATAGACAAATGCAATCAGAATGCCAGATCAAATTCTAGGGAGGCAGCAAAATTTTAATTCAACTATTTCATAAAGGGGCAAACTTTATTGAATACAATTTTATTTCTTGTTATACTTGTAAAATTGATTGATACTAGTAAGTATACTACTAACAAAAACTGTAATAGATAAATATAATGTAAGAGAGGGATTTCCATTGTAACTTTCTTTATTCCCATAACTGATCTGAATACTGGTTTGACCTACTCAAAAGTCTTTGTGATTGATGCTAAAACATTGTTCCCCTGCAGGTCTCTGTTGCGGGTTATACGGCTGGTCAACGGGCTAAACATGTCCCTCGAGGGAAGTATGTTGCAGGAGCTTCCATCCTGGCTGGAACTGCAGTGACCATGTTCCTGCTGCTTGTGCTAAATGTATTTCCTTTCACTCCTCGATACATCATCCCTGTTGCTGGTATGATGGTTGGGAATGCAATGACAGTAACTGGGGTAACCATGAAGAGACTCAGAGATGACATCAGAACACAAATGAACCTGGTATGTCCAATGCAACAAACGTTACTGGATTAAGGATTTTTGTTGTTGTTATTGTGTGAGGCTCGAAATGTATATCACATGATTTTTTCATTCAGATTTGATAAATAATCACTTATCTTAGGAGTTTAAGTGGCTAGGAAATGAAGAATTTGAGTCTGTTTGGTTAGGCGATTTGGGAGCCTAAAAGCATGTTTTTAAAACCCAAAACACTTGCTTCGCAACAGCAACTTCTCATAGCTTTTTTTTTTTTTTTTTTACAAACGTTTATTTTAAACCCAAAATGCTGTTTCGTAAGTTAGAGCTTATACAAACCCACCCTTTATTATAGTATCAAGTAGGTAATTAAGAGTTTGAACCTGTCTTCGCCCTATTTCCTATTTAAAAGTTGACAATCCCAAGTGTTGAGTCCCACTTATTAAGGAGAGTTTGTGGGAACAGGAATGGGAGAGTAAAAAATTCACAATTTCTTAACTTATTAAACTTTTGGAATACCAAGTAATATATCAAGAATTCCCAATGAACTGTAAATAATATTTTATTATTCATGGTCATCATTGTAAGTGGATCATGATTATTTCATACAAATCTTTGAATGAGAACAAATGCCTATATATTGTTTTTGCCATCATCTTTTATAAAATGATATTCTCACTAATAAATTTTTGTTTATTACTCAAGTTGGAGTAATTTACAAAGGTGAATACTTCCAAAGTCTAAAACTTTTTTGCTACATCATCCATATGATTAAATTTATTGTTTTCGTTTGCAGGTGGAGACTGCATTGGCTCTTGGTGCAACTCCGCGTCAAGCTACACTTCAGCAAGTGAAAAGGGCTCTGGTTATTGCACTATCTCCAGTGTTGGACAACGCCAAAACTGTTGGTCTTATCTCACTTCCTGGTGCAATGACTGGACTTATAATGGGAGGAGCTTCCCCTCTGGAAGCCATTCAGCTACAGATTGTGGTAATGAACATGCTTGTAGGTGCATCAACAGTTAGCAGCATCATGTCTACTTACCTGTGCTGGCCTTCCTTCTTCACCAAAACTTTCCAGTTAGAAACAAAGGTCTTCACTGCCGAATGAGTTTCGCATGTAGTTTTGCTCCCAATGCTCAGCCCCGGTTAACCAAAAAAGGAGCTGATGCATGAGTTGTTGGAGAAGCAGCTTCCACGTCTGAGGCCTCTACTCGGTTATATGTATAAATGTATCGGTCTTTGTGATGGTTCATTTTCCACTCGAAAATGTTTAGATGTAGAAATTAGCCTTTTTTCTAGGCTAAAATCCCCATCTTCCCTCTCCTAAATGAGGAGAATTTATTCCCAAGAAGATACCCTAAAAAAATTTAGGGTATATGTGTACAAAAATATGCCAAAATTGTATAAAGGTTGGCTCGATCCCCCAGTGCTGAGTGGCATGCTGAAAGTCTTATTCCTTTTGGTGAAATAAAAAATTTAATGTCAAACTTGCATTTTTATCTTTTAAACTGTTAAGTTAGAATTATTCGATTTAGCATTACCGATTTGTATCTTAGTATTATGGAGTGGACGCTTGAAATTCTATCGTATCTAATATATATACACACTGATCTAAGAAAAAAAAAATTATAATACAGGTGGGCATTATCAATAGACCAATATCATAAACCATCCTTATCAAAAAAAAAATCATAAACCATCCTTCCACGTAAATTGCTTTGAATGGGTAAAGCAATATTTTTTTCTTCGTGGACCCGACATTAATCCTTTCATACCTGTTGTTTTGGAAGAGGTGAGATGCATTTTATATTGCAAAAAGAGAGAGGCGAACAATCTAGAGCGGTACGCCTGGACCAAAAGGCCATCTTTCTATTTCAATTATGCTTTTTGGTTGATTCCATTATCTACAAAGAGGAAAAAAGAGCAGACAAACTCTTGGAAATTCTTTGGCATTTTCCCACTTTAATTGAATAATTGGGGTAGTGAACTGACTCAATTAAATCTCTAACATGGTATTTGGAATCTTGTTCTGTTTCTAACTCTCTATTACCAAAGAGGCAAAGATTTCAAGTGGTAATTAAAGGTACACAGTTGATGCTACAATCGCTGTTGGGCCACATGAAGAGTCAATGGGCAGAGAATTATAATCAGATAATCTGTCACGGATGAAACTTCTAAAAAGATTTTATTATTTTCTCTTTCCCCAGTTGCCTTCACAATGATCCCCTCTATATCAAATGACACTAAAACAAGACTAAATAGGGATTGGTGGAACCATTAATTACTTTCCCCCCTGATTCAACCTGGACAACCAAATGTGATCCCTGTATCCAACCTAGACAACTACATGTCATCGGTTTATTTAACCTGGATAAGCATATGCCACACCTAGATTCAACCTGGACCTTACCTACTGTATCCCGCCCTAACCTTGAAGATTTTTACTCAATTTCTAATACAACCTTCATGCTTTCAAGGAACTCTAACGACCAAAATTTTCAATTTTTTCATAAACTATTGAAATGACATATTGTGATTAATTGATGCATAATAAAAATAACATCAATGGTGAGGCTCTCATATATGGATGTAATAATTTACAAATCACAACTTGTTACCTAAGCAAGTTTCTGGAAAAAATAAAAAATTCGGGACTGTTATGTTACTCTAACTCAAACCTCAACCTACATCAATCATAACTCTTAAGCAATAAGCACATCAATGGTAGAAAGAGGAAAATATTTGTATAACATGACACAAACCGACCATTAAATCTCATCATGGTCAAAATTCCTCTCGCTTAAGGAATCTTACTAAATTCAATAATCAACCATTTAGTAAATGAGAGAAAGAAAAGGTAGGCCAAAAAAGGCACAAGACTTGGATTTTACACAAGAATATACGAAATTCCGTATAAATAAACAAATCACATTAGCCATATATATATATATATATATATAGTTTTTTTTTTTTTTTTTTTTTTGATAGCAACAATAAAGTCACATAAGCCTCGTTAGATAGACTCAACTTAAGAAATTTCTTTGCTGTTGCATTGTTATTATATTACATTACGTATGAAAATTCAATCAACATGGAAGTCAAAAAAAATTGCAAATCGTATGATAAGAAGCACAGCCAACCTATGCATATACTTTCCTTTTTAACTCAATAAAATAAAATAAAACCACTAATCTTCCTCAAGTGATACCTTGAATTAATCCAATAGGGTAGCTGTGCTTAAAGTATGAGTAATTTCATGGAAATGGTATAAGTGCAAACCCGGGAATTCTCGGAGGATTGCCAAAGGGGCTCTCGTTAACGTAATTCCCTGGTGGATCATACACGCAAATCACATACAAACCTCCATTCTTACATTTGATGCGTGCACACCCAACACGCTTTGTCTCTCTCCACACAACCTGCGTGTAATGTCCACACATATGTCCTTGAGCGCACGCTTTTTTCCATGGATCATAGTACTTTTTCTCTTCCACCCACGATTTCACCGCCTCAGATGGTGTCCAGTGATCATGCTTAGCCCAGAAAAGGTTTTCGCCGTAAGGACCGTACGAATGGACCATCCTGCAATCGACGGCACGCTTCGCGGCCCAGCGGCGAGCATAGCGGGCAAGTTTCCTGTTCCACTTCAATGGAGGCTCATCATACATCTTCCTTATCTTGTTGTGGGCACTGAGGAATTGCTTCGAAAACGAGTGGTGTTTTTTCTTCATTGCATGATGGCCATTGCCATTGTAATGGTGCTTTGTTATTGAACGAACATTTTCAGCAGGGCCATGCACACGGAGTTCCTTGTTCGCTGCAATGGAATCAATTTGTTGGGTATTTTCTATTTGTTGTTGCGCCGAGATGCCAAGAATGAGGAGGAAAATTGAGAGAATTATAGCGAGGAAGATTTGAACTTGCCCCATTTTTTTTTTTTTCTTTTTTAGATTTATTTTCTGATTTTGAGGTTCTTGCTTTTGATTTTTTGGCTGCTCTCAAAAATCCGCGAGCAGCGGCAAGAGGGCCGAGGGAAGAGGAATGAAAAATGCTTAATTTATAATTTGATTTTAGCCTCTAAAAATACCCCATTTTTTCAACAAATCTTTACCATCTTTATATTTTCTTTAGTTTCTAGATTCTAATGATTTGATTTAATTTTCTGTCAGGGTTTCCTTAGTTTGTTTTAAGCATGTAAATTCGAACTCTAACACCCAAACTAACTTAATTTAACCTCGAATCCTTTTATTGTACGAGTTTTTATCACGTGTAACTGTGTAAGTATCCGTTAAACGTTGATGTTTTGTTATTTTTAGTTTACTGTTACGATATAATACTATAATTGGCTTGTTATTTGATTTATGTTACTATTTATTATGTGTTCTGAGAGTTTTTCTCTTGGATTTAAGGTGCAGAGTCTCTTAGCGGTTTAGATTGGGCGCGTTCCTACTTCCTACTTTGTAGGAATATAACGTTGTAATCAGAGATTCAAAGTATTTAGGAGGTTATCGGAATATAAGAATTAACGTGCCCTTTTTAGGGTACAAATTCTTGAGTATTTGGAGGAGGTGGTTTCTTCCGAGTAACCATAAAAATCAGATTGTATTCCTTCATCCGTGCAGTGGTATCAGTCTGTCGATCAGAGCCTTGCAATGGACCAAAGAGTGGAGTAGATGGATAGATAAGACTATGGAGTCTCTTTATGTTGGGCAAAAGAATCTACCGAACCAGATTATAGAAATGTTTGGGAACGATGATGCATGGAGATTACATGCGGCTAAATCCAAGAATATTTCCTTATTTGCTAAGTTAAATTGAAGTTTTGTTTCTTTTGAATAAAAAAAAGAAGTTTTCGGTGTGAACTTATCAATCTCATGCCACGTGACAGCAATGGGTAAAAATCACATGTACCATCTATGTCTTGATGAGATTATCATCATGGGTACAACACATTCGTTGAAATGTCACTACTTGAACCGTCCAACTTATGTCAAGTAGCATGTGAAGTGATATGAGAACTCTTATTACCAAACTACACCCCACAGAATGATGCACTATGGCCTATGGGCATGTACTATCTAAAATGTATCTTGCTCACAATAGAGTTTTAATCAATCATTTTAATTTTAGGTCTTACTCCAAAACTTGGCTTGCTATGAAGAAAGGGGCAAATGTGTTCAAAAGAGGCTCAAAGTGATAGATAGGATATAATTAAACCTATGACATCAGCTTTATAATAATTGTTTTTTATTATTAAATTAAGACATCAATCAATTTTGGTGCGGGGGTAGTAGACTTTCTGTCTGAACAGATTAGTGGTTTGCTGGTCCACTTAATAGAGGAGAGGAAGAATCACAGATCAAGGATGCTCTGCCTTCTAAGACAACTGAACTGATGTTACATATCAATAATTTATTTATTTCAGACATTGTTGGTGGGTTTCTTTGTTTTGATGGTGAGTTTGAGTTTTCTCTGAAAAATCCGTATGAAAATGGAAAGAAAGAAAGTAAGAAATGAAGAAATGAAAGAGAAGGGGCGCAAGTGTAGGCAACTACCGTTCTGACCCAGCACATGGGTCCTACCACTTTGTGCAAAATTTTAAGTTATAGAGATCAAGATATAAAGCCAAACAAGTTTTAGTTTGAGCGAGTGAAAAAATAGAGTTATAGAAATGAGTTATAGAAATTAAGTTTGAGTTATGAGTTATGGATAATCCTTAATCCAAATAGGCCCTACTTTACTATTAGAACAAGTTAGAGACACTACAACAATGAGAGAGAGAGAGAGAGAGAGAGAGAAATAATATAAATCAAATCAAATCTATAGACGCAATCAAAGATTCAAGTGCAGAGATGAAATACTTGTAACACAAGTAAATCAAGTGGAAACATGACAAGCACGTGCACACACACACTCTCTCTCAAATGAGTTATTAAATTTCTTTTTGAGAAAAAATATAAGTCATTAATTTTTATAATAGTTTAACTGTTTAAGTAAAAGTCTATTATCCAAAGTTTCAAGAAATTTAAAATTTCACTTTAACTAAAATTATATTAGCTTTTGCATAGTAATTTAAAATAAAATTTAATATTTATTTTACACATAAAATTAGTGTGTTTTTTTGGGGGGGGGGGGGTGGTAATGTGGCTTTCATGGCATAATCACAATGCTAGTTAAACAAAGTTTAACTTCAAACCAGTTTGAAACTATTTTCTCCACCTTACTACATGACAATTTATAAAAACTTAGTGATACGAAAATAATTTGTAGAAAAATTTTTTGGTAATTTAGAATGAAACAAAAAAAAAAAAAAAAGTAAGGGGAGGCATTTACATGATTGCCATGTGCTACGTCTTGTAGTCAATTTCAAATATCTTTATGAGTGTAACACTTCATCTAACAATTTAAGAAATATCTTTATAACTAGGGTAAAATACAGCTAACACCTCTTGAGATTTAGGTTAATGCTAACCAAGTTCAAAACATTTCAAATTTGACTAACTTAGTTCTTAAACTATTACTCATTTTTCTTATCTCTCTAATGGTAATTAGGGACCAAGTTGATCCGTTTTTAAATGTCTTGAACCTGGTTGTCATTAATCCAAACCTCATGAGTGTTAACTCCTCTCATCCATTGATTACACAATTCAAATCGATCCCAAATCCTAGCTTCCTAACCCGGTCTAGTGGCGAACCGGACCGGGCCAGGCCAGCAGGCTGACTTAAGAATCACAGAGGTGGCAAGTGGCAACTTCTCTTCTCCACTCGTCCAGAAGACCATCCAGATCAAGCCACGCAACCACTTCTACCAATCCATCCTACGTGGCAAAATCACAGAGCTTGTACGAAGCATCCCCGCTTAACATAGACGCAGCCCACCGTGCAAGCAACAACGCGCAATGCGAACCGGTCAGCTCCCACTTTGCTCAGCGCTAGTCAGCTCAACCAATCCCCAAAACCTCTCTCCCACGCAAAAACCAAAGCTCTCCCAACCGCCATACCCTCTATTCCGACCAAACCAAAACTCGTCATCATCATTCGATCGATCCGAGATTGCTTTTCGAAAAATTCTAAGAATTAATTAAAATTTTGATCAAACTAATCTCGCTATGTCGATTCGGTATTTGTTGAATTCTAGGGTTTCTTCTGTATTTCTTGTCTTCTCAGTATTCCTCAGCTGTTTTCCAGGTAAACAATCAATATGTTCGTTTCTTTTCTTTTTCTTTTTCTTTTTTAAATCGGATTAGATTGTTGTGTTGTGTAATAAAATCTAAATGCGTTTGGTGGTGACGGTGTTTTTTTGGGGGCAGGATTGGTGTTGTCGGCGGATGTTACGTTGAGATCGATGGAGATAAACACAACCCATGACTGGTTCAAGACAAAGCCAACGGTTTATTTCATGTGTAAAGACGAGAACATGACGGTGTTGCCGGATGTGAAGGAAGCCCATGTCTTGTATAATTTCAAGGGCCAAGAGTCTTGGCAGGTTCCTGATCAAACTTTTTTTCTTTTTTTCTTTTTTTGAGAAAATTTGAACATGTTTTGTCGTTAAGCTGTTCCTTAAGACATTATAATTCCTGGGATGTCCTTACATGTGTTGTCTTGGAATGCCTTTCAAGGATTTCAATTGTGTTACTTTTAAACATGTATCTAGTTCTCGCAGGTGGGGTCAGTTGCGCGTAGGTTTTACTGGTTAGAGGCGAGTCCAAAAGAATCTTCTTTAAAAATAAAAAAAATAAAAACATGAATGATGATGTTTTTAGTTTCCAACATCTTGTTGTATTTCTTCTATTTGCACATAGTTAAGGTATGGACCTGCAATTTTAAAGCTATTAGATACTTTGGTTGTGGATGTAGGAAATTACATAGTGAAGGGAGCCTAGATAATTTTGCTTGTCTAGGAACTATTGCATTACAATTTAATGGTATTTTATTTAGAATTGGTTTATAGTTGTCTCTTTTTGTGTGTAAATTTCATCCAAACCTGGGACAGTTCGAATCTACTCAAAATGTAGTATTTGTCTGTGAAATTTCTGTTCGCTATTAATATTGATGCCAATGAGCTCTAGCTTAAATGACACCTCTTTCCCTTGTAAGAGCAAGGTGGAGAGTGACGTTGTGGGTTCAGACCCCACCAGAATGCATGTGTAACTCACCTATTAAAAGAAAATAGTGAGAAAACACACGAAAATGTATCAGCATATGTCAACTTCGTGCTAGTGTGTTCTTTGGGTGATTAAATATTTCTTGGTAATTGGATTTTTGGAACGTTAGCTTTCTTAAATAATACTTCTTTGAATCATAAATTCCTATTGGGAGACCAAGTGTGACATTCTTTAGAACTGCTAATGAAATTACATTCTTTATGTTTTCAGCCTCTGACAGTATTTTCAAGTGGAAAATGCAAGCGATGTGGATTTTATGAGGAGGATAGATTAAAATCAGATGACGTGTTCGAAGAGTGGGAGTTTTGTCCTAGTGATTTTACACTTCCTGATGGGAAATATATCCGAGTCAAGGACAAGGAATTTAGTGCTACTTTTTTGTGCTCGGAGTGCATTCCTTTTGCAAAAGGTGAGTCCTTCTTACTTTCTTACTTTGAAGGCCCTTTCACTGCATTTTATTCTATATTAACGTTTAGTTCAAGAGTTTTCGGTGTGTTGACATTGCATAGCACCATCCATTTCTGTCCTCCATCCCCACTCTCCCGCGCGGTGTGGGGGGGTCTTTTTAAATGAGTAGTGACTTCATTCTCGAAGAGGCTTTTCTGCCTCGTAATGTACATCCAGATAAGTTCCTCTGGGTGCCATTATGTGGCTTAAATGACTATGGATATCAGGCATTACAATTGAAGGGTTTGTGGATTTAAGGCTAAGATCACGTCAATCATATTGTAATTTTCTGCGTCAGTGAATGTTACTTTTTCATTATAACCAAAACTTGTCATTTTTATATCTGTTTGCATAAGCACTTGTCTGCATGCAATGTCTGTTGATAAAATCATATTTCATTATATTTTAGTCCAAATAATAATTACAACTTCGGTAACCCCATTTTTTGTAGTTTCCTATTCTGCATCTGACTCTCATGTAGGAGAAAAGCGAATGCATGCTGCTCTAATCATATTGATCAGCGTTGTGGTTTCAACTGTATTCATTCTCGGAGTGGTGGCTGCATATAAATACTGGCAAAAGAAGAAGAGGGAACAAGATCAGGCTCGGTTTCTGAAGTTATTTGAAGATGGGGATGACCTCGAGGATGAACTAGGCCTTGGCAATGTATTATGATGAGGGATAAAACTTGGTTACCTTTTGTACAGAAAGTTGATCTCATATAAATTTTGTAACAGGAAACAAAAATTGTGGACTTTTGAGTGCAATCTAACAGTGCTGAGAAAAAATGTTACTATAACCTGGGAGATCTGTGCCATTGTCTTCCAATATGTCTTGGGCAACCTTTTATCCTTCAAACTGTTGGTGGGTCTTATGTGGGTTGATCTCTCGTAACCATGCCAACGGATGCATGAGTTTATCAATACAGGTCAAGGGATGCCTACCTCAGCCCATACATGGAGTGTAACTTGTTGCTGGCATGTACATAATGAGAATTTTAAGGTGCATTCTGAACATCTTGAATCAGCAGTTGTAAGATCATATACATTGTTTCTACCTAATAAAAAACAGAATAAATTGAACTCTGATGGGCGCATAATAGAAAATGGGATGACTCAATTTACTTTGATGCAACTATGTTTTTTAATTTCTTTTTTCCCTCTCTCAAATTGACTTCATACCATATGTTATTGATACAAATACTGGAATTTTCATGCTAGTAACATGAATGATACTAGAAAATACAGAGGAATGACAGAAGTAGAAGGCAAAGAGGACCAATGATGCGTAACTAAATCAACTTAGAGAAAACATCCCTGAATTAAACAAGGTCCAGCATAGCATGCTTGGGCAATGTTTGCAGTAACTACAACTATGTTTACTGTGTTTTGTAGGATTCTTGCACTCAAATCTACATGAGATTCATAAATTCTACCAAAAGAAGAAGATAGAAAGAAAGATCCCTTGTGCTAATTGTGTCCTCTTCCACTGATTTGCTTTATCTCTGCTCAGTAGTGTTCTACTGACCAGGTAATTGTTGATTTTTCCCTAGACAGGCAAGGCCAGTAACCAAAAATGCCCTCACAAAGTCCCAAGTCATCCAGATTGTAGCCATATGTTGTTCTGGGATGTTGCCTACCATAATCATGGGAATCTTCCTCTCCTCCATATGCACACCAAGGATTATAATCACTAACAAACTGGTTAGCCGTGTATTCCTGATAACTGAAATAATTGTCATGTTGTTCTTCGCCAAGAGAGAAGTCTTCCATCTTCCTCAAACTGCTGCCACATCCAATGTCCTGAGTACCATCTTCGAGGGAGTAGAAATTGTCTTGCTGCCAATCGCTGAAACAACTTGACCAGTTCCAATTGTTGCCGTAAGCCAGCTGTTCTTCCTCATAAGAATCCTCTATTAGTCCATTCTCGTTCCAAGGTCTGCTTATGAAATTATCCTCTTCTGTCCCACACAGTGAAGAGATGAAACCATGAAATATTCCCTCTTCAAAAGAAAATTTGGGGTTGAAAACAGGACAGGAATAGAGACCTTCAACATTGCCAGCAATACTAGAACTATCACCAAATAGAGTTGGAGGATTGTCAATGAGTTCCGGCTCATACATCTCCTATATAGAGCTAGTTATTGCGTTCTAACTCCTCAAACTCAGTTATATGGTCGCTCTTTGCAACTAGAATTGAAATGGCTTTTTTTTTTTTTCTTCCTGAATTAGAAAGTGTTCTATAGTTAGGAAGGGACGTCAGTTATATACTGTGAAAAGAAAGGGAGGAAAGTGAATTCTGCAGCGAAAAAGTAAAGGCGGCACAATCTAACACTACCCATTGATGAGAGATTCTATTCCAATCTCTGAATTTAATTCTCTCTCACAATTGACCATTAATTCGTTTACCAACCTAAAGAGTTTGATTGGAATCTCTTATGGAATCTCTTTTTTGGATAAGAAAGCAGCTATAGAGATGGACATCACAAAGTGGGTTGCCAGAGCATCGTATGCAATTTCTTTCACCGTGTCATTGAAATGAAAATAGCAGCTTCCACTTGTTCAGAAAAGTTCTACGCTTTCAGTCACAATCCTTCTTGGATACCCCTATTCAAGTCCTACTCAAAATTTACACAACACGCATGTGTCTTTGTCATTTGATTGGAAGTTTACCCTACTAGACCCTACTACACCAGGTTCCAGACCTCTCTAAAGTTGACAGGCATGAATTCTAACATGCAAAATGCTAATTCATGAGAAGTCAGTATACCACCATTCAGTATTGCATGCCGGTTCTTATTGCCCAACATTCCTAGCGGTAGACGACTAAATTTCTAGTTTGAAATAAATCAAACAAGTAAAATAGTTTCACAAATGAGAATTTATATTGATGATTGTGTGGTACAATTCTCTGAAATTACAAAAGAGCGATTCTCTGATTCGATCTCCTTGTAAGACTTATTGATTGGATTTGTGGTAATGTGATTTTGACTTGAACACAAAATATCCTTCAATTTGGTTGAGGAATGGATCGAAGATTGCTGAAACGAAATTACAATGAATCTCTGGCTATGAGCTTGTTAGAAATCCTTTGTTCTTCGCGTTCTTCGTGTTCTTCGTGTGCTCTTCGTTTTCGAAGGTCTGTGGTGGGAGTTCTTCGGAGCTTTAGAAGCTTGGATCCGTAGAACTTTACTGATTTGTGATTTGTTGATGTTTTCGGACACTTTTGGCTTGATTCCCGTAAACTTTTGGATCTAGGCAGATAGTTTGGATGATTCTACTTCGAATGTTCTTCAATTTTGAGGTTGAAGTTCTTGAAGTTCTTGGAGGCTTCGAGGCTTGATTCCTGCAGAGCTTCTCTACTTCTGTGCTTCAGATAGCTTGGTGTCCTCCTAAATGTCTTAGGAAGGCTTCTATTTATAGGAATTTGGAGGTGGATGAGCAACACGTGGCGGAGTCTGATTGGTGACACATGTCACAGCCCGATTAGTTCGCCTATGTCATCGCTTACACGCGCTGGATTGATTAAGTCATCGCTTACACGTGCGAGGCTGCTTGTGTCACTGCTTACACGTGCTGATACGTGATTAGTCTTTGCATGACACTTGGCAAATTTCTATTGGTTTCTGAGTGGTGATAGTAAAACCTAGCAGCAATATGTGGTGCTTTGTAATTAGCTGTATTTTGTGGATTTGGTGATGCGTCAGCTTGTGATAGGTCGGGAATTTTCTTTCTCTACACTAGCATGACAAACAAAAAAATGGGCATGCATAAGTAGCAAAAATGGCGCTGCTCTGTGGTTGTTTCAAAGCCGTGTTGCTTGCTCAGTGGCTAACAAATGGTGAAAGCTTGAGGACTTAAATCAAAATGCTATGGTCTCAGATGCACACGTAGTACATCCAGCTTTGCGTTCTGTGCGCAAAGGATACAAGAGGCAAGGTGATATTTATGTGATGGTTGCATACATTATCCTTTCTTACATTGGGGTGAGTCCTAGCAAGAGGGATGTTACATGAAATGATTTCACAAAATAATAGATTCATATGGTGCTAGAGAGACCCTGATAACTAGGCAGTACCTACCCACTTGATCAAATCCAAAACAGACCACACAAATCAGACCATGCTCATCAATTGAAAATTATCATTTTTGAACTAATTTCAAACACAGGAAGTCAGACACAATCTTGACCATCAACAATCCAAATGTAAAAAAAAAATGATCAACTAACAAAAATGAAAATCAGATTGCATACAAGTTACAACAAGAAATCGCCATAGTAAGAAGCAAGACATCATGTTCATGAAGAACCCATCAACAAAAAACAAGAAAGAAGCCAAGAACTCTTAAGGTCTCAATGAAGATCAGGTTTCTTAGTCCCATTCCCATCTACAAGATTTGGATGGTGTGCTCTACGAATGAATAGAATATAATCTGAAATCTGATGGAAACGACGCCTTGGAGGATATGCTGGAGAGGATATGCTGGAGATGGTGAGAGTCGTGAGACATCATCTGGCACCAGTGGCCTATCAACACCATGAATTGAGCAAGATCCATCAATGTAAAGATTTGGGACAACGACAACAACATTATTGAAGGATACCCTTTTGCCATCATTGCCAACAATGAGAGTTGTGGTGGAGAGTGGGGAGGGTTGTGTTGGCGGGAAGTGTAAGGAGATACTGGTAAGGGAGGGCTCCTGCAGTGGAAACATGGCCAAGGAGGGTGTCGGAATCAAGGGGATGGTTCACGAGGGTGGTGTCTGGTGGTGCAAGGTACATGAGGGGGGTTGAGTAGGCGGTAGTGGTGGTGATATTGTGGGCACACACAGCATGGGCGAAAAGGGCAAAACCATTTAATGAAAGGGAGGTGGCTATGGCATCTGAGCAGAGGGCTTCAATGGTGGGACCAATTGCAGAGAAAGTTACAAGTAGTAGCATGGTGGTGGCTAAGTTCTTACAGATTACCTTGGCCATTCGGCAGAGAAAGAGAGAAAGAAAGAGGGAGAGATCAAAGAATGATTAATCAATCTTGAACCATATTTGTGTGTTTGCTTCTTGAACAACGGTTTTAACAGAATTTGGTGGAACTAGTATTGTCTATTGAGGAACCTGCTAGTGTAGAACTTATAGTCCCACGTGCTTTCTCACGATTGAATCAACCTTAATAATCGTTACCTGTCTCAGAATTTTGACCAGTTAGCTCCATCTTTAAGAAGCCACTTTAAGGAAAATACAGAATATATATAATTGAGCGCCACTTACCAAAAAAGGGTTAAAATAGTGCCCCCAACCCTGCATTGCATGGTTCAGTTCAATAAATTTTATTCTATTTATAATTTCTTTTTTAATATATAAGAAAGAATCAAGTTATTAGATATGGGGCATTCTGAGAAAATATACAGATGAACTTCATTGAATTTGTCTCTCAGATACATTACTGGAAAGTAGAAACATAAAAACAAGTAGAAAAACTGCAATAAAGTTTTATACTAAGTATTGTGATTGGTATTTTTAATAATCACGATAGAGGAGATAATTCGCCTCAGTCTCTTGATCAATCTAGTTAACAGGGTCCAGGTATTGGCCACGTTTCACAGATATTATGGCAATCTTGCTTGTGAAGGGCTCAAGGAGGGAGAGGATGAAAATGTTTTCAAAGGTGAATTTTAAGTTTTCCTTGCTCGTCAAAAAGCTACAATACCAGCTAGACCATTGTTCCCAAGCAGTTGCCCTCCATGCTTGGAGCATTAGAAGCCTTCCACGTTTTCTTTTCATGCTTGCAAGACTTCTCCTTACCAGAAGGGAGAGGATGACATTCAATCCCTGTTATACATAGTGTATTGATCCATTAGCTGATAGATTCCTCATTGTATGCTTCTCTGACTTACCTTAACATAATAACTCTAGTGAAGGATGGAGGAGGGATGTTTACCTAAGGCATTTTGAGCAATGAAGTGCAAAATGATCTAACTAAAACCAGAGTTCTTTATTGAATGGTTGAAGTTATCCAACTCCTTTGATTGGGAGCCATAAATTTCTTTGATGATATCTCTACAAAAACTGCATCCAGGACAAATGATGAGGCAAACTCATGATGATTTTTATCTAGGATAGAGAGGTTATTTCCACAATGCTTAACATATGAGAAGGAGATAATGACTAAACCTGCATGCCTCTTTGTTAAATTTCTTCTTCTTAATTCCAAACAATGATTGGAATACCTCTGGCTCCACACGACAAAAATATGGACGATCTGCCAAAGAAAAAAAAATCCATAAAGTGAAAGAGTCAGAAGTAGAAACTGCTGAAGGATATGACCAAGGGTCCAAGTGGATGCTCACCATTGTAAATGGAGCATGTACGATTTCCTTTATCAAAGTTTATACACCATCCATCTGGACCCATTAAGCTTCTGTAAAGCTGTTATTAACAACATTGATACCAAAGACAAAAGGAGCGCCTCAGATTCAGAATCAAATGGACATGATAAAACAATCACAGCACAATGCATGAAGTATCCTGCTAATCATAAGACCAGAAGAATGTCTTACGTAATGGAGACAATGTCCAGCCTACTTACAGTAACAATACACAGCTAACCCAAGATTTTAACAACTTAGCACTCTAGAATTAACCAAATTCATTCCAATCGTGCCTTACACATCTCATGTCACATTCAACTACGTAATGATTTGGCTGAATGTATTAGCACATGTGAGCTTGAATAATTATTAACCCATCTTTCTGGACAGCTCAAGCTGTCAATTAAACAACACAGTACCAAAGTCTGTCTGTTTGGTCATGTTCTTTACTAAAACTCCTTTTTTGAAATATCATGAAATTTTGTCATTGTAGGGAAAAAAAAAATACAAAGGAGCAAATCAGCTCTGGAACACACCTCAAGAAATGCATTCACTAGTTCAAATCTCCCATTCCCCTTCCCCCTAGGCCAAAACTCACTTGTCCTGCCAACCAAGTAATTTAAACTTTTTTGCCGAGAGGCTTGTAGCTCAACTGACACACGTGAGCGTATCAACAAATAATTCTAAAGACTCTTAGTTCGTATAAAAAGAAAAAAAAGAAGAAGCATATGCTCGTAGACCAAAGATGTGCTAAAAAAACAGTATTCGAATGTAAGTAAATCTATATATTAATAGAAGTACTTCAGAGAATCAATAAAAGTTGAGGTTTAAAAAAAAGGGGGTTCATTTTCTCATACATATTCTGAGCAAAACAGTACTAAAAGATAAAAACCCAACCTCAATGTCACGAGGGTCAGTGAAGATTTCCTCAGGGGTGGGAAAGGAGGGACCCTTGTCGAGCTTGCAGCAGGCCCCACAGCCCTCCACGCACCGCCACAACGGTTCTTTCTTCCGGCTGCCGAAGCCAACACTGCTCGCGCTTTGCTTTCCCTTGGCTTTCATGTTCGCTCGTGCCACAGAGCATACGGTGCTGCAAGTGGGCAGTGCCATCGCGTGAGGCATTTCGGGCTTGTTGATGGAGAAAAGAGTACAGGAGGGGTTTCCTATGAACAACTCGAGTTTAACCCGTGAAAATGCTTGTCGATGTTTTTATTTTATTTTTATATTTTGTAAATGAGTCGACACCCAACAGTCTTTATAATAGATAATAGGCTAATGAGGCCAAAAATCATGATTGGCTGAAATATTTGGTAATTTACTTCTGTTTGTGTAATGCTCCATTTTATCATTTATCACTTTTAGTTTAACACGTAACCTGAGTTTTAAAAACTCGAGTTTTATAAAAAAATTATAACATTTTAATTAAAAAATATCACGTGAAATTTGAGTTTGTGAAACTTAAGTTCCTTGTAATGTGTTACTCTACCATAAAACTAAGGTATTCTTTACTTCAGTGTTCCACAAGCATAAGGCCACATCCCTGACATGAAGTAAAGCATGTGAGATAAGTTCCTTAAATAAGTCTTTGACTTGTCTACTCTAATGACCACACTTGCTCTTGAGGGATAGTGTGGTTTAACTGGTTTCAACTAAGGCTTGGGTAAAGACAATGAAATTGGAAAAGAAAAAGAGATGTACAGAGACAAAGGAATTTAAGCTTGTTTCTCACTTGTTCAAATTTTTAAAGGGACTCGAGCTTCAAGAGCTCGAGTTTCATATTAGTATATTACAGAGAACTCAAATTTTTAAAATTCGAGTTCCACGTGGAATTTTAAATTATAAAATGTCAAATCAACTTCTACCACCATATCACATTTTTTTGGAATTCGATTTTTATAAACTCGAATTTCAAAACAGTGGTAAATTATTAAATATTTTGCAAACAGTAGTAGATAACTAAATATTTCGGCCAAAGATAGTATTTGGTTGTTTTAGTCAGACTAATTAAGCTAAACTAATAATAATTTTAATGAAATAAGGATTGGATTCCACTTATATGTAAATGTAATACTATAGATACTTAATATATTAGTGTATTTTAAGTTTTAAAAATTAAAATAAAAATAAGAGGAAATGGTAATACATCATATTATATATGTGTGTGTGTGTGTGTGTGTGTGTAGCGGGCAAAAAGTAAAATGGAGAAATTAAGCAAGTGTTAATTGTATTACTATTTGCTCACACAATTAATTTTTAGAGGTGGAATGCAAGGTCAACCTTTATGTACCCATTATGCAATAAAAATTGATAGTCAAACCAGTTTTATGTGTGTAGTAAAAAATCTTCAACTAGAAAAAGTCCTGAAATAGCTGAGTTGCTGTCCTCGGGTTTGGTCTGAAGAAGAGGTTACAATTGGATAATCTCTCTCTTTTTTCGCTTTCTCTCCCAAAACGAACTCTCCCTAATCCAGATGTTTCTTAGCTTTATTTAGCTTAGCCAAAATGCATCTAAATTTTACATTTGGAGGGTTAGGATTAGGCTTTCTTGATACTTGTCCTATCAAGACCTTACTAGAAGGTTTACGTCAAAACCTTACATTACATTTAATGCGGAGAGGATGGCTGCTTTTTCCTTCCTTTTTCTTCTCTTCCTTGTTCAGTGCCAAGTCACCCTTTTTCTCCCTTGGGTTGCACTGTGCTCCCTTCACCCCCTAACTTTTGACTTTTTGAGGTTAGGTAGAAGTCCTCGGTGCCTTTGTCAACTGTAGTAGTTCAACCTCTTCACAGGTTAGGTGAGTACTTTCCAAGGGCATACTGCCAATATTCCACGAAGTTTACCTTCTCAGAAATACCCTTACCTATCCTATCAGCTGTTTTGGATTCTCATCCCCCACAATAAATAAATATATATATATATATATATATATATATATATATAAGCAACATCATAAGAGCAAAAATGACAATTTTTTTTTTTAACATAAGTGGATCCCTTCACCCTCCAAATTCTCTTGATTTGGGAGAATTAAAAATTCAAACCCCTTCCTTATACTTTAAAAATATAATCTAGATGAGGGTAATTAAACACCCCTCATCCCCTCTCCTCTACTCCCTTCTCTCACCCCCCCACCCCCTCCATCCAAACACAAAATGGTATATAATGCTAGTCTTCTCAAAACCCCAGTTCCCACTTCTTTCTAGGGCCTAGGTTTATGCAAACGTTTCAGCCTTGTCTCATTACAAGTTTTCAACCCCCTCTCAATGTAGGGGATTTTTTGTTGTCCATATATGGATGTTGGACAGGAGGAGATGCAAAAGAGGTTATTGCTCACGGAAGAGAATAGTGAAACAATGGAGATTAAGGAGCATATGTCTGATTGGAAAGCTTCTCACCAGTGCATCTTTTAATAGAGAAGTGATAAAGAACACCCTTCATTGAAAACATGAAACTTAGGAAGCGATTGAAATAAAGAGAATCAGAGTCAAGTGGAAAACATACAATTATGAAAAATGACAGTTGTATAAGATCTATTGTTCACATGTAAGCACAGCTTGTTGTGATCAGCATATCAATGCTTACCAATGTATGATCCATTTTATAAACTCACTAAAAGGCTTGCCTACAATGAAACACAATTTCAGCCGATACCGCTAGTGGGAGCTAAACTTCCCCAAATTGTATGTTGAAAAGAAAAGATTTGTTGAAAACATGAAACTCATCTTTTTCAAAGACGATTTCCACTTGGATATGATGTCTAGTCAACATAACGAAGGTGCAGAACTCATCTCTACAAGAGACGAAATTACTAAGGAAAAATTAGAGAAAAACTTTTCTTTTTTTTTTTCAAATTTCTTTCAAACGTCACTATTTTGGCAATTGTTTAACAAAAATGGCTCCTGAAGAAGAATTGAGTGGAGAGAAACATGAGTTGTCATTGCTGAAATGGTGAAATGGCTACAATGTCAACATAAGTAAAAACCAGTGAATAAAATATTCTATTTGGTTACGGTTGTCGGTAAGCATGATTTCGTACTGAGGATTGACTAATTATTTGTTGCAAGTATCATAGAAAATGAGAGAAAATTTTTTATATGAGACCTCAAAATAAGTTAAAATTAACTTTTTCTAGACAAGCCAAATACACTCTCTTTTTCTCCCTAGACATTCCGCATAGGCACTTTTAAGCTTCGTTTGGTTGGAGTGGTTATAGAGGATGGCAAATAAATGAGAGAAAAGTAGGGAAAAAATAATGTTTGTGGTTGTTTGGTTTAGGGTAGAAAATGGGAGAAATTTTGTAGGAGTGCACGAATTCTCTCCTACCCCCACCAAAACACAATCTCCCCAAACTTGAGAGAAAATAGGAGAAAAAAGTGGGCAAAAATATTTAGACAAAATTACCCACATTTCATTTTTACCTTTTTTTTTTGCTACTGTAAATGAGCTACTTACCATTTTTTTTTCTTCTTCTAGGTTTACGTTAATGTTGTTGATTATTTATTTATTTTATTTACAGTGATACACTATACATTGCCTTCTCTCTTTTTTTTGGGACATTTATTTATTTATTTATTTATTTCTTATTTTTTACTGGGCATGATTTTTTTTTAATAAACTTGGGTGATTGTCTTTTTTTTTTTTTTTTGGTTAATTGGACATCATTTTTAATAAAACATATGAGTAAATTTATACCAAAGTAGTTACGCGAGAAAGTGGCACAAAAGATTTCTCTATTTCAGGCTTAGGTCCAGTAGTACTAGACCCGTTGAGATGATGACATGTGTCCACTTTTAGACACGTGTCACCATCTGACCGAGTCCGGTGCACTGAACTTAAACCAAGTCCATTTTAGAGATTGTTGGACCTTCATTTTAAGGGTTTACTCTGCGAAATAAAGAGAATTTCGGCTTTCAGAGAGGCTCTAAGATTCATAAGCCATTCATGATGCCTAGCATCTCTACTAAGTGTGAAAACTCTAATACCTGTGTATTTGAGCATTGGATTTCAATGCCTATGGCCGTTTGGATCACTTTCTAATACCTGTATTGCTACTTGATGAAGGGAAAAATCATGTAGATCTGGAGATTACCCAATTAATGGTCTGGTGTTTATCTGGTGACAATTATGAGAATGAGTTTTGCACATAAAAGTACAAAATTAGGTTTAAAACCTTCTGTACTGATTTGGATAAGAACCTACCTAAGATACCATATCTAAGGTCTTTCGACAAGTATCCCATTTCCTCGCAAAAACATCTCAAACCAAACCCAATATCCTGGACAATATCACCACCACACCATCAACATACCGTTAACCACCTAGTAACAGAACAATTAAAACCCTCATATGATGTAGACCAACTCCATAACTTTCAGTGCACTTGTTACAAAGTAACTTATTTGATTAAGAATTAGAAGAAATCTGTCTTAGGCTCTTGGGATTTCCAGTAACTACTTTCACACACACAAGGAAAGAGAGAAGCATAAATCTTATAATACGAAAAATACCCAATTCAGAGTATCAAAAGTCTAAGTGCTCATTCAATCCCAATTATCCTTACCTAGTTTTAAGTTCCAAGCAATTTTCAAATGGGCATGAATTAAGGTACATTGGTCTAGTAGATGCCCATGTATATGCAAAGAGAGACTTCATGCTCCCCCACCAAACACTTATGGTGTCTCGCTGCCTCGTGGAGACCTGCGGTTGTCATCATCTTCATCAACAGGGCTCCTATCATCTCTAGGGCTGGCACTGCGGCTGCGACCATTAGCTTCAGAAGGACTTCGATAACTCCTAATAGGACTCTCTCTTTCAGGGCTAACAGGACCTCCTCCACTCTTCCTCCTAGGGCTGTCACTGTAATCAGACCCATCTTGATCGGCAGCCAATCTGCTGTTTTTGGGAGATGGGGTATGTCTCTCCTGGGGACTGCCATCATCAGGTGTTAGGCTGCGCTTCCTCCCCTTGGAGGGAGGTGGACTTCTCCTTGGCTCAGGGCTCCTGTTGCGAGGACTCCGTGATCTCCTATCTTCACGCTCAAGGCTTCTATTTCTCCTTGCTGGGGATCTTGACGGGCTGGCAGGAAAACATGATCAAGTTAAAAGGGGTATGCAAAACATATATGACAAAAAAACATTAAACAGGCTTTAAAACGTTTCTTTTGGGGTGGGGGTAAAATAAAGACCAATTGACCAACATTTCTTCACCCAAGTAGTAATTTTTATGCTTTTCTGTTCTCTCTTTTTATAACCACCCCCCCCCCCCCCCCCAACCCCCCAACCAAAAAGAATCTACTACACTTGGTTAAATGGCGGTAGCAACAGCACACTTTTAAATCGTTATGAAAAGTGAGGTTTAGCCACAGTGAGAGGGGGAAGAGGAAACTCTAACTAATGGCCTGAACTTTATGACACATGTTCCCCAGCTAATTGTGCAACCACTTTCTCTTAGGGATAACAACACACTTTTAAATCCTCTCATCATAACTACAGAAAATGATCAATTACAAACTACAAAGTCAGGTAAACACCAAAATCAAGAAACATCAAAGAACTGTACAGTCCATAGCTCACCTGTAGCTGCGACCTCGACTGTAACTTCGGCTACGGCTCCGACCACGACGAGGAGAGCGAGATCTATCTGGTGATAGTGAATCACTTCTTGCACGGCTGCTATTAAAAAAATAAAAAAAGAATATAAGAAATGTGAAGTAATAAACATCTTGCTTTAGCAATAGCTGGCTGTCTCAGGAAAAAACACACACAGCAGGAACTCTTTGCAACAATAAATGACCTTAGCTTCTTGGGACTGTTCTTGCAGTTCTTCTCTATATGACCTCTTTCTCCACAACGATAACACTTGTTTTTCCAATCTCCAGCTTTGCAATCACGGGCCCAATGCCCATCAATGCCACAATTAAAGCACCGCCCGGCCCCAGGAGGAGGACCTCTGCCCAAATATTCACGGGAACCACGTGGCCCCTACTCCACATCAAAGCAACAAAATATTTAAAAAAAAATCAATCAATCAGATTAAAAAAAATAGAAAACTGATTTGCCAAAAATTAATTGATAGAAACATAGAAAGAAGAACATGAATAAACTTCCGACAGTGGACACTTGAAAATGCCCACTCATACAATAATATGCTAATACAAGTGCAAAAAATCTCCACAGTACTAGGAGAGGAATAAAGCAACCCATTCATATTTAAAACTTCCCACACAGGAGCTTAGGACCTTTAAACACTAAACCAGGTATCCAGATTACCAAATTGTGCAGGCTCTACAGTCATGGGGAAAAAAAAAATGAGAGTGGAAAATAAGAACAAGCATCAGATCATAATAACCAAAAATAAATTTATTTAACTTTGGAACATAAGGAACAGTCATGGGGAAAAAAAAAAAGAGTGGAAAATAAGAACAAGCATCAGATCATAATAACCAAAAATAAATTTATTTAACTTTGGAACATAAGGAATTTATTTAATAAAAGTAAAAGCATTACACAGGCAATATACTAATAATGTCAGGAATAAGTTGGGAAAATTATTGATAACGTGTCCATTGACTTTTTTTTTGTTGTTGATAAATGATAATGCATTCATTGACTTTCCAAAGAGGACCATATTTTGGGACATTTCAAAATGAAATAAGGTAAATGGTACAGGATGGAGGGGGGAAAAAGGCATGTCAATCATGATATGCGCAGTTCAACTGTGATGGCCAGTATGGCGAGGAGACACTTCTTTCACAAATTCTCTTTACCATACCACCATACCAATAGCACAAGTGTATTAAGGTTTGATGTAACATGACTCCTTAAGAATCATGATTCATGAGATTAAAAGATCTTACCCCCTTTGCAAACTCTACAATAATACGGCTTCCATCAATATCCCGTCCATTTAGTTTATATTGAGCATCATCAGCATCTCGGGGATCACTAAATTCCTGTTAAAAAGAAGTGAGAGCAAAAACCCACAAAGGGAAATCCATATTTTTTAATCTAAAATTCAGCTCTCTCAAGAAAATAAAAAGCTTTTGATCTAAGCCTTAGGAAAAATAATAAATGGAAAAGAGGAAACTTACAACAAAGGCAAAGTCCCGCTTCATATCCACATCTCGTACTCTGCGGAAATGGTTGCCAGAAACAGTAAGGCCATCATTACTTAACTACTGCAAGTGCATGATACTTCGCCCCTCACAGACGAACTAAACACCAGTTTGAGATTGTTGCCATTTGCATAAAAACACGCATTAACATAACAGAAAGAATCGCGAAGTCCTTTAGACACTCGACAAGAATTTCCACCAATTCCACCAAGGCCACCCTCCCACCAAAGACTTCCCGGTTTGGGCAAAACCCCCAGAAACCTTCAACAAGATCATTCAAGTCAAATTAAATGACACCTAGGGGAAATTGTTCCCACACATAACATGATGAATAGTTAAGGTGATCCATACGCAAAACAAGCTTGGGAAAGACCTGAATTTCCTCTACAGCTCAGTTGAAGACACACCCACATCCCCCGATTGATTGCTAACTTAAGGACTTACTATGTGATCCACATAACATTTTAAGTTAAACTATTGGGCACATGCCACAAATAATGCGTTTAAATCTTCCAATATACAATAAGCTTAATAACACATTATGAGAAAAGACCAGGAACAAAAGTTCCAAAAGCAACAATAGAGACATGGAGTAGTCAAACCATGATGATAGCACGATTTCTTCTCAAAAAAATATAAGAAATTTGTTGTTAACATCATTACCAAAATCAGAGAAGACTTTTACCTAAATTGATCGGAAAACAAGTATCAATTTTAGAAAAAGTTAAAGAACCAAGCTAAGCTGATGAGGAGCTTCTGCATCTGGTTAAACACGCAATTCATATTTGTCAATACTCGGGAGGGGAAAAATTTACCGTCCATATTTGTTGAAAAGGCGTTCCAGATCACGTGAACGTGTCCGAGAAGACAAGCGACCAACATACAGCCGCGTTTTGCTACCATATCGATCATCATAACGAGGCATTTTTCAAGCTATAACAAAGTAAAGCATAACATCAACAACCACAATAAGCCCCAATAATGCAAACAACCAAGTTTTGAACAATTCCAATATAAAAACACAATAAAATCACAAACAAAGCTTTTCTCTATATCAGTCAGCAATAATCATAAAAACCCAAAATTATTTCATCCCAGTGACATCAAAAAACCCCAAAAAAAAAAAAAAAACCCACACCCCCAAATCTGGCTTAGGTTTGAATCAAAGAAAAAAGACTCAACCTTGGAGGTTCATTGTTCTTTAGATAACCATCAGCATCACACAATATATACATAATTACATGCAAAAACAAGAAATTGAATCGAATTCAACCTAATTAAACCCTAACCCATAATGCAAATTCAACAGCTTCAAAAGCGAGCTTAGAGACAAATTTCTCATACAAAATCAAAAATTGAAGACATCACTCAGTGGGCCCAAATCGAAAAACAAGGAATGAAATTTATAAGAATTCGTAGCTTACCTTTTCGAGGTGATCGTCGCAAAAATATTTTTGATAACCCTAGAGCGTTCGAAACGGCATGAGGTTGGTGTGGATCTTTGTTATTTATAGAACGAAAAGTCAAGTTTTTAGTTTTTCACGGACCAGATTATATTAATCCAACGGTTGAGATTAGATGATAATATGAGATTCACTGACACCGTGTGTGCGGTATGAGTGCCTCACCGGCCAATCAACTTCTAGCGTGTGTGGATAGTAGTACACTGGATATTTTTTCACCCTTTTGACTTTTTGGTGGAGGAAACCTATAGCATCGCATTGGAGGAGCCATAATTTTAGTTATTTGACTTCATCAAAAGTTATTTTATTTATTTTACCTTTTCATTTTATAAATCATTGAATATCAGTAGTTTTTTTTTAGCTTTCAATACAATAAAATAACGGCTAAAATGCAAAACTAACTCTCTAAGTTTCACATTTTATCATTTTAGTATTTTAAGTTTAAGCTTTGTCATTTTAGTCATCCAAGTTTAATGTATAGTCAATTCAATCTTCCGTTAATCTTCCGTTAAATGTTGTCGTTAACACAGCTAGCATCTTCAATTAATACATTGATAATAATGCTAACTAATGGTCCGTTTGGATTGAGGGAGAGAGAGGGGGAGTAGAGTAGAGTAGAATAGATTTAGTACAAAATTAGCTTATTTTTAGCCAACACTACTCTACTCTCCTCCACCCCCCTCCATCCAAACAGGCCATAAAAGAAGGAACAGCAAAGCAATACAGAAGGAAAAAGAGTCGGTGGAATGTTGACTGAGTTTTATTCTTTGGAGACTAGATTTTCTCGTCTGTTTCCTATGGCTTGGATGGCCTGCACATTCGTGCTCTCTTCTCCCTCTCGATCTCTCTCTTTCCCCTTATCCCTCAAATTTCTCAAGTCAAGTGCTGTTGGGGTATGGTGGGGGTGGAGATGATTTTTCATATTCAGTGGGCTAGGGGAACGACGTCGTTCAGTGAGCCCTTTAGTTTTTTTTTTTTTTTTTAACGCTTTTCATTTTTTTGAAATTTTTTTTTAAAAAAATCCAAAATTGAGTTTTGGTAAGCTAACAGCAGCACTTAACAGAAGACTAATGGATGACTGAATTGACAATACTTGAAACTTAGAGGATTGAAATGACAAAATTCAAATTTAGAGGACTGAAATAACAAAATGTGAAATTTAAAGGGCCAGTTTTGCATTTTGGCCTAAAATAATATAAACAATATAATAAAATAATATATCTACTACAATAAAATTTATCATTCCAATTCCCTACAAATTTATCATTAGAATCAACAAATATAAATTCCTTGCAAATAGAAAATTCCAAACTGACATGGAAAATTTATCATTCCAATTCTTGCAAACTAGAAGCAAAAGCCCTAAATAAAAAACCCTAAGCATTACATGATGAAGAAGATAGAGACAGCTCACCTGTAAATCAGCAAGCAAGCTTTGAATAAATTGGTTACCCAAATAGAGAAGAGAGGCCAAGATGGGTCGGAGAGGGCGAGATGCGTTAGATAGAAGAGAGAGCGAGATGCGTCGACGTAGGTCAACTTGGGACTTAGGGGCTTAGGTCGGCGGTGAGGGTGAGATAGGTCAATATGGGTCAACGGCGTGGGACAGGGGAGTTGGGCTGGTGAGGAGTGGAGGAAGAAAGAAAAAATAAATAAAAGGGAGAAGGATAATGAATTGGCGATGGTGCAATGGTGAGCTTCAATGGCAGCGGTGAGAGGATGATGAATTGGCAGCAGAGGTGAGAGTTTGATATGAGAAAGGGAATGAGTGAAACGGGTACAGGAAAAAAGAAATATAATAAAAGAAAGAAATAAATAATATTTTAATGTAAGGTGGGAATAAAAAATCATTTTTGAGTTTAGCTTTGAGCTACAGTGCACAGCCATAGATGGCTGTGCATTGTAGCTGAGTAGGTAAAAATTTTACCTATACCACATCCTTTTTGTATATGGTAGTGCTAAATATAGCAATTTAGCTTTTTAGTACCACCAATACTAATGCTTTTAGAGCATTCACAGAAGTGGAGCTAAAAATTTTGCTATTTGTCACCACAAAAAGTTACTTTATCTATTATACATACTCATATGCTGCAGCAGTGGATCTATTTTAACTTTCAACACAATAAAATAATATATTTACTACAATAAAATAATACATCCTACTATCAAAAAAACACCCCAAACAGCACAATCCACAACCACTGCTAACCACCCAACAACAACTAGCAAGCCAAGACCACTCACAACCACTGCCAAAAATCCAACAGATCTAAGCTTGATTTTCAGATCAAGAGTGTTGAGCTAGCACCCCAGACCACCATCAAACCCACCATCTGAGCTTGATCGAGAGAGAGAAGAAATAAAACCAAGAGGCACAAAACCCACCGCCAAACCCAAACCACTGTCAAACCAGACCAGCCATCGCCAATCACGCCATTGCCAACCCACTGACCCACACCATCGCCGATCACGCCATCCACGAAACCCACCAACCCACGCCATCGCCGATCACGCGAAAAAAGGAGAGAAAAGATAGCGAGGAGATAGAGAAGGAAGAGAGAGGGCTGAGACTTTGAGTCTGACGAAAAGAAAGAGAGAAAAGATAGAGAAGGAAGAGAGAGAGAGAGAATATTTTAATGGAAAAGCGAGAGAAAAGTTAAATAAAATATATTATTTTTTTTAGCTTTGGAGCTACAGTGCACATCTATAGATGGCTGTGCACTGTAGCTGAAGAGGTAAAAATTTTACCTATAGCTCCATTGCTGCAAAATGGTTTTTAGGTATTTAAGGTGCTAAAAATACCAATATGGCTTTTTAGCACCACTAATGTGGATGCTCTTACTATCCAAAAATACAACCGTCTTGATTAAGATAAAATATTATTTTAGTCTTTAAATTTTACCATTTTTTTTTCGTCGTTATCAAAAAAAAAAAAAAAAAAATCGTCCCTAAGCTTTGAAAATATCTTTTTTTCATTCTTAAAATTTGTAAAGTTTTTTTTTTTTTTGGTCAATAGTTTTTAGATAAAAATAGGAATGCAAAATTTTTTTTCAATAATTAAGGAATTAAAAAATATAGTTGCTTAAGTTTAAGGGTGAAAGTGAAACATTTTCAATAGTTTATAAATGAAAAACGAATAGTATAATTTAAGAACTTAAATAGTATTTTACTCTTCAGATTATGTTTCAGTAAATGAATGTTCATCGGTTTTTTTTTTTTTCTTTTTTATATAGTTAATTTGAAATTTTGAAATACTTGGACAAAGCATAACTAGGGTGTGAAAAATTACCAAAAATCTGATCCAACCAACCAATTGATTCCAACATACCCTTCAGCACCATGGTTTCGCACGCTGAAACCAAATTAAATATAGTTTTTTAAAAATATTTTTCCACACATGGTAACATATCATAGGGGAATAAAAAGGTTGTACAAACTCTCACACAAGCCATTCAGCAAATAAAAAAATAAAAAAATAAAAAAATAATAATAATAAAAAACTCTCACACAAGCCTAGCTAAAGTTGACTTATGTGAGGGTAAATGGAAGACTATTCAGTATGTATCTACTTATCAAAAGAAATTGAAAGCAATCTATAAGTATGTATTTATTGTAGACATTTTCAATTATGGAACTACATGATGTAATGACATTATGATATTGTGAGTACATAACCGTATTTTGGAAGGGAAGCTGTCAAGCACAGTGTTTGGACTCAAGACAATCAGCTGCGGTCAAATGAGTTTAGGGCAAAATGTCACTTTTTATTTATTTTTAGGTAAGTTTTTAGGGAAAATTATTTAGTATTCTCTAAATATAATGATATGTTATTTCTTCCTTTTACATTATGATGAATTTTACTATTTATTTAATTAATAAATCTATCATGATGTGAAATGAATAAGTATCATATCACTATATTTCAGAAGCATTTAATAATTACTTAAGATTTAGTACAGTGCTCTTAAAATTTTGTACAAGTGTAATTGGTGGTCTCACAGCTTATTTCTTTATTTTTTTTTATTTTTTTTTTTTGAGGAACCACAACCTATGTACTTGAGTGATGCCCATCATGTGCCTGTAGGAGCTATTAATTGTTATGGCCCCCTGATGGTTAGGCATGCCCAATTTAATGGATGTCTTATTCCATAAGAGCACTCACTTTAGTGCATGTATATTAGAAAAATGTGTAAAATTTATATAATTTTGTTTAAAAATGACTCATATCAGTTCATGTATAATTGTTTAAATTTACAAGTTTGCAATTATAGTAATCATATAATCTACACTGTCACTATTTATTTTTTTATTATTTTTTTACATATCCAAAAAATGAAGGAATAAAGTGGATGGTGGTTATTGTTTGTAAAAAAAGATAAAAACTTTTAGAAATTAAGAAAATTTGATATTTTAATGAAATGTAGTATAAAATAGATAATTTGATGTGAAGTATTTTGAAAAGTAAATATGTCAAATAAAAAAAAAAGTAAATTCTTATATTTATATAGGTAAAAATTTATGTACAAGCTTATACAAATGCTCCAAGGGTTCAAACATTCAAGTGGATAATATTTAGCAAAAAAAATCCAAGTGGATATATGCATTAGCCGTTGCATGCCTATCAGTGGGGAATGGCTATATATAGACCTCATTGAGCTCAGTTGTGCACCACCTTCATGAAGTTCTATTTTTGCTCCATGCAAGTCAGACTCAATATAATTTATTGCCTAAATCCATAAATTTAAGTGGGATCCTTTCTATTTAAATTTCAATTAAATAAAATTATTTAATACCAACAAAACCAAGGTTAATTTGATGAATTAAACAAAATATTTTGATAAATTAATACTAACCAAATCAAAGTTAATTTTATGTAGAGAATTAAATATTATGATTCAAGAATAAAATTTAACAAAATAAATAAAAATTTATTATTCTTTTAAAAAAGAGGTTTAGTTTATCTTGAAAAAGACCAGCATCATTATAAATTTTGATTTTGGTGTTAAGAAATAGATAGAGATTGTTTGGTATGTGTGGGCTATATGGGATATTGGTCTACAAAATTAAAGCCTTATAACATTTTTTCCTAAACAATTGATAGTTTTTAACTGGGTTAAGTTTCTATTGGTCTAATATTTTGGAAACCTCTTTGGAGATAAGAAACCACTTATTATTATACAATTTTGGAAAATGTTGAAGGTATTACAAATTTTATTACATAAATCATATAACTGATGTGACAATGAATATGGTTGGTGTGTTTCAACCATTTAATTAATGAATGTTTGAATTGTTTTTTGTGACAAGAGACATCAATTTTTAAGTTTTATATAATAAAGGGCAAATTACAACTTACCCACCTGTGGTTTAAAAGTTGACACTTTGCCCACTTGACGTTCATTCCGTTAGACTTCTGTAACTCACCTCTATACTTTCACCTTTAAAAACACAAAAAACATAACAAAATTAAAAGAAACAAGGTCAAAAAAATGGTTTTTTAATAAAATTTGGAAGCTTCAAGAGGTATAACAAGAACACAAAAGCAAGATGACATCTTTTGATAGAGTTATTTGTAGGTTGTGTTTGGCATTGACTTAAAAACCCAGTTTTTTTTACTATTTAGCTTATTGTTGCTATTATTCATGGGTCCCATTACACTTTTTGGTTCTATTCATGAGTCCTACTATACTATTTCAGTTACCTTTTAACTTTATCTACAGTACTTTCAGTAAAGAGTTTTCAATTTCAGTTAAATAAGTTGTTCCCAAACGAACTCGTAATCCAATAATCTGCGTGAAAGCTGCCATTGCCTATGTAAGAGATGACATCTTCTGGGGCTTTCTTTTCACTTCAACAAAGTTCAAGTTCAACTTGTCATTAATGCTCTTCACAATAGCAGGCAAATTTCTAGCTATACTAGCCGCTTGAATTTGCACCAGCTTTTGTGCCTAAATAGGAATTCCCACAATAGATTTATCGATCTTGGAAAGCAGAGGATGTGATAGCCAAATCCAATATTGACATCGTCAACATTAAGAGTAATGATAGGGATACATAATTCCCCACAACTCTGTGCCACAACTCGCCACGTGGCGAGTTGTGATTGGTAAAGGTGTGATGGTGGACCACGTGGAGACACACTTTTGCTAATCACAACTCACCACGTTGTGAGTTGTGGCACAAAGTTGTGGAAAATTATGTGTCCTTAGCATTACTCCAACATTAACCTTCTCGACAAGCCTTTCAGGAGTCTTGTCAGACTTAGTAATAATAGCAAGAGTCCTCCCACCAGTCTTAATCTTCCATTGTCATACCACCGCCTCATTGCCCACAACAATAACCATCTCTCTGCAGTTCAGCCAAGGTAATAATACGCTTTGTTTGTTTCAACAATGATGTTTTCTAGAAAATAAGTCATTTTCCAAAAAAACATTTTCCATATAACTATCTCATTTTCCCATATTTGGTAGCAACCTTAAATGAGTTGAAAAACAATCTCATAACTTCCCTTATTTAGCTTGCTGTAAGATAGAGTTGTTTTTCAAAAAAAAAATTAGTGGAAAACAATCTCTTAAAATAAGCCATACTTTTTATGTTGACTAAATATAGTTTTCCTTTGACTCATTTATTTTAATGCTACCAAATACTGGAAAATACAAAAAACTATCTTTACACAATATTTTCCATCGAAATAAACAGAGCTTTAAGTTAGCCACTTATACACGCATCAAACCAAATCATTTCAGAACTCAAACAAACTCCCAGATCTAAAATAAATTTCTAAATGCCAAAGAAAAAAAGTACAATAATTGCTTGCCTTGATCCATATCAAGGGGTTGGAGAAAGGAAATACAGAGTTAAGGAGATGCATAAAATTTTTTGAGCCAAGCACCATTAAAAAACAAAATAAAGTCGTATTCAATGAAAGTCGTATGTATCTCGAGAAATCTCCCCTACCAATGCCTTTTACATCCCACAGTTTTAGCAGATCACTTAACCCTATTCATCTTCGGCGCAAAAGCGCTCGATCAATGAGCTATTACACACTCTTTCAAGGGTGGCTGCTTTTAGGCAAACCTCCTGGCTGTCTCTGCACCCCTACCTCCTTTATCACTGAGCGGTCATTTAGGGCCTTAGCTAGTGATCCGGACTGTTTCCCTCTCGACGATGAAGCTTATCCCCCATCGTCTCACTAGCTGACCTTGAACCCTATTATTTTGAAGTTATATCTAGCATTTAGAGTTTGCCTCAATTTGGTACCACTTTCGTGGCCTGCACCGAAACAGTGCTTTACCCCTAGATGTCCAGTCAACTGCTATGCCTCAACGCATTTTGGGGAGAACTAGCTAGCTCTGGGTTCGAGTAGCATTTCACCCCTAACCACAACTCATTCACTGATTCTTCAACATCAATCGGTTTGGACCTCCACTTAGTTTCACCTAAACTTCATCATGATCATGGATAGATCACCCAGGTTCGGGTCCATAAGTAGTGCCAATTGCCCTATGAAGACTCGCTTTCACTATGGCTCTGGTGGATTCCCTTAACCAAGCCAAGTAAAGAGACCCAATCTTGAGTGAAAATATATATTGCGGCTTCGATCTTTTTCAATATAATCATCACATAGTAAATCAACAAAGCCTAAAGTGATTTCTCTTTCCCTTTCAAGTTTACCTACTATGGTACTGGAATGAATATGATCTCCACCAGACATACGTAATGCTTTAGCTAGTACATGAAAGTGTATACCATGATTCTTTTGTTGATCAATAACTGCATGCATTGCATGATAGATGTGAAGAAGTAGACCATTATCTCGGCAATAATGAGCCAAGCTAGTATTTGCAGTGAACCCCCCGGTTAAGTAGTCATGCATTACAATAGGAACTCCCAGTTCTCTAGCAAATACAGCCCTTTTGATCATTTCTTCGCATGTACCTGCAGTAGCATTCAATTAATGCCCTTTGATTTCACTTGTTTTAGCCTGGCTTTATAAATTGCTTCAACACAAAATAGGAAACAGTCTCTCCAACGCATAAATGGTTGGGAATTAACGTTCTCATCATCTAATTTGATATTGTTTTTGTGTTCTTGTTATAACTCTTGAAGCTCCCAAATTTGTTTACAAAACCATTTTTTTGATCTTGTTTCTTTTAATTTTGTTACGTTTTTTTTTGTGTTTTTAACGGTGAAAGTATAGAACTGGGTTACAGAAGTCTAATGGAGTGAATCTCAGGTGGGCAAAGTGCTAACTTTTAAATCATAGGTAGGTAACTTAAATTTCGACCAGACCACATGCGGGTAAGTTATAATTTACCTTATAATAAAATTTATAATATTCATAACACCATTTTACAAATTTAGCCTTTTCACAATGGGGTGAGGCCTTTTTATAAATGGCATAAAGCTTATTATTAATGACAGCTTTAGGCTTAGACCTTGAGTTGACTGGTTCATTGGTCCGAAAAAGAACCATAGGAGGAAAAATTGGAGGTTCATAGCTTTATAGATGGTTGAAGTTCTTTGAGACAAGCCTTGGACAACATGGAACGACCTTGATTTGTTTCAATTTATAATGGAAAAAACAGGTACTGCCCGTTGAAATTGTCATTCTTTGTTGTTTAAAATGTTTTCAACAAAAAGGCATAAATTGACCATTTTCCCCCTTATTAATAAAGGTAACTTTTGATAAAATGAAAATGTGAACATCTAATCATCATATCATGTCATATATATATTATGTTAAAGTGGAAGTAGGGAGAAAGTTCAATCAATAATCCAAATTAGATTCTAATTGAATTTCAACTTTGCGCCAAGTGTTTTTTTAACTACCCACAAATTTAAAGTCAAGTGTCTCTTATTTTAAATGGGCTTCAATTATTTTGATATTTAGATTCATGAATCTTTTAAAAAATCTCAATCAATAAATTATTACAATTCTATGTAAAATTTTGAATGTGTAATACTTCCAACGTACCAAAAACTATTTTAAATCAATCTAAGACTTCTTCGGTCTCATTCTATACCTTTAGTTTCAATTTGAAACCACTTATATTCTATTTAAAATTAATCCATATTTTCTTACACAAACTTGTTATTAGTCTAAATATAAATATTAACGAAAAAGTATACCATGTTCTAAAGATTGGTTTTTTTATATCTTATTTGAAAAATGCACACATGAAATAAATTTATTACACATCTCATATTAAGTTAAGAAGCAACAAAAATATTTATAAAAAAAAAAAAAAAAAAAAAAAAAAAAAAAAAAAAGAACAAGAATGAAAAAATTTGCATGTTCTACCAAATGATATTCTATATATATACACAATAAAATTTGAACATATGGCATCCGCTCTATGATAATTGTCTATATCATAATGTCAAGACACCGACTAGTTTTTAATGTGGGCATAGTTCGAACCCTGACCAAATAATATTCTTATAAGGTTTTTTTTTTTTTTTTTTTTTAAAGAGTTGACAAAATATAACAACCATCAATAGCATTTAACATAGATAGAAGTTTTAATACGCATCTAATTATGTATTGGTAAACAAGTTAGTTGCAATTATCTATAGTAGCAATGTGCCACTGAGTAACGTAAGCTTGTTGCCAAGTGAGGCATTAAGGTAGTTAGAACATTCACAACAGTAGTGCTAAATAGCCATAATGGTATATTTTAGCTCCTCACACACAAAAAACTTGCTCCAACAGTGGAGCTATACTTTTTTTTTTTATAGATGACTTGCTACAATGCACATCTATAGATAGATGTGCACTGTAGCTTAGAGCTAAAAAAAAAATTTTAATTTTTTATTCCTGCCCGCATTAAAATATTACTCTCTCTCTCTCTCTCTCTCTCTCTCTCTCTCTCTCTCTCTCTGAACTCTAATCTCTCTCAGCTCTCTCTCAACTTCCTCTCACCGCTGCCAGCCCACCCCCACGCTGCCGACCCACGCCACTGGCTCACGCCGCAGACCCCGCCGCCGATCCATGCTGCCAACCCATCTCGCCCTTACTTGGTTTTTATTTTTATTTTTATTTTTTTTTCTACCGTGGGCTGTGGTGTGGTGGTGGTTGTGGTTCTGTGGGTAGATCGGCGTCGCTGGGTGGTTGGGTTTGTCAACATTAGTGGGCTGTGGCTGGGTTCATTGGCATCAGTGGGTGGCTCGGGTGGGTTTCGTGGTGGTGGGTGTGGGTGTTGCCGCTGATCAGCCTTAGACCCACGCTGCCGATCGAAGTGCTTGCTCGCCAATCGGGTGGGGTTTCTCGTGATTTTTTATTTTGTTTGGTCTGGGTTGAGGAAAAAAATTAGAGATTTGGGTTTTTTTTTTTTTTTTGCCTGCTGTGGACTGGTGGTGGTGGTGGTTTTGGTTATGGCTGTGGCTGATGGTAGAGGTGGTTGTGGCCGGTGCTGTGTATGATTTTTTGGGAGTGAGATATATTATTTTATTATAGTGGTTATATTATTTTATTGTGACGTTTATATTATTTTATTGTGTTGAAAGCTAAAATAGATCTACTGCTGTAACATGTCTATAAGTAAAATAGATAAAGTAACTTTTTGTGATGTTAAATAACTAAAATTATTGCTCCACTACTCCGGATGCACTTAGATCTATTTGTGAATTGCTAAGGTAAAATCATGCCCTAGGTCCACGGGTTTAGTGGGCCAACCCCTAAATAGGTGGGTAGCAATCACACATGGTAGCAATGTATCAATGTAGCTTACACGTATAATTGCTTGATTTTTCTTTTCTTTTTGCTGGTATGGATAGTGAATACTGGATATTCGGAAGTTGTTGGATGGGCCGGATGTAGGCTGGGTTAGTACATTGTCATGCACTATGCAGATCAAAACACGAACAAATTCTGAGCTTGAGCCTTTTAGCCCAAGGATAAACTAGTAGGGCCTAACATAGAAAATGTCTCTTTTTATGAATTGGGCCGCAAAGTTGTCCAGTGCCCGTTGGATCTGGCACCCTTTCTTCTGGTCCAATAGAAACTTTAATGTGATTACTCTCCCTCCCAATATAATAAGACTATTACTTTGTGCAGCACAATTGATACATGCTCCTCCTAACTTAATTATTAGCTCGCATAGAAGCCTGGTTAGTTCGGGTCTAGTAGTCAAGTATCTTGTCCACCTCGCTATTGTACTTGAGTTTGAGTAGTGTAGAACTCAAGCAGCGTGGGACTCATTAGCACTAGGGCCATAGGCCAATGTGATCATGCTCAGTAAGATATGATTTACCTCCATGATCGGATGATCCTACCTTTTTTTTATGCCTTTATTGGCTGGCTACCAATTCAGGACAAGTTGTTAACAAAGGAAAGGCCATTTGCAATGGGGAGAAATTGCTGATGCTAATTGTGTTATCTGCAAAAATAGGATTGAGAATAGGGACCACATTTTCTTTGAATGCCCCATATCCAAGAGAGTATGTAGAATTATTATGGGCTGGTGTTTTATTAGGAATCCTAAAATCCAGTGAGGAAATCATACTTTAGGGTGTAGACCAGTTAAGGGGAAAGAGTTTGAAAGTTGTCATTTGCAAAATTGCTTTGCGGACTACTGTTTATCATCTCTAGCAGTTCAGGAACGGTGTTATTCACCAAGGTATGATCAAGCCTGAAGAGGTTATCATTAGAGCTATCAAATGGGAAGTTAAGAATAGGGTCAAAAGCAGGGGATAGTTCTGCAATTCTATATTAAATAGAGCTTCCTGTTGCTCTTGGAGAATTTTTTTTCCTGCTGGCTTCTAGCATATTGCTTTGTCATTTCTTTTGTTCTCTACTATGTGTTATTGTGTTTTTTTTTTTTTTTTTTTAATTTTTATTTTTTATGTCGCTGGCTGTTCCAGTTGTGCTTTTGTAGTGTCTTTGTAATGAATTGATGTATCAATTTTCTTGAAATAAAAGAGCAAAAACATTAGAAGGTGGGGAAAGGAAGAAGAGGAAGAAGACGAAGATAGAGAAAGAGAGAAATAGGGGTGGGGTAGGTGGAATCGTAAGGCGATTGCCCTATGAGAAATGCAAAAAAGAAAGAACAAAAAAAGAAAGGGAAATGGATTGGATTGAATGGAGGAGACACAGGAAATAAAAGGACAAAAAAAGAGTGACAAATTTTTTTTCGGGTGACAAACGGCTATGGTTGGGGTATGCGGCTAAGTTTAATTGGTGGAAGAGATTGTTTTTAGATAATAGAAGATTTTGTTATTATTATTATACAAGTGACTTTATTTTTAAAAATATATTTATTAATGTATTTTGTTATTATTATATAGGTGATTGCATTTAAGTAGATATGATAAATTATATATTTGGTCTTTATCCTTTACATTAGATTTTAATTTAATCCTAACCTTTTAATTGTGTCAAATTGGTTTTTAACCTTTCAATGTCGTGTTAATTTAGACTCTGCTGTTATTTAGTAGATGAAAAAGTCTAACGTGTCAAACGGTTTCAAATAAAAATAATAATAATTTGCCACATCATGTACCACTAGATTAACATAAAAGTTTTTTTTTTTTTTTTTTATAGCAAACCTAAGTCAAATCTTTTTAGTTTGAGGCAGACCCATTGAAATAATTTCGTTAAGTGTATACATTAACTTGTTAAAATAATATCTCAAGCATATGAAACTTGTATTAGAAGAGATCTTCCAAGGGAGCAAGTCTTCATCCTTGAATTTTATTTAAACAAAGAAAATTTCATACGCATCGGTACACTAAACAAGATAAAAAAGAGAATGCAACAAATCAAATCTATCTACAAAAGACCAAGTGGCCTCCTCTGATGCCAATTTTCTTTCTTTGCTCTGCCACAATAACAGGTGGGATCTGCAAATCTTCAAAAAAGAGCAGTAACTTTACATAATTTCTTGTTTTTGTTGATAGGTAGCTTTACAAAGCTTGTTAAGATCACTATTGCATTCATTCCCCAGTTACTTTCTCTCATATGGCTTCTGAACAAAAATACTTCACTCCAACTAGTCAAAAAAATGACTACTTAAATCCAAAGCTGATTAAGGCTAAATAAAGCTTCTCTCATAGCAAGCACACCTCTGTCTTCCTTTGTTGCTCCTATTTCCACGAGTATGGTCATGCTTGAAAATCTAGGGAAAAAAAAAGTTTCATTAAAAGACTTTTAATCCAAAAACTTATAAGTAAAAGCAATATAGTGAACGAAATTCCAAAAAAAAAAAAGAAAGAAAAAAAAAAGAAAAAGAGAGAGATAAAAACTTGGGAGGAAGGTAATACCGTCAGCCCTCAGATAATCGGCTACTTTGTCGGTCCTTAGATCCAGTCATTGTCGTCAAGCGTCACCTTCGATATAATCTCTGGCCACCTTCGGTATAAAGAATAAAGACCAAATATGTAGTTTACCTAAGTAAATATTATTTTATTAAGATTTAAAATTTTTTATTCCTAAGATTTAATGTAATTGTTCTCAATTATAATGTATGTCAATTTTGATGTATACAATTAATAAGAAACAATTAATTTTTTGATACCTTATTCATCCTCATAAAAATGGTTAAATGTGCCAAAAATGCATTATTTACTTTTCAAACCAAACGCAATTCCATTCAGCAAAATTGTCTTTAAGAAAAAGTTTTAGCATCATACCAAACACAATTTTTCAAAAAAAAAAAAAACACTTCACAAAATGCATTTTTCTGAGTAATCTTTCCAAACACTACCTAAGGAAAATTTTGTCTTATGCTTTATTATTATTTTTTTAACAGTCATGTGCTTTTATAGTAGCATGATGCATATATTAGTCTCTTGTACAGATTCATAAACAAAATAAAAATGCTGAACATATATTATATAGTAACAAATGTTGTGAATTACAGGTTTACATTGAAGCCAAGTGGGATCAAAGGAACAATTAGATCCCATCTTGTAGACAAACTCAACATTTTTTTTTTGGTGCTGAATGTAAACAAATTCAACTAACTAACAAAAGTTTATCACAAAAAAAAAAAAAAAAAAAAAAAAGACAGTAACAACAATTAATTAATTATTAAAACAAGATCTTTTACTCACGAGGCCACAATAGATTTTTGTTAGCTCTTCCAACCCTCCTAAAAATTTTGTCTTTTACCTCCTCTTGTTCTTGCTCCCAAGCAACAAAGAAAAATAAAACAAAATCCTAAAGAAAAAACCCCAAGCCAAAGTGATCCACAAACAGTTCCACTTGCTTATATCAGTGATTCCCTGTTGCTTTAGTATATCAGAACCCGTGGTCACACAAGTTGTGGTCGTGATGTTCACGCCCAATGTATTGCTAATGCTCTGCAACAGGTTCACCTTAACCGACTCTGGCACCAACCTAAGTGGCGTGTTATCGAACATTTGGACTCCTCTGACAAAGCACTTCACTGGATCATCGAATTCGTTTTGCAAAACACCTTCATAGGGGTACTTCACCAGAGAAAGATAATGGAACCAAAGCCAGTAAACTGGGATTCGATCCCTGGTAATGAAAAACCCACTGAACAATAAAAAGTAAGCTAAGATAGCAACCACAACTGTGTAACCCAACATGACATGAGCTACTACCCCTGATAGAAACGTTACGAACGAACTTCCAGCCCAAAATGATGCGAAGATTGTGAAGAGGAAAAAGAAGAACCCTGAGAGTCCACCAGCTAGGCCAACTGCCCAGAAAGTAACGGCTGCGAAGGTGAAAGAGAGGAAGATTAAAGAAGGGATTGAAATGATGGAGTGAGCAAGAACGTAGGAAGATCGACGATAAGCATTGTAAGCTGTTTCTCTCATGAATATGTAACGTTCTTGAAGGAACACAGGTATGGCTTCAGCACAAGTATAAAAGGTTGTGGACATAGCGAAAGCGAAGAACCCTAAGCGTTCTTGTGCTCCTCTTGGTGAATTATCGAGCCGCCAGAACATGGTGGCTAAGATAATCCCAGTAAGGAGCACTGCACCGAGTCTGATTCCGAAAAGTTCAGGCATTCTGCTCGAGTTTGTAAGGGACCGCTTGGCTACGACCATCATTTCAATCCAGCATGGGTTGGCAAAAGTTGGGACCGAAGATGTGAGACCAGTGGTATTGTTTGGTGCACCAGAGACTAATTTTCCTCTCGAAATGCTTGCGCTTATTGCGTCTTTGAGGGACAGCTTTGGACCGTTGTGGAAGTCGTTGTTTCCTTGGTGCTTCTTTGCTTGCCATGACTTGTTGAATTCGACTATGTTCTTGGTTCCTTCCGGATCATCTTCGAGCTCTCGAATCAGATCGAGGGCGAACTCAGTTCGATTCTCGTTCTCTGGTATTGGGTGTCCAAACTCGGCGAAGAAGTGAGGTAAGCTCGTTGGAGAGCCGCTGAACACGGTTTGTCCGTGTGAGAGGAAGATCAAGCGGTCTAATAAGCTGAGAATTCTGTAACTGGGTTGATGTATCGACATGATGACAATGCTTCCACTCTGAGCAATTCGCTGCAACACTTTCACTACCATGAACGCACTAGTAGAGTCGAGCCCAGAAGTGGGCTCGTCGAGAAAAAGGAGTATTGGGTCATGAATGATATCGATTCCAATCGAAACACGCCTACGCTCTCCACCGGAAACGCCTCTATGGCCTTCATCACCAATCATAGTCTTGGCTGCATTTCGAAGGCCTAATTGGTCGATTAGCGCCTGAACTCTGGCTTTCTTCTTCGACTTTGAGAGTGATCGAGGGAGCCTAAATTCAGCTGAGAACATGAGCGTTTCTTCCACAGATAACATAGGAAACAAAAGGTCATCTTGCATAACATACGCAGAGATCACTTTCGAAAGGCTCGACTCCAACACTTCACCATTCAAAGTCACAGACCCTTTGAGGCTTTCTTTTGAAATTCGATCAGCAAGAGCATCGATGAGCGTTGATTTCCCAGACCCACTAGCGCCAAGAACAGCCATGATCTCCCCCTCTCTGGCTTCCCCAGAGATATCATTCAGTAAAACCTTGGTGTTAACACTGATCTTATTACTCTCCACCGCTTCCATATTATGAAGCGACTTGTCGTTTCGAGAGAAGCATGAGGAAAACGACATCTTCTGGCGAACCTTGACACTGTAGGTGAGGTTTTTGAATGAGAGAACAAAAGGGTAAGATGAAGATACGGAGCTGCAAGCGTATGTGACATCGAGGACTCGATGAGGGCGTGGTGTGTTAGGGCCAGAAGTGTCGGACTGTGCATCCTCGACTCGCATCAAGAGCTCGCCGAGCGTGGGGGAGATGTGTCGTTTACACGAGAGTGGCTTGAGCTCCATTGTTTGGGTTTGGTTGAAGAAACAGAGCTCGTCATCGGCTATTTTTGGTGCTGATGTTGTTACTGCCGATGACATGTTTGAGGGTACTACACGAGAGATTCGTGTGTGTTGTGTTGTTGGGGTTTAGGCAGAATTTATAGTAAGTAAGGCAAATAGAGAGAGAAGATGTTTGGTGATTATTAAGTATCCAACCTTTGCGTAATGTGGTACAGTGGGTGAGAGGAGTTGTGCAGCTTTTTCTAGTTTGCATTTCTACCAAGTCAAGTCTTGAGGGAGAAGGCTTCATGAGTTTTTTTTTTGTTTTTTGTTTTTGTTTTGCTAATGCTTCATGAGCTCTACTAACGACAAATTCAGCGTCTACAAGTTCCAAACAGAACTTTAGAAATTTGACAACCAACCTCTCACGAGCTTGGTTGAATAATGTTAGTAAGGCGGTAAAATTCACAACTTATCCATATTAATGAGCTGTGACTGATGTAGTTATGAATTTACTATTTACAGCTTAGCATATGGACAAGTTGTAGGTTTTATCGTGGTATTATCATTATTCTCATTATTAACATGAGAAATGTTAAGATCATGGGTCAGGTTTAGATTCAGCGTCTAGTAGCACTAAACCCATTGAAATAATAACATGTATACACTTTTAGACACGTGTTATCGTCTGACCAAGTCCAATGCACTAGATGTACTGGACTTAAACCAAGTCATTTTTATATAACTTGCTTTTATGACAAGTTGTTAATGGTAGAGTAAAAGTAGTGAGTCTATATGAGTTCATAACTTCATCTCTCACAACTCACTACATGGACAAATTGTAACAAAGTTGTATGAAAAGTTGTAGTCCTAACATTTTTGTACTAACATCGTTTCGTCTAATATTTAATCCAAAAAAGAAAGAGTTATTTAAATTAACCACAACATTTATCACACTATTCTATGTGCGTGTTAGATTATGATTAGTTACCTATCACTTTTACATTAATCCACAATTTTTTTTCTCCATTAGCCACAAATTAAGGCAAAATTATGACATAAAAGATTGCGTTCCTCAATTTTTTTTATAGAAACAACATGTTTGGGTTGCTCTAACAAAGTTTTCCTTTAAACCCTTTCAATAAAATCTTCTCCAATATTATGTGACTATTCATTAACCTATCTATGTACATACACAAAATTTGGCTCATTGGACTACTTATTGCAAATTTGCAATTGAGATAGTTCCTTTGTCATGTCTTCTCTTCTTATGTAGGTTTTTCTCACCGAAGCAAGAGATGGGTTTGGACACATTCTTATGGTTTCTTCTTAATATATTATCTTTATTCATAAAAATAAATATTAAACCATGTGATTTCTTAAATAATTTTAAAAAGTTATAGATGACTTTTTAAATTGGTCATGCAATTAAAAATATAGGTGGAAAATTATATGAATTGCCATTCAGTTTGAGGTATTTGGTTGCTTCATTTTTCCATTTTTAGGCTTTGTTTTGATTCTTTTCTATTCTTAATAATATTTAAAATAAACGCTCCATTTGTTTTAAAATAAAAAATATTATAGAAAATGTTTTCCCATTTTCAAATGTCTGTTTGCAGGTAAAATGTGGTTAAACTTATAAAATATTTTTCGTTGATCATCAAATCATTTATAAAAATTTGTAAAACGTTTTACCTTTAAAAATTTGGTAAAACAGTTTACAAAAAAACTCAGTGGCTTCCTTCACCCCATCTAGTGGCTAGGTCACTTGTTTGATGGGTAAGGCAGCTAGTGCCAGTGGTCTGGTGGCCGAAGCCGCCTCTTCAACGACCGACACAAGGGTCCGATGGTCGGAGCTACCACTCTAACTACCAGTGTCGACAATCTAGTGGCTGAAGCCGCCGTTCTGACAATCGATGCTAGCAGTTCGGTCATTAGAAACAACATTCCAATGGTGGTTGCCATTAGTCTAATCGTTGGAGCCATCATTCCGACTGCTGGTTCCAGTGGTGAGGTCAGTGGATCTTTGACACCAATAGTTTCGGTGGCTGAACCACTAATTTTGGTGGTTTGCTTGAAAAATTTTAATTATCATACCAAACACCTGAATATATTTTACGAAAAGTATTTTACATGTATAACTTTTTATTTGTAACTTTATGTTTGAAAATATTTTAATTCAAGAAAAAAAGGAGCAAAAATAGACTTCATTTTTCATGTGTATTCGTTATATCTATTGAGAAATGGTGCAGTGAAAGCAACTATAATGGAAGGTATTTTTTATACAAAATTTGTGCATAAAGATTTGTATGAGGTTACTTTAATAGTCTCTATTCTTATAGTCTAATATATGCAACTATCTTATCTATATTTAGTTTCGACAAAATCAATTGTGGACAGTGACCTTGTAGATAAAAGTTTTAGACTAGATTTTTCAAATAGTTAATTTAATCTCTTTGAAATCGTAAAGCTGTCTTTTTCTATCACCTTCCCTCCCAGGAATTTCCTTGCAATCAGCAAGGAATAAAAACACATTCCTATTTTTAAATTATAAATAAATTTTTTTGTTTGAAACCTAAATAATTTTATACTATTACCAAGAAACGTAAAACTTTATCGTTGAATTATAACACAAATGACTCATTTTTTAATTGTAAAAGTAATGCGTAGGAGGATGAGATTTTGAATTCAAGAGTTACTGGATAGTGGACGAAAAAAATAATCTAAAATTTTGATAGACACTATAGACAACAAGCTTTATGAAAGAATTTCCAGTACACCTATACGGAAGAGGGATGATCAGAGTCTTTGATTATTTTCATTATTTTTTATTTGAAACAATATATTATTTATTATTTGATCATTCAACAAATAATCTATAGGATTTTTTGTCTTTCACTTGACGCTTTATAAATCATAGTATAGTATGCCATGTAATTGATTTTTTTTTTTAATTTTTTAATTTTAGTTATTCTATAAAGAAAATAAAATAAATTCACAATAAATTGTGATTGATAGAATCATAGAACATAAAGTATGGCAGTCAACTAATTGGGTATTTACCACCGCACACCTTAGGTGTGATGATCACTTCACAAGTATAAATGCTTGTGAGGTGTGAGGGCAAGGGCCAGGATTCAAGTCTCCAGGAGAGAGATTTACACACATATACACTTAGATTAAGCTAGAGTAGAAATTCTATATTGTAAAAAATAAAAAAAAATAAAAAAAAAACTAATTGGGTAGTTTTCCCTGAGTTGAATGGATAGAAATGTGGTCAATTTCGCTTCCTAAATGCAATAAAACAATGATAATTACATCCATTGCAATTGGATTTTTAATTTTTATATGGTTTTGTTCACTAAATATCTTTGCAAAAGCCAAGTTTGAAAAAAAAAATTGTAATCATGCCCCCACAGCTTGGTAGTGTGTCAAAATCAAAGAAAACCACACTGTTATCCATATGATTTTTCTTCCTAAATGCCAAAATCGTTTATTGGATATTCCAAAATTTACTTCACTTGCTTTTGTGAATTTGGGACACTTTTATTATTTATCAATAAATTTAAGGAGGCAGAACTTTTTGAACTTTAAATAAAATTAAAATGTTTGCCCTTAATTAATTTCAATTGCATTATTATTGGACTACTAGTCGCTCTGCATTTATGGCGAAGTGGTTACCTACGCCTCCTAATCTAATCTCCACACGCATTCATTCCCTTCACGAAAAACTATTCTGGTACATGACGTGCTCTTATTAACAGGGATTTTTTTTTCTTGATTGTACTTAACCATACTTCATTTCGAGCTCTTTTTTCTCATGCAATTGAGATTATGGTAGGTAAGGATGTTATATCTGCTGTGGACTGAATTAGTTGAGTGTTTATCTCTTTATCTACCATGGACTGTCTGCATGGTTAGTGTTTGTAGGAAAGAAAATAAGCTTTTATGTTGGCCCTCTCATCACCTATACTCTCACTTTATAAAATCTTTTCCACAAATGCAATTTGTGTTTTTTTTTGGCTTAGTGTTTTCCCAAATGCACTTACTTTTCTAGATGAACATGTTTCTTTTCCTATGTTAGAATAGTTTGTTACTACTCCCTTTGCCTTTCACTAACCTGAATCTAAATTAATTTCAGCAAAACACAAAACTCAAAAACCCAAATAAGTTGCTGACAAACAGTAGCGGCTCTAGGAATTTTTTCTAGGGTGGTTATGAATAAACTTAAATTAAACAAAATATAATAAAAAGATAAATTCATATATTGACAACAACAACAAAAAAAAAAAAAAAAAAAAAAAAAACTCAAATACATGAAGTCTTACAATTTTCTTCTACGAATTTTTATTTATTTATTTTGAAATTGTTGCATGATAATCTCATTATCAATGCTACAAGCTATATATTTTTCAAAATTTTAGTTAAATAAAATTTTTCTTGGATTTTTCTTAATATTTGTAAGGGCTCAATAAATTGTTGAGGAACAAAGTTTGGGGACAAAAATTGACTAATTAAAAACATAATTGTAGCTTAAGATTACAACTTTCACTAAACAAATTAATATGACTACATATTTTGAAAATCTAACCATGGAATTGTATGTTCTTTATGTTCTTAAAACGCATGTCAAATTTCATGTCAATCGGATGTTATTTACTAACCAATCCATAAACTATTGATCTTTGATCTTCTTGAAGTTTTGCAAGCATAGAGGATATTAGAAAAAAAAAATGTAATCTAATTGTATATTTGTCAAAATTTGTATCCATTAAAAAAAATTATCGAGTGGAGTTGTAACCTTAGTCTACAACCAAGTTAATTTGTTACTAAATTTTGTCGAAAGTTTTATTATATTGAGCTTAAAAAAATTTAGGGTAGTCACGCATTTTTTTAAGGGTAGAAAAATCATTAATTTTTTTAATTTTATATATAATAATGATTTTTTTTTCTAGGTCAGGGTGGTCTTGTGACCACCCTGACTCTAACGTGGAGCCGCCAGTGCTGACAAACAGACAGATCTACCATGATCACAAAGATGGAATTTTTAACTTGGATATCCATCACCTAATCAACAAGCCTCAGATGGTCTTTTTTGTTTTTTTGTTTTTAGTGGGGAGTGGGGGATAATTTAATTGAAACCTTCAACTGCCTTAAAATTAACCATAAAAAGGACTGAAAACCACCCTGGCCGTAAGATGGCGCCGCCCCTGGAAATATGTCATCCTCATATCGGACTAAGTGCTAAGTTTCTTGCAGGCATCATTAGCTGTTTAATTGAAACCTTTAACTGCCTTAAAATTAACCATACAAAGGACTGAAAACCACCCTGGTCATAAGGTGGCGCCACCCCTGGAAATATGTCATCCTCATATCGGACTAAGTGCTAAGTTTCTTGCAGGCAGCATTAGCTATTTGATTGAAACCTTCAACTGCCTTAAAATTAACCGTACAAAGGACTGAAAGGAGTCTAATTATCTTGCTTGGCCCCATGATTAGTAACACAAACTCGATTATTGGTTAATGGGGAAACTGTGATAGCTGATAGCTTGAATAATTGTCAAAGTCAATTAATGAAGGGGGAACACAACTTGACTTTTTCCCTCCAAACAATAAATGCTGAAAACCTCCTAAACTCTCACTAATTTTTTTTCAAGGAAAAAAAATATTTTTAGATAAGATAGAATTTCTAACCTATAACATTCGCTTAATGATTACTTGCTGCTTTTTATTATCAAACTAAAATATTAATTGATTTTTGGTAGAGACAGATTTTGAACCACAAATTTCTTATATGACGACAAGAAATTTTACCAGTCAAATCAACTGAAACCCTCCATAAGTTATCAATTATCACGTACAGATTTAGACTTTTGTATTATTTTAAAAAAACATTTTTATTAAAAAAAAAAAAAGGAGAGAATTGGTGAAGAGGAGCTTTTGCATAAATGAAAGAGAAAACTTGTTGCACGTAAGAGTTTGTGAAGTCCCCTTCAACTTGGTTCCCTACAAACCAATGGTTATGATCACCCTCTTTAACGCATGACAGCCAAATTTTAGAACATTTGTCTATAGATTGTGCAAATTATATATATATATATATATATATATATATATTTCAAGTTACACCTGGTGTAACTCTAAGCAATGCTACACCACTCAATAATTTGTTATTAAATTCATATTTTGAAAATCTCACCATTGGATTACATGTTCTATATATTCTTCACATGTATGCCAATTTTCATGTCAATCGGTTATTATTTGCCATTCGATCCATAAACTTTTTTTTTATGAAATATTTTAAACTACACAAACTTGAATTTAAACAATTGATTGATGGCATGACTATCGATCTTTGATCACCTTGAAATTTTGTAAGTATGAAGAATATACAAAGAAAATATAATACAACAATGGGTTTGCCTATATCATTAAATTTTTAAATTTTATATATAATAATGATTGTTTTTTCTAGGTTAGGGTGGTCTTGTGACCACCTTGGCTCTAACATGGAGCCGCCAGTGCTAAAAAATGGACAAATTTATCATGATCACAAATATGGAATTTTTAACTTAGACATCCAACACCTAACCAACAAGCCCCAAATTAATGGTCTTTTTTGTTTTGTTTTGTTTTTTTTTTTTTTTTTGGTGGGGAGTGGGGGATAATTTGATAGTTGGGGTCAAGAAATTTAAACCCTAGATATTTTCATTGAAAATGCTAAAATGTGTTAACCAGTTAAGCTATAAGGTTCTTAGTTTAGATGGACTTTTTAAGTGTTCCCAGGGCTAGGCCTACCACTAGGCCAATTAGGCGGTCGCCTAAGGCCCCAAATTTTAACCAATAGGGATATTTCTATACTTATAAGAATATTAATTAGGCCCTAAATATTAACCAATAGATGAAAAAAATAGTAATGCAATGGACACAACAAAATCAAAATGTTACAATAATTTCACAATGCTCCTAAATTAACATGTTAACTCACACATGGGCTTACTACAATCTCTAATTAAATTTTTTTGCTATGCTAATTTAGGAATGTTGTGAAATTGTTGTATTCCTAGCATTATTAAAAAAAAATTGTTTAGAATAATATTACGTCCACCACATTTCACAACAAATTTTAGGTAGTAATCTGTTATTGATAAGTAAAGAAATGATGTTAGCGGTGAGTCCAAATTAGAAAACAATAATAGATTACCACCTAATTTTGTTGTGAAAATATTATGAATCTAACATTATTCAATTGTTTATAGACGAAAAAAAAAGGGGAATAATTGGCAAAGAGTAGGTGGACCATGTCCACTCATTTCTTTGTTTTAATTATTTCTCTAATCTTCGTAGCTTTTTATACATATACTAGTTGTTAACATTAAAAAATGTATATAATTTACGTTTTGTGAAAAATTAATCAAGTTTCAAAAGAGCTCTCTAGATATTTTGTTACTAGCAATGAACACAATATAATAATAGTAATGAAAAAGTGAAAAGCTACAAAAACAAATAAAAAAAATTCCAAAAAAAAGTATTAAAATAAAATTAGATGAACAACTCACATATGAACATGAAATTCATTAAAAAGAAACTTTAAAAAAAAATTACATCTAAACAAATTATAAGAATAGATTTTAAATGAAAAATATTATTTAATTAAATTTAAATATATAAAATGCCTTCATTTAAACATAGCCTCATACACCAAAATCCCTTGGGCTGCTCTGAGTGCTCCTATTCTCAAGTAATATTGGGTTGCCAAATCTAGGATGGTTCAAAAAGAACATAATGGACTATCTCATAGTCATAGCTATCAAGCTCGATTTGCTGATACACAAGGCGACTATAATGTGTTTGATGTTATACGATTTCTTAATTTCTTGTAAAACTGGTTAATCCAGCTCAGCAAACAGCTGACCAAGCAAAAGAAAATACCATTAAAGAAAGAAAATTTGAGGCCTGGGTCAAATAGATTGGCGTGGAGGTCGTCATATGCATGATCACACAATGGAGAGTTTGTTACTAAGTTGCCTAGCTATCTTCTTCATCCCTTGTTTTTTCCATTGGAGATGATCTAATTCTCTAATGCACAAATCATATGGGACTCTTCTGGGGTCCCATAAGGCCATAACGTGTGGATGTAAACTACATTTCCCAAAATTCTAGAGCAGCTCGAAAGTACTCTTGACAAGTTATAGTATTTGTAGGAAGAAATTTGGTATGTATACTTTTTTTTTCCACTCTAAAAATCTTGAAAAGTTGGAAGGAAGATACAACTACAAAATGCATGAGCAAAGTCCATGTTTTGAGTCAAGGGGTGACAATGGGTTTGGGTGTCGATGTTGAATATTAATTGGTTGATCACAGAGGTTGACAAACATAACAATCCCTTATGCTACATCCGGAGCTTCTTTTAACTCACAAATTCTCAGATTTTTTTTTTTTTTTTAAATTATTAATTGTAACTTGTTATTGAATACAAATTTTATGTACCACAGTACCACTTTTTGTGTTTCACTTTATGCCCTACCAACTCTGGTATGCCATGTGTTTGATTTTCTTTTTCTTTTTCTATTTTAACTTTTAGCTATTGAGAATGTTATGTTCACAATATTTTCACAATAAATCATATTTGTTATTAACTGTTATTGATGAATAAAAAAGTAATTTCAGTAGTGAATTCAAATTAAAACCTGTAACAAATTACTACTTAAGATTTGTTGTAAAAGTGTTATAAACATAACACTTCTCTTATTGAAGCTACGAGAAATCTAAGGAAATGATAGGTGACTAATTAAGATTGTATTAAGATGATGGAAAGATGTGCAAGGTATTTGAAGGCAGCAGTCCATCGTGCTGTCTCATGGTGGTTCAGGACTACACAAATTAGCTTAGAGGAAACAAAATAGTAGCTTTGCAAAGAGTTTGTTTCATGGCTAAGACTTGGTAGAGGCTGCAAGCCATACATGTGCTGAGGACACCAATTGGATTGCTGGGCCTGAGACATGGCAACCTTGCATGGGCTAGGTTGTGATCAAGTTGTTGTGCAATGAGTAGGTCAATAGGGCTGGGCTACCTGATACTGTAGTGTGCTAGTTTAGTGTGGGAAACAAGAAATGGGCCGTGTTTAGCATGGCAAAGAGGGGCTATGTTTGCATATGAGTTATGATGTGATAAATGAGTTGGATGTGTTGTTTGGATGATGCTAGCCAGATTTAGAGGTAGCATGGGCTTGGGCTAAACCCTCCGTATAGTGGTGCTCATGGGTAAAGCTTAATGTTGGGTAGGTGTGTTTGGGCTGCTAGACAATGTTTAAAACCTGAACCATTCAAATTCAAATAATAAAAAAGGGAATAGGTTTCAGATTTTTGAGTTTAAATTGAGGTTTGATCAAATGTTGAAATTTGACGATGTCATAATTAATTTAATATACAATTAAATATATTAAATTTGTAAACATTAACAAAATTTTCTTAATAAGTCTGAATAATATTATACAAATTTCAAATGAATTTTCACTGTTTTTATAAGGTAATAGAAAATGATGATACAAAAACAAGCCTATATAAATTTTTTTAGTATCCCCCAAATTGAAATCATTTTAATATAAAGGTTAAAAATATTGTTTTTGTCCCTAAAGTTTGCTTGAATTTCGGTTTGTCTCTAAACTTTAAAAAATTTGTTTTTCATTCCTAAGTTTTTTAAAGAGTTTTTCTTTTCTTTTTGAGTTTTTCAATAGTTTAGGGACGAAAAAATAACTTTTAAAATTAAGATTTTGTAAGTGTAACATTTTTAATAGTCTAGAGATGAAAAAAAAATTACTGGAAATTTAAGGATGAAAACAATATTTTAGCCTAATATAAAATAAGATCATTTTAAGAATAAATTTATAAATAGCACCTTCTTACGGAAAAGTATAATTCATAAATAATAAATAAATTTAGAAAAAAAAATACAAATTCAGGGGTAACAATATATAGAGATGTGGTAGAATAAAATTAAACTATTATCATTTCAAAACAAAGGTCTCAACAATGTCAGCTAGCCTAGTCGTTGGTAATTTGGTATGCCTTAACTCTAATTTAATAACTTGTGGGGTTGAGGTTCGACTCTGAAAACCATGCTGCCAGGTTATCAGGCAAGGCTTGCTAAGGACTCGAACATGTGCAAACTATGTCAACAAGAAGTACGTCTAATGGGTTAGTCAGAAAATAAAGGGTTAAGCCTAGGTGGCCGTGTGTTTAGACTTTAGACTGAGTGAGGTAAAGTAATAAAAGTGGGGGTGTTTACTCTTATGTGTTGTGTGCTTACATTGTATCCTGTGTTTACTTGATTCACACAAACTATTTTTATAAATGTGCGTGAGTATTGGTTTATGGATGAGACTAATTAGGCAAAAAAAATTGGAGTGAAATATTCTCTATGACGCCTAGAGATATGGTTAGAAATAGTGGCTCATATTCTGAATTGGAACTAATACTGGTTTCTATTGTTGGAAAATTGCCTCGAATTCTAATTGTGACTTGGAAAGTCAATTAAGTTTCCTAGTTGGAGAAGAAAAAATTAATTTGGGTTTCTTTGTTGTAGAAGGAAAGACTATTCCTTAGTGTGAAGGAAGTCTATTCCTTGTTAAAGAGATAATGTATTCCTAATCCAAGAGGGAATAGATTTCTTGTTAAAAATGTAATGTATTCCTAGCCCAAAAGAGAATAACAAAAGAGTCTTATAAATAAACAATACTACAAAGAATTTAATGGCTTTGGCTCAAGAGTCATCCCTATGGGGAGAGGGAAAATAGAGCAAAAAACCAAGAGAAAGGAAAAAAAATGGATTTTCACTTGGAAGGAACGCAAGAGGAAAGAGAGAGAAAAGTATTGCCATCTTCAAGAAGATAGCCAAAGAGGAGAGCGCAAAGGGCTACTGCCTTCGAGAAAATAGTCAAGGAAGAGAGAGCAAAGTGTTGCTGCTTTTGAAAGAGATAATTAGTATGTGTGTGAGAGTAAAGAAAAACAAGAGAAATTTTTCTTTAGTCGCGAGACATACACAAGAATTATTGTAATTGATTTGATAATAGTGAAATTATTCGGAGTTTGTCTCGTGATTTTTTTCCCTTCAAGAGAAAAGATTTTTTACATAAATTTTGTATTCTTGTATGTGTTTACTATTTTGAACTAATATTTGTGGATAATAGTGAAATTATTCGGAGTTTGTCTCGTAATTTTTTTTCCCCTCAAGAGTAAAGATTTTTTACATAAATTTTGTATTCTTGTATGTGTTTACTATTTTGGACTAATATTTGTGATAATATTACTTGGAACTCAACATAGGGTCATGAGCATTGAACAAAAAACATAGGGTCATGAGCACCAATGCGACTAATTAATTTTTGTTTTTCGTGGGCTGAATTATAGGTTAGGGTTGCGGGGCGAAACCTCCCGCGATATGGCAAAAATAATTTGGGACATTTTAATATATTGGATTGGGGTTACTTTCGAGGGACTATAAAATCATTGTAAACTCTTTATTTTCTGATAGGGAAGATTTTTTGCCACTAGCTGTCATAGATTACGCAAGCTGTCGAAACCCACAAATCTATGTGTTGGTTTCTTTTTATTTATCTATTCATTAATAAAGATCCAAAATCTTCAACTGACATTATAGGTAGACATGATTAGATATATAGAAGCTGCATATATCTTGTTTACAACAAAAAGTGGAGGGGAGGGAATTGAGTCTTTTATGTACAAAAACAAGGAAAGTAAAATGAAAGGAAAATTATTATAGTCAAGCCAATTATTCAAGGCCCAGCTCATCCTCGTTGTAAAATGGAATGAAGGACACTACCAACCATTAGAGGCAGCTTTATGAACTATATCTCCACATGTAGTCTCATTCTGACTTGGGTTTTATTGTTGTCTTTCTAGTCGATGCTTGAGACCCACTTGTACATCTCCCTATGAACTTCAGAACCTCATCAATCAGAATCACAGGGAATGCAACTGCGAAAACCAAGAGCCATTCATTCAAGTTGAGGGGCACGATGCCAAATACGTGTGATAGGAATGGGACATAGAGGATCAAGAAGTGCAGGCCAAATGAGACAGACATGGCCAAAAGGAGCCAAGGGTTGACCCATGGGGGCATTGTTAACAGGCTTCCATCCTCGGAAAGGGCATTGAGGGAGTTGAACATTTCAATGGAAACCAACACAGAGAGTGAGAGTGTCATGGCTTTCACTTTCCCAGCTTTGAAATAATCGCAGGGGTCATCGAAAGAAACAAGTTGATTGCCTGCTGTGAAGGGTGAAGCAGTAAAATTTGTCCAGGTTGAGCACTGCCCCCAGTTGGTAAGTTGTGAATATGTGACTAAGGTGTGACCATCTCCACTAAGGTCAATGCCCAGGAAGGAACCATAAGTATACCAAATGATAAATATACCAACTGTTGCAACCCCAACATACAGCCCAATGACCTGTGCAGGAAAAGTCAGAGTGGATAAATTATAGATTCAATCAAAGTAGTGATTATCACAATCTCACTAGTGTACAACATCCATACACAATTCTGGATATGATATGTATGAAGTGTACAATATTGAGTGTGTAACAAGATTTTTCCATTCAGTTAAAATTTTGAGTCTTATAGGGGAAAAGTGCAGTAATCTTGAGCATTTAATCGACATAAAAGTCAAGAGCCTTGTAGCTCAGTGGTTTACCCATTCTCCTTATAAAGGAAAACCAGGGTTGGAATCCGCCCTCCCCCATTATTGTAACGATTGAATTATCAAAAAATAATCAAAAGAAAGTTTGGAACAGAAGTAAAAGGAGAAATACCAGATAACGGAATAAAGTCCAAGCACTGATTAGAGAGTCATCACTTCTACGAGGTGGTTTCTTCATTACATCCTTATCTGGAGGATTAAATCCCAGAGCAGTTGCAGGTGGCCCATCTGTAACAAGATTGACCCACAGAAGTTGAACAGGTAGCAGGCCTTCTGGAACACCTAAAGCTGCTGTTAGAAATATAGAAGCAACCTCACCAATGTTGGAGGAAATCATGTACCTGAAATAGGGTGGAACCACAAAAATACATGTTGCCATGTCTTAGTATCTAAATTAATAGGGTAAAATGGTAGTTGACTTATAGGAAATTTCTAAGATTTATATAATAAACAAAGTTTAAGGGGTGCCTTTCAAAGTGCTACCGATCTTGGGTGTGCTAGGATTAGATAATTATACAAATTGACTTGCATAAGTGTTGACAATAAGTTATTTAGCCTATAATATTCCAGTCAACAACATGTTTAGACTCAGTTCTCACAAAATGCAAAATGAATAAGCTAAACAGTGGTGAAATACTAGATTAAAAATTCACTCCAGAATTCAGAATGCACGTCAGAAAACATGAATGGATAATGAAAAAGATATTAGTAGAACAGGTAATATCGTATCAAAGGAGAAGGCAGAGGCCCACAAACACAGGATTTATAATTGTTAAAGCTTAAAAACATTACTCCAAGCCCCAGTTAGGAAATATCTGGAAAATCCAGAGAGGATAGTACCTAGTAATCATTTTATTATGATTTTATACATGTTCCCTACCAAGCAATATATCAACAACCTCCAAGCCTTAATCCCAAAATTTTGCAATCAGGTTACTAAGCAATATATCAATTATTTAAAATAGAAGAGAAAAGAAAAGTCCAATGCAAAATGATTTCATTGACATAACACAAAAAACACTATATTCTGTGTGTCAATATGAAGGAAACCGTGCTTTCTGTATCAATATGAAGGAGACTACAAATTTTACTATACAATTCCCTAACAAAGTAAGTATGCTATACACAGAGGCAGTTCACAGGCCTCAAAACAAAGTAACAATGTTATCATTTATACTATTTCATATCAATACACAGCCCACCAAATAAGCCAAATTTTAATTATATCTTAAGGCAAATAAGGTTAAGGCACTGCCCTTAAAGATCTATGGATAAAAATATAATGAAAACAAGAAAAAATATGAACCAACCTGATAAAAGCCTTCATGTTGTTGTAGATAGATCTGCCTTCACCAACAGCAGAAACAATTGTACTAAAATTATCATCTGACAACACCATGTCTGAAGCTTCTTTCGCAACCTGAAAGAGGGAAAGAAATAATGATTATATTACAACAATGGTGATCTACAAGGAACATAGGATGATACCAAGTTACAAATTTTTGACCAGGAAACAAAGTCTTGGCATTACAAGTCAACCATAATACTGAATTCATACTCCTTTGTTCTGACTACTAGTGCATAGGTAACACAATTCCTGTTCAACAGTACCCCACTGTTACGAGTCTGTCAAATGCATCTCATTACTTTCTATACAATTATATGGAAGATTTCCATTTTCTATAAACATGCTCTCTCTGGCCTCACTGTAATTCAAGGATTAATATTTGTGCACTTCTCCCCTGCTGATTTCTTTTAATGAGTTGGCTTTCCCACTGATTATGCCTTTAATTTAGGTTTACCAATCAACATGTCATGCACATCAAAATGTAGGTTTGAGAAAATTATAAACTAAATAGAAAGAAAAACAAAAATACCTCTGTTCCAGAAATGCCCATTGCAATCCCAATATCAGCGAGTTTCAAGGCAGGTGCATCATTCACCCCATCACCAGTCATGGCAACCACCTCTCCATCCTCTTTCAGCAACCTCACAATCTCTTGTTTGTGCCCTGGTTCAGCCCTAGAAAATAGGAGACCACAGTTTTGTCTTAGATGGCCTTTCTGATCTTTCAGTTCTATGAACTGTTTTCCTGTTAAACTTTTTGAACTTATGTCTTCATTAGGTCCAAATACGCCAATTTCTTGACATACAGCTTCTGCTGTATTCTTATTATCTCCCGTTATAACCATAACACGAATCCCAGCTGCTCTGCAGTCCTTAATTGCTTGGAAAACCTCTTCCCTAGGGGGGTCCTATGAAGATTTAGAAAAATGATCACACAAGGTTAGGCCATTAAAATAACATGATGGACTAAGTAAAAAAAGTGGAATTAGCAATGTCAAGACTCACCCTCAGTCCGGCCAAACCAACAAAAATGAGGTCACTCTCAATTGATGGATAATTGGATGGATCAAGTAAAAGTGCATGGGCTGGATGATCTTCACCATCGTAGGTTTCAAACTCACCAAGCTCTTCCTTGTATGCAAAACCAAGACAGCGTAATGCACCAGTAGACATCTCCTGAAGGGAATCTACGATGAGTTTCCTTGTATTCTGATCCAGTGGTAAAACAGAACCATCAAGCAACTGAATCTTAGTGCTCCTCTCTAATACATTTTCTACAGCACCCTGCAATAGTTAAGCACTTTAAATTAGAATTCTATATCATTGTACAATTGACAAAGAGAATAACAAAGTTTTGAGAAAATTTACAAATTATCAGCCTGTGTTAAACATCATTGCTTAATTTTGGAAACATTAAACAAGCTATTGATTGTATTTTAAAATTTTAAGTTTTAAACACGCCAAGCAACCACTTAAAACTGCTTGATACGAGGCAACATGTGACTGCTATCATACATAAAAGTTTAACTGAACCATTAAATTCATAGAGGATTTCCATAGGAACCTTGCACTTCAGATACCTCCAATTAAAAAATGGGGGAAAAAAGCAACTTTATGGTCAAAGAGAACCAATGTTGTATCACAAAAACATTGCTATATTTAAGAGAGAGGAAAAAATAGTGCCCTTACATATAATATACTACTACTTGTTTTTATCTTCCTCAAAAAAACATCCTCTAAATGGTCATTAGTTCTACCATACTCACCCCTCTATGACCTCATCCCAAAACCTCTTAAAATTCTCTGGCTTGTATTTGAAGAAAAGAAAAATAAGAGAATAACCTCTACACTACACCGAAAAACTGCACGTTCCATATACTAAACCATCAGTTACACACACACATTCAGAAAAGGAGAGTATACCTTCACTAGCAATGACTTCTTCCCTGAACGTGAATTCACAATAACACCCATGGACTTCCTATCACGGTCAAACTCAAGAGATGCAATCCGAGGTTCATTTTCATTCCACAGCTGGCAGCAACCTGAACATACATAAAATAATTTTTTACCAAAAAGAATGGCAGCAGACTGCATAAAATATCAAGGTTCTCTTTTTCTTTTTTCCCCTTTCTAGAGAGTGGATGGTGGGGTAAGAACTAAGAACATTAAATCCAAATACACACTTTTTTCACAATTCTTAATGTGTCATGCTATGATTAGTGTCAATAAAAGTGGTATCCCCGGTAGGTCCAGCGGTTCTTAAAAAAAAATTGTGAAAAATTGTGTTCCTAGAATTAAGTTTGCCAGTTTCAATTACTTACGTAGCACATCATTCTTTGGTGATTTTGGTGATTTAGGAGATTTTGGTGTCATCGGTGCTTCATCAAATTTAGATCCTTCAGGATGGCCCATCTTCTCAACCAAAACCTGAAACGCATAGAGCAGGGCAGATTAATTGAGAATCTCAACAACAATTTTAACTTTCTTTTGCAGAGGAGGGGCATATACAACAGTAATTCTAATACCACACAGTAGCACCATTTGCAACAAAAAATAAATTTCAAGCAACAAATTTTATCCCAATCACACAAGTTATAACAAACAAAAGGAAACAGAGAAAATCACCTTTAGAGCTGCCTCAGTAGGAATGCCATGGGCCATGTACTTGTACTCTGCTTGAGCAATGTCAGCATCATTGCATAGAGCAGAGATTTTAGCAATCATTTGAAGATTAGCATCAAAATCAGTTGGCCAATCATGTATTTTACCATCAAATGGATTGTATGTAGTGCCATCAACCTTAAACGATCGCAAGCTATCAACACTGCTCCCCATAGCCACAAGCTTCGACACTGCCATCTGATTAGTAGTCAACGTACCAGTTTTATCAGAACAAATCACAGTGGTACATCCAAGAGTTTCAACACTTGGCAGCTTCCTCACAAGGGCATTCTTCTGAGCCATCTTTCTCGTCCCTAGTGCCAAACACGCTGTAATAACAGCCGGTAATCCTTCGGGGATAGCAGCCACAGCCAATGCCACGGCAATCTCGAAGTAATAAGTACACTTCTCGAATGAAAACTTGAAATTCCTAGGCCACCCATTTTCATTGTAATCCCAAGTGAGAAAGTACTTCACATTTATAATCCACACAACCGCACATGTAACTCCAATTATTTTTGTCAGAGTTTCACCAAACTCATTGAGTTTCTTTTTCAAAGGTGTGTCTTCTTCGCATAGCGAAGCTTCTTGAATTTGTTCGTGCACTTTCCCAATCTCTGTTCCCATTCCTGTCTGAGTAACCAAGCAAACGCAATTCCCATTCACAACTGTGGTTCCAGCAAAAACCATACACCTTTTTCCTTGAATGTCAGAGTCTTCTGGGACAGCTTTATTGGTCTTATTCACAGCCGCACTCTCTCCAGTTAGAGACCCCTGTTCGATCCTCAAAGTAGAGCTAATCAACTGCAATACACGCATATCTGCAGGGACTTTATCACCAACCTTGAGCTCGACAATATCACCAGGCACGAGCTCCTTGGCAGGAAGATTAGCAATCCTCTTGCCATCTCGAATAACAGAGGCGTGCTCAGATTGAATCTCCTTAAGCGCTTCGAGTGCCCTTTCCGCATTGTTTTCCTGCCAAACTCCAACAATTGCGTTCACAATAAGGATCAAGAAAATCACCAAAGGCTCCACGAAGGCAGTGATTTCCTTCTCAGCTCCATCCTCGCCATCATACCAGGCAAGAATAAAGGAAATCACCGCCGCAACAAGCAGGATTCGAACCAAAGTGTCGTTGAACTGGTCGAGCACCAAAGCCCAAATCGACTGGGACTCATGCTTCTCCAAGTCATTGTAGCCATAAGTTAAGATCCTCTTCTCTACATCATAGAATCGAAGACCAATTTTTTTGTTCACTTCGAAGTGTTTTTCACATTCTGCAACATCTTTAGCCCACGCTGGGAACACTTGTCGATTGGCACGTCGAGGACTAACGATTTCTCGAGCACCGTTCTCTTGTCCTCCTCCTCCTCCTCTCCCCATTGATGAAATCAAAGATTATGGAACAACAAAAACTCTTAGAGCTTCAGTTTATAAAAGATTTCAAAAACTTAAGCTTTAGCTCTTCCCCACTTTAGCAAGCTCCGAATGGATTTTTTTTTTTTTTTTTTTTTTTTGTGTGTTTAAAGTAATAGTTTAAAGTGACAAAAAGATAAAAGCTTTCAATGATTCGAAGTGGGCACGCTCAAAAATCGAGAAATTGGTGCTTTTTCCAGTGTGTTTCCCACAATCTGTGTATAGTGAAAATATAGGATTCGAGGGAGGGCCTCACTGGTTCTGAGTCTGAGGTTGTTTGTGACATTGCGTGTGTTTGACTTAAAAAGGAGAGGGTAACGAATTGTCAGGCCAATTAAGAAAAATTTAGGAAGTTTCCTGGTACTCTCCGTGTGATTATAATACTAAGGAGAGGGTGAAGGCGTGACGTTTGCTAAGATCTGACGAATTCGGCATTAGTTTATTACGCAACCTGTTCTTCATTCTCGCAAACATGGTGAAGGTCGTTTCAGATGCCTCTGAAATGTAAAAGAGTTGAGCATGTTCATGCCTACCCTAAAGGCTAAGCAACCCTTGAAGTTGAAGATAATAAAAACGGGTTTCACCTGTGTTAGGAAGAAGTGAAAGCAACTAAAGTTCAATAAAAACTTAGATTTTTTTTTTATGGGTTAATCTTGTTGTATACAAATTTTAAGAAAAAGTGGTTTGATTGTATTAAGAATTCTATCTTAATTACTGTCGTTACAATATAATTTTAGGACTACAACTAATTTTACAACGCTTTAACCTAATTGATTGTGAGTTGTGAAAAAAAAAATTGTGAATTTATGTAAAAGTGATATAGTTAATCATAGTTAACGTGGTTTCAGATGTTTTGAATTGTAAAAAGAAGTATGTTCACGGCTGCCCTAAAAGCTAAGCAATCCTTGAAGATGATAAAAACATGTTTCACCTTTGTTAGGAAGAAGTGAAAGCAACTATAGTTCAATAAGAATTTGGATTTTTTATTGGTTAAACTTATTGTACTCAAATTTTAAGAAAATTGGTTTGATTGTATTAAGAATTCTACCTTACCATGGTCATTACAAAAATTTTAGGACTACAGATAATTTCACAACTATTTGACCTGATTGACGATAAATGGTGAATTTTTTTTTTTTTTTAAATATAAAAGTAATGCAGTTAGTCATTGTGAGGGTGGTTTTAAATGCTTTAAAATGTAAAAGGAGCATGTTCACTCTGCCCTAAAGGCTAGCTAAGCAATCCTTGAAGATAATAAAATGGGTTTCACCCATGTTAGGAAGAAGTGAAAGCAACTAAAGTTCAATAAGAAGTTGGATTTTTATGGGCTAAACTTGTTTTCAAATTTTAAGGAAAGTGATTTGATTGTGTTAAGAATTCTACCTTAATTATTGGCATTACAAAAATTTTAGGAATACAACTGATTTCACAACTATTTGACGTGATTGATTGTGAGTAATGAAAAAAATTGGTAAATTATTTATGTAAAAGTGATACAGTTAGTCACAGTATGCCATACATAATAGTTGTTAATATGGGTGTGAAATTGGTTGTGCTCATAACTCTTGTCCTTAAGGTACTTGATAACACAATCTAAAAAGTAATACTATGGGGCAAAGCTTCCATCCACCACTAAGCTGATAATCGTTTTTTGTTACATAAGTTTATAGTAAAATTTATAGTAACTTTAATAAATTTTTATTACAAAATTTTCTACATGAACCTCACAAACTAACATGTCACTTAGAAAAAAAAAGTAATTCAAATATATACTTTTTATTCTTTAGAAAGAATTCAAATATATACTTATTATATATTTAACAATTAAACAAAATAATCTGTTTTTTTTAGACATTCTCATCTCTTCCTATATTTATATATTAAAATACTTAGTATTCTTTAAAAAAAAAATAATTAATGCAATTACTGCCCAAAACACTTTTTTAAAGTTTAGCAAAACACCTTTGAACCTGTGCTTCGGTGATCATTGTGCACCATTATTATGAGTTATGACGTGCGGCCTTTAAAGGGAGTGGACATCTAGCCACCATTATTTGACAAGTCCTAACAAAATTAAATGAGTGCCATGAAGAAAGAAACCAAGGGTTGCCAAATCCAGGTAATAATTATGCTGAGTCTGCCAAACCCAAAAGTTTTTTGAAACAAAATTTAGATACAAATTTTATTATAATTTAAAATTACAATTTTTTTTTATAAAAAATTAGCGTTAGTTATATATTTTGATATCTAATTATTAGAGTATATGTTCTTTACACTCTTAACACACAATCAAATTATATACCAATTGAATGTTATTTACTATATGATCTATATACTTATTTTTTATGTATAATTTTAGATTACAAAAACTTGCCATTTAAATATTAATTGATGACATAGTTATTGATCTTGAATCTTCTAAAAATTTTGCAAATATGGAGAATGTAATCCAATGATGTATTTGTCAAAATTCATATCCAATAAAAAGACATTAAGTGAAGTAGTAACCTTAGAATACAATCAAGTTTGTGGCCAAATTTTGTTCAATTTTCTCACTCTCCCTTTAGTTATTTTATTATAAAAAGAAGCAAATTACATTAACATCTAGTTGTATTTAAGTTAAATTTGGTAGAGATTCCTCTTGTTTTATACTGCTATTATTTCTAGTTGTATTTAAGTTAAATTTGGTAGAGATTCCTCTTGTTTTATACTGCTATTATTTTCTTTGTGCTTTAGGTCACACTTTAAATCGATTCTAATACCCTTTAGATGAAAATGTACTTTAAAAAAAAATTAATTGAAACATTTAGGATTCGAATATTCAAATATTTTACTATTAGTTAAATGAGTTCTAAGAAAAAACAAATTAAAGGTTGCCAAATCCTCTGAGGTGATAACTCTGCACTAATATTGGAGTTTGCCAAATCCATAATTTTCTCACCCCCTTTATTTATTTTTATTTTTTTATGAGACCTCTTTATTTATTTTATTATTAGAAGAAGCAAATTACATTAACATCTTGTTGTATTTAAGTTAAATTTAGTTGAAATTACTCTTGTTTTATACTGCGATTATTTTCTTTGTGCTTTAGGTGACACTTAAAATCAATTTTATTAACCTTTAGATTAAATGGTACATTTTTAAATTTTCAACGAAAACATTCAGGATTCAAATATTTTACCAATACTTAAAATATTCAAAATATATATATATATATATATATATATATTAGTATTATTTTATTTGTCCTTAAGATGACAAATCTGTCATCCTTAAATCAAGTCAATGCTTGGAAAAATTATAGTAGTCGTGTATGTCATATACTCACATTCACATATATAAATTAACCATGGATCTCTCTCTGTGGGGGTGTTTATGTGTTTGACTTAAAGAGAGATGATATCACAAGGAATTCATGGGGATTAACTAATATTAACGAAATTTCCTATGTTCCTTCCCTGTGATTAAAATACTGCGAAGAGGTTGGAAGGCCTGGCATTAGATGCAAATGCTGGCGCATGAATATATTTCATTGTGGATGATTTTGGCAATTGATATATTATAAATGTGGGATTCTTCCATAAAAATATTATAAATGTGGGTCTTCCTTGTTACTTATTGGCTAGGTGTTCTAGTTCTGATACCATCTTTCTCCTTTTTTTTTTTTGGTTAAAAGAAGTAAAGTATATTACCCTCATGGAGTTTTAACTTAAATTTGGTTGCGGCTATTAATATTTTTTGTGCCACACTTCTCAATTATTAGCTGCTATCCATATAAACAATTCAAACATGTCAATCTCTGAAAAGATTGTCCTATAATTTACGGTCGAAATTTTCTTCTTCTTATCTATGTTAGATTTTATCATAATTATTCATAATTTTGGCAACTCCATACGTAGCTCTAAAAAAAAATTGATGTGTACTATTACGTAAGAGATTAAAGTTTTGCTCGTAAATAGTTATTTCAATATTTTCTATCATTTGATTGTGATTTATGATTAATACATTACAATATGAATAAGATACATGTGCCTGTTCTCTTTGCATGATAACATCTTTTTTGTTTTTTTGGGTGTGGTCAAATGAAGTGTGTATACCATTTGCCATGTTCCTTTCAGGCTCTGTCGGAATTTGTAAAAAAGTTATGGAACCATGTTTGGTTACCAATGGTCCAAAACTAGTAACTACAATGGGAAAGAGTATTATCTTCTATTAATAAAAAAGACAAAATAATTAAAGATGTGTGTTTTTTTTTTTTAAAGAAACAAACACACAATAGAAGAGTTTAGGGTTTTTTTTTTTTGCCTTTTATCCCAAAAAAATTAAAAATAATTTAAAAAGTGTAGGAATATAACACCCTGTTAGTTTCAAAAATAACAAAACTACAACCTTCGAAATTCAAGAAAAAAAAAACAAATTAAACCTTAAGTTTTCATAAAATAGCAAATAAAACCTGAAATATAAAAAACGTATATAAGATCGAATCTCTTTATGAGAGATATGGTCACTAACACATACAAGCTCATCAAAAGTGTTCGTTTGTTTTTTTGTTTAAAAAAAATATGATATGATTTGAAATTTATGTTTGTTTTGTGATAACTTTTATCTATTATTAAACTAAGACACTAATTAATTTCTTTTTAATGTAAACGAAATATACATACATAAAATCGAATTCATATATCTACCTTAATTATGGTTGGTTTCATGAATTTACTTTGATTTCAAAGGACAGGAATAGGGGTAAAGCCACAAAAGTAAACAAAACAATATGGAAGCAAAGGGAGAACCATTATGATTTATGAGGTCTAAGTAACACAGGTTCTTGGGGCACTTTGAGCCCATGCTTTCAGGTCACAGGTCAACACAGTAAGTGCGTATGGTATGCGGCAAGCTAGAAGCTTGTCCCTGATCTCTAGATGAAACAATGAAAGTAATTCTTGGTCCCCAGATTCCTTGATTATAAGGACATATAGACCATTACTTTCTCGAGTCTTGAATAAGGTAACGACTACCCTTGAAAATAATTCTCGACTTTTGACGCAATACTACCAAGCCCACATAAAGACCAACCTTTGAAAGTAGGAACCTGTTAAGCCAACAGAAGGCATTTTCTGATATTCAATGCATGATTGTGATAGAAATCAGAACCGAAACTTCAAGGAAAAAGCTAGAGTGATAATGTTATACATTGAACTTTCACTAGTGGATTTCCAACGTGGGTTTTGATATATATATATATATATATATATATATATCCCTCTAAACACTTCAGAAGGACAACGATCAAATACACAAAGTATTTATAACCTAAAGTCTTTTTTATACATTATATCTTATATCACCCAAATGCCACCTATGTTTGGGACAATTAATACTAATCACACAAAAAAAATTAAGTTTAAGACCTATAAAGTAAGCCCCCCTGACCCCTGAGGAGTGTCATAGAACAATGCATAAAGGCAGTAGGATCAAGCTAATGATTTTTATGCCAATATGATTGGATTTTGGATTCTCATAGTACTACAAAGTAGGGCCCCAGAACTCTCTCATAGTCATAGTACACTCAAATCTCCATTGTTTTGAGGTTTCTTAGATTTTTTTTTAGGTGCTTTAAGAACATATTCATAACTGGCTGTACTTTAAGCACAAATCCTTAATCAATTGGGCCACCACAAGTCAGTTTTCCACCACTGAGTCCATCTATATATGCTAATATGTCTCCCAACACGGTAAAGTCCAGTCACCTCACCAGTGTATGGAATTAAAATCAGCTTGATGTTGGAACCAATAGGCACTTGAACCGTGGGACCAACGTTTTGTTCTTGATTCTTTATTTTTTCTTTTTTTTTTTGATTAACTTGTTCTTGATTCTACTTCAATGGTTGAATGCTTTTTGAAAAAGTGGGACAGTCAGGTTGACCATAATGTACGTAGTCCATAAGTTAGAAAAAAACAACAATTACTTAAAGTTGAATTTGAACTCCAGGAACTAGTGAACGTTACAAGGTGGTTAATTGTACTTTGGATCATTGAACAAGTCTGCTTCCGAGCTCGATTCATCATGATCCTATTGGAAGGATTTGTATGTATATATGTACTTTGTCCAACTTTTGGGGACTAATATCAAATCATCCAATGAACATTCCTCCTGTCATTTTCATGAATTGGATTACTTGTGAGTTAGAATTCCGGGTACTAGACGATTATTGATTTGTACTGGTCATATTTCTTTTTTTATTATTAAAAAACAAATACTTTGTTTTGGAACTCAGCAAAAAAAAAAAAAAAAATGACTTGGTCGAGCTAGCAGTCAATATACACTGGTACTTGTTGGAAAATACAATTGTATACACTGTTGCAAGTCCAGCGAGCAGTCAATGTTATTTCTAAGCAAGGAACTTGACTTCTATAAATCCCATCATGAATGATAGTGTACAGTGAAAGAAGTTATCAAATCCAATGCAATGAACAGGTTATGAAAATAAATCAAAGGCCAAAATGCAGAATCACCCATGGAGTTTGGGTAAGTTGCAAAATCACTCGAAGTTCCATTTCTTTCTAATAACTTCTATGAGCTCTTATGAGCGGAAAAAACATGTGAGCATCATGTGATTAGTGACTAATTAGATGGTGAGTCTTTTTAACGTGGCCAAGTGATTTTTTTCCATCCAATAGATGTAAGCGAAGTTAGTCATGTGGGTCAATTTGGCAAATATAGAAACCTTATGGAGTTGTAAAGAAGAATTGAAATCCATAAAGTGTTTTTGCAACTGACCCAAACCCTTAGAGGGTATTTTTGCATTCTAACCATTAAAAATTGCTTTTTAATTTAGTTAGTGAATATGTTACTTTTTCTCCCACTTTAAACCATGGTATTATTTAAATCTTCTTCTTTTTTTCTTTTTTTTGAGAAATAGGTATTTTTTTGGATCTAGATAGATATTAGTGTTATAAACTTTAGAGAGATATATTTTAACTAGGGCTGGAAATAAATCAAGTAGCAAACAAGCTAAGCTCAATGCCAAGTTTAGGCTCGACTATTAAATAAGTTAAGCTCAAACATTATTTGTAAATGAACAAGCTTGTGAACATTATAAACAATTTAATTGTATATAATATTATATTTTTATAAGTATAATTGTCTAAAAATATACTTATATAGACTTGAGAATATATCATGTAAGTTTGTAAATATGTTTATATAATATCAAATTATTATTTTTAATTTATTGATAATATAAACAGTTCATTTGTTGTAAAAATTCAAAGATTTGTGAAGAAATAACAAAATTTAGTCATGATTTTATTATATATAGGAAAAAAAAAAGTTAATTAAGTAGCTCATGCACTAGTTCAAGCTTGTTTGACAAGAAAATGAACCAATATTGAGCATGTATTGTAACCTTGTTTGGTGATAAGCACAAGTTCAACTCGTGTTCAAAATAAAATTAAATAAACGAGTATAAACTTTTAATACTTGACTCGGCTTATGTGCAACTCTTTTTTTAGATAGATATGAAACTTCCTTTAAACAAATGAGGTAGATGGCCTACTCCTATTTTATTTTATTGTTAATAATAATATAAATAGATATCTAATAGTGTAAACTCTTATATCTCCCCGCCCTAAAGAATTGAAAATTTTGATTAAAAGAACCCAAAAAATTAAATGGTCATATGGCCTATACCTACGACCTTCTCCCAAACGAAAAAATACACCCTGTTACGGGTGTATGTTTCTCTCCTCTCACAGCTGGTGGGACTCACCAACTTGTGACCGGTAATAGGGTATACTTCCTCCTCCCAAACACACATACACAAAACCTTTTACCACCGCAAGGTCTCTCTCTCTCTCTCTCTCTCAGAGCTAGTAATTTTTTAATTGATTCTCTCTCTCTCTCTCTCAGAGCTAGTAATTTTTTAATTGATTAATTGGGTTTGCAATTGTGTGTTTGAGAGCCAAACTTTAGGGGTTAATATAGTTAAGACTCTTGGAAAAAAAGAATGATGTTTGTTCAATTATTCAGCTCTTCTTGGAATCATCGTTTGAGTATTTTATTTTATTACTTGATAACGCTAATTGTTTTTTTGGTAAAAATAATATTAGAAGTCATAGTTTCATTTTTCATGCATTAATTTGTTTTGAACCTTATTATATCTTTAGTTGAATTGTGAAAATTTATTTTTTCATGCTTTAACACCCCCACCCCCCTCCCCCCTCCCAAAAAAAAATATGTTGGTTTTGTCCTTGATTTAAACACGAGTATTCATGTAGGTTCTAGTTAGCTCAACTAATATAGTTTATGATAGTTGAATAAGAGATCTGTGATTCAATTTCCACCTACACCAAAAATCGATTGGTGACTTGGTCTTATAATAAAGAACTATCATCAAAAGCGGACGTCATAGATTGAAACTCTCTCAAGAAAAAAACACGAGTATTCCTTATATGAGAGATCGAACAATGCCATTAAGTCATAAGACTATTGGTGATATTAATGAAAATGCTATTGCAAGAGATTTTAGAGGTTGTATAGAGAGGGGGAAATAAGGAAATCTTGAAATTAATTTCTATGGGAATTGGTGAGGATCAATATATTATTAGGCAATATAGTCAAACTAGTGTTGTAATAGCATAAACTTTGATATTAGTTTGTTGTGATAAAGGGCTTTTGAATAGCAGTCTCACACAAGATTGATTGTGAAAAATAGTGTTTACATGCTCAAAAGAGAACTCACAAATAACAAATTATCTCCAAGGCCCCCTTAAAATAATTAAAACTATCTCTCTATTAACAAATTATCAACAAACCCTTAATTCTATTAACTATTTATAAAACTTCAATGCGTATTTCCTGATGAACAAAAAACATCTTTCTTGGTAGAAAATAAAAAATTAAATTGTGTCAAAGAATACCTTTCTTTTGTGGACAAGCATTAAAAAAAACCCTAAATAAAGTCCAAATTAGAAATTTAAGACATTTATCTAACAATTTGTTTTCTTGTGGGGGCAAGATGCAAAGTAGATCTTATGATCAGCCAGGAACGTACCTAACTTATACAGCTGCTCTTCTATTTTAGTGTTTTCAAATAAATCATTGTCTCTAGTTTTGGTCTGTATCGGATTTCTTCACTATAAATTGTAGAGAATCAGCCTCAACCTCCATGATTTAGAGAGTGAACTGTTTAAATTTTATAAATAAAAAGGACATTACAACACCTCATAAATGCACTAAAAATTTTAAATTAGTGCTGATAACTTGTATTGTATGAAGAAGCAATCAAGAAATACAGGGAAGAATTTAAAGTTTCTCGTGTCTTTGTCCTTTTTTGTTTTTGACTATAAACTCTGAAACGTAACTTTTGTTTGATACGTATGTTTAAACAACAGTTTTTAATTTTTTTAAAAATATATATAAATAAAAAAATATATAATATTATTTAAAAACTAAAAACATGAATTTAAAAATATATGTCAACAGCATATTCTCTTTTTGACATAGCAAACTTTCTTGGTGGCGCATGACGTTTATATTTATAAACCAGGAATTATTCAAAAGTCACATCAAGTTGAGATTGAAATGGCAACAACAAACTCAATAAGATAGGTTCAGAAGAATCATGGCCTAGCAAGAAAATTTTGGTGTGTGATAATTAGGATTGGGTGGGACTTAGCTGCCAGACTCTGGGGCGGCAAAGACTCGGGGGACTGAGCCAAGGTTTGATCTGGGGTCCAACGCAGCAGTTTCTGTGACCCACCTCTTTTTTTTTTTTTTCCTCGCATGTCTTGTCTTGAATATTTTGATATCTATTCAGCAAAAAAAGAATATTTTGATATCTGGGTCTGTTTTAATTGTTTGGTTGGCTGACAAGAGGTTGTGTAGATTGTCATTTCCAATTTTGCTTAAAATAAGTTTTTGTTGCATTCATGAAAATGAAAATCTAATAGGATTAATATTTGAGTAAAATATTCAAAACTTTGGGTTAATGGATAGTGCTATCAAAACTTTTTTTTTTTTTTTTGTGAAAGCAAACCAGGAGTTCATTCATTCATTAAAAAATAACTAGCATCCAAGTACAATGCATCAAGGGCTGGGGGTGGGGATTCCTCAAGCCATACAAGTTCCTCGTCTAAGTGATCAAAACTTTTCAAATGCACGCAATTTACAGATTTACTCTCTAAGCACAAGCGTTATTTAACATTGTTGGAAAACTTCCTTACTCTTCCAATGGTTCAACCTCCTTTTCCATCTTTGGCTGATATAACATATTTTATTTACCAATGGTTATCCTAGCACTTCATCGCGTATATAATTACAATAATGCAGTCACTGTATGATCAGTGCAATTAAGACAAGAATTGGAAGAAGATAAAAAAAAACTTGGAGGAGTAAGGACCTTTCAAATTTTATTAAGCGTCATTTATTCTTAAAAAGAGTAAATTGCATATTTTTTGAAAAGTCTTGATTGTATTTAGTATTATTACAAATCTCAGGGTGGTTTTTGAATTTGCTCTAAACATTTTTACAAGCATAATTTAAGATCCATAAACTACATTCTTCAACTTTAAAAAAAAGTCAAGATTCTTGCCAGGAGCCTTTTTTTTAGCTCCTGGCAAGAATCTTACAATGGCAGATCCCAAGAGAAAAGATCCAGAGGCAGGATGAATGGATGATAGGAAAGATTATCCATAAAAAACACATATGCAAGTTGGAATATAGGGTAACTCGGGTTGCAATGCTCCTCAGATCAGTACTTACGCCAGTAGAACACTCTAATTCTAACTGGGATTCTCTCTCTCTCGTTCAATTATCTCAATTCTAAAAATTATGAACCCCTTATTTTTAGGGATTCCCCCTTATTTATATCAGTGTAAATGGTGAGGTTGTAATGATGGGGGCCTGTTCTATCAGGTGTTCCATCCCCTTTTGAGAACCATAATAGGAATATGTGTCTAGTTCACTGTTTAGGCTGGTCACTTCAATAATCAATGTGGGGGTCCTTGTTGTCCCCTTCTGACATCGCCATTGCTATTATTCCTTGTGATTAGTGTCATACCTTAGGGAACGTGCTCAGCTGGGAGCGTATTCACAAGTATTGTGATTCCTCAGCCATATACCTCAGGCAAGTTCTCAGCAAACCACTTTGGGTAAAAATCTCCTTAGCAGGTGTAGTTGGGCCAAACGAGACTCCTTGGGGTGACTATTGGCTCAACAGGCTGGGCGAGACCAGGCATCCTCCATTACTAGACCCTCTTAGTTACCCATTGGGCCTTCGGAGTTCGATCAATGACCTAACATCAAGTGGACAATTTATTACCCCTCACAATTGTTCGGAGAGTGCAGTTGGGCCAAACTAGGCCTACTTCCTTTATTAGACCCTCTTTGTTTCCCATTGGGGCTTTGATCAATGGCCCAACATTGGGTTGACAATTTATTACCCCCTCACATATACCATTACACTCTTGTGCTATATATATATATATATATATATATATATAAAAGGCATTTAAATCACAAGTAATGTTAGGGATACAAGTGGATTCTAGTTAATTTAACTAATAAAATCTTTGATTGTTGATTAAGAAACTTGGAGTTCAATCCCCACCTACACTAAAAACCGATTAGTGTCTTAGTTTGATGATCAAAAGCGAATGCTATAGGTTGAAACTCTCTAAAAAAAATGTTTAAGGACATAATATTTTTTTATAATTAGTGATATGTCTAGAGATTAAATTTTATAAAGATGGGGTGTAAAACCCATGTTTTACATCATCCAATAAGTGATTGTCACATCAGTATTTTACTTAAAATTCAATACATCCTACCACACCTAATAACATCTCTATAGATTCCTAATTTGGTTGGATTTATATATGGGTACTAGAATTGATTGAGTATGATTGTGTTTATTCTTAAATATGTGATAAGATGATGTGGCATGTTAGGATTGGAGGAGTAAAACATGAGTTTTACACCACGCCCTTATAGAATTTAATCTCATGTCTATTGTGATTAAAGCAAGGTCAATTTCACTATTCCACTATTGATACCACTTTTATTATTTGTCAGTTATAATAAGTCACAACAACAATTGTAACAAACATTGTAAAAAATATTTTATAGTTAATTTATTGTTAAATCATTTGATGAAATTATATTACGCTATCAATCTCTTTTTATTTATCCTTTATTGTAGTTTGGGATATTATAAAATATGTTCCTCTTTAAATAAATTAATTTTGACAAAACATTACCAACTTTCCTAACTAAGAAAGTAAGACCCCATTGGTTATGTTTGCTGCAATTTTTATTCTCAATTTTCTAAAATTAATTATCTATCTTCAGAAAAATTGATAAATTGTCAATTCAAGCGAATTCAAACCATGAACATGAAGATCCATAAAAAATGTTATTACCGCTAGACTATCGCTTAAAATCCCCCAATGCCATTTATGTTAAGAAGAACATTATTGTAACATCCATTTTTGTTTTTGTTTTCCCTTTAGAGCGCATGCAAACATTTGCGTCGGCAATGACAATGAAGCCCAATTTGGAAGTCCTATTAAATATGGGCCATGACTGATTAACAGCCCCAATTTTTTACTAAATGTAGTTGACGTTTTGATAATGGGCCTTGCCTAGTTACCACCTTTTTTTTTGAGTAAATGCCTAGTTACCACCTTCCTCCCTTTTTTTGTTTATATATAGATGACGTGTGTAGTTGACATTTTCTTGATATGCTGCCGAATATGATATTTAGTTTACATGAATAGTAAGTGACATTTTTAATAATAATAAAAAAAAAAAAGTAAGTGACGTGTATTTGAAATATTTTTATTATGTGCTGAACATAGATTTGTCATGGTGGCATGGCTTATTGGCAAGATGTTATAATTTATGTCACAATTTACAAGTATAAAATTAACTTCCTAACTTCTCTCAAAAAAAAATATACAGCATCTCACTCACATAAGGGCAAGTGTTGTTTATCCTTATGAGGCTATAATATAAAATTATAAATAAAAAATTCATGTTTGAAGAAGATGTCATAGTGTGTCATTGTTCATGTCAGAGCTGGTTAAAATTGAAGTTTTACATGTTAAAGGGGGCTTTTGTGGATTGAATTGAGAATAATTAGATTTTATTTTATATAAAACAAAAATTACTAAATAATACTTATGTATGTCAAATACTCATTGAAATAAATAAAGGATAAAAGATAAATTTGACATAGTGTAATTTTATACTTTACATTAAACATAAAAAATCTCAATTTCTTAAAATTCATTTTTGGAAGAAAATTTCTTAAAATATTAAACCAAGTAAAAGTAGGTAAGGTAAATGAATTTCTTATAATATTACCAACTCACATTTTAAAAACTTTTGCGAGCACATAAATAAAATAAATCATTGATGACTTTGTGCCGGTCGAAAGGCAAACATGTAGCTTTAGAAAGAATTAAACTAACACCTTATCAGTTATCACAATTAGGATCAACTCTTTTGCTAGGTCACCTAAGGTCCTAAGGAATGGCCTAAGGCCATCAAGTAGAATAAATCCTATGAGGCTATGAGTACTGTCCAGTGAGTGAAGTCCATAAAAAAAACTATTATGATCTGTTTGAGATCCGCTTATTTTGTTAAAACTGAATTTTTTTTGTTGAAAATATTGTAGACAAATATAAAAGTTAGCTGAAATAATACAGTGAGATCCATGAATAGTACCAAAAAATGCAGTAAAGCTCATGAATAATAGCAAAAATAAGTTGGCTTTTTAAGCTGGAGCCAAACGCACACTTAGTCGATAGATAAAATTTTTTATTGTGTTTGTATTTATCTCTCATCAAAAATAGGTAAAAATAGTGTGTTTGTTTGTTTGTTTTTGTTTTTGTTATTAATTATATTTTCATGTGTTTTGCTGCTTTTGCATTCTCTCTTTAACGGTTTTTATGTGTGTAGAAGTTGCATAGATTTAGGAATTTCTAACCAAAAAAAATTGAAATTCATTTTTTTAAAAAAACTGAATTAATTAATTTTTATTTTCCATTAAAAAGGAGGAATGAAGAATTTTTTTTTTTTGGCTAAATTCTTATGTGGATTTTTTTTTTATTTAGACATAAATGTGATTTTTGAAATATATTACAAGTTTTACTATATAAAGCTTACCAAGTAATATGATAATGAATGTGATTGATAGACTTCAATCACCTTATAAATGAATATTTGAATTGTTTCTTTATAATTTATGACACATCAGTTTACAATATTTTTGTATCATTTAAGCATTTTTTTAGCCACCTAACCAAATTCTTTAAGCAAGATGATGATAATGACCAAAATAAAATGTTGTCCAAAAACTTAAGAACTAAAATAAAACTTATAAAAACACAAAGACTAAAATAAAAATACCCTATAAATACATGGGGTGTAAAGTAAATAGCTAAATATTGCCAAACAAAAATAAAGCAGTCCATGAAAACATCTCAAAGCCTGTGTTTTGTGGCCAGAGGCCCAGAGGTTTATATAGTCTAGAACCCATATAAATCAACTGGAGGAGACGAAGGGCTTTTGTTTGGGTTTTTTGGGCTTTGCTGCAATAGAACGCTAAATGCCTCTGCATTGACAATCGAAACCCTAAAAGGCCATCAACATCATTTAGGCTTATATTTGGGCTTCTGTACAGTTCAATAATGGGTTTTAAGGAATATAATCCAGGGTTTAGTGGGGCTTAGAAAATTCGGCTCATACTCATTTTTGGGCCACAAGGCCGATCAGGCACCCTAACTGGGCTTGGCTAGGCTCACTTCAATTGGGGGCATAATGAAGTTTTGTGCAGCCTCAATCTTGGGCAAGATTTATTGAGAGAACAGTATGGTACTGGTATAGCATATAAAGATGTACCAAAAAATGTATCACATAGAGAAATAAATGCAAATTAAGAAAGATCAATTAACGTGTAATAGTAGAGTCTACCTTGATCTTTTACAAAGCTTGCTCAATGCTACAACTAATGAATCTAAATGTTTGCTTAATTATATACATTTATTTCTATTTTGCATATAGTGAATAGAAAAGGGTTTAGAGTTCTCTCTCCCTTTCTCTCTCTCTCTCTCTCTCACACACACACACATATATATAACTACTTTGAAACTTGTGCTTAAGCACAAAAACATTAAACAACGATGATAAAAAGGAATGAAAATCAATAATATTAAACGGTTGAAATTGCAAAATTCCTAAATTAATAAAAACCAATCAATATTCCAAATAAGAGAATCAAAACTAAATGAGAAATTTGGGGAGAGAGAGAGAGAGAGAGATGAACCTTAGTGAGAATGATAAAAAAATATATATGAAAGAAACAAATAAACAAATCCAGAGACAATAATTAAACATGAAGAACTATTTACTGTGAGAGAGAGAGAGAGAGAGAGAGAGAGAGAGAGAGAGAGGGGGGGGGGGGAATGGATCTAAGGTAGAGAATGATGGCATAGTGAAGACAGTAGGCATCTCTAAAACCTTTGAGTAAAAACAAAATTATTTGCTTTAATTTTTTGCTCTAAAGCTTCATCGACAATTTCATGGTTTCCATTAAAGAGAGAGAATTCAAAGACTTTAGCTTTTATGACAATCCAATTTCTCCATTGCAGCATTTATATAGTTTTTGATATAAACTTACCTATCCAAAAAAAAAAAAAAAGTTTTTGATATAAACTCTTCAAGTTTTGCATATCATTTGTATAGTTTTTTATTTTTTTATTTATTTATTTAAACTCTTTGGTTTTTGTACTAATAACTTACTTGACACAAAATTAAAAAATTTCCTTCTAAAAAAAAATTAAAAAATTGAAGTGAGACATGTGATGCAAAATTGAGAATCCAATTAAAATCTAATTGGGTTTTCTTTGACCTTTGGCTTTAATTATATATATAGATATATAGATAGTTTTTTTGTCTTGAACAAGGGACTTGAATTTGAATCACGCTTAAAAAAAACTATTATTAATGTTCTGTCTTGATAATAAAAGACTATCCTCATAGAGTAAATGCCATTATATATATATATATATATATATATATATATATTGTGGAGGTATTTTTTGCTTCAAGGAAACTCATGTACTCCTAGGCAATTTTTACTTGTCCCACATTGGAAAGAAAGCCTTCCTCTTTGCACCTTATAAGGCATGAACCAACGGTTGAAGGGTACCACTAGTTTGGCTTAGGAGTACATGAGTTTCCTTAAAGCAAAAAATACCCCTATATATATATATATATATATATAACCAAAAGTCAAGAATGAATAAAAATCTCACGCTTAAAAAAAAAAAAAAAACAATTATTAATGTTTTGACTTAATAAAAAAAAATATCATCATAGAGGGAATAATATAGTTCATAGTTTTCAAAACGTGAATCGTATCGTGTATTGTATATCGTAAGATACACAAACACTTAATAAAAATTATAGAGATACATATATAAAGGGTATATTAATTATAAATTTTGAATATATTTAGCTAATGACTAATTTATTCATTACTTATGTAATAATATTTAACAAGCTAACTAAATAAATCAAACTAACATAAGTTTATAATATACACATTCAAATTGCTTAAATTCAAAAGTGATAATATATTACAAATGACCCAAAAATTAATTTATTTTCATCATATTCATTATATTGGCTAATCAACCCCATCAAAGTCAATGCTATTATCACATTAATCATTTTGCAAATTTATTTATTCATTAAAATTTTCTTCATTGTCATTAACATTTACTATCTTTTCTTGTTCTTTTTATTTTAATAATTTTTAAAAAAAAAATCTTCTTGGCATTCTAGTTTCTTGGACTTATAACAATAATAAAAAAAATAAAAAATAATTATATTTTCAATTAATATCTTATTCATAGTATAGAAAATAAATTTGTAAATATTAAAGTGAAGCATAAGTGTATACTGTGTACTCCAAATTTTGTAGAAGAAGGAGAGGGAAAAAAAACTTATGAATATGTTATTTTATTAGTTTAAATTAAGTAACCTAATAATTTTATGTTTAAAAAAAGTCTAACAATTTGATAGATTCAAATAAAAGTACAAATTTTAACAAAAAATACAATTTTAAAGCATTTGTCTATGTATTGTACGATACGTACAATTTTACGATACGATATGATTCATACGATTCACACACTATGTCGTACGATTCAGAGCACTTACGATACGCTGATACGATATGGAACTTTTTACGCACAATACGTGTACGTGCAAGTTAGATTTTGAGCTTATATGAGAGATAAAATAAGTTATTTAACAGTACATCTAAATGAAAAAGCTTATGAGCGACAAAGATACAAGCTTTAACATCACAAAGGTTAGAGAAGGAGAAAGTGATTGCAAGAATGTAAAGTTGACACAAGATGTACGTGAAAAACCTTAAGAAAATGATGAAAAACCACGGTTTGAGCAAGAATGGAAAGAAGAGGTGACTCTTGTACAATAAGGGTGTTCTTTCTTAAAAGAGAGACATTGTTTTCTACTTTCCTATCTTATCAACTTTCTACCCTCTTCTCGAAAGATCTACTTGGGTTCTTACCCCAAAAGTCCAGTTGCATGTTCCTCTTATAATCTAAGAAATATGACTGAGTACAACAACAGGTGTCAAGTCATTATTTCTTTAGTTTTTGGACATTTCCACAACTGGGGTACTATTTGGTGACAGAAGGAGAGAGAATATGCCAACATGGCATTGTAGTATCTTTTAAAGTTTATGGTGCACCATATACCATTATTTGTTAGAAACAATGTATATTTCGACTTCATGTTGATTTTGACAGTACTAATGCCAAATTAATGCCGAAAAATTTGTTTGCATTTTTATTTGCAGAGATGCATTGCATGACGATGACATAGCATCCTCAACAATCAAATAGCTGAATTTAATACCAGAATGATGTGTATTATTCAAAGTTTGTGGTGCACCATGCACCATTTAAGTTATTTGGAACAAATAGTGGAAATTTTGACATTCTTAATCTCAAATTCATGTTGATTTTGACACTAATGTCAAATTAATGCCGAAAAATTCGTTTGCATTTTTGTTTGTTTGGCAGAGATGCATTGCTAGATGATGACATCGCATCTTCGACAATCAAATAGCTGAAATTACCAATGTTATGAATACCGTTTTGAAACCCGTTTCGGTTTGTCTATTGAAATAGAATATTTCGATACAGTCTATTTCGACGTACCGTTTCATATTGTTTCGGATTTTCATATATATATATATATATATATATTTCAATAAATTTTTCAAAAGATACTAATAAGTAATTAATTAATTACCAAAGTAATCACAAATAAGCAAATAATGAGTTGATTATTCATTTTTTAAATATTATTTATATACTATTAATTGTGTGCATTTTTTAGAACAATGTGTATTTTTTTGTTTCTTCTAAACAAGTAGTAGTGTAGTACTATTTTTAATTGCCAGCACATGTTAAACTTTTAGCCTTCAGTTATGTGGCACTATTTGCTAGAAAAGAAAAAAACGTGGCATCATTTGCTTGCTTACCCATTTAAGAGACTCAACCTACCCCACCTAACCCCAACTCCTTTACCCAAGTCCTAGTGTTCAAACTCTTTACTTTGAGTCTGAGTTTTTAACTTTTAACTCACTGCAATACAACACTCTCTTTGCTGCAAAAAATTTTCTGCCACTCTCTTTGTGCTGCAAAATTGCAAATATGTGAAGGTTGAAGTTTCACGAGTAATCTACCTCAGGCTCAAAGAATGATCCAAGTTCACCTTCGGGTTCTTACCCCTCTCTCTCTCTCTGTGTTCATCACTCCATTGTTGTGGATTTTTGGGTTGTATTTGATGCTATGAGGTAGAATAGAATCTGTGGAACTCAAAACATTTTTGCATGTAATGGTGAAAAATATCCTTAGGTTGAAGAAGAAGAAAAAAGAAAAGAAAAGGCAAAACTCATTCCGGACGAAAATTACGAAATTTCCCGGAATTGACTGGAATGCCCGAAACTAGCCAAAAATTAATCCAAGGAGGAACAGAGGCTATTCCCGTTCCGGTTTGCATACCGGTACAAAAAATCCCGTTCGTTCCGGCAAGAACGGAACGGAATTCATAACATTGGAAATTACTACCAGAATGCACATTTAGGCACTTTAACTTACATTTTACTAGAGAAGAAAACATGAAAATGCCATATTCTAGTGTTACAAAGAAATATAATTCCTCTTTATCTATTGATCAGCATGAAGTTTCATAGGCATATGAACACATTATTATTATTATTGGAACATCATAAAAGCGACAAAAAGCATACAAAGAATTTTTTTTTATTCCATTAAAAAAAAATTTATTTTGTAAGCTTGGGAAGTACCCACTAGATATAATCAAAATAATTGTAGACGCTGGTATTTCGGTGAATGCTTTAATTTTAATAGTAGAAGCCCAAGATGAAATAGCTAGGGTTTATTTTGACACCTTAATTTGACAAAGAAATTTAATTCCAATGATCCTTTAGTGGAGAAGCAGAATGGAATATTGGGTAGTGCCATTGGCCAAGGTAGAGGAATTCAAGAACATCACAATGTTGTATTAATTTCTCTCTTCCCCCTTCTATTTGGGAGGCTTGGTTGAGAGAGTCTAGGAAAGAAATTATTGGGTCATGCTACCGAGAGGGACATTAGAAATACTGTAGGTGATACACGTGTCTCTGAAGTGGTCCAGTATGCACTCAGCCAATAAAGAATGTTCTATAGCTGTTGACCTTAGAAAGTCATTATCTCCCTTTTGTGAGTGTTTAAATACCATGTCAAATGCATATCTTACTTCCTTCCCAAAGTAGTCACGCCTTTGGCACGGGCCAAGGATAGGATTTTGTAGCCAACATTTCCTCTTCCTCTGCTAATAGCCACTCCACGTGTAGGGTTCAAATCCAACCACATAGACATTCCCCCATGCCTTGGTTGGTGGAACGTACAATATGATACGTATCACGTATCGTATGATACTGACAACTATGCTATAGTTTAAAAACTTATATATATATATATATATATTTAATTACACACTTAGTCCTGAACCTTTACCCATGTTTCAAAATGGTCCATATCCTTTAATATGTTTCAATTTAGTCCTTATACTTTAAGTCTAAGTCCAAAAGTTAAATTTTAGGGATTTGATGGAAATAAAGGAGGGATGAAATTGGTTATTTCATATACTTTGTTTAGTTATTTTATGTCTGTTTAGACTTTGAAGATAGAGAAAATCAAAGTAATTGTTAATGATAGGGATCATTCTGATACAAACTCAAAGGAATAGGAAATAAAATGAAACACTTTCAAATATAAAAGATAAAAATAAAGGTTGAGAACGAAACAATGCAATTAAAAATAAGAATAAAAAATTGACTGAAGGACTCTTCAAGCGAATATAGCCATTGGTGTACCAAATTACAAATCACTTCCGTGCATGGTTGTCAAAATCCCGATCTGGATCCTATGATCCTACGATTTTACAATTCCACCTACCCAAAATGATCCTGATCTTTTAAAGATCTTTGCAATTGTTCAGGATCGATAGGATCGTACGATTCTGACGATCCCAACTGATCCTGATTTCTTATAATCTTCTTTAACTTGATAGAAGGCTTAGTTGGATCTAAATGAAAAATAATATCTCAATAGACCAAGTTTTGCTATTCTAATGTAGAGAGATAGAGTGTCAGTTAGACTCAAATAAAAAATAACATTCCAATAGAGTGTTACTTTTTGAAGTTTTCGGCATCTTTAAATTATGCTTACAAATGGATGTAGTGATGTATGTTAATTACATCAAATAGATGCAAATTTTTTGTTTTTTATGAATGAATATATAATATAATTTATGTGATTATTTAACATACCAATGTGTATTTTTTATTTTTTTCTCATATAATGTAGGATTTTATGATCTACGATCTGATCCTACGATTTACGATCCCATCTACCTTCCACAATCCTACGTAGGATCCCAATTTTAACAACCTTGCTTCCATGGCATATATTAGAGGCACTTTCTCAAAGATGTCTTGTTATTTTTTCTGCGTTATTTTGTTGTTTAACAATTCACCTTAGTATATTGTGTTAGAATTCAATTCTTTGACTCAAAAAAAGAAGCCAATTACACAATCCATCTTAAGATAATTTTTGTTTTTGTTTTTTGTTGGGTAGTGTTAAGTGTTAACAAGTTCCCTTTGGACATTTATAAATAAAATGTTTTAAGAAAGTTTTGATACCATTTTCATGAAAAGTATAAAAATGTGTAAAAAAATCAAAAAAAAATTTTTCATTAAAAAGTTTCTAAAAATATTTTTTAAAAGTTTAGACACTAGTTAACTTCACCCCCCCCCCCCCCCCCCCCCCCTTTTTTTTCTTGGGTTTCCGGATAAAAATAATATAAATGAGATGATATATATCACTGCGCCAATCTGAATTTTGCAGCACCTATGAAGAAGTGGGGAGGATTTGGTTAGCCATATATGCATGCATTGCTCCTCTTTTATCTTTTTCTGCATCCCCTTATTTATTTTATTCTTTTCTTCTGCCTCCTCCAAATCATGAATAACTAACCCAATTTTTTGGTTGGATAACGAGGAAAACCAAACTAATATTACCTTTTTTTTTTAAAGTTGTTTTAAAAAAAAAAATTTGTGTTGGGTTGACTTGTCTATGAGTGAGCCCCATTAAAACCAAACTCTTAGCAGCCATTGCGGGTCACACCATAGTTTCGGGCTGAGGAATAGTTAAGCTTAGGAAGGCTTTTCTAGTTCAGCCGTTGAGCGAAAAGCATCCCTCACCCAACAAATTTCATGTGAGTGTAAATTGGAATATATGTAGCATATATAAAGTTTGATTATGAAATTTTTTTACCATTTTCATTTGTGTTTTACTCTATGAATTCTCACATGCAACTCTTTATGAATCTGAATCAATGAATCTATGACTTTTCGAAGGGTCCCCCCTTAAAATTTAGGTCTTGAATGAGCTTGTCATGGGTCATGCTCTTAAAAAAAGAAGTTGCCGTCTAATATCCTAAAAGATATCATTAGTCATATACAATTAATTTAAAGGGCATGCATGTATGATACCTGCGGTGGAATACTTTGGGGTTTGAGCAATCACACTAATGGTTAATTAGATATAAAAAAGTAGACGGGAGTTTAAATTTGATGTATTTTAGTTTTCTCAATTAAATTCAACAATGATAGCATATTTAAAAGTGGACATTAACATGTGGCACTCAAATTTTAGGTTTTTCAATTAAATTCAATAAAATAATACTATATTTAGGGGTGGACACTAACATGTGACACTTGCACTTTAGGTTTTTCAATTAAATTTAACAATGGTACTATATTTAGGGGTGGACATTAACACATGACACTCGAATTTTAGGTTTCTCAATTAAATTCAACAATAATATTATATTTAGGGGTGAACATTAAGTAACATGTGACACTCGAATTTTAGGTTTCTCAATGAAATTCAACAATGATACTATATTTAGGGGTGAACATTAACATGTGACACTCAATTTAACCACTCAAGTCAACTTGGTCTGACCTGTAACTTCACAATCGGTTTTGCTGACTACGCTAGTTTGCATGGGTTCCATAAAATCAAACTTAATCCTCACCATGTGGATATATCCGCCGGGGGGGGGGGGGGGGGGGGGGGTGGTTGAGGAGTTTAAATGACTATCCAATAACCATGCATCATCTATTATTAATTCTTCACAAGAAAATTCCTAGAGTCATCGAAAAATCTAGATCTAGCTATGGGAGGCAGCAATCTTCACTAAAGATAATGGCCTCTTTTCTGCCCTTGTCATTAGCCTCTACTCCTTATCATCAACATGCCACACCCATGAATTCGACTTAGGTTGTGTTCGGCTTGACGTAAAATATTTTCTGAGTGTAAAATATTTTTCAGAAATGAAAAACTTTTAGGTGTTTAGTTGTATTCCGAAAAAATGCTTTGAAATATATTTTCAATTGCTTGGTTGTGTTCCTAAAAATGCCTTAAAAAACACATTTTCTACTAGTTTCTCTCATTTTTCTAGCTGCCAAAGAAAATCTCAAAAGTCAATAGACACACCAAAAGAAACAAAAATCAAAACAAAATTATTCATCAAATTTGGTAAAACTGAGAGAGAGAGATATGAGATTAAGAGGCGGAGGCGACGATCTAGAGGCAGCAACGATGAGCTTCAAGCAAAGACAATGAGATCAGGTAACGGGTGGTTTGATTTTGGTTCCTACTAGCTCGATTTGGACAAATCGAGCTTTAGGGCTTCATAGCTAGGTCTAAGCGAAAAAGAGAGAAAAAGGAAGAATAAGGGCAGCGTTCATTAGTGGACGTTCAAAGGGGAGGATGAGGTTAAAGGTAGCATTCGACAATGAAGATGAGGCTGAGAGCGGCGTTTACATGAACAAGGGCTCTCTGTTTACGTAGCTGAAGGCTGTAAAATGAATGTTGGGAAAACAAAACTGTAAAATATTTTACGGGCCACCAGATCTTATTTTATGGTCAACTAAAAATTGATTTCAGTTTGACCGTATTTTCTTGTCCACCCAAACACCTTTAAGAGTGTAAAACATTTTACGTAAAGGTTTTTCATCCAAAAAAAATGCAACCTTAATTCAATTAATCAAGGTACTAATTAGTTGAATATACAAAAAGTGAGACAAATGATATGTATACTAAATCTACAAAATAAACTTATTCTTATAACTTTACCAAAGAATATAATTAAAAGAAATCAAAGCAAATACAATAACCAGTAAAGGAAAATGTACACACCATACATTTATAACGACTCGTCATTTTGGTGGCGCTAAGGAGCTTTAGCCAGTGCTCTTTAATTGTAGAAATGATAACACGTACCTGTTAATAGTATACTACTAAGTCTACTATATATACTGTGTTAGTTCACTACTATTATACTCTATGTAAGTATCATGCTAGTCACTATCAATCCAAAATTTTACTACTTGAAAGTGATGAAGGGTTAAATGCGTTATGCATATGTGTAACCCTTTGTTGTCATTCGATCGAAAAAAAGAAAAGAAAAATAATCCTCACCATTATAATCTACTTACTTATATCTATAAATTTACTCCATTCTCATGCTAATCATTGCTCCAACTCTATCTTATACCATTGGCATATATATTTGTTCGATAAAGTAATTCTTTTTTTTGTGCCTCTTTTTGTGTTGGAAGAATTGTTTATCTAATCTTGGCCTAACACTAACACTGCACACTCGCGAAGACACAGTCATTGCTAATTATGCCAAATCATTATAAATATCGAATATGACACATTTTAACATGATAAAAATCCCCACTAGCTACAACGTACCCCATTAATCTCTCTCTCTCTCTCTCTCTCTCTCTCTCTCTCTACCTTCTATATACCTTTTCTTACAATCTAAGTCTTGCCTCAATTTATACCCCAAAACCAAAACTCTGTAGTACTGCACAAACTCTCTGAACCTAGCTCATACACCAAAAAAATGAACTCAGTTTGCATATCAAGCTGTGTCAATGACGCACGTGACCCTCGTGTTCCTGTCCGAGCAACCTATGTGAACCTCTACAAGTGGCCGGAGTCTGATGCAGAGTTTGTGAAGTCAGTGAGCTTAGAGCGCACAGGAGGTCATGGTCATGGCCATGGTCATGGTCAAGGGCACCCCAAGGTTGTGGATAGTATTTCATGCAGACAGCTTTATTTGAGAAGCTACACGTTTTCAAGGAAAGAGACTATGCCTGAGAAGACCCAGAAATGTTTTGGGAGAGTGAAAGAGAGAATGATTCCTGGAAGGAAGAGAAAGATTCGAGGGGTTAAGAGGAAGTGTTTGGTTTTCACGAAAGTGAAGGAATTTTCATGCGTCGCCTTGTTTAGGATCTTTCACAGGTTTTTGTCTTGCAGTGCTAGTGTAGATGTGGTGGATTGACATGATTGACTTGACTCATACACTTGAGTTAATTACTTCCTCTCTTTTTTTTTTTTTTCTTTTTTTCTTTTTTTTTTTAAGTTTTATATACTTTATAATTAAGAGAAGTTCTTCTTCTACGAAAAAAAAAAAAAAAAAAAGGCAGATGTTTCTTTAATTTTGTGTTAAGTTATGTTAATGGGAAAATACAGTAGGGACTTTGTGGAAAAATGGGTTGTATCTGCATGTAATGGGATTAGAAGGAAGTGTAATTCTGTTTTTTTTTTTTTTTCCACTTCTGAGTTGTTCTAATTAAGGAATAATTTTATTGTATCTCTCTCTCTCTCTCTCTCTCTCAAGCACACACACACATAGAACACACATGCTGTTCTAGTTAAGGAAATAAATTTATTGTATTTTCCCATTAACTTAAAGTTTTATATGCTTTATAATTTAGAGAAATTGTTCTTCCATGCACACAAAAAAAATGGCACGTGTTTCTTTAATTTTGTGTTAAGTTATGTTGATGGGAAAATACAGTAGGGACTTTGTGGCAAAATGGGTCTTTGTTGTTCATGTTATGTTCTAATTAAGGAATAATCTTATTGTATCTCTCTCTCTCTCTCTTTCTCAAACACACGCACACAGAACAAACACGTTGTTCTAATCAAGGAAATAATTTTATTGTATCTCTCTCTCTCTCTCTCAAACACACACACAAAACACTCACGTATGTAAAGTTTTTCTTAACATGGAAGGAATGGAAGATGTAAACGTATTTTTGTAGCTTTTTTGTTGTTACAAGCGACGGGAAAGTGCGGAAAAGGGAAGTACTCTTTGTTGTTACTTCAACTTTTCAAAGGAACAAATTCTATGATAAATTGGGTCCACAGATGACCACTGTTTTTGGTACGATTCTATAAATTTCTTTTTTCTTCTTTTGATGAGATTTGATCTGGTATTATTTTTAGCATATAACCATTGAAAATAAATGCTTATTTAAAAATATATATATATAATTGGTGGCTTAGCTAACTAATCCAATCCAAATTCTTTGACGAAAGGTATATACAATATTTACTTCATTGGATTCTCTTGCAATGCTTGTGAATTGCAAAGCCTATTAATTAGTAATTTCGTACGACGTTGGAGATGAGGACTTTTGACCATATAATCATGTTTCCGAGCTCATTAGGAGACTTGTTTAGGTGTAGTTTTGGTACAAAATCGCTAACCTGCTTAATTAGGGGTTCATATTATGAGTCCCGTCAGACAGTAATTAGTTAATTACTGTTCGATTAAATAATTTCAATGGCCATGATGAAGTCTCAGTGCAACATTACTAATAAGTTCCATTCCATATTCTTCACTGGGAAAACTCAATTTATAGTTATTTCTTTGAGTGGAAATAAAAAATTATAATTTGCCTTGGCCCTTGGATGCTCTTTTGTGATAATGAATGGCCGACTGTAAAGGCCATAGGGGAATAAAAATGGTTCATTGGGTCAAAGAAATCTTCTCATTGAAAAGCCTACTGTTTCGGCAAAATTCTCCACTAAGTACTGCTGTAAGCCATTTGAAACATCTTTGCATCTCAATTTAGTGAAACCTACAGTGAGCTTTCACTACACACACATATATAAATAGCAGTATTCTAAATAAAATTGTTACAAATTGGCTCAAAAAAAATCCAGTTTACAATTTAAACAAAGGGTAATACACAAACGGTTATACAATTTTACGTATACTCTATTTTTAAAAATTGCGATTTCAAATCATTATTTCAGTTCAAAAATAGGATGTGTGTAAAACTGAGAAACAATTATAAACACAATCCATTAAACAAATGGACTCTTTATCAAGTTATAATCTCTAATAAGTAGGAAATAAAGAATAAGATAAACTTTGGCCGTTTAGTTGAATTACAAAGATTTTTTTTTTTTTTTAATATATATATATATAAAGAAAAGTCATACAAATATAACAAATATTTTCGCAATGAGCATGGCCATAGATCATGCTAGCAATTATTCGAGTATCTTCCTCTTAAACGCAAGCATTACAAAAAAAAAGAAGATGGACAATGTATAGGATGCCTCATGTGATTGGTGGTGTCAAGTGTATGGGCGTGAATGAAAGAAGATAAAATATAATCATAGCAACCACCAAACCAAAGGCTTTGCTGAAACTTGCATTCTACGGGTCTAATCAATATGCCTTTGCTAAAACTTGCATACTAAATGGGACTCATGAAGATTTTCGAGTATGGAAGATTGAGAACTGATATGATGACTAGCAAATTATCAATCTCTTACTCACTTTAATTTCCATGAATCAAAGTTCATGCTGACAGCAATATGCACAAAATGTTGTCGGACCCAGTGCAGCGAGCTTGATCATTAGGAAAAAAAAGGTGCAGTAGTTTCGTAAATTTCAAGTGAGGCCCAAACTCCCCCACAACCAACCAAACTCTCTCGGACCCAAGTCAAGAAAAGAAAAACAAAAGGGAAAAAACTAAGAGAATGTTTGGTTTTGCCTTTTAAAATCCTTTTTGCTGAATGGGATGGGAACCGCACTGAAAGGCTTTTGAATGATTCTTTTGTCAAGACACAACTAAAAAACTAAAGGGGTCGGGTGATGTTTATCCTGAAATTACAATGCTAACTCCAAAAGTGAGAAGAATGACTCTGTGATGTTTTCAACTTCAACTTAATATTTTCTAAAGGGGACAATGTCAAACTTATATATAAAACCAATTGAGCTTGGAATCCAAACTAGAGCTTCCACCATCTCTCTTTCTCTCTCTTGCATAAGCATTCACCCATTAACCCAAGGATGAGAGGTATGCTAACTCCAGACTAAGGGTGTATTTGGATAACGCTTATTTTGTTGAAAACTGAAAATACTGTAGCAAAATAATTTTAAAATATGTAAATAGTGCTATGTGACTTATTTTTAATAAAAGTTTTGTTGAAAAAAAGGTTTATAGGTTCCGTGAACAGTGCACGGGCACAAGACCCATTGGAAAAACACCATAGCTACAGAACGTGCTTCTAAAAAAAAAAAAAGGCAGACGCAAATGTTATAATCTGAATCCAAACGGGTACTAACAGACCACGCAATCCCATTGAAGTCAATTTCATCATATTTTCAATCACTTTAATGCTCTACTTGATTACAAGCTTACATTACTAAGCTGTCTCTCTCTCTCCTCCTAAAACAATGGAAAAAAATTCTAACTCCTGTCTTTCTCACCGATCTACGACCTTTACCAACTTCTTCAATTTAAGTTGTTTTGAGGACAGTAGTGGCTTATGGTTGAGGTTGGATGTTGCTGTTGTGGGTTTGTAGGTTGGGGATTTTTTTGGGGGGGTTGTGGGAATTGGGATTTTTACACCATTGTTGGGTTTGCCAATTTCATCATTGTAATTGTTTCAAAGGTTATCGTCGTGATAGGCTTTATGTGTTGCTGCTTGGGATAGGTCACAGTCGCATGCATTGGTGTGATGCTGATTGATGCTTGGGTTGCTGACTTTGTTAAGGTGGTAGTTTTTTTTTTTTTGCTAATAAGGTGGTAGGTATCTATGATTGACTTTATCAATGGTATGTCTATTTGAGGGTAAGCTTTTTTCGTCGGTTTAGTTTGTTGTAATCTCGCGGAGTAGTGCTGGATTGTTGTGAATTAAGGCCCGCGGAACCTGATGAAAAGGTTGCTACTCAAGTACTCATAGAATTAACAAAGCATTTGATTGGATAATGAGGAATGACATTTCTACTAAAGACTATCATTTTTAGGGGGGGAAAAAAAAGAAGCTACTGTAAACCAACAGAAAGGGTAATGCATATATATTTTTAGGCGTATATTTATATTTGTGTTTATGTTCATTATTTGGTTTCTTATGTATTTTCTATTTTTATTTCTTTCGGCCAGGATTTAAAATTGAAAATTTTCTGAGAATTAGTGATAATAATCAAATTGCTTTTCGTGAGCAGGTAAAAAAATTTATCTTGTGGCTGCAACTGTGCATGTTTTTCCTGAATTTGCAAAGCTAAAATGGGTAAATAATCCATGTTTGTGTAGTTTATAAAGGTATTGTTTTGATATTTTCTAATTAGTTTTTTGTCTATTGGTTTTAGGAAATTTATAAAGGCCTTGAGAATCCCTTGAATCCAGAAATTGTACCAGATGGTACCCATGCCATCCTCATGGTAGGGCATGGTACCAAGGAGGGAGAGGGTTATTGGTTGATTAAAAACTCGTGAAGCTTAAATAGGAAAATTGATGACTATGGAAAAATACTTCGATCTGGTTGTGTCTTGAACAAGACAAAAGAGAAAGTGTACCCTCTTGTTCACATCCTCATGGTAGGGTCTGGTACTAAGGAGGGAGAGGATTATTGGTTGATTAAAAACCCATGAAGCTTAAATTAGAAATTAATGGCTATGGAAGAATACTTTGATTTGATCAAAAGGGAAAGTATAGCCTCTTATTCAAAGGGTATCATATATATATATATATATATAATGAATATCACAACTTTAATATTTAACCACTTCTAATAGTCTTTAGAATTAAACAAAGGATATTGTTTAAATTTCCATCTCATTTTTTCTCCCTTTCAAAAGAATATATCCTTATGAGCCTTAGTTGTTTTGTGTGCGTTTTCTCAGCTTATACGATATGATAGTCTTTGGTTATGTCTCCTCCTCTCTTAATGGTTTATTAACTATTGTTTGTGTTAGAAGAACTAGATGGAAATTGTAAAGTTTCCAAAAATTCTTCTTGTTTCTCCTTTTCAATAAAATACATCCTATTGATATTTATGTTTTCTTAGTTTTTGATATATTGTTTTTAGTTATTTGCCCCATAGTGTTTGTGTTGTAGAACTAGATTGAAAATGACAAGTTTCCAAATAAAAATAATGGAAAATGGGAAGAAGCTTTAGATTTGAAGCTAAGTTCTGTTGAAGGAGAAACCCAAATCGATATATATATACACACACACACACTAAAAACTGAAAGAAAATCTAATAAAATTTTAATTAGAGTTTAATTTTGTACCACATAATCTAGCCAAGCTTTCGACCAAGCTAGACCCTATAACACTAAAGAAGTTAGTGTAGATTAAATTCTTGTTAAGCTGGTCATTACCACCTTCCAAGAAGCTTCAAGGTCGGTTATTGGAAAATGCTCCACATAAGCAATCAAACATTAGGCTTGTATGGTAATTTACCTAATTTGGGAAGTAAATCATAAGCAAACAAAGTATTTCACAAATTGAAAATGTAATGGATAGTCACTCCATCATTAATCATTGAATCAATCAATTCAGATGTAATCTACGTAGAGATAATTACATATTTGAATCCCATTAATCAATACTCGATTCGTGTCTTTGAATGCCCAAACTACCCATGGCTTAGGCCAAACAATATAACATGTTAGAATCACATTCCATACCATGTGTATTTATAGGGTATTCTCTAATTAACAAAGGCATTCTTATAAGTGTCATGAGTTATGAGTGTTTACAAGTATTTATAGGGCATCTCAACATGTTTAATATGTTGAAAGAGAATTCCCCTATGAGCAATGGCATATGCTTCCTCCTCTATGCCCATTCAACATATTCCCCAATGCTTCCTCCAGATTATCAAACACAAAGAAAGTATCGCGATCGCCAAATTCAATATGAAGGGAACCCATCCATATAGGCCAAGGGGCATAAATCAGGGAAAAGATCCTCTCCCATTGGATTTTCCTCCTATTTTTAGCTAGATGTGAGGCATGTGACATTTATGTGATTTTTAAATGTCATGTGTCTTACATCTAAATAAAAAATTGAGGAAATTAGAGGATTCAATAGAAGGAAATTTTTTTCATAAAAAAAAATAGAAGGGAATCTTATCCCCCCGTAAGTCTTTTTTGTTTATAAGAATAATTTTATTAGAGGACCACTTCATATACAACAAGTGCAAAGTAGATGAAAGAATTACAATAAATTATATACAAAAAAGACAAGGACTCAATAAACATTGGAATGGAATTGCTAGTTGTAAAACCCCTTGCCCAAGACCGGTCAAACAAAGAGCCAACAAAGGTGGTTAGTAACTGATTCCTTGTGCTCTAGACATCCTCAAAAGTACGTCTATTGGGCTCCGATGATACCCATCGAGCATAATAGAACCAAGTTCCGAACGTTCTAAGAGTAATTACCCACACAATTCCTCCAACCAAACATAAGATCAATCACTCTTTCCGATAATATACCCACTACATCGGCTCATGTAATACCTATCTACTACAGTATAACCTCTCTTCATAAGATTTTCACAAGTGAGAATCTTCCCCCATGCTACCATCCAAATGAAAAATGAGTTTGGGGGGCCTTCACTCTCCATATGCCTTTCCAGGGAAGGACAGAAGTAGAAACCCTTAGCATTATATAAGGAACGAATATCAAACTCCCCATTTTTTCAACCTCCACTTCACTTTGTCACCATCCTCTGTAATGGGAATATGAGATTCCAGAAGATGGAGAAAAGAAGCTACCAAGTCCAACTCCAAGTCATTGAAGTCCTGCAAGAATCTAAAATGTCAACTCTGCCTCTCCCCCATAGACGACCTCACCAATAAGGATGCCATTGAAGCATCCCTATCTGTGAAATTATCATACGAGACTAGAAAAACCACTCTCAACGACTGGTCACCACACCAACAATCATGCCAAATGCCAAAAGCAAATCTGGTTACCAATACCAACCTCAAAGTGTATAACTGACATCCCATCCTAATGCTCTTCCATAAACCACATCCATGGATACCTGGAACCGGTTTCGTATTCTAACACCCCACTCCTCTCTGAATTTTGATATGACTACACGCCTCCATAAATGTGTTTCCTCAATCCCAAACCACTGCAACAACTTCCCCAAGAGAGCCTGATTGAATGTTGCAAGCTTCCTAATCCCCAGACCTCCATTAGCAATAGGAGTGCATACCCTATCCCACCCACCCCAACCAATGATGTTTGAACTTGTCCCCCAATCCTCCCCACAAAAATTTCTCTATGACTTCTCTATCCTATCTGCCAGACTGCCACACTCCTGGGAAAGGTAAAAAAGAATAAATAATACACTAGGAGACTCTAAAGGGTACTCTTCAATAGGATCAACCAGCCTCCTTTTGAAGGATATAACCTCTTCCAGCCCACTAACCGAAATTCAAACTTTTCCAAAATGGGGTTCCAAATTGGCATCAACTTATAGGAAGCCCCAAGGAACATACCTAAATAAGTCATAAGCAAGCTCCCTATCTTACACCCCAAAATATCCACAAGGGCATTTATCCCCATAAGTCAATAAATTGGATCACAAAAATGTATTGCAAAGAGCTTAACACACATAAGGAAACAAGTCTAAGATACAAACACACAAGCCATAGAACCAATCACTATCTAATTCAGTTTAAATAGTCATTAAAGTAGCATGCACGTAATGGAGACATCCAATCCTGAAAATTTTTCCTAAAATTTTTAATACTGTAACCCAGAAGGCAAAGAAGTTTCTAGGATGCGCAACATTTTGAGATGATAATAGATAAATCTGATTAATTCATCAAATAACAATAACATCAGATTTAATCAAACTAAAAAGTCACAAGAAATTGAAAAAAAAAAAAAAAAAACTCATGCCGAGCTCAAAGAAATGACACCAACAAAATCACTTGTAACCACTAAAATTTAACGAAGAGCTGGAATTATAAGATTTTAACTTTCTGCTGACCCAGAACCCTGTGATTTCCTCTGAATTTGGGGTTGAGAGATTCTCAATCATTTGAAACAAGCATCTAATCAAGGGCATAACTCAAATATCAAAACCTAGTGGCTATTTACATTATTTAAAATGTATAAATGTAACTGCACATATGAAATTTTACCTAAACATATAAAACATCAAACATATGCTAAGAGAACAGATAGCCTTCCTCAACCATTTTCTTAACGTAGGTTCAGTTTTTTGCATAATAAAGTCCTCTATTCAAGAAAATATGTTGGTTGCCAGTTGCAAATTCCACATGTCTAATACATGGTAATGGGATTTGTGGGACATGTGAATTGTTATGAGACATACCAGCTTGAGCTGCCTCCACCCAATTGCACACATGATTTGTGCAAGTCACAAATTCCTCTTAAAGACCTTGATCATGCTTGAGTCTAATCGAGATTAAAGGGCATTCAATTATGACATTCTCAAATCACAAATATAACTTAAAGGGCCCAACTTCAAAAGCCTTATCCCGATTATGTTCAATTATCCATTGTTTGATTCACCAAATTAGGAACCCTCAATACAATTTACCTTTCTAGATAGAAAATCCCTTCAAAAATTCTATTCAATCTTAGGGATGTTCAGTACAATTGTTACAAGGTGAAAGAGAAGCAGATATACAAAGCCAGCAGCCACAGGGCTGAGCAAACAAGACATACTTAGAAAAAAATGAACAGCATAGAAGAAACTCTTATACTACAGGAACAAGATCACTTATTCTGCAGAACAGCCTAGGCTGCTTAGTTCAATCCTAAATATCAAATACACAATTCTCAACCTATGAAGCAAATAAAAAATGTATATCCCTTAGAAGATAATATAAAAATACACATGTCAGATGAAAAAGGTTACCTGTAACCCAGTGCAACAAGTACCAATTTGATCATTCAAGTGAGGGTTTCTCTCTCTCTCTCTCTCTCTCTCTCCTTTATTATTGGAATAGGTGATTTTTTATTATTATTATGAATCCATCCCTCAAGGGAATCAGAGATAATATAATCAAGAAATGAAACTTTAATTTGTATATGTTCATATTCAATACACACACACAGGTTGAGAGTCGCTTGAAATCTGTCAAATACGAGCCCTTCTTTCTACAATATTATATAGGGTTGTTTTCAAGTTGGCAAGGTTCCTTCGGTGGGCATCAGAGCATTGATTTATAGAGGGCTCCTTTAATCTTTTTCCTTGTTCTAATTTTTTAAAAATGCTTGATCTTTGTAATTTATGTGTTTGATGAACTGTTATCCATGTACACCCCCAGGTTTATGTACTTTTGATTAATACAATTCCGTTATTTATCAAAAAATATACACCCCCAGGTTGTTTGATGAACCTTTTTTCCAATCAATTTAGTACATAAACTTTGGTGCCTTATGTCCATTCTCCATCTTTCTTTCTTTTTTTTCTTTTTTTTTTGTGGGGGGGGGGGGGGGGGGGTGGGGGGGCGGGGGGGGGGGGGGGGGGTGTGGGGTGGGCCGCTGAACTTTTGTTTTGTTTACCTTGGTCATAGGTGAGATTAAAAAAAAAAAAATTAACATTGTTACCCTACGTATAACTATACCTTAAAATTAATAGGAGAACAGCACAAGAATCTGCACATATATAACCAGGTAAAATTGCACAGCCATATTTACAACTTAATAAAAAAATGGTTAGCCAAATAGAAGACCCCAGAGGATTGAAAATTTTCAGATCTTTATAATATTGTGCGTCTTCTAGAATTTATAATCAGATAAGGTGGGAAGATTGTTACACTTCGTTGAGAATGTTTCAACCAACTTCAACCTTTAAATGTCCCTATGATAAGAATCACCTATGCCCTCATATCATTCACTTAGTAATTGAATCTAAATTCTTACATTTTCCTTTTTCAAAATTAGATAGATCTGAAACACAGACCGATTGTGTGGCCCATTTTGGAGCCCTCAGGTGGATTTTCTAATCAAACCATATTACATGTATGCATAAAAATTCAATTGACTACTTACAAGTTACAACCGACATAACATATGGGAGTTCTGAGCCAAGAAGAAAGATATTAGAAAATGAACAAAATCAAGCATAATCTCCATCTCTTTAATGATCCAACTATAATATATTAAGGCATTTTCACATTTATTATGTCAACCTAGACCATTTGCAAAAGAAGCCTCTCACAAGTAAAAGTGGACATAATCAGCAAGGACTTGTATCCTGGTCAAAACTAAGAGCACCTCACCCATTTGTACTATGTTAGAAAATATTGTGAAGTTGGAGTCAATGGAGAAAGAGATAACTAGCTCAAAGTTTTAGGACATAACATATTAACATGGATAAATACGTATATTGGCATTAACAATCACATTCACAATGATTTTTCATAAGCAATAGAACAACAAAGTTATTTTTTGAACAAAATTCTGGAAAACAACAGAAAACAAAATCCTGTACATGGTTTTTCTACAATCGGGCACAATATGAACAACTTAAACAAGTTAAATACATGATACACCGCAACACGGGCTGGTAAAAAAGACAAGGCTAAAGCAGCACCAAGTGTGATGAAATTTGTTAACTCTTTCAATTAACAAAAGTAACGGAAACATTACAAGGCTAGTCATGTAACAATTTTCACTACACATACAGCCATATATGGCAGCAACCAATTGAACAAAAAAGGATAAACAACATGATTGAAGCTAAACCTATATGGGGTAATTCATTAGCAGCATTATGAAAAGAAAATTCAAATTTTCAAACATACAGACACTATTCCATAAACATATAAATTCAAATAACAATTCTTTTGGAAAATAAAAGTAAAATGTGCAAAACAGAAGGAACAGCAACCTGACCCAGCAATTCTATTTGCATTTGTAGCAGCAAGTTTTGGCAAAATCATCGTTCAAAGCTCGAATTCTTCATCCCTAAGAGCCAATTCAGCAGCCTCTTCGTCCTCCTCATCAAGAACAAAGTACTCATTCTTCTCCACTGGCCTAAACATGTAGAACATAATCATATAGAAAATAAGGCTAGCAATCTCCTCAGCCGCATTGCTCACCCACTGATACTTATACGCTGCGATTGTCCTAAGCGCGAACACGACGATTCTCGTGAAATACAAGTACCCAATCACCACCATATAGAACTGCCTGAACAGCTGCAATTTCGCCAGATTCCTGGCGGCCTTCCCGTCGGTCTTCGAGGTCTCTCGAAGAGACCGAATCGACCACACGATTGGGAAAATGATAGCGCAGCAGCATATGATATCGACCAACAGGAACACCTGGTTCCACGTCACCCAATCCTTGATAAACGGCCCGGTCTCGCCGATCACGACGGAGGCGATGTTGGCGAGAACCTGGAGAGGGATCACAATCATCAACACCTTCTTCTCCTTCTCTTGCAAGAAAGGCTTCAAAAACGACCAGCCGGTTCCGATCAAAACGATCACGGTGAACAGCAGCACAACCCTAATGAACTGGAAGATGTAGAACAGCACGTCCCAGCCGTGAGGCGTGCCGGTGACCTTTACGTAATGCTTGTCCTCGGCGGCGCAGATCAGATTCAGAGCCTTCATGAGCAGCAAACCGGCCATGAGGAGATGGATCCGGTGAACGGAGCGCTTGTTGGTGAAGCAGATGTAGATCCAGAAGCCGACGAAGGCGAAGTACGCGAGGGAGAAGACGAAGAAGAGGGAAGGGAGGTGAGTCTGGCCGGCGGAGAGGAAGTCCTTGGAGCCGTCGCGATCGACGTTGTAGACCTCGGTGCGGACGTCCATGGAGACGGTGGATTCCGGCGCGCAGTTGGCGAAGAAGAGGGAGTACTCGTTGGGGGAGGTGACGGGGTAGGAGTGGTTGAAGAAGGAGTTCGGAGGAGGAGAGAGTTCGCGGAAGGTGAAGAGGTGAGAGATGTAGTGGGAGTTGAGGACGCAGAACTGAGGGTTCTGCTGGATCTCGAGGAGGACTTGGAGGAGGGACTCTTCGGAGAGGAGGAAGAAGCCGAGGAGGGAAGGGTCGGTGCCGGGGTGAGTGGAGGAGAAGGAGACGGAGGAGACGGAGATGGTGACGTGGCCGGTGTGGGTGAAGCCGAATTTCTCGAAGAGGATCATGGGGCGGGAGTCGGAGACGATGGAGAGGGATTTGATCTCGGCGGAGGAAGGGTAGAGGAGGAGGGAAAGGAAGAGGATGGAGAGGAAGAGGAAGGGTGTTTTCGTCATTTTGATTCGGGTTGGTCAGTCAATTTGGCGTGGTGAGCGCGGGGAGAGGAGGGACTGGAGAATGGAGGAGATTGGAGAATGATGGAAGTAATGGAAAATTTGGAGTAAAATTGAAGAGAAAGGAGCTCGTTGACTTTACGATTTTGCCCTTGGAAAATGATACGGGGTCTGTCGGTTGTTTCATGTTTGAAGAGCCAGCCAGATCTTGGGACTTGGGATCTTAATCTTAGAGAATTTGTTTCACAATTCAAAATAAATAAATAACAACAAAAAAAAAAAAAAAAAAAAAAAAAAAAATCTCATTTATTTACGTATTTAAGTCCCAATATCTTTTAAATCAATGAAATTAAAAATGCGTTAATTTGTAAAGTTGTTACAATAATCTTGTTAATTTAAGCTATCATTGTTTACTTTACATTTAATTTTTCATTCTTTATTCTTGTATTTTAATGACAAAGAAAGACGGTTCATAATAGATGATATTTGTTGTATATAAAAAAAGATAAATAATTAAAAAATTTGAGCAAATATTAATATTTTAATGAAATATGGTTTATAATAAGTATTTTATGTATTTTGTTTTAAAGAGGTTATGTAAAATTGTAGGGATATTGGGCTTAGGAATTCGTTATATGTCTGGGTATTGGGCTCATGGCCCAAGCCAAGGATATGGTCTTGTTCGAGGAGGGAGAATCTTTGTCAGAAGACTGTGTTAGCAAATAAAAGAATCAATTTTTGGCCTTATAGACTCAATGGGATTAGCCGAGGATAAATGACTTCTCGGCCGACCAAAGCCGAGGTCAGGAGAAATGGCTTACTAATGCAGAAGAACCTCCCAAGAAACTCTATTGATACGAATAAACATTGAGAGACAATATATCGGGAGAAGTCCTAAAATATTTTAGGGAGAAAGCTGTCACCACCACATTTAATGTTCTGCAACTAGCTTCTTGACAGCATTAATGTGAAGAAGACCCCTTAACAGTGCACAGACGGCTGCCCCAAAGCATACAAGATCAGAGAGGATGTCTGATGTAACAGGCACTCAAGTGATAACTTAAGTGATCAACAAGTGTAGGATCAGGATGTTTTAGAAGGGACTATATAAAGGGAGAGACCCTTCTAAGAACAGGAGATCGAAAAATCCAAAAGAAGAACAAGAGAGAAAGAGACTTCTAAAAATCAAACTTGTAATAGGAATTTAAGAACAATATATAAGGTCAGACATCCTCGGACTTTGCCGAGGACGAGTTCTCTTCAATATAACCTTGCCTCTTTTTATTCTCTTATCCTCTGAACTCTTCTTGTGTTTTGCCTGATCAACTAAAACCCAGTTTTTCCAATCCACTCTCTAGAAATTTATTGTTTTGGGCTTGTTGGGCTTGAGTCCATCCACGTAGTAGGCTACGAGTTCAAATCTGGTCCTCACAATTGGCGCCGTCTGTGGGAACTACTAGTGTTGTAGTAAAGTCAGTGCAGAACGATAATAGATTTAGGTCCACACTAAGCAGTGTCTATAGGGCCTCAACGTCAAGATCATTTCTGTGATCTTGAACGACAAAGAGACCGGGAGGGAAGTGTACATACTTCCTATACTAATGGAAGCCAAGCTAGGGGTAAAAGCCATGTCTTTTAGGAGGAGAATACCGGAAACATGCAGAGAGAGATTGACCACCTGAGAAGAAGCCTACGTCATGAACGGTGAAAGAGAGCCCCATCCAATCCTGATTTCCCTTCTGACGACGAGGAAGATGAGAGTTATAGGCGTAGATCGAGGACTCCCCCTAACGAGTCTTTCTCATACGAAAAGGACTACTATCACGAGCGCAAGTGGAGGAATTCGTCCTCAGTTGGCCTGGGAAATGATGCTATGAGTAAAGCACTCAACCAAATTTTTAAGTCACCTTTCACACATTGAATTGAAGAAGGGAAACTTCCTCGGCGGTTTTCACAGCCCACGTTCACCATGTACAACGGTAGAACGGAACCTGTAGAACATGTTAGCCATTTCAATCAAAGGACAGTCGTACACTCCAAGAACGAGCCTTTGATGTGTAAGGTATTCCCATCTAGCTTGGGGTCTGTAGCGATGAGGTGATTTAATAGTCTAAGGGCAGGCTCCATTGATTCCTTTAAGGAACTCATCAAAGCATTTGGGCCTCGCTTTATCACCTGTAGTAGGGTTCCTCGGCCTTTATGGCATGTTTGGATATTTAAAAAATGAGAGGGAGTAGAGTAGAGGGAGGGAGAGTAATCTAATTACCTTGTTTAGAAATTTTTTAAGGAATGAAGGAGAGGGGTTTGGAAGGGTTTGGAGGGGTTTCAACTCCCTCTAACCCCTCATTTTTAATTCCCCCAAATTGGAGAGATTTAAAGGCAGAGTAGAGTAGATAAATTACTGTTCAAGTAAATTCCCTAATTTGCCATTTCTAACAAATTAATTATAGACCAATGTTACAAGTTCATTTTTAAATAGGGGTAAATTTGTCTATTTTAATAATTTCATCTCCTCTCCATCCTAATTTTTAAAACATCCAAATAAGGAGAAGGGCTAATTACTCATTTCCTCCGTACTAATTTTAAAAATATTCAAATAAGGTGAAGGGGAACCATTCCCTTCTACTATCCTCCCTCTCTAAACTTCCAAACAGGCTATTAGCATCCTTATTGTCTTTATCCATGAGGGAAGGGGAAACTTTGAAATCATATTCTGACAGATACTGGGAGATGTTCAATAAGATAGATAGTGATTTTGATGACGTTGCCATCAGTATTTTTAAGCTCGGCCTACCTTCTGATCACGGCTTGAGGAAGTCTTTGACGGGGAAGCCTGTCACCAGCATACGCCAACTCATGGATTAGATTGACAAGTATAAGAGGGTTGAAGAAGACCAATAGCAAGACAAGGGAAAGGGCAAGGTTATTCCTCAGGAAAGGAGGAATTTCAGGTCGGATCGTTAGAACAATAACAGGTCCCGAAGAGATTTTGCTAGACAATCTGAGCTTGTAGCTTCGCAGGTAGTAAACACTGTGTTCAAAGATCCTGTGCACCAAGTCTTGGAGAAGATCAAGAAAGAGCCATATTTCAAATGGCCGAGCAAGATGAGTGGAGATCCTTCGAGGCGTAACCAAAGTCTCCATTGCTAATACCACCAAGAGCGGGGGCATACCACTGAGGACTGTCGAACTCTGTGGAATCATTTGGAGCAACTAGTCAAGAAGGAAAAATTACAGCATCTCTTGTGCCACCTCAACGAACGAGGTAACCAGTCAAGGCCCGAGGCTCAAGGGAATGTCCCCTCAAGGCTCTCAATAGGTACGATCAAGGTCAAGGGGAACCATTCCTCTCTACTCTCCTCCCTCTCTAAACTTCCAAACAGACCATTAGCATCCTTATTGTCTTTATCCATGAGGGAAGGGGAAACTTTGAAGTTATATTCAGACAGATACTGGGAGATGTTCAATGAGATAGATGGTGATTTTGATGACGTTGCCATCAGTACTTTTAAGCTCGGCCTACCTTTTGATCACAGCTTGAGGAAGTCTTTGACGAGGAAGCCTGTCACCAGCATACACCAACTTATAGATCGGATTGACAAGTATAAGAGGGTTGAAGAAGACCAGCAGCAAGACAAGGGAAAAGGCAAGGTTATTTCTCAGGAGAGGAGGGATTTCAAGTCGGATCGTTAGAACAATAACAAGTCCCGAAGAGAGTTTGCTAGACAATTTGAGCTTGCAGCTTCGCAGGTAGTAAACACTGTGTTCAGAGATCTTGTGCACCAAGTCTTGGAGAAGATCAAGAAGGAACCATATTTCAAATGGCCGAGCAAGATGAGTGGAGATCCTTCTAGGCGTAACCAAAGTCTCCATTGCTAATACCACCAAGAGCGGGGGCATACCACCAAGGACTGTCGAACACTGTGGAATCATTTGGAGCAACTAGTCAATGAGGGAAAATTACAGCATCTCTTGTGCCAGCCCAACAGACGAGGTGACTAGTTAAGGCCTGAGGCTCAAGGGAATGTCCACTCAAGGCTTTCAATAGGTACGATCAATGTCATCTTTGTTGCGCCTGGGAAAACTAGATCATAGCCCTCCAGGGTGATGTCTGTAGCTCGGCTGCCTACCGAGGACACTAATCCTGGGCCAAAGAAGGCTAAAATGGAAATTTGACCAACGCTGAGCTTCTCAGATGAAGATAAGGCAGGAACTATTTAGCCACATGATGATGCATTGGTGGTAACCCTCAGAATATGTGGATATGATGTGAAAAGGGTGCTAATAGATCAAGGCAGTGGGGCAGAGATTATGTATCCTGATTTGTAAAATTAATTGGGTATGTTCAAAGCTTAAGCCCATAATATTTTATAGTAAAGCCCAAGCCCATGCTCAAGAATTTTCCTTGGCTGGCGTGGGAATTTCTGGTAGCAAACAAAACCCTCAATCATCTGATATTTCCTTAGAACAATAGTCAGCCGCACCTTCCCTTGTTTTGCAGAAAATACATAGCAGTTTGCAGCATCAATTCCATTGTTTTTGCCTTTCCCTTTTCACTCTAATCATCTTTAGCTACTTCCTTTTTTAGAGTTCTAAGATTATCAAAATTTTGCATATATGATATTAGTTTTAAAAAAAAAAACACATATTACTTGATACTTTAACTTCTCTGTTTTTGCTGAAAATTTTCTCTTGGGCATTTATGATGAGTTCGAAACCCTGTTTATGAGTGCACATTAATAGAGTTGTCATTGTGTCCTGAAAAGCAACCGCCTGAGCCATTTGCACCAACGGATTCATTCCAGTGGGGGCGATATCACTTCTTAATGACAGCGAATTTAGTTCAGTGCCTCGACAATAAGTTTTATTTAATCCTTAATTTTATATGCTTTTGCACTTGTTTATTTTGCTTATAAATTAATTTAAACATATCTTATTTTATTGATATATTATTGATATTGCTTTGTAACTTTATTAATCAATTTGAACAATTTTCCACACTATACTTCCAACGGGTCTTTCCTGTACCTTGGGACATGGTACGACACGCGAGCTCCTTTTTGTTTCAAAAAAAAAAAAAAAAAAGTCTTTCATAACATGTAATTTATAATAGCTCATTGTCGTTGTAAATGGGCTGTAAAATTTACAGCGTTTGTGTTTTCCTTAGCTTGTCTTCCTTCTGCTGTTATTTCTTCTTGGAGGAAAGAGTTTTGTTCTTTTGATTCAGTTAAATAATATTCCGATTTATCGCTTTATATGTGTCCAAAAACGGAATTAAGAAAAAAAACCAAGTAGTCAACTAATTACTCAGGTCGTTTGAGGGAAACCTTGTCTCATTACTGTTCTCACTGAAAGTTTATTTACTTCAAATCCCAATTCAAAATTTCCAGAGATTTAATGGTTCAATGTTACATCCCAATTCTAATACACAGGCTCTGCTCTTTAAACATTTTTTCAGAAAAATTACCTAACCAAAAAAAAGAAGGAAAATCTAATAAAAGAACAGATAACCCATAAACAAGTAATGAATCTTACGAATAGATAGTCTGACAAGGGGCGTTGCCAGAGAACACAGTGTGGGGTTGGTGGGATGAACAACAAATCAAACGTAAAGACAGGTCAGTACACTTAGTAGTTCAATTTAGAATGAGATTGTACAAGAACACCAAAGGATGAAAGGTGCAAAATGGTTTGGTTTCCTGACAATATTCCTGGCATACATTCATCAGTATGTTGCCTGTTAATGATAGACTATGCGCTCTATACAAAGTTGGTAACTAGGGACAAATGGGAGATCTGCGTTGTCTATAGAAGCCAAATTAAGAGTAGAAAGTAGAAACCATCTTATTTTTTAGCGTTTTCACTAGGACATTAAGCAACAAGTTTTGAAATTGTGTTCTTTCAGTTGGGAATTAAGGGAAGAAGGTTTCAAATGAATCCAGGTAAGATTTCTTCGGCTGCTACAATCTACTATATATGGCTGCAAAGAAAGACAAGGATTCAAAATGGCAATATCAAGATAGAAGGCATTTTTCAAGCCATTAGAGATGATGTTGGGAGGGTAGGTTTTTGTTAAAAAGAAGAAGAAAGTGCATTTGTTTTAGTTCAGAGTTGTATTTTGAAGGTAAAGAAGCAAATCAATCCAACAGCTTGTTGGCAACTAGCATGCTATACTAATTTACTTGGTTTTACAGATCTCTCTGGACAATTTACTTATCAATATCATGTAAACTGCAGTTTCAGATGTTGTATTTCAAATTTAGAACACAAGATAAATAGATTCGCTGTAACTTAAATTCACAGCATCACAACCCTACATATTATGGAAATATTGTTTCTCGCTTAGAAACCAGAGTGCCAAATTGTATTTGGCCACCAAAAAAGTCAGGGACTCTTCAATTAAGATACAATGATAGCTAGGAAAAAAAAAGAGGGTTTAAAAAGTATTACATAACCAAATAAGCTAATAAACTACTGAAAAAAAAAAAAGAAAAGAAAAAAAGAAGCTAATCCAAACGAATAGGAGGGGTAACCAGAATTGGTCGAGAATGAGAAGGAGGGCTGACCTTACCAAATGGAAGGGATTGCCGAAACCTATTTGCCGTGTTGAACCATCCCAGATCATGGCCTCCATATGCCCCTCCTAGGTACATTGGCCAGTCCCAATGGTCATCTGTGAAATAGATCCTATTAGTTTTTCCAGGGATCGTGCTTGTAGGAATGCTCCAGGAGTTGCCATCACCGACAAAAAAAGCATGACCTTCTAAGTCTCTCACTTCCTCAAAAGCCAATGCACTGAAGTTGAACATGTAGACCAAAAAAGATGTAGTCACATGCCTCCTATGCGAAGGAATAAGATATCCATAACGAAAAACCATGTAAAGCTTTCCCAATGACTCCACCAAATAAAGATTTCGGGGTTCCCGTACATCTGGTTGATGGGAAGCAATAGCTTGTACCTCAGGTAACAGAGGATCATCAAGTTCAATGCACACCAGTGTGCCTTCATCACAAATTCCATATATTTGGTCATCAAGACATGCAACATCTTTGAAGTTCAAATTGCCTGCATTGGCAACAATGACCCATTCATCTTGTCCTCTTCTGTTCAAAGCTGCTCCTTCTCCCACTCTAGCAAAAGCCAAGCAATTCATGGGGCTGAAAATTGCAAAGACAAGGAAAGATAGCTCATGAACATGGGAGGGGTCCTTGAAAAGAATGAATTTGTGTGCGAGGCGAAACCACTCTTCTGGAGCATCTCCTCGAATTGTGTCTAGTGATGGAAGAGCAATTGGCTCTCCTTTCACAAGGGGCACAAGGTGGGCTCTATAATCAGGACCCAAGGCTACAACCCAATTATGTTGAGACCCCCAACAGCGTTTTCCGCAGAGTGCTTTGGATAGTGGTAATTGATAACGATTTTTGTTGAGGAGACTTAAGAACCGTCGCCTGTGAGTGTGTGGTGTCTCGGAAAGCATCAGCCAAGGAAGCTGATGAGGCCTTGTAATAGTAGTGGCAAAACAAGCAGAACGCCATGTTCGGGAAATCCCTGTAGCCGCCATAAAATCTTCAAAGCTATCAAGTCGATTTACAATTTCACTCACGAAATCTATGTGGAGTTGGGACCAGTCATTGGAGTCTAACCCAAAATTCAAGGTTACAATAGAACAACGATTAACTAGATATCTTTCCATATACACAGGAAATAAGTCAATAAAGAAAATAAAAGAAACAAACGTCGACATGAATATGGAACGCTCAGCCAAGGAAATGTCTCGTATCAGACTTGTAAAGATCAAGAAAATAACCAATTGAATACTGATGAAACTTAAAGAAATCCCATATCGGCGACTGAGAGTGATGGAGCTAATGCTACGATTAACAAGAGAACTTTCCTTAATTATAGGAACTATCTCAAGCATTAAATAAGCAGACCCAATTAAGGTCATCACAAAGCAACGCTCAGCCAAGGAAATGTCTGAGATCAGGACAGTCAAGATTAACGAAATTACAAAAAGAAATCTAGGCAACCTTAAAGAAATCCCATGGCGTTGACTGAGAGTGATGGAGCAAACACTATAGCGATGAAAATAACGAATAACTAGAAATTTTTCCATACCAGATTTGATAATAGGTATATATGCCATGTAGTCGAGTACCAAAAGAACAATGGTGAGGCCAAAACAGAACCGCGCACCGCGATTGAGAGTGGTGGAGGTGGTCCTAATACCGTAATGATCATAATAGTCAAGTAAAGGACTCACTGACCTCATCATGGAGTTGAATGTGTTAATCTGTGAAAATTGAAAACCTCAAAACAAGCTAATCAATAATCACAACGGCAAACTCAGCTCCGAATGATAATATATGAGATCGACAAGAAATTTAGACCAGTCTAGACCTAGGTCTGCTATATGTGAAAGTTAACAAATACAAGAGCGCTCAGAATGAATGAGATCATGTTTGGGAAAGTATAAGTAGGGCCTTCATCTCGAAAGTAATTTGAATATTCAATCCAAGAAAAAGACAACCGAAGAAGACTTGATGCTAATTCGTTAGTTCACAATATTTAATTTATTACTTTATAAGTTAATTAGTTTAATCTTTGTGGGCCAATATTTGAATCATCCGCGAAGTTGAAGAAGACTTGATGCTAATTCGTTAGTTCGCAATATTTAATTTATTACTTTATAAGTTAATTAGTTTAACCTTTGTGGGCCAATATTTGAATCATCCAGCCGTTCACCAATTAGCTTCATTTTTTGATAAAGTTAACATCACCAATTTGCTTCATAGTTAAGTTCTCCCAGTCAAAATTCACCTAAGTCAATTGCTTTGGTACCAATGTTAACAATATCCTTATTATCTTTTGGTGCCCATTTGAGAACCCAATATTTCGGTAGCAACTTATTTGGACGTACAATTTCAGAATTACCACTAAATTAGTAATAAATAAAAAATGTAATTTCTCATTGGTTTTTTTTAAAAGAGTTATTAGTTATTACTCATTGCTATTATTAAGTCAAATAATATAAAAGAAAACTATAATAAAGTAATTAAATTGATTATTCGAAAAATGGCAAAATACTATTTTAATCCCTAAATTTTATTTAAAATTTGTTTTTTATCCCTAAATTTTAAGAAGTTTATTTTTCATCCATAAACTATTGAAAAGTTCATCTTTCATCTCTAAGCTATTGAAAATGTTTTATTTATGTCCTTAAACTTTATTAAAAGCTTGTTCATCTCTAAGCTATTGAAAATGTTTTATTTATGTCCTTAAACTTTATTAAAAGCTTGTTTTTCATTCCTAAACTATTGAAAAAAGTTCTTTTTTATCCCTATTTTTGTTTCTAAACTATTGAAAAAACTCTTTAAAAAGTTTAGGAATGAAAAAAAAAAAAAAACAAAACAAAAACTTTTTAAAGTTTAGGAACAAAAAAAATAAATTTTTGTTAAAATTTAGGAACTAAAATAGTATTCTATCCAAATATTGTTGGGACATATTTATAAATCATGAAATTTCGAGGAAGCTTTCTTTCTTTCGAGAAAGATTTCTTTCGAGGAAGCTTTCTTTATAAACCAAGATTTATTGCTTTGTCTATAGCAATAATCTTGGTTTCAAGTTTGTGATTTTTGAAGAAAGGTTGTCATTGATTCTATAATTTGCTCATTTTCCGATATTCCATGGGAAATCTCTTCCATTATCTTAAACATCCGTAACCTTTTTTCTTACTTTTCTATTACAAAATTCTTTTTTTTGTTGTTGATCATGTAATGAGTTTGCTCATCATTTAGTCCATTGAACATGTATTTCTCCAAATTGGAGACCCTAACCCATTTCTTTCATCCCTTCGTGGGTCCTTTCTAAGGAAGTTAATAGATCAATTCCTTCATTGTTGTTTATGCCTTTTTTGGAGCCTGGGTCTCTCCTTCTTTTTTCTTAATATATCATCTTTCTTATAAAAAAAATTAAATGAATAAATAAAAAAACCTGAAACTCCACTCCCACCACCTACCACGTTACTTTTCTACTCCAATTCTTTTTTATTTCAAAACCTAATCAATTATTAAAAGAAAAAAAAAAAAAAGTGGCTAAGTTCATACTGGGGAACCTTAAAGAAAGACCATAACGACGAGTGATGATCCTAAGACCATCACTGACCGGCCTCAAGATCATGGAATTCAATGTGTTTTGAATGAGACAGACAAGAAACTGAGACCAATCTAGCTAGAGCCAGATCTACTGTGTGTGGAAGGCTAACAGATACATTAATTTGGGAAAGCATGTAGGGTTTTCATCGGTAAAAGTAATTTGACAATCGAACCTAAGAAACAAAAAAACACACTTAAGAAACAGACAAGAAAGGAGAAGCAGAAAAGGTGTTTTTTTTTTTTTTTTTTTTTTTTTTTTTTTTTTTTTTTTAACAATTCAATTTCAACCCAAGAAAGATAAAGACATTGAAGAAACAATCAAAACTAGAAAAAGTGCCGAAAGTTCATGCATTTCATTTCAGCCAATCACCAATTAGGAATCAACTTCATAGTTTTTTATTTTTATTTTTTGATGAAAGGAATTAGCTTCATAGTTAGAGCATCCACATCCGAATCTCATATCTCATCTTATTTTACCATCCCAAGAGGTTACTTTATCAATTATACTATACCATTTTACAATACACCCAACATTCCAAAACTCTATTATTTTACCATCTTATTAAAATATTCTTTTTTAAGTCCAAAAGGCAAACATAAAAAACATTTTTTTTATTCCTCCTCTCTCATTTTTTTTCATGCCTTCCTCTCTCTCTCTCTCTCCTGTCTCACTTCTCCGTTACTTATTTGGGTTTGATTGTGCTCTGGTCTGTGCTCTGGTTGTGGATCGTGGGTCTGTGCTCCAGCGGTAGGTTTTTGTTGGTTGTGCTCCGGTGGGTTTTTGTTGGTTATGGGGGTCAGATTTGTGGGTTTGGCCGTGCTCGATGGCGTCGCTGTTGGTTTGGCCGTGGGTTATGGGTGTCACCGTCGGCTTGGCCGTGGGTTGTGGGCCGTGGTTGTGGTGCTGGGTTTGGCCGTGGGTTGTGGGTCGTGGTTGTGGTGCTGGGTTTGGCCGTGGGCTATGGGTTTGGCCGTGGGTTTGGTCGGTGTCTGATCTATGGTGCTGGGTTGGTTGTGCTGTGGGTTGCTTCCGATGAAGCTCGATGGAAAGACAGAGATGAGAGATGAGAGAGATAGATAAAATATTAATATTTTCTTTTGCAATTGTTGGCTTTTACAATTCCAGCTGCTGAGGTTTTTGGGCTTGAAATGCCATATTTTCTTTGCATTTGGCATTTGGCCTTCCCAGTGCAAATGCTCTTAGTATTGACATCCAAAATTGCAAATAATATTATATTTTACCATTTAAAAAACTACTTTATTTATTATACTATCTCACTTTACAATATACGTATTATCCCATTTTCCATTTTACTATACAACCCATTCAAATAATACATATTGCCCAATAAAAAAATATAATCCAATCTCTTACTTGCTATAGTAAAAGAGAGAGAGAAGAGAAGAAAGAAACATTAAAAAAGTAACTAAAAAAAATGAACTTGCTACAGTAACGTCTTCCTTGTAAGATGTTACTGTACTGTAGTTAAATTGTAATAATTTTTACAACTAGCATGTTGGATAATGCTCATTTTTATGATTTGATACTAAAATCTAGCATATTTGGAGTTTTACAACTCCAAATACTAAAGCTCTTAAGGCTATTTTATTGGAACAGAATGCTAGAATTCATTTTGTTTAAAATGTATCACGACATAATTTTTTTTTTTTCCCTAAAAACTTGCCTTCAATATCATTTAGTTTCCCACACACGATGTGCGGATAATTTGCAAATTCATTTGAAATAATTTTTATATTTTTTAAAACCTATTTATAATACTCATTTTGTTGTATAATATTTATGTTTTACCATAGTATTGTTTAATACTTTGAAAATTAATTTTTTTAATTTATATTTAAAAGCTTAGATTTGTGTAAAAACACAAGAGATTGTTCACACCCCCAATTAAAAATCACGGCTAGATAACTTTTACTCTAATTTATACTAAGCGCGAAATAAGAGTAAATGAGCGCAAATAACCGATATCACTACCCTAAGTCATATTCATCCATTATCAACAATAAAAGGAAAGCTTAAAGAGTAGGGAAGAGAGATGCAAACACAAAATAACACTAAGACGTGTTATCGAAGAGAAAAACAAAGAACTTGGAGAAAAACCTCTTCGCGACCCTCCAAGTCGAAATCTATCCACTAGAGAATAAAGTTGGAGTATACGAATAACAAAAGACCCTCCAAGCCTAGTCTATCCCATGTACTTGAGCCCTCAAAACTCTTGCTACCAACTAACTTCTCGAAGCCTTATCTTCTCTAGCTTTCTAGATCCCGCAATTCAGCCCGATTGCATCCGCTAATGAATGACTCCTTCCAATGCTTCCCAGCAGCACCAAATTCTCACTTTACACTCAAAATGGGTGTGGTAAGTGTTTGGGCTAGCAACCTCTCAAAGATATAGAGATGAAGAGGTAGGAGTTGAGGAAAACCACAAGGAAATGTATAGATGATTGTGCGTATAACAATCTCTAACTCTCAAGCATATATTCTAAAGTTTTCTGTCACGCCCCAAACCCGATACCCGGATTTGTGACCATGACCGGCATGCTAATAACAAGCCTAAACCTGATATTAACAAGAATCAACTTAACTTTTACAAAACTTTTACCAAAAGCTTCCCTCTTTCTTTACTTTCTTGTCTCTTTACTTTTTGATATAACTTTTCATTTGATATTCAGAGCATCTACACTGTACTCCAAATATAACATAATCCACCAGTCATTCAATTTTCACATTTTCACATAATACATCTCTTAGTATTTTAAGGTACATAACCTTCGTTAGATCCTAAAATACACAATATTACAAACTAACATTAAATTGCTAATTTAGAATCTATACATTTAAAACTAAAACTAGCCCCTTCCAAAACTTGACTAAGGCTCTCTCTGCTCCAAATTAAAACCTGTTAACTGAAAAATAACAGGGTGAGCTGTGAAGCCCAGTAAAGGTAAGATATATGAGAATTCAATAAGGATGCATGTAAATCCATTCATTTCATTTTATAATTATTCAGATAGGAGAACATATTTTCATGCATAGTATTTTATACTATATATAATAATAACTTATACGCTTCTCGTAGGAAAATAATTGTTCTCCTTTTTCTTATCAGAATAATATTATCGAAACCTTTCGGATTGAATTTCTTTCATTTCTTACAAAGTCACCATATATATTTTCATTACAAAATAATCATTTTAACTTAAAATCAGATAATCAGTAACTTTGTCTTGAACTGGAAGTATCTTAAAGAATAATAAAACTTTAATTCATAAACGTCTTCTTGTAAAATATTATAACTTTCATAATTATAACTTATCGTTTCATAAAGAAAAACAAATATCTGATAACTTCTTAACATGAATTTGTACTTTCTTCAGAAACTTTATTTTTATAGCATAGCAGAGTTTCAGAAACTTTTATCTTTAATGAACAACTTTCTTTTCATCAGAAACTTCTTCCTTCTATGAGAGCTTTTACTTTTCACAATGCATTTAAACAAAATAATTCTCTCATGATTAATAACATAACATAACATAGCTGTTCATAAATAGCTCGTTGGTTAGTCCATATTTGATAAGTCTGTACTTATTTAGGAGGCTTCTAGCACCACGGTGCTAGGCATCCAGCATTCCCCACAATGCCAGGTATTCCCAGAATCACATCATAATACATATCTTCCAACCATGGGAGTAGGTTGGCTTCTCCCAAGTTGGCCGTAACCAACAAGGGCGGGTACAGCAGAGCCAGTCCCACTTAATGGCCAATCATATAACGTTTTCCATGGAAAGCCAGTAATTAACCCCTACTGGCAGAGTTCAGATCACCAGAGAACATAACCCGAAAACATTTTATACTTATTCATCATACTGAAACTCATAATTTGCATTACATTTCACAATAATAGCATTTCTATTGTTTTCTTTAATCATCACGTTCGTGGAATCAGTAATAGCATCAATATGCTTAAATCATATACATAAAGTTTCAAAAGCTTGCGAACATATTTTTGTCTAATAATGCTTACATGCCATATCTCTAAAAAAAAAACTCTTTTAATGCATAATATATTTTTAAAATAACCTAATGACTTACCAAATGCTCATATCACTTATCCCTTACCTGAAAGCAGAGGAACCGAGAGCCTAAAGTTGAAGGAGCTTAGACCTGACAACTAGTAACACCTAAACCAAAATCAAGGCTTGTTACTATCCATTATTCCTTAACATAAACTCACGCATTCATCTCAAAGCCTATCTCTTAGAATCAAGGAAATCCTAATTCCCACCTCAAAGAGGTTCCCACAATTACAAAATACATTCATCAGGTAACATGATGTACTAAGTCATAGAGAAACCAATTTATAAAATTTATATATGATTCTAACATACCAAAGAATGAGCATATTAAATTTTAGCATAAATCATTCACCCTAGCTTGAGAATTAAATCTACAAAGTCAGAGTTATCCTACCCTGTTTACTGCTCATTACAGCAGCGAAAGCCCCATTTGTAAAATACGAATGGGCTGTCCAAACATATCCAAATGACATTAAACTTTACAGAACTACTTCCCTGTATGTCTATTATATACCATAAAATTTTCGTAGTCAAAGCATAAAACCATGATTTATTAAAAATCATACAAACCAACGTGTTCAATTCTGTCCTGGCAGAAACTCATGCAAATTAGAAATTAAATCATTATTTTTCTACTCATCCAAATGCTGTGAAACCACTTCCACAACAACCATATGCGTCTTAGATTTCATAAAAACTATTCGTAGCATCCTTATTCACAAAATATGATTTAATACAGAATTTGCTTGTTGTAAACATCAAATCTGTCACAGTGACAGCTTCAGCACATATTCTTACTAAAATCATCAACAAATAGCAATTGGCCTTCATATCACTTGAGTATTTTTATACCTATCCTAAACATATTGAAATACCTTAATAAGCATCCAAATGACTAAATATCATCAAACTTTCAAGTCACTAAAACAGAATCATAAATTCATCTTCTAGAATCAGAACAGAGAACAAAGAAGGAAAATAAACAAAACAATTATACCATCAAAACACCCAAAAACATATGAGGTTTAATTTACTTACCCACACACTTTGAAGATGAAACCTTAGTGTTTAGGCTCTTAATTTCTTCTTTAGAGAATGAGGGGTGCCATGTAAGAGCAAAGAGAGAAGAGAGAAGAGCAAAGAAAGAAGAATAGAGAAAGAAGTAAAGGAGCTGGACTTCTTGTCTGGTGCAGCCAAGAAACTTAGATATGGGAGAAGACTTTTGGGCAGCAAAATCAGATAAGAGAAGGGGACTTTTGGGGGTGAAATACGTGTATGGCTAGGGAAAGAAGAATCACACCCACTTTCAACTTTCTTGCATTCACACATGCTTTTCTACAAAAATAATTTCACTTTGCATATACATACATACATATATATATATATATATATATATCCTTACCTTTATAAAGTTATATCCATCACATTAAAAGAGCATATATGTTCTAGTTTCTTTGAGAAAGTGTGAATAAGAAATGATGTTAGGACATATGTGTTCACATGTTAAGAACATATGTCATAATATTTATGTAAATTGGCTAATCCTTTGACAAAACGCACTCTACTTGTAATTGGGTAGTTCTAGGCGTTTTTAATACTTCAAGAAACAAGGTTTCAAGATCAAGTGTTGAAGTCATCAAGTCTGTCCAAGAAAAAGCAAGCTGAAGTGCACAGTTTTTAAAGCTCGACACCTGCTCGATAGCTACCTCGACACCTGCTATCTGTCGAGAATTAAAAAGTCAGATTTTCTGTTCTGATTTTCTTGGGATCCGTGAATATGTTTTTGGGCCTTCTTTTCTTCTAACCCTAAACATATATAAGGAGTGTTTTAAGAGCCGTCAACATAGACACAAGTTGCAAAAGCATTGAGCAATCCTTGTTCAAGCAAATTGTGATCAAAGACGAAGTTCTTGACCTAGTTCATCTTCTTTCAAGAAGTTGCTATGTATTTTGCACCATAGGGTTTTGTGACCAAGCATCTTCCAGATCTTCATCGCATAGGATGAACTGAAGAACTTTGCAGCCAACCTCTCTTTCTAAAGTTGGTGTTTGAAGTTGTGTACTAGGATCTGCGTATCTGGTTAGTCACGTACTTGGGAGTCGTGCATTAAAAGGGGGAACTGTCACTACAGATCAAGTCCAATTGGGTATTGGGGTACGGGTTCAACTGTAGGTTGGTAAGGTACTTGGGATTCTTTTACTTGTAACCGCTTGATTTGATAATAGTGAAGTTTTAGGAGTGGTGACCTGAAAATCACCCGGTGGGGTTTTTGCCGTTAGGGTTTTCCCCATTCGTGAACAAATCACTGTGTTATTTATTTTCCGCTGCATATTTAGTTTTGGTAATTTGTTTGTGCTGCCACGCATTTTGCATGTTAAATTGATTAATTAATAACTTAGCAAAATTAATTAATTAGTTTAAATCACAAGGGGTCATTCAATTTGTGGCCTATCAAGTGGTATCAGAGTAGGCACACTCTGATTAAGTTTAATCTTTGCTATAACTGATCCATTGACCCCTGTTTGTCATGGATAGAGGACAATCTCTCATTATACCTCCTTTATTTAATGGGACTAACTATGCCTATTGGAAAGTACGCATGAGAGTTTTTTTGCAGTCCTTAGACGAGAAGGTGTGGCAAGCTGTTGAGATTGGCTGGACCAAGCTAAAAGAAGCGTCGGCCGATTGGGATGAAGCCAAGATCAAGGCGGCAAACTTCAACAGCAGAGCATTGAATGCCTTATTTAGCGCAGTCACCAATGAGGAGTTCAAGAAGATATCCTCAACAGAAACTGCTAAGGAGGCGTGGACCATCCTCCAGACAACCTATAAAGGAACAAAGGCTGTCAAAGATTCAAAACTACAGAGGCTCACTACTAGTTTTGAAGAAATTAAGATGGAGGAGGATGAGTCATTTGATGAGTTCTATGCCAAACTTAAGCACATATTGAACTCAGCCTTCAATCTTGGGGAAACCATCCCTGAACCCAAGGTTGTAAGGAAGGTGCTCAGATCTCTACCTGAGAGATTTCATGCCAAGATTACGGCAATAGAAGAATCAAAGGACATCGACAAAATTCCTTTGACTGAGTTGGTTGGGAACTTGCAGACCTACGAGCTAGGTTTATCAAGAATTGGCAAGTCAAACAAGGGCAAGAGCATGGCCCTAAAGGCAAAGAGCAGTGATACAAATAAGTCTTCCGATGATGAAGATTTCAAGATGAAGTCCTACATTACGAGGCAGTTCAAGAAGTTTATGAAGAATGCCAATGGGAGGAGCTTCGACAAGGACTGCAGGCAATCCAGTTCTTCACAGTTCAAAAGCCAAGACAAAGGAAAGAAAGATGCTAAGGAAGGAGGTCAGTACACTGCTCCGACAGGACCCAAGTGTTTTTGGTGTCATGGGTTTGGACACATGAAGAATGAGTTTCCTACATATCTGAAGAGCATTGGGAAGAGCAAGGCTCTTGCTGCAACCCTGAGTAACATTGAGCCTGAAGATGATTCTGACAGTGAGGATGACGGAATCTTAAATGCCTTCACTGCCACAGTCAATCCTACTGAAAGGATTGTTGAAGAAGTGGAACAAGAAGAAGAATTGGTAGATACTGAATGTGAGAAGATGGATGACAAAGATGATATCCATTCAGCCTATAAGAAGCTTTACAAGCTCTCTGAAAAACATGAGAAGTTATATAGGCTGGCCACCAAGAAGCTCAGTGATGTGGAACTTGATCGAGAAGAGTTGTCCACAAAGTTTGATGAGGCGAATCAAACTATTGGAGCACTGAGGTTTGAGAATTACTTCCTGGCTGAGAAGACCAAGAAGCTTAAAGCAGAGCTGTTTCAAGTCAGAGCTCAACTGGAGAGGACTTCAAGTGCAAAACTTGATGAGATGCTCAGCAATCAGAAATCTGCTTCAGATCGAACAGGTTTAGGGTATGGTATTTCTTTCTCTAATTCTGCTTTTACTAGTTCTACTGTCTTTGTTCCTCCTGCTAATACTGTTAAAATTGAGAACACTGATGTTAAAACTGAATTAGCTAGTGAGAACATAGACAAGGGTAAATCCATCTTAGGAGCACCCCCTAAGTTAGATAAGAAAGATGCTAAAATCCCTAGAGCTAAGAAGGCTAACTCTCAGAAGCCTAAACAAAAGAAGCAGCATCTCTGTCATCATTGTGGAACTGCCGGTCATACTCAACCAAATTGCTACAAGTGGCTAGCCACCCAACAGAGCAACAGTATGACAGCATCTGGAAGCCAAAATCAGCTTCAATCCTCTCTTGCTCCTCTTGGAGATCTTTTAAAAGCCATCATGTTCCTTTTGAACTTGAACGGTTTCAATTCTTCCCCCTCACCGCCGGTTCAAGGATTTAATCAAAGGAAAGGCTCTTCCAAGGTGTGGAAGAAAAAGGACTCAAAGTGATTTCATCACTTTCTTCTCCCTTCTTGTTTTTCTTGTGTGTTGCATTGCTTGTTTGTTTTGCATTTTTATTAAGTCAGTCTAGTTTTATGCATTGTTTTTGCTTTGTTAACATGTCTTTGTGTGTTTATTTTCAGTTTTGTTTATTTTGTTTTTGATATAAAATAAAAAAAAAATTTTGAAAAATTGAAAAATACAAAAACAGTGTGTGTTTTGTGTACTTTGGTACTTGTGTACCTTGGATGGCCAATGAAAAAAAGTTTTCTAAACTTTGTATCTCTTGTAGCTTAGATGAGCATCTTTATGCACAACTAAGCAAGTGAGCTTTGTGGCTCTTGTTTGTGATGAGTAAGATTAGGTTATCTCTTTAAACTTAACACTCATATCACTCTTTTTGACGGGTAGGACTAGAAAATCCTAAGAGAAAGGCATAAATAACCATCTCACCATTGTTGCCCGCCAATCATTAATGACATCTGTATGCTTCGGCATAGCAAAAGTGTGATGTCAATGACATTTGTGTGCTGCGGCATAGCAAAATTGGAATGTCAAATATCAATGGGTATTTCTTTTCTCTCTCATAAGCTCATGCATGATATGCTTAAAAAGAAAATATGCAAAGAAATAAAAAGCAAAAAGATCAAAAATGCTTTAAAAATGGTTGCAAGCATGTATTCTAGGAGATGTGGGAGTTATAGGATGTACCTCGAAGGTGATAATCCTCATCAAACAGTTATGATTGTGTGTGAGTTAAAGTTATTTTCTCATATCTCAGATCGTCATAACATGTATACACATATGCAATCTTGCGATGTTTTTCACACACAACACGCAATATTCTTTGCTACTTTTGATACATGTGCAGGTACAATGTGATTTGGCCATCACAAAGGTTTTACATGTGCTTTCGTATGCTCACTAAACTGTCATGACTTATTTTTGAAATATAAAATTTGTTAGACTTGTTTAGTGTGTGTGTGAGTTTTTGGGAGATCCATGCGCTTAAATTTTCATTGAGAGATGATTTTTGAGAGCATTTTATGTTGATTGGATCATGATTGAGGTGTTTGTCTTGATTGCATTCATGTCTGTGTTTTTCACTTCTCGAAAAACTGTTTTTAAAAGCTGTCTCGACACCTCCTCGATACCTGATTATCTGTCGAGCTTCTAAGCCTTTTTCTTATCACAATCTCGACACATCCTCGACACCTGGTGGATCGATCGAGAAATCCTTTGTCTCCTCGATAGATTCTCGACACCTGATGGATCGATCGAGATTCCCTTGTTGTGTCTGATGCTTCTTTCTCGACACCTGTCTCGACACCATGTGGATCGATCGAGAAATCTCCTGTCTTCTCGATACCTCCTCGATACCTTGTCGATCGATCGAGCATCCATTCTTGATTCACCTGTTCTTACCTCGACACCATCTCGACACCTTCAGCTGTCGAAGACCATTTCCTCGATACCTTCCTCAACAGCTTCCTCGATACCTCTCGACACCTCAGCTGTCGAGAATTACTAAGGTGTCTATATAAGGTGCGATCGCGATTTTTCTCTCATTCACTCGATCTCTCTCGATCTGTCCGAAGACTGTTCATCTCCCAAACCATTTTTTTTCACTCCAAATCTCCAACCCAGGTGATTTTCGGCCTTCCTTGCTTCAAATCAAGTGGTATGATCTCATTCTTCATTCCTTTTTCATGCATTTCATGTTTTGAATCTTAGGTTTTGGGATTTTTTTTAAAATTTTGGGGTTTTTCAAAATCAATGAGTTTTTATTGAAATTTTGGGTTAGGTTTTCAATAAAAGATGTTTAAAATGTCATACATTGCATTCTATATGCATTAGAATGATATTTCCATGCATTTAGATGTGTGTTTCTTGTATGTGTGCTGCTAGGTTTGGATTGGGCTGAGCCCATGATGCTTTTTAAGTTTGCATGTCACATGTCCATGCATTCCCATGCATACGTACTTTATGTTCAAGATATGATCATATTTGAACTATTTGGGACTTTTCTGATTGTCTCCCTCTCTATCTCCTTTTCATTCTTTTACGTTAGTAGTGTCTATGGCACCCAAACGTAAATCCACTCCTGCTCGGAACCCTCTGCGTTTTGGAGCTTCCTCTTCTTCTAACTCTGCTCCTCTTAACCTTCGGTTCCGTGATGGAGATGCCCACAAGGCATTTACTGAGAACTTTTCTAGACGAGGTGTTCATTCGGAACGCCAAGTCATTCTGGCGGACTTTGCCGACACTGACCTTCCCTCTGTCATTCACAGTAGGGGATGGAAGTCACTGTGTGACGTCCCGGTCACCTGTCCTCTCATACTGATTCAGGAGTTTTACTCCAATATGTACGGGATTGATCGTTCAGTACCTCTTTTTCATACTCGCGTTCGAGGTACGCGCATTGCTGTCACACCGCAGCTCGTTGCGGATGTGCTTAGGGTTCCTAGGATAGAACTTCCTGACTATCCTACTTGTGAGCGACTGAGGACTGTGTCCAAGGATGAGCTCATTTCTGCTTTTTGTGAGCGCTCTTCTGATTGGGGTGAGCATCAGTATACATTATGTAGACCTTTTGCTAAAGGTCCTAGATTCCTTAACATGGTGATGACTTTGTACTTCATCCTCTCTCTCACTATAACTCTATCACAGAGCCTCGTGCTCGATTTTTATTATCTCTACTTGAGCATCTTACAATAGATTTTCCTTCACACTTCATTTTCTCTATCATAGATGTTCATTTAGATTCGGCGTCCCGTGATAAGCTCCTCTTTCCTTCCGCTATCACGAGGATTCTACGCCATTTTTCCATCCCTTTCCCTGTGTCCGACCACTTCACACACATATCTGCCATAGATGCCGCTACCGTAAAACGTAGTGAGGCGCAGTTTAGGTCGCGACAGCCGGATTCCACTCCTCCCTCCCATTCGGCTCCATCCAGATCAGCTCCATCTACATCGGCTTCTCCTCCTTCTTCAGGCGATGTATCTCTTGGAGACATTATGGCGCAGCTGCAGCACATGGATGCTCGCCTCGATACACTCACCACTGAGTTGTATCAGGTGAACGTTCGTGTTGGGCGTATTGCACGACGGCAGGCGACCATGGGTGGTTTTGCTTCTGAGGCTTCTCCTCCACCACCTCCTCCAGTCGTTTCAGATTCTGATGCTGAGGATGAGGATGATGATGGTGATGACGATGATGCTAACTCTACTGATGAGATGTCTACATGACACTCTACCCTTTGTCACTCGTGACAAAAAGGGGGAGTAGTTTTGGACTATGAGAGTAGTCATCTTAGGGGGAGAGTTAGTATAGGACATTTTTGATAGGGGGAGTGTTCATATTTTTTAAGGATGTAGTGAGGTCTTAATGTATCTTTTCTTTTCTAATCTTATTAGATACATTGATCTTGTATATGAGGTCTTGTGACCAGTTTTACATACATTGTACTTATTTTCTCTATATGTGGATGTATGTTTCTTTTTCACCTATCTCTTTATGTGTTGTTTCTTTTCTAACTTTAGACACATGTTCTTTATACTTGTATGCAATCTAATTATTTCTGTTTCACACAAGATGCTTTGATGAGTTTTGTTTAAAAGTGTTTCAGAAATACAGGTTGTCAAAGTCTACTTGCCATAAACTCTCTTCTTGCAAAGTTTTTCAAGAGTTTGTGTTAGGATAGATTTTATTGTATTCAACAAGTGAATATGAGTTGAGTGATTTATGACTTCTCTCATATGTTCATTTGCTTGTTGTGGTTTTGTCACGAATTGCCAAAGGGGGAGATTGTTAGAACATATGTGTTCGCATGTTAAGGACATATGTCATAATATTTATGTTAATTGGCTAATCCTTTGACAAAACGCACTCTACTTGTAATTGGGTAGTTCTAGGTGTTTTTAATACTTCAAGAAACAAGGTTTCAAGATCAAGTATTGAAGTCATCAAGTCTGTAAAAAAAAAAGCAAGCTGAAGTGCACAGTTTTTAAAGCTCGACACCTGCTCATAGCTACCTCGACACCTGCTATCTGTGGAGAATTAAAAAGTCAGATTTTCTGTTCTGATTTTCTTGGGATCCGTGAATATGTTTTTGGGCCTTCTTTTCTTCTAACCCTAAACATATATAAGGAGTGTTTTAAGAGCCGTCAACATAGATACAAGTTGCAAAAGCATTGAGCAATCCTTGTTCAAGCAAATTGTGATCAAAGACGAAGTTCTTGACCTAGTTCATCTTTTTTCAAGAAGTTGCTGTGTATTTTGCACCATAGGGTTTTGTGACCAAGCATCTTCCAGATCTTCATCGCATAGGATGAACTGAAGAACTTTGCAGCCAACCTCTCTTTCTAAAGTTGGTGTTTGAAATCGCGTACTGGGATCCGCGCATCTGGTTAGTCACGTACTTGGGAGCCGTGCATTAAAAGGGGGAACTGTCACTACAAATCAAGTCCAATTGGGTATTGGGGTAAGGGTTCAACTGTAGGTTGGTAAGGTACTTGGGGTTCCTTTACTTGTAACCGCTTGATTTGATAATAGTGGAGTTTTGGGAGTGGTGACCTGAAAATCACCCGGTGGGGTTTTTGCCGTTAGGGTTTTTCCCATTCGTGAACAAATTACCGTGTTATTTATTTTCCGCTGCATATTTAGATTTGGTGATTCGTTTGTGCTGCCATGCATTTTGCATGATAAATTGATTAATTAATAACTTGGCAAAATTAATTAATTAGTTTAAATCACAAGGGATCATTCAATTTGTGGCCTATCAAATGAGATGAGTCTTCTCTTTCTTTTAATGTGTGGACCGTGGGTTTGACAAAAGGGACACAAGAGAGCTTCCTAGCTCTTTCCTTAAAAAAAGAGTGTAAAGTGAGCACAAATTTCTGATTTGTGTGACCGTAGGAAATGAGAGGAAGTGAGCTTCTAGTTGCATTGAAAGTCAAAGAAGAAGCTAGGTGGAACTTACTCATTGCATGGCCAAGTCTTGGCCTTTGGAGTTTACCATCATGCATGGTACCTTGACATTATGTGTGTGGAATTCCAATTGGTTGCATGTGGTGGAATTTCCACTATAACATCTCATGCATCATATGCCTAATTAAAACACCAACTATTTGTCTAATAACTTAAAACCACTTAATATAATTTTTGTACATACTTAGTATATATATATATATACCTAATAAAATTAGCCATTCAATTATTTATAATCTTTACCATTCTTATTCAAAGATATTATAAAATAATATGCTGATTAAATACTCTTATATTAATTATAAAAAGAAAGTGGATTAAAATAGTAATTAACCACTTAAACACATAGTTTAATTATAAAATTGGGTCGGGGTGTTACATTTTCTCTCTGGAAAGCACTCCTTACAATTTGTAGGTAATGAGGGTATATATAGTGTGGGCAAAGACATGGTAAAGCAAAATATAACTTTTTGCCAAATAGAAAGTTTCGTGAGTCCTTCGTGGGTTAACCTTACCTGCGAGACACTCGCGAAAACATATAGCCTGGCACGACTCTTCATCTTCCAGTCATGTGCTCTACATGTGGCTCTTTTCACGGGTAAGCTTCTCGCGAGCCAGTCGTGAAATCCACTTGTTCATCCTTTGAAGCTTAAGTCTTCACCAATCCCTCACACTCATCCCTTACAATTAAACCCACATACATACAGGGAAAATGATTGAAGAAATTACAATCAAATTTGGTATAAAATTAAAGCCAACACAACATAGCTGGAAATCACAACTTTACAATATTTTATGTAAAAAAAAATTTATAGAATTGTTTTCCAAATACTGAGTGAAATTGCTACGCTAATCTAAATTTCTGAGGTTGGAATAGTCAAGAATTTTAGACATTTTTAGGAGACTAACATATTATATCATATGTAAACTTTATTTTATAAATTGATTAAATGATTTTAAAATTTGAAATTTATAAATTTAAATTCAAAGCATAAAATACTTTCATATCCTAAAATTACAAAAATTCAAGCAATCTCCCAAACACTTCCTCAACTACCCCATTTTCTTAACCAAATACCAACCCACAAATCTCAAACACCTATTTCATTATTTCAATGAAAGGAAATCATTTGTTAGTACTGGCATATAGAGAATGTAATAAATTAAAGAAAAAAAAATGGTTAAAAGCATTTCCATTTATAAAAAATATAACTGCCTTTAGCTAGACTTTCAAATAAAAAAAAAAAAAAAAAAAAAAACACAAAAAACACTCTAAAATCATCGTTGACTTTCACTTTTATCGCCATGGCTCATATCGATATTGCATTATATAGCAGTAAAAAACTACACAAAAACTTGAAAATTATGAGTTCTAAAACATAATATATAGAAAACAACTAATCTAATCAATAATCAATTAAAATGTTTCTTTTTATTTCTATAACAAAATACAATTATGACTTTCTCACACCAAACACCTAAAGATCCAAAGCCAATTACATCCTTTATAGAACCCACAACATCTAACCTTAATATCAAATCAATAAGTTGCATCATTACTCAATAAAAATAAAAATAAAAAGCAGATTCTCTTCCTTGGTTATAGCCAACTCATATGAGTTAAGATTAGATAGGACGACAAAGTTGGAGTTAGGTAGGTGTCATTGAAAGGTTGAAAATATATGACATCATTCTTGATTAGGATGTATTCAAGATGAGATGGCATGAAGGGTTGTGGGCATAGGAGGGTTTTTAGCTTGAAACATTGAATCAAATAAAACAAAGAGTCTTACAAAGAGTTCTTATTTTTTAATAGGAAAAGTCTTGAAGCATTGAACCAAACAAACCAAAAGTCTATTCATGTTAAGAACATAAGGAACATGCAAACCAATGGTTAGATTTTAAAATTCAAACCCAATAAATAAATATTGCGGGAGCCCTTTATGCGTTAATGGGCCAAGGCTTGTTCTGCTATGCTCAGGCCTATGGAACAGTGGGTTAAGGAGTTGTGACTAGCCTATTATCCCAATGGGATTATGTCACAGGCTAGATTATGTGCAAGCGAGGCATTTCCAATACGCAGACAAGGCGGGGAGTGTTACGGCAGACTAGGTATCTCAACGAAAATAGCAAATAGTGCCATTGCAGAACAACTAATACAAAAAATATGATAAAAGATGTCATGACAAAACAATTGATATAACAAATATAATAAAAGATGCCACAATAGAACAACTGATACAACAAATATAATAAAAGATTCCATGACAGAACAACTGATATAGCAAATATGATAAAAGATGCCACAACAGAACAATTGATACAACAAATATGATAAAAGATGTCACGGCAGAACAACTGATACAACAAATATAATAAAAGATGCCACGACAGAACAACCGATACCATAAATATAATAAAAGATGTCACAACAAATATAATAAAAGGTACCACTACAAATACAATAAAAGGTACCATAGCAGGATAGCTAACAGCAAAAGGTGCTATTGTCACAAACCAAATCCATGGAACATGAATTTAGATGCATAACTAACTTGATGATCTTACATAACTCAATAAACATAATTAATATAAACATAATTCAATAAAACTCAAAATAAACAATGCTCTTAATAACTCTTTTACAATACTAAAATCCACAATTTAGAATAATCTCCAAAATACTGTGAAATCTAAAGCGGAATAAAAAGAACTTGTTAAGACATATGTGATTCATGTTAGGAAGATATGTCAACAATTTATGTAATTGGCTAATCCTTTGACAAAACGCACTTTACTTGTAATTGGGTTGATCTAGGATGTATTTAATACTTCAAGAAACAAGGTTTCAAGTTCAAGTGTTAAAGCCATGCAAGTCTGTCCAAGATTCAAGTAATGAAGTGTTGTTCATTAAAACTCAACAGCTAGTATCTATCGAGACTTAAAAAGCTATTTCTGCCCCAGGCTTGACAGCCGCTCGATAGATAGGTTATCTGTTGAGATTTATGAAAAACAGATTTTCAGTTTTGATTTTTATCCAATCCGTAGGTATGTGTTTAGGCTTTCTTTTCTCACAACCCTAAACATATATAAGGATTATTTTAAAGGTCGTCATAGAGAGCACAATTGCACAAGTATGGAGCAAAGTGTTGTTCATACAAATTGTGACCGGAAACCTAGTTTGCCCTAGTTCATCTTGAAGAAGCTGTTCTGTTTGTACACCGTAAGGTTTTGTGACCAAGCAACTTCGTGATCTTCATCGTGTGATGAACTGAAGAAATTTGTAGCCAACATTCTTCTCAAGTTGGTGATTAAGTCGCGTACTAGGATCCGCGCATCATTGATTAGTCACGTACTGGAAGCTGTGCAATATAAGGAGAGATTGTCACTACACAACAAGTTCAATTGGGTATTGGGGTAAGGGTTCAACTGTAGGTTACTATAAGATACTGGGATTCTTTTACTTGTAACCACTTGTTGTGATAATAATGAATTCTCGGGAGTGGTGACCTTAAAATCACTCTGTGGGGTTTTTGCCTCGGAGGTTTTCCCCATTCGTAAACAAATCATTATATCAACTTTATTTTCCGCTGCATTATACTTTAGTTGGTGATTCGTTTGTACTGCCACGTACATTGCATGTTAATTTGATTAATTAATAAATTTTGGTAATTAATCAATTAATTCAAGAACCAAGACAAAGGGAAGAAGAATGTTAAGGATGGCGGTCAGTACACTGTTCCCTCAGGACCTAAGTGTTTCGGGTATCAAGGATTTGGTCACATGAAACAAGAGTGCCCTACTTATCTCAAGTCCATTGGGAAAAGTAAGGCACTTGCTACAACCTTGAGCAACACCGAACCTAAGGATGATTCAAAAAATGAAGATGACGGAATCCTAAATGCCTTCGCCGCCACTGTCAATCCTACTGAGGGGATTATAGGAGATGTGGATAAAGAAGAAGAATTGGTGGAGTCAAAGTTTGAGAAGATGGATGAACAAGATGACATCCACATAGCCTATGCAAAGTTATACAAGGTCTCGGAAAAGTATGAGAAATTGTATAGGTTGACCACCAAGAAACTTAGTGATGTGGAGCTTGAACAAGAAGAACTCTCCACAAAGTTTGATGAAGCCAATCAGACTATTGGAGCACTGAGGTTTGAAAACAATTTCTTGACTAAGAAGACCAAGAAGCTTGAAGTGGAGCTGGTTCAAGTCAGAGCTCAGTTGGAAAAGACTTCAAGTGCAAAGCTTGATAAGATGCTTAACCTTCAGAAATCTGCTTTTGATCGAACAAGTTTGGGGTATGATTTCTCCTCTCCTAATATTGCTTCTTCTAGTACTACTATTTTTGTTTCTCCCGCTAATAATGTTGAATCTGAGAATAATAAGGTGAAAAATGTGATAGCTAGTGAGAACATAGACAAGAGTAAATCTATCTTAGGAGCACCCCTTAAGTTTGCTAAGAAAGAAACCAAAAACCATAGGGATAAGAAGAGTAACGCTCAAAAGTCTAAAGAGAAGAAGCAGCATCTCTGTCATCACTGTGGAGCAGCTGGACATACTCGACCTATTTGCTACAAGTGGCAAGCTACTCAACAAAGAAATAGCATGGTCTCATCTGGAAACCTGAGTCAGTTTCCATCCTCTTTTACTCCTCTTGGAGATCTCCTCAAGGCCCTCATGCTCCTTTTGAACTTGAACTGTTGCAATTCTTCCCCCTCACCACCGGTTCAAGGGTTCGCCAAAAGGAAAGGTTCTTCCAAGGTGTGGAAGGAAAAAGGCTCTAAGTGATTTAGTCACTTTTCTCTTTCTCCCCCTTCTTGTCTTGTTTTTGCATTACTTGTGTGTTTTGATTGCTTATTTTGAGTAAGTCTAGTTTTATGCATTGCTTTGTTTAACATGTTTTTGTTTGTGTGTTTTTAGTTTTGCTTTATTTTGTTTTTTTTTAAAAAAACAAAAAAAAAATGAAAAATCAGAAAAATACAAAAACAATGTGTAATTGTGTACATTGGTACTTGTGTACCTTGAATGGCCAATAAAACAAAGTTTTATAAACTTTGTATCTCTTGTAACTTAGATGAACATCTCTATGCACAACTAAATAAGTGAGCTTTGTGGCTTTTATTTGTGATGAGTAAGATTAAGTTATCTCTTATACTTAACACTCGTATTACTCTTTTTGACGGGAAGGACTAAAAACTCCTAAGAGAAAAGAATAAATAACCATCTCACCACTATTGTTTGCTAATCATGAAATGACATTTGTATGCTTCGGCATAGCAAAAGTGCAATGTCAAAAAGTTTAACATCATTGGGTAATTCTTTTGTCTCTTTTATATGCCCAGGAATGATATGCTTAATAAAAGAAAAATATGCAAAGAAAAATTAAAGTAAAAGAATAAAAAATGCTTTAAAATATTATTGCAGGTGTGTATTTTAAGAGATGTGGGAGTTATAGGATGTACCTCCAAGGTGATAGTCCCCATCAAGCAGTTATGATCGTGTGTGAGTTAAATTGATTTAGTCATATCTCAAATCGTCATAACATGTTGACACTCATGCAATCTTGCGATGTTTTTCATACACAACACGTAATATTCTTTGCTACATCTTATACATGCACAAGTACAATGTGATTTGGCCATCACAATGTTTACATGTGTTAATGTATACTCACTAAACTGTTTTGACTTGTTTTTTAAATATAAAATGGGTTAGACTTGTTTAGTGTGTGTTTTGAATCCAAATGCATGACATTTTTTTTTTTTTTTTGAGAGATGTTTTTGAGAGTTTAAAATATTGTTTGGAACCTTGGTTAAGTTGCATGTTTGATTGCATTCATGTTTGTATTTTTCTCTTCTTTGAAAAACTATTTTTAAGCAATCTCGACAGCTCTTCGACACCTCTCGACAGCTGGGCTATCTATCGAGCTCTTCAACTTCTTTTTATCGCAATCTCGATAGTTTCTCGATAGCTCCTCGATCCATCGAGAAAGTTTCTGTCTCCTCGAAAGATGCTTAATAGCTTCTCGATCCATTGAGCTCTTTTTTGCTGTGGACATATCTCGACAGATCCTCGATAGCTCTTTGACAACTAATTCACGCGTTTTTATTCTTGATAGCTCTTGATACCTCTCGATTTGTCAAGATACTGAAAGTTCTATTTAAAGGGTCCACGTGACATTTCTCTTATTTCTCCTCAATCTCTCTCGACAGAACTTGACTCTTCACCTCCCAAAACCTCTCTCACTCACTCCTGACCTCTTCCCCACTTATTCTTCGGTTTCAAGATCTTCTTTCTTCTCTAGTATGATGCTTTCTCACTCATTAATCATGCATTTCACATCTTTTAACCTAACTTTTGGGGTTTTTGAAATCTTTTGGAATTTTTCAAAATTGTTGAGGTTTTTGATAAAGTTTTGGGATGGGTTTTGTGTAAATGATCTTGTATCATCATGCATTGCATCACATATGCATTATAACGATGATTCATGCATTTTAGATGTGTGTTTTACCTTGTTGCAATGTTGTGTGCTAGTAGGTTTGGATTGGGCTGAGCCCATGATGATTTTACTATTGCATATCACATGCTCATGCATTTTTAATGCATACGTACCTTCAATTCTTTATATCCTTATATATTGATTGTGTTGGTGCTTGCGTCTCTCTCTCTTTCTCTCCTTCTTTCGGTTAGTTGCTCTATGGCACCTGGACGAAAATCTACTCCATCTCAGAACCCTCTTCATTCGGGAGCTTCTTCTTCTAATTCTACCCCCTCCCATATTCGGTTCCGTGATGATAAAGCCCGCAAGGACTTTTTGGAGAACTTTTTTAGACGAGGCATTCATTCGGAACTCCAAGTCATTTTATCGAACTTCTTCGATACTGACCTACCCATTGTCATTCACAGTAGGGGTTGGGAGTCACTGTGTGGTGTCCTGATCACTTCTCCATCCGTGATCATATAGGAGTTCTACTCCAACATGCACAGATTCGATTATTCAATACCTCTTTTTGTTACTCGCGTTCGAGGTATGCGCATTGTGGTCACACCAGATATTGTATTCAAGGTGCTCCACATCCTGAAGGTAGTGCATCTTGACTACCCTAGCTATGATCGTCTTAAAACTGTGTCTAAAGACGAGCTCATGTCTTCTTTTTGTGAGTGTCCTTCTGATTGGGGTGATCGTCAATACACCCCTTGCTCGGCCTTTGCTAAAGGTCCGAGGTTTCTTAATTTGGTGATGAATTTTGTTTTGCATCCTCTATCTCACTATAACTTTATCACAAAGCCCCGTGCTCGATTTTTGCAATCCATTTTAGAGCATATCTCTATTGACTTCCCCTTCCATTTCATTCTATCCCTCATAGATGTCTATAGGGATACGGTGACCCTTGATAAACTCATTTTTCCTTCTGCTATCACACGGATTATTCACCATTTTTCTGTCTCCTATCCTGAGTCAGACCATTTTTCTGTCATGTGTGCCATAGACGCTGCTACCATTAAATGAAGTGAGGCGCAGCTACGCTTGAGGCGGATTCAGACAGAGATGGCGATTCCTCTAGCTTCTACTGCTCCATCCACCTCCACTCCCTCTTCTTCTGCTAGCAGGGTGACTCTTAAGGACATCATGGCACAGCTTATGCGCATGGATGCTCGCCTTGACACTCTCAGTGATGAGTTGTGTTAGGTGAATAGTCGTATTGGTCGTATCGCACAACGATAGGCTGTCATGGGTGGTTTCGTCGCTTCCTCTCCATCTCCACCTACTTCAGAGGATGAGAGTGATGATGGTTTGATGATGCTGATAAGGACGATGGTGCTAGCTCTCCCAGTGATGATGAGATGTCTACTTGATATACTTAACTTTTGTCATTCGTGACAAAAAGGGAGAGTAGTTTTAGATATGAGAGTAGTTATATACATAGGCAGAGAGTTAGTATATAGGAGATTTTTGTTAGGGGGAGTGTCTATATTTTGAAGGATGTAGTGAGGACTTTTGTATTTTTTTTCTTTTCTTTCTGTTTTAGATACATTGTTTATGTACCTTTGGTCTTGTGACCACTTTGTGATAGCAAACCTTGTACTTATTGATGATATATATACATTGAGATTGTTATTACAGTTCATTCACCTATCCTTACATGTGTTGTTTCTTTTCTCTCTTTATGCACATGTTTTTTATATCTTGTATGCAATCTTTTATTTCTGTTTCACACTAAAATGTCTTGATGAGTTTTGTTTAAAGTGTTTCATTTGTTTGTTGTGGTTTTGTTACGGATTGCCAAAATGAGAGATTGTTAGGACATATGTGATTCATGTTAGGAACATATGTCAACATTTTATGTAATTGGCTAATCCTTTGACAAAACGCACTTTACTTATAATTTGGTATATCTAGGATGTGTTTAATGCTTCAAGAAATAAGGTTTCAAGTTCAAGTGTTAAAGTCATGCAAGTCTATCCAAGATTCAAGTAATAAAGTGTTGTTCATTAAAACTCGACAGCTAGTATCTATCAAGGCTTAAAAATCTGTTTCAGCCCAAGGCTCGACAATTGCTCGATAGATAGGGTATTTGTCGAGATTTATAAAAAAACAGATTTTCAGTTTTGATTTTCATCCAATCCGTGAGTATGTGTTTGAGTTTTATTTTCTCACAACCCTAAATATATATAAAGATTATTTTAAGGGCCGTCACAGAGAGCACAATTGCACAAGTGTGGAGCAAAGTGTTGTTCATGCAAATTGTGACCAGAAACCTAGTTTGCCCTAGTTCATCTTGAAGAAGCTACTGTGTTTGTACACCGTAGAGTTTTGTGACCAAGCAACTTCGTGATCATCATCGTGTGATGAATTGAAGAACTTTATAGCCAACATCCTTCTCAAGTTGGTGATTAAGTCGCATACTGGGATCCGCGCATCTATTGGTTAGTCACGTATTGGGAACCGTGCAATACAAGGAGAGATTGTCACTACAGAACAAGTCTAATTGGGTATTGGGGTAAGAGTTCAACTGTAGATTGGTATAAGGTTCTGGGATTCTTTTACTTGTAACCGCTTGTTGTGATAATAGTGAATTCTTGGGAGTGGTGACCTTAAAATCACCCGGTGAGATTTTTGCCTAGGAGGTTTTCCCCATTTATAAACAAATCACTGTGTCAACTTTATTTTCCGTTGCATTATATTTTAGTTGGTGATTCGTTTGTGCTGCCACGTACATTGCATATTAATTTGATTAATTAATAAACTTTGGTAATTAATCAATTAATTCATCACAAGAGATCAATACATTCTTGGCCTATCAGAACTAATGATCCTTTAAGGCTTTAAGTATTACTAACATTGCCTAAAAACTTCCACGCTCTACCTTGCACCTTACGAAGTAATCCAAAAGTTCTGTTCCCCAACTAAACTTTAATCTGAAAATTGTAATTGATGAGGTGAGCCACACATCCAGTAAGCAATTATACACAATACACAATAAGATAGAGTCAAGCAAAGTACGAGTATTTTGATTTTTCACAAACTCATTCAATGATATCAAATACAATTATTCTAAAACATATAAAGAATCACTTAATACATATGTAATCACACCTTAAAATTATTTAAAAGCACATACATATGATTGATCAGAGCACAGTGTCACACACATATCACATATTCTCACATACAATCCTGTGAGTGGATACCAACATCTAACCCCTGCTGGTGAGAGATCAACACTTATTCTCACATACAACCCTGTGAGTAGGCATACACATATACCTGATCAATTCTAAAAACACTTGTTTTGAGTAACATATCACAAAAGCAAGGTTTATACAAAATAGAATAATTTCTTAATATTAACAATTATTCCAAGTATAAAGGCATATCGAATATCACAATATCAAATTGAAACATAAATCAAAGGATGCTTGACTCTCTTGGGGAACGAATAAGAACTAAGGAGTTTATATAAATATTTTTACAATTCTTAAGTAAGTCTAAAAATTCAATTTGCTAAAAGAAACATTTGAAATACAATTCGGAGAATAGGAATATGAATTTGAAATCACTTGTCTTTAAACAAATTTAAATATCAAGAACCTTTATGGAAAACTTATCTTTAAACTCAATTCTTTTCTAAAAATGGTTTAGTTTAGAAATCATCTTTTAAATGAGATTTGAATGTTCAAAACGTTATTTGAAATTCAAAGTTTCTCTTTAAAACATCATTTAAAAGTCAAAATTTCTTTTTCAATGGTATAAAATATGCTTTTGATAAACTTTTAAAAACATAAGCTCAAAAACATAACTTTTGAAAACCTTTGACTTCTAGGAACCTAATGAACAAAATTGTGCATATTATGCATAATTACTTACCTCTCTTGCTAATATATCCGAACACAGCCGAGCACTTTTAGTCTTCCGTAAGCTCTAAACAGAAAATTACTTTAATCAGTAAGCATGAAATTTCATGATCATAAACTACTTCCTAAAAAACACTATAATCCTTACAACCTTCTCTTTTTCCTAGAGTCATAATATAGGCAGAACTGTTTCCCATATGTAGAAACATCAAATCCGAAGATACCTATTAGTTATTCTAAAACAATCGACCAATATATCGAATATCAAATTAAACCAACTACAAGACTTCATGTTATTATTGAATGCCACCTTCTCTTTAGGGTCAATCCTAAACTTGTAATATAATCAAAGTATTCAAAGTCTAGTCTAGTCCTTCAAACCAAAATCTTTCACGCTCCAAAGTCTAATAACCAAATTAATAATGGCAACGATACACTTAAATAGAAATTCTATTAATCTTTAATCACAGGCCAATATTATATGACAATTGTTCTAATAAAAATTATAGATCTGTCCTTGCCAAGACTAGGGAATGATTACCTGTTAAGAGATCAATCTTTGAGCGCTAACTATAGTCTATAGATGATGCCTCTAGCCGTCCCTACTCTTTTTTTTTTTTTTTTCTTTCTTTTTTTCAACTTTTGGTTAACACGTATAATGAAGAAACCCTAGAGCCTTCCAAGATTTTATAGCTTCTAATTAACCTCAATTTAAGGTATTATTAACTACTGACCGATTTAGGTAAGCTGGAACTCTAAGCAATTCAAATAACTCTTAAACTTCTTATCCAAATAGGTTTTTATTCTCTCATCCTTTTCCTTAACTGATAAGGAGACTAAACGTTTCAATTCCTTAATCTTTCTATAACTGAAACAAAAATAAATGAGGACTACATGTTACCTAATTGTGCAGTCTATTGTTTCATCTCTTACTTTGGGTAGTAATCTTTGTTTGGCCACAAAATTACACCTCACATGTAGCATATCCAAAGACTAACTATATAAATAATCCTATCATGACACTACGTGTTTATCCACATCACCTCTCAAGCTAAAATAATAATATTAATAATGATGATAAAATCGGGGTATTACGGCTACAATAAAACAAGTATCAATACAAGTGATAAGCAAGTTAAGAAGAGCTATAGCAAGATGGTCGTAGCAGCTCTAGGCAAATAGGATTGCATGAGTTTACCACCTTAGTCTTAGGTCAAGTCTTTCAACAGGAAACGGTCCAAGAAAGAATCCAAACCCTAACATGGACAACCTTATCACAGGCTTCTGCCATAAAAGTTGTACATTCCGGAGCCAGGACCTAGATGGTTATGCATTGTTACTTATAGGGTTTCAAAGAATGGGTGTGTCAAGAGGGAGGGAAACCCTATTTCTGTCGTATTTTCTCTTTTCCCTTTTACCACTTTCTTTCTTTCCATTTTTTAGTTTCTTATTGTTATATCACTGTGGATTTTTCCCTACGTCATCTCTTTCTTTTTTCTCCTTCTCCTTCATCTATGGCTACCTCTTCCTTTTATAGTGAATTGGTTCGATGAGATTTCTCATTTTTGCCCTTAAGGCTTCACAAACTACTTTTGGTGTCTTATGGGCATTCCTTCAGGACTACTCACAAACCCATTGGTTGCTCGGCCACTACTTCTGCTCAGAGTGTGCTTGCTGTATCACTCCCCATTTTAGGACAAAACCCTCATTCGTTTTGTTTGTCCACTCACCTTTTTTGCCTTACTCGAATGGATAAAGGTTCGAGTCCTTCTCTCTACCTACCTCTATAGCATGCATTAGGTGGTCATAACCCTTTACTTACCTCTTTCGAGTGTAATGTCATCCCAACAGGGCATTTTTTTCAAAAGAAGCTTTGGCGGGAACCCCAAAATAGACCATTTTTCCCCCTACCACCAAACCACACCCTTTGAGTCCCTTGATTGTAGGCCTACCCCTCCTGTATTGGCTAGGTACAAGTGGATGGTGCTTTAGCCCTTGTGTGTTCATTCCACTACCCTCTACGTTTGTCTTCTTTTGCTCTCATGTCATTTCTGTCTTTCCTACCATGTCTCATTCTGTTGTGTGTCCCTTGTATTCATGCTTATCCTTTATGGCATGAAAGGCGTGGGCTTTAGGGCTTACATTGTTTCTTCTTATTTCCTCATGAGCTTAGGCATTATCTTAGTAGAAGTTCTTGCCCATTTTGTTCGTTGGGTTTTGGCCCTTATTGCTTCTCTTCTTATTATGCCCATGGGCTTGCTAGCTGTCACTAGGCCTATTAGGTTCTTCTTCCTTATTTTCTTGGGCTTCCATGGCCCATTTATTTTGCTTTTACCTCTTGTTGTGCTGGTGGGCTTGCTGGCCATTATTTCTGCTATGTTGGCCCATTGGGCTTTTTATTTCTTTCATTGGGCTTCTGTGGCCCATTTACTTTACTTTTACCTCTTATTGTGCTCGAGGGCTTGTTGGTCATTATTCCCATCATATTGCCCCATTGGACTTTTTACCTCTTTCCTTACTTCCGTGGTCTATTTACTTTACTTTTACCTCTTACTGTGCCTATGGGCTTGCTACCCATTATTCCTGCCATGCTGGCCCATTGGGCTTTTGTAGCCCATTTACTTTACTTTTACCTCTTATTGTACAAGTGGGCTTATTGGCCATTTTTCCTGCCATGCTGGCCCATTAAGCTTTTTACCTCTTTTCTTGGGCTTCCATAGCTCATTTTCTTTCATCGTGCTTCTTTCACTTCCTTCCTTTTTTATCTTTCTTCGTTGTTGGGCTTCTTTTGCTGTTGGGACCTTTGTCAAAAAATAGTTATCAACAAACTTGTTTCTGTCCAAACTTGATTCCATGTGAATGCTCTAATTCTTGTGAGTACCTACCTTTTAAAGGATGAAAAGTAAGGCTGTAAAGGGTTTTAGTGGTAAACGATACTACGATAGTGCCGGCCCAGTCCACCTGTGTGTGGATTAGGCTTCTGATTGCCAATATAAATAGGTTTAGCCCAAACAAATGTAATTAATCAAGAGTTAAAAAATGGGTTTCTTGATTGCTTTAATGATATGGGTTCAACCTCCCCAATTGCAGCCCAATTTTCCATACTTAGGAAGAACTTACGAGATGCATTAGTTCTCAATCTTTAAGAACTTTCCATACCATTTTTAAAAGGACAAAGTTTGCTACATATTTTGAAAATATAATCGTTGAATTGCATGTTCTTTATGCTCTTAATACACATCAAATTTTGTGTCAATTTGATATTATTTACTATATAATCTATGTGCTTATTTTTTATGCATAATTTTAAATTACAAAAATTTGCAATTTAAACAATTTATTGACAACATAACTATTGATATTCAATTTTCTAGAAAATTTGTATCCATGGAGTATATAAGTAGATGTAATCCAATGGTTCATTTGTCAAAATTCACCTCCAATAAAAAGATATTGAGTAAGGTTTTAGCCTTAGGTTACAATCTGATAGGCCAAGAATGTATTGACCCCTTGCAATGAATTAATTGATTAATTAGCCAAGTTTATTAATTAATTAAATTAACATGCAATATGCATGACAGCATAAATAAATCACCAATTAAACTAAGTATGCAGTGGAAAATAAATTGACACGGTGATTTATTTACGAATGGGGAAAACCTACATGGCAAAAACCCCACCGGGTGATTTTAAGGTCATTACTCCCGAGAATTCACTATTATCAAAACAAGCAGTTACAAGTAAAGGAATCCCAGTATCTTATATCAACCTACAGTTGAACCCTTACCCCAATACCCAATTGGACTTGTTCTGTAGTGACAATCTCTCATTTTCAATGCACGGCTCCTAGTATGTGACTAACCAATTGCGCGGATCCTAGTACGCCACTTAATCACCCACTTGAGAATGATGCTGACTGCAAAGTTCTTCAGTTCATCCAGACGATAAAGATCATGAAGTTACTTGGTCACAAAACCCTACGGTGTACAAAACACAGTAGCTTCTTCAAGAACTAGGGCAAACTAGGTTTCCGGTCACACTCTTCTTCACACTTGTGGAATTGTGCTCTTATGTAACTGCATAACCTTTTACGGCCCTTAAAATAATCCTTATATATGTCTAGGGTTGTGAGAAAAGAAAGCCCAAACATTTACTCATGGATTTGATGAAAATCAGTCCTGAAAAACTGAGTTTCATAAACCTCGATAGATAACCATCTATCAAGCTAGCTGTCGAGCCACGGGTTTCAGCAGCTTTTAAACCTCGATAGATGCTAGCTGTTGAGATTTAAAATCTTGCACTTTCTCACTTGATTCGTAGACAGACTTGCATGATTTTAACATTTGAACTTGAAACCTTGTTTCTTAAAGCATTAAACACATCATAGATCTAACCAATTACAAGTAAAGTGTGTTTTGTTAAAGAATTAGCCAATTATATAAAATATGTCCTTAACACAATAAATTTTGTAATTAAACTTTGTCCATCTTAAAATCCATCTTGTATTTATGCATGTAAAAGCCTCTAAATGAGTGGTATAGATCCAAAAAATATTGTTAATTGATGTATGCTAACATGTTTGCATTCAATGACAACACGATAAACGTACTACTCTAAAATTAGAAATTATAAAATACATACATGCTCAAAAAATATTGATGTAGCTCAATCTAAAGATTTTATTTTATTTTAGTTAACTTGTTCATCCATCAATCAAAACGGTGATTTGCGTCGTAAAACAATGATTTTGCATGTAGTGTGATGTAAAATGATAATTGCAAAATAGGATCTTTAATTTTCATTGCGAAATAGCATCTATAATACCTCAAAAGTTAAGTGGGTGTATTTAAAAACTACCCAATTGGCTTGTGGCCTTTTTGCATTTCCCCCTTAATTATATAAAATGGGTTATACAAAGGCTTAAGTGATAACCAAATTGTAATGATATATTCTACATTGTCTCATGTTTGTGGTTTGGACCACATTATTTCCCTTTTTTACTATCTACATATCCCAAGAAATATGGATGACAATGGAGTGGGATGGGGTAGGATTGTTGATACCCATTTTTGATAAAAGGGCTCAACACCAGAAAGACCTAATAGCAAGCAAAAATGAAGAAGAAAAGGATGGAAAAGCAAATGGGCCATGAGAGCCCAATGAAAGAGGTAAAAGCCCAGTGGGCCAACATAGCAGGAAGCGACAGCCAGCAAGCCTATAGGCACAATAAGAGGTAAAAGTAAAGCAAGTGGGCCATGAGAACTAAGGAAAGAGGTAGAAGCCCAATGGGCCAACATGGTAAGAAATGACAGCCAGCAAGCCCATGGGCACGATAAGAGATAAAAGTAAAGTAAGTGGGTCATGAGAGCCCAAGGAAAGAGATAAAAGCCCAATGAGCCAATGTGGCAGGAAATGACAGCCAGTAGGCCCATAAGCACATAAGAGGTAAAAGTAAAGTAAATGGGCTATGAGAGTCCAAAGGAAGAAGTAAAGCATAATAGGCCAGCAGGTCCATGAACACAGCAAGAGGTGGAAAAAAAGGGAATAACATGCAAGTCAATGGATTCTAGAGGCCCAAGGAAATAAAAAATAAGAAAAGCAAAAATCCAACAAATTGGTTTGGCAAGAACTTATGCCAAGTAAACACACAAGCCTAGGAAGGGATGAAAAGAAATAAGGCAAACCCACAAGCCCATGCTCTCTTCCATAGAGGATAAACAGAGGCAAAAGAGACACAAAGCAAAATAGAACAAAACTAATCTGCTATGGTAGAAATGGCATGGAAACAAAAGAAAACAAAAAACAAAGGGTCTATCTTTGGTTTTCAACTAGGGATTCTTTTGGGAATATACTCAGTTGGGATGGTATCTTACCCAAAAGAGGTGGTTAATGGCTGGGACCACTTGATGCATACCATAGATGTAGGTGAGAAGGTAGTCAAATCCTTATCCATTTGAACCCAGAGGTAAAGGCTTATAGCAAGATCAAACAAAAAGAGATTTTGTCATGGAATGGGTAGTGGAAGAAAGAGAATGCACTGAGTTTACCCAGTAGTGGTAATGGCTAGGTAACCAATGGATTGGTGGGTAGTCCTGAAGGGATGTCAACAACAAATGGTGAAATCCTAGGTGTAAAAGGGAGAAATCTCATGGAATCAGTCCACTATAAAGAGGGACAGTAGCCATAGATGAAAGGGACAAGGACCTAATGGGAAGAAAGTAGTAAAAACTAAGAGAGGAGAAACAGAGAAAAAAAGGGAAAGAAAGGAAGTGGTAAAAAAAAAAAAGAGAAAACACGGTAGAAATATGGGCATGCATTAATAGACTATCTTTTCCCTCATTTTTTAGCAAACCAACTCTTTGGAATCCCAAAAGTACCAACAAGTAGTCATTTAGGCCAATTCTCCAAAATGCACAACTTTGATGGCAAAAGTTTGTGACAAGGTTGTTCAAGTTGAGGTTCAAGCTCCTTCTTGGTTCACTTTCTATGGAAAGATTCAACACTCAATTTTGATTGCGAATACATATAATTTTACTTGTTAGAGCTTATATTTGCTATATTAGTTTTTTTGTCATGGCATCCGTTACCATATTTGCTGTATTAGTTGTTCTGTCACGACATCCTTTATCATATTTGCTGTATTAGTTATTCTGCCATGGCATCCTTTACCATATTTGATGTATTAGTTGTTCTGCCGTAGCATCTTTATTATATTTGTTGTGTCAGTTGGTCTACCATAGCATCCTTTATCATATTTGTTGTATTGGTTGTTATGTTGTGCCAGCTATTTTGCCATTTCACTCCCTCCTGTTGTAGCTGGCCCACTGACCACAGTCCAACTCTCTGCTTTGTGTGTTTCATCGTCTACACCCCTGAAGTGATTTGCTTGCACACAAATTGGCCTATAGCATGGTCCTGCTAAGGTATTAGGCCAGCCTCGACTTCCTGATCCACAACTCAACAGGCTTGAACATAGCAGAACAAGCCCTGGCCTATTAACACAAATAGGCATCCACAAGGATCATGGGTGCCCATCCCTGCCAGGCAAGGAAACTCATGCAAGGCAAGTTAGATGTGTTTTACAAATCCTAATGAATTTGTTAAGATAAAGATGAAACATAAAAGAAAAAGGCTAACCATGAGACTACTAAGAGAGTAGAGAGCTTTGCAAATGGTAATAAATTACAATTAGGATACTTATAGAAAAAAATTAAATTATAAGCATTAATAAATTATACACACACACACATTCGAGAAGGGGTGGGGTGGGGTAAGAAGGAATAGGGCATGCAAAACCCTTCTTTGTCCCATCCCCTTTTTGAGGCAAAACAAGTTCACACAGAAAATGGCAAGACTTGGTGGAGTGTGCAATACTCATCATCACCTATTCCCTATTAAGGGTGGAGGAAATTCATGTCGGAGGGTAGGCGTGTCAATTAGTTGATTTGGGTTTGGTTTGTGCCCACCTCGTACTCGACTAAATCAGATTGGGTGGAGAAGAACTAGACTTGCCATTGACTAGTAAGGAGATTAGATTAGACGGATCATATAATCATTGGTTGGTGGTTGAATTCAAGCAAAATTGAGGATTCCAAAAACAATGAAGATTTAACGAATTAATGGAGAAAAATAGAAAAATTTTGGTGAGATCTTGGTGGGAAGAAGTGGAAAATGACGAAGATCTAATGAGATCTCATCAAATTTTGCTTGGGTTGCTGCTTTAATTAGGTTGCTCAGGTTTTAAAAGAGAGAACTCGTGACTTGACCTGTCGAAGTCAAGTTTTGAAGATGGAAACCCATTCTCAACAACCACAACCTCTGAGTTGGATCAAGTCCAGTTTAGTCTAATTGGATCCTTTGAATGGTTCGGAACTAGACGTGGCAAAACGGGCGGGTCGGGTCGAGTCGGGTTCAGGTCAAGTCAATCGAGTTGGGAGTCAAAACTAGGTCATTTTAAGCAGGTTAAAAATAGGGTTTGGATCAATCGGGTTGGAGGTCGGGTTGGGTCGAGTTGACCCGTATTTTTCACATGAATTTTTTTTATAAAGAAAACAACATGCATTTGCCATTTGGAAAGTCATGCAACAAATTACTTGATGTAAAATGCATTACTTTGAATTTACCACTTCTATCAAGAATGAATTCAGTTAAACTTATTAATACTTATTTAATAATTTTAAAATTATACAAATCCCAACATTGCTAACTAAAACTAAATAACACAAAGATAAGTAAAACAAATACACAAGTTTTATTTCTACACAATATTAACATCTCAAAATATAAAACAAAATTACAAATGACTTATTGGATAACTCATTTGATAAAGAATAAAAACACATAAGAAATTTACAATATTGAAAATTAATTTTATAACTATTATCATTTGTGTTTAGCACTCTATTTCAATTTGAGAATAGACATTAAAGTTTGATTGTTTACTTATTTATACATGGTTTCTTTTATGAATATCATATCATTGTTAAGTAACATACACTCTAAGGAATATCATAATTTATTTTGAAAAGTCGTTTATTTTGGATATAAATTGTTAAAAGATAGGTCTAAACATTCATAATTTATGCTAATTTGTTACTTTGGCTTCACTATTTTCATACTTAGGAATGCTTCTCGCACATGTCTACAATTTTAAATCAATGTTTTTTTTTTTTTTTTAATTCTACTGTAACCAGATTATCTTAGCATGTACTTTGCTACTTGTAATCTAAAAATCTTTACTCATTACAAAATGTTTAACTATTCATCTTTCAATTCATTTGCATGCAGTTATGTAAATGTCTCAATTGTTTCCTTAAAGCTTACAATAAACAATTAAACCTGTAGGGATGAAGGGCTCAGGAGTGTATATTGGGCCATGAGCTTTGTCCGAGGACATCTAGTAGTCCAAGGACAGGTAGGCTTTAATGGAGAAGTACTAATCAGTGAGTTATGGAAGGATTCTGGTCATGAGGGTTTAGGAAGGTAGTCCGAGGAGAAATGCCTCCTCGGCTTAATAGATTAGAGGTCAGGAGGGTTGACTTGCCATTAAGAGTAATGATTAAGGCAATTCTATTGGTAAGGATAAACATCAGGAGGGAGTAGGACAAAGGGAAGCTAAAAATATTTAAGGGAAAACCGCTACCACCACATTAAATGCTCTGTAACTAACTCTCTAACCTCATTAATGTGGAGGTGATACTTGAACAGTGATATTCAATCTTACAGCTACCTCCAAAGATTTCAAGAATGTGTTAATGGGATAGAGATCAAAGCAAGCAACTTGACCTACACGTGGAGGGTAGAGATGAAGCAAAAGAGGAGAATATAAGGAAGAAAGACCCCATTACACGAGAATCAGCTGAGAATCTGTAGAAAAAACACAGTTGTACTAAGAACTGTAATTGTAATAAAGTCTAAAAGAAATATATTCAAGAACTACTCTCCTCAAACTTTGCCAAGGAAGAATTTCTTTGCACAAAACTTGTTTGTCTTGGTTTTCTTACCATCTTTAATCCATTGTGAGCGTTGTCCAAGTCATTGAAGCCTAGTTTTCAGCCCACTCTCTACAAATTCTTTGTATTGAGCTCTTTGGCCTTAATCCTTTTTGAGCTGAGGATCCAAAACCTGTCCTTACAAAACCAATATTGTCTTAATTTTATTTTTTTTTACCAAAAAAAAAAATTTTAAATGGTTTGGGTCACGGGTCGGGTCGGGTCAGGTTTACCCACAAAAACATGAGTTGGGTCATGGGTCAATCCGTTTTTGCTTAAGGTAAAAAATTTCAGTTTGGGTTGGGTATTTTTCGAGTCGGCTTATAAAATTCTGACACGTTTTTTCATATCTTTTCGGCAGCCGGATCAGGGTGTTTTTTAGGGATGGCAATTTTTGCCCGACCCGTGGATACCTGGCCTGACCCGACCCTAATGGGCCGGATTTTACCCGATCCGATTAGAAATAGGGTCGGGTATGGGTTAAAAAAAAAACCCGAATCGGGTCCAGGTCGGGTCCGGGTTTTATAAAAAAATTCGAAACCCGACCCGAATATAACCCGGTTATTGTGAAATTACCAAAACCCCCTATATATATAGCTGTAACTAACCCTAAACTCTCTCATTTCTCCAGTAGCAGCACGCCTCCCTCACTCGGTCCCTCCTCACCCTCACTCAGTCCCTCCTCATTTCAACTCACTCCCTCTCAATCACTACCTCACGCACACGGCCTCCCTCACCCTCACTCAGCAGTCAGTGCCTCACCCAGTCACCCTCACTTAGCAGTCACGCTCACGCCTCACCTCTCAGCTGACTCCTCTCTCTCTCTTTCTCAAGATCTCTGTCACCCTTTCTCTCTCTCTCTCAAGTTCTCACCACCGGCCACCCTTTCTCTCTCAAGCTCTCACTGCCGGCCACCCTCTCGACTGTAGATGATTTTGACTCCGACGATCTATGTAACCTAGCCTCAGCTGCACACGCCGCTACGGCGCATGTCACTCGGCGACATCAACACCAATATCGGATGCGAAAGAATCGAATCTGGGATTTGTTGATTGTGTTTTCTGTTTGTGATTTGTGTTTTTTTTTTAGTAAAAAATTTGTACTAACAGAGGAGCAAAAAAAAAGCTGTTTATGTTTGGGATTGTGATTTGTATTTTTTATTTTTTTGATGGTGAAAAATCTGTATTAACAAAAAAGTGAAAAAAAAAAAAAGCACTGATTTGTTTTCCTTTTTTTTTTTTTTTTACATTAAAAAAAAGAGGAAAAATCTTACACTTTTATATACTTATATACTCAAGATCTTACACTATGACAAATTGTGTTTGTTTCCCAGAGGTCTAAGACTGGGAAGAGTAGTGAGAACGGCAAGAGATTCGAGGCGAATTGGGCTTAAATTCTTTTTTTTTTTTTTTTTTTTTGGTGGTTGGGCCACGAATTGGGCCCAATCCCTAAACGGGGCCCGACTGGGGCGGGTCTGGGCTCCGGAAAAAAACCCGGTACCCTAAACGGGTCGGGTCCGGGCCACGGGTATTGTCCCGCGGGTCGGGTCCGGGTATGAAAAAACCCGGCCCGAACCTGACCTGTTGCCATTCCTAGTGTTTTTGTCATCCCATTAAAAAAAAAAAAAAAAAAACTCATTGAGTGGGTTTTGAATTGGATTATGATTTATCATTTATGAGATTCAATGCAAACCCCGCCTCCCCCATTTGGTGTCATTGTTCTTAACTTCTAACTTCCAAGCTGCCACAGCCAGAAAGTGAGTGAGATCACTGCTCACCCTTGCATAGCACACACATGTTCTCCCAAATCTTCCAACTCTCACCAACATCCCCGCAAAACCTTTTCTTCAACCCATTATTCCTCCCTCACTACCCTTCCTCTTTCCACAAAATCCCATTCAAGTCCCACCCTTATCTCCTTCCAACACCAAAACCCCTCCTCCGCTTCCACCCCTTACTCGCATCTCCACCAAGCAACCCTGCGCCTCTACCCAACGACCAATCATGGCAAACCCATGAAGCCCAACAAGCCATTTCCGAGTTTCTCCAAGGATTCGGGGTCTCCCAGGCCGATTCGGACTCCGTTTCTTCAAACTCGCCAAGGTATTTGAAGATGCTTGTTGATGGGGTCAGGGATTTGGACGAGCTCTCGCTGTGGGGTTCCTGCGGAGCTGAAGGTAAAGACTTTGCTGTTGCTGGAGATGCAGTTGTTGGGTTCAAGAAGAAGGTCCTTTATATGGCCAAAGAGAAAGGTGATAATGGCAAGGTTGCGTTCTTGGAGAGTGTGGGGTTGAGTCTTTCTGCGGCCATGAATGTTGCGCGGTATTTGTCAGCTGAGTCGCTTCCTGCTCTCGTTCATAAGGTGAGAGACTTCGAGAGAAATGTCCAAAATGGTTGCTTCTTTTGTTTTATGTATTAGAATGTTTGTTGGGTTCTTTTTGGTTATCTGATTGGTTGTAGATAATGGCTGTGAATCTCTGTTTAGTTGCTGAGTGGGAATGAAAAACGATTGTGAAGCAATGGCTTGAAGTTTAAAATTAGTATGTGTGTTTCAAATTATAAAATTTGAAGTAGAAATGGAAAACTATGCCATTGAGTCTGGTAAACGTGAGGAGAAAGTTCGGGATTGTTCATTTAATTTTATTTTGAACACAAGCCAAAACTCGAGTTCATCGTCAAACTAGATTCAATTTCCAAGCTTGGTTCATTTTTTTGTTCACATGTTTTATATATAAGTATATTTTTTTTATACATGCATACATATTCATGAGGTTGCTCACAAATACGTTATTATGTTTGAGCTTGGCTTATTTAATAGTTTAGCCTAAACTTTTTTTTGATAAGCCTAAACTTAGGGCCAGTTTGGATTGAGGGGGAAGGGAGGGGGAGTGGAGGGGAGTAAAATAGAGTTGGCTGAAAATAGGCTAATTTTGGGCCAATTCTACTTGACTCCCCCTCAATCCAAATGAACCATTAGGCTTGAGCTTTGCTCATTTGCTGAATAAACAAATATAAACAAGTTTTTTCTCAAGTGTGCCCAATCTGTTCATAAACAGTCCAGTTCATTTATAGCCCTATATGCTGTGAACACTGGAATATATCTCGAACAACGAAACAACTACTTTTTAGTTATTGGTTTGAAATACTTTTGCTGTCTTTCTTTGACATGGTTAATAGTAAATCTGGAAATTGGCCTGAGATGTTATTTCTTTTAAGAAATATAGTCACTCTTAGGAATTGTTAGCTTGACCATTTTTTGCCACCTTCTGGTTATGATTTGTTAGGTTGGGAGGCTAAGAGTATGGATTTTTAACGTTATTGTTATGTTGTTATCACAATTTCGTGCTATGAGCTAGAATGTTACACAAGAAGGATTAGTTAACAGGCACTGAATGTTGGCAGCCTGATTCTTTGATCCTAGGCTTACACTTCAAGGGCCTTGAGACAGTTTTAATACTTTATTTATTACTCAAATGTAATTATATTAGGTACTCAAGGTGTAGTGCTCCTGCCTCTGACATGATAGTATGTATACTAATTTGACTCATTGTAAGACTCACCATTCATGGGAGAGGAGGGAGCATTGCTCTAGGAGTATTGAATACTTGTCCAAAACTCTATAGGATACGACATGGGGTCTGTCTAGTTTAAGTTATTCACTTATTTGGTACCTTGTGTTATCAATATTCAATAAGTCTCAGTATCAATTAATGGTCCTAAGTTACGCTCTTGTACAATAAACTCTTGCAGATTTCTATATACTTATTCTCTGTTTTTGCCAAATTTAGATAATAAGATGATGGAGCAGTTTCAAGTTATTGGTTTTTTATCTTATAGATTTTTTTTCTGAAATGAATGTATACCATAATTGTTGCTTATTTTGCGTTTCACTTATAGGTTAAGTGTATGAAGGAACTATTATTTTCTGGCAACAATGATGGGGGCCACATAGGAAAAAATGCTCGCCGTATGATGATGTATTTATCAATTCCAATTGATGAAGAATTGCAACAAACCTTATCCTTTTTCGAAAAGGTCTGGTATGTCTCACCCAAATTTCTGTCATGTATTATGTTGATCTGTTCAGTATGCATATATGTATGTTTGGGTGATTTATGAAATTGTAAGATAATTTTTCAATTTTATGTTGTAGATTCAAGCTCGGCGTGGAGGTTTAGACATGTTGGGTTCCAACGATTCTTCTTTTCGATATCTAATTGAATCATTTCCACGGCTTCTTTTGTTATCAATAGAATCCCACATGAAACCTATGGTGGAATTTCTTGAGAATATTGGAGTACCAAGAGGACGCCTGATAAACTTGATTCTATTATTTCCACCAATTATTTTCTACAATATTGAGCTTATTAAACTAAGAGTTCAGGCTTTCAAGGAGGTACTGTGAAATTCAATCATGCTCTATGTTATTTTAGCATACGCACAAAAATGTATTGTGGAATGCTTTGAAACATAAAGTTAGGTTTTATCCATTGCGGTATGCAATGATAGAGATGTAATGCGTGTGGGCAATTTTTGTTAGTTTTAGGTCTCTCATCCCCTGTATGGATATATCTTTTTCCTTTGAATAAGTAACAAAATTCACTTTTGAGAAGCTTATTTAATATGTATTTCTGCTATGGCTACAACACCCTTCTTAATTTAAATATGAAAATATTTGTATGATTTTCTAGTCAATATTGAAACTGTGTTTCCTTTGTATGTTTCTCTTGTTCTGTTGTTATCCTGTCTGTCTATGTTGATGAATTGTCTTTGCAGGTTGCAGTAGTGGATAAAGATATGGGAAAATTGTTGCTAAAATATCCATGGATTCTATCTACTAGCATTCGAGAGAACTACAAGGAGGTCCTTTATTTTTTTAATTTGGAGAAGGTATGATATCCTACTAAGTCATGTTTGCTTGTCCAGCCAAGTTTTACTAAGACCATGGCTTTTTTTTTTTTTTTTTACATGATTTGTTTTTCCTGGTCAAACATTATAGTTTATATTTGTAAGCATTACAGTATTGCTTGTGTGTCTATTTTAAAGAGGGATGTAATCTGTAGTGTCTTGTATTGCAAGTTTGCTTTTGCGATGCTTATGGAAGTAACCTGGCCGAGCCTGGGGGTTCTTATTCCATTTAAGGATATTACTTTTATCTTTTTTTTCTTTCCTCTCTTTTGGGAAATAGGTGGGTCGGGAGGGGGAGGCACGGATGCTTTATTGTTTGAAAATGTTGATTAATTTCTTTGCATTGGTTAGTGAGCTATTATGTTTTGTGACAGGTTCCTATATTGAGTGTTCACCGTGCAATCAAAAGCTGGCCACATATATTGGGTTGTTCAACCAGCAAGCTAAAGTTGATGGTGGAACATTTTGACAAATTAGGTGTTAGAAACAAAAAGTTAGGTCAGGTTATTGCTAAAAGTCCCCAGCTACTACTTCGGAAACCTCAAGAGCTTCTCCAAGTAGGTGAAACTGGTTTTATCCAAATTTCTGGCACATATATATTATAACATTTCATTGCACCTTTAGATTGGTGGCAGCTACTTAATGATTTACTTTAGATGTTCTATTGTTTCTTAAGAGAGCACCAAAGCATTTCTAAGTTTCTTTTTTAGTTAAATATAGAATACTGAACTTCCATGTGTCTCTTTCATACATCATCAGTTTCTTCCCCATTGCATGTTTTCGGTTTGGTTTGTTTATCTATGGGGTCTGTTTGTACATGCATACATACATACATATATTTTTATATTTATATTTAATCAGTCTTTGGAAAGTTTCATAGATGTCTTGTTGTACTATGGATATTTAGTTTCAGTCTAAGATAGTAGACTGTGATTCCAATAATATGTAACACATACCGAAAAAGACAAGTTATCGCAATGATTGTCTAAACATTGATCCTTCTCCATTTACATGGGGTCAAAATAGCTTAACTTGTCTTGGTAAATAATCAATTGTAATATCTATGTTGGCAAGTTTGCCTAATTCCAACACAAGACTGAAAGCTCTTTGTCAGTGGTGCCCTTGAATGTGCTTGGTTGGAGAAATTAAAAGTGGTACATTCCCAAATGATCCTAAAAGTACTTAGATGCATTGTTGGCTTGCATTGCTTGCAAGATACCCACCATAATTTGCCTTAATCTCGTTGATTGTGCTTATGGAGCCTAAAATAACAAATCATCAATTGCAGGTCAATCTCAATTGCTTGTACACATCTGTCATAATATAATTTAATTCAACCATCCATCTCAAGCAGCTCACCTGTTGGAGTGAGACCCATCAAACATTCAGTAGGTGATTAGACTTGAAGTGGAATGAAAATCAAAATGGAGGGGATCTAAATTCCAAATGTCAGTGTCTCTATGAAACAGTTGGCAGTCATGAATCAGGATCCGGCTCCAATGAGCCTAAGTCAAGCATGTAAGGGACCTTAAATGCGAAATATACATGTATAAATATATATTTATTTAAATTGGTTCAGGGGTAAGTTTACTTTAAAGCATGTTGTAAATGCCTACTAATCATAGATTAGGCACAGAAGAATTTCAACTCATTGAAAAGAAGGACATTGAAAGTCCTACCTAAGGGCCCATAACATTTTGTTAAATTTCACTACTTACCAACATTTGCCATGTTCCCCCTCTGTATTCAAGCTCTTCTAGTGATTCAATTGTGATTAGATAAAGAATTAAGAAAAATAGATTATTTGTCAATATCAACCAAGAAGAATGACATTATGTCTAAATGCAATTGATACACTTAAAAGTGCAAATCTTTATGTCAATTAGAGTTCATTGAGTATTTTTCTAATTTTTATGTGCAGGTCATTTCATTTTTGGAAGATCTTGGGATTGATAAAGAAACAATTGGAAGGATAATTTGTCGCTGTCCTGAAATTTTTGCTACCAGCATTGAGAAAACTCTTAAGAGAAAACTTGAATTCCTTTCTAGTATTGGTGTTTCTGGAGCTCACGTTCCCCGTGTAATCAAAAAATATCCAGAGCTTTTTGTGTCTGATGTTGACCGAACTTTACTTCCTAGGTATGACTCATACTTAAATACATTAGCCCTGGTTTCCTTAATTTATACTTTTATGAAAAGGATTACAAATTACTATGCCATGATTTTCTACAAGGGCATGTAATAGTGATCTTTCACATGTGTGGCTGTTAATACAAATGCATGACCATTTTACCTCATTCAACTCTAGGTAACTGATAAGGTAATACTGACGTAAGAGTATTACACAATACACCATGAGTATGCAGTTCTTATCGCTAATAAGACTTGCTACCCACAATTTCTCTCATTTGATATTTTTGTTGTTTTGAGAAGTATGAATTACTTGATGAGTTACGTCAACATCTAGACCATATTTATAATGATTACAATGCATGTATGTGGGTTATTTAAAATGATTACAGTTGTTTTAAAAGTTGCCACACACATAAATCTTGTTATTGTGGGTGCTTTTGTATGCAGGATGACATACTTAATGACATTAGGGCTATCAGCAAAGGATATTGCATTTATGGTCCGTAAATTCTCTCCTCTATTAGGATACAGCATTGATGAAGTTTTGAGACCAAAGGTAGAATTCCTTGTCAAAACAATGGAGAAGCCAATAACTGATGTGGTGGACTATCCAAGATATTTTAGCTACTCGTTGGAGAAGAAGATAAAGCCAAGATTTTGGGTGCTAAAGGGAAGGAATGTTGAATGTAGCTTGAAGGATATGCTGGGCAAAAATGATGACGATTTTGCTGCCGATTATATGGGTGTCGGAAGCATGCTTGTTACTTCTCCCATTGCCAAGCAATGAAAGATTAGGTGCTTGTTTCATGGTAGTTACTATGTAAATATTATACCACAGATTTAGATAGAATCAAGTACCATTACATATCTTTTAAGATTAAATGATCAATGCTAAACAAAGTTTTGTAGATTGTAAGGATTATGCACCATTGTCATTATACTCGCATATGGTTTCCTCAAACCACCAAATACCCTTACCATATCTATTTTTCCAAAATCACCTTAGCCACCAGAATATTTGGTAATTGCCTCTTAGAGACGGTCTCTTTCCCCAATAGAGCGTTGTTGACTTATTTGTCATTGTGGGATGTCATCCGAGGTGGTTCATATATTTTATTGCTTTTGCCTGATGCCTAGTTTGTAATTGTATGTGCCTACGGCCTTGTAGCTAAATATGCACTAAGTGCTTAGGGTTTGAAGGGGAGAAATTGTTCGAATTATGAGATTAATAACATGTTGTAATTATCTAAAAAAAAAAATTTGTAATTGCATATTCATGTAATTGTATGTCAATGTATTCGTACGTTCATGCCTACTATAAGCTTGACTTCTTCCAATTAGAAGGGATGCAAATGCTTTTGCTCTGTATAGAAACTCTACATCACAGGTAAAGGCCTGTGGATGCAGATGATCCCTACCTTCAAAAAGCTGACCATTCAATTCAATGTCATAATTAATTAGGGCCGATCAAACTGTTAAGAGTTGACGTAGCTTGTTTTCTGGGACCTTGTCACATTCTTGATTAAACACGCAAAAAATGCTATAAAACTGTCCAATGTGATGTTAGTTATCATTAAACGTGGTAAAGTTTACTATCATTTGTCACGTGTTGCTATCTACCCAAAATGACCAAAACATCTCAATTTTTAAACAATAATAAAGAGAAATAGATTAGCATATTTCGTGGTCATATTTGACACACAAATGCCAACAACATAGAATAATAATAATAACTTTCATTAAACGGTGAAGTTATTTCTCAACGTGACACATCACACAAGTTATAGTAGGAAGTTAAAGCCACTATCATTTGTTTTCTTTATCAAAAGTGATAGAAGGAAGAATTGTTGATGGGTGTGATGATGTGAGTTTTAGCATTGAATTTTAACAAAATTGCCGGCATTGACTTTTGTGTTACCTTATTATTACTGCTTGACCAAAAATAGAAAATAAATAAATTTTTTAATATATATATATGTATAGGGTCATGCTAACGAGTGCCCTTAGGGCACTTGTTAAAAATCCATTTTAGGAAAATTTTGACATCACTTTTATAGGAAATGAAAAAGCTGTCAAAACATTAATTGCTTTTTTTTTTTCTTTTTCCATAAAAACTTTCTTTAACTGGATTCTTAACGAGTGCCTTTAGGGCACTCGTTAGCATTTCCCATATATATATATAAAAGAAACTAGTTAGAACGCAATGTGGTGGGGGGTGGGGAATTATTAGGTTCACTAGAGAACTATTGACGTGGTCCTCCTTAACTTCTTAACCAATAAAATACTCTTATTTATGTAAATGTAATATCATTTGGCAATTTTTATTTTTTATTCTGTGTGTTGATTAGAAAGTTCACTCACACATTTGCATAAATGACATTATCTTATTAGTTGAGAGGACTACATTAGCAGTCCTCCTAGTAGACCTAATAATTTCTTGTGATGGAGAGTAGTGTCAGATTTGAGAGCTATCTTATTGGACCCTGTTAGTTGATTTGAGAATCAGTTCCCCCTGATGGATGAGATGAAGGGAAGGTGGAAGAGATTTGAAGCATTTGGATTTATGTACAAGTTTGCCAACATGTGTTTTGTTAAAAATAGAAAATGAGCATTGAAAACATCTTTTTGGTGCTCTTAAAAGTACCTACTTGCAGTCTTGCATGGTAATTTCAAGACATGATTTTTAAGGCAAGTGATGTATTCACTTTTCATTTTCTCTTTTTTGTATTGAAATTCTAAAATTGAATATAGAAAAAAAAAAGACCTATTTTTATCTGTGAGGGTGTTTGGTAAGTTATTTTGAATACATAATTTGTGTATAAAATTTACCATAAACGGTTTGTTATTGTTTTTTTTTTTTTTTTTTTAAGTTACTTTTTTCATTTACACACACTCACATCAATCATGTGGGGCCTTTTGTGTTTTTACACTATTTACGAAATTGTCATTGTATTCATTTTCTATGAAAATGAAAATGCTGAAAAAATATTTTCATTTTTGTGTATTCAAATCCAACTTTTAGAATACTGAAAATGAAAGCTGAGTACAAGTTCTTAAACTAAACAAGTTTTTTTATGGTGGGTCTCATTGAAAACTAAAAATGAAAATAGAAAACACTACTTTTTTTAGCTAACCAAACAGGCCCTAAATTATTTTTTATTTTTTGTTTATTGTTTTTGAAAACACTCGTGACTCAACCAAACAAAAATTTTAGTGAAATCCACGGTTTTTTGTTTTCCAATGTTTGAAGCACATTTTAAAACTGTGAACCAAATAACACTAGCATGCGATATAGCAAAGTCTATCGGTTAGATTAAATGTAACTATCTCATGTGATCATGTCACAATCTAATAGGAAATGGAATTAATTGTGAAGTTGTTGGTAAATGTGATGTGAGTTTTTTTTTTTTTTTTTTTTTTTTTTTGCACAATGTATTTTCAAAGTTTTCAACCAGAGACTAATCACTGTTCGCAACAGGAGGGCCCATAGTGGGGTAAATCGCTAGCCCAGGGAATTCTTTCAAAGTCCAGGTAGCTGGACTTCAACTAAGGGGTACACCTAGTCGAACTTGGTACAAACACCTTGAGACCGAGTGCCTAACCAACAATGTGATGTGAGTTACTAGTGAATGTAAACGGTCATTGTAATGTGACTTGTTCTTGTCAAAAGTGATTAAAAAATGAGGGGTTGAACATTCAATGCGATGAACTTTAGCCTTCTAAAAAAAAAAAGTTGTGATGAATTAACATGCTGTCATTTCTTGTCCTTGTTAAAGATGTTACTTGTTAATTACCATATAAAGTGATTAAAAAGGAAAGTAGACAAAAACCTAAATTTATATAAGGTAAAAAGAAGAAGTAGCGTTGTGTCTTTACTCTTTAGTTATCTAGACAGATTTTATCTTTATCTTTCATTTTTGTATATTGATCGATTAAATAGATAAATGGTGGTTTCCTCAACCAAAAAAAAAAAAAATTGACTTATTAGATCAACTATTTAGGATTCTGTGGGTAGGAAGGATACTTAAAAAAAAAAAATTACTTATAAAGAAGGATACATATATGAACATTGTATGAGGCTTTTGGTACAAGATAATTTATTAGCATTCTTGAGAATGTTTTTCTCAAAAAAGAAAAAAGAATTCTTGAGAATGATATTTCTTAAGATTCTCATGTTTGGTTGTAAATTACACACGGAACTCGTGCCTGTAGACATCTCAATTCCCAGCTAATCCCACTTTTGTAAGGATGTTTGTATCTATATTGTCATCCCTAAAAAAAGTCATATTTTAAATAAACTAATAATTTTAGTTTATCCAATATAAGTTTTAATAAAATAAGTTATATGTAGTTTATCCAATATAAATAAACTATTTTTATATAGCAAAGGAAATATAAGTATGAAGTATGATATTTTCTTTACTGGCTTCTCGGCTTCTCTTATTTGGAATTAAATTTGATGCTAAAATAAAACAAATTATTTTTATTGAAAAGACAATATATTATAATATGCCATGAAGAACAAGAAATTTAATTTATTATTCTTGTAGGGACTGGGTTTGAGCACTTCTGATATTGGATGAGTGGACTCAAACCCAACTAGCCCAATACAAGGAATTTGTAGAGAGTGGGCCAAAGAACTAGGCCTTAGCGCATGGACGACGGTCAATATGGCATTCACAACAATCGAACAGAAATAAACTGAGATTTAGAAAGTTTGTCATCGGCACAGTCCGAGGAGCTTTGCTCTCATAATTAATAAGTAAGAATCGTTACAGGAATTTTTCCCCCATCTCTTCTATGGGGGGTTTCTCCTATTATATAGTCCTCTTTCATTGATTTCTGCCTTCCACTTGTTGATCATCCAAGCCTATACCTGAGTGCTTGTCCCATCAGCCGCCTTTCCAGAACTTCTGTGAGTTGCAGCAACTAAGGTAACACTGTTCAATGGTCGTGCTCTACGAACTACTCAATGTCTCTTTCTCTCTCTTTGAAACAAAATGAAATGCACAAAATATTCTCTCTAGGAGAGTTTTCTTAAAAAGTAGTTTTTATGAATGAGAGACTATGAAAAATTATACGTTACTGAACAAGCACTTTATTTCATGAACAATAGAATTCACACAGCTCTTTTTCGAACATATTTCGTTCTTATAGTTGTGTTCATTTTGGCCCTGAACATATCCTAGTAAATTCATGAAATGCTTTAGAGAATTCAGCCTTGAAACTCGAATGGAAGCGGCCCATTTCACACTCATATAGGTGACTCTTATTAAGAGTATTCTGCTATACCCCACTTGGAATTCCAAGATATAAGAATCATTAAAAGCAAAGCTTACCCTGAACATTGCTATAGGCATCATTATTTCATCATAAGAATGGGTGGGAGATGTTATCTCCATAGTGATAAAACTAGTCTCCATGATTCGGTTGTCCCTTTGAACCTAGATCTTAGGATCTCCAGTTAGCTGGGTTTGGTTGCCATCCTGGAGACTTTTATGTCATAGGCTTTAACCCCATTCCCCTCGATGAGCAGTTTACTTGCTCTTTACTCAAACTTTTGGTTAACGAATTCGCTATATTCTCTTTCGACTTTATGAAGTCAATGGAAATAATTCCATTAGAGAGCAATTGCCTTACGGTATTATGTCGTCGACGTATATGTCGAGACTTACCGTTGTACATATGACTCTTGCCCTACCAATAGCTCATTTGCTATCACAATGTATACAAATAAAGGGCACAAGTTTCATCCACATTGGCATATCCCCCAGGAAATGACGAAGCCACTCTGCTTCTTCTCCTGCTTTGTCCAATGCAAGAAATTTTGTTTCCATTGTGGATCTAGCAATGTATGTTTGTTTAGAAGACTTCGCAAATACCGCTGCACCACCAAGTGTAAGACATATCCACTCGTGGATTTGGTGTCTTTTGTGTCGGATATCCAATTAGCATCACTATAACCTTCTAGTACAGCTGGATATCGAGTGTAGTGCAACCTATAGTTTAGGGTGTATTTCAAAATACCTCAAATCCCTAACTAATGTCTTCAAGTGGTCTTCCCCTAGATTACCAGTGTATCTACTCAACTTGCTGACAAAATATGCTATGTTTAGTCTAGTGTAGTTCATTATATATATAAGACTGCCTATTATTCTCAAATACTCCAATTGAGATATGCCTTGCCCTTTATTCTTAGTTAGATGTAAATTTACATCTACAGGCATTCTCACTGGACTGTCATTATATTTCTTGAATTTCTCAAGAACTTTCTTAATATAATGTGATTGAGATAAGACAAGTCCATCAGATTTTCTAGAAATTTTTATTCCTAGTATCACATTTGCAACACCTAAATCTTTCATATCGAACTCATTAGTCAACATTCTCTTGGTAGCTTTAATGATATCATTATTGCTACCTATAATGAGCATATCATCAACATAGAGACACACAATGACATAGCCATTTGCAGTATCCTTAATATACACACATTTGTCACACTCATTGATTCTAAACCCATTTGGCATCATTGCATTGTCAAATTTCTCATGCCATTGCTTTGGAGTTTGCTTTAATCCATAAAGAGATTTAAACAGCCTACACACTTTCTTTTCTTGACTAGGGACAATAAACCCCTCAAGTTGTTCCATATAAATCTCCTCATTTAATTCACTATTTAAGAATGCAGTTTTTACATCCATTTGATGTATCTCAAGGTTATGCAATGCTGCAAAATAGCTATCAACATCCGAATGGATGTTATTCTTGTAACAGGTGAATATATGTCAAAATAATCCACACCTTCCTTTTGTTTGTAACCCTTTACAACAAGTCTTGCCTTGTACTTGTTAATAGATCCATCAGCTTTCAGTTTTCTCTTGAATATCCATTTATATCCTAGAGGTTTACAACCTGGTGGAAGATCCACTAGTTTCCATGTATGATTTTGTAAGATGGATTCAATTTCACTATTGACAGCTTTTTTCCAGAAAGGCGCCTCAGGTGTAGAAATAGTTTCCTTGAAGCTTTGAGGTTTATCTTCTAACATATAAGTTAGAAAATTCGGACCAAACGATTTTGACATTTTAGCCCTCTTACTACGTCTAGGCTCAACCTCATTCCTCTCTTCCATCAACTCTTGATCATGAGAGGTACTAGACGTAGACTCAAAGTTTCTCTTAAGAGAACTTGATACTTGTGTGGATTTGTAAGGAAATATTTCTTCAAAAAATACTGCATTCCTTGATTTAATAATTGTATTCACATTCATGTCAGGAACGTCAAATTTATGAATTAGAAACCAATATGCGCTGCTATTATGAGCATAACCAATGAAAACACAATCCACTGATTTTGATCCTATCTTTATCCTTTTAGAAATAGGGACAACCACCATTGCCAAACACCCCCACACCTTTAAGAATTGATAGGAATGCATTTTACCTTTCCCTAATTCATATGGCGTCTTCTTGGTTTTCTTTTTAGGTAATTTATTTAGAATATAATTGGCGGAAAGAATGGCTTCCCCCCACAAGTTCTGCGGTAAACCGGAACTTAACATCGCATTCATCATATCCTTCAAGGTTCTATTTTTCCTTTCAGCAACTCCATTTTGCTGAGGTGAATAAGGTGCAGTGGTTTAATAAACAATACCATGCTATAAATAGAACTCACCAAAAGGTGATTCACATTCTCCACCTTTATCACTTCTTAGAACCTTAATCTTTTTGTTGAGTTGATTTTCAACCTCATTCTTATATTGAATGAATGCCTCAATTGCCTCATCCTTGCTCCTTAACAAGTACACATAGCAGTATCTAGTGCAATCATCTATGAAAGTGATAAAATATTTCTTACCACCTCTAGTTTGTACAACTTTCATGTCACATACATCACCATGTATTAATTCTAGAGGTTCAGTGCTTCTTTCAACTGATTTAAAAGATGCTCTAGCCATCTTAGCTTCCACACAAATTTCACACTTATGATTAAAATCAATTTTAAATTTAGGCAATAAATTTAAATTTATCAATCTATCTAAAGTATAATAATTAACATGACCCAATCTACCATGCCAAACATTAGATAACTCAAGCATGTAAATAGAAGATGTACTCTTATTATTATCAATAGTAGAAAAAGCAGTCATTACATTCATTTTAAACAAGTCATTGCTCAAATATCCTTTGCCCAGTCATGCATTGTCCACAACAAAGTTGCATGCATCTGAAAATGCTCTTTATTATAAGTATCATAAGTTTCTATACCTTCTTCCCACAACTCCTTCAACTCGTCAACCAATAGTTTCAAGTAAATATCAATCTCATTTCCCAGTTAATGGGGATCAGGAATAAGCAAGGACAACATAAAATATGGCACTTTCATAACCAACCAAGGCGATAGGTTATAGGGGATAAGTATGACAGGTCATATACTATAGTTGTTGTTCATATTCCCAAAAGGGTTAAATTCATCTGTAGCCAACCCTAGCCTTACATTGCGAGGTTCGAGGGCAAAATCAGGATGTTGCAAACCAAACTCCTTCCATTCCTCATTATTAGCCGGATGCCTCATTATCCTATCATCCACACATTTGTCTATATACCATCTTATGTCTTTAGCTCTTTGGCCTGACATGTACAATCTCCTCAGTCTCGGTGTCAACGGGAAGTAACGCAATACCTTATGAGGAATCTTTTTACCTTGGGCACGTGTATCCTTGTACTTAGGCACCTCACACACCAGACATTTATCAAGGTTTTCATTTTCTTTCCAAAATAGTGCACAATCATTTTTGCATGCATCTATATGCTCCTATGACATGCCAAGTCACGCAATATCTTCTTTACTTCATAAGTTGACCTCGGAACCAAGTTAACTTTCAGTAAAACCTGTGTCAGCAATTCTAGCATTATATCAAGTCCCTTATTACTCAAGTTGGTCATTACCTTTACATTTAACATCTCAATAACAAACTTCAATATACTATAATTAGTGCAACTCGGATACAACTCATGTTTTGCATCTTCTTTAAGTTTGTCAAAATTACACACTTCCTTATTTTTGATTGCATTTCTTGGTTCCCCTCTAATTTGGTCACCTACCAAGGCATCGATACCATCCATATGATCACCATCCGACATTTCATTATCATTAATGTTCTCGTTCAATACACGAGATTCTTTATGATTATACCAATTAATGTAAGATTGCATAATCCCACGATGAAGCAAATGGATACACACAGTATAAAGAGATTGTTGATAGCAATTCAAACAGTGAATACATGGGCACGAAATATTATCACTCAAATCCACAACCGCTCTCGCAAAATTAATAAATGCATTGACCCCTTCAATATATGGATGACTTAATCTGCCATCAGGTGTGTTACCCATTGTCATCAAACTTTTATCCATGTTTGACTATAATTGTAAGGTGAATGCTACTTTAGTAAAATAAGGACAACTCATGCATAATGTATTCTAACATTTAAGTCTATAAGTTACTTAGATAAAGTTCTATCTCATTCATGAATGCACAAGTCTATATTAATACTTAAACAAATATACATTGCACACTCAAACACTCCCAATATGAATTTAAACCATCTTATAACGCAATGCAATCCACCTGCTTGCTCTAACATAACAACCCATCACAAAACCAATTACAAACATCACAAGTATAGAGTGTTTACAAGTATTGAAATCGAATAAAGTACTATTCATCACATCTAATTAATAAGGTTCATTCACATTTGTAAAAAATTAAAAACACTCTTAATATGAATTTAAACCACCTTATAACACCATGCAAGCCACCCGCTTACTCAAACATAACAACCCATTACAAAACCAATCACAAACATCACAAGTACAGTGCTTACAAGTATTGAAATCGAATAAAGTAATATTCATCGCATCTAATTAACAAGTTCCATTCACATTTGCAAGAAATTAAAAACATTTTCAATATGAATTTAAACCACCTTATAATACCGTGCAAGCCACCCGCTTGCTCTAACACAACAACCCATCACATAACCAATCACAAACATCACAAGTATAGAGTGTTTACAAGTATTGAAATCAATTAAAGTATTATTCACCACATCTAATGAACAAGGTCCATTCACATTTGCAAGAAATTAAAAACACTCATAATATGAATTTAAACCACCTTATAATACCATGCAAGCCACCCGCTTACTCAAACACAACAACTCATCACAAAACCAATCACAAACATCACAAGTACAATGCTTACAAGTATTGAAATCGAATAAAATAATATTCATCGCATCTAATTAATAAGTTCCATTCACATTTGCAAGAAATTAAAAACATTTTCAATATGAATTTAAACCACCTTATAACACCGTGCAAGCCATCCGCTTGCTCCAACACAACAACCCATCACAAAACCAATCACAAACATCACAAGTATAGAGTGTTTACAAGTATTGTAATCAATTAAAGTACTATTCACCACATCTAATCAACAATGTCCATTTACATTTGCAAGAAATTAAAAATACTCCTAATATGAATTTAAACCACTTATAACACCATGCAAGCCACCCGCTTGCTCCAACACAACAATCCATCACAAAACCAATCACAACCATCACAAGTAGAGAGTTTTATAGGTATTTAAACAGATTTTACTTACTATGATCAAGCTAAGCGTACAAGTTTGATTTGTTAGCTAAGCTTTGGTCTTTGACTTTCATAGATCTAAGTCTCTTTCTATTCCCCCATAGCAACCCAAACAATCACTAACCTTGTCATCACATTCAACCAAAATCCATTAAATTTCTAATAATACTAAAACTAATAAATAAAAAAAACATAATTTTGTATCTATTAAACAGTGCATTAATCTTAAATTATAAATATATGGGATTGGGTCAATCACACAGTTGTGTAGAGAAGTGCTTCTATGAAGTAATCCAAGAAGACCACATTGCCTCTTCCGGACTGAAATGGCTCGAACCCATGAATGAGACATAGCCAAATGTTTTGGTTATTCTAATAGCCACCCACTATTCATAGAAACACACACATATACAGTTCCCACTCCTTGCTACCAAAGCCACCAAATACTCAAACTACAATGTACAAAATGAATATCAATATGAGTATAGCATAAAAAGCATGGGCACAGCAATGTTTAAGACTAAATATCCAATATAATGAAACAAAATTCTAAATATATTACACAAATTTTATTAAAAACATCTACCATATTTAATACATTTTTTTTATAAATATTAAATCTATATAATAAATTTTCATGATTTTTATGTACTATAGATGAAGATGACTAAAGAAATTTTGATATAAAATACGGAAAAGGCTTATGGGAATTTTTTTAATGGAATCTTAAAGAATGACAAAGACCCAGCAACTTGTTTCCATTTGCTTTTAATAGGGAAAATTTTTCAGACTCAAAAACCAACGTGAAACCATTCTTGCTCAACAATGAGTCAGATACAAGGTTCTTTTGAATTTCTAGCACATGCAGTATATCTTTCAAAGTAAGAAACTTGTCCGTAGTCATTTTGAGCACAACCTTTCCAATTCCTTCAATCTTAGAGGTTGAGGAATTTCCCTTGAAATTTTTTTCTCCATTACTCACAGGATTATATGTAGAAAACATTTTCTTTTCTGAACATACATGGCGAGTAGCCCTAGTGTCCACCCACCATTCCTTGGTATTTCCTCCTACCAAGTTCACTTCAGAAATCATTGCAGAAAGGTTCATGTTAGTTTGAGCCACAACATGATTCACAACAATTTCCTTTAACATTTGTGTTCAACAAAATTCAAACAAATTGAATCCTCAAAATCAGCCAAGTTTAAGAAATAAATATAAATATTTACTTTTAAACGTTACTGTGCAAAATAAAATGTAAAGTTAACTGCATAAATTGAGCAGGCACAATGCGAACACAATAAACAAAAGAATCTAAAAAACCCAGTCAAGCAATAAACCGTCAGAGACAAAGAGGCTGTTTGGTAATATTGTTCTAGTAAAATTGTTTGTATTTTTTGAAAATACATATGAGTGAAAAAATAAATAATAATATGTGTAATATTGTTTAGACGATAAAAACTGTTGTTCAAAACCCTTAACCAAACAGCCCCAAAATAAGCCTAACATTATATAATATAATCAAAACCACCGACACTGTCAAGCACGAAATCAGCTTTATCAAATGCTTAGAAAATATCTAAGACACAGAGCAGGCACAATTCGTACAAAGACTGAACAAATGAAAACAAACTCGGGCCAAACAACGACCTAAGTAAGACAAATATCCTAATATTATATAATATAATTAAAGAAGATGGATAGTCTTGAAAAATCAAAATTACCAGCACAGTCAAACACGTAAACTTTTGAAGATCATAAATTAATTTATAATATAAACAAGTGGATATTTATGCTAAGGGGTAAACACAACCCCAGTTTTTCCAAGTTTTGCGCAGGGTACACAGTTGCCGATTTAGCGTTTTTCAACCAACACAAAATTTCTTTCACCTAAATCACAAAAATAAATTAAAATATACAAAATCTACTTTAAGATGGTGGAATATATTTCAATAATTTACTTTTGTAATAAAAAAATAATATATAGATCTAAATATAAACAATAATACAAATTGATGTAATAGACAAACACAATAAATAGATATTGTACACGCATAAGAAGAAATCTATAAATAATTAAAAACTCACAGATCAAATGTGTGAAGGATGAATGGTTCCGATCAAGTTTTGTATTTGACACAATCTCTTTAAAGCAGATTTCACCTTTCATACAATCACTGTGGTGTTTTGAGACTCACGGGCGTCTGCCTCCTAGGATAAAATGATCTATAGCACGAAAACGAAGAACACAAGGTCGTGCTCTGCGAACTACTCAATGTCTCTTTCTCTCTCTATGACACAAAATGAAATGCACAAAATATTCTCTTTGGGAGAGTTTTCTTAAAAAATAGTTTTTATGAATGATAGACTATGAAAAATTATACATTACTAAACAAGCACTCTGTTTCAGTAATAACTGCTATGCACAGACTAACTGACTTAAAAATTAAAATAATAAAATATTATTATTTAGACAAGTAAGCCCAGTCCACATATGTCAAAAGTCCAACTCAATGTCCAACTCATGAGCATATAAACTCATATATTATCTCTTCCCTTTTCTATTTGGGACTCAAGATTTTCACTACTTTTAATAACATTTTCAAGTGAACATAGAAAACATTAATTTCTTATTCACTTCACGCTATTTTTTCAACATCATTGTGATTCTTATTCTCACGTATGATGGTTTCCTCAAACCACCAAACACCCTTACCATATTTATTTTTCCAAAATCACCTTAGCCACCAGAATATTTGGTAATTGCCTCTTACAGACGGTCTCTTTCCCCTATAGAGCATTATTGAATTATTTGTAGTTGTGGGATGTCATTTGAGGTGGTCCATATATTTTATTGCTTTTGCCTTATACCTAGTTTGTAATTGTATGTGTCTACGAGCTTGTAGTTGAATTGACACTTTTCCATGCACTAAGTGCTTGGAGTTTAAAAGAGAGAAAATTATTCGAGTTACGAAGTTAGCAGTATATTATAATTATCTTAAAAAAAATAAAAAAAATTGTAATGGTATATTCAAGTAATTGTATGTCAATATGTTCGCATGTTCATGCCTACTATAAGCTTGACTTCGTCTCTTAAGAGATGAGGATGGGAATTGGGTTGGGGGTTTTGCTAGAAGAATAGGCATAGCCAACAGCTTTACCGCGGAATTATGGGCTCTTCGAGATGGGCTTCTTTTGTGTCAGCAGCTGAATGTGCAGGCAGTCATCATAGAGCTAGATGCAAAGTCTATTGTTGATAACCTTAATCTCCAAGGTAACCCAAATTATGTTGTGTCTTCCATCATGGAGGATTGCAGACACTTGATTTCTTTGATTCCCCATTCTTCCATAAGGCATGTCTTCAGGGAAGCCAACAGGAGTGCTGATTGTCTTGCCAACTTAGGTATTAGTTTAGATGCTGATTTTATTCTGTATTCCAGTCCGCCTGTGGATTTATTTCCGTGTTTGGAGGCTGATAGCCGAGGTGTGTATAGCAGCAGGTTCTGTTTTGATCCTGGGGCTTCTTTCTAGTTTTAATGATATTCCATTTTTTACCAAAAAAAAAAAAAAAAAGCTTGACTTCTTTCAATTAGGAGGGACGCAAATGCTTTTTCTCTGTATAGAAACTCTATATCACAGGTAAAGGCTTATGGATGCAGATGATCCCTACCTTCAAAAAGCTGACCATTCAATTCAATGTCATAATTAATTAGGGCCGAATCGGCCGATCCAACTGTTAAGAGTTGACGTAGCTTGTTTTATGGGACCTTGTCACATTCTTAATTAAAAACGCAAAAAATGCTACAAAACTGTCCAATGTGATGTAAGTTATCATTAAACGTGGTAAAGTTTACTGTCATTTGTCACGTGTTGCTATCTATCCAAAATGACCAAAACATCTCAATTTTATTTTATTTTATTTTTTGATACGAACATCTCAATTTTTAAACAATAATAAAGAGAAATAGATTAGCATACTTCGTGGTCATATTTGACACACAAATGCCAACAACATATAGAATAATAATAATAACTTTCATTAAACGGTGAAGTTACTTCTCAACGTGACACATCACACAAGTTATAGTTGGAAATTAAAGTCACTATCATTTGTTTTCTTTATCAAAATTGATAGAAGGAAGAATTGTTGATGTGTGTGATGATGTGAGTTTTAGCATTGAATTTTAACAAAATTGCCGGCATTGAGTTCTGTGTTACCTTATTATTACTGCTTACGAAAATTGATCAAAAATGGAAAATAAAAAAATATATAAGAAATTGGTTAGTACGTAATGTGATGGGGAGTAGTGTCAGATTTGAGAGCTGTTTTATTGAACCCTGTCAGTTGATTTGAGAATCGGTTCTCTCCGTGCTCTAGATGGAAGAGATTTGAAGCATTTGGATTTATGTAAAAGTTCGCCACCATGTTTTTGTTAAAAATAGAAAATGAGTGTTGAAAACTTCCTTTTGGTGCTCTTAAAAAAAACCTACTTGCAGTCTTGCTGCTCTTGCATAGTAATTTCAAGACATGATTTTTAAGGCCCTGTTTGGTTCTAAAAATTGATGTATTCACTTTTCATTTTCTCTTTTCTGTATTCAAATTTTAAAATTGAATATAAAAAAAAAAAGATCAATTTTTACAAATGAGGCTATTTGGTAAGTTATTTTGAATATATAATTTGATTATAAAATTCATCAAAAGCAGTTTAATATTGTTTTTTATTTTTTGGGATAATTACAGTAAACCCACCTGAGGTTAGGCCCGTTTTCACTTTGCCTACCCGTGGTTCAAAACTTATCACTTTGCCCACTTGAGGTGCCTTCCGTTAGGGATCTGTTACCCACCTCTCCGTTTGCAATTAGAAAAACACATTTTTGGAGAAAAACAAACATAACAAAGATCAAAAACTTAGGGCTTTTTATTTCTTAAGAACTTCTATAAAAACAAATTGGAGGAAAAAAACAACAAACCCAGATTCAGTCCCAAAGAAAAAAAAAAATTCAAACCCAAAGTAATTGAAATTCCCTTAAACATTCCCCAACCCATAACAAACACAAACCCAACTTCTCCTTCACTCTCTCTACACCCACAGAGTCACTGCCCAACAAACCCTTCGTATCTTCTGTCTAGTTGAAATCGTTGAAGCCCATACCCATGTTCTTGGGGCGCAGTTTGGGCTCGATCAGAGTGACAATCCCCTGTGCATTCTTCAGTTTCATACCAATCCCTTTGGTGTGCTTCTCAAACTCACCACCAACACTTGCAAAACCAAAACCACCTTCCTCGTCTCTAGCTCTATTACCCCTATACTTCTCCTTCTCTCATCCTCTTCAAGGTTCCCTCCTTAATCATCTTCCCAAACGCCGTTGGCAAAAAATCCTCATTCTCCTCAGTAAACCCAAGACCAGCAGAGCCGCCATTGTTATCAATTTTCTGGGTGCTGATGGAGATGAACAGAGCTCGGATTTTGAGATCCCTCTCGTCCTTGGTCTCCTGCAGTGCCAGAAGCACGTGATCCATGGAAATGGGTCCACCTTTCTTCTTCTTGCTCTTGCTGTTGGGGTTGGGGTTGGGGTTGGAGTTGGGATTCAGATTAGGACGCCGTTGGTTTTGGTTTTGGTTTTGAGTGTCAGTTCTTGTGGGTCTGTGTTTGTGTTGCTAGGTGTGGTGGGTCTGGGTCTGGGTTTTGAAGCCGTGTATGATTTTTGTGAATGATTGAAAGGATTTTTGTGAAATTAGAGTAGAGCACTTTCTCAAGTGTAGGATTTTTGTAAATATTTTTTAGGATTTGTGCGAATATGAAACCTAGGATTCTTGTTTTTGGATCTGTATGTTTTTATTTTATTTTTTATTTTTTTTTAATTTTGTATTTATTTAATTTTAAATTTAAATTTGAACAAACCCAGAAGTTTGAGCTGATTGTTGAATCAAAAAGTGTGAAATTGGACCAATATCGTTTGCTTACTTGAAATGTTTCAGAATTTATAAACCCTTTTGTGAATTCCTTTTTGGGTTTTGTAATTGCTTCCTAATCCACGTTTCAATGGGTTTTCCTAGTGTGGAGCATGTAATTGGATTGTTAGGAACTGTTTGATGAAGTCTTTATTGAAGGAATTGTCCTATACTCCCACCTCTGCGTCATCCTCCTGATTAAAAGTGATTTCATTGAGCATTTGATTTGTGCTATTTCTGTGTTTTGTTCTTATAGAAGTTCTTAAGAAATAAAAAGTCCAAAGTTTTTGATCTTTGTTATGTTTGTTTTTCTCTAAAAATGTGTTTTTCTAACTGCAAACGGAGAGGTGGGTAACAGATCCCTAACGGAAGGACCCTCAGGTGGGCAAAGTGATAAGTTTTGAACCACGGGTAGGCAAAGTGAAAACGGGCCTAACATCAGGTGGGTTTACTGTAATTATCCCTTATTTTTTTTTAAAGTTACTTTTTTCACTTACACACACTCATATCAATCAAGTGGGGCCCTTTGCATTTTCATAATATTTACGGAATTGCCATTGTATCTATTTTCTATGAAAATGAAAACGCTGAAAAAGTGGTCATTTTTTGCATTCAAATTCAAATTTTAGGATACTAAAAATGAAAACTGAGTACAAATTCTTAAACCATACAAGTTTTTTGTGGTGGGTCTCGCTGAAAACTAAAAATGAAAACAGAAAACACTACTTTATTTAGCTAACCAAATAGGCCCTAATATTTATTTATTTTTGAAAACATGACTCAACCAAACAAAAATTTTAGTGACACCCTAAGTTTTTTGTTTTCAAGTGTTTGAAACACGTTTTCAAACTGTGTGAACCAAATAACACTAGCGTGCGATATAGCAAAGTCTATCGGTTAGATTAAATGTAACTATCTCATGTGATCATGTCACAATCTGATAGGAAAAGGAAATCAATTGTGAAGTTGTTGCTAAATGTGATGTGAGTTACTAGTGAATGTAAACGGTCATTGTAATGTGACTTGTTGTTGTCAAAAGTAGTTAAAAAATGAGGGGTTGAACATTCCATGCGATGAACGTTAGTCTTCTAAAAAAAAAAAAATTTGTGATGAATGAACATGCTGTCAGTGCTTGTCCTTGTTAAAGTTGTTACTTGTTAATTACCATATAAAGTGATTAAAAAGGAAAGTAGACAAAAACCTAAATTTATATGAGGCAAAAAGAAGAAGTAGCGTTGTCTTTACTCTTTAGTTATCTAGACAGATTTTATCTATATCTTTTATTTTTGTATATTGACCGATTAAATAGATAAATGGTGGTTTCCTAAAAAAAAAAAAAAAAAAAAGGAAAAAAAAAAAAAAGATGATGGTTAGATCAACTATTTAGGATTATGTGGGTAGGAAGGATACTTTAAAAAAAATTACTTAAAAAGAAGGATACATATATGAATATTGTATGAGAATGATAAGTTATGTTTTAAATATACTAATAATTTTAGTTTATCCAATATAAGTTATAATAAAATAAGTTATATGTAGTTTATCTAATATAAATAAACTATATTTATATAGCAAAATAGATATAAATATGAAGAGATTAAATTCTATAAGAGCGTGGTGTAAAACCCATGTTTTACCCCTCTAATCCGAACATGTCACATCATCTTATCACATATTTAAGAACAAATATAATCACACTCAATCAATTTTAATACCCATATATAAATCCAACCAAATTGGGAATTTATTGAGATGTTATTAGATGTGGTAGGACGTATTGAATTTTAAGTAAAATACTGATATGACAATCACTTATTGGATGGTATAAAACATGGGTTTTACACCCCATCTTTATAGAATTTAATCTCAAATATGAAATGTGATATTTTCTTTACGAGCTTCTCTTATTTGGGATTAAATTAGATGCTGAAATAAAACAAATTATTTTTATTGAAAAGACAATATATTATAATATGCCATGAAGAACAAGAAATTTAAATTATTATTCTTTTATCATACGAAATATTAGACTATTGTTTTACAATTTTAGTGAATTGACTTGACTGATTTTTTATATTATTTTTCTCATTATTTATTTGTTGAAAGATGCCAAAAAAGTGACTTGATATTTTGTTTATAAATGTAAGTATTTTTTTTTGGGAAATAACAAATAATTCTTAGAAGATTCTTAAGAATAAACCCTATATAGGAATCTAATCTTTCTTGGAATCTTATATTCTTATTAGATTCTTAATTCTTATTCAAACTAAAGTACCAAACATAAAAGGGTTTTATTAACGGGTACCTTTAGAACATTTGTTAATGGACAATTTAAAAAAAGTTTTGATACCACTTTCAAGGAAAATATATAAAGTTATAAAAAAAATTAGTTACTTTTTAATTTTCCCATAAAAAACTTATAAATTTTTTTTCTAAACCAATATCCATAGAACATTTATTAACTTTTCCCAACACAAAAATTATTAAATTTCTAGGCATCACACGTTTCCAAAAATTTGATATCAAGGAGTAACGTGGATTCTTCAAACCAAACGCTACCTTGTGCAATAGAAAAATATATAAAAATATTGATATTTGGATATTTATTTCCAATGTGTGTATTTTAAATTAGTGAATGAGAGATTTGAGGTTCGACTATTGTTTATACCAAAAAATTAATTGATATTTTAGTCTGATAATAAAGATCAACTGATAATTTAGTATGATAATAAAGAGCAATTATAAAAAATAGTCACTAAGATTGAAGAAAAAAGAAGAAGAAAAAAAAAGGGTTGTTGGTTGGGTCAAAACCACCACAACTTTATACTTTGAAGGACAACCCCAAGGTTACCAAACTCGACACCAGGGCGTGTAGCTGACAACTCTGTTCTTGTTATAACATAAAACTTCAGTTCCGAGGGTAAATTAGTCTTTTAAATATCAGCCATCACAGTTCGTTCACTCCAAGGTCTTTTTACTTGTTAGTTCCTTTGTGCGTTCAATTCAAAGTCCAGACTCCTCCAGAAGACATCAATATTTCACACGGAAACTAAAAAAGCTTCAAAATTCCCAAAACACCCTTCTCATCACTCAAAATTTACCTGTAACCTTAACAGCCAGTTTCTGTAATTATAACCAAAAAAAAAAAAAAAAAACAGGACTAGTCTCAAGCAATTCAATCCCAGGAAAGGAATACCTATTTATTGCTTAGCCATGGAGGTTTTTCTGACTCTGTTGTCTTTTGTTTTGTTATCCAAACAAACCTCCCCAAAGTCCAAGCTACGAAGCCTCCAAGAAATTTTAACCAAGGAGGTTTGAAATACCAAACACAAACAATTTAATTAAAATTCAACAAAGATTTTGTAGAAACCTCACCAAGATTATATAGCAAGAGAAAGAAATATAAGAAAGAAAATCTTTTTTGTGCATTTGAGCTTTCAGATTGGTCTGTCTTCGGCTATATCCAAAAGGGTTTTCTTGGATTCCTCCAATTCTCAATCTGTAAGTTTTTTTTAACCGCCTTAATGTCGTTATTTTGCTCTGAAGACTTGCTTTCTCATTCTTTTCTTTTTTTTTTCCTTGAAGTTTTTCATTTTCTTTGAATGTTGGTTTTTATGCATTTGGTTGATGATAGTGCATAGAAATCAATCAAGGATTTGATTTTTTGTTTAGTTTTTTTTTTTATAGTTTCTGTGCAAGTATATTTCGTGGGGTTGAAATGGCTTTTGGGTCAGTTCAAGTTTTTATTTTCTTTCCCCTTAATTTCTCAGTGACCAAATGGGCATTGATATCAACTTAGTGATGTATTTTTATTTGTTAAAAGTGATCAATTTGATAGTACTTATTTTATCTTGCATGTTGTGCAGTGCCATTGAAGTGGGAGAATCATAATCAAGAAGAAGAAAAAAAAAAAGAATCCAAGAAATTCTGAAATATATTGCATTCTTGGTTGGAGAGGAAATAATTTATGTTCAATTTGTTGGAGTTTTTTCTTTTATTGAAAGGAAAGGAAGATTTAATTTTGTAATCTAATTGGGGTTTCTTATAATCTTGAGGGTTTGAAAGTTGGTTGACCAGATGAATGTGGTGGGTAGAGTTGGAAGCCTAATTTCCCAAGGTGTTTACTCTGTCGCCACCCCTTTTCATCCCTTTGGTGGGGCTGTTGATGTGATTGTTGTTCAGCAGCAGGATGGGACATTCAGAAGCACGCCTTGGTACGTCCGGTTTGGTAAGTTTCAGGGAGTTCTGAAAGGTGCTGAGAAGATTGTCCGTATCAGTGTCAATGGCGTCGAAGCCAATTTCCACATGTATCTTGATAATTCAGGGGAGGCATATTTTGTAAAGGAGGTTGATGCTGGTAAAGGAGTTGAGACAAATGGGGTTGTAAAGGACTCTGATACTTTGGAAGTTACAGGAGGGGATAGTAGTGTAGGTGATATTAGAAAAGATAGCAGTAATGATAACATTAGTAACATTCATAGATTTGAACATTGTGTCTCTGATCCAGGGGTGGTCCGATTGCAAGATGAATCTGTTTCTATGCTTGTGAACGGAATTGAGAGGTCAGAATCTGATGCTGAGCGAAGGTTTTATGACTTCCAGGATGAGCATTCCTCTTTGGATGGAACAGTTGAGTTTCCAGAGTATGGACCAAATCAATTTGAGGGTTTAGATAGTGATAATTTTGTGGAACCCCAGAATTTGGATTCAGAAGTGATCTTGGTGAGTGTGGATGGTCATGTACTAACAGCCCCCATCTCAGCATCAGAACAGGATACAGAGAATGTGCAATTAAGCACCACGCCCCAGTTTCATCTGGGCCCAGGTGAAGGGACAAAATTTTGTGATGAGGAGTATAGTTCAGGTGAAAATGCTTGGGCTACTGATTATATTAGTGAGCAGATTACATCTACAGCTAATGTTGCATCTGGTGATGTTTGCAGCATTAGTATTGATGACAATGCTTCTGGGCACCAACTGGAAGTTTGTGAAGGAGACGAGGAGCATGTCTGTCAATCTCAAGAAGCTCTGAACACTGCAGATCAGGGAGCAGAGGTTCACATCCAGAGTGATTCAGAAGTGGTGTCTACCAGTATCAAGAGGAAGGATATTTTTATGAGCTGTTTGGAGCTACCAGAATTGACCAAACAAGTTGGAAATGCCAATTTAAAAGGTGTTGTTTCCTCGTTGGATGCTCAAATTTCACAAGAGATATCTCAACAGAGTTCTCCCATTGTTGGTGAAGATGAAGATGGGGCTGTTGTTGAATCTAGAAAGGATGATGGTCTATCTGCCTCCTGTAGTTCCAGTTCTCCTGGTAAGGAGACATCTCCATTTGTGCAAGTTGGAGTCGAACCAATTGATGAAAATTCATACAGTGCAGAACACGAGTGTTCCGATAGCAAATCCGTTCATTTTGTTAGTAATGGTTCAGAATCTGAGGACGAAAAGCTTACCACATCAGCAGCAGTTGAAGAGATAGATAATAGTCCAAAAAGTCCTGCACCTGGAGATGAAGGCAGTAAAAGTGAGCTATTGGGATGTCAAACAGCATCTTCCAGTGAAGGAATACACACTCACTCTAACATAAGTAAGGACCACTAAGTGGCATGTATTATAATAATGGGCTCTCCTGTTGTTGATCTTATAGAGTGTTTATCTTATTATATCCGTCTTATCGTTTGCAGGGTTTGAGATCTCACTCTGTAGGAAGGAACTTCGCCCAGGTATGGGCTTAGGTGCTGCTGCTGAATCCTTTGATGCACATCGCATATCTGCAGAGGAGTTTAAAAACTCTGCACCATCAATCATTAAAAATGAGAATCTAATCATCAGAGTTAGAGATAGGTACTTGCCATGGGAAACAGCTGCTCCCCTGGTTCTTGGAATGGCTGCATTTGGTTTAGATTTACCTTTTGAGCCCAAAGATGCGATTCCTGTGGAACAAGATGGCACACCACAGCCCAGGGATGATGATTCTGGACATGCTCCTTCATCAGGAAGCAGATGGAGGCTCTGGCCTAATCCATTTAGAAGAGTTAAAACAATTGAGCATGCTAGTAGCAATTCATCGACTGATGAGATCTTTGTTGATACTGTATCTAGTATTTCACATCTTGGATCAACTATGACATCAAGTGATGGCAATGATTCCCCCTGCAATCCATATATAAGGACCAATGTTCCCACTAATGAGCAGATAGCATCTTTGAATCTGAAAGACGGTCAAAACAAGTTAACTTTCAGTTTCTCTACCAGGGTTCTTGGAAATCAACAGGTTTGTCAATCATCTAGTACTAAAATCTTCCAATATGCAAGTGATATCCAATAGAATTGGATTTTTTGCATATTTTAACAGCTAAGCCACATTTAATTTTACCAGGTTGATGCTCATATTTACTTGTGGAAGTGGAATGCGAGAATCGTAATTTCAGATGTTGATGGAACAATTACCAAGTAAGGCTATTTAATCTTATGCTTGTTACTGGAGCTTGCTAAAAATTAGTGCTGCCATATTATGATGTTCTTTGTCCTGTCTACTTTTTCTTTTTCTTTTGTGTTGGACATAATTTTATAAGATGACCTAACCAAATGCCCGACCATAGCTACTGTATGCACGATTCTTTTAAACTTTTTAGTATGTATACATATCATTAGCGGGAGCTTCTCCTGAATGGTCTTCCAATTTTATGGTTTTATTGATGTTATTCTCATTATTTTTGTTTTTGGAATGTTAACTAAATTTAAAAAAAGAAAAGAAAAAGAAAACGTTGAGATTTGACAGAATGGTTTATTTGTCATGTACATGTTGTTCCATGTGCTGACACAGGCAATCAACAATTCAATACAAAATCTTTTTTTTATTTTTTATTTTTAACTTTTTATTTTTATCCATAATGGCATATTTTGTGATGCAATTAAGTGCACTTATGGACACCTTCCACAACCAAAATCACTTTTAAGCAGGACATGTTATGGTTCTTGCTGATAGGATAATAAGCGTCTATTATCAGATTTGTGTTCCTGTTCCATAATTATCTTTTCACACGGGAGGTGATTTTATTTGTCTTGATGGTTGCGTAAACTTTTTCATGGAAATGGTCCTTTTCATATTCTTTATCGCCAGGGCGCTTAGCCCTCATTGTGATTGAAGTTGGAACATTACACACATCTAGTGATAGGGGAGATAAACATTAGAAGTATGGTATTAAGTAAATGATAGTGGAAGTGTGGAACTAATGACTTATCAGCTAAAAATGAAAAAAAAAAACTTTCTTTTTCTAATGGAAAGAAGAAACTCTTCATCCATAATGAGCTCTAGTTTTAATGCAACTATGAGCATTGTTGTTGCCAAAATTGATAAACTTATGTCTTCCAATTAACTATTTTGTATGACATGTGCATTACCTTGATCTTTTTATTTATTTTTTCTTCCTTTCCAGGTCTGATGTTTTAGGTCAGTTCATGCCTTTAGTTGGAAGGGATTGGACGCAATCTGGAGTTGCTAGACTTTTCTCTGCAATTAAGGTATGCCCTTTTTGAAACTTAACCTTCTCAAATCTTCATTTGATTTGTGTTTATTCCTCAGTCCTTAAGATTGTGTTTGAATGTGAGGATTTATAATCAAGAGATTTGAAAAACAATTGCTAGTATAAGTTGCTTGATAATAATTTGACAAGACAAGGTGATTTGAGCTTTGAAGAACCTAATCGTTTCAAATCCGCATATTATTAAAGCTCAAATCCATCCATAAATTTCATCAATATAGTCATTTATATTAAAAATTTAAATCCAAATCCTTCTTTTTAAATAACTCAATCTAAGTGAACCATTAATATTACTGAAGTTTGAGGAGCCAATTTGATAAAAAGAAATTGTTGACTTTGGAAAACAAGGGGAGATTTTATGATCTGAGATATGAGTCCAAATGTACTTTGCAGGATAAGAGCTATTTGATTTAGCCTTGGGCAAGGGTTTAACCATGGTGCCATTTAGTGGTTAGCGAAGGTTAAAGTAGTCAGTGTCACTTTTTGTTCAGTTACAACCCCAATCTAACCAGTGAACTATTATTCAACTTAGAGTATCATTTTGCATCTGTTCTGTGGTTTGAGCTCTGATTTTGCCCCTATATCAGGGGAGCGCTTGTTTTTATGGTATTATGCTTCTTCTATAGTTTTCTTTTTATTATTTACCGTTTGTTAATTTTTAATTATTTTTATATGTATGCTGAATCTCTTGCTTTTCTCTTGATGGAATATCAATGAGAATTTGATGGCCATCCAGCACCAAGTCATATGATGTGAAGGCAAAAGGCTAGCATTTAACCATTATTCTAACACTTCTCATGTGTGAGCCTAGTCTCCCCATCTTTTCAAGTTGAGCCTAACTTATGAAATTTTTTTACTTTTTAAATGTTAGGTGGTAGAGTGGGGACAATATTCGAACTTAGAATCACTTGTTCTCTTTCCATTATAAACTACCACTTGTACTAAAAGCCTTAGGAAAGGGTAAATGTAATCATTTAACCAATATTCTAACAAATTTATTCTTTCCCCCATTCTATTTTATTTAAAGTCATATTCTTTGTAATTTCCTTAATTTACAATTTACATGTTATTTTTTTACTATTTCCACTAATGTTATTTTTGGTCTTTCTTTATTTGAATCAATATAATCATATTGTTAAATTAGCGATTCTCCCAAAAGCTTAAGCAGTTAAAATGGGAGATAGAGTGGAAACAAGGATTGAACTTTGGATCAAGATCTCCTACTCTAATACTATGTTAATTACTAATTCTCCCAAAAGTTTAAGCTGTTTGGAAATGGTGAATTTATCATTTAACAATAACTTTAACACATTTTTTCTTTTTTAATTTTTTGTGGGGCATGAGTCATTTGTTCTGTGTATTATTTATACTTTTGGTTGACCATCTTTCTCTCTAATCAATTTAAAGATCAGATTAATTTTGTTCTCTTCTCAATTTGGAAAAGGGATTGGATGCGGGGGGGTTGGGGGGGGGGGGGGGGGAGTAGGGAAAAAGAGGAGAGAGAAAATAGTAGAGAAAATTTTAATTCATAGACAACAATAAAAAGGCCATCCAAATCCTAGTTTTGTTAGACCATTGCAAAATTAATGCGAAACATGGCATTACCGTCTTAGCTCCTGCTTCATGGAAGTATGTAAAGTAATAAATAACTTTTGGAAGTATTTGCTTTCTTTGGAGTTTGGGGCATTACCATCTTAGCTCCTGTTTCATAGAAGTATATAAAGTAATAAATCACTTTTGGAAATATTTGCTTTCTTTGGAGTTTGGTTTGAGTGATAAATGTTATCCAGTGGTGTGGTTGTTGATTTAATGCCTTCAACTATTCCCCCCCTTCCCCCTGATAATGGTATGGCCTTCTTTCATATGTTGATATCTAATATTAGATCCTGTTTTTTTTTATTTTTTATTTATTTTTTAACAGGAGAATGGTTATCAGCTACTGTTTCTGAGTGCACGGGCAATTGTTCAGGCATATCTAACTAGAAGTTTTTTACTCAATCTGAAGCAGGTACCAAAATAAAATGGTTTTTGGTTGACTGGCTGGTTCCCTAACTGGTTGAAAATGGAACCAATCTGTGAGATTTATACCTTAATGAAAGCTTTAGCATTGAAAAATAAGAGTTGCTAGTATCGTGGTAGCAGCTTTAGTGTTGCCTTCTAGTTTCTTTGAAAGTTTGGGTCCTGATCTAGCACCTAAAGAATTGATTCCTGTATTGTAAGTGTTGTGTTTTTGGCTCCCTGGATCATATCATGGGCCATAATGATGCAGCTATGGTGCTGATAGAATTATAATAGCTGAAGTGACAACTCTTTTGTACATGCAGGATGGAAAAACTTTACCGAATGGACCTATTGTTATTTCACCTGATGGATTATTTCCCTCATTGTACCGAGAAGGTGAGATTTTTTTTCTTCCCATCCTTGAGAAATTATTTAATGTCAGTAACTCAAATGGTGTCTCCTTCATCCTTCCTTTGTAAGAACAAGGTGGAGGGTGAGGTCATGGATTCAAGACCCACTAGGTTTGCATGTAACATACCAATAAAAAAAAAGAAAGTAATTTGCATGAACTGCTTTAACTTGCATCAAGTTCATAGTACAGTTGCCTATAGTGCCAACACTGTAAGGGTAGACTCACTGATTGCTCTCTAGCAAATATGATTTCTGTCAGAATGATCAGTGGTTCTTGTGATTTTTCTACTGCAAACAATATGCATAAAAAATTGTTCCCTCATCCAGCTGGGGGGGAAAAAGCGCATAGTAATATAACAATTATAATGCTCAAATATGCAAATCTAAATATTTGGATTTCTCCATAGAGTAAATAAATTTGAGTTCTAGAAAACTAGCTTCTAATGAATTTAACAAAACATCAAATACAGTAACTGAAATAGTTTTACCATAGCCTTTAGTTCGCCTTTGATGTCTGATGAGGCTAGTTGCATGCTCTAATGAGTGGGGGTATGCAAGCTTATAAATACTGCCTAGGTTTGCTGTCTGCATGCAAAGTCTTGTTCAAATGGCACTTCTTCATCCCATAAGAAGGGTGAGGTTGTGAGTTAAATTATTGGGTGTATGTGTGTGTGTGTGTTACTTACCTATATGTGTATATATATATATATAGAGAGAGAGAGAGAGAGAGAGAGAGAGAGAGAGGTTTTCCTGTTGCTTACTTGGCATGCCTTATTGAACAGTTTGCTTTTTTGTCCATTTTTTTATGGCAGTAATAAGAAGAGCACCTCATGAATTCAAGATTGCATGTCTAGAGGTAAATAACAAAACTCAAACCTCATTACTGGATGCTTATTTAGAAACGTTACTAAGCATATATGGTATAATATCATATTTGCAGGATATTAGAAAACTCTTCCCTTCTGATTACAATCCATTTTACGCGGGATTTGGAAATAGAGACACAGATGAACTCAGTTACAGGAAAATGGGGATTCCTAAAGGAAAAATATTTATTATCAACCCTAAGGTATTTATCCCCAACTTATGTTTTTCACTATTCAGTTTTAGTAATATTTTGGTTCACTAGACAGTTTGTATAAACTGGCAGGGCGAGGTGGCCACTAGTCATCGCATTGATGTGAAGTCATACACGTCTCTACACACTCTTGTCAACGACATGTTCCCTCCAACTTCGTTGGTTGAGCAGGTAAACCTTAGATTAAAACGGTGGAAGGGTGTGGGTGCAAAAAAAAGAAAAAAAAAAAAACTGAAGAGACATGTCATTCCTTTTTTTTTCATGAATATCTTCACGACAACTTTGATTATAAATAACTGCGCAGGAAGATTATAACGCATGGAATTTTTGGAAGGTGCCATTGCCAGACGTTCCTTTGTAGGACCAATACATCAATGGCTAGGGTAACCAACAAAATATGGGTGCACTGAACGTTCTTCTTGTTTGGCTGTTTGCCCTGGCTTTATGCTGGCATTAATGCTTCTGGGTTCATTGGTGGCTTATCTGCACAAGCAGTCGGGTTTTACTGGAAGTTTTGAGCATTTGATGGGTCATTAGATCTCTTACTGACTAAAATTTCTAGTGATATTTAGCCCTCCCCCTTGTATCCATAATTTCAGCTTTGTTTCTTTGGAATTATATGATGTATTGACACTCATAATTCATTAAATGAACATGTATCCAAAGATTCATAGCAAACTCTGTGTGCTTCTCGCCTATCCAATATCTTTCATGATGAGCAGGTGGTTTTGTAGAAGCTTTCATGCTTGCATCTAGTGATTTCATGGGAGCCATTGATGCATCATGACGGTCCTAGCACAGTAATGATTTATTTACTAGGTATGTGAGAAATATTGTGGACTTTTGTAAAAGTAAAGCGATGGTTCATGTCACATGAAATTTTTTTTTTTCCTTAATGAAAAATATCTTCTTCTATTCCATCATGACACTATGTACAAGCTATTGCTATGAAAAATATTAAAATTCCTGTAATGTCAAGAACAAATTAGCTCAAAGATTAAAAAAACAGAAAAAGAGAAAAGAAGTGTGTATGTATCACTTTCAAACCGAAAATAAAGAAATCATGCTCTCCTAATCAATGAGAGAAAACATACATGGATGTCTTAGGATATTTAAATTTATTGGATATAAAACTTATAGTCAGGTGAATCTATAAGGATTCTGAAAAGAGAGTTTTAACTTAATGGGGTTTGATACATGAATATGTGAATAATAAACTTATAAAAAAAAAAATAATAATGTGAATAATAAGTTAGCTAAAATAGAAAAAATTAAGAGTTTTAACTTGAGTTTTACTAAAACTTTATTGAACTTGATGAAATGCTCTAAAGTCCATATTTCTCCAAAGTTCATTGTTTACTAATAATACCCTTATGTATGTCTTGGCTATTTTTTTTTTTTTTTGAGAGAGTATGCCTTGACTATTTGATAACAGTGTTGTGGAAAACCAAACAATGCAAACCCCATTGTAAGTTTTTCCCCTTACTAACATAAATATTTTATCGCCAAAATTTGCATGAAGTTCCTGTTTTATTCTTAAACTTAAAAAAAAAAAAATTGTCCAAAAACTATTGAAAATATTATTCTTTATTTTTTAAGAAATTTTTCAATAATAAATAGAAAAAAGTATGGATAAAAAATACTATATTTTTTAAACAACTCACATAACTAGCAAGTAATTTATGTACTTTAAAGTAAGTACATGTATATAATGTTTATAGTTGTCACTTGTTAACCCAAGTGGGTTGATTGGGCACTTAGTATTAAAGTGTTTGTCTCAAATTTGATTGGGTGTACTCTCCAATTTGAGTCCAGTCCCTACATTTTGAAAAAACTTCTTGGACCAGTAATTTAGCCTTTAGGGCTCACCTGTCGTGAACAGTTGTTATGAATGGGCTTATAAAAATTTGTTGTTGTTGGGAGAAAAGAGTTAGAAAATGGGCTTGTAATTGCTTCTGATTTCTCAAAAGATATAGTTATTTTTCGAAATCGAGCCCAAAATTTCAAAATAACAATTTAAAAAAGAGGCTGATCCGTAAAACCGAGTTTTGAAAAATTGAAATCAGAACCGAAACCAAAGGCAAGGGACTCGAACTAAATAATAAAAACCAGAGAAAGAAAGAGAGAGAAAAAACAACAAACGTGTTTTCACTTCAAAGCGACGCGGATGCTCCTTTGACTTCTTCTTCTTCTTCTCTCTCTCTCTCTCCATTTCTCTCTACCTTTCTCATAGCCACCACCACTGGTTTGTTTGTAACAAAAACCAGTCGTTATAACTGAATTTTTGGATTAGCTTCCATATTCCTCTGTTTCATCCATTATACAAAAGTTTTATTATTATTATTGTTTTTTTAGATTTAGAGATTGATTCAATCTCATTTTTTCGTTCACATTTTGACCTAAGAAAAAACATATATATATATATAGAGAGAGAGAGAGAGAGTTAATTGGTGATCATGTCGTGGATAAGAACAGCGGTGACGAAAGCGGTGGAAGCTGGTGGCGGAAACAACCTGACTCGCACCGTCCGCAACTACGCTGACTCCGTCGTCTACCACGCCGGTAATGCCGTCTCCGAGGGAGCCAAGATCATCCAGGACCGCATTGTAATTTTCCTTATCTTTTTATTATTATTATTATCATTATCCATATTGCTTTTTTTATTTTCAGAATTAATTTTTGACTTGCATTCCTTTCTTATTTAATGTATCAGTATAACCTGCATTTCCATTGATAAATTTAATGATGGAGAAAGTTACTGCATGAAAATCTAACATGTTATTTACGCAAATAAATAATATTCATGTCAAATTTTGTGTAAATTGAATATTATTAACTATATGATCTATAAGATGATATTTTATGCATGGTTTTAAACTAAAAAAAATTTGTAATTTAAACAATTTATTGATGATATAGCTATTAATTTTTAATTTTCTATAAATTTTGCAAGTATGGAAGATATAAGAATAAGATATAATCCAGCGGTAGATTTGTCAAAATTTATATATTGAGTAAAATTGTAGCGTTAGATTACAACCAATTTTATAGCTAAACTTTGACATTTATTAATTATCCAAAAAGGTTAAACCATTAGGAAATAGTGAATCTAATCCTTTAATAGCACTCTTGTTTTGAGTTGTGGTGGACCAAATATAGTATTTTATTTCTTTTTATTTTGAGCTATGATGGGCTGACAAGAATTTTTAATCATTTTATCTAACACTCTGCCTCTATTAAGTGGGGCCCACAGATTTTTTTTTTTTCCCTTTCAAATGGGAGGTAAGGCAGGATAATGTTTTAACTTAAAATCTCTTGTTCTGATACTATGATAAATTATGATTGTCTGAAAAGTTTAAGCTATTATGAAATTGTGAATTTACTAATTTAATCTAAGCTTAAGCTAAAACTCTTCCATTTCAGCTTGTATTTTAGTCTAGCGTTTTGGTGGAAATTGAGTAATGATGAGCAATGCTGGTTTTGGAGGGTTGGGTTCATATGTGATTGTTTCTTTAATTTCTTTTTTAATCAGTGCTTTTTTAATATTCTCTTGGAGTTTGGAGATTTAGTTTGAAGTTGTTGATCAGGGTCCTCGGAACTTGAAAAGCTTTAAGCACACCTTGAAACAATTGGAAGAAGTGTCTGTGTCCTGTAGAGGGGTAGAAAGGATTCAGTTACTGAGAAGGTGGTTGGTTGCACTCAAAGAAATTGAAAGATTATCATTGAGTTCTAACGAGCACAATGAAAAGAATCACGAAGAGCGGCTTACTTTTGATGATTCCAAGGACTCTCCTAGAAAACCTAATATGGTGAGGAGCAAACCTGATTTTGTTTTTTATAAGTTTTATCTCTTTTAAGTGTGTTTTATTATATGTGACAATATTGTGTTGGTTTTTAGAATTTGCATTTTTTTTTTGTTTGATTTGATTTTTAATAATTTGTGTGCAATGGTGAACAGATTTATTATGTGGACTCTGACATGGTTGGTGAACCAAGGAGCTTTCGTGATGTCTTTCTTCAGAGTGAAGCTCTTGAAGGCATAACGTTGTCTATGGTATGTTGAAAACATATCCATCTTCCTGTAGGTATTTTGTAAGCTTTCAATGTTTTAGTGATTTAGTCTTTAAAGCTTTAAATTGGCTACCAGTAGACAAGTATTGATAAGATTGGATCATGCATTTCTTTAATAGTACCTATCTATCTCTCTTGGGTCAAGGAGGAAGGGTAAGTTTTGAGGCTGTAGTTTGGATTAGAAGCTTAAATTAGATTGAAATAAATCGCTGCTGGTTGAAGGAGGGGTTTATTTTTGATGATCTTGCTTGGATTGGGATTTAGTCTATGGTTGTCATCCTGGAACCAATGATTAGAAGGGCCTACTATGTATCAAATCTGTTATCCACTACAGGGATGGGCTATGCCCTTGCGTATTATGGAATGTGCAAGGTACTCAATTTAGTTTGCTAAACACATTTATAGTGTATGATACTATGATTGTATCCTATACGTTCAAGGTCATCTTGAATTTGGATGTTCTTTGCTGTATCGAATGGACCTTGTATTAATGATATAGCAACGGTTGTGATTTGCTAGGAAGTATTGTAAATACTTCAGGAACTTTTCATTTTTATTTTTTGTTTAGGAATATAAAATCTTACTACCTGACATTTTTTATTTTTCATATTTTATCTTTTAGAAAGTTCTGATATTGCAGCCGATAAGTTCTAGCTCAAATGACACATCTTTCCCTTGAAATACCTGGGTAGAGGGTAGGTTGTGCGTTCAAGACCCACCGAGTGCATGTGTTATTAAAAAAAAAGAGATAAATGATTGGCATTGCGATACTTATAACCTTCATTCCTTAGTGCCATTCTTAATGCTATTTCTGATCTTTGTATTTGCTGATCCATGGAGTTTAACCGCAGGTTAACTCTTTTTTATGAATCAGATTCTTGAAGCACCAAATGAGGAAGAAGTTCCACTACTTCTGGAGATATATGGGTGATTTGTCTCTATTTCAATTTTCTTTTAATCCCTAATAACAGCTTCTTCGGCCTATTCTATTTGCTTGGAATCATATATTTGGTATATTGAAAAAAGAAGATGATCAGTGCATATTTCTGCCTAATATTATTTGATTTCCATTAAACTTCCTTATGGTATGTTTCATACAGGCTCTGTCTTACCGGAGGAAAGGAAGTTCATAATGCTATAATCAGCAGTGTATGTGATTTGGCAAAAGCATTCTCAGGATACCAAGATGAAGTACTGGTAATGACATGATATGCATGCTTATTGCATTAATGTGCATGTGTTTAATATAACCATTATGCCCTTGAGTATCATGAGGAATGGACACATGAACTTGTTATCACAATTTGATTAGAGGCTTTTTGTTGCTGAGAATTTTAAATCTTGAAAACTATAGATTCTTGGGTGTTTAAACTCACAAGAATTAGAATTTCCAAAAGTTGGCATTTCTGTTGTTTGGATATACTTAGAATTTGATTTTAACCAATTTTAGACAAACATTTTTAAAAACATTACAATTATACAAACTATATATATAAATTTTATCTGTTTAAAATTGTCTTATACAAACTCATTTAGGAAGTAAATAATTAATAATTTGAACATTATGGATAAATTTTAAATGACAAAAATACTCTTGAACATTGATAAACATCTTATTTGGACGAAAAATAATTATTTTATTTTCTAAAATTAACTCTATGTAGTAAGTTAAAAAAAAAACAGTCAAAAGTTGATTTTAGTGTAATGTAGGCAATTCTCAGAAATACAAGATATACGAGAATTGGCATTTCTTACTGATAAGATAGGAGTCATAATTCCTGTGCTTCATGGGAATTGAGGCGTTCATGGGAATTACAATTTGTAACTATTTTATTAAATAAACAACCAAATTTCATGAGTTAACAAGAATTAAAAATTCCCATCATGAATTCTTACATAAAGAACACACCATTATAGAAGTTCTTTGCTAGGAGTTTCGTAAAAGCTTTATAAATTTATCATCATTGCTGACAGACACACACTGCTTTTTATTGGCTGACATTCAATTTTTCTCTCTTTATGTAAAAAGATTATTTTACTTTGGATCCTAATCTGGCCATTGATCTATTTGATTTATTAGTACTAGTCATTTACTTATTTGACAGTAATACTCAAATATTGCCGCACTTTCCTAGTAAGCAATATGGCGCACTTCACATAAAAGCGTTGCTGTTGTTTACATTTTACAATGATGTTACAGCTGGATTTGTTAGAGTTTATGTGATCCAGCTGCTCTCTCCTTTTATCTCTTCCTTTGATTTCCTCTTTTCAGGTAAAGCGAGAAGAATTGCTCCAATATGCTCAAGATGCAGTTTCAGGATTGAAAATAAATGCTGATCTTGAAAGGTGGTCAAGGATTTTTATTTTTTATAGTTGAAATTTGAGGTTTACAGTTAGTCTGCTAGTTGTTTTTATATGCAATTGTAGATATTATGGATCAAAATAACTGCTGCATGCTTCAGTTCTGATGATCAGCAGTTGTCACTGGCCTTTGTTGTCTCATGTGTGGTTAAATAACATATGTTTTATAGCTACATGTTTAAACCTTGATGAGAGGGAACTTTGATTTTATATGCAATAGTAAATTTTTTATCAAAGTGACTGTTGCTTGATTGACCTTTTATGGGTTAGTACTTGGCTCTGTTACAATTAGTCATAGATATTGTGTACTAAATCTACTGTGTATGTTGTGTGTGGAGGGTTTGTTTTCTTTTGTTTGCCTCCAGAATACCTTTCAGCACTCTTACCTGGTAAAGCAAGGTATTGAGGAAACCTTGTAAATTAGTTGATTTCTTGGTCAATGGATATTCCATATCCTATAAGTTTGCGGTATATGATTAGACTATCAAGTCATCATCTGCATGCTTTACCTATTGGATTCGAATCTGGCTTGATGGTTCCAAATCATAGTTGCTTCTGTGTTATTTATTATTGCACAATTGGTAAGGTTGAAATTTTAATTCTTTTTGTCCACTGTTTTTTGTGTCTTGTTTTCTGCTCTCAGAATAGATGCTGAAGTTAGCAGTCTAAAGGAAAAACTTGATATAATGAAGGAATCCCATCATTCTTTAATTGAAAGAAGTGCAAAATCACATGAAGAAATGACTTTTTCAACTGTAGAGGTGAGAGATCTTCTCACTCACACATGCACAAACACACACATGTCAAAACACCAATGATTGGATACTAATAACATTAAACAAATTTGGAGTGAACTTTCCATTGCTTGGCAATTCCTTTATATGTATATATTTAGAAGTTCATTGTTCAACAGCAGGTTAAAATTATTACTTTAATAATTGTTCTTATCTGCACATAGTTATTTTAATTTCAACGTTTTGACATTTGTACTCCCATTATAGTGTGACCTCAATTACCATAGTGTTCCTATATCATTTTTGAAATTTATAAATACATAAAGGTTAAAAAAAAAAAAAAAATCTCATACAAGACCTATGTATTCTCTTGGTGTCTTAAGTTAAAGGAACTTGTCAGAAAAAACGAGTTAAAGCCATAATTTGATTAAAAAGTTGTCTTTTAACATTTTGTTCTTTGAGTTCAGCATATCCATTCTTCTATATATATTTTTTGTCATATTTTTCAGGATGCATTTAGTATTTTCATAATCATGTGCTTCAACCAATTGAATCAGGGTTTCCTTTTTTCAATGAATTTCATTCTTATTCAAAACACACACCCACGCACACAGAGCATTCTGTTTTATTTTAACTGATATGGAGTAGTTGTGTGCTGAAGGCAAGTAGTTGAATGGTGGAAATGATATGTTGAGACATATTGCAGTGATATCCTAACTTTTATTTACCAGGGAAAGTAAAGCTATCAGAAGTTTTACTTAATGTTTAAAGGCACTCTTAAATCAACTTTGCATTCAATTTTTGACTTGGGGCAGCTTCTCAATAAGATTATTAAACTGAACTCGTTTGTTTCCTTGCAGACTATAAAGGAAGAAATTGCACAAGTTCAACTATGTTCCAAGTTGGAGGCACTCTTACTAAGGAAGAAATCATTGAGCAATGGGGATTCTCAAGAACTTCACGCTGAAAAGGTTTCATTTCCTTGTGATATTGGTCTTTATGATATTTCTCCCCTTCTTGAAGTGTAACCAAAATTCTAAACTGAGTCTTTTGATGCTAAGTTAGTTCTCATTTCTCTAACTTTGGACAAATGAGGTCTCAAATAATCAGATATTGGATATGGTCAAAACAGTTTTTGCTCTGCACCTAACCAAGAAGCACCCTAAATTTTGTGTAAGAGGAACAGATCTATGAAGAAAGATTCAAATATTTTAACTGTTATCAGCATTGTCTCTGGCAAATCCTCTTTATTTGTTATTTTTAAAATGACTAGTGTACTACAAACTCAATTATGCCTCTGGGTGACAGATGGCATGTGTTCAGGCCCCCATATATTTTGGCCAGGTAGTCCTCTCGTTGATAATCTCTTAATTGAAAATTCAGGGAGCTTGTGTACAATGATTGTTGATTGAGATGAGATGCAAAAATTGCCACAGCAGCACCCTAAATTTTGTGTAAGAGGAACAGATCTATGAAGAAAGATTCAAATATTTTAACTGTTGTCAGCATTGTCTCTGGCAAATCCTCTTTATTTGTTATTTTTAAAATGACTAGTGTACTACAAACTCAATTATGCCTCTGGGTGACAGATGGCATGTGTTCAGGCCCCCATATTTTTTGGCCAGGTAGTCCTCTCGTTGATAATCTCTTAATTGAAAATTCAGGGAACTTGTGTACAATGGTTGTTGATTGAGATGTGATGCAAAAATTGCTGTGGTGCTGCTGCAGCACCACCACAGCATGTTCTTGCTGTACTGCTGCATTGTCTGAGTTCAAAATATGGTTATGGAGTTTAAATTGCCTTGAGGCTGTCATGCCTATATCTTAAGCATATTGACATTTCTCCTTTTTATGTGCTTCCTTGAATTAGTTTCTCTTAAATTAAGACAGTTTTCTGACTCTCTGAGTATTTTTAATTTCACGGTCTATATTTATATTTAATTAATACTTATAAGGAATGTTGCTTCATGCATACCCAAATCTGATTGTTGAATCTAGCAATATACTTTAAGAAGTGTATTTTTAGGAAAATTATTTAACTGTTAATAAGCATTTATGAATTTAATTTTTTCTATACTACATAGACTTGCGTAAGGAGGCTTGGTGCATGCTTGTGCTATGTGTCAGGTTCATCTAACCTCTAATTATAGGATACAGAAAGATAGCTGCAGTATTTGCATGTTGGTTTTCATCTTTTGTACAAAAATGAAGTGTATATCCAGCAAAGCCTTCTGATGTCGGTGCTTTTACTAATCTGTTTAGTCTGTTCGACCAAAAAAAAAAAAAAAAAAAATCAAATCATAAAAAGTAACTTAATAGCAATACAATGAGTTAGGGCCATTTTCCTCTCTATGTTGGAGTTACTTGCTAGATATGTGTCCATTGGTAAGCAACTAGAAGGCACACTCCATACATGTATCCGATATAAATACTTCAATGCATTTTGACTAGCTCATGTGAAATTTTAATAACAATGGTATTGTGAAGGTGGTTCTGAAGTTACAACCAGAAAATGTATTTTTAAAATTTTCCAGTATTATGATTGATGGTCCTAAATTGGTTTATGTTGCAGGTAGATAAATTGAAAATATTATCAGAATCTCTTGCTAATTCTACCTCAAAAGCTGAAAAACGCATTTTGGACCACAGGTATCAAATTATAACTTAGAACAACTTCCTTTTGTGTTTGTGTTCTTGTGTGCAATTTTCTTGGCTTTAGTTTGTATCTTTGCCTGAGCAAGGCTGCATATGCTTCAATGTACATGCATGCATGGATGCATTTGCTTGCATGTTGACATTGTATAGTTCTAGCTTTGTAGGACAAGGGATGCCCACTTTTTCTGTAAAGATAAGATAATAAGTGGAGATTCTCATTAATGAGGGTTTTTAAAAGGAAAATACCAACACTACTTACCAAAAAAAAAAAGGAAAATGCCAACACTACTACCAATTTCACTACAAAAATCTTACAAATTGACGTGACAATGAATGTGATTGGTGCCACATCAACATGATAAATAAATTTCTTAATTACTTTTTGTGTGTTGTGTATAAAAGTTAACACATCAGTTTGTAAAGGTTATGTAGGTAAAATTTGCAGTATCCCTAGCAATAGAATCGCTCTTTTTTCAATTATCACCGCTTTAAGATATCAAGTGGCCCATGGGTATACCATTTTCTTTGTGTCCCTTCCATACCAATTAGACTGAGCAAGTCATTGTATAAAGTATCTTCTATGTACGAATTAGAATGATCAAGTCATTGCATTAAGTAACAAATGATATTTAGGATTTTATTTTCTCCCTATGCCCTTCATTCTTGCACTATTAAAATAACAATTTCATCTGTTCATATTTTTAGTCTTTTTTTAATCTAAAAAATATTAAAAATTAAGAATATTATGGATTTGATGGTAAATAACATTTGATTAATATGAAATTTGGCATGTGTGTTAAAGCATGAAGTGAACATCTATTCAATAGTGAAATTTTAAATAGGACAAAATTTAACTACAAAATTGGTTGTAGCCTAAGGCTACAACTTCCTTTAAAAAAATTAACATCATTACATACTTTGAAAATCTATCCGTTAGATTGTATGTTCTTTACGTTCTTTAATACACATGTCAAATTTTGTACCAATCGGATATTATTTACTATATGATCTATGAGTTTATATTTTATGCATAATTTTAAATTACAAAAGCTAGCAATTTAAACAATATATTGATGACATAGTTATTAATTTTTAATTTTCTAGAAATTTTGTAAGTATGGAGGATATAAGAAGAAAATGTAATCCAATGGTTGATTTATTAAAATTCATCTCTAATAAAAAGATATTAAGGTTGTTACCTTAAGTTACAACCAATTTTATAACTAAACTTTGTCCTTTTAATTATTCATCCATTTAAAAGTTATTAAGTAGTGTAATATTAATAAAAAGTTACAATGGGTATGAATATATGTATGCATGTTTATAAAGACAATGTTCTATTAAAAAAAAAAGACTAATCATTCAAAAAGCAATGTCGAGTGGTTGAAAAGAGGGATAGAACCACAATTTGGGGGCCTAAAGCATGAACCAAAAATCATTCAAGACTGAGAAATATACTAAGATTTAAAACTAAGTTAATACATGAAAAAATAAAAATAGTGTCTATTCAATGTTAAAAAAATATAAACAAAAAAAAAGACAAAATTTGTTTCTTAATAATACATTTGAATTGAATATCTATCAAAATGGAACTCAACGTTCTTTTAACTCGGGAAAATCAATTATGATTGATTTTGTACTAAATTTCACTGCAATTACCTTACCATGATAATCTTCTATTCATGGAAACAATTTGTGATCATGCCCCACTGAACTAATATCAATTTCACTGATTTTAGTCATTTGAAATTTTGTATGAGAATTTTCAGAATTTGGGATATCAACATTAGAGGTTAGCAATGCCGCATTACCAGTATTGGCTTATGAATTTTTTACATTTTTCCTTAAAAAAAAATTTAATATTATAGTTAGCTTTCCCATAACATCTACAAATCATATAAAATTATATTTAGTATCTCATTATAGTTAGTAGCCGCTATGGATGAGATTGGGAATTATTAACTATAGGGTTATTTATTTATTTTTTAGAGGGGGCCACAAATATGGATCAAATGACAATTTATTTGTTTGGGGTCCCTTTAGGCCTGTGTTAAACTCTTCTATAATTGTATTTATAATTTAAGAACTTAAATTTGGGGGGGTGGGGGGGGGGGGGGGAGAGAGAGAGAGAGAGAGACAGTTGGCCTCCTTGGTTATTAGTGGTTCAGTCCCTGGATGAAAAAAATCCTAGGAGTGTTTATTTATTTATTTATTTATTATTATTTTTTTCAGGAATTATTGAGAGAGAGAAATAAATAGTTTACATATATAATCGTAGGAATATGTACAATCAATTCCTCTAATCGATTGGGTTCTTTACATACAAATTCAAAGTGAAAGTCAATGGTTTCCAAAAGTGAACAGGGAAAAAAAGTATAGACATTATCTAAATGACAAAATCCCCAGTTCAAGTGAAGCATGCCTCTCTTTTAAGCATATTTATCATCAAGTTCAATTGTCATGCATTGCCAGTTTTTGAACATGATAACAGACAGTTGAGTGAAGAGAATTTAGGGAGAGTGACTTCCTAGTCTTAAAAAAAAAATGCTTCTTACCCTAATGGTTTAATTTAAGTGATTTTGTTCTCCATTACTCTTGGTAATAGAGTTGGCAATGTAATAATATAAGTAATGGTTTAAATTTATTAGAAATTTTGATAATAAGTTTTAGATTGAACTTATTATCCTTTTTATTGAGAAAATTTTGGAGCTTTTAATTGATGAAAATTTTGCAGTTTTATAAAACAAGAGGCAAAATAAATAGTGTTTTGCATTGATACATCTTCATAAGTAATTAGATAATTATTATGATAAGAGAAAACAAAATCCATTTGTATACTAATTAGAGAAGAAAAATTGAGATTGATGGTACTATCTATAATATATTAATATTAATATCAGTTTTGTAATTGAGGTTTGGGTTCTTTAAAAAAAAAAAAAAAAGATCTCTTAGTCTACTGCAGTTTGAGTTTTGAAAACATAGTTGCATTATGATTTTATTTCTAAGGAGAAATGAGAACTCAAATAAAATAGACTACAGTAAAAATTATTCGGTATATGCTTGGTGCAAAAGAAGGTATTCATTAAATAATTTAAAATAAATAATTAAGTTTCTTTCATCTTCCTTGAAACTTTTAGTAATAGGGTTCTAATTGGAATAGTGTTTTAAAGTTCTTGAAACTTTGGTAATAGAGTTTCATACATAACAAATTATTTTAATGATTTTAAAATCTTATAGTGGGCCACAAACTCGTAACAGTGGCCAAAACCTGCAACACCACAAAGATGGAGTCTTAGCACCATCAAAAGTAGGTCTGCATGAGCCTCACCATGAGAAATGAAGCTTATTATTCAAAATTAAAGGTCTTTTCTGGGGACTTTTTTTGCAGTTGTAAGTATTCAAAACTTTGATGGTATTTAATTGGGACAGGCAACATAAACAATATTGAACATTTGAACTGTTATATGGAAAGAACTACTTATGAGCCTCATGGGTGTAGTTACTGAACATCAGTGTTGTGGTAGATTAAGGTGATATTGTTATAGGATTTTTTTGCATGAATTTTAGAATAGTAATGGTGTATTACAGCTCAATGCATTTTTCCGACACGTCAGGAAATTTCCCTTCTGTGTGCTTCTTGTCTACTTGAAATATGACATGGGAAAAGGTGGGAATACTGACTATAAAATGGCTTGTCCTGACCCATTTCTAAGTTCACACTGAAAGTTTTTGTTGCTGTCCTCACCATTTTTGTTTCATTTTATTGGTCTTTCTTAGTTTCTTATTATTAACCTCCATTCATCAAGCAGGTCTCACAAAGAAGAAGCTCTCAACTTTCGTGTGGCTAAATCCAATGAAGTTACCCAACTTGAGAAGGTGCACTGCCCTCATTTTATGTTTTTTTTTGCATGGTACTGTATTTTTTCTAATGAGAAGTTACATTAAGGACGGTAAGAAAGCCTTCAACTGGGGGACTCTCTTTCAGAGATACATAATGTACGGAATAAATTACCGTGAGTTAGTTGTACAAAAGCTTCGAATATCAATAATGTGTCTTGATGCTTGTCCATTTGAGTACTGCATACTCCCAATTCAACACAATTTTTATATTTTTCTCTTTTTATCCTTCTCCTTATCTCTATTGACTAATAAATGAAGACCTTCATGTTTAGACTTCCTTTTCCAATTTCTTATCTTGACAATGCAAATTTTAGCCATAGAGGTCATAATTTTGAGGTTTGTAAAACCAAACTCAATAGACACACACACACACACAAACTCACACACATATTTATCTAGGGTTCTATTTCCAGTCAAGAAAGATCTTGTTTATTATGCTAAATTGAAACCTCTTATTCGATAAGGGAAGATAATATGAGAAAGAATGAAAACATAAAATGTAAAACATCCAAAGAAAAGTTTCTGCTCTATTGATTTGATACATTCATATTGAACATAATGAATAATCATAGAAGAATGGCAAGAAGAGCTTCTTTTTCTTTCTTCCCAGTTTGCCTTAATAAGCTTCTTATAACAAATAAACCTGCAGTTTTACTTTTGAGAATTTGTGCTTCAAATCTTCTTTTTGTTCTCAAGTTCTTGGAATCAGAAAAAACCTTTTAGAAACTACCATTGGGTTGCAGTGTTAGGCTTTTGTTCTTTTTCTTCAGTCCATGGTTTTATGGACTTTTGTACTTTATGCACTTGATTTGTTTTTTCCCTGATGTATACTTTCTGTATACTCAGGTGACACCCTTCTTCTTTTTAATGTATTTTTATTACTTGTCAAAAAAAGAAACTACCAGCCGAGAATCTTCTAGTTTCACTTCTCAAGTTTCTTTTTTTTCTTTTAACAAATCTCTCTGCTACACTGCTCTTTTCTGGCGAAATTTCAGCAGAGTTTCAGCCTTTACTTTTTCACAGGATTTGCTCTCGTTTATTGAAGTGCTGCCCTCTATTTATTGGGCATGAGCTGGTAGAGGCCTATATGAAATTAAGCCAATTAGATTGTGTTTAAGTAATTTTGGTTGTTTATGATGAGTTCTCATCCATTAGGACATCATTTTCTGATCAACTAGCTGCTGCCAGCTATGGTTTATGTCTTCCAGAACAGCACTCTCAAGTCCTACGTTCTCTGGGAGTCTACGAGGAAATCTTTTTTGATCCCAGAACATATATGGAGTTTGTGGAACCTAAAATGGGCTTATTGCAGCTGCTAGAAAATCTCCATTTATGGGCTTCGAATGATGTCCATATTTTACATGCAGTCAGGATATATTTGGGCCTTTAAAGGTTCCTTTTAGAAGCCCAATGCTGCCTTCTTAAACCATTCTAGTGCAGGCATTTTTTTTTAATTCGTAAAAGCTTATTTGGACCATTTCAGGACTGAATTGTTTCCAGAAATTATAATTTGATTGCCAAAATATTTTAGAGAATTTAAACTATTGTGCTAAAATCTGATACCTATGAAAAGTTTCTACCTTATATGATATGCAGTGGACTGTTTTTTTGACAATAGCTTTTGTTTGTTTGTGATCCATTTCATTATGTTTTTAAACAAAAGATTTTGGCATTTTCCAGGAATTGGTGGTGGAGGTAGGAAAACTTGAGAAGCAAAAAGGTGAACTTGAAGCTGCATTGAAAAAGGTTTTTTTTTTTTTTTTCCTCCTCCTACCTGTCATATTGGTACTTCTAAAAAGCAAAAGAATACTTTAAGGTGATAAGGTCATCTTCGATATTGTCCAATTTGAACTTGGTTCTGCATGTTCTTTAATTTGTATAACCGTTCTGGAGATTACTTTAAGTAAGTCCATTTGGTTTTGATCCACGAATCTGTACATGACCACACGCATGGAAAGGTGAATTGCCAATGTTTGTCCTATGCATCCTTTAATCCTCAATATGACTCCTACTGGGTCTTTCCATTATTCTTTGCTGTGCTTTCATATGGCTAAGCATTTACTGTAGGTCAATAGCTCTTTGGCTGCGGCTCATGCACGGCTACGCAATGTGAGAGAAGAAAGAGAGAATTTTGATGAAGCAAGTAATGAGATTCTTGTTCATTTGAAAACTAAGGTATGTAAACCTTTCTTACGTCCTTTGTCACTTCTGATTTATAAATATGAAGATTTAAGTTTATATAGTTCTACTGAGTTTGAATTTATAGCATGCGGCAAACCCTTTTCATTTTGAATCTAATGATTGTACTAAAAAAATATAACAAAAAAAAACATTGTTTGATTGTAGGAAGATGAGCTGTTGAGATCCATTTCTTCTTGTAGAGTGGAAGGCAATGTTGTTGATGCATGGATCCATTTTCTTGATAATACCTGGGTTCTTCAGACCTCGTACACAGAGCAAAGGGAGAAGCAGGTCAAGTATGTATGCTTGTGTTGCTCTGATTGGCAAAAATAGATAATGCAAGCACTCTTTGTTGGATAGATAGAGTCTTAAAAACCAGAGTTTTTTGCTTTTATGTTTCATGTGCTTACATTTTGTGTCCATCTCATAATTGTACCGTGAGTTCATTGTGTTTGATGATGTTTTCTTATTGCATGCTCTAGTGTTGAACTGAAGAGATATGGAGAATATTTTGTGAATTTGGTTATTCATCTTCTTTCTGCTTACAAGGTATTAATTTACTTATCTCAGCTAGATTGTTTCATTGAATGTAATGTTATGCCTCATTTCCAATCTGTTTCTGTGATATGGTATGCTTGCCTATTCCCTAATTAGCATGCATATCTTGAATCTTAAATTAGGAAATGTTGGGGCCTTCCATTACTCGTACTAGGAAACTTGTGGACAGCTTGAGTTCAAGTCAAGGGTATTTTGCTATATTTCTCTTAAATTTTTATTATGCCGTGAAACCAAGCCTCTTATTGTTCATTTATATCAGGTCAGAAATATTGGCTAGCGAGGCTAATGAAAGTTCAAAAATAACAAAGCCAAGGAAACAGCTTGAAGAAGAATATTTGGAGGTTGAAGCCAATGTATGTATGATTCTTGTGTTTGTTTAAATGACATTTTGGCATTTTGCATAGTTTCAATAATATTTTGATGTAAAATTTTACTCTAAAAATTTGCAAGATCCCATTCATTTTTAAGTTCTTCCTAAATTCGTTGTGTTCAAAACCTTAACCCTTCATGTCAGCACTCATATTTTTGAGTTGTTGATTACTTCTGCTTCTTCTTCTTTTTTCAACTTAAGCAGTCGGGGAGTGTACTATGTTGCAAAATTTGAGCTCTTATCTACTTAACAAACACATTCTTCTTTTATTTGACTCAGTTTATAACCACCATAAGTTCAGTGGACTCCATTAAAATGCAATTATACATTCAGAATGAAGGCATTTTCAGGTATGCAGTCTATAACTAACTTTCCCTCCCCTCCCCCATTCCTCCTCCACGCTGCACTCTCTACTCTCAATATAAACCTCACTTGAAATGGGATACTTGGTGCACTTTTCATCCAGGAAAGATAATCAGAAGGTCAAAGAACTGTTTGATGCCCTTGAAAAATTAAAAGACGAATTTGAATCAATTGGGAGACCGAGATTGGAAATCGAGACTCCAACCCAAAATCAAGAGACCCCATCCAGTGATAGGCCTCATCAAAGTCCACACCCTACCTCTAAACAGAGTGTTGGGACCCTGGAAAACAAACAAGATAAGGTAAATCACTCTTCCTCGATTAAGATTGTAAACACATCGGACCGAGTAGCAAAAGTGGCAAAGAAAGAGTCAGAATTTGGGAAGGTTAATGGAGATGACTTGGCAGACGAGATAGGGGAATGGGAGATTTGATGCCATTGTACAATACTAAAAACCAGAAGCTGATCAGCAAGATAGATAAAGACAAAGATCATTTTTAATTTTATAATTCATAGAGAAAAGAAAGCATTTATCCCACACACGAATTTCTTTCGTTAATTACTGAACAGATCACTCCCCACCATCTTCAAGTGGGAGTTCTCTAGCTGTATATTGATTTGATTTTTGAGTGATGCAATATAGATACCGAGCATATTTAACTTGTTATCCTCGTACATCCGAGGTTTGTCATTTTTTAAGGATACTTTTATGATCAGTTAAAAGATGCCCGAAAATTTGAACCAAGCATGAGCTATTTTCCACCAATCTCCTCCCCTATTTGTTGCACATGGTTTGAATTGTCTTGTTGCGTGGTTTGATTGGCAAGGTCCTTGTATATGACCAGTCTCTTTCACCAGGGTTACAGGTTCAAAGATTGACTAGTTGCCAACATGTACAATATTTGGGAAAGTTTGACCAAAAGATGTTTATAAATGCTACACATTTAATGAGTACAAGTACTAATATTAAAAAAAAAAAATCAAATCAGAGATTTTTTTTGAAAATAAATTTATCTAATTTAATTTAATTAAACTATGTGGTTTATCTAATTTATCTAATTTATAAACCACATAGTTTAGGGTTTAATAAATTAAATTAATCCCTATAGTTTTAAAAGAGGAAAATTACTCTAACCTCCTCTGAGGTTTTTTGTTGTTACACTAGGTACTCTTCTGGTTTAGAATAAAGCACTTACCTCGCACAAAATACAAACTATTTACATTGACTTCTCCTAAATGGCTAAAAAAAACGTTTAAAAATAATACCAAAAAAAATGGTTTTATACAATCCCAAATTTCCTATTAGAGGGGTGTGAATGACAACTTAAGTAGATGGCGAAATATGAAATTTAAAGCTTTTTTAAAACTTTTTTTCAATCATCCAGGGGAGGTTACTGTAAATAGATTGCATTGTAAGGGATGTGAGTATCTTATTCCAAACTAGAAGGGAGGTAGTGTAATAACATAAAAAACCTCTGGGAGGGTTAGTGTAATTTTTTCATTTAAAAAGTAATAAATTAAATCCTGAGATTTCAAAAAGTAATAAATCAAACACCGTATATTTAACCTTAAACACAATATTGTTTCAAGTAAAGGGTTTAATTTGCTACATCCCCTAAATTATAGGGTTTAAAATGTAATTTTCCAAGACTAATTAAATCAAAGTTTGTTTGGTATTAAGTTACTTTAAAAAGATTATGAGTTTTAATTCATTTAAACTAAAATAGTTTAGTATTATTTGTAACTCTAAAAACAAAATTAAGAAAAATATATTTGAACGATCATGTGAAAAAATGTGGGTCAATTTCAAATCAAACCATTTAAACTTTTACAACTGTATCTATAGGGACTCAAATTGTAATGGACCCTAAACAATAAAATTTGTAGAGAGTGGGTAGAAGGGCTAAGCAATAGCAAAGCAGGTGATGGATGACGTGAAATTCATAGGAATAATAGCAAAGGGATTTGACTAAGTGTTTTTGAGGATAATCACCATGACTTTGGTTAAATGTTTGTGAGGATTTTTTATAATGATTTTGGCTAAGTGTTTGTGAAGCATTATCATCCTCGGCTCATTCCGATGATCTCTTTTTTTAGAACTGACAAACATAAGGGTTTTTCTCTGACGCCCTAGAATATTCTCTTCTTTTTCTTGGCGGTTCTATCTGTTATATATCCTCGTTTAGTTCATTCTCTGCCGTCCACTTGTCGGTTATCTGAACTCTGTGTCTAAGGGTTTGTCCCATCATCTGCCTTTGCAGGTTTTCTGTTAGTTCCCAGCCGCCTTTGCAGGCTTTCTATTAGTTGAAGTGACCAAGGCATCTGGGCTTGCTGGTCACTTCACCATTAAAGCGGCCAGAGTGTTAGTTGCATACATTTAATGGGTGGATGTCAGCTCCCTTTCTTTAAGTTCGGCCTGCCGAGGACGAGACCATTCTCGGCGTAGTCCTTTGATGACTTGGGCCTCTCCCACTCATTCTTGGATTCTATACTCTCCTCGGCATGGGCCTTGGGCCCGATATGGAGTGGGCCATGGTAGCCGAATCTTAGGGCCCCACAGTATCAATTTACAGTTAAATCATATACTATATAATAAAAGTTGGGTTTAGAAGCTGTGGTTGTGCCAAGTGGTTTTACCAAATTACAGAAATTTTATTAGATTTTTTTTAGAAAATAGAATTTTTTTTTTTTTTGTCCTTATCTTCTTTTCTTATAATTTCTAAGTTGATAAAAATTTTAATTTGATTACAATCCAAATTCTTCATCTAATCATTTTATTATTAATTTATCTATAAGTTACTAAAAATCTTTATTACAATCCAAATTCTTCACGTTAATTTTAATTTGATTACATTCCAAATTCTTTGTCTAATCCTTTTATTATTGGATTTAGACTCTAGAGTTCCTAGGTACTCTATAGGGTAGAGTCCTTTAAATCCCCAGCCTTCTTTAAAAAATAAATGGTTAAATTTATGCCATATCATTGATCCATTAATACAGCCTTAAATCAATCTTTCAAAATACAAAAATTGAAAAAGAAAAGTACTCCATTCAACATTAAAATACTAAACGACATCTTCTAACCAGATGTTCTTCTTCTTTTTGTTTTTTAAACCATCAACACAAAAGCTCTCATGCATTTCAACCTGAATCAAGAGTAAAATCAAATCATCTATGAATGTTTGTTGAAAGAGCAAAGAAATCACATAGCTATGTGTGGGGCCAAGGGATTAGGCGACTCCAGCCCACTGCGTACCAGGCCCAAGGCCCATGCTGAGGAGGAAGAAAACTTCCGAGGACGACGTGAAAAAGTCCGGACCACCCAGGATGACCGCCGAGGACAATTATGTCCTCGGCCAACCCCAACTAGAGGAGGGAGAGTCAACACCCCATCAAAGGCAGCCTCCCAGAGCACCCCATGAGAAAGAACAAGTACAAATGTGTCGACCATGAGAGGATGGTAGAAGAGCAAATTCAAGACAAACTGTCATCTCCACATTAAATGCCTGCCGCTGGCGTTCTGACCGCATTAATTAGGAAATGACCCTTGAACACTGCAGCCTTGATAGCTGCAACTCACAGAAGGAGGGAGAAACGGCTGATGGGACAAACACTCGAGTAGTGACCCGCCTGGTCGACAAATGTAGAGCTAGGATCAACTGAAAAGAGGGATATATAATGTAAGAAATCCTCCGGAAAGAGGAGGGACGAAAGATAGGAGGCAGAAAAGGTGGTAGCATTTGTATCATCTCTGTAACCTAACACTGAAGAAGCAATAAGAACTTCCAGCCCCTAATTAAGAGAAAGGTTGAGAGGAAGGCTGAGGAGCAATATTTCATGCTTCGGCCTACGTTCTTGTCGTTAAACCCATTCACTATCGTGTTTAGTTGTTGCAATCCTGATTAGGGCCTAGTTCTTGAACCCATACTCTACAAATTCATTGTATCGGGCTAACTGGGTTTGAGTCCACTTCATCTAAGGAAAAGTGCTCAAACTCGATCCCTATACTATGTTTCTACCTAAATTAAAAGTAAAATCAAATCCTCCATGGATGTTTATTGAAAGAGCAAAGAAACCCACATGTGCTTTTGATTAATTTTCCCCTTTTTTTTGAAATCAAGAGTTGGATTGAGAAGAACTCTTAAAGAGTTTGTGTTTGAGGTTATTAGGTAGGGATAGAACATTATGTACAATTTCATTTGAAGAGATTAGCAACCATATCCATGTATATACGATTTGTTTTGAAGAGATTAACTTTGATGAATCTGGATTTAGATAGGTGTTGTTGATGAATTCTGTGTTTTTAATTAAGTTCGATGATTTCTCAAGGAAAAAAGAAAAAGAAAAAGAAAAAGACAGAGGTTAGATATCATTTAGTAGTCTAAGGTTAATAGGAGTTATTATTATTATTATTATTTTGTTTTTTTTAATAATAAATTATCATTATTTACTTTCTTATAATAAAAAATCGTTTAATTTTAATTTTATTTTTTAAAACACCTCATGGATAGACAGAAAATTATAATTATTCTTATCAACTTTTTTCTATACATCTCCATCAATTTTTTAGATAAATTCAAAAACTTAGTTGTTGTTATCTTTCCTTCATTCTTTTTGCTAAAATTACACATATATTAGACTTCATTCTCTCAATTTCTTCTCCGTAATTGCTATTTTCAATTCCTTCTTCGTAACTTTTTTTTTTAATAGGAACTTCTTTGCAACTTTGAGTTTATGTGTGTGTGTATATATATATATTTATGCTCCGTTTAAGTTACTTTTTTTTTTCGATGTTTCATTCATTAAGTTACTTTTTATTTGGTCATTCAAGTAACTTTTTATTTGTATTTTCTTTTCTTATTCTTTGTAAGGCATTGATTTTATTGCATGTGTTTTTTAATAAAGTTTATAATAGCTATTTTACTTTTTTGAGGGTTTGGTATGGTATTTTACTGTGATTATCAATATGTATTTTAAGAGTTTTAATTGGTAACATATATTCTTCCATGAATATAAATTAAAGAGAAATTTTTTAGAAAAAGAGATAGTTAAATTGAAGAACCAAAGCTGGTTGACTATTTGAAACTCACCTTGAATAAGTAAAATTAGTAACTTTTTTGTTGGATTAAGATAATTAAACATTTTTATTATTTTTTAAAAATAATTTCAAAATTATATATAAGAAAAAAAAATCTTATTCATGATATAAACATATTTACCACTATATATATATATATATATATATATATAACTTATTAAAAGAGTGCAATAAATATGATTGTTATTAGAATGCATAAGCTGATTTTTTTTTTCGTATATTATTTTTTGCCAATATTATGAGGCAAAATTTGTAAGCTTTGCTTCAAACTTATGTGGATTTGAATTTGTCATTAATTTTTTTTTTTTTTTTGCAAAATTTGTCATTATTTTAAATGTTTAGTAATTTAGATTTTTCTTAATTATTGTTTTGAGGTTTTCACTTAAATATGATTTCAATTATTGTTTTGGATAGTTTTTAATTATTAAATTCAAGGTTTTTCTATTTAAATATATATGTTGGTGATTAATTGGGCCTTAAAGCTCTACATAATATATATATATATATATATGCATTTTATAATACCTTAGTTTCACACAATTAGCATTCATTAAATAATTTAAAAGTGAAATAGTAATTTATTTTTCTTATCTATTCTATTATCTAATTTTAAATAAATTAATAAAAAAAACTATTTACATATGAATTTTGATTAAGCCGTGTGATACACGGGCAAAATGCTAGTCCCTAATAAAATCCAAAAATTGAACTCTCAAATCAAGCTTGAAAATTCCTTGTTATAAATTTATATGATTTTTATAAATCATATTTTGATCTGAAACCATGAACTATATGATTTTATAATAGTTTTAAACGTCAAAGTTCAATTTAAAACTTTTTAAAAAATAAGGTGTAATTTGAAACTATCCCTAAAATATAAGGGTTTAAAAAATAATTTTCCATAAATTTTCTTTTTCTATAATCATAAAATTTTGGTATTACAAGATGTGTTTTCACAATGTGATTTGAAAAAAAAAAACAATTGTTCTTTTATTTTTATTATGCATTTTATTGTCCAATTTAAACTAGATCATATTTGATTTGAAACCATGAACTTTATGATTTTATAATAGTTTTAAATGTCAAAGTTCAATTTAAAACTTTTTAAAAATAAGGTGTAATTTGAAACCATCCCTAAAAGATAAGTGTTTAAAAAATAATAATATACCATAATTTTTCTTTTTCTATAATCATAAAATTTTGGTATTACAAGATGTGTTTTCACAATGTGATTTGAAAAAAAAAAAAATTGTTCTTTTATTTTTATTATGTATTTTATTGTCCAATTTAAATATTATATATATATATATATATGATTTTTCATTAATTCTTGTATAGCAAGAACATAATTCTTGTTGTTGTTGTTGTTGTTTTTTTTTTTTTTTTTTTTTTTTTTTTTTTTTTTTTTGAGGAAAACTTAATACTAGCTTCTAATAAAACATGAAGGGATTTTTTTGGGACATTTTTCATTAATTCTTGTATAGCAAGAACAAAATTCTTTTTTTTTCTTTTTTTTTTTTTTGTTGAGGAAAAAATAATACTAGTTTCTAATAAAACATGAAGAGATTTTTTTGGGACAATTGTAGTGCTAACGTGGAACAACCATATATTATTGGCCGGTTAGACTATTGTGTAGTCTATTGTGTAATTGATTTTCATTCAAAACCTAGGGGAAAAAAAGGACACCCTATACATTACTTATTGAATGGATGATGAAATTCATTTGAGCTTTTGTTTTGAGGGTACAATCATTGTATTGGACTCCTGCTGCTTGCTGCAATGAAAGCTTCAAATGTACTAGACTGAACTTGCCCTAAAATGAAGAACTTTTAACCCTACCCTATACTCATAATGAAAGGCAGTTTCCAAAAGTGACACCCTTTTGGGCTTTCTGCTAACTTTATCTCTGCATGAATAGCATTCCTCGCTTTCCCTCAACACTGCTCTGTAAAACCCTTTACAAGTCACAAGATTAGCTATGGACAAAGAGCCTCAATGGAAAAGTGACCATGTGACCATTACAAGAAAATTACTTTAAAAAGCAGCCTGATAGAGCAGCACTTGGTCAAGCTTTTGAGGTGTTTCAGCACAATTAATGGCTCTGTCACGAGCAGACGTGTGGAGTGTGGTGGCTTCCAAAACTCGGATAAGGGAAAATTATCAAGGGATTAAAAATTATCAAGGGATTAGTTTTTGAGAGTCCAGCTGATAAAAAATTGGCTTATATTAATAAGAGGGACTGAAAATATGGTAGAAATGATGAGTAAAACTCAAAAAATTAGAACAATGAATATAAGAGGGATTCCGATAAAGAAACCCTCCAATTAAATTTTATCTTATTTTTAATTGGATGTATGGTACATGATATTTATATGACTTTTAAATGCCACATATTTTATATATAAGTTTAAAATTGAATATTGGAGAGTTTAATGGGATAGAATTTTTGTATAGTATCACTGTTAAAAATTTATGAGACTTTGAAGATGGAATGGATCTTACAAAGTTACACAAAGAAATCCAAGCAAGTACAAAGTAGCTAAGATATTTGCATCTCTCAGCAGATGAGAGGTAAAATAAGAGAGTAACTTACCCTATGTTTGTATGTGGAGGGACCCGATAAAGAGGAGAAGGAACGGTCGTAAAATTTAGTATATTTTGACTACTTTTCCCTCTATTCTTCTTTCCTCACCCTCCATCTCCCTTTGTTAATGTCATCCACAATAGAAGTGATGGCCTAGTATGGTGAGAATGAATGAAATTGATGATATGCACAACATCTCCCTTTAGAATGATGGAGCAGAGACCCAATTCGATTGATAGCTTTCAAAATCGCAAGGAGGGTTGTGTTAGCCTCATCCCACAAAGGCTCACCACATCCTACCAAATTAAACCAAGATTTGGCTTACCGCCATTGTTCTTGTGCATGGGAGGCAAGACAGATACGACACATGTACATGTCCTAAATAATGATGAGATAAATCATACAAAAACATTAAAAAAAGTACAGGCAATGACTTTTAATCTGTGTACTAAAATGACACTCCCCCAAATTATGGACAAAATAACACTCATCCCTCGAGGTTTGTGTAAATGCAACATGGCTCCTCATCCTGTTACTTCTCTAATGGAATATTCCATTTAAAATATATATATATATATATATATATCTATATGAGATGGTTTCAAATTACACTTGGTGTAACTTAACAAGAGTTATACCATTTGTAGACTATAGATTTGTAATTAATCTAATAGTTAAAAAAATAGCATTAAATGCTAATTGACTTACACCTCATTCACTTAATTAATAGCAATTTTGTTTTTCTCTCCTAATTTATTATTTAAAACCTTTTACATATATTCCTTTTTTTGCCAATGACTTTAGATATATTTGTTTTTTGTTGAATATATACCCTGTCCCCTTAAAAATAAATAAATGGCTAAGTGTTGTTTAATGAGGTTTTAAATAAATGGAGAAAACAAAGAAGAAGTATTTTTTCTCAAAAAATAAAAATAAAAAAAAGAAGAAAAAGAAGAAGTAATTACAACAAATGAAGAATTAAATACATAGTTCCTTTTAATTAAAAACAGTTTGCTTAAAATCTATGACTCTATGGGAAAAGGCACTACTACAACACTTATGTACTTAGATTACCAATGAAGAGTTGCATCAAACTATATCACTATGTTACTTGGGATCCTCGTCCTTTGTCTAAGTCCTTATGAACATGATTACTGATAATTTTTGGTCTCGTGTCAAAAAGTTGAACAAGTAAGTTTTAAAGAGTTCAAAAACCATTAGTACAAAGAACAAATTTAAAGGAAGAATAAGATTGTAATTATGAGGTAATAGAACAATATATCGCTGAACTGGAAGTGTTAGTTGGCTAGGATTGGCCTTGAATGAAGAGAGATAATTCAGCATTGAACTACTTTATTGCCTAAAATGAGCAAAAATATGAAAGCTTTCTCTACTGTATTAAGTGTCTTAAGATAATAAATTTTATGGTCTTCAATCAGGATTTCCCAAATAAGATTTTCCTAATTGCTTTGCATCCCGTGGAGGTTGAGGAAACCTCACAATATGATTATCAATGGCACGGTGTCACAGAATAATCAAGTCCCAGATTCCTTGCCTGTCCTCTATACCTTCAAATTGAAACTGGAAACAAAACACAAATAATATATTTGTAAAATCATTGGCAAAAAAAGGAATATATGTAAAATGTTTTAAATAATAAATAAGGAGAGAAAAACAAAATTGTTATTAATTAAGTGAATGAGGTGTAAGTCAATTAGCATTTAATGCTATTTTTTTAATCATTAAGTCAATTACAAATCTACGGTTTACAAATGGTGTAACTTGAACCTATCTATATATATATATATATATATATATTTCTACTTGTTTATACAAACTTTAGGAGAAGTTTCATTCATCCACAAACCTTAATAGGGACTGGGGAGTGTCATTTTATCCATAGTTAAGGTAAAATATTTTCTTATATATAAATGGAATATTTTGTTAGGAAAGTCAGGGAGTGGACTATAGACTTACCTATAACATTTATATAAAAATCAGGATAGAGTGTTATTTGCCAAAACCTTTGGGATAATGTATTTCCAAAAACATCAAGGGAAGTTGGTTTACTTCACCACATTCTTTAATACTCTTTAATATGTGACCCCGAAAGATCAATCACTAAGTCCTATTAAATTCTATCCTTATATTATAATTTTGCATTTTGAATGAAGAATTATTTTATTTTGGTTCCTAACATTTGTTCTATGTGGTAAAATGACCCCTAACACTTTAATCTATCACTTTCATCCATAAATTTTTGATATTATGTTAAAGAGTAGTGATTATCACACACTTACTAGTGTACATCATCCGTACACATTATCACTGTTAAAATTTTATTGTGGACATTTATACAAAAATTGTGGATATCACACACATAATTATGGATTTGATGTGTACAGGGTGTACATTATTCAGTGTGTAACAAGATTTTTGATATGTCAAAATAATCTCTCTCATTAAGTAGTGGATATATAGAAAAAGTTGACATAACTAAAGGTAATATTAAAATATGAGTATTAATGCCACATAAAATGCCATGTGGGTTGCTATGTGGGTTTAAGAATATTTTGGATCATTTTGACACATAAGGTAAATGTCAATGAATATCTCAACTGTAGATGTATGCTGAGAGGGAATCCAAAGTCTTGTAAAATTTTCAAAGCCAAAATGAATTACAAAACATTAATTTGGGTTAGTGTTCTTCTATCATAAAAAACAAAAAAATGGGTCAGTGTTGGGAGTGAGAGAGTTACGAGGAGGAATACAAAACCACAAATGCCCTCAAGCTTCGAATGCATCACTTTCCATTCTTCAATTACTCCCTTGAGGTGATGAGATAATTGAAGTTGCAAGTTGTTGTTCACTTGTTCTAGGTTAAGTCAAACAGAAGTTAAAAAAGTTCCAAATAATGATAGAGCCAAAGGACGAAGAGTATAGGTTAAAAAATCTCCCTACATGTTGAGTGCTGACCAGGTCAGTATAGGACAATCATAGCCGTAGCCCATAACAGATCTTGGAGAAATAAAAAATACTAGTAGTGGAAAGCGGGAAAAATGAATAGTTAAAATAAAAAATTAAAATCAAATGCTCTCCTTCTCTATCCTCAGTATATATCCTGATTATAAAATTCTGATGAGTGTGAGAAAAACCATGTGTTTCGAGAAATGGGATTGCTTTTCAAATTCGAATTTTGGCTGCAGAGAGAGAAGTCTGTGGATGTTGAGAAAAAATAAAACTATTTATGGAGTAGTATTATACTAATTGCTATGCATGTATTATTGTACATCTATAATTTTGTACTATCCTTTTGTTACTATAGCATGTATTCTTTTTTTTTTAATGGAAAAAATCAAACTCTATTTAGAATGGAAATCAATGCAATAATTACGTAATGAAAAATAGCTTGTTTCAGAAAATAAAGATTATCATTTCCAAAAAAAAAAAAAATAAATAAAGATTATTTTCAACTTTTTTTTTGAGAAGGAGATTATTTTCAATTTAAACAGAAAAATTAACCATACTTAATTACAACATTTTTAACTAACAAATGAGTAAAGATGATTCCCCTTGTTTATGTATATGGAAAATATATATGAACTTGGCGAAATTCATGCATGGAGTACAACATCCCATAAACAATTGGGACAATAGAAGCAGGAGGGAAGAAGAGTGGACAGTGAAATAATGAGAGAGTCACCTAAAGCATATATTCTTTTCAAAGTACTAGCCACATTTTTCTCTGTTAGATAACCACATTCTTTTCATAATGCGAGTTGAATAACACGTATATAGCACATGCCTCACTATTGTATAGTAATTAGATAACCACTGAGGATATAGATAACGTTGAAGTAATATCATTAGGTTTGTACTTTCGATTTCTTAACACTGTTCAAATGTTAAATTCATGTGTTTGTTAAGTACTTACATTGAAACTGTCTATAAAAAACAAGAACCAGTCAACATCTTCCTGTACTGGAAGACTATTGTCTAAAAGCCCATTTAAGACATTCAAATTCAAGGAACCATTACAGGTGTGCATGAAATGAAAGAATGAAAGAAGATTCATGGCCATGAGATACGTTCTTGCTAGCTCCAGCAATGTCATCCACAATAAGCTACCGTCCATGCATTGTAGAGTTGCAATCAGATATGGTTCGAGGTTATCCTAATCCTCAAGCTTTCATATTCTTTTCATTTTCTCCTTCTAAACAATCAAAGATTATAATAAAATTCAACTTTCTGATTAGATAACTCAGAAGAAACGGACGTACCAAAAACTTCGATGACTTAACCATTGCTTTCATGATGGCTACCATATAAGGATTAATTTAGAGTGACTCAGTGGTATGGCTTTTCTATTTTATTTCATTATTTATGTAGGTAAAAATTTGTGATAATGTGAGGGAGAAGAGAGACAAAGGAAGATATGAGAGCCATGTGGTCAATATCTTTGGAACAAGAACTCAAAGTATTATATTTTTTCATTCATTTTTCTTAAAATACATCATAATGAAATCTATATTATAATAGAGATTCTACACAAAAGTTCAGTAATAATTTGAATTTAAATTGAATATATTGTTAGAATAATAATTAAAATTTACATTTCTTAACAACTTAAATTAGTAGGATTAATGGATAATTTATTATCAAAGCAAATGTATGAGATCAAGTGGTAATTTGGCAACGTATAGTTTTTTTTAAAAGTCTATTTCTTTTCGATACAACATTACTTTTATTCATCTTACTTTTTGAATCAAATAAGTCAATTAAAATAAGCTATAACTTAGATTAGGTAAATCAAATAAATGCAGCAAGCATATAAAATATAGAAAGAGAATAAAATATATGTTAATAATGCCGGTATGTAACATATGGAATATGATATTATGATCTCATTCATTTCAACATCAACCTTAATTTATTTATTTTGATAGGACGTTCATTTTAAATTTTAAATGAGAAGAGATGACACCCTTCATTTTTACATTTACCTTCATTTTAAATATGTAAAATGTCATACACATTTATTTAGTCTACAATGTAAATCTTACATTGATATCAATGTAAAATTGTAAACTAATAATTTTCGTTTATAATATTTCATTTGAACTACGAAAGAGATTGATTTCAAAGAGGAGATCAGATCTTTTCCTAACGTATGCAGTGGCATTAGGGTAATAAAGAAAGAGAACAAGCTATACGTATGGGCCAGTGAATGGCTCCTCTGTGGGGAAAAATCCATAAAAATTTTCTACACTTTGTCATTTGGAAGCATTCAAGATACTCAAAAGGAACTGACAATTCCTTGCCATTCTAATTTTATTATTCTAACTTAATTGGCACCATCCTCTCTTTAAAGGATACCCTGCCCTCCTCTTCATTCACCAAGCTCACCTCCCCATAAGCATCTATACACAGAGAGAGAGAGAGAGAGAGAGGTTCAAATAAAATGGCCACAAACCAAGGTTTATGTAACCATGCAGATGAAGACTATATTGACATGGAAGTGAGCTCTACCTCCAGCATCCTATGTTTCTCCATTAGTTCTCCACCGCAAGCCAGAGAGTTTGAGTTCCAAATGACTTCACTCTCACATGAGAAAGAAACCACAACTTCCCCTGCTGATGAGCTCTTCTACAAGGGAAAATTACTTCCTCTTCACCTCCCACCTCGCTTACAAATGGTTCAAAAAATCCTCCAAAACTGTAACACTACCACCCTTGACCGCACACAAGTAGCCTTAGAAGAAAACTATAGCATTCCTTTTATCACTACCTCCATTTCCACCACACCTTCCACTAATACCAGTACCCCAATTGAATCCTGCAACATTTCACCATCGGAGTCTCGCCGAGTTAGTACTCAACTAAACCCAGATGAATGTTTCTGTGAACGGTCTATTGGAAGTAGTAGATTCATTGATAATGATCATCCAAAAAGGTCTTGGTCCAAGAAGCTCGAGCAAATCAAGCAATTCTCACTGGGTCAGAAGCTCAAGGCTTCAAGAGCATATCTCATGTCTTTGTTTAGCAAATCTGGTTGTTCAGATGAATCCTGTGCCAAGGCAGCATGCAATGTAGAAGCAGAATTTGTCACCAAGAGCAAGGACTCTCTAAATAAGTACACAAAGGTAGCCAAAAAAAACCCATTTGGCAAAATTGACAATGAGAAATACCAGTTGTCTACCACTTCCATGAGGAGCAATCACAGAGATATAGTTGAAGATGGTTTTAATAACCACAGGAGGTCTTTCTCTGGGGTGATTCAACGGCATTCTGCAACAAAGTCTTCATCCTCATCCACATCTTCATCTGGTTCTTCATCTTTTTCATTTAGTTCAAACGGATTTTATGATTTACAGCTTCTCAAGAGGAGTTGCAGTGCGAATTTAGAGATTGAAAATTCAGTAGAGGGAGCAATCGCTCATTGTAAACAGTCTCAGCAGCTATTTACTTCCACAACTGCTAGTGAAGCTGGGGTTTGTTCACTGTTTGATTCAAGAACTGCAATTTGAGTGGATCAAGAAAAAAGATAGACTTTGCATGATTTTTATTTAAAATAACAAAAAGGGTGCTATAGGGGACCAACAGAGAGTCTGAGAAAAAGAGAAGATGGCAATGGACCCCAAGCGCTAACATTCAGCCTTTGCAGCATCTGATTGTAATTGGGGGGAAAAGGAATCTCAAGAAAGAGACATGGAGAGAGAGAGAGAGAGAGAGAGAGAGAGATGCATTTGATGTATGAGAAAGATGGAAACACGTTTAGGCCTGTTCAACTTTTCAAAGTGAGTCATTTTAATTTACTATGATCCATGTTCAGATACTTGAATGGTTTTATTCTGTACTGTTGTGTTAGACTAGTTCATATCATGTAAATTCAATCGAAGATCCCACCAGAGAATTTTATTTTTGTGTTCAGTTTTTATGGTCAATTGGTCCCAAATCTTTCTGGGCTTCCTTTTGTACTTGCACTAGTTAATATACTCGATTGTATTCTTCTGTGTAAATGAAAAAAGCAACTAATATAGCTCGAGTTCATTACTATTAAATTAATGACATGTTTTTGGTTAGCTTATAGTTCAAGTTTTAATTCCTGCTAATATTTTTTTGTTTTAGCTCATCTAGGACAAAGTAATCAACATGTTCTCTTTTAAAAGGACTTGCCTGCCACCGACTACTCTATGTTTTGTGTTTTGACAAAGATCCAAATTCCAAAATAAAGTTTGACACCAATTATTATGCTACTTTATGATTCTTCTTTTTTTCCCCAATCTTTTTAGTAAAGAAGCACTATCAGTCCAACCCAAGTGAAAATTTACCTTTTTTAAAAAAGTTACCAATACTTTTCTAGTTGTCTTCCCTGACATCAGGTTTTTGTGGTGTGGTCCTTCACTCCTTTTCCCTATATTAGGCTGCTTCAGGCTTTATTTATCAGGACCATCACCTTCAGCAGAGAACGGTGGGAGAACTCATAGTGTTGCATTTTTTTTTGTTGATAAAAAAAACAAAGATATGGACACTAAAAAAGAAGACAAAAAAATAATGCAACACTATGAGTTCTCCCACCTCAGATGGTGAGGGGTATCAATCAAAAACGAAATTTCAGAAGAAACCAATTAATTGTGATATTGGGTTCTAAAGGCCAACTTGTTCAAATAGGCATTAATTATCTCCTGCAGCTGGCATGGTCCTCCTTCCTTTGAGACCTTACACTTATCTTTGCAAAAATATATCATTGTACTGCCATTGGGATTATTATTATACACACTCTATTACATACGCATGAAAAAGGAATTGAAACTGTAACTTTTTCATTTGTGTACTGTGCAATAGCTTTTATCCTTAACAATTAGGGGATTCGATTCTCAACAAATAAACGGTATAAAAAAAAGGTAATATAATTAGGAGGCATTTGGTTTTCATGACACATTACAGCAACATAACCGTAATGTGGATATGATGGTGTTTAATTCATTTATGATTTATTTGCACACAACTTTACGTTAATGTAAGATTATCAAAAAATTTCACATTTTACAAAGCGAGTTCCATTGCCTCAGATTGTCGAGAAAGTGGTAGCATTGGCGTACGTGTTGACGGGCAGTCCTATACACAGCAGAAATTGGAACTCATGAAGCCATTTTTTTAGGGTGATGCTCAAACCATTATTAATTAACTGCTATGTGAAGAAGATAGTCTAGCTCAGTATGGTGAGGTAATTCGAGATTGCAAAGTGTTGATGTCGGCTTTTAGAAGGGCTGAAGTCACTCATGTTAAATGCAAGGGCAATTCTATTGCTTATGTTTTAGCAAAAAAGGCAAACTTGCTGGAGATTTTCAGGTGTGACCTGAAGAGGTTCCACCTGATGGTCTTCCTTTTGTAATTCATGATCTGCTTCAGTTTATTTTCGATATAAGTTAGTTCAGCTTGATTCTAAATATAAAAAATCAAAAGTTTTACATTACCATAAATCACTCTAATGTAATTACTAAAAACTAAACTTGTAAAGTTTCTAATGATTGAATAAGAGATCTGATATTCAATTTCCGCCTACATAAAAAATCTATTAGTATTTTAGTACGATGATAAAGAGTGCAATCATCAAAATAAACGCCATAGGTTGAACTCTATTTAAAAAAAAAAAAAACTATACTACGATTACCAAAATATATCTAAATCCTCCAAAACTACAAAAATACACCTAAAATTTGTATATTGACCAATATACCCCTAAAACATCTAAAATAACACGAATATCTTCAAAAACCTTCAAAATGACCAAAATACCCCTAAAATATCCAATATATCCCAAAATATCTAAAATGACCAAATATCCTTACAACCTCAAAAAAAAAAAAATAAAAAAAAAAAAATAAAAACCGAAAACCTTTAAACTGATGAATATGTTAGTGAGACATTGGTCTCATACATCCAGCGCATAAAATATTTTTCCGTCAAATGGACACTAATCAAAAGGTTGCCTCGACAAAAGTATTTTGTGACGACTATATTGCCATTGTTACTAATTTAACTATTTGATGCATTCTAACTTTAACATCAACAGATTCAACCTAATACTTTATGGTAACATCTGCACAACACATAATTTGGTAAGGATAAATCTTGTTCTACACTTTTATTGCGCACTCTATATACACTTTGTGAGATCACTTTTTTCAATTAAAATTATGAAATTGTGTTTTCAATTTTAACTAAAAATTATATTTTCTAAACATTATTTCAAACCACGTGATAGCGTGTGTGCATAATGAATGTGCAATAATCAGTGTGTAACAATCATTACCTATTTTGTAACCGATATTACGAGTATCACCAACGAGCCTATCCAATCCAGGTGACACTAAAAGGTCGCCAAACTCAAAGGCATCTATACAGGTGACCTTTCGCCTTGGAGATAAAAGTCGTCACAATAAATATATTATTAAAATTCTATATATATTTGGGAAACTTTTGGAGGGTGAAAACTGATATGTACTTTTGTTCTTGTCGTTTTGATTTTTACCTAACCTTAATCTTAGCCAACATGTCTGCTTGTCTTTTGACAGTTTTTACGGAAGAACCATAGTAACAAACCAACTGATACTTATTTAGGGTACTGGGAGTACAGACAAGCACATATCACAAGAAATTCTTTTCCCCAAGTAAATCTTGGTTATCTATAATCTGAACTCTAAAGTTCAACCTTTCATACAGCTTTACGTTTTCTTAGAATGTAAGCATTAGTATCAGGAAATGCTACTTTATTATATTTTACAATTTTAAAAAGTTAATTTATCAATTATACCATCTCATTATACAATACTTCTAGCATTTTAAATTTTTATTTTCTTATTTTACTCATTAAAATAATATATCTACATAATAACATAATATTTCCCCAATCACAATAATTTATTTTTTCTTTCTCCTAATCACCATCACAATAAAATATTAGTTTTTTTTTTGGCATTAGCATTCTCCAATGCTAATGCTCTAAGAGCATTAGCATCAAGAAATGCTACTCTATTCTATTTTACTATTCCAAAAAATTACTTTATCAATTATACCATCCCTTTATACAATACTTCCAGCATCTCAAACTTTTATTTTCCTATTCTATTCATTAAAATAATATATCTACACAATAAAATAATATTTTCCCTAATCATCATCATTTATTCTTTCTTTCTCCCCATCACCATCACAATAAAATATTAGTTTTTATTTTTAGAATTGTGCTACAGCGCAATTCTAAAGATAGAATTGCACTGTAGTATTATTGTAAAAAAATTTGCAATACTTAGCAATAACATTTCCTGATGCAATATATTTTAGGGCTTGAAATGCTAAATATCTCTTACATTTGGCATTAGCATTCTCCAATGCTAATGCGCATATTATATTATCCATTATCATTGTGATCTATTGTATGAATGTTTTGGGTGTATTATGATTTTGGGATTGTGAATTTATGTTGGTGACTGGTAAGGTTTGTAAGTGTTGTTAGGTTTGATTAAGTGCCGTAAATTTGTAATTTACATTGTTGATAGTGAATCTTTGGTTGACGTTACCTATGAACATTAGCATGAAGTTGGCTATACCACATTAAATATTATTGTCTTACATGGTTGTGATATTTTTTGTTCATTTGAATGCATGCGCTTTCACTAACCCCAAATCATAACAATTGATATTAAAGCTTTTAATATTATACGATTAGTTACGTTAACGTAACATTATCATCTGGTTTCTACTTACAAATCAAATTGATGAGCTAGCTATCATTATTTGATCTTAAGATCTTTCTTGTATAAATATCTACCTCCACTCAAATAGATATGCCCACGGGCTCGGACAAGATATGTTTCAACAAGTTCATGCTTTCAAACTAAAAAGAATGTTTCTGTCCATTGGAAAATTAACCATTTAATTTAGAGGTGTTTCAATTAATCAGAAAACAATCACAATTGTTCTGATAAAAGTTCTCATTTCCCTAGTATGTGTTCTTTTGTGCTTGTGGATAGACCTAGTAGGACAGGAATGGGGTCGAGGGGTTTCAAATTCTTGGATCTTTCTTAATTTCCATTTCCTTGCAACTTGTTTTCTTTTTCTTCCTCGTGTGTAAATTAATCACTTACCATTTTAAGCATTCAAGAAAGCAGTATTAATTGCATATTTAAAAGAACATTATGGGATATATAAGACGGTACCGGGACCAGTAGGCAAATGGAGCATGTGAGTAATGTCAGTAGAGATTGAAGATACCAAACACGCTTTCTTGTAGATTTTTCCGGACTAAATATTTTTCTGCACTAAGTTGTCATCTTCTAAAGCTTTATATATGCGTGTCCTTTGGAAATGTGACAAGTTATAAAAAAATTAGTACAGTACTACTCCTTAAAGATATGAACTTGGTTTATACACCTATAAAACCTCTCTATTCCTCTCATTTCCCTTAATTATTTTAGAATACATATAAATCTCTCTTCTTCTGCACTTTTTTCTATAGCAAAATTGGCATCTGGGTCCCTGTTTGTGGTCTTGTAACGAGGTTCTATCATCCACAATTACCTAAAATATATATACCACTAAGGATGAGTGGTCCAATAACAAAGGTCTGATGTAACATGAATGGGATCAACGTCTTAATCTATGAATGAATCTACATGAGAAAATTTCTTTTGACACCAAGAAAATCCAAATAGGTAGCCAAGTCAAAACAGAAATTTGAGTAAATTTTCAACCATTACAGGAGCGCACTTATTGGATTTCACCTATATGAGTACAAAAAATCGGTTGCTTCATATGAAAATTCAGGCTAATTCTCTAGAGAATTTATGGAATCGAGATAGAGAACGCGTGCAAAAATATCGTGCCAATGTAAAATTCTCATATTAGCACTTAGATTATTACGTGTGAGCAATAATTCTTTATTTTGTCTTAGTTTGAGCCCACAATTTGCTCTACAGTAGAAAATGTTATTGTTGTTATTTGCTACATGATCTTTCAATACATTCATGAGGTATAACGCTTCCTACTTTATCCAATAAACTCTTTTCTATTATTAATTTTAAAGGGTAATTATTATATTTTAAATCCTATAATTTAAGGGGGGGTTTCCAATTATTCCACATTTTATAAGTTCAAATTAAACTCTACAGTTAGAAAACTTTTCAATTTAATCCATAAACCCATTACATATGATGCTTTTTTCTCCCTTTGTGCTGCCATCTATGATGTTGTTGATAGAAAATACTCAAACAAAATGACACCAAGTGACTTGGAGTGAAATAATTTACATACATTATAGCCATATGTGTTGAAATAACTACATGATGTCATTTTGTTTAATCATCTTCCATTTAACAACATCACCATAATGGGTGTATGGCATAAATTGAGACAACGTGTGGGGTTTAATTTGAAACTTTTGAAAGTTGGGGTTTAATTTGAAACCGCCCTTAAAATATAGTATTGAAAAAATAACTTGTACTAATATTAAAATGAGTAAGGGAATATTTGTGTATTTTAATATTAATTACTAAATTATTAAATATATATACATATATATATATATATAAATATATATATATTAAATTTTCAAAATATGGATTAATGGGTTAGTGAATAAAATGTGTGACAGATGGTGATCAATTTGTAGCATCAAGCAATAGAATATATTTTCTTTCTCAAAAAAAAAAAAAAAAAAAAAAAAGGCAATAGAAAATATAAGAGAAACCAAGATACTAAGAGCATTCACAGTGAGAATGACATATGTCATATGTTAGTAGTATTTAGCATTTAAACCCTAAAACTCCCCAACAACCGGTCTTGCAAAACCTGACTATTGCAAAAAAATTTGCAATTGTTCTATAGTGTGATTCTAAATGTAGAATCGCACTATAGCACAATTGTAAAACTAAATAATATTCAATTTAACTTTTTCTCTCTCTTTATTTTCTGTGTTTTTCATCTCCTCTTTTTGGTCTTGCACAACAGCCTCTCTCTCTCTCATCCACATCTCTCTGTCACGGTGGGCATATTCTGGTGTGGGTCTGGCGTGGGTTGCTCAAGCTCGCCAATGATGGGCTGTGATTCTTGCTGATGATGGGTTGCTCAAGCTCGATGAAGATGGGCTGGGTTTTGTGTATTGTGGTGCGATGGAGGAAACGTTGATCTAGCAGCGACGGCGGTGCGATGTGGGTTTGGTCTAGGTTTGCTCAACAACTGTCTGGGTTTTTTTTTTTTTTAATATGAGTTCTTGTTTCGGTGGGATTTTGGTGGGCATGGTGGAGGCGCAATGGTGGTGACTAGGCAGTGGAGGCGCGATGCTAGAGGTTGAGGGAGCTTGTGAGCTTGTGAGACCCACTGATACTAGCGGTGACAAGTTGCTAACGAGGAATTGAGAGTGAGTGAGAACTAGAGAGAAGTTTTACCAGTTTGGGTTAGATGAAACAAATGGGAAAACACAAAGAAAAAAAAAAAACAAAAATGAAGATGGAAGATAAAGGAGAAGAAGGTGAAAAGTAAAGGAATGGCGGAGTCTGGAAGATACATACGCGTGTGGAGGAGAAAATTGAGAAAAAACAAAAAAGGAAAAATTATATTTTATTGTGTAGATATATTATTTTAATGAGTAGAATAGGAATATAAAAGTTGGGATGTTAGGTGTGTTGTAAAATGGTATGGTATAATTGATAAAGTAGCTTTTTGGAATGGTAAAATAGGATAGGATGACATTTCTGGATGGAAATTGTAATACTCCGACCCAATTTTATAGTTAACCTATGTGTTCAAATGATTAATTATTATTTTGAGCCACTTTCTTTTTATAATTAATAGAACAATATTTAATAAATATATTATTTTATAATACCATTGAATAAGAAATATTGTAAAGATTATAAATACTTGAATGACTAATTATGTAATGTATATATACTAAGTATGTTCAAAATTATATTAAGTGGTTTAAGTTATTAGATACATAGTTGTTGATGTTTAATTAAATATAAAGGTAAGGGTTTATATGTAAAGTTATATTGTTGTTTGGGCCTTTTTAGAATATAAGCTTATAAGGGGGAGGAAAGTGAATTTTTAAAAGTTAAAGGTTGACTCACCCCTTCCACTCTTTCAATCAACTGGTTTTAATTTGGTGCAGAGAGAGCCTTAGTTGAGTTTTGGAATGAGCTGGTTTTAGTTTTAAATGTATAGATCCCAAATTTGTATCTGGTGTTAATGTTGTGATATTGTGTATTTTAGGATCTAATGAAAATTGTGTACCTTAAGGTATTAAAAGATTAATTTATTATGTGAAAGTGTGGAAATTGAATGATAGGTGGATTATGTTATTCTTTGGGTACAGTGTAGATGCTTTGAATATCAAGTGAAAAGTTATATAAGAAGAAAAGAAACAAGAATAAAAAGAAAGAGGGAAACTTTTGTAAAAGTTTTGTAAAAGTTAAGTTGGTTCTTGTTAATACTGGGTTTAGGCTTGATATTAGCATGCCGGTCATGGTTACAAATCCGGGTACCAGGTTTGGGGTGTGACAGTTGTGGTATCAAAGCAAAGGTTATGATTTTGTAGACTCTAAGTATCAATCTTCAGAGTAAGATATTAAGATTGGGTAGTTAAGGGTAGACAAGTAAGATACATCTCTTCAGAGATGTTTGAATTGTTTGATCATTGGCTTATTATTTGATGTCTACTAGCATTTTTGGATATCTTGAATTATAAAAGCACGTTCAGTACTGCTATGGTTTTAGCTCTTTTGTTATAAGTACTATGATGCTTGCTCCATTGGTGTTTTGTGGTTTGTCTTGTTTCACACAGGTCAAAGAAGATCACTTTCATCATTTTAGTTCCATAGAAACCTTTGGAAGCATCTTTGTTAGAGTACTATGGAATTATAGTAGGCTAACTCTACGTTTGATATATTTTGTATTTCTCTGAAGAAAGAAATTGTGGTTGGCTTCTCTATTTGACTAGAAAAATGAAAATGGAAGCCAAATCTTAAAGCCCTTAATAAACTTAAAAAAAAATGTGTGCTTGCTAACATGCATCTATTCTTGTATAACAATTGCATGTGTCAATTTAGGTTCTACATTTTCGAGTTTTCATGCAGAGTTGAGACAAAGTTTCCCATTACAAATTGTAATATTGTTTGAATAGTGAAAAGAGGGAAAGTAAGGTTATAGATTATTTTGTTTGCTGGCTGCTAGTGCTATCTAATAAAGATGTGCTTATCTCCTTTGCTTTTTCTTTCATGTTTATTATTTTAATATGATTCTTCTGGCTTTAAAGAATTTTGGTAGTATGCATGAATTGTGGCCACCCTGATAATCATGCTGACAGTGGCTTTGGGCAGGTTGAAAAATTTGTCTATGAGTGCTTGTGGTACTCCTAGGGTTAGGATAATTTGCAGATTAAAAGTTTAGAGCTTTAGAAAGAAGGGTTAGGGTTCAAGAATAACTAGGGTTTTGGTAAGCTATGATTATTATGAAGACTATAAATGTGCCCTCTCTCTTTTCTAGTGCAAGTGAATTTATGAGATCCCTCAATTAACTATAGTGTGGTGATAATATGTTTATACTTCAATGATGCATGATCCATTTTGATTTTTGTTAAAAATGTAAAACAATGATTATAATTTTTACTTGGAATTGCTTATTAAAATTTTTATGAAAGAAAGAAGTTTTGAGAGTGAGTTATTAAATGTTTTGAAAAATTTGTCTATTTTATTTTATTGTAGTCAGCCTTCCTAATGTTGGTATGGACTGATTTAGTTGAACACCGCTGGCCACGTGTGATCTGCTAAGTCATTTGCCAATTAACCTTATGTGGGGTGACATAAAATGATTATTATGCCTATTCCTTGGTCAAGTAATTTGTTAACTGCCGTTGAGCTCACGTGTGGTTAAACAAGTTATTGACAATGAAAAATTTTAGTATAACATAATATCACTTGTGATGATATTATTTGATAAAGTTTATTTTGAAAAAAAAAATGTTGTCAAAGTGAATTTTGATAAGTTTTTGGTTGTTGATAATGTATAATGTTATATATCAATTTTTATAAAGGAGAGATATATGCTAAATCGAGTCTTTCTAATAAATTCTTTGAGTTTGTGGAATTGATATTGTTTGATTAATTCATTTTACTGTACCTCTTGAAATATAATGTGTTGCCCAAGTTACTAAAATTTTGACAAGTGAATGATTTCTAATATCTGTTTGTCACAATTAGGACATTTTCTTATAAAATCCACTGGTTATATTGATATTATAAGTATTGATATTATAAATTCTTATCAGTGTATTAAAGAATTTCTTAATTATAATCTTAGATTGAATATATATTATGTGATATGTGCTCTTAGTACTTGTCTGCATGTGTATATAGTGTTGTATCTTTTAACCAGGCATGAAAATTGTTGAAAGCATGTATCATAACTTAAGGAAATTTTATAATGAGATAAAGAGTTGTAATGTATATAAATGACTTGAGATGTGATTCTACTATGTTTTGTGATTTTCTCAACTTATCATTTCATATTGTTGTAATACAAAGATATTTATGATTATAATTTTTGAGGACGAAAATTTTTTAAGGAGGGAAGGATGTAACACCCCGACCCAATTTTATAGTTAACCTATGTGTTCAAGTGATTAATTATTATTTTGAGCCACTTTCTTTTTATAATTAATAGAAGAGTATTTAATAAATATATTATTTTATAATGCCATTGAATAAGAATTGTAAAGATTATAAATACTTGAATGACTAATTGTATAATGTATATATACTAAGTATGTACAAAATTATATTAAGTGGTTTAAGTTATTAAATACATAGTTGTTGATGTTTAATTAAGTATAAATGTAAAGGTTTATATGTAAAGTTATATTGTTGTTTGGGCCTTTCTAGAATATAAGCTTATAAAGGGGAGGAAAGTGAATTTTTAAAAGTTAAAGGTTGACTCACCCTTTCCACTCTTTCAGTCAACAGGTTTTAATTTGGAGTAGAGGGAGCATTGGTCGAGTTTTGGAATGAGCTGGTTTTAGTTTTAAATGTATAGATCCTAAATTTGTATCTGGTGTTAGTGTTGTGGTATTGTGTATATTATGATCTAATGAAAGTTGTGTACCTTAAGATATTAAGAGATTTATTATGTAAAAGTGTGAAAATTGAATGATAGGTGGATTATGTTATTCTTTGGGTACAATGTAGATGCTTTGAATATCAAGTGAAAAGTTATATAAAGAAGAAAAGAAACAAGAATGAAAAGAAAGAGGGAAGCTTTTGTAAAAGTTAAGTTGGTTTTTTTTAATACCAAGTTTATGCTTGATATTAGCATGCTAGTCATTGTCACAAATCTGAGTATCGGGTTTGGGGCGTGACAGAGTTGCTCTAACATACAATATTCCAAGACATCTTTGGTCTGATGGCACTCCCTAAGTACTTGTACATAGGGGAGAGGGGGGTTTATTTTTCAAGACCCCGAGGGTAGGGGTGGGTTATATAAATTTCTAACCAAGACAAAAAAAAAATATATATATATATATATATATACACACACACACATATAAATATATTTGGGAGCGATATGAATAAAAGTAATTTATTACATGGCCTTAAAAATTGACAACCATTTTTGGCTTTTGTTATGATTATAGGTCTTAGTCAATGTTTAAGTAGAAGTTTTTAGCTAATTGGAGATTTTAAAGGACATTTTAGATATTTTAGGGGTATTTTTTTGGTCATTTCAAAGATTTCAAGTGTCTTGGTTTTTGTTTTTATTTTTTTATTATTATTACGATAATTTTGGAGGCTTCATTTATTCAACCATATCAAAGATTCAAGGACTATTTCAATCATTTTGTAGATTTAGTAAGATTTTGGTCATTTTAAGATTATTTTGGAGGTTTCAGGTGTATTTCAATTAATTTGGAAACCTTGCAAGATATTTCAATTATTTTGGCAATTTTAGAGATTTTGGGTATTTCAATTGTAGGGACAGGGGCCCAAATTTGTATGTTGGGCCTTGAGCCCAATTCGAGGGCGTTGGCTTGTCCGAGGAGGGACGAATATTTATGAGGGGATCCAACTTAGAGTCTCGTGAGCGAGTAAGAGAGTAAATGGTGGTCTGAGGAGTAATCACCCCTCGGCCATGGCAAATATAGCTCAGATACGTGTTCCATCGACATGAATGACCTCCATAGAAGCTCCAGTGTCAGGAGTGTGCCTTATAAACAAATGAGAAGGAAGGGAACCCAGAAATATCTATTGGAAGGCTGCTACCTCTGCATTAAATGCACTGCAGCTATTTTTCTAGTCGCATTTATGTGGAGAAGACCTATGAACAGTGTTTTCTTGGCCACCGCAACTCACAAAAAGTCAAAGGGGTGTCTGATGAAACAGACACTCAAATGGTGGCCTGGATGATCAACAAGTGGAAGGTCAAGATCACCAAGAGGGACCTATATAACGTAAGAGATCCTTCATGAGTTGGGGGTTGAAAAATAGAGAAAGAATACTGTACCAACTAGAATAGCACTTGTAATCAGTTCCGTTAGTCTATAAGAATATTTGCCTCCTCGGACAATACATTCACCTAACCTTACATGTGTTGTTCTTGCATGATTATCTTACAACCTCATCCTAGCTATTGTTATACTTACTAGGGCCTAATTCTTCAACTCACTCTCTACAAATTTATTGTATTGGGCTTATTAACCCAGAATCCCACTCTTATCAGGCTTGGGCTGTAAATCGTGACCCTACATCAGTTATTTTGAAGGTTTTAAGAATATTTTGGTAATTTTTATCATTTTAGGGGTATTTGGGACATTTGAAGTTTTAAGGGTATGTCAGTTTAAAGCACTCATCGTATTTCCATCATATTTTTAGATTGCAAGGATATTTTGGTTCTTTTGGAGATTTATTAGGTATTTTTTGGCCATTTTGAAGAATTTTGGGTATATTTATTGCTTTAAATATTTTGATGGTATTTTAGTTATTTTAAAGATTTAAAGGTATTTTGGTTATTTTAAGAATATTTGAGTCATTTTAAATATTTTGGAAAGATTTTGATCAAGTTTTATACGAGGTTTGGAAAAAAAATTTTTTTTTTTGGGTATTTTGCTAATAAAATATTTGTAGTAATTGCTTAAGTTTGAATTTAAAAAAGAGTAAATTTCACTAACCACTCCTGAGATTTGGGCTAATACTAATCAAGTCAAAGACATTTTAAAACTAACCAAATTGGTTCAAAAACTCAACTTAATCCCTAAACCCGTTAGTCTCCGTTAGCCATTTAACTCTTCTTTCTCTTTCCCTGCCTCGTTTCTCTCTCTAATCTGAGGTTTGGGCTTGTCATTTGGAGTATCAAGTTTGGTTTTCTGATGATTTTTTTTTTGGGTTGAGATTTGTAAGTGCGTCTTTGCAAATCCGTCTTGGACAAGCTCGAATCCATCTCCGACTCCGCGAATCTCGACCAGTCTCCTCTCTTCAGCCCCTCTTCCTCCGATGCCGATTCTGATTCCAATTCCAATACCAATATTGTTTACAAGATTATCTATTTGGTGTGTAAGTCCGGGGAGCTCGGAGAGGGAGAGGAACAAATCGAGCTCGGCGTGCTTCGGGTTCTTCTCTCCGCGGTTCGATCTCCCACCGTGTTGATCCGTGTGGTGATTGTTTGATTCATGTAGTGGGTTCCAATAATTATTGTGTATGGCTGTGTTTTGGTTGTAGCAGATTTAAGGGGGGAGAAAGTCACGTAGGGAAAGAGAGTAGAGACAAGTTTGAGAGAGGAAGAAATCACTAACGGGTGGGATAACGGTGTTAGGAACTAAATTGGGCTTATGGACCAATAATTTGGTTAGTTTTAAAAATGATGTCTTATTAACTTGAGCAATTTAATAGTTTAGATAAAATCTCATATTCTCTTGGCTGCCTGGCTGGTAATCTATTAATTTCATGGGATAAACACTATACCATGATTCTCTTTGTATTACATTCCGGTAATGAGTCACACAAATAATGCACCAAACGTGGTAATATTCACGTTGCCTGAATGTAGATGTAATACTGTATTACAAACCAGACACACCCAAGTGACCCAACATGATTAAATTTTAGATGATTAGCTCTGTTGTGTTAGTTTGGTCGTTGAGAAAGTGGAGGAAAAATAGGAAGGAAAACAAAATTTTAGCCTAATGAACAAGTAAAAAATATACTCTTGCATCAGTGGCTCCCGTTGCCATTTACTAGCAAAATCCGAGAGTACGTTACGTACGAATCTTTAATATATATACAGAAGGAGAAAAGATTCATGTAGAACTCGCAAGGTTCATACAATGGCTGGGAAAAGAGGCACAGAAGATCTCAAATGGCATAGACTGTCTTGTACTCATTGGGTTGGATCTCAGAATCTGATATTCTTGCAGATATAGACCATGATCGTGATCTACTGCTCATGGTGGAGGACCTCCTTCGCAATTTAGAGTCCTCGATTCGATGCATAATTATCCAGTAACACATTGTACCCAACGTTGTTACCATAATGACTGTCCCTACGCATGTTATCCCAATGGCGTACCACCTATTATCTTTTCCCACAACAATATATGACAGTGCAAGAAATGCCACTGAAACCATCACACAAGCCAACCACATTAGCTTGTTTATAACAGCCATCATTTGCTTCTTAGCTTTTCTCTCTATCACCACAACTGAAGTTTGAACAACCACAACAGCCAATGATATGAACAGGGCGATAGCGTCAAAGATGATAAATACCAAAAACTCTGTTGTAAAAGCGATTTCTGCTTGCCCGTAAGAAAATCCACGTTGAAGCTTTCCCGGAGAATCAGCATATTGGCCTGGGACATTGAATATGGCAGCAAAGGCAACAGTGGCAATAAGGACAGCGACGACTGTGGTGGAGTTGATTGCGTTGTTAAGCCCCTCTGCGTGCATTTTGTTGAGTCTCTTTGCTATGCCTTTTACACGCTTTCGCGTTTGAATTGTGTGCTCTAGCTGATTATGCACCCCATGTTTGATGTCGCTCACAGTTTGTTTCAGCTCTTTTGCCGTGGCTGTTGGTGGTTTGATGGATTTGGCACTTTGAATTCCATGCTCTCGTAGAATGGCAGCAACCTCAGAGTGCCCGGTTTTCTCAGCAGTGTCAAGAGCAGTTTCTCCAGATTTGTTAATGGCCATTTTGAATTCCACTTCCTCATGATCTAGCAGCTTACGAACAATCTGCAAGAATAGCATATATTTTGTCAAGACTACGAATTCTTTTCTGTAGCTAATCTAACTGGCAGTCAATGATGTGCAAATTTGAGACGTCAATATAAAAATTGAGCAACATCTAGTGTGATAGTAATTGCATCTGTAAATTAAATGTTGGAACAAACAAGTTCAGATGGCAGATGATGGTTTATAATTCCAGCAAGACACATGTTTAGAGATAAGTGCAGAATAAATTCCTTTTATGAGCTAAATTTTCTATTCAAATTATCTGAAATAACTCATTTGTCCTTGTGCATATGAACAAAGATACAACTACACAAACGCTCTTGTAGAAAGTCCTCAACTCAAAATTGCCGGCCAGTCGGCAAACGAAGTAAGAATGGGCACAAAGCGCACAACTTTTTCTTTTAGAAAAATAACAAATATCGATTTTGCTCTAAATTTCTTAATTCTTATTGAAGTGCCTATTGGAATTAAGGCACAACATGTACTAATCATGCTCATAGAAAAAAGTAGTAAAGCGAAAAGCAAGCTCTAACATTTTGTAGATTAGACGCTTAGGAAAAGGGTTTTCTGACCTGTGCTCGACCCTTCCGTGTTGCTATATGCAACGCAGTGTTGCCCTTGTTATCAGTCATGCTTAGCAAAGAAGGATCTGACTTAACCAGCTCATCCACAAGATCGAAATTCATTCCTTTAACAGCCATGTGGAGAGCCGTCTGCCCCTTCTTATCAATTCTTGTTGTGATGCCAGATTCCTTGCTCAAAAGGGCCCTGAGAACCTCCAAATGCCCGTGCCTTGCAGCTGAATGCAAGGCAGTTTTCCCATTGCTTTTTGCTATGGTAAGCAAGCTGCTACCTTCCTCCAAGAGAAAATTTACTACTTGAATATGGCCTTGTGCTGCAGCAGTATGTAACGCAGTGGTGTTGGATGGATCAACAGTCATTGAAAGTTCAGGAAAGGCATCCAAGAGGACCTTCAATATCTCTGCAATATTATAACAGAATGACTTAGTATAATTCAACTCCCAGAATTATTTACTAGTATTTGACTATCACTGGGACAAAATGTTAGAAAAGAATTAAAAGGAAAATTATGAAGCAGCAGCCATGACAATTTTCTGCAAGAATTTTAAGATCTTCTCTATATATTTTTCAAGTACAACTTGCACATTCTTGTTTTGTATTTTCAATTTCAATTTCGTATGACCTAATTTACAAAGATTTCATATATCTTGCAAATAATAGCTGAGGTACCGAATCACATGGGACAAAATCAAGCTAAATTCTTTTACCCAAAACTAGCTCAGAGAACTTATCACAACTCTCTAGAACATGTTGAAACAAGGCTATATTCGATGCCAAGAAAAATATAGCACAGAAAAAGGTTTAAACTAAAACTAACTTTCATAGAGACTTACCCAAATCTCCTTGCTTGGCAGCAATATGGAATGCATCATAGCCATTTTTAGCTTTGGTACCAGCCAAACTAACATCATAGTACTTTATCATCTCTTTCGCCAAATCTACATAACCATGCTCAGCAGCAACATAGAGGGCAGTTTCACCCGAGTTGTTCTGCTTGGACAGCAATTGCTTCAACTCTGCCTCCTCAATGTTAGAGATGATCTCCACAACCAATTCCAAATTCCCTGCTCTCGCGGCCGTATGCAGCGGCGTGTCATCCCGTTTTCCAGTCAACTGCTTTGTCATCGTCTTCCCATGGGAACTTTGTTGCCTCTCTGGAGATTTCATTGATACCAATCACAGTGATGAAACCCCCAAAAGAAACAGAACAAGGAGAGAAAAAATAAACTGAAGAAAGTCCTCCACTTGACAACTTTCTTAGTATTTAAATCCGAGTTTTACACTTTTCTATGATAGCCCCAGATCAAAAACCAACCATTGGAACCGAAAATATCAATTTGTGAATCAATATGAAGAAGATAATTCAGATGCTTCCATAAATGAGCACGTGGGGAACTTGCGGAGTTTTTAAGACTCCATGTTGCCCATAGCATAGTCCTAACTCTTTAAGTCTTCTGCACAAGCAAACAAGTACTAGCATTAAATATCGCCCACCTAGCATTAAATTTGCAAATTTTCTTTACCATTAATTATCATTATCATCAATCATCAATATAAGAAAATAGGAACCACAAAGGCGGGGACCATGGAAAAAGAAAAACGTTCCCAGTTTGAAACATGTATATCCATTGAATGAAAGACTAGGAATAGTTTAGCTCGGTGGGTTATACCCACTACCAAAAAGAGAACAAATTCAAAGGTATACTTACTATAAATAAATAAATCAATAAGTAAACGACTAACTAGTAACTAAATGATTAAAAGGTTAAGTTTTTTGTAATTTGATTATGTAACATATTATAAATTCGTTTTAAAATGCTAATATTATTATTTTCGTAAATATACTAATAAGTATTACTAGTTATTAAAAAAAAAAAAATAACTAAATGATTATTACTTTCTAAAAAAAATGATTATTACTACTACAGAAAAAGAAGAAGAATAATAATAATTAATCACCTTGCGGTGTGGAAAAGTTAATAAGCTTCTCTCTCCCTGTTTTCAATCTAGAAACGTAGTTACTTTAGTAATATTCCACACCCAAGTGCTTGAAAATGAAATCAGGTGCAGAAGGCAACACGGGATTGAGAAGCAATGAATTAATAGGAGCATGAAATGTAGTGTGAAGAATGGTGAGGCTGAGCCACAATTTCAATAGGTCACACCCAACCCCAAGAGTTTAGTGGAGCTCAGCAAGCAAAGACTTTTTGAAAAAGCTGATAGTGACAATTGAGAGCAACAACAAACGAAGAAGATGAAGAAGAAGAAAGGAAACGTCGTGAAGCAAATGCTTACGGTTGCCGGTAGAAGGTGCCATTTGTTTGTTTGTTTCACGAGTCACACCCCTACCCACTTACATATGTGTCAACTCGTGAGAGGATTAAGATTATTCAATACGCCAAAACTTCGAAAATGCTATTTTAGCACGCCAAACAAAAAAAAACTTGCTACTTGTGCGCCGATAAAATTTAGTTACAAAATTTAGTTATAAAATTTGTTGTAACTAACTTTATTTAATATCTTAAAGTGAATTTTGATAAATTTATTGTTGGATTACATAATTTTTTTATATCCTCCATACTTGCAAAACTTCTAAAAAATTAAATATCAATAATTATGTCATAAATAAATTATTACAAGTTTTTATAGTTTAAAATATATATATATATATATATATATCTAAAAGCTGAAGCGTAACATTTATTGTTACTATACTCCAGTTGAGCCACATCAGCGTCTACGTTATTATCTTTTTTCTTTCTAATTTTCCTATAATTGTTTTTAACATTTATTTTTTTAATATTTACAAACTTCTCCAACCTTTATCACCTCTTACATTTTCATCTCTCCACTACCCTCTACATTAGTATCATTCTTCCTATTTTTCTTCATTTTCCTTTATTTTTGTCTCTTCTTATTCACACTCTCTTACTATAAATTTGTCATTATTTTTTTTATTCTATGCATAGTTTTCCCTTAAAAAGGTCCCCTTTCTCTCTCTTTCTCTCAATTTTTTGGTGGATTTTTAAAATTTTTCTTGTATCTCTACTTTAGGTTGATAATTTTTTTTTTATATTTTTTAAAATTCTATTTTGGGTTAATGCAATTTAGTTTTGTTTTTTAAACTATTGTTGTTGTTGTTGTTGTTATTTTGGTTTTCTTTAATTGTTAAATGTTATCCTATTGCATTATAAAGAATTAAATATTGCATATAAAAATATAATATTATTCTATTACATAGCATGATTTGGATAATTTAGTATTTATTGTAATTTGGTATTTATTCTGTAAGGACCAGATTTGAGTCCTTAGCCCAAAAGGTGGATAGACTTAGGCTCAAAAAGCCCAAGACAATGAATTTGTAGAGAGTGAGTTGGAAAACTGGGTTTTAATGAATCAGATAACAAATAAGATAGATTTTAATGATAAGAGAATGAAGATAGACAAGTTTTAATTAAAGAAAAATCGTTCTTGGCAAAGTTCGAGGAGATCAGTTCGTATGTATATAGTTTAAGTTTGGTTACAAATGCAGTTCTTGATTGCTACAGTCTTTTTTCCTTTTCTTTTCCGATCCTCCTTTCCTCAGGGGTTTCTTACATTATATATCTCCCTTTCCATGATCTTGGCCCTCCATTTATTGATCATCCAGGCTATTCCTTGAGTGCTTGTCCCGTCAGACAAAACCCCCACTTGTCCCTTTGTGAGTTGGGATAGCCAAGGCAGTATTGTTCAGGAGTCTTCTCCACATAAATGCGGCCAGAAAGTTAACTGCAGTGGCAGCAGCTTTTCCTTAAATATTTCCTAACTCCCATTCTTCCAGCATGTTCATAATGCATGTCCCTATCAGTAGAATTTCCTAGGTCACTTTAAATGATAGGATATACATTTGATCTATACTTTGTTTATCTGAGGAGATGTTTCTCCATGGATCATTTTTCCCAACCTTTCCACTTGTATCTTATTTATGGGACTCTGAGCTTAACACCCCCACTACTGTTTATTCGCCCTCGAACCAACAAACGTCCTCGGCCAAAGCTCAAGGTCCAATATACAATTTTGAGTCCTTATTCCTAAAAGAATAATTTGTTTAAAACTAAAAAAATAATTTCCAAATTTTATATTCTTTTTAATGATTCATAAAATGTTATAAATAACTTTTATTAAAAAATAAATATTTTCGTTAGCTTGCCTTTTGAATTCATGAGAAAAATTGCATTATTTTCATTTTGGTATGACAAAATTTATATTTATGATTTATGATTGTTCCTATATTACATTTAAGATTGTTCTTATAATAAATAAAAATATGATTACAAAATACATTACTCATTATTAAATTAGTTTAAATTGTAAAATTTTTTTTGATAAAACCATCATAAAAATAATTATCACGCGTAATGCGAGGATTCGCGGCTAGTTATACATAAAATATAAGCTTATAGATCATATAGTAAATAATATCCGATTAACACAAAATTTGACATGTGTATTGAGAGCATAAAGAACATGCAAATCACATTTTTAGATTTTCAAAATATGTAGTATTATTTATTTTATTGAGTAAGGTTGTAACCTTAGACTACAACCAATTTTGTAGTTAAACTTTATTTTTAAAAAAAAATTGCAAATGAACTACTATAATATGCGACTAGAAGTAGTTATTGTAGCTCAAATGTTAAAAATTAAAAAACAATTCACACACTCTCTCTCTCTCTCTCTCTCTCTCTCTCTCTCTCTCTCTCTCTCTCTCTCTCTCTCTCTCTCTCTCTCTCTCTCTCTCTCCAACCTGCATGACCAAATCCTTCAACCTCTTACAGCTCATCACCATCGCCACAATGGCAATTCTTCCTTTTCTCTTGGTCTTTAGATCAGATTGCAGTTTGGTTCCTTAGGTTCAATGGGTTTGAGCGATACTAGTCCTTGTTCCAGGTTGTGGGTTTACTATGGGCCACAATGGAGTTTAATCTAGTTTTTTAGTTGCCCTAAGTTGTGGGTTTTTTTTTTTTTTTTTTTTTTTTTTAAGGTTAATTTATGGGTTGGTATGTTAAAATAAGAGATGTGATGTAGGGTGTATTGTTAAATGGTGTGTTAGAGCACTCACATTAATCAATGTATAATAGCATAATAGTTAAATTTTGCATATCTAACCCCTAAAATCAACTAAATCAATTTATGTAAACTTGTGTAAAATAGGACGTAAGAGTTATAGTAATTATATAAATATACATTGTTACTATTACTGTTCAAATGAATATTTTATTATTTTCTTATTATTTCATCTCTCTCCCTTTCCTTCTCGCCCCCTTCTTCACCCTCACTATCTCATAAACAAATCCACCCACCATCATCCAACCACTACTGCAACCTAGCACATCGCAAAACTTGATCGATCCATCAATTGGAAAATAACCTAAATCAAACACAATGACAACTCAATCTCACCAATCCAAACCCAAAATCAAATCCAATTGGAAGCACAAAAATCCATACAACAGAGATCCAAAATCAAACCCATCAATGAAAATTTGGAGATGTGGGTCGCACTGTGAGTAGGGTTTGTACAAAAAAACCACTCTAACCACAAGATCACACCTAAACTGACCTCAAAATAAGGTCACTGCACCACCAACCACGATGGAGGTGCACCTAATAATATATAAGTTTTATTTTTATATTTAATATAAATTTTTATAAATATTTAACATATATTAAATAAATATTTAGCATGTATTAAATACATTTAGTATCTATTTTTAATATATATGAAAACTGACAAAACCGAACTGTACCGCAATGCATGGTGATTGTTCTATTAAGGTGAGGTGTGGTTAGGGTTTTATGCAAATTGCTCCACAAAGTGCAGTACTAAATATGACCTAAAACCACTTTGAACCGCATCATGTATACCCCTAATCGTGAGGAGATAGACGATGAGAGAGACCTAAGGTTTTGCTCATTTTGATGATATGGGTCCTTGGCCTCTCCATGACCAAAGTCACTAAGGGCGATGCCAATTTTCTTTAAGGCCATAGTGTTGCTAGAATGCCTAGCGGGGAAAGTGTTGCAAGCTATCACTGCTTCTTTTATGAGGTTCTTATGGCCCTTGCATCTTGACATTGAACCTTCATTGTATATCTTGACTATGCGCAACCTTTTTCAGTTGTGGATTCCTAGAGAGAGAGAGAGAGAGAGAGAGAGAGAGAGAGAGAGAGAGAGATGTTTATGTGTGTGAGATAAAGCAAGATGTGAGAGACCTGAGATCTCAGAGACATTGAAATAGAGAGAGTTGAATGGGAGAGACTTGAGAGGAGAGAGATGATGGAATATAAAAGAAATTAACAAAAAAAAAAGACAAAAAAGAATTAAAAATGATTATTTAAATAAAATAGATTATATAATAAATAATTTGATTAAGTGTTTTTGAAAATGATGGTGTAAAATAGAAAAATTAAATTCTTATGCTGAAATAGATTAGAATTTTTGCATAAATTTATGCGAATGCTCCTGAAGTAGCAAAAGTAGTGTTTTGGTGTGTTAAATCACCATTTTATTAGCACATCATATGCTAATGTTCTTATTAGATTTTTGTACTTTTCGCTATGTCCACTATGGATACTAAGCATATTGTGTCAACTTATGCACAAATAGTGAGCATATACATAAACAAAATGTAAGCAATATGTAGACAGAACTCTTATAACATCGTATCATGAGATAGTTTTTCGCATGCTAAACACTGGCCACTAGCGTTTCACCACGTCATAATCAGTTGGACCCACCTTATTGGGTCACATGATTAGAGCATCCTTATCAAAAATGCTAAAATTTTTAGTATTTAACACTTCAAAAATCTACTTTATTTATTATACCATCCCATTTTAAAATACATCAAACATTAAAACTTCTATATTTTTTACCATTTCATTTAAATAATATAAACTACTCATTAAAATAATAATAAAATAACTTAACACAAATAACCAACTAACCACCTCACCAACATGAGAATAAAAAACTATTTTTTTTTTTTTTACAATTCAGGCTACAATGAACTTGTATTACTACAAACTCACTGTGCAAGTATGCCAAAAATTTTACAATTTGAAAGTTTTGATGAAGTTACCTTTTTTTTATGTTTTGATGCTAAAATTTAGCATATACCCTTTTTAGCATCCTTAATGAGGATGCTCTTAGCGGCCAGTCTTCATAAAAATTGAGGACCACATTACGTCATTACCATACAGAAGCCAAAAAAAAAAAAAAAAAAGGTGTGGGACATGCGTACAACTGCTACCTTAGATTATGCAATCCATTTAGTACGACTATTTTTAGAATAAACGGGTCCACCTTATAACGTAAGACATAGACCACATAACGAAAACCGTTTGATCAGATCAGCTTTCGCATTATTATCATATCAATTATCAAATGATCTCCTTTAATTAAATGAGATTAGATATCGAATTATCAATGAATGATCAATGGTTGAGATTATAGAAACTGTAGCATCTCAATTTCACCTAAAATTGGATTTTGTATATAATAAAAAATGGCGGGTAGATCATAAGAACGGACCGATTAGAATTTAGACATGTAGTGAACTTAGAAAAAGGTATCTTGGGCAGATATCACCAAATCACCTACCCTTTGAAAAAAATTTGGGAAATAACATCTTAGTGAGACCGACAGGTGAATTGAATAATTGAACGTACGGATCTAAGTTTGTTACATTACCTGCTCTCTTGTGAAGATACCTAATGATAAGTTCTTTAATTTAAAGGGTGATGTAAATTCGGAGATTCAAGATTTAATCCACCATATTATCATTCTATTAGTATTTAAGATGTCACATGAACAAAAAGTAAAATAGTCTAACTTCAACAAAAAATTAAGACATCAATATATATATATATATATAAATAGATAGGATCAGGTTTGAATCTAGTATTTTATAGTGTCATTGGACATATTGAGACGATGATACATATTTAGTTTTAGACGCTTCCGCTATTTGACTGCTTACACTATTTGACTGGGTTCAGTGCAATAGATGAAAACTCATTTTTATGGTTAATATATAATGCAAGACTCCGTTGCTTAACGAATCATTCTGGTGGATGTTTGAAACGGGTGGCTATTGTCAGTGTGGGGCTGTAACTTGGAAGAGACAAAGAAGGGGTATTGACATTTATTAGTCCAAAGAATAGTTGGTCAAGCCCGCCATACAATCAGGGGCCCCACGTGGGGTTTGGTCCTTTTCTTCTGACGTTTTTTTTTGGCTAACACGTTGACACGTCCTTTCATGCCTCAAGAGCCAAGCCAAAATGATAGCCTATTTTTTAAGTTTGCTTTCACATTTGCTGTTTGGGTGAACTATCATGCTCAATCGCGTCATCACTAACCGACCATGATGATTTTCACGCGTAATCTAAGAGCTAGATTGATTTCTCAGAAACTGAGAGAGAAGCCCATCTTTGTTTTTGTTACCTTCTTTTTGTAATAAAGGGTTGTGTATGTTTTACCCAATATGTTTAAATTGTGTCTTTATAACTTGAAAACAAGACTTTAAACTTCGTTTTTAGTTATAAATTACAGTGTGTAAAATAAACTACATGAAACAAGTTTTTGCCTTTTGTAAAGCCATTGAGATGAGATGGGTTGTTAAAGAAAATTGTGATCCCCGTGATTTGTAATCTAAACCTTGTTCTCCTAAATTCTCCCACTACATGGAATATTAATCATGGGGATTTTCATGAGTTTTGGGACATACTCCCTAATCAGAACACAACCAATGTGGTAGGATCTATTAAAGTTGCCATCCATATGGTGGACAAAAACTAATCACGCAGATGAAATGGCAAACAAAGGCATCCACCAACCCTATAGAAAATTAAGAAAAAAAGGTCCTCTCTATGGAAGACTTCATATGCACCTTAGGTGGGCTACAACACTTAATGAGTCTATATTGTCTCCATTATAAACGACTTTTAGCTCCAAAATAAGTTTGGAGCAATATCCTAAGACTATTACTGTTTTAAGTATTTGATATGTAGCAATTTATAAAACTATTTATGTATATCATTTAAGAATATAATTTAATTCTAAATCAGTTTAAAATTTTGATAGTTTATTTAATTGTTACATAATGGTTTGAAGGAAGATAAGTTTAAATTGATTTGAAGCTAAACTTGTTTCTATTATTTAAATAAGTTACATAATTCATTAAAAAAAATCACGTGGTTAAAACTACAAATAGACGATCTTTTTAATGAATTAGAGATTAGATATCTTCAAACTGGTTATTTGGAACTAAAATTTTTCGATACATTAAGTACATGAAGAACTTGAGAGAACTCCCAATGATATGCTTTGATCATGTTGCTCTTGTGATGCTGCCAAAGGGGCCAGTATCATAATGGGGCTGTCGCAATCTAGACTAGTGGGCAGTACCACCAAATCAACAAAATAATAGCCTAGCTTTTCATTATGCGGATTACTTTACAAGTTTATATTGACCTTGACTTCAATCGCTAGTGTTATATGACCGGTGTTGATGGGAAATGATAATCGGTTTTTGTTAGGTTATAGAGAAATTAATGGTTGAACTGCAGGTTTGAAACATGAATTCCACAAAATTCAGTAGTTGGTCAATCAGTACCATCGAAAGCCTTATCCTTTCATTGGATAAGTAAAAACTCGAGACAGAAAAATTACATTTTGATATAAGCTTAAATGAGATATATAGAAGCAATCCTCAAGACAAATGTAAGAGACAAGTTTGTTTGGCCAAAAAAAGTGTAAAGAAAACGACTTTAGACTCTAGTGAAAGTGTACATAAGTACTTCCTCTGGTATGATTTTCAAAGCAAAAGAGAAGCTAAAGTAACACTGTTTTTAAAGATACTTAAGAAAATAGCATTTTCATAAACTCGTCCTTTGGAGAGACATTTAGAGAGATGAGTTCAACCAATATATGATGAAATCGTTTTTCCAAAGGACATGCATGTTCCACTTCTATTATGTTGACATGATAATGCTGACTATTATAAGAGTTTGAAAGACAAGCTTCATGTTTTTCATACCATTTTCTTCTCAAAAAGACAAAAGAAAAAAAAAAGTTTTTCATACCATTTTAAACTAAAACGAGTTCTACTTTTAATTTGAAATTCCTTAGATCTAAGTCTTTGCCCAACTAGAAATACTTCACATTGTAATTCTAGTTTAAGACATCAATAATAGTGTGTTAAAAAAATTGATGCGGTTGAATTAAAGAAAATTATGGACAAACCCAAATAAAATAAATTAGGACATAACGCAAACATCTTCCAATATTTATTTATATATTAAAAAAAAAATCTCAACAAGAGAATAATGCCTATTATATATACTAGCTAGGCTACTAGCTTCTTTTTCGCAGGCGTGTTGCCTGTGCGTAGAATTTAGAGGCTTTTCTACGTTTTTTTCATCTCCAAAAATTTATTTGTGTTTAAAATTTAAATGTGATTAAAGAAAAGTGGGTGACTGTTTTTTTTTTTTAAATTATCCTACTCAATTATCATCAGAACTATTTGAAGTTTATTGCTTGTTCTATATTTAATTCTTTTTTTTTTTTGAGATTTTTTTTATAAAAAATGTAGGCCCTTTTAGATATACACTACTGCAAGTTTCTTTAAAAAAAATTTTTTCCCTCTCCCCGTATGTGTGTTAAAAATAATTAGTATTTTCAAAAGAAAAAATAGTAGGTTAATCTCACATTGGAAAAATGAGTGTGAGTAAAAGAGGTTTAAATCCTGTGCTATATATCTTAGAGTTAAGCCCTTTTGGATATACACCACTGTAAGTTTTTTTAAAAAAATATTATCCCCTCTCTCCGTGTGTGTGTTAAAAATACTTAGTATTCTAAAAAAAAGTTTGTTTTTTTTTTTTTTTTGGTTAATTTTCCTACTCAATTATCATAATTGTTTGAAGTTTATCTGTTTGTTTTATATTTAATTATTTTTGTTTAAGATATAAAAAAATGCAAGACTCATACGTAGGTCTTTTTTAAAATATAAATTATAAAGACTCAAAAACGTAATTAAACCTAAAATTTAGGATATTTTCCAAAATTTTTTAAAAAACAGTAATTGGAAATCGAGTGATTTACTTAGTTTACCCTATTCTTTAAACATTTTTAAGATTTAATAATGTATGTGCGAGGGTATTTTGGGACAACGGAAAGTCATTCTAAACTTTAGAATCCTAGTAAGTATAGATAAAAATCTTATATGTAATTTTTTTTAATAGGATATATGTATTATTTATATGTTGTTTGATTTTTGCAGAAAGTTTAATACTTTTGAACTTATTAAAAAATGAACATTTTATTTATCATATTGATATCCAATTTGAGGTTAAGAGCATCTCCAAAAACTTCTCTATATTTTTTGTACTGTTTGGATAGTGAACAGTGACATTTACCTTTTACCTATCTACTTTTTCAAATACATATTCCAACAAATTCTCTATCTTTTCTCTATCTCATTTAAATATTATTTATTTATTCATTATTTATTCATTTTTTAACACGTGTATCCCCATACCCCCATCCCCACTCCTTTCTTTGCTAATTTTTTATTATGTTTTATTCTTTTGCTAATGAACAGTAGCACATTAGGTTTGGAGAATGACTGTTCATTAGCAAAAACTTTTTGAGTTTTAAAGAAGCTGTTGGAGCTCGTTTTTCGTCTTTTTTCTGGTTTCATTCTCTATATTTTGGCTTTACCTACTCTATTGGAGATGCTCTAAGTTTTCTAGTTAAATGAGGATAATTTTGTCATTTAGAAAAAAAAAAGGACATTCTTGCCTTGGGATTGTGGATGTTCAAGATCACATGAGGGAATACAAATTCCATAATGTGAGGCAACCATAATCCACTCTGGTCATTCCGTAAGGGAATACACATTCCACAATCCACACTCCATGCTATTTACAGCCAAACAAGAAAAGAGGAATGATATGTCTACAACATTTTTACAATATTTTTACAACAAATCCTAAGTGGCAGGTTGTTACTGGTTGTTATTGTTGGGGCAAAAAAGTAATCTTAGTGTTAGTTTCAAATTTGAACCAATAACAATTAACCACCTGTGATTTGTTGTAGAAATGTTGTAAAATTGTTGTAGACGTAGCATCTCTCAACAAGAAAATACACGAAAGTTCTTATATATATAATTAAGGCAACGCTCGAGAATCCTCAATGAATTCTCAAAAATGTTATGAGATGACCCAAATCAAATGCCTTGATGCAAATCATATGGTCCAATATTAAGGCATTGAATTTCTCCATGGAAATTTGTTCAGTGGTGATTGATTCATTGCTATTCAAGAGAGCAATGATTGGTGCATTTGCTGTTCAAGAGAGCATTGTCCACCCCACACTTGTGGTTTGAGTTTTTTATTATCTCCCATTAATTTTCTTCTAAAGTATTGAAATTAACCACACACAAAAACCAAGAAGTGATTTTATATATGAATAAAACATGAGAAGAAGCATAAAAGAAGCTATCAGGAATGCATGAAAAGAAATGAGAATTGTTTCTCAAAAAAAAAAAAAAAAAGAAAAGAAATGAGAATTATGACAAATTGTAACTTTGCATCATACCATTTTTTCAAGGATAAAATTCAATTTAGTTTCTTGATTTTAACTTTAATTGTCAAAGTAATCCTTAAGTTTTAATTTTTGTCCATTTAGTCCATGCTCAATACTCACTTTATCAAAACTTGTCGAACATCCACACAATGCACCGTAAAATATAATATAATTATTTATAAGAATATAATGTAAAATTTATAGGTTAAATAGTGCATGTGTTATAAAAAGTATTTTTTAATTTAATAAAATTTATGTAATGAAATATATAATATATTTTGCATTCAACAACAATATATAGTGATATATATATTGTGGGGGTAAGATTCCGAAATTGTATACTAGGCCTTGGGCCCTATTCATAGATACGTTTGAGGAGCAATGAATAGTTAGAAGAGAACGAAATAATCCCGTCAAGTGGAGAGAAGTATAGTCCGAGGAGGTTGTCCTTTTCGGATAGGACGAAGCTCGCTTAAGCAAGTATTCGGACAACCTAGACAGCTAACCAGGGAGTCAAAATGATAAGAATGAACTTCAGGCACATACAAAGGGGATGATAACACGGAAATATCTCAACGAAAAGTTGCTACCACCGCATTAAATGCACTACACCAACTCCTCTAGCCGCATTTATGGGGAAGAGACCTCCGAACAGTACAACCTTTAGCTACTGCCACAAACAGATAACAAAAGAAGATATTTGACGTGACATGCACTCAAGTGAGGATCTAGATGGGCAACAAGTGTAAGATCAGGATAACTTGAAAGGGTCTATATAAATGTAAAAGATCTTCCATAATGGGGGATCAAGGGAAGGGAGGAAGAAAGAGTGAAGAGAGAATTACTATAGCTTAAAGTTTTGTATGAAAGTTTATAACTACTGCATTCAGTCATATTCAGTCTCCTCGGACAACCCTTTAGTTAAGCTTTATGTGATGTTTACTATTGAAATATTCCCTAGCCGTTAGTACAAGTCAACCAAATCTAGCTCGTTGGCCCACTCTTTATAAATTCATTGTATTGGGCTCACCAAACCATCGTCCGAACCAGTTTTTGGGACTGGGCCAGTAAATTGTGACCCTACATATATATATATATATATATGAAGAACATAATTTAATAAAAAGATTTAAATTACATAATTGTAATATTTTTTTATATAAAGAGAAGATGTTATTAATTTTTTTTAAAAAATATACCATAATCGGTTGAGTAATTTGAATATATCCAAGAATATTAAAAAAAAATGTACATCTTTATTTCATGGAACACATGTAACATATTACATTAAGTTTATTAAGCATTTTTTTTTTCTTTATAAATATAATTATAATGCCTATATTATTGAAACTTGAATTTTAAGGTAATCTTGTGGATATTTATCATTAATATTGCTTTTCTAGGACTCATAAATTTCTAGTGCCTATTTTGTTTGTATTTTTTAGCCCAAAATTAAAGAGTTTGGCCCAAATAGAACAAAATTTTATACTTTTTTCAACCCAAAATTAAGGGGAAAAAAAATGAAAAATTTAGTCTAAAACTAAAAAAGTATCCTACAAAAATGAATCAATTTGAGGCCCAAATTGAACAAACTAGACAAGAGGTAGCTCTAAAAAGCTGACAAGAGGTTTCAAATCCAAGAACTCTTGGATATCATGGTTCTTAAGAACCACTTAGCCAAATCTATTAACAAATGAAACTATTTAAACTTTTTTTAAAATAATTTTTATAATAGAAGTCAGCAAAATATAAGGTCTTAATAATCGTGCATCTCATGAATATGATAAGTTTAAAATTTTAATTAAGAAAAATTTTTTTGAACAGCATCATTTTCTAACATATTTGGAGACAATGATCAAATTAACTCATTTTAATAAAGTGAGTGATTAAATTGACAAAAACTAAACTTTAGAAAGCTAATTTGTTAATTGAAATAAAAATCGGAGCACTAGATTTAATTTTAGTCCTTTTTTTATGAGTACAATTGGACCGAATCATCCAATTCAAACAACCAGCAAGAGTTAAATCAAACTAGTTTAATATGTATTAAAATTTTAATGAGCATTTTAAGTAATCTCAAGAAATATTTTTTAACCAAAATTTACATGAAACCCGCAACTTGAAAGTAAAAACTATAGCACTAACGTGTATATATATATATATATATATATATACAAATCAAGAATATCAATTATTTATGAGTAAATAAAATTTCATCGTGAAGGTTAAAACTTTATATATAAAATCAACATTGTAACAAAATTTCTGCCATAAACATTTTTTTTCCTTTGTGCAGTTCTAGTAGTCTCGAAAAAATCCCTAGGGCTATGCTTGGTTGTAAGGAAGGGAAGAGAAAGGAAAGAGAAAAGAAAGAAATAGAAAAGAAAATATATATTTGGATATAAAAGAGAAAAAATAAATAAATGTATAACTGTAAACACAAAATTTCCCAATTGCAGAAAATCAAACAATTGAAAAGAAATATGATTTGCAAATATAAATTTGTATTGATGAATAACGAGTACATTTCTATTTCAATTTTTTTTACAAAAGAATACCCTCTGATTCTATCTTTTTTGACTCGAACAAGAGATCGTCTTGACTTTGGTTGGAAGATGGATTGAATAGTCTTCACAACAAATCTCTAGTTTTGAGCTTGTTAGAGATTTATTGTTCTTCAAGTCTTTGAATATGAAGGCTATTAGGTTAAAGTTCTTCGGGACTTTAAAGGCTTGATCCGTTGAGCTTCAAAGATTTGGATTTGTTGAGGTTTATGGAGGCTCTTTTGCTTAATTCCAATAGAACTTGAAAGAACTCAAACAAGAGATTTTCTTGACTTTGGTTGGAAAATGGATTGAACGGTCTTCACAACAAATCTCTAGCTTTGAGCATATTAGAAATTTATTGTTCTTCAAGCCCTTTGAATGTTCTTTAAGTTCTTCAAAGATGCTTCAAATTCTTCAAAGATTCTCCAGAACTTGGGTCTCTTGAAAACTTAGTGTTGAAAATGAGAGGGGATGTTCTCTATTTATAGTGATTTTAGAGGATAAACTCCACTTCGAATTGATATACTTGAAAGTATGTAGTAGACTTTTGATTGACCAAAATTCTTCTTAGAGATAATTATCTCTATTTATCTATTTTGATAAAGATAATAATCAATAAAGATAAATAATTATCTCTATTTACTTTATTTTTATAAAGATAATTATCTATTAATTTTGAATAGAAAATTTATCTTTATTTTATTTATTTATAAAGATGATTATCCATAAATTTTAAATAGGAAATTTATATTTATTTTTATAAAGATAATTATCTATTAATTTTGAATAGAAAATTTATCTTTATTTTATTTATTTATAAAAATGATTATCCATAAATTTTAAATAGGAAATTTATATTTATCTTATGGGCCAAATGACACGTGGCAAATTTCAACATGTTAATGTAATATCAGTTTGGATGACGCATGTCATCATGTAATTTAATTAATTTAATGACATTAATTTAGAATTTGCCACTAAATTTTGATGTGGCATTTTATGATTGGCTTCAAATTTTCACCTCCTACAATAACAATTTCATCATTTTAAATTGTAAATTAATAAGGATGTAAGGGTATAAGACTATTTTTGGTAATGGGAAAATGGTAGTTCTCACAAAAAAAAAAAAAAAAAAAATCCTTCTTATTCTCCTTTCTTTCCTCTTTTTCATTTTAACTAAATGGGAGAAATGCTTTAATTTCTCTTCTCTTTCTTCCATTTCCATGTAACCAAACGTAGCCTTAAATCCCCATGACCCAATTTTCTTCGCGTGAGTTTGGCCTACCAAAACAAAATCACAACAAAACAAAAAACCAAAAAAACACTATAATATATTCTTTTTTGTTTCCTCACGCCACAAGATTTCAAACACACGTTAGCCGCCCCCACGTTTTTAGTGACGTGCCGTTCTTGAAATTTCAAAGTGGGGTTTGTAGAGTGTGGTCGGAACTGCTCAACGTGGAAGACTGCTGTATTTGATTTTAAACAACAGACACTGTTTTTTTTTTTTTTTTTTTTTTTTTTTTTTTTTTTTTGCGATGACAGACCGTGTTTAAAGTTTAAACATTGAAAAGTGCATTGAATAATGTTGTAATAAATATATTAAAAATAGTTGGACTCGTATGATTTGACCAAACACTCTATAAAATTATAGTAAATAACAGGTGATGGGACTTTCTTTCTTTTTCTTTCGCGTTCCTTTTTTCGTCTTTCTCTCTTCTAGAAATTCAAGCCTATTAATAATTTTACCGTATATATCAAATCAGTCATCACTTTGTTATAAAAACACACCTATCAAATATACGATTTTTTTTTTTCACTTTTAAAAAATTGTTATTAAAAATATGATATTAAATATAATTTTTTTTCATTATAAATACTTTAAATATGTGTTTTTATAACATTTTTTAAACCACAGTTTTCAAACAAGTACTCCTTCCGTCCCACTTTTTTTGTCCTCTATTTCATTTTGAGATGTCCTAAAATATTGTCCTATTTCTAAAAATAAAATTAATTAATTTACTAATGTTCCTATTATACCCCTATTAATTTATTAATTCAATTTTTTGATAAATTTTTTTAAGGGTGGTTTTGGAAACTTATACATTTTTAAAAAGTAGACAAGACAATAAATGATGTTCCCTTAAAAAGTTTGACTTTTCAAACAAGACAAAAAAAATGGAACGGAGGTAGTATATTTTTTCTTATTTTTAAAAATTTGTTTGAAAGACTATATGTTGGATTAACGGAGTTGAAGCATGAACATCCAACTGTGCATCGTGACTTGTGAGCATCACCAGTGAGAACTCATTGACTTGAAGTCTAAAATTCAATCCGTTTAGTAGGGGTGTGCATGGGTCGGGTTGGGTCGGGTTGAGGGGATTTTTTGACCCAACCCATCATGGTGGGTCAAAAAAAATTCAACCCAACCCAACCCAACCAATCACATAAGTTCAACCCAACCCAACCCACATGGGTCGGGTTGAACCCATGGGTTTAACAAATTTTTATTATTATTATTATTAAATTGAGTAAAAAAAATATAAATATTAATATATTTAAAAAACCTAAAGATTCGTATCAATGTAACTTCTTTAAAGCAAACAACACTAATAACTAAACAACAATAGTAATTTATTAGGATTTGTATAAACTAATTGGCTTTTATATAGGATATGAAAAACTGGTTATTTAAAAAAATTTATTAATTATATAATATTATATATATATATATATATATATTAAATTAGTATTAGTAGGAGGAACTGAGGAAGTGCTGCTTTACAGCTAGATTTTTTTTTAAAATTATTAAATATATAATATATATTTAAATATATAAATATAAGTGCCCTACAGCTAATTTTTTTTAAAAAAATTATTAAATATATAATATATTTTAAATATATATTAAATATGGGTGGGTGGGTCAGGTCGGGTTTGTAATTTTATGACCCAAACCCAACCCGACCCGCTATAAAAATTTTTTTTATAACCCAACCCAACCCACCAAGCCTTAAAATCGACTTAACCCGGCGGGTCAGGTTGGGTCGGGTCGGGTTTGGCGAGTCGGTGGGTTTTCTGCACACCCCTACTGCTTAGAGCTTCAGATCTAATGCTTATAAGGGCTTTTTTTTTTTTTTTTTTTTTTTTAAATAATTTGCATTCCCTAATTGAATATCACTCAACAGTGAATACTACCAGTTTGATATGTGATTTTAAATTGGACAAAATTTGACTACAAACTTTATTGTAATATAAGATTATAACTTAAAAAAAAATTAACATTGCTACATATTTTGAAAAATTAATTGTTGGATTTCATGTTCTTTACGCTCTTAACATACCTGTCAAATTTTGTGCTAATTAGATTTTATTTATTATATGATCTATAAATTTATGTTTTATGCATAATTTTAAACTACAAAAACTTTTAATTTAAACAATTGATTGATGATATAGTTATTGATCTCGGATTTTTTGAAAATTTTACAAGTACAGAGGATATAAAAAGAAAATGTAATTCAATGGTGAGTTTATCAAAATTCATATCCAATAAAAAGATATTGAGTGAAGTTATAGCCTTAGGCTATAATTAAATTTGTAACCAAATTTTGTCATTTTAAATTTAAACAATAATAAGAGTTTAGCCATTGAAAACTACGACAAATAAAGTATGTTTGGCTAGGGTATTTGATTAAGAACATCCACAGCAATGCTCTTAAAATAGCTTTTTAGTTATTTTATAGCTTCAAACAAACAAAAACACCACACAGAAATGTTGCTAAACTTAAAATATTTTATTAACTTACTACAGTTAGCTTTGCTACAGTGAGTTGTTAGTAATAGTAGCTCACTGTAGCAAGTTGTTACAAATATTAAATTATTTTCCCTTTCTTCTTCTCATTATTAAATTAGTCTCTCTCTCTCTCTCTCTCTCTCTCTCTCTCACAATTCTGACCATGTCTAATGTTTATTATATTTATTTTATTTGTTTGTTTATATTATTTTAATGTGTTGTTTGTTAAAATAAAATTTTAATGTTGAGTGTATTATAAAGTGAGTTGTTAAAATAAATAAAGTAAATTTTTACGTTGCTAAAAGCTATATTTTTTTTAGAACCTTATTGTGAATGCTCTAAAAGAAAGTCATAGTTTAAAAAACACCATATTTTGAAACGCATCAAAATAAACTTCTAGTTTTTGACTAACAATATAAGTGGCATCGTGCATTATGTAAATATATTGAAAATCGTATAATCCATATGATTTGACCAAACACTTTGAATGATTGCTGATGAGACCCTCTTTTTCTTCATTTCACATGCTTTTTTTCTTGTTCTTTGTCCCTCTTTTTAGAAACTGACGACTATTAATAATTTTATTATACATATCAAATTAGTCATCACCTAAAAAATAACTCATACACATATGAAACACATAATTTTGAAAATCTTGCTATAAATGCTCTAAAGAGAGTCATAGTTCTCAATTTGATTTAAAAATACCATATTTTGAAAACACATCAACTTTTAGCTTTTGACTAACAACATAAGTGGCATCGTGCTTTGTGTAAATATATTGAAAATCGTGTAACCTATATGTTTCGACCAAGCACTCTATGAATGATTGCTAATGGGACCTATGTCTCTTCATTTCACATCCTTTTTTTTTCTTTTTCTTTGCCTCTCTTTTTAGAAACTCATGACAATTAGGGCTCGTTTGGTAGAGGAATTTGAGTAATGTTGTTTGTATTTTTTTAAAATGCGTATGGGTGAAAAAGTGTGTTAAAATGCGTGTAATATTATTTAAAAACTGAAAACAAGTGTTTAAGATACTCTACCAAACAGGGCCTTAATAATTTTACTATACATATCTATCAGTCAACACTTTAAAAAAAAAAAAAAAAAAAAAAAAAAACTCATACACTTCTCAAACACATAATTTTATTATTATTTTTAAAAAAATATGTTTCTAAAAACATGATATTAAACACATTTTTTACATTATGAGTACTTTAAACATATGTTTTCATAACACATTTTAAACCATAAATTTTACATTATTTTAAAAACTATTGTTTGCAATCACATACCAAGCGGTTTTTTTTTTTTTTTTTTTTTTTTTTAAAATATGTATGAAAGACTGTATATGTTGGATTAAGGGGATTGAAGCATGAACATCCAACCGTGCATTGAGAGCATCGCCAGTGAGAACTCATTTACTTGAAAAACACCCATAATCAAAGAAAATTTAGAAGACCACAACAAGTTAATAACTTAAAAAACAAAAAGAAATTTCAAAATGCGAAATTCCCAGCAAACGCCAAAACCAAATCTCCAGCAAACCCCAAAACCCAAATGTATAGAAATGATCACCGATTAGACCAACAACAACAACAAACCCTGTAATCTCAACCAACGAACCCAGTCGAACCCAGCACCTAGCACCCACCAACATCTCTTTCTCTAAACCTAGATCCGGTCAAACCCAGTCAAACCCACCAACGATCACCGATCAAAGCCGAAGAGAAAGCCCAGATCCAACAAACCCAGTCGAACCCAGCACCCACCATCTCTTTCTCTAAACCCAGATTTGATCAAACCGAGTCAAACCCACCAACGATCACTGATTAAAGCCGAAGAGAAAGCCTAGATCTCAGCAAACCCAGTCGAACCCAGCACCTACCATCTCTTTCTCTAAACCCAGACCCAAAGAGAAAGCCGAAAGAGAGATATAGATAGAGATTTTGATCTGAGAGAGAGAGAGAGCTTTAGATGAAAGAGAGCTTCATTTTAGACGAGAGAGAGCTTTAGTAAGTTGAATCTAGTGGATGAGTAATGACCAAAATGTATTTGGTCATATTCGCTGATGTGAATTTTTTTATTTATTTTTTTGGGTGAACAGATATTCAATCTTTAAAACTAAAAAGAGTAAAAATTTTGTTTGTTTTTTATTTGGATTCCAAATAAAGGAAAATGTTGTTGCTGGGTTTGCTCTTTGATTCTGGGTTTGATGTTGTTGCTGGGTTTATTTCTTGATTTAAGAAGAACATTGAAGAGCAAGTTCTTATGTTCTTATGTTCTTAGATCTCAATTCATGTAATTTTTTGTTTTTAATTTTTATATTTAATCAAAATTAATTTAGATGCTGATGTGGCATTTTTTTAATGCAAAAATAGATTTTTTAATTATTATTTTAATGTGCCATCAGCCACGTCAGCTTTTTCTGTTAGTTGAGCGACGGTAAGGACTTAAATGTCACACGTTAATTGGTTTAAGGACTAAAAGTTGTAAAATGAAAATGTATGGACCAAAATAGAAAAAAAGTCAAAATATAGAGACTAAAAGTCAAAATAGAAAAAAGTCAAAATGTAAAAACTAAAAGTGCATTTACACCATAATTTTATTATACATATCAAATTAGTCATCAACTAAAAAAACTCATACACATCAAACACACAATTTTGAAAATTTTTCTATAAATGCTCTAAAGAGAGTCATAGTTCTCAATTTAATTTAAAAACACCATATTTTGAAAACACATCAAAATAAAGGGTTGTTCGGTACATCATTTTAATCACATATTTTTAAATTTTAAACAATATTACATATATTTTTACTCATTTTTTCACCCACATATATTTTAAAAAAACTAAAAACTTTTATTCAAGATCAAACTTTTAGTTTTTGACTAACAATATAAGCGACATCGTGCTTTGTGTAAATATATTGAAAATCGTGTAGCCTATATGATTTGACCAAACAATCTATGAATGATTGCTAATGGGACCCTCTATCTCTTTATTTCACATCCTTTTTTTTTTTTTTCTTTTTCTTTGCCTCTCCTTTTAGAAACTCTTGACAATTAGGAGATGTTTGGTAGTGTAGTTTGAAAATTGTTGTTTGGAGTATTTTGAAATATGTGTAAGTGAAAAAGTGTGTAGAAATGTGTGTATAATGTTGTTTAAAATGTGAAAATGTGAGTTTGAACTCACTCACCAAACATGCCCCTTTACATATCTATCGGTCATCACTTAAAAAAAAAAAAAAAAAAAAACTCGTACACATACCAAATGCACAATTTTATTTTATTTTACTTTTAAAAATATGTTACTAGAAACATGATATTAAACACATTTTTTACATTATGAGTACTTTATACACATGTTTTCACAACACATTTTAAACCATAATTTTTATCATTTTGAAAACTATTGTTTGCAATCACATAACAAGTGGGTTTTTTTTTTTTTTTTTTTTTTTTTAAATATGTATGAAAGACTGTATGTTGGATTAAGGAGATTGAAGAATGAAGCATGAACATCGAACTGTGCATTGAGAGCATCGCCCGTGAGAACTCATTGACTTGAAGTCCAAAATCCAATCCGCTTTTGAGCTTCAGACATTTTAAATTTGCATACCTTATTTGAATATCACTCAACACTCAACAGTGAACAGACATGTACATTTGCAAGTCAAATATATATAAAAAAAAAAAAAACAGACAGAATGGATTCACAATAAAAAATTGGATCTACAAATACACAAATTAAACCACTATATGTACTCCATTTGGAGACCTTATCACCTGTAATTAACGATACTTAATGAATTATCAGTACGTACATAAATGCAACCACATGAGATTCCCAGCCTTTGAAGATTCATGATCAATGACCAGTTTTGCTCCAATATTTTATATTCATCCTCCAAACACCAAAAAGAATTCCTCCACTTCCAAGAAAGGCATCCATTTGCACTGTTCTTATCCATGGATGTAGTATCTACAGCACAAACTACTATTTTTCTTTTCTGTTCTCTTGACATGCAAAAAATCAGACTAGGCAGCAGTGGCCACTTTAAGGCCAGGATGAAAATAAAAAATTTTGGGGTATAGTCAATCCATGATTAACATCAAATGGCATAAATTGGGTTCAATTCTGTATCAGAATCCAAGTGATTCCATAAGCTAGTCCCACTTCTTGACATCTTCTCCTTCTTCCTCACTTTGCGAACTTGGTTCGACTTAACCACGTAATATGTCATGGTTCCAAGAACTCCTGCCATGGTGACTCCCCCTATAACTGTAATAAGCACTGCAGCCCACTTGTTATGCCGACCAACCACTATATATGCTGAAGAGATAAATGCAACCGTGGTGCAGACAGAGGCCAACCACATTAGCTTATTGATCACCTCAACAACCCGCCTCTCAGACTTCATCTCCCCTCTGACAATTGTGATTTGTACCAGCACAACAGCCAATGACGTAAAGAGTGCAATGGCATTAAAGATGAAGAAGATCTTGAATGGTGTACTGCTCGCCATCACAGCAGTTCCACTATCAGTATCACCACCGGGAACTGTGAAAATCGCCGCAAATGCAACAGTGGCAAATAGCACGGCAACCACTGTGACTGAGTTGGTGGCATTGTTGATTCCAGCTATGTGGAGCTTGCGGAGCTCCTTGGCAATCCCGTTCACATTCCTATTCGTTTTGCGGGTTTGTTCAAGCTGCGTGTGTACATCTTTTTTTATTTCCGTCACTGTTATCCTAAGCTCATCTCGTGGCTGGTTAAGTTCATTTGCTCTAACGGCACCATAACGAGCCAAGCAGTCCTTAATTTCTGAGGATTCTTCTGAGAGGGGCATTCCATCAGCTATGTCAAAGGCTGTTTTATGGTCTCGTGTTAGCGCATTCACATTAGTGTCGGGAAGCAATAACAGCTCATTCACTATCTGCAAGAAATAACAAGTGTCACAATTGTTGCATTTTAATTGACTTTAAAATTGTGATTACGTGTTCTTAACTACCAGTATGTTAATGATTTCTCGTCCAAACATGACAACTTTTGTGCTATATCTATGTAAATAATAAAATCCAAAAAAGAAGAAAGAAGAAATCGAATAGAAAACAAAAAATCAAATTTCTGAAACTGAGCCCCATAGAGCTCACATGTACTCTATGGCTTGTTATGAATGTTTGATAAGTCACATTTCACCAGCAATATTATATGTGAGAAAATAAATCCAAATCCATTTCCTAGCTGGTATAGAGTTTGCTTTTGAACCAAAATAAAAATGGTAATATGCACTAAAGCGAAATCATACAAAAGACAGTATTTTGCATTTTTGATAATTTCCCTAGAACCTGTAAAAGCATGTTATGCTATCCTTTGAAGCAGTTCCCAACCAATTTCCGGACATCCATTAATCAAAAATAAAAATAAAAAATCTAAGTTGGGACTTGGGACAAGAGAGAGAGAGAAGAAAAGGTTCTCTAAATATTGAAGCAGTTTTTCAAATATAACAAAATTTATTAAAAGAACATTACGTAGGAACATGTGTATAAGATGTGGATAGCCAGCACAAGTTAACTATAGCTGAAATATCTATTAACCTTCACAAGATGTTGTTGCATAACTGAGGGTCGAAATCAAGCAAGGCCGAACCAAATGGTACTTGGCTCATAACATAATGGGTTAGGAATATCATTTGTCACTGGAAAAAATGAAAAGATATCCAGTGGCCTAAACTTGAGTAATTACAGTATTATCCCATGCTCAACTAACACAGTGTTGCAGGTCCAACTGAGCATGAGAATGAGGAAGCATATAAAGACTTAATATCTCAATACTTGGACCAAACTTTGCTCAAACTATGCTCAAATAAGATTGAAGAGTGATTTTTTCAAGGAACAACAAGAAGGTATTAGGCTATCTCAGCTTAATTTGCAAACCTTCTCATAAGGCTGAAAAGCATGAAATTAAGGGAAATAATTATAATTGTAGTCAACAGCAGAAAATATCTATACATGAACATAAGAATTTAGCAATAACAATAAATACCTCTGCCCGCTTTTTCCTGGTGGCTACATGTAATGCCGTATTGCCAAACTTGTCTGGGAGCATGACAATAGCTGCATCTGCCTCAAGAAGCAACCTCACCACTTCACAGCTAACCCCTTTTACAGCCATATGCAGAGCAGTCTGCCCTTTCTTATCGGTCCTTCGAGCTAATTGTGGATCTTTGTCAAGCAATGCTTTTACAATATCTTCATGCCCTTGCCGGGAAGCTAAATGTAACGCGTTCTTTCCATTGGATCTAGATATCTCCAGCAAGCTAGGATCTTTTGATAGCAATTCTTTAACTACTGCTGTATGCCCTCTTGTGGCAGCAGTTATAAGAGGGGTTGCATTTGATTGGCCAACTGTTTTGCTTAGCCCTGGGTCATGATCTAATAGCACCTGGACAATGGCTGCATAGAGATAGTTAACGATTGAGGATGGCCCAGAACTATGATGTATTTACAGTGCACATATTGAAAACAGAACCATGAAGGCAAACAATTAGACAGCGTAAACTTAAGGTTGCACATACCGAAAGATAAGCGGACAAAACACTTCATAAGAAAAGCATATCTGTTTCTGAAACCATGTTGAAAACAGCTCTACCCCTAAATATTAGAAGACTTTTTTTAATAAATGCTTTGAGCAGGCCGTAAAATTAAACAGAATGTTACTAGAATGGACTTTGAACTCCTTCCAATGAGCTAGAGCTCATTGGCTTTCAGTAGCTCATTATTTTTTTTTTTCTCTTCTTGCCTTAGAATGTCTCGACAATATCCTTCAATTTCTATCATATACGTTACAGAATTAGTCTCTTGTTCAACTTACACATTAGGGGCATGTTATGGACCCGTGGTCATCAATTTTAACTATCACATCATTTGATTCATAGCCTATAAAAGAGAACAAGATCAAACAAACCAACTCAACTATGGTACAAATGATTAGACTGCACAACAAAATAAAAATTCTAAAAGGATTACCTTCATGACCTTGTCTTGCAGCAATGTGCAAAGGATCAAACCCGGACCTGTTCTTAAACGAAATTGCCTCCTTAGTGGTATACTGCAACAACTCCTTAACAACATCAAGATGACCCTTCTCGGCTGCAGTAAACAACGCGGTCTCTCCCAATTCATTCACCTCATTCACAATGGCTGCCCTTATATCAAGCACCTCAGCATCAAAATCCGCCCCGCTTAGCGTCCCAACCAACTGTGCATCAATTACACCCAAAATTTGCTTCACAGCTTCCAAATCCCCGCGCTGCACAGCCAAGTGGAGCTCAGTGTCATTGTGGCGACCCGTCACCTGCTTCACATACTTCTTCTTATCTATCTTCTTGCCCGAATTCGACATAACCAAAGACTTACTAGAATTCGAAACCAGCAGAGCCTTGCCGGAATTGGATAGCACCATAGTCGGTGTCCTTGGAGTTGGAGGTTCAGAGACATGGTTGGCATTCCGGTCCAGGCCAAGATCCAGGCGTAAGCCCAAGCCCAAGCCCCAGCCCGGACTCTTCTCCATACACCTCTCGTCTCCTTCACAACCTACAATTTACTTAAGCTTTCACATCATATCGATCAAACATACTAAACATACACAATCTCGCTACATTTTTCAAAAAAAAAAAAAAAATTGTGGGTTTGATTCAAAGAAACCAAACTATTCAAAAATTAACGTAGAATTAAAAAAATTAACGCAAACTATAAATCAAACTATGCTATTTCTATAGACACCAGTATAACACGGTAACACAAGCAAATTCTAAAAAATTATAACATGAAAATGCCAGTACGACAATGGCACCCTAAATAAAGTATCTGCCATTCTTAGCTTTTCATTTAAGAAACAAGTAAATCTCAGTTTTCATTTGCTTTATATCAAAAGAAAATGCAGGGAAAAGGAAAATTACCTTCTTCAGGTACAGACTCCATATGGAGGTGGGACAATGGAGCCCTATTGATTCATAATATAGAGGAACTTTTTTTTTTTTTTTTTTTTTGATGATAAAAAAAAAAAAATTTCCAATAGGTTAGGAGAAGGCAGTGATCTAAGGAAATGGAAATGTCAACGGCGCCGGAGATAGCATAATGACCACCGGACCACCCGGGGTCGGGCTTGAATCACACAACAGGGAGCTTTTATTGCGACTTGGGACTTGGGGGAGGTAGTTGGGTTTGTTGGTTGGTTGGTTGGTTGTTTGTATTTGCCATGTCAGCATACTAATGATAAAAAATAAGTCAAATTATATACTACATCCTTTTATGTTGGCCGGTTTTTAGAAGCGTCTTGTTTTAAAGTGGGGATTGAAACGATCTTTGGTATGTATTTTTAGTTACAACGACTTGTTTAAATAATAATAATAATATACACAGATAGTTTTATAATGAGTTGGAAAAGGTAGATTTTAGATTGTTTGAAGTTAAACTTTATCTTTTTAAATTTGATTAATTATCATATTCACATACAATTAGTCCTTCCTATATTTCGTTTAAAAAGTTTTTGTTAAGGACTAATTGTGATAGCTAATGTGAAATCACATACTAAAATAATAAAAACAAAACTAGTAAAACTAAAATGACAATTGACCAAACTTTTTTTTTTTTTTTTTTAAAGAGAGTTTTAAGCGTCTGTTTTTTTATGAATGCTCTTTATTATCAACTAAGACATTAATCAGTCTTTGATATAGGTGAGGATTGAATTTTAAATCTCTTATTCAACTATCAGAGATTTTACCAAGCTAAATGAAACACAATTAACTAAACTTAAATGGTCTTAAGTATGAAAAATTAAATTACAAATTTACTTAATTATGGATATTCTTATATTTAATATGAAATAAACATTTGGAAAAATAAAAACATTATCATCAAAAGGTAAAAAAGAGGTTTAAATTGTGTAATAACTATGGAAAATCTAAATTACAAATTTACTTTAACAATGGATATCCTTATATTTAAGATAAAGTAAACATTTGGGGGAAAAAAAATCATTATCAATAGTAAAAGATAAAAGAGAGGTACAATTTCAAATCTAACGGTCCAAAGTAGTGTCCCGCAAAGATGAACCAACGAGAAGGCTCAGATGGAATAACATTTTTACAGATCCGAAGCAACGAATAAAACCTTAAACCTCGAATGTCGGCAGTTATCTCTGTTAACAGGAGACACAGACAGAAACAGAAACACACACATACACACAGCTTTAGAGTTCAGTTTCAACTTTAAAAGTTGAAGTTCCAACCTTAATTAATATCTGAGCTAAGAAAAACGTCTGCAATTAAATGGGGAACATCCATGGCCATCGCAAACACCGTAACAGCTCTCATCAAAATAAACCGCCTTCAAATTCACAGCCCTTTAAATATGGTCCGTCCGATCAAGCTCCACAAGTACCCAGCTCCACCAAGCACAAGCCCAAAACCAACATGGTCGCCTTGCCTTACGGTCATGTGGACTCGACCCTACGAGCCCTCGCCGGCCAAGCCGAGGGGTTCGGTCACCGCGCCATCGGTGGGCTCCACGGTTCTCTTTACCATGTCACCACCTTAGCAGGTCACCACCACCTTCTTGCTTTTCATTTCGTACCTCTATTTGTTTATATAAAATTATGTGTTTGTGTTTATGAAATTCAAATTTCTGGCTATGGGATTTTTTGTGTTTTTATTAGGTTTCAAAAAGTTGGATGCGAAACAGTGGTTTATGGTTATGTGTTAGGCTTTTGGGATTTTACTGTTCACTGGTTTAACAGTTAGTTTATTGAGCTTTACTCTTTGGTTACTTATATATATGTAAATATGATCATCTTGATAATGTGAATTGCCTGGACATTGTTAATTCGATGGGGTTGTTTCAACTGATTAGGTAGATTAGTGAGTTTGGAATTGTTGCATTATTAGGGATTTTACTAATGCAAATAATGGAAATGTTCAAGGTTTTAGCGAATACTAGAATTTTGGCTAGTGGAATTGAGGTAGAGTTTTCTAGGTTGTTCATTGTTGCAAAGTTTAGACTTTGGAAAATGCTAAAAATCTTAGTGTAAATTTTATTAGAAAAGTTTACAAATTGACATGGCAATGTAACAATGAATGTGATTGGTGCCACTTCAACGATATGATAAGTAAGTTTTGAATTACTTTTTTATGATTGATAACACACCTGTTTGCAAAGCTTATATGGTAAAATTTGTAATATTTCTAACATCGCTCTTAGACTTTGTAGCACTATAAGTTTTTATTGGGGATACAAGTATATTTTATTGATAGTCTTCAGTGTGATTATGGTTATGTGGGCTTCAATCAATAAATATAAAATGGTTGTGGGTTGGGTTGCCAAACCTGAATTTGCAATTCAATTTGGTATTCCCTACCTGAACTATTGATAAATTGTATTGGTGTAGTTGGGGCATCGGCTTGTCAAACTCTTCTCTTTGGAGGGCCATTCTAGAGGTTTCCAAGAAGCTGTATTTGATTGTGTTCTGATGTGCATAACATATTCTTCATTATGGTTTTGCAGATGATGGGCCAGGATCACTTCGTGAAGGATGTCGCAATAAAGAACCACTATGGATTGTGTTTGAAGTTTCAGGCACCATTCATCTCTCTTCTTACTTGAATGTGTCGTCCTATAAGACCATTGATGGCCGAGGACAAAGGATTAAACTCACCGGGAAAGGTTTGAGGCTGAAGGAGTGTGAACATGTAATTATATGCAATCTGGAGTTTGAAGGTGGTAGAGGTCCTGATGTTGATGCCATCCAAATCAAACCTAATTCAAAACATATATGGATAGACCGCTGCACCCTTCGTGACTATGATGATGGACTGATAGATATCACTAGGGAAAGCACAGATATTACTGTTTCTAGGTGAGATCAAAATTCCTTGTTTCAAGAAATTTCTCTCATTGAAAAATAAAGAATAATAGTTAATGTCTTCAAACATTGGCTTCAGGTGTCACTTTTTACAACATGACAAGACAATGCTTATTGGAGCAGACCCTTCTCATATTGGCGACAGATGCATTCGAGTGACCATTCACCATTGTTTTTTTGATGGGACCAAACAGCGGCATCCTAGAGTTAGATATGGGAAAGTGCATCTTTACAACAATTATACCAGAAACTGGGGCATTTATGCTGTTTGTGCCAGTGTGGAATCACAGGTGCTATTTTTATTAACCAAATTCTATTATTTGTTGGTTTGAACATTCAAAAGGTTTCAAGTTTTTTCATACTCTAGGTGATTAAAGATCTTGTATCTATATTGTGATATCAGATATACTCCCAATGCAATATATATGAAGCAGGACAAAAGAGAGTGGCATTTAAATATCTCACAGAGAAGGTATATCCACTTTCAAGTTTTGAACTGAGTACATTTCGGAAGTCTGCACAATCATCTAGAACTGATTGGTTTTAGTTGTCTAATGGCTTAAGTAAAGTTTGTATGCATAGATGTAAACACACGCAAACACAGCGGGATTTTGGTTGTGAATTCAGCTCTTTGAGCATTCTTTAATTGAAATGGAAAAAGGAAAAAAAAAAAAAATTTAAAATCCTTGGGAGATTACTATGTAACATACATAAAGAGAAATTTTTGCATTAAAATATCAGTTTCTTCTTCATGTAAAAAATTTATCTGCAGTAAGAGAGCTTTATATGCTAATAATTTTCTGCTTTCCAGTAGGTAGATATTTTTTTGCTAGTATATGAAAGTAGAAATGGATAAGCAAACCTATGGATTTTCTGTGTCTTTTTTTTTTTTTTTCAATTTCTGTTGTCTCTATTGTGTTTTTATCTATGATATCTTTCTCTTTATGTTCCTTTCTAAATGTGGTATAGGAGCACAACAATTATGATTGCATAAATTAAGACATTTTGGCTTCCTCTCAACATGAGTGACTATATTTTAGTATTCCACAAGAGCTTTTGTTATCCTCTTTTTGGTTCCCATTTCCATTTAACAGTGAATTTCTTTCAATATTTCATATGTCTTCAAGTATCAGTGATTGAGATTAATAATCTTGCTATCTGGAAGCCATACAGCACCCAACATTTAGAAGTAGGAAAAATAGAGGAAAAAATAAAAAAAAGCAAAAGATTTTCAATGATGAGGCCCCGGATGCCTATCTAACTGAATTTATAGAAGAATTATCCAATGGAAAGAGGACACCTCATAGCAATGGAATAGATGGTATGTGACTTCTGCACATGATGCAAAATTGAGTAGAATGGCTGTGCGCTCTCTCACTCATAAAGGCGTGTGACCTGTAGTTCATTAATCAAGAATTGTGAAAAGACTCCTGAGTCCTGACCTGTAGTGCCCTTCTACAAGCATTATTTCTTATAGTTCCTGACCAGTTGGATTGAACTTTGAAATTAACTTTCAAGGTGTTCATAGGAATTTTCCACTCCAAAAGTAATCCAAACAATCTCCCATACCCTCCCATAAGAAAAGAAGACAGATATCTTGAGTTGTCGATTTCATACATAAACCCTTGTGATGGTTTCATGTAGCTGGCTATGTGAATCATTCGTATGAACAAGTTGAATATTCATGAGACAGATACATGAGAATCTTTAGATATTGGAGGTCTTAGTCAGGATAGGTAGGAACCGACTCTTATTGTGTTATTTAAAGGTTTGTTAGTATTTTATTTTATTTTTAATTTTCAAGCTTTGTTAGTATTTATGATAGGCTTAAACTCAGCTTTCAAGGAATGGAAGGATGGAGGGAATGGTCCGTTAGCTGATACTTATCTGATGTGTCTTGTGTATGCGCATGCATTTTTTATTTAATTAATGGTTTCTGGTATTAGCCTCTGCATTGAGAAACAAAATATTTTTTGTTGCATGACTAGATAATTGAGGATGCATGACATAATTTAGAACTGTGTTTATGTTTTATTTTTCTAATTGCCTACTTTGTTAGATCCACCTTTTGATTGTCTTAGCCATATGCAAACAAGCAAAATGTTGGTTAACCATTTTTCCCTTGTGGCCTTATCCTGTTTTCATCTACTGGATGGTTGACACTATGAATCCCTGTGCTAGATATATATGTTGGAATTTTACTAGCTGCCCCTACATTGTAAATCCATTGGTTGATAGTAATAGCAATATTTAAAAATGCTTGCCAATTAAGCTGCACAGACAAATGCCATCAAAAGTGTTGAATCAATAGTTTTTGAGTTGTGGAATTGCGGAATATGATCTTTTTCAAAGCACCACGTCTCCATTTGGTTAGAATGATCCTTCCTGTGAAATTGTATATTTTACTGGAAGTACATGAATTTTCCCATGACCAATAAAATTGTTTCAGCATCTAACAGCCAAGACGTGTTTTTCCTAATGAGATTGAAGTTGGTTTTTTGTGACCTCTGTCTAGGCAACTGACAGGGAGGAGGCAACAACTGGCTGCATAAACTCTGAAGGGGATTTATTCATAAGTGCAACTCAAGCGGGGCTAATGACCAAGGATACTGCACACAAAATGTTTCATCCTAGCGAACACTACCCTATATGGACAGTGGAACCGCCCACGGATGATCTTAAGCAAGTTCTCCAGCATTGCACAGGATGGCAGTCTGTTCCACGACCTGCAGATCAGAAGGCGGTAGCGTAGTATCTTGATAACTACATATATATAATCTCTAATTAGTAATTTTGACTTTGATGTTTGTTTCAACAAAATACCACTTCCCGTGTGTAGAAGGCAACCAGTGAGTTTTCCTTTTAAGCAAGGATGAAATAAATAAGATTTTTGTTTTGATTTTGTTATGTACCTACTTTTACTTCCCCATTTTCCTGGTTATTGACATAGACACTCAACAGGTCTCAGAATTCGTTGTGCCCCATTTCTTTGGTTAGTGTACACCAGATCTTGCTGATAGGTAAGCTTATTATCTAATTTAATGTGTTCGTTTCACTGACAATATATATATATATATATATATATAATTATTATAAAAGTTTTCTTGGTCCTGTTTTGCACTTTTCTTCCGCTGTATTCCTTGAATGTTACTTTAAGAAGCATCGAAAATAGTTTTAAATTAGCAGCAGGGAAACATGGGAAGAAGTTAAAAAGAAAACTATTTGTTGAAAATAGCATCAAAAAATTGGAAAATCCACATGCAATTAATGTGTTAGTTATGAGTTATGACCCGGCATTATAAATGATATAGGTTTGAGTGTCAAGAGGTAGGTCATATAATCTTGGAAATTTTTAAAGGCTCTAAATGATTCAAATTTATATGCATGGAAACTTTGAAAATGATAATATATATGCTTATACCTAGAAAGTGAAAGGGTATATCGACATGACCATTTCCATACAAACCAATTATAACTAGAGTCTTCTTTCGGGCCCATAGAAGCATCGGTTGTTATTTGACTAACCATTTTGTTAAGGAGAATTGTCGCTCATTTATTTCAATAGCCTATTACGTTCATGTGTAAGTATAAACGGGGAAAAAAAACCATGCAAGTGAAATTGTCTTAAAAAAAAAAGAAAAAAGAAAAAGAAAAAAGTTGATAGGCAAGTATTCCATTATTATTCTATGCATTGTACAAACATAATAAGTTAATAATAAATAAAATAAAATAAACCTAATCAAAATGATGGTAACAATAATATTAATTGATGATACTGTTGATGGATGATGAAATCTTACCTTGATTACCTACCAACAAGGTAAAAAGTAAAAACAAGCTAGAGATTTGTCAGGGATGATTCTAGCAGGGGACTCTTTCGTACATAAGTTAGTGTGCGTTTGGATAGCAAACGCGTCTAGCGTTTGCGTCCAAACCTAGGTCCTATGCACTATTCATATTTGACACATACTTTATATTTGACTTAGGGGTTGTTATGGATACGATCCCGAAATATCAAAAGTAGGATTCAACATTTCCTATGGGGTAAGTCGCATTTCTATGTTGGGAAAGGACATACTTCAATCTTGATTTTACACAAGGTAGCTAGGGTTAAGGACAGTAACAGATCTATATTATATATATATGTGTGTGTGTGTGTGTGTGTGTGAAATTTTAAAATAAAATAAAAAAAATTTATATTCGGCCTCCCTAAAAATTAAAATTGGTCATAAAAGCCAATAAAACACAATAAACATCTTGTTCCTTGTGACTCTACACTACATGATCAAGTGTATTCGGGTGGTGTGTGTACTTATGTATATTGATTTTGACTTTTTTTTTTTAACTTTAGAATACATTTATTGATTATTTAGCATTTTTTTTTATGCAGATGGCTTGAGTTGTTTAGTTGTTTGACTTTAGTTATTTGTTGTTTGGATCATAAAGTTAGAGGCGTGGTTCTTTTTATTTCCTTGGCGATGTTAATTTTTTTTTTTAGTTCAATAATATTTGACATATAATTAGATGATAAATATGACTTATATTTGATTGGTAAATTTGCTACAATATTATATTTATTTCAAGAAAAAAATGCAAATAATTCAAAAACAACTATCATGTGTCTTTTCTTTTTATTGATTGGTTAAATTAATTTATTTAGAATGATGGAGATACTATTATAAATTTTACTAGATAAGTCTTAAAAATTGATTTATCAATTTTTGAGACACAACATATAAGTAATTAAGACATTTATTTATCATATTATTGAAATCATACCAAATACATTCATTATCATATCAATTTGTAAATATTATATAATAAAATTGGTAGTCGTTTTGAAGTTTTATTTATTATCCTCTTTACATGACACTAATCTATTTGTAAACTTGTAAACTTTCTGACACTGACAGTGATTAGTTTACAAACTTTATGTATTGTCACATTAATTTGTAAACTTGTAACATAATTAATAGTAGCTTTAACATTTTTCTTGTGGTTAATCTATTAATACTAAATAAATACTAGTTTGCATTTAATAAAAGAAAATCAATTATACTTGGCCCCGCCTAAAGTAAATTCTTGGGCCCGTTCTTGACTTAGGAGCGTTCTTCGAATTTTTCTTGAGTTGACAACTTGACATTGAGTCGGTCAGGCTCTACCCATCAAAGGTGACCAGCCATAAACTTATATATCATCATCAATGATGATGACTAACTTTTAAAGTGAAATTTTATAATTATCACTAACTTGAATTTGATCATCCATGCAATCAGGATTTGAGCCGTAAGTTCGATCAGCTGAAATTTTCCAAAAATAAATACCAAAATATAAGCCAACTACACCATTTTTTTTTTTTTGTTTTCTGTTCACATGATGTTTCTTTGGTTTGTTTTTTACTCTAGTGTTTGGCGGAAGGATTATTAATAATAATTAACAAAAGAAGCAAGCCCGGAAAAATGAGAAATTCTCATACAATAGACTCCAAATTGGGACACATCCAGTCACATTCAAAGAATCAAAAGTCAATTTTGCCATGATTCAAGCCGCACGGTTGGCCTTGTAATCAAATATGGGGTAAGCCTTTGTTTTATGTTTCAACAACATCACATCACATATATTGCTGTTTCAACAGTATCACATCACAAATAAATATAGTGACCACTCAATCGGCCTTAATTTTTATAACTCGAGCTGAAGTAGGAAAAGATTTAGGGATACAAACTTTGCCATAATTTGTTGAAGTAGTCAATCACGAGAGGGTAAAGAAAACATAAACACGAGAAGAACATGTGAAAGTTATTGTTTATCGCTCACAGTTTCAAGTTTCAACCACTTCGATAAATTATAGCATGTACTTATTTTTTAATCCGCATTTATGTTCAACTTATGTCCATATTAGGAGAAATTATACAGTCTTCTAGTAGATCACGTCGCTTATCTACCATTCTACTAAAAGATTCTCACTTGTTTAAAATTGTTGAATCAATAAACAATTTCTGTTTAAAAATTTTCTAACACAAAAATTAAATAAGTGGAAGTCTTTAAGTGGGATAATCGTCCACCATAAAGAACTTATAATTTCTATGGGAATTACAATTTACAAGACTACAATATGAAAAGAGAAAGAGTTTGAGAATCTAAATGGGATATGGAAAATCCGAAATATCACTTTTCTAGAAACGCAGGTGTAAAAAATTGAAAAGGGTTATAAGTGTAAAACAATATTAGACAAAAGTACAAAACATAGCCAAAAAAGTCGTAGTATAAATTGATTATTCAAACAGTAGTTGTACACAAAAGGAAAACAATGAACTACATTTACATCTTTATATATAATCCGGTAAAGAAAGTCAAAATCTGGCGATCAAAACAAAAAATCGCCAACTAAGCCCAAAACCTTAAGCTCTAGACCACGAATGTCGTTGATGAGGCGAGGAATATGAAGAGGAAACACTAGTACTCCCCGAGTTATTGTTGTTCCCAAAGAACAGGTCCGACAAGTAATTCCCCACATCCTCAGGGGCAAATCTTACAATTAACCCAACATTTCGCTCTCCAACAACGTTAGACCTGTGAGCGTCGTAGAATTCCCGATAACTTGGGACAATCTTTCTCGCTAATGAGACTTTCATTTCGTCTCGGAGTTTCGGGTCCGATACAACAAACGAGCTCTGTTTCCTACAAGTTTCGTCGAATCTCGAATTGAATTTCCTGAAAATTTCCTTTGCCTGAGCTGGAGTAATCGTGGCCGTTGGATTTTCCGGCAGCGTTGCAATCACTGGACCCCACGCTAATCTCTCGTAATTCGCAGCGAATAGTTTCACTTTCTCTTCGTGCTTTGCGATCCAATCCTCGCCAAGAAGGTACTTCAAATTCGAGGTTTGAACTTTGGAGACAACGTGGTTAAGGTTGTTTGCTAAGAATATGTACGAAAGACAAACGTCTTTGGTATGTTCTACTTTGCCGTCGAGTTTGCAGAGAAGTACGAGGATTAACCAAGCCATGTGCATGGAAATCACTGGTGCCGGAGAGTCATCTGTGGATGGACTTTCGAAGTAAGATTCCGGTAACGATGATCTCGGCGGCGGAGGCCAGTCGGCGAAAATGTCTGCGAGGATGTTACTGTAATCGGCTAGGAGAGAGAGGTAGTTCATGGTGGTGAGAGTCAGAGAGTGAACACCGCCGCCACCGTGGATTTTCGACTTCGACGAGTCCTTTTGCATTGTTGACTCGAACTCTGATAGCATTGAGCGGACCGAGTCGCTGAGTTTGTTCAGCGAGTTGAGAGCTTGAGCTCGGACGGTGACGGTTGATTCGAATGAGAAGATGGAATCGATTTCGATCCAGTTGGTTGAAATCGCTGTGTACATGTCGAGCACACGGATAATTTTCTCAGGATGAGATTTCTTGCTCTTAGCTACGACGAGTTCGGGGAATCCGAAGAGAAGAGTAGCTCCTTCTTTGGAAATCTCAGTGAAACAAGATTCTCTGATCGAGTCTGATGAAGCGAAAACATAGTCGCAGAGGATTCTCTCTCCGTTGAAAAGGGTTGTCATCGAAACTTTCACTGCTTCCAACCAATCCTTGATTCTGCGATCGAGAACTTCCCAGTCCATCTTATTGATTTGTGAGGAGCTAATTTTTTCAACACCAAGTCGATAAATGCCTTCGTCGATTATCGATTTTCTGATAATTTTGTATATACTGATACACTCTTTGGTGTAACCAGAAGAGATCATACACTCAGCTATGGATCTCAAGTCAGTCATAGCTATGGAAGAAACTTCTTCGACTTCATCGATTGAATCGCCTACGTTGCGCACTTCATCATCGTGTGAGACTGAGCCATCATCGTCGTAATCGGAAATGCTTGATCGAGCGGAGGCGCGTGAGGATCGAGCGGAGACTGATTCGGGGTCCAAGTGAGCTCGATTCATGGAAAGGATTTGATAGAACTCCTTCTGGAGTCTCTTCATGGCTATCTGCATAAGGTTCTGTGCGTGCACGAGCTTCTCCGAGGCCGAGTTCTCGGTGACCAAGGCGTGCATGGATTTCTGAAGATCGTTCACGCACCTGATGAATTGCATGGCTTCACTTTTGCTCTCGTAGAACAAAGATGTGACTTTGGCATAAGTGGAGGTTTCTGGGTTCCACTTGTTTATCAAAACCGTGGCCGCTTCTATGCTCTGCTCAATCAATGACTCCGAAAAGCTGCGTCGAGGAGTACCAGTTGAAATTGAGTTTCTTGCAGGCGAAGAATATCGAGACATAGAGAAAGATGAAGTTTTGGAATTGAAGCAAATACTCCTCATTCCTTTTCTAGGCATTTTTAAGATCTTGGAGTGAATATGAGTGATTGTTTGTTTGTTTGTTTTTGAGGGTGATGGGTGTGATAGATAAATCCTTGAGCTCTGTGATGGTGTGTGAGAAAAGGTATCAGAGCTAAAGATTTCTTGTTGTTAGTGTCTTTGTTTATGGTAAATTGTGAGTTGGAGATTGTTGTGGGGGTATATATAGACGAATGAACAACGCCGTTGCTTTGCCGCGACTCAAAGAAAGAAAGAAAGAAAGAAAGAAAAGAAATGAACGCCGCCATTATTGTTTAAGGAAATATTGAAACGTGTATGCTGTATTGAATTTCTTAGGGAAGAACGTGGGGTATTGACTTTCTTACACGTTCCACGCGTACAGTTGTATACTTGTATTGTTACGTGTGTCTCTCAGAGAAGCTGGGACTTTGAAATTTGCTAAAAGTAAAACCCAAGGAAATATCAAAATAATAAGAGGTGGAAATATTTTTGTATAAAATTGATGAGAGAAAATAGATTTGCCCATGTGTAACGACACCCAACTGTTCCGTTTTGTAGTGATACATATATAAAAAAATCCAGGATTGGGTATTATAAAAATAATAATACTAATTATTTCTGGTCAGTGTTTATAATTTGAATCAACTATCAAGTCAAAAAAATATCAATTGTAAAATAAATAAAAACTATGATCAAGTCAAAAAGGATAAATTGAACCCTTCAAAAGAAGATAAATTGAAATAAGTATCATTAGAGGATATAAATCTCTTGATTACTTATCCTTACGTGCGCCTGATAGTTTTGAAAGATTACATGTGATTTGAAGATTTTGACTAGATTTTTGTAATTTACATACATTATTTATTTATTTTTCTCTAAATCCCACCTTAAACATTTTTTTTTTTGTGATCTATATATACATAAAGAAATTTGTGTTTTACTACATGAAAAAAAAAACCTTAATGGTGTATTAATTATATTGTTTGGTTTTCTTTTGGTCTGGTTTTATTTGAATGAACTATTAAGTCAAAAATGATAAATTGTAATAAATATAATTAGAGAAATTGAGAATATGATTTGAAGATTATTAAATATGACTTTGAAAGATCATTAAATATTATTTGAAGATTTGACTAGAGCCTTCTAATTTACATACATTCTTAAATTGTTTGAATGGAAATTAAATCACATTAATTTGTGTCAAGAAATTTGGAAATGATTCTTGATGAGTAATGAATAAATGGTCGTTGTAAGCGTATTCAAGTGAAACAAAACTCCTGCATTCAAGCCTACAATAAGTAACAATTATAAAACCATTATAGGTGCCTTCATGAGCCACTTCATGTCCGTTAGAAACACTTTTATGAGCTGCTCCATTACCATTAATCACCCAGCTCAGGCACAACACCCAGGGGAGATCAACAAACCTTACAATAACTCATAAGTTGGCTATATAAAGCCATAATGAGCAAGTAAGTAAACACACACAAACTAAACTACAATAGATATTAGAGATTTCCTAAAAGAGATTAACTAATTTAAGTATCAGAGGGTTCTTGGCTAGCACTAACCTGGTGTCTTTTATTATAACATTGTTTTCTCTTAACAGGACACTTTCCGTGTTTTATCACAGGTCATCCGTGTTTTATCAATTCTATTATAGAAAAATAAAATAGATCCATGTAGAATAAAGTATAAATTAAAATAAATATCATAGGAGAATATAAATCTCTTGATAACTTATCCTTATTAGCGTTTGATAATTTTGAAAGATTATTACATGTGATTTGAAGATTTTGACAATATTTTTCTAATTTACATACATTCTTAATTTTTTCTACATAAAGAAAATTTTTGGGGTTTGGTTTATTTTTTTTTATTTTTTATTTTTTTGAGAGAATTCCAAATTTTATGGCGTCCGTTTTTAATGATAGTTTTTTATCATTAGACTAAGAGTCTAGCTTTATTTGAATCAACTATTAAGTCAAAAATGATAAATCGGAATAAATATAATTGGAGAATATGATTTTGAAAGATCATCAAATATGATTTGAAGATATGATTAGCCTTCTAATTTACATACATTCTTAAATTGTTTGAATGGAAATTAAATGAGGATAGTGAAACAAGGGGGGAAAAGGAAATAGTATTTGATGTATACTCGTATTTGATATTTGTTTCATTGTTTATTTTTTTAGCACCTCGTCAGCAATTATATAATCGGAGGAAATAGTAATATTTCTGAAATATTTTTTCATGCGCGGGTTGACCATATTCACTTGTTCAGAGTCTTTGCCCTTTAGGTTGAAAAGGATGCCATTTCTCTCCACACAAAAACAAAAAAGGTTGAGAAGGAAGCCAATAGAAACAAATTTAAGTTGCGATTTACATGTGGACGTACGTAAGCATAAAAATCATTGACAGCCATACATAAGCGAAGAAGAAAAGACTAAAATAGAGAATCAGGCATGACGCAAACACAATTACATTGGCCCTCGCTCCTTCCGAAGTAATTTTCGAGACAAATCATAATCAAGGTGTTGCAAACAAAATAAAGTACAATGCTTGTTTCGCACGCGGTTCGCTGTGGTTCAACTAAAAGTCTAATTTTGTTTCTGTCTTTGCTTGTCAACTAATTCTTTTTCTTATTTAAAATTGCATCGTTTCTCATGATTATTTCCTTGTAATGTTTATGATAAAAATACAACAAATTTTAATTAAGGGGAAATTTAACGGATACCTTAAGGGCATTCTCATTGGAAATATTTTTAGAAAATTTTTATAAGAAAAGTTTTTTTTTTTAATTTAATTTTTTTGATGCATTTTATATTTCTTGTTTTGAGCGAGTGTATTCTTATAAATAGAAGATGCATTATTCCAGGAAAATGTCTAAATGGTCCTGGATCACACGACATCCACAAGAGAAAATATGACCACAAATTTCATTTCTCTATCAAGAGATTTCTATCTAGGCATGTAATCCTTAGGCTCTTAGCAGGCTTTTTGAAGATTTTAGGCTTGTAAGTTCTTGTACTTGTGGTCTTCTTAAGTCCTATTAATTTAGGCATTACTGAACCCATATCCTCTCTCAGAGTGACTATGCATGTATCACCTAGAGTTGCAAAAAACTGGTTAATTTACAGTCAAACAGTTTTGCAAGTTTGTCACTTCCTAAACATTATGACATAATTTTGAATGCATATAAGTTAGTAGGGGTTTAACGTAGCTTTAAAATGATAAGTGCAAAAGGGATAAAAAAAATGTTAAATCTAATGTAACCAAAGGAGCAGAGGCATATTGAGACGCTTATGAATTATGAGGATGTTGTTATACTAGAATGGATGATGCTATAAATTGAAACGAGAGATGTGTAGTTGTCCCATACCCACTGTAGAGATATTAGGCCCAGAAGTTCATTATCTATTTGTACATTGGGCCTATAGCCCAAGCCGAGGATGAGGTTTTGTCCGAGGAGGAGGAATCTTTGTCAGAAAAGGTTGTGTTAGTAAATAAAGAATTTAGTTTTGCCCATAATGGCTCAACGGGATGAGTCAAGGATAAATGTCTCCTCAGCCGACCAAGGCTGAGGTCCAAAGAGGTAGTCTGTAAACTAAGGTAACATTCCAAGAAGTTCTGTTGGTGCAGATAAGCATTGTAAAGACATCAGACAGGGAGGAGTCCCAAAATATCTAAAGATAAAGCTGCTGCCTCCGCATTAAATGTACCACAACTAACTCTCTGGTCACATTAATGTAGAAGTGATACCTGAACAGTGAGTTTAAGCCCTACAGCTACTATATGAAGACCTATGGGAGGTGCTGATGAGATAAGTATCAATACCTGCTATCTGGCATGCATGTGGAGGAAAGAGAAAGAAAGGAAAGGAGAGTATAAGAGAAGGGGGGAGACTGCAAGAGAGGGAGATCGAAAATTCAAGAGAGAAACGTTGTAGCATTCATGAACCAAATTTGTAACCGGACTTGACAACAATATATAAGAACAGACCTCCTCAGATCTTGCCGAGGATGATTTTTCTTCAACCTAAACCTTCTTGTTTTCATTCTATTATCATCTAAACCCATTCTAACGTTTGTTTGATTAACTAAGGCCCAGTTTTTCAACCCACCATCTACAAATTTATTGTTTTGGACTTTTTGGACTTAAGTCCATCCGCGTGTTGGGCTAAGAATTCAAATCTAGTCCTTACACCCACTATGTACAAGTGGGAAATTATAGAAATATTGGGTTAGACCTAGGGACAGAAAAACCCTTGGACCAAGGGGACAATTGCCCCCTAATTTTTTTTTTAAAAAAATATATATATTATTATATATATGTGTACTAATTTTAGCAATTTTGTTCTATAAAATTACATTTTCTTTCCCTTTAACAATATCATTGATTTTTTTAAGAGTAATATTATACTCAAACTTTTTTATAATATTTTTACAAACTGTTTTGATAACAAATTCTTATTAGTTCACATATAGGCACACCACTCACAACATTTTTTTACTTACCAATAACCACTTATCACATTAGTAACTTATAAAAAAAACTTGTAACTCTATCATTTTTCTCATTTTAGTGACTATAAAAAAAATTTATAAATCTAAAATCTAAAACAAAATATACAAGCCAAAAAAAAAAAAAAAAAGCTTAGCAACAAAAATTACCAGTAAAACCAAAAACAAAATTAAGCTCAATTAACTAATTTTAACCAAAATAAATAACACTGCCCTTTTAAAAAATTCTAAACAAAAATAATTTTGTTCTTACCCACAAAAAAAAAAAAAAAAAAAAAAAAAAAAACTCAGCAACTAAGTAACAGAATCAGAAGTTGAAACTGCTGCAAACAGCCAATAGTAAAACCACTCTCCTAACTCAAAATTCTAGCTCCATCTCTAATTAGACCAAACCCATAATGAGTATATTCATTGGGTTCAACCAACACATTGCCAAAAGTTGTGCCTATTGCCAAGAGTTCCATCTCTTTCCTTTTTTTCTTGAATAAAGAGTTCCATCTCTTGGCTTCATACTTCTTGGTTATCAATATAAAGCGGATTAGAGCTAATTTTTGCAAGATATTTTTTACTATGAGGCTGTAAGGCAATGGCATAACAGCTAATAAAATATCTCTTTCCCTTCTTATCAATATCAAGGGGGTGGGTTCCTCTTTACTGTTATTAAGGATATCCTCCCCCCCCCCCCCCCCCCCCCCCTTTTTTTTTATTAAATAAAACCACAAATGCACAGAATCTCAGTTATGCAGTCAAAAGGGATTGCAAATCACTGCGATTCCTTCGCTTGTTCGAACCTAAGCTAACACTATGTTTGTTTCGTTGAAAAACATTTTGTAAAAATAATTTTTTTATATTTTTTAGTGTTTGGTAGCAAAAAAAATGGTTAACCACTATTTTTAGTTAACAAAAAACCATAATAAAAATAAGGTTTATTTTCTATAGGTTGTTTTTCAAAAAATAATTTTGGAAAACAATCTCTCTCACATGTTGCATCTCCTACTGCCAAGAGTTTCATCTCTTGGCTTCATATATACTTCTTGGTTATCAATCTCTCTCTTACAATATCTAAATTCCTAAGCTCATTTAACAATAACTCTTCCTCACTAAGATAAATATCTCCCTTATTAAGAGCATCCATCTGCCGTTGATTTTCACCTTCTACCCCAAGATTTGTAAATCGAAGATAAAGAAATTTAAATATAGACCCAAATAATCATTTGCAAAACGGTCTCATATATCAAATAATCAATACGTAAATACCAGATAAGAATATGTCCATGAGAAAGAAAATTTGCAACTCAAGAACGTTGAGAATAGACACTTGTGCAAGGTTAGGGGTAAATTAATTCGGAGAGAGAAATAAAGTAGAAAAGAAAATAATATAAGGGTTATGCTAACGAGTACCCTTAAGGCAATTATTAATAATTCATTTTCGGAAATTTTTTACACCACTTTTATGGAAAATGAAAAGAACTATTAAAACATTAATTTTTTTTTTCTTTTCCCTTAAAAACTTTCTTTAAATAAATTGTTATTAGCTTATGCCCTAAAGGCATCTGTTAGCATTTCCCATAATATAATACTCTCTAAATTTAATTAGCTAGGTTAGCTAATTTGGATAGCAATTAATTTTAAAGATGACATTAATTAGAGTGATTTTCTAATCATTATATATATTCTTTTAAATCTACGGTCTAAAAAATGTATAACTTTTGTAGAGTTACATCATGTGTAATTTGAACTTATATCATATATATATATATACATATAAGTTTCCATTTCGATCCAAGAACCATGCATACTGTACGAAGGAAGGGAGGGCTTATTGATTGACTATATTTTAGGCCAGATTATTGTTCTGTCAAGTAGCTTACACACGTTTAAAATAAAGGTGAGAATTTTCTTAATTAAGAAGTGGTCTCTGTTCGATAAGCATCTTATTTTATAGGCACCATTTTGAGAAATACTCGACTAGAAAATAAAAATAACTCATTTTCGGACATCATCCCCCCAGAATATGTATTTGACATGCAGAAACCAACACACCAACTGTACGAGAAAGGAAGCAGCAAAAGTTTAAAGACTATATTTAATTTACAGAAATATTACGCAAATGTTTACCATGTCTTCCTCCTTGTAATCGTTAACACGCACTGTTTTCAACCAAAACAAAAAATGATACGCTTAATTGAAACTCCGTACATCTGTTCATTTTTTAATTTTGCTGACTCAATCCAGAACCAAGAAAATATTCGATAGCGCTTCATAATTGACTACGTTGCTCCAAAAGAAAACAAGGAAGAAGAAACTTCTATGAGGAAGTTTAAGCATGTGATGATGATGCATTGTTTGAGATATGCTTGATATATTTATGTCGAATAAAAAAATTGTGACCAAAAAATTGGCATGTGGGTTGTGTAGGGATAAGCGTCAAAAATTGTATATTGGGCCTTGAGCCTTAACCGAGGACATTGGTTGGTCTGAGGATAAACAAACAGTAGTGAGGGTATTAAGCTCAAAGTCCCATAAGTAAAATGCGAATTGAGAGGTTGGGAAAAGTGGTCCAAGGAGGAGTGTCTCCTCGGATAAACGAAGTACAGATCAAATGTATATCTTATCGCTCAAAGTGACCTTCTAGGAAATTCCACTGATAGGGACATGCATTATGAACGTATTGGAATAATGAGAGCTAGGAAATATCTAAGGAAAAGCTGTTGCTGCCGCATTAAATGCTCTGTAACTAACTTTCTGAAAGCATTTATGTGGAGAAGACTCCTAAACAGTGTTGCCTTGACTACCCCCACACACAGAAGGTTAAAGGGGGTGTCCGATGAGACAAGCACTCAAGGAGTGGCCTGGATGATCAACAAATGGAGAGCCAAGATCATTGAAAGGGAGATATATAATGTAAGAAACCCCTTGAGAAAGAGAGGATCGGAAAAAGAAAAAAAAAAGACTATGGCAATCAAGAATTGCATTTTGAACCAAACTTGAGGGTAATATATAAGAACTAATCTCCTCGAACTTTGCCGATTACGATTTTCTTTAGTTAAAACTTGTCTATCTTCATTCTCTTATCATCAAGATCTACCCTATTTATTGTCTGATTCATTAAATCTCAGTTTTCCAGCCTACTCTCTACAAATTCATTGTTTTGGGCTTTTTGGACTTAAGTCCATTCACCTTTTGGGCTAACGACTCAAATCTGGTCCTTACAGGTTGTATTTTATTACAGTAAAGATCTATCATGCGAAAACCCTACTTTAAAAAAAAAGAAAGAAAAAAGTCTTCAATCTGAGGCTTCATGCATATATCACTGCCTAATAAGGTTATTATTGTAGTTGTTGTATTTTATTTTTTAGCACCAACTAATTTTTGTTTTCTTCCAGTTTCATGTGAGACAAAGTTTATATCCACAGTCTCTGTACGATTACTACATGAACTGCCAATTTTAAATTTGTATTATGGCTCACTTGATTGTACGAATAATTCTTTAATTTTGATTGGATTTCTACGTTTATTTGAGTATTTAGATTAATTCATAATAAAAACATCTAACGTCTTTAAGAAATCAAGGCATACATATAATATTTTAGAAGTTTTCAATATTTGATCATACTGTTAACTTCTAAGTTATTTTATTTTTCAACTCTACTTCTTCTCTTTTTTTTTTTTTTCTTTTTTTTTTTAAATCTTTATGTGATCAACTTTACTTTTAAGTATTCATAAGATTTTTTTGAATATCTTATACTTTGATTAATTTTTAACTTCATATATTAATTACTATTTTTTTTAGAAGAATTAATTACTATTTAATGGTTTTCATTTTTAGGGTCTGTTTGAATACCGCTTATTTTGCTAAAAACTGAAAACTTATTGCTAAAAATACTGTAGTAAAATATTTTTTAAATAGCAAAACACTGTTCACACTGTGTCATGGGTCTGAGTTTTTCCTCATTTGTTTGAAACAGTTCTGTGGGTCCCACGCTTAAAATGCGTGAACAGTGCCTAACTCTGCAAAACACGTTAACCAAACGCACGCTTATTTGTTTGAAATATACATTTATAGTTAGTTTAAATTATGAAATATCTTAAACATAATGATTATACTTGTAGGAGCATTGAGCTCATGAGCTCGTTATCTATGTATATACTGGGCCTAAGGCCCAAGCCGAGGACTAGAGGTTGTCCAAGGATGAGTAAACATTGTCAATGGAGTCCGTGTTAGTCGTAGATGAAGAAGTTAGTTTTGGTCATAATGGCCCAAGAGGTTGGGCCGAGGATGAATGCCTCCTCGGCTAACCAAAGCCGAGGTTCGAATAGGTGGTTTGCCGTCCAAGGGAATATTCTAGGAAGTTCTGTTGGTACAGATTAGCATTGCATAAACGTATGACAGGGGGGAGTCCTAAAATATTTAAGGAAAAAACTGCTACCACTGCATTAAATACTTTGCAACTAACTTTCTTGCAGTATTAATGTGGAGGTGATACCTGAACAGTAGTTTTCAGTCTTACAACTATTACACAAAGATTTTAGGAAGATTCTGATGGGATAAGTATCAAAACCAACCATCTGCCTTGTACATGGAGGATAAAGAGGAAAGGGGGAAGAGAGTATAAGAGGAGGAGGAAGTAATGAGAGAAAGGGATCGATAAACTAAGAGAAAAACACTGTAGCAATCAAGAATTGCATTTGTAATCAAATCTGAGAAAAATATATAAAAACTGATCTCCTCGGCACAGTCCGAGAACGATTTTCTTTAGTATAAACTTGTCTATTTTCATTCTTTTGTGATCTAAAACCACTTTAGTGATTGTCTGATTCATTAAGGCCTAGTTTTTCCCACTCATTCTCTACAATTTCATTGTTTTGGGCATTTTGAGGCTAAGTCCATCCACCTTTTGGGCTGAGAGCCAAATCGGGTCCTTACAATACTAATTCCTACAAATAATAGGCTTAAAAATGTTTTTTTGAAACCAAGCATGAAAAGAAAAAAATTATAACTTACATTTATATTATAATTTTTCTATGCTAATCAAGTTTTTTTTTTTATAATTTAATTTTTTTATATTTAGAATTTTTCTAAAATAATTTTATCTTAATCTTGTCCCCTAAATCAAAATCTTAACTCCGCCATTGTCTGTGTAGATAATTATATATCTTGATATATATTATTAATTCATAATTGCATATTAATATTAGCCCATGTCAATTAATTTATAAAATGGATACTGAATTACTGATCATACAAATTAATCGTACGTGTGTCAGGAATCATATTTTTATTTATTTTGACAAGGTCGAATAAGATTGTTTTTATTTTTTATTATAAAAATTGGAATTAGTCAGATTTGTTGAACTACTGAAATGGGAATTTTTAGTCGGCTAATCTACCAGTTAACTATTTGACCTTGTAAGAGCATCCGCAGTGGGCTCTCCATATACTAAATGTTAGATATATTTGGCATACAAGCCCAACAAACACTCAGCAATTGGGAGGCTACATGGGAAAAGCTTTTTTTTTTTTTTTTTTTTGAGATTTTGCTATAGTACCATCTCAAATGTAAAATGGTACTGTAGCTGTATGGTATAAAAAAAATAATTTTTTAATGCTTTTTATGCCGGAAATTTCTCTCTCCTCCCTCCTTATTTCTGATCTTTTCTCTCTCTTCGTTCTCTCTTTCTCCATTTTCTCTTTCTCCTCTGCTCTGTGCTCTCTTCAGACCCAATACTCTGCCCCTCTCTCTCCGATAAGTTTTAGATGCTTCTCTCTCTCCGATGACCCTCTCTCTCCGATAATGATTCCGACGAGCATCCGTGCTCCGATCCCTTTACCGATTCACAGGCACTCACAAATCCAACCATCTAGATACCCATTTCACTTTTCACTCCATTAAGATTTGTGGGTTTGGATTCACCGATTCAGTCATCCCTTTTTACCGATTCACTCTTCACTTCGTCGGTCTCTGAAATCAAATCAAAATCAAAAGCCTGGTAAGATTTTGAGTTTTTGTGTTTATGTTTCTTTTCTCTTTCTGCAAGAAAATTTGTGTTTGTGTTTTGGTTTTGATCAAATAATTGCTGTTGATGTTTGCAGAGGTGGGATTCAGCTTGGTTGATTTTCTTTGCATTTGGTTCTCATTCACTCTCTCCCCGTCGGTCTCTCACTTTGCTTTGCTTCAAATTTGGGTCCTCAAAAGAAAGGTACAGAGCCCAAACCCAAATCCCTTCTCATCTCAGATCCCTTATTTCTTCCACATTTTGATATCATCCATGTCTTTGTTCTAAATTCCTATTGTGAACATGAAAATTTTGTTGTACTATTCGGATTTTGTAAAATGCTTGTTGATTTATGCATTATTTTTTTGTAGCTTGTAATCGGATTTACATAAAAGTGGGTTTGCATGTGTATTATTTTGCTTCATTGATAATTGGTTATGTGAACTTGATAGGGAAGATTTTAGAATCATGCTTGAAGACCATTTGGAGTCTTTCTTCACCTCTTCTCTCTTTCTCTCTCTGTTCATAGTCTCTGCCGCCTCAAGATTTTTGACCCTATACAACTGTTAACAGCATGTAGTTTTCTTAAATAACTAAGTCAAGTTAATGACATTCTTTCTTAATAATCTTTGTCTTTTCTTCGTGTTATTTATCTGTTCTTGAAGGACTACTGTATGGCTATGACATTGGTGCTACATCTTGTGCCACAATATCTATAGTGGTATGCTTTTAATGTAATTTTGAACTGTAGTGGCATTATATTCATCTGACTTAGCTTGTTTTCATTCTTTTGAATGAAAATTCTCATTTAAGAGCCAAAAAAGTATATTTGTATTTCCTTGCTTGAAGGACACACTCTAAAACTGCAGCTTAGATAAGATAAGCAATTATTTTTTGACCCCATACTACTGTTAACAGCATGTAGTTTTCTTAAATAACTAAGTCAAGTTAATGACAGCTGTTGAGAGAGAAGAAGAAGAAAAAGAGTGTCAGCCCATTTTGGGCTCTCTCTGTAGAGCTTTCATTAGAGAAGGCAAAGGCTTTGACTGGTGTGCTGAAGGAGTTGTACTGTGCGAATGTCATGGGCAGTACTACAGGTGAGTGAAACCTTATAGGAAGTTCATTTCTATGTCTTAATATCTATATTTAATTTGGTTTACAATTTGGCAATTATTATTATTATTTTTTTTTTTTGAGGAACAACCCCACACGGGGAAGAAAATTTATTACTAAGGCATGTCTTTAACAACAAAACTGAAAATGTTTGGCGGAACAATCTCCGTCCAAACTCTTAAAGGAAAAGAGGACCTAGCATCCCTAGCTAGAGCATGAATACACAATACCACTAACTTTGTTGTTTTAATTGTAAAATGTATTGTGTTTTGTGGCTAGAGGAATGAGACACAGACGATGCTTTCTTTAATTGAAGAACTTAAGACATAGCAACGTAAATTTTGTTTGCCCTTTTATTTTATAGTTAATAAAACTCAACTGGTTTGGGGTCCAAATTAAATTTGGCTATCACACTGAAAGAAACATGAATACGCAATACCACTAACTTCACCCACATTTGCTCTCTCTGCCTGTTTTTAGTTTACTTATTATACATTCATGATTCGTAAGTTTGTGATGAAAGGACCTTCAACGTATGGCCCAAAAAACATGTATCTGCCTCATATGCAATGGATGAGAATGAATTTTCACTTGTTTTGAGGGTTCCAAATCATTTTGTAGCTCCATCCCTGCTGTTGAGTAAATGAAATTATTATGTTACATACTTTTTCGACATGGATATGTTGCCAATTTGAGAAGTCCATATGACAAAGGAACTGATTAAGGGAGTATTTTTTTGCAATAATTTAGTGAATTATAAATATATTACTTGTTCCCTGCTATGTTTTCTGTACACTTGTTGCATATGTCTGATATGAATCCGACAAAAATAATTTCGTAGCAATTCCTTTGGAAAACACAATTTTGGTTTTATTCTATGTTTTGGGTATTAACTTTCTACTTGCTTTTGTTTTTTTGTTTCTTTTTTTTGGAGGGGAGGGGGTATGTAACTTTCTACTGGCTGCTTATAGATGACTTTTGAAATTCTGTGGTTGTGATGCAATGTAAGTTGTTTTTTTTCCTCTTAAATTAGTTATACTGCTAATACTTGCATCGGCCTCACGTAGAGATATTGTGATGATGGGATTACAATTTTGCATGAAATCAACTGCTTGCGTTTGGGGCTTGTTTGAACTTTGAAGTGCTAGGTTCATCATTGATTCCTTTTCCATTTGCTTTATGTATGTGCTGATTTCATGAAGCTGATTAATCAGCGAAATCGATCACTAGAACAACTATGATGTGATTGATAAGTTTCAGGTTTTTTCATTTTGGTTGAAATCTTACTATGAATTTTTCTGGGGGTTAAAAGTGTAGAGAAAAAGTAAATATTTAATGGATTCAATGATTTTGGAATGAGATGGTAAGATTAGATATCTATTGGATGCTCAATCATTATTGGAAAACTCTCAGATCAGATGCTAATAGTCGAGGGCAATCTAGCTCAAATAAATGGAATGTTGCCCTTAATGCTTTATTTGAGCCCTACTACCTACTAAAGTGCTAATGGTGTTGGTTAAACCGTTAAACACTTAACGGAATCCACTGTTTGTTAGGTTCTAAGGTCTTAGGATTTTATGTATTTAGAACTCTAATATGTAATGTTGGCAAACCATGATCAAAACAATGTATTTAGTCTTGTTTAAGTTTGCTCAAAGTTGATTAAATATTGTAAAGTTGGAATCAAGTGACTGCAGAAGCATTGGGGCTTCTCGGCCTGGCTCGATCGATCGAAGGTTAGACTTGATCGATCGAAAGTCAGCCCAGATGCGTTTTTCTGCAGAATTCCAACTCAGCCCTAACTCTTTAAACGTTTAGGGTTTCATGTTTTTGCCCTAGGTATATAAGGCAAACCCTAGCTACGTTTTTCAGAGTTGCACAAGTTGTATTGTTGCTCATACATTGCGGTTTTGTGTAAATCTCTTGTGAGATCTAGAGGAGCTTTCCTTTACACAAAGCTTAGGGTTTTCAAGATTGAGATCACATCAACATCTTGATGATCAACTTGGTTGCTACCTTTGAAGCTTAAAGATAAACAAGTGAGGAGCTTGTACCTGATTGAAGGAATACAAAGAAAGAAGTAGTCCGTGGATTCGGAGCCTGCGCGTGGTCGTGTCAGGAAGTTACTACTGGTGTGTAGTATTAGGAAGTCAAGCGGGGAGCTTGTAAGTCCTTTTGTAAGAACTTCAATTCTTTCTTAGTGGATTCCGTTTTGCCTTGAGGATCGGTGGGTAAAATCCTCCCCAGGTTTTTCCGGTGTGGTTTCCTGGGTGATCATATCATGTGTTATTTATTTTCCGCTGCTTTATATGTTTTATATGCTTGATATGATTTTGTGATTGTTTTAACCTAGAATTGTTTAATTTGACTAAGTAACAACTTGGCTAATTAATCTAGGCTACGCAATCTGGTTATAGTTTAAGGGGTCTAAACCGTTCAGTTTTTAAATGGGACTACTGCCTATCCTGATTCATGCATGTAATATATGAGAAGAAGAAACCACGTGGACATTTCATAGTTTGTGTGCAAAATAACTAATGAAGAATAGATAAGTTAGTCAAAACCATAATATGCATAAATATCCTAATTGCTGAAAACTCTTTGTTTTTATGTAGAGATTCTAAGAGAAACCTTGCTGGCAATGTTCACATGTGTGCTACTACAGAAAGAATCTCTGCTGATGCAAAGAGCTGGTGAGAGTGAAAGGGAGAGAGATTAATGTATTATCACCCTTTTGACATTGTACCAAGGAGAAAATATTGGTATTTGCTATTGTCACTCTTTTTACATTTTTACTATTAGGAAGAAGTATAAAAATTCGGGATATGTATGATATCTGTATTAATGTATAAAATTACTGTTCTTTATATTCTACTTAATATAGGTAGAGATTGTACCTGTATTTTTGCTACACTAATCAGTCTATATATGGACATCTCTTTCAATGGTTTAATGTGTAATTTATTTAAGCATGCTAGAAAGTTAATATTGTTTACTACCAAAAAGAAATTTAGTGTTGTGGTGAACTAATTTGCTAGCTTTGAGAGTTAATATTGTATATTACCAAAAGTAAATTTACTGTGGTGGTGAACTAACTTTTAAGTTACTTTCAAAACTAATATTGATTTTTCTATAAGTCCTTTCTTAGGCAAATACTCCTAGATTAGAAAACCTGTTCTTAAGGTGGAGGAAGAACTGCATTCATGATCCATCCAAGAGAAAATTTCTTAAGCATTCAAATTTAGCAAGAGAAAATTGGCAGGTTCTATATATATATGTGTGTGTGTGTGTGTGTGGATCATTAAAATTGGCAGGTTGAATACATTAATATTTGACAGGATGCATCTATAAATATATATGTAGATTTTACATTAATATTTGACAGGTTTGATGGAATGTATATGTATGTGGATTTTTAAAGTTGGCAATTTTGAGTATATTGATATTTGACACGTTTTTTCTTTAAAAAAAAAAAAAAAAAAGAGCCAGGTTGTTGAAATAGTTGGAAAGAAATTGAAAAAAAAAAATTGGCAGGTTGTTGAGGATATTCCAACCGTTGGAATAGATGAATTTGAAAAAGAAGAATAGTTGAATTTGAAACAAAAAAATGATAGTTAGAAAAGTAATAATAAAGAAAGATTAAAAAAATAATATTTTAATAAAATGATGAGATATAGAGTTTTGAGATGTTGGGTGTATTGTAAAATGGTATGGTATAATTGATAAAGTAACTTTTTGAAATGGTAAAATAAGATGAGATATAGCATCCGGATGTGGATGCCCTAAGCATATAAGTTTGTAACTAAGAATCTATATAGACACAACATATCCTTCCATGCAAATCAGACGTAACATTTTGGTAGCAAAATATCATTTGTTACTCGTGTGATGAGTCCTGTAGTACCGAGATAAGTCTAAAATGCAGTTTATTCGGTTTTCTGTTACTTTTAGTTAATCATGCATTGTGGGGGGACAATTGAAATAATTTAAAACTTTTAAGGCTTTAAGCTTTAAATTAGAATGTTTTAAAATATAAGGTTTATTACATTATTTATTGTGTTATACTTTTATAATTTAAAATGATTTGATTTTTGTTTATTTAAAACTGAAGATACATACATACTGAACGGTTTAGACCCCTTAAACTATAACCAGATTGCGTAGCCTAGATTAATTAGCCAAGTTATTACTTAGTCAAATTATGCAATTCTAGGTTAAAACAATCACAAAATCATATCAAGCATATAAAACATATAAAGCAGCAGAAAATAAATAACACATGATATGATCACCCAGGAAACCACACCGGAAAAACCTGAGGAGGATTTTACCCACCGATCCTCAAGGTAAAACGGAATCCACTAAGAAAGAATTGAAGTTCTTACAAAAGGACTTACAAGCTCCCCGCTTGACTTCCTAATGCTACACACCAGTAGTAACTTCCTGACACGACCACGCGCAGGCTCCGAGACCACGGACTACTTCTTTCTTTGAACTCCTTCTTCAAGTACAAGCTCCTCACTTGTTTTTCTTTAAGTTTCAATGGCAGCAACCAAGTTGATCATCAAGGTGTTGAAGTGATCTCAATCTTGAAAACCCTAAGCTTTGTGTAAAGGAAAGCTCCTCTAGATCTCACAAGAGATTTACACAAAACCGCAATGTATGAGCAACAATACAACTTGTGCAACACTGAAAAACGTAGCTAGAGTTTGCCTTATATACCTAGAGCAAAAACATAAAACCCTAAACATTTAAAGAGTTAGGGCTGAGTTGGAATTCTGCAGAAAAACGCATCTAGGCCGACTTTCGATCGATCGAGTCTAACCTTCGATCGATCGAGCCAGGCCGAGAAGCTCCAATGCTTCTGCAGTCACTTGATTCCAACTTTACAATATTTAACCAACTTTGAGCAAACTTAAACAAGACTAAATACATTGTTTTGATCATGGTTTGCCAACATTACAAATTAGAGTTCTAAATACATAAAATCCTAAGATCTTAGAACCTAACAAACTCCCCCTTTGGCAATCCGTGACAAAACACACAATAAAAGCTCAAAGTTTACAAGTAAATAGCCCTTTACATAATAATGCTCATAAACAAAAGTTCAACCTAACTACTATCCATCGGTTGCAAGTGTAGACAGCAGCTTTGTTGAATCAACCTGTATATTCCTGAAATACTCAACAAACACATAAACGCATGTGTGGCAAGAAATAGTATATAAACAGGTATAATATTCTTGGAAGATTCACACAACACAAAATAAAGAAATATATCAATGAAGCAACTCATAAGCAGTGAATCATAAAGACAACAAGAATCAAAAGAAACATGTATATCAATATATCAATCAATGTTACTCCCCCTAACATGAATATCCCAAAAATGATATACAAAGTGAAGCACCTAGATACAATCTAAATAAACTCCACAGAAATATCCCATGCTAACAAAAAATATCTCCCCCTAACACAAAAATCTCCCCCTATCAACAAAATCGCCTCTACAAGTCAAAAACTCTACTTCCCCTTTTTGTGACGGAATGCCAAAGGGCATCATAGACCATCATCAAAAGGAGGTGGTGAGAAAGAACGAAGGTGCGCCAAATCCGCTCGCAGAGCACGAATCTCGTCGAACAGATCCACCAAAAGCTGACCATGAGCCGCCTGAACGGTCATGACAGTCTCCAGAGTACGACGAACATCGAAGTCAGCCGCAGAAGGTGGAGGAACAGCAGCAGCACCTACAGGATCTGGAACAGCCTCACCAGCAGGACCTGTAGAAGAAGAAGGAGGAGGAGGAGCGCTACTAGAGGGATCAGACCTAGGGTGTTTAGAACCAGCTCGAAGATGAGCGGCCCTCTGTCTAAGAAAAGACGCACCTATAGGACCAATAACATGAACAGGCTCAGAAGCAGGGAAATCCTCTAAACCTAGATATAGTAAAATCCTATGAATGAAAATAGGATGAACAAGGGCATGGGCAGTAGATGAACTCCTATAAACTTCGTTCAAAGAAAGAAGAAAAAGATGGGGAAAACTAATAGGAGCATCAGTAACAAGAGCGTACAGAAAAACACACCTCTCAAGAGGAATGGTGTGCAGATGAGAAATGGGCCAGAGTGAATGACAGGCTATCCTAAAAAATAGACAGGTAGTCTCAGGAAGCTCAGCGGTGGTGATCCGAGGATCAGAACCCCACTGGATAGAAGATCCAGTGATGTAAGACATGACATCACTCAGCTCAGGTGACTCATCATAGGGATAGACAGGATCCCTAACCAACGGTACCTCTAGAGCATCAGCCACTACCTGAGGAGTAATGGAGTACTCTACACCTCGTATCCAACTCCTAACTAGAGTGTTGGAATCATAGATGCGGACAGAGAGGTTCGAGAAGAACTCTCTAATCAAGGTAGCCGGAGGTGGAGGGTCAGACACAGCTAACAAAGGTAACCAACCCCTACGCTCAAAATTTGCCCTAATGGCAGGATCAACCTCATCTAAAAGAACAGAACGCTCAGCCCAAATCTTTCTATTAAGGTTTAAAGTCTCAAAGATCTCTTGGTTTTTCTCACTGGGGAACCGCTCACTATCAAAGGACGGAGGGGAAGGAGTAGGAGTGGGAAGAGTCCTACGTGCTCTAGTCTTCCTAGGTATGGTGCTAAGGAACAGGACAGAGACACAAGAGAAAACAAAAAAAAAAACACAAAACCAAGGGCAGACTGCAAGTCAGCACAAAAAAAATATAGAATAAAAATCTATATGATGCATGAACATTAACAATGTTATGATGCATGAACTAATGCAGTAACCAGGATCAAATTAAGATTAATTTCACAAAATTGGCTTGAACAATAGAGTTTCTTAACAAAAGCCCTAAAAATTTGAGAACCACTTGAAAATTTTTGCATCAAATTGATGAATCAATCATTACACACCATTAAAAACAGTTTATAATAACCAATTTCATCAATTACACAAGCCAATTTCATCAATTAATCCCAATTTCACAAAAAGCCCCAATTCGGATCAATTATAAACCCTAGAAATTTCAATTGTTCACAAAACTTCAAATTTATCAAATTAAACAGTCAAGAACATGTTTAGAGAGTGTCCCCATCAAAACCCATTGATCAAATGCAAACAATTTGGTCCGAATCAACAAAAATCCCAAAAAGAAAAGTTCCGAAAATCTCCTCCTAAAATGCATGAAAAATGCATGAAATCAAGTAAATAAACTGAAAAGCAAGGGTAAAAGAGACATACCGGCTTGAGGAGAGAGAGATTATGCAAAAATTTCGGAAGAAAACGACAAAAACTTGAAGATTTGGTCTTGCCTCGTCGGAGAGAGAAAAAGAAAAGTTTTTGAAAAAGTTTGAATCTTTGAAAAAGTCAGGTTTCTCTTTTTAAAAATGCTTATTCACGATGTTCGATCGATCGAGAATTACATTCGATCGATCGAAAGTGACAGTCGTTTTAGCACTTTCTGAGGCACTTTTTCGATCGATCGAAAATCAGGTTGGATCGATCGAAATGGACAGAGGCACACTGAAATTTTGGGAAAAACACAGTTTTGAAAAATTGCAAACCCAATTTTGAAACAACTCCTCAAAGCATTTGAACAATGAATGCAAAATGCATGAGTATGAGATGGAATGTATTTTCTAAAACCCAAAATTTTAAACCCAATTCTCTCAAACACAAGTTTCAATTGTCTTCCAAATTAATTTTCTCAAGCAACAAAAATGTTGTGCACAAATCTCAAGATATTTTCAAACTTAGTTGGTCAGACCAAGAACACACACACTAGCATGTACAGTGTTTAACAAAGAGTAACCTGTGTAGTGTGTGAAACTAGCAAAGACTTGAGATACATGTGAGGTGATATGTGAATGGCAATCAAGCACAAAATCTACACAATTCATCACATAGAATTAAAAGAGACTATCACCTAAAGAGTTACATCCTATAACTCCCACATCTCCTAGATCAAAAGCTTGCAATCGTGTAAGTTTCTTTCATTTTTGCCTCTTATTTTTATATGAAATGGCATTCAGCCTAATAGTACACACCGGTTTGAATTAAGTGAAATGGCATCAAGCCTAATAGTACACACCAGTTTTAATTTAATTTGAGGCTACACCTTATGTTCTTTTTGTGCATGTGCTACACTTTCTCGAGCACTAAATCTTATGATATGCACTAAGGTGTTCATGATTGGCTAGTGAACAGTGGTGAGATGGTTATTTATGCCTTTCTCAAAAGGATCAAGTCCGTCAGTCAACAACATGTGACTTCATGATTAAGGCAAAGTGATTAAGAACCACACACATCCTTCCCACACAACATGCACTACAAAGTTTCAACTAGTTAAGTGCAACAAATAAGCTCATCAAAGTTAAACAAGGTACACAAGACATGACATGTGTAAAAAGAATGACCAACCTTGTTTTCAAAAATCAAGAAAAATAGTGTTCAACATAGATTTTGCTTTCTCCTTTTTTTATTATTATTATTTTTTTATTTTTATAATCAAAAGAGAAAACAAATAAATCCTAGAATGAAATGCATGTATGTAATGCAATGCAAGTCCTAGAACAAAAAAAACACAAAAACAAAGCACAATGGTCACAACAGAATAGAGCAATGAAGCACAAGGACCATGTCAGAAAGACTCAATTAGTTCGCGTCTTTTGCATCCAAAACTTTTTAGATGCACCTCGAGCATTGGAGTTCTTATTCACATTAGAGTGATTCCCAACTCCAGAATTGGAATAAAGGTTTAACGCCTTTACCAATTCACCAATTAGTGCCATAGGATCTTGTGCTTGAGGCACAGGCACTTTTGATCTTTTTGCTCTCTTATCAGCTTGAAGCTTGTAACAGTTAGGACGAATATGTCCAGACTTACCACAATAATGACAAACCCAAGCAGGTTTACCATGCATCTTGTCCTTCGGTTTGGTAGGCTCCTTAGGTTTGGATTCTTTTAAGTCTACCCTAATCTTCTTAGGTTGTGAAACTTCTACAGGTTTAACAACCTCACTCACAGGGGGTTTAACGGTTTCACTCACAACCTTACTCACAAGAGGTTCAGAAGAAGAAGAAGAAGGAACAAATACAGTGGAATGGGGTCCAGAATCAAAAATGCTTTCAACATACCCTAACCCAGCTTTATCAGAAGGATACTTTTGAATATTCAACATGTGATCAAGTTTAGAACTAGCAGATCTAGCAGCAGATAAATCAAGTTCCAAAGTTCTAACTTTATCAAGCAACAGCATGTTTTCAGATTTAACATTATTCAAAAGATCATTAGCATCAAACAATTTCACAAGCAAATTTTTCTTTTCAAGCTCAAGAGCATCAATTTTCTTCAGGCCTAAATCAACTTTCATAGCATCCTTTGCAGCAATTTTGCAAAGTTTGTTATAGGCCTCTTGAAGATCTGCGTCTTCAGAGAGTTCCCCATCAGCAGGGTTCTCCTCAGCAGATATGCTTTCATCTACTGTACCAGTAGCAGTGAAAGCAATGAAGTTTCCATCCTCGTCACAACCGGACTCATCATCAGAAACCTCATTATCACTAAGGGTTACAGCCATAGCTTTACCCTTATTTCTCAAGAAAGTAGGACATTCAGATTTGACATGACCATACCCTTGACAACCATAACACTGAGGACCCAAAGAGTTATTAGAAGATTGACCTACTTGTTCTCTAGGTTTTTCAAAATTGTTAACTTTAGTGGGATCATTCTTCCTAAAGTTTCTAGGTTTAGCAGTGTTGGTGTTCCTTGCCTTTCTATTAGTGTTTCTGAGAAAATTTCTAAAGTTCTTGGCAAGGTAAGCTATCTCCGTGGGAGAGAGCTCATCATCAAATCCACCAGTTTCAACATCATCAACAGACTTCAGTGCCATTGATTTGGATTTGACAGTCTTGGGTAAGTCAGACTCATAGGACTGAAGAGATCCTACAAGCTCATCCACAGGGATGGAGTCAACATCCTTACTTTCAGTAATGGCTGTTACTTTGGGTCTAAAGTCTTCAGTCAAAGATCTAAGAATCTTCCTAACAACTTTAGGTTGATCATAGACTTCACCCAAATTATAAGCAGAATTAACAATATCATTTAGTTTTGCATAAAACTCATCAAAGGTTTCATCATCAGACATTCTAATGTTTTCAAACCTAGAAGTTAATTGCTGCAGTTTGTTAATTTTAACAGCCTTTGTGCCTTCATGCACAGTTTGGAGGATTTTCCAGGCAGTATAAGCAACCTCAACATTAGAGATCCTCTTAAATTCCTCCATTGAAACAGCATTGAAGATGGCGTTCATAGCTTTGCTATTGAAGCCTGCTGCTTCTTTCTCAGAAGTTTGCCACTCACTCACAGGAGTAGTGGGCTTCACCCATCCGTATTCAACGGAATTCCACACCCTCTCATCAATGGATTTCAGGAATGCTTTCATCCTTACTTTCCAGTAAGCATAATTGTTCCCATCAAAGTGAGGAGGAACAAACAGAGAGTGTCCATGCTCCATGACAACTGGGGTCAAGGATCAGCTCTGAGATAAAGATCTCAAACAAGAAGAGCTACCCGCTCTAATACCACTTGAACGGTTTAGACCCCTTAAACTATAACCAGATTGCGTAGCCTAGATTAATTAGCCAAGTTGTTACTTAGTCAAATTATGCAATTCTAGGTTAAAACAATCACAAAATCATATCAAGCATATAAAACATATAAAGTAGCGGAAAATAAATAACACATGATATGATCACCCAGGAAACCACACCGGAAAAACCTGGGGAGGATTTTACCCACCGATCCTCAAGGCAAAACGGAATCCACTAAGAAAGAATTGAAGTTCTTACAAAAGGACTTACAAGCTCCCCGCTTGACTTCCTAATGCTACACACCAATAGTAACTTCCTGACACGACCACGCGCAGGCTCCGAGACCACGGACTACTTCTTTCTTTGAACTCCTTCTTCAAGTACAAGCTCCTCACTTGTTTTTCTTTAAGCTTCAATGGCAGCAACCAAGTTGATCATCAAGATGTTGAAGTGATCTCAATCTTGAAAACCCTAAGCTTTGTGTAAAGGAAAGCTCCTCTAGATCTCACAAGAGATTTACACAAAACCGCAATGTATGAGCAACAATACAACTTGTGCAACACTGAAAAACGTAGCTAGGGTTTGCCTTATATACCTAGGGCAAAAACATAAAACCCTAAACGTTTAAAGAGTTAGGGCTGAGTTGGAATTCTGCAGAAAAACGCATCTGGGCCGACTTTCGATCGATCAAGTCTAACTTTCGATCGATCGAGCCAGGCCGAGAAGCTCCAATGCTTCTGCAGTCACTCGATTCCAACTTTACAATATTTAACCAACTTTGAGCAAACTTAAACAAGACTAAATACATTGTTTTGATCATGGTTTGCCAACATTACAAATTAGAGTTCTAAATACATAAAATCCTAAGACCTTAGAACCTAACACATACACATACGCAAGTACAACTTATATTGTCAGTAGGGTCTACTAATCTCAGTTATAGAAATTAGAAAGTTCATGATAGATAAGGACTTTGTTTTTAATTTTAATAATAAAAAAAGAATATTTGGATGTTTAATACAAATAGTAGAAAACAGAAATAGAGAATGTTGATTTGATAATTTTCTTATTGTATACTAGTCTCATCACACGTGTTTTGCGCGGGCTTTTTTTTTTTTTCTTGTCTAGTGTCATAATTTTTCTTTTTTTAAAAAAAATTTGGATTTTTTTTAATACATGAATTAGTAGGAGAATATTCTATTTTGTAGGTATTTTAAAAGAAGTTGGAGATATATTTTTACTGAGTTGTCCTGAAATTTTTTCCTTATTAAAAGTAAGGTTTAGAGATATTTCTAAATCACATAAAAGTCTAATCCAAAGAGAAAAATCATTTTATAAATAGTATAGGTAAAATATACTTTATAAAGTCCATAAGAGTTAGTCAAACTAAAATATTTTTATAAAACTTTATATAAATATTAGTATTTTACTGAGTATAACAGTTAAAGGAAAACCCCAAGCAAGACAAAATATACTTGGTTCTATAAACCATGCAGGACCATTTCCAATTCAACCATGTCATTCTACGCAGGGGCGTAGTTAGGAATTTTAGTTCGGGGGGCCGAATTACATATCCATACATAAACATATTTGCACAGCTACATTTTTACCCCCTAACATAAAATTATCCTCTATTTTTTTTTTTTCATTCAACATTTTTAGTCAAAATAAAGCATTGAAAAACAGTGGAAACTTAACAATAGAAAATTGCTTTTTAAGTATTGTCGCTCCCTAAAGTCACATATCCTCAGTATAGTTTTTTTTTTTTTTTTTTTTATTTAATGTTTTGTGACTAACTAATTAAGTATTGACAAACAATTTGAAACTTAACAAAAACAACAAAAAGACTTAGTCCCAAATAAAAGAAGATAACTCTAAGAGAAAATTTATTTTATTAAAAACTTACTTTTTGAACTCAACAACCAAAACTACCAATTAAGAGAGGAAAAAACTAAAAATTTGAAATTAACAACGTGCTTGCCTGAAATATATGGCTATTGGGCTTAACCTCTACTTGGGCTCACAATCTATTTGTTTTGTGGGCTTTTGTGTTTTCTACTGTGGGTGGTCCTATGCTCGGCAGACCCAAATACACTTCTATTTCCTTAAGCCTTTCTCTCTCCCTCATAGGATCGCTCCTTTGCTCCCTCTGAGTGTTTGCTCTCTTCTCTTAGTATTCTTCCTAGAATTGCTAACCCCCTTTTCTCCCTTAATCTCCTTATTTATAGCTTTAGATAAGTGGGGTTGTTATGATTACTTCCCTCTATTAGTGCGAATGAAGGTCTAATTTCATTGTCTTTAGGTGGGTGTTTAGGTGGTAGTGGCATCGAAACTGATTCCCACATCCCAAAAAACTTGCTCAGCAGCGATATTTCCTAAGGCAATATCGGAAAGCTGGGTCATCATTCTGCCGAGCAACCATACACCAGCCAAGATAAATTTGATTGGGAGTGGTTTGCCTTTGACTTTCAAGCTTAAATGGTCCCGTTATGTTTATTGGGCTCACGATGAGTCTTAAGGGGGTGTTTGGATCAAGGTACCAAGTCCAATGGGGAGGGGGTCAGGTGTTGTATCTCTAGTTCAGGGCCCAAGGCTCAACGACCCCAGGACCAACTCTCGTACAATAGCCCCCCCTTGATTCGTGACCGGCCACTGAAAGCGAATCAGGATTATTTGAATATTGTTGTCCCTCAAGAAGCTCGATTGTCAACTGTTTGATGAGCAAAATGACCATTAAAGCTACTTTAAAAGAAGTGTTGCGCCAAGCTGTCACGTTCGTCAGTAATTATGGCCTGACAGTTCGCGAATCGTCTGACGGTTTGTGAACCGTGCCCACGCGTGTGGGGGTTACCAATAGGGATCAGAGGGGTTTTCCCGCCTCTCCCTTTATTAAATGCTTCCATCCTTATAAATAGCACCTCTTGATTCCCCATACCACTTTTTTGCATCCCCTCTTCTTCAATTCCCTTCCTGCCGAGCACATTTCTTGAGCGTAGTCTTCCTGTGCATAAAACCTCCGGCCCAAATCATCACTTCTTAGAGTCCCCAGTAAGTCTTCTTTATCTTTCCTCTTTACTCTTTCATTTTCTTTCAGTCTCCCCTCGACATTAGAGTTTAGGAATGGGCTACTGTTACCTCCTTTTTTCTGAAGCATCCTTGGCTAGCTTTAGGGTAGCCTATAATGATCCTGAGGATGTTGATAGCGCCTACTGTCACGAGGGTGATATCGACCTCCATAGGCGTTCCAGTTTAAACACAGTATTTTTCCCTTTAATGGATATTCTTAAGGGTGGGGTTAGGTTCCCCGTGGACTCTCTTATTATAGATACCCTTAGATTTTATGGATTGTGTCCCAACTAACTCCCCCCCAATTTTTACCGAATGGTGAGTTGCGTGAGTAGGTTAAACCAAATATTTGGTCTACAGTTAAACCACCATGATATTAACTTCATGTATAGCCTGTGCGGAAACATTAGGTCCGATTATTACTTAAAAACTAGGGATATGCGGGTACGGTTGATATCATGCCTTCCCAATTCTAACAGAAATTCAGTGGGGGAATTTGTCCGGGTGAGTGGCAATTTGCTTGCCGATGAACTCCCCTGCCCGTTTTCACCGCGTGATGTTGGTCGGTACCGAGAATCCTTCATTTACTTCAAGTTTGAATCTTTTACTTAGTTGCTTACATATAAAATGACCGGTTTTCTTTTTTGTTGATTTGTTGCAAAAGGAAGAAGGTTTCAACCAGATCTCCGAGTAGTTCACGTGAGGGATCTTAACTTCGTTCTTAGATCAGAAATTTTTGTGCATATCGACGGACAACTCCGAGCATCCCATTTGATACTCGGCGTTGACTCGGTATACTCTACTTGGCAAGCATTCAGCCAGGCACTGTTAGTAGACTCCCTCCTCATCTCTTATATTGATGTTCGGCACTCCAATTTTCTCCCACCTTCCCTGACTATTGGTGAAGCTCGAGACTTAGGCCCTCAGTATACTACAGCAGAGGACCTTGCACCGGTGTGAGACGAATCGGCTGAGTGTGTGTCTCTAAGCCGCAAGGTTCATGTACCTGTTGGAGAACAAGAGGCCCCAGCCTAACCGACCTAGCCAGAAGCAGCCGAGGCCCATCAAGACGACGAGATGGTAACCAGGCAGAAGATGACGGTTGATCGATTCCTGCCCAGCACTCAACCTACGGCCCAGCCTTAAGGCAGGGACCATACTCCTCCCCCAGTCGCCAGCCGTCTGAAAAAGAAACAACGAGTTGGTGACTAACCTCCCAAAGTCCCTAGTGATGCTCCTACCAAGACTCCTTCCCGGGGCAGGATAATGATCCGAGAATTGGTGCGTAATCCCCGGCCACCTGCCAAAGGTGGTAAGGACGTGGCATCTTCATCTCGGTCTAAGGCCATTTGGGGGCCCACTTTCACGCTTAATGACGGGCCTCTGCCAGCGTGAACCAATATTAAGGCTTGGGCCCAAGGCCAAGGGGAGAGGGTGGCACAAAGCTTGGTGCACAGTCTCTTATTAGCCGATAACGTTCATTTCTTGTCGGACAAGACCGAGGAATCATTGACAAGGCGATTACAATGGCATACCATAGCGGTAATCTTTTATCTTACTTTCATATTTATTTTAACGCGTGCATACTCCTCACTCTCTCATACTAACCACTACTGCATTATCAAGCCATACAACTAACTCATATTCTTGACGAGAGGATGAAGGAACTTGACAAGGATGTCGAGCGGGAGAAGGCCCTGAAGGATGTTGCTGTTGCTACAGCGAAAGATAAGGGCAAAGCCGTCGAGGCCGTTGAGAAAAAGGTCCAATCCTCGGAGAAAGCTCGATTGGTGGCAAAAAGGAATTTGGCCGAGGTGGAGGATAAGCTGAAGGCTGTAGAGCTTAAACTGGCAGAGGCAACCAGCCTAAATTTGGCCCAGGCTGATGAAATAGCTGACCTGAAGGCGGCCCTCGAAGCCTGTGTGAACAAGTGGTACAACGAGGGCTTCAAGGACGCTGAGAACTTCGTGGAGCCCGTCATCCATCAAGCCCTGTCTCATGGGTTCGAGGAGGGGTGGTTGGCAGCCCTCCAAGCTATGGGAGTGCCGGAAGATTCCCCACTGAGGAATCCAACGCAAATTCCAAACCCGGCTCCACCCCCCCTCCCTTAGTCAAAGCTAAGTTGGTGCTGCTAATGAAGAAGATACCACTAGTATAAAGGAGTTGGTCTGCGCGATTGAAGATCATGCAGAGAACATTGATCCCAAGGTTACCAACAACTTCAATGCCACCGATCACGTACAAGGCCAGCTACCACCAACCGGGGATGCACTAAGGCAGCAGGCCGGCGATCCAACCTAGCTCTTGCCCACCGAACCTCCCGTCTGATACTTGCGTTTTAGTTTACTTTTATTTATGATGTATTTTTACTTTTCTCTTTTACTTATTTGGTTTGCCTAAGTCACCGGGTTGTGGTGACGGAACAATGGTTTAATCTTTAATTTCCTAAGTTTTATTTGCCTATAGTCACTGGGTTGTGGTGACAAAACACTGGTTTACCCTTCATTTGCTTGCTTTAATTGTGTTTATGAATGTTTGCTTCCAAGTTATTCTCTCGGTCATATTCGTTGGTTGTCATCTCTTTATATATATATATATATATATATGTATGTATGTATGTATGTATGTATATATATAGACCGGGTAATTTACTCCCAGGACCGGCCTGATAGAGGTCACCTGTATCTAGAAAGAATTGACTCCTCGGCAATAATTACTAAATTTGACACATGTTATCTCTTTAGGAAAATGTAGGGTAAGTTTAAACTGAGAAGCAGGTTTCTGTCCTTAGAATAATTTGACATAAGGTTTCCACCTGCCCGGTGAATAAGAATGAATCGAGAAGCAAGTTTCTGTCCTTAGAGTAATTTGACATAAGGTTTCCACCTGCCTAGTGATTAAGATGGAACCAAGAAGCAGGTTTCTGTCCTTAGAGTAATTTGATATCAGGTTTCCACCTGCCTGGTGATTAAGATCAAACTGAGAAGCAGGTTTCTGTCCTTAGAGTAATTTAATATCAGGTTTCCACCTGCCCGATGATTAAGATCGAACCGAGAAGCAGGTTTCTGTCGTTAGAGTAATTTGACATAAGGTTTCCTTGCGTTTGTTGACCTGAGTTAACGAGTTAACAACATTAAAATCATAAGTACAAACACACTTGTATGGACAAACATCACTGTTGTATTAATTAACAATATGCACATATCATATTACATCCAATCCGTACCCCCGTGCATGGTTAGTCAGTGGTAAAATCTTTTCAGATTTGGGCATTCCATGGTCGGGGAAGTAGCCTTTTGTCCAAGTCTTCTAGATAGTATGCCCTAGCGCCCGCAATGGCAGTAACTCTATAGGGCCCTTACCAAGTTGGAGCCAACTTTCTTGCATTGATATCTCGTGTATTCCCCACTACCTTCCGAAGTACTAGATCTCTCGCTCTAAATTCCCTTTTTCTCACGTCCCTGTTGTATCTCCAGGCAAGTTTTTACTGATATCCTGCCAGCTGTATAGCCGCTAATTCTCGGTGTTCTTCCAACAAGTTCAACTGTCTTAGCATCAATTTTGAATTCTCGGCAGGGTTGAAACCTGAAACCCGGGTGCTGCATAAGTTCACTTCTGCTGGTATGACCGCTTTCGCTCCATACACTAGAGAGAATGGGGTTTCTCCTGTAGACCTTCTCGGGGTTGTTTGGTATGCCCACAGAACACTAGGCAACTCCTCTGCCCATTTACCTTTAGCACCTTCTAACCTCCTCTTTAACGCATTCACAATGGCCTTGTTGGTGGCCTCGGCTTAACTGTTGCTCTGCGGATATACTGGGGTAGAATATCGATTTGTGATGTCGAGACTGCCGCAAAACTCGCGAAAAGCCTTACCGTTAAATTGCAACTAGTTGTCTAATACTAAGGACTCTGGTACCTCGAACCTTGTCACTATATTCCTCCATACGAACTTCTTATCATCCACATCCTGGATGTTGGCCAACGCCTCCGCCTCCGCCCATTTGGTGAAATAATCCACAACCACAAGGACAAACTTTTGGTTTCCTATTGCCCAAGGGAATGGACCAACGATATCTAGCCCTTATTGCGCGAAGGGTCAAGGGCTACTAATGGGATTCAAGCCCCCCGCCGGTTGGTGGATCATAGGGGCATGTTTCTGGCATTGCTCACATTTCTGAGCATACTCGTTAGCATCCTTTTGCATTCACTGCCACCAAAATCCTTAAGTCATTACCTGATGTGCCAATGAACATCCCCCCGCATGGCTGCCACACACTCCTTCATGCAGCTCGGACAGGAGTCCTTCAATCTTGCTGGGGTGTAAACACTACCGATAGGGCCTATCAAAAGATCTTCTATAAAACCTATGATTAGCTAATAATCAATACAAAGCTGCTGTCCAGCGTACTTTTTCAGCTTTTTTCTAGTCAACAAGTATACGATCCTCGGCTAAAAAGTCGATAATCGGATCCATCCAACATAGTTCAACTGTTGTCACCTGTGAAACACCTACCCTAGCATTGATACTTGGTTCCGCTACCAATTCCACTTTGATTAAGTGAGGCACCTCCTCTATCATTGACGACGCCAGAGTGGCCAAAAAATCTGCGTGTCTGTTCTGCCCCTAGACCACCTTCGCCTTAAGAAACTGAATCATAACCTGCCTTACCACTAATATTCCTTCATTCATGAATCTCAAGCTTCAAAACTACCGTGCAACTGGCTGACCACTAATCGGGAATCCAAGTAGATCTCAACCTCCTGCGCGCCTATATCTAGAACAACTCTCAATCCAGCAAGAAGAGCTTCATACTCAGCTTCGTTATTGGAGGCCCTAAATCCCAACCTGAAAGAATGTTCCAACTTTATCCCTTCTGGAGTGATGATAAGGATCCCGGCCCCCGCCCCTGTTGCACTAGAAGCGCCGTCCACGAATACCTTCCATGGGCGACAGTCCACATGACAAATAACTTCCATTTCTTTTCTTAGGGAAAATTCCGCAACAAAATCAGCAAGAACTTGGCCTTTGACCGAACTCCTTAACCGGTACCTTAGATCAAAGGAGCCAAGTCGTGTCCCCCATTTGGCTATTCAGCTCGTGAAGTCTAATCTCTTCAACAGTGACTGTAAGGGATACTCGGTCAACACATAGACGATGTGAGCATGAAAATACTATGGCAACTTCCTCGTAGCGTGCTCTAGCACTAATACCAACTTTTCTAGGGGCAGGTATCTTGTCTCGGCGTCAACCAGGGTCTTGCTTGTATAATACACAGGTTGTTGCACTTCTTGATCTCTTAAAAGCACAGTGCTCACAGTGTGTTCCGACACTAAGAGGTACATGAATAAATCCTCCCCAAGCTCTAGGGCTGTCAACATAGGTGCCTGCACCAAATATTCCTTTAGGTCTTGAAAAGCTTTTTCACACTTCTCATTCCACTGGAATCCTTTCCATTTCTTCAAGAGCTGGTAAAACGGTTAGCAACGATCAGCAAACTTGGAAATGAACCGGTTAAGGGCAGCCAATATGCCGGTCAACACCTGGACTTCCTTCGGATTACTCGGCAGCTTGAGGCACTTCACGGCTTCAATCTGGTTGGGGTTGACTTCTATTCTTCGGTTCGTGATTAGGTACCCTAGGAACTTGCCAGCCCCTACTCCGAAGGCACACTTGTCCACATTGAGGCGCAATTTATGCTACCGAAGTACTTCGAATACCCCCTTAAGATCTTCAATATGTTGTACCTTCTGTTTGCTTTTTACCACCATATCATCAATGTACATCTCTACTGTCCGCCCGATCTTATCTCACAACTTTCTCGTCATCATCCGTTGATATGTGGCCCCAGCGTTCTTCAATCCAAATGGTATCACGGTATAATGATAGTTAGCGGCAGTTAGGGCGATTTGATGATAACCTTGAAAAGAATCCAGAAAGCTCATCCTTGGGTGTCCAAATGTGGCATCCACCAACAGGTCAATCTTCGTTATAGGAAATGGGTCCTTCGGACATGCTCAGTTGAGGTCAGTGAAGTCGACACAAACCCTACATTTGCCATTTTTCTTTTTTACCACCACGGTATTTGCAAGCAACTCTGGCAAAAATATCTCCTTTATTGCCTCGGCTTCCTTTAGCCTCTTAACTTCTTGCCTGACAGTTTCGACGTGCTCTTTAGCTGATCTCCTCAGCTTCTGCTTCTTGGGGGGGTATAAGGGGTCCACATTGAACTTGTGAACTATGAATTTGGGATCTACCCCGAGCACCTTATACGGGCTCCAAGCGAACACGTCCACATTTTGCATGAGGAACAGCGGTGTTTAAACCCTCTCTTTGTTCTCCATACTTGCTCCTATCAAAAAACTCCTATCACCATCCGGTAATATCCTTACTCTTACCAAGTCCTCGGAACAGCTAGCCCTCGTTCCCATTTGGGGTTCCTGTAGTTGCTATGAGGAAGCCTTATCGGCTGATTCCTTTTGTTTAATTCCCTGGCCAACTACGGCTACCATGCATTGTCTGGCCACTTGCTGGCTTCCCTTCACTGTGGCAATGCATCGCTCCGTGCGGAACTTGAATTTCACATGTAGGGTGGATGTTACTGCCCCCATTGTATGAATCCATGGCCTTCTCAGGATTGCAGTGTAAGTCGAAATCGAGGCGACCATTATGAATGTTACCATCATTTCCTTACCTTCCATATTTACGGGAAGTGAGATTTGCCCTTTTAGGATCACCATCCGACCATCAAACTCCATCAGTGGCGTGTCATACTTGAGGAGATCTTCCTTCTTCAAGCCAAGCCCCCTGTATAGGTCAGGATATATTACGTCAGCTCCATTCCCTTGATCTATCATCACTCTCTTTACTATGAAACCATTTATCCGAGCTGTAACCACCAAAGCATCATCGTATGGTTGAATCGTGCCCTCCAGATCATCGTCATTAAAGGCGATGGGCTCCCGAGTACACCTCAACTTCTTCTCAGGGGTTTAATCACCCGTGTAGCCTTCCGCCAATACCACGACCAGTACCTCCCTTCTGCTGGACACTTGAGTACCTTTTGGAGTTACGTGGATAACTTCTATCACTCCTAGTAGAGGTGGGAGAGGATTTCCATGAGGCCGTGTGCCTTGCCCGACTTCCTGATTCCTAGGATCCACCACGAACTCTTTCAGGTATCCCGCTTTTATCAACTGCTCTAAATGATTTTTTAACACCCCTACACTGCTTGGTAGTATGCCCCTTATCTTTATGGTAAGTATAATACAAGTTCTGATTCCTCCTAGACGGGTCTCCCCCCATTTTGTTTGGCCACTGAAAGTATGGCTCATTCTTAATCCGATCAATGATCTTATGCACCGGTTCCTTGAAGGCTACATTCGCCTCTCCCGTCTGTGGCCTTGGCTCTTGGATCCTCAAATCCTTCTGGGGCCTGGACTGTAAGCCGATATGCCAAGGATGATTTATGACCGGGGCCCTGCCTTTGCTATGTAGCCAGTCATCTTCCAAACGTTTATATTCTTCGATACACCTCATCAACTGCCTCATATCCTTGGGAGGCCTCTTTGTCAATGATGCCCGTAGGCCGAAATCTTCGGGCAACCCCATCCTGAAAGTACTCGCCGCGATTTTTTCATTACCTCCACCAATCTCATTATACAGCTCCCAATATCGGTTAGCGTAGCTACGGAGGGTTTCTCCTGCCCCCATTTTCATTGACAACAACGCGTCCACGGGCTGAGGGACTCGGTTGTAGGTTATGAACTGTGCACCGAACTCTTTAATCAATTCGGAAAAACTGTGAATTGAGCCATTCCTTAATCCATTGAACCATCTCAAAGCGGTGGGGCCGAGGCTTGAGAGAAACACTTTACACATCAGTGCATCGTTATGAGTGTGCAAAGACATCATTTGAATATAATGGCTTACATGTTCTACCAGGTTTGTCTTTCTATTGTAAGAATTGAATAGAGGCCTCGTAAATCTACTTGGTATAGGTGCCCTTTCAATGTCCTTCGAGAATGGTGAACGAGCAGCTTGGAGTAATGCGCGGCTCATAACGTCCATGGCCACATTTCGGGGTTGTCTCTCCTTTAGGGAAATCGAATCCCGATCTGCATATTCCCGTGAACGATTCCGGTGCTGATAAGACCCGGATTGATAGGACCCTGCTCCATTATGATCCCCGACATTAGCATACCTTTCCCTTCGCTCCCCGTGGTCCCTTCTCTGATGCCTACCTCTTACTTGCAATTTTAAATCCCTCACCAACCTACGAAGATGTTCAAGTTCCTCGTCCCTTTGATCGCGCTCCTCATCCCTTCTGTCAAAATGATTGCACCCCGAAGCGCCCGACATTGTCCGGTAGGTTTGAAACGACTCTTCTCCAAGGCCGAACTGCCCTTCCTCCTCATACTCCCTATCTTCGTGTCTTTTCTGCCTTCTTTCCCTCCAGGTGGATCCCCATGAAGACCTCCCAGAACCACTTTCAGCATAACTCCCAGACGAACCTCCAGACATTTTTCCATGCACGCCTTGATAGAACCACAACTTCGTAAGAGATTCTCACAGACGGCGCCAATTGTGCATGCTCGAAATATATGGCTATTGGGCTTAACCTCTACTTGGGCTCACAATCTATTTGTTTTGTGGGCTTTTGTGTTTCCTACTGTGGGTGGTTCTATACTCGGCAGACTCAAATACACTTCTATTTCCTCAAACCTTTCTCTCTCCTTCACAGGATCGCTCTTTTGCTCCCTAGCTCAGGGCCCAAGGCCTAATGACCCCGGGACCAACTCTCGTACAAACAACTATTTTTGTTACAACGTGGATAGTTTGTTGTTTTTATCAACTATTTTTTTTTTTGGAACCCAACAATTAGTTGCTCAATTCTTTTTTGCAGGGCTAGCTCTTATTTTTTAGAGGGGCCAAATATTGATTTTAAGGTCTAATATTTTAAACAATTGCAAACTATGCATACATTATTATGAAGTTTTTTAAAAATGGGGGGGGGGGGGGGGAGAGAGAGAGAGAGAGAGAGAGAGAGAGGGATGATTGCTAAGTGTAGCTCCACCCTTGATTCTACGTATGGGTATGACCGTGCAAATAAAGTACGTATACCAATTAATGCGTGAACCTGGCAATAGAAAGTAAAACTTTAGTCACCCAATTGATGGACTTTATCTTCTGAATGCCTTGTGTTGGCTTCCTGGACCATCAACCACCATGACTTATTACTATGCTCGTGTTTGACTCATTGACATTGCCTCAATTTGCTTCTATCCCCTTTTTGATGTGAACCCTTAGAGCATCCGCAGCCGGATTCTATGTCCTATCTTATTTTACCATCTTAAAAATCTACTTTATCAATTATACCATACCATTTACAATATACTCAACATCCTAAAATTCTATTTTCCTATTTTATTCATTAAAATAATATATTAATGTAATAAAATATATTTTTTGTTTTTTTGTTTTTTCTCAATTTTCTCCCCCACGGGCGTCATCCTCCATTCCTTTCCTTTTCACCTTCTTCTAGCCTCCTTCTCCAAATCCATCATCAATATCAACCCAACTCCTCCACACAACTCCTCCATCATTAACCAGCAAAACAACCCAACTCCTCAACAACCCAAATTGGTGAAACAGAAAAGAAAAAAAAAAAAAAAAAACCATTAGCCAGCAAACCCAGAAATTTATATACCAGAAACCCACAAACTGTTCCACGCCACAAACCCAGAAATTTCTCAAACCCAGAAACCCAGAAAAACCATCCACCGATCTCTGCCACGCCACAGCCACCACAACGCCGATACCAGCAAACCCAGAAAAAAAAAAAAAAAAAAAAAAAAAAAAAAAAAAAAAAAAAAAAAAAAAAAAAAAAAAAAACTTATACCAGCAAACCCACACTGGATCACAACGCCATAGCCACCATAGCTCCACCGATCTCGCCACCCACCGATCTCCGCCACGCCACAGCCACCACAACGCCGATACCAGCAAACCCAGAAAAAAAAAAAAAAAAAAAAAAAAAAAAAAAACATATACCAGCAAACCCACACCGAATCATAACGCCACAGCCACCACAGCTCCACCGATCTCACCACCCACCGATCTCCACCATGCCATAGCCACCACAACGCCGATCACATATACCAGCAAACCCAGAGAGAGAAAAAAAAAAAACCATTAACACCCATGCCGGATCACAACGCCCTCGCCACCCACCAATCTCCGCCGTGCCAATCTCGCCACCCACCGATCTCCACTTCGCCGATCTCCACCACAGGGTGTTGGGTCTGAAGAGAGCAGATGAGAAAGAAAGAAGGAAGAGAGAGAAAAGAAAGAGAAAAAATGAGGGAGGAGAGAGACATGGCCGGGTTAAAAGGAGAAAGGAGAGAGAAATGAGAGTATTAAATTTTTTTTTTTTTTTTTTTTACAATTCAGCTGCAGTACCATCTTACATTTGAGATGGTACTATAGCTATATCTCAAATTTTTTTTAGCATTTTAGCATATGGCCTTCCAGTTGCTGGCCTTTTTTTGGGCTTGTATGCCAAATGTGCTTTGCATTTGGCATATAGCCATCCAAATGCGGATGCTCTTAGAAGCTGTGATATCAGATTTATGGACTTTTTGAGCCTTAAAACTTTAAGCTTTAAATTAGAATGTTTTAAAATATAAGGTTTATTACATTATTTATTGTGTTATACTTTTATAATTGAAAATGATTTGATTTTAGTTTATTTAAAACTGAAGATACATACATACACATACGCAAGTACAACTTATATTGTCATTAGGGTCTAATAATCTCAGTTATAGACATTAGAAAGTTCATGATAGATAAGGACTTTTTTTTTTTTTTTAATTTTAATAATAAAAAAAGAATATTTGGATGTTTAATACAAATAGTAGAAAACAGAAATAAAGAATGCTGATTTGATAATTTTCTTATTGTATACTAGCCTCATCACACATGTTTTACGCATGCAATGAGGCTTTTTTTTTCGTGTCTAGTGTCATAATTTTTCTTTAAAAAAAAAAAAATTGGATAGTTTTTTTTTTTTAATACATGAATTAGTAGGAGAATGTCATATTTTGTAAGTATTTTAAAAGGAGTTGGAGATATATTTTTACTAGGTTGTACTTAAATTTTTTCCTTATTAAAAGTAAAGTTTAAAGATATTTTTAAATCACATAAAAATATGATTCAAAGAGAAAAATCATTTTATAAATAATATAGGTAAAATATACTTTATAGAGTCCATAAAAATTAGTCAAACTAAAATATTTTTTATAAAACTTTATATAAATATGAGTATTTTACCGAGTATAACAGTAAAAGCAAAACCCCAAGCAAGACAAAATCTACTCGGTTTTATAAACAATGCAGGGCCATTTCCAATTCAACCCTGTCATTCTACGTATGGGTATGACCATGTAAATAAAGTACGTATACCAATGCGTGAACCTCGCAATAGAAAGTAAAACTTTAGTCACCCAATTAATGGACTTTATCTTCTGTGTGCATTGTGTTGGCTCCCTGGACCATCAACCACCATGACTTATTACCGTGCTCGTGTTTGACTCATTGAGATTGCATCAATTTGCTTCTATCCCATTTTTGATGTGAACCCTTAGAAGCTGTGTGATATCAGATTTATGGACTTTTTTAGTCTTTTATTAATTAAATGCATTGCATTCATTTCTCGTTTATTTATCTCTGGAAACTTTCACAGTCCCATTTGACGGCTTATATGCAGGTGTGACTCTTTTTTTTTTTTTTTTCTGAATGATTAATTTTATTCAAAGAAAAAGAGCTACAAACCTTCAAGACACGCTGCATCTTCCCTGATAACCTTAACAAAACAGGAAGGGCTATTACAAAAGTCAAAATAACCATACACACTATACATTAAACTCCATTTAACAAGAGAGTGGGTGGCCACATTGGCTTCTCTAGGGACCCACCTAAAAGACAAAAATGGAAGAGTGGAAGCTAGATACTTTACATTTTGAATAACATTTTCACTAGCCCATGGGATGGCCATGCCATGCACTGTGATAGATTTATAGCAAAGTTGAGAGTCACCTTCAACCGTTACTAGAGCTGTACTTAATGGCTCAACAAGCTGCATAGCCCATAAAATAGCCTCTGCTTCTACCTGGAGAGGGAGGGTGGTGTTCTCTTTTTTGGAGCAAACAAATACCAACTCCCCTCTCCAGTCCCTAGCTATGACTACAACAGCAGAATGATGGCCACCAACAGTAGCATCAACATTTAATTTAAAGGAACCACTCCCAGGTTTCAACCATTTAGCTCGAACTCCATTGCCTCGAATCTGAGAAGAAGATCTGGCTTTACGGTACTCTGCAAACAATCTAACAATTTTGGCCCTTAAATCTTCATAGCTTGCTACTCTTCCCTCAAATAGAGCCTCATTCCTTAGTCTCCAAATCAAATCACAGAGTAAGGCCTCATAAAGAAGCAAGTCCTCCCTTGCCTCTTGGAAGGGAGGGTCAAGCAGAAAATGAATGAAATGGGCTGGAGTGGACAACTCACAATTATCAATTCTTATTCCCCATTGACTACTGAACCACAAAGCTCTAGCTAGAGGGCAATTAATAAAAAGATGGATAGTGGACTCTAGCCCAGCATTACATAGGTGGCAAGTAGTGTCTGCATTGGTATCGTACCTCAGCCTTTTATCCTTCGTGGGGAGACAATTTGCAACTACTCTCCATAAAACCATCTTCAACCTTTCATGAATTCTGGTCTTCCAAATCTATGTAGGTGTGACTCATGAGTTCTTCTGCCATGGAAAATTATTTACTATGATGAACCTACTGGCTAGCTAGCTAACCATACATAATAGTCTGGTTGGTGATTATTTTCCAGATGCGTTTAGACCAATAGTACTTCCACATTCATACATATTATTGTCTTTTTTTAATTTTATTGATAGTATTGTCCTATTTAGATAATAATGAAGTGAGCTCCATTGTCAAATTCATAATGCTAGTTCTTTTAGGAATCTATATATATAATAATAGGTGGAGTTGAGAAAAACTTAATTCAGAATTCTAAATTAAAGTTTAAATTTTGCGTCATGTGTCTTAAATTATTTATTCTTAAAGAGTTTTATTTAATTTTAGAATAAAATGTTGGATCACATCATAAATATTCATCTATATATATAATAATAAATGAAGCTGAAAAAAAAAACTCAAATTAGAATTTTAAATTAGAGTTCCAATTTTGCACCATGTGTCTTCAATTATTTAATTTTAAAATCAAATGTGGGACCACATCATAAATATTCGTACAAGTAAGTTATTAAGTACAAAAACCAAAGACTCTAAAATAAATGAATCGTAAAAAAAAAAAAAAGTACTTTAAAATAATTTTAAAAAAATTGACAATTTACATTTTATATCCAATAATATCCTAAGAAAATTTTAAAAAAAGTTAACAAAATATAAAAATGACTATCAATAGTATTTAAATTATATATATATATGAATTATGTAGGGGCATTGGGCCCCGTGGCCCAATATTTATATGTGCATAATGAGTTTGAGGCCCAAGCCGAGGACTAAAGGCGTCCAAAGGGGGTAAACGCTGTCAACAAGGCCCATGTTGGAAAATAGAGAAGTTAGTTTTGATCATAACAGCCCAAGGAGTAGTGCCGAGGATAATGTCCTCCTCAGCTAGTCTAAGTCGAGGTCCACAGAGGTGGTCTGCTGTCCGGAGGAACGTCACAGAAACACTCAGTTGGTATAGATAAGCACTATGAGAGATCAAGACAGGGAAGTGTCCTAAAATATCTAAGGAGAAAGTTGCTACCTCCACATTAAATGCATTGCAACTAATTCCTTAGCCGCATTAATGCGAAGGTGATATCTGAACAGTGTATTTCAGCCTTACAACTACTACATGAGGACTTGTGGGAGGGGCTGATGAGACAAGTATCAACACCAACTATCTGGCATGCACGTGGAAGGTAGGGATGAAAGGAAAATATAGTATAAAATAAAGAAGGGATGATGAGACTAAGGATTAAAAAAAATTCAAGAGAGAAACATTGTAGTATTCCAGAACGAAACTTGTAAATGGACTTGAGAATAATACATAAGAACAGACTTCCTCGAACTTTACCGAGGACGATTTTTCTTCAATATAACTCTTTCTCTTTTCATTCTCTTGTCATCTGAACCCCTTCTATTATTCATTTGATTAACTAAAGCCCAGTTTTCCAACCCACTCTCTACAAATTCATTATTTTGAGTTTTTTGGGTCTAAGTCCAGCCACGTAGTGAGCTGGGAATCCAAATCTGCTCCTTACAAATTATATTATGCATCTTATTGTATATCTTTAAGTGTATCTATGTATATGCATGGGGTTACAAACCAGTTCAAATAAATGAGATGTACAAATATAAATAAATTATCTAATATGTGTTTACTTCTAGGTTAGACTTAGGTCTAGTGTCCAGTAATATTAAACTCGTTGAGATGATGACATTTGTCTACTTTTGGACATGTGTCACCATCTGACCGGGTCTAGTGAACTAAATGCATTGGACCTAAACCAAGTCCTTTGCTTCTTAGAACCGAGAGAGAGAGAGACAAAGAGAGAGGAGGGGAGGGGGAACTAGATTTATTCCTTTTGGCCATTTGTTCAATCCCATAATGATAACATTTAAAAAAAAAAAAAATTTAATAATGACAACAATGATGTTCAATCTCATAATGATAACATTGCTTTCAGTCCATTCGCCCCCCAAAAAAATTTGTTGATAATATAAAGTCTATTAGATTTTTTAGCTTTTATTTATTTATTTATTTTATGATTAGATACATTTAGGGGGGGGGGGGGGGGGAATTTGATTATTGGACACTTCTATTGAAAATAATAGTAATTGCTAATTGAACTAACACGTTTTTTTTTTTGTTTTTTTATTTTGTATTTGTGTTAAAACCTCATATTCTTTTTCACTTGTGTGAGAGCTTGTCTCTTTATAATAAAATCAAATAAAAAAACAAAACAAAAACTAAAATGGTCTTGGAACTCTTGGCAAGTCTATTAGACTTATTCTTCTAGAAAACGATCATGATCTTATCTGGAATAAGATCAATGACTTCTTTTAATGGTTGTTTCTGCATGTTGGTCACATGACTCACACCAACATGTGCTTCTCGTTTAGGTTTTAAATCAAAATGTCTGGTTATAACTCATTGTCAATACTAATAAGATCACATGTATAATAAAAATTTTCGTTCAATTTCTTTACGGACAAAATTGCTAAATGCCCTTTTTGGGCAAACTAAGCAACGTTTTGCTCTATTTTTCAAACTAATTAGGGAAATGCCCCTCTTTTGAAACTCGATTTTCTCAAAATCAAGTTATAAAAAAAAAAAAATTCTGGAGCCCTATAGCGGCGTTTTTAAGGATCTATAGTAACGTTTTCAGGACCTATAGTGACGTTTTGTAACTCGACTTTCATTAAATCGAGTTATAGGCAATTTTTTTTACCTATAACTCGATTTCATATAAATCGAGTTACAAAACGCCACTATAGATCCTGAAAACGTCACTATAAGCTCCTTAAAAATGCCGCTATAGGGCCTAACTCGATTTTGAGAAAATCGATTTTCAAAAGAAGGGCATTTCCCTAATTAGTTTGAAAAATAAGGCAAAACCCTGCCTAGTTTGCCCAAAAAGAACATTTGGCAATTTTGTCCATTTCTTTCCTGTTTAGTTGCCCCAAATTTTTCATCAATATTTTAGAGAAAGCAAGTAGCCTATTCTTGATGAAGTTTGTTTTTAAAGCTCATTAGGTAGAATTAATGATGGATTATATAATTCCCCCATAATTTAGAGGTTTTATTAATTTAAACCTTAAATTTCAATTACTTTTAGTTAAAACTAATTAAAACTTCTAAATATTTTTAATTGACTTCTTAGTGAACACTATTAACTAAAACTAACAGAAGCTCAAATAAACTACACTTAAAACTTATGCTAAATCACAAATTACTCTTTCTATGTTTGAAATGTTTTCAATATCATTTTTTAAGTTTCATTCTTTTCAATTAATTTGTACCGCAACTATCATTTCCTGTCAGTTTGGCTATTCCCTTCACTGCCGTCAAGTGGCCGTTAACTTCTCAAAAACAACATATTTGATTTGAATTTAATCAAATTAACTGAATCTTAAATTGGATTTATTGATAAATTTGTTATTAGCAATATAAATAATATAATGAATAATTTAGATTAAAATCTTACAAATGTATAAGAAATTAATTCATATATATATATAAGAGTTAAAAGATAATGAAATACTACTAAAATAGAAATATAATAATGAAATTAATTGCAAAGATATTCAAATACGTATTTTAACAATTCTTGATTATATAATCAAAATTAGTTTGTTTTCTTATTGTATGTATCGCTTATAGAATTTTACTGACAATGCTTTGACAATTGTTTAAGTAGAAAGAAAATTTTCAATATTAGAATTTATAAAAACCAACTTCAGATTGATTATTTTATAATAGGATTAAGTGGATTAGCCTAGAGGCAAAAAAAAAAAAAAAAAGGTGATCAAGATAAATATATCAATAATTTTTTAATCCATAAAATAAACACTTACACACATGTATAATTTATACTTAAAGCATATCTTTTAACACGATTTATTATATATATTATATCTCATATTGTTGAAAATACACGTGTGAGTGAAATCTCAAATTAAATAAAAATTACAAGAGGGAGTGGTTAATTTAAGAGCGCCCAAACTCATAAATTTAATCTTTTGGATTAAGTGGTGTCTTTAGATGTTATGTTAACATTTCAATTGGAATCTCCTCCAATGTGTTAATTGACTTAACTCCCTAACAAGTGGTGTGGCAAGGTGGTGAGGTGCTCAAGGTAAATTTCCAAGTTGGAGCAAGGACAAAGCAAGCCTAAAAGGCTCACCCAAATGATCTTGGAAAAAGACCCAACAAATTAGTATTGTCAATAGTGCTATATCACGGTGTAGCACGAGAACATGGAAGTGTGGATCAGACTACCATGGATGAGTGTGCTAGGTTGACACGGGATTCTTATGAATGGCACATAAGAAGCCCATGGATGATGCATTAGTGAAGGAAAAAACTCAGAAGGCAAAGGGAAATCAGTAAGACTTGTTCGTGGCCCACAAAGAAGTAAAGACTCACATGTGAGGCAAAGATTTTTGGGTATATATGAGACAAAGACTCACATGTGAGTGTTAGTGAAGAAAAAAACTCATAAGGTAAAGGGAAATTAATAGTACTTATTCGTGACCCACAAAGAGGCAAAGACTTACATGTGAGATAGAGATAGTTAGATATATATGACACAAAAACTCACACTTGAGGCAGAGATTGTTTGTGACCCACATTGATAATTTGAAATTTATAATCTAAACACAATATTTTAATTAATATATAATCTTGCATTTAAAAAAATATATATAATATAGCTAGTTAAATAAATATCATTTTATACATATTTAAATATAAAAAATACTTAACTTAAAGGTATGGTCTTAGACCTCAAATTGTATCGAGTTGACGTCGACAAGAGTCACAATTCTTCAAAAGGTATTTTCTTTCTCAAAGGATAGCAACACATCACCAAACAATATGCATGTGAAATGATATTTAAAGGCCAGAACAAAAAATGTACGAGGTTAGTTAAATTGTCAACCGAATAACCAATTGGCAAAAGAAAGTTGCCTAAATTTTTGGTTAAACATATCTACATAATAATCCAGTCATGAATAAAACCAAGTTCATTCGAAAACGTGCTAGGGCTTTACTGTTCACTATTAATCAAAAACCAGGAAAAAAAATTGTGGTAGTGGCTGAAATTCATCAAAAGAAAGAAAAAAAAAAAGTGGGAGTTTTATTATTTCTTAATTAGGTAGGTCAGTCTATTGAAATTTGAAAGGTCCTAATTCACTTTTCAGGGCTTAAACACCACAGAAAAAGAGAAAAGAAAAAAATGTATACATTGCCAACGACATATAGCTGAATTTGGATCATAACTTCATATAGAAGTATAGAATAACTGGACAGCGTAAAGAAAGAGAGATTCACAGCGACTTTTCGAAATTCAAATAGTAATTATATTACTAACTATTATAACATGCACGCAAGTTGCAACGGCATTTATCATCCGTGATTGATTAGTGCCTCTTTTGACATCAACTACTTTTACTTTTATGCTTTTAGGGAGAAAATAGGTAAATATCTTTTTCGCGCAAATAATTCAGCATTTTGCTCATTTTTCCAAACTAATTAAGGAAATGTCATTTTTTGTAACTCGATTTTCTAAAAATCGAGTTTAAAAAAAAAATTACTTGAGTCTTGTAGTGCAATTTTTAAGGAGCCTATAGTAACGTTTTAAGGACTTATAGTAGCGTTTTAGAACTCGAGTTCCATGAACTTGAGTTATAGGCAATTTTTCTTATTTTTTTTACCTATAACTCGAGTTGATGGAGCTCACGTTCCAAACCGCCATTATAGGTTCTTAAAACGTCACTATAGACTCTTTAAAAACGCCACTATAGGGTTTAACTTGATTTTGAGAAAATCGAGTTTCAAAAGAGAAACATTTCCTTAATTAGTTTAGAAAGGGGGGCAAAATGCTGAATTGTTTGCGCGAAAAGGGCATTTGCCCATTTTGGCCATGCTTTTAGTTTATTTGCATATTTATAATTTTTAAAAGTTTTATTTTATTTTTCTAGATTTAATTGATACTTTAATAAACTTTCAGCAAATAAGTAATTAGCAACAAAAAGTTCTATAAGTAGAACACCTTAAAGAGAATTCTTGAGTAGTTAATATAATATATAGAGACACTTAACCCAAAAGGCTTAAGTTCATTGGATATGAACTCACCTATGTTATTTTAATCACTCAATTTTCTCATTAGTATCCAATGTGAGATTTTACTCACACGTGTATAGTCAACAATATCCCTCTTAAGTGTGAGTCTCTGCTTCTTAGTGGGCTTCAAGACCTCTATGTGGGCTATGAACAAGTCCTACTCGCTTCATGGAAACCTTGCACCTCGCAATTGCCTAGCACTATTGACAATACTCCTTCATTGAACTTTTTTTTTTTTTTCCAGAATTGTTTGTATAGGTTTTATGGGCTTATCTTGTGCAATATATCATCTTCGCTCCATCTGCGAAAAAGCTCCAAGTATACATACACGTATACATACCTAGTCGATCCCCACTCCAACTACGAAAGGGATTTTGATTTTTGATAACCTTGCCACCTTTGCCACACATCGTTCCATTTGTGAAAGGGTTCTAAGTACATGTATCTTGTCCTTACTCCAATTACGAAAGGAATCTTGATAACGTTGCCACTTTTAGAGAGAATAACTTGGAAAGACTCTTTGAATAGTTAATATAACATATAGAAACACATTTAACTAAAAAAATCAAAACCTAAGAGTATGAGCTCAATCATAGGAAAATTATTAGGTACTCTCGGAGTATTATAAATGCGTACTCCCCCCTCTCACATAAATTGTGAGTCCCACCATAAATTTAATTAGTGAGACCCATAATTATGTGAGATGAGAGAGTATGCATTTATTGTACTCCGAGAGTAGTCAATAATTTCCCCTCAACCATGTTATATTAATCTTTCACTCTTCCCATTAATATCCAATGTATGACTTTACTCTATATACGTAACAAATGAATCTATGAACTATGTATGAAAGTCAAACTATGGATGTAACATTTTCTACTCATGCAATTTTGCTTTCTGAATTCCGTGGACCTTCATGATTTTCATAAGGATGCAAACCCATCATGAATTCGTACACGTAAAATCAAAATTGGTACACACATGTATTGATTTCTGTGACGTATATTTCAAAACTGATGGTGATTTAAATTTAATTGAATTTAAGAAGCTTGTACAAGTAATTCAAGACAATGAACCTTCAGTGGCGACCAAAATATTCCCTCCGTCTCATTTTGTTTATTCTGTTTGAAAAGTCAAACTTTTTAAGAGAACATCATTTATTGTCTTGTTTACCTTTTAAAAATGTATAAGTTTCCAAAACTACTCTTAAATAAATTTATCAAAAAATTGAATTAGTAAATTAATAGGGTATAATAGGAACATTAGTAAATTAATGACTTTTATTTTTAGAAACAGGATAATATTTTGGGACATCTCAAAATGGAATAGAGAACAAATAAAATGGGACGGATGGAGTATATAACTTGTTACTTTTATGCTTTTAGTTTATTTGCATATTTATAATTTTTAAAAGTTTTATTTTATTTTTCTAGATTTAATTGATACTTTAATAAACTTTAAGCAAATAAGTAATTAGCAACAAAAAGTTTTATAAACAGAACACCATAAAGAGACTTCTTGAGTAGTTAATATAATATATAAAGACACACTTAACCCAAAAGGCTTAAGTCTATTGGATATGAACTCAACTATATTATTTTAATCGCTCAATTTTCTCATTAGTATCCAATGTGACATTTTACTCACACATGTATAGTCAGCAATATCCCTCTTAAGTGTCAGTCTCTACCTCTTAGTGAGCTTCAAGACCTCTATGTGGGCTATGAACAAGTCCTACTCGCTCCATCGAAACCTTGCACCTCACTATTGTCTAGCACTGTTGACAATACTCCTTCGTTGAACATTTTTTTTTCCAGAATCATTTGTATAGGTTTTATGGGCTTATCTTGTGCGATAGATCATCTTCGCTTCATCTGCGAAAAAGCTCCAAGATACATACACTTATACGTACCTAGTCGATCCCCACTCCAACTACAAAAGGGATTTTGATTTTTGATAACCTTGCCACCTTTGCCGCACATCATTCCATTTGTGAAAGGGTTCTAAGTACATGATCTCGTCCTCACTCCAATTACGAAAGGAATCTTGATAACCTTGCCACTTTAGTAGAGAATAACTTGGAGAGACTCCTTAAATAGTTAATATAACATATAGAAACACATTTAACTAAAAAAATCAAAACCTAAAGGGTATGTTTGGTTGGGGTGAAAACAGGGAGGATGGAAAATAGAGAGAGAAAAATAGGGTGAAAAATGACATTTTCCAACGTTTGGTTCATGAGAGAAAATAAGAGAGACAGAAAATGGGAGGAAAATAATCCCTCCAGGCCCACATTTTTTTATCCTCCTAATTTGGGAGGAAAATGGGGAGGAAAATATGTTGAATGATGTAATTTACACAAATATCCTCACTTTATTGCACTCACCTACCTCTCTCACTTTCCCACTACACCTGTGACTTGATTAACTTTTTGCATCTGCATCCTTATCAATTTCTTAGCACCTTCACATCACAACAACGTGAACTACTCCAGGTTCTCTTCTTCTTCTTCTTCTTCTTTTTTGCCTTGTCCTCATTATATTCCTCATTAATCTGTTGTTCTTGTTGATTTTTTTGTTTCGTATGACATTCAATTTTTTTTTTTTTTTGTCATCATTCGTTTATCTACCTTGTCCTCACTAGTTTCAATTTGTTTTTTTCTCCAACCAAGGGGTCTTTTTAACTTACACTAGAAGATAATGTAATATTTTAACTTGCACTGTGCTATGGATGAATGAAATTAATATCATTTCATGTTCAACATGATTGCTTTGACCACGAAGTGGAAGAATGTATATATATAGTGTGTTGATAAATTTAGTTTGAAACAGGTAAAGAATTTATATATATTTATTGAATAGTGAGCTTTGTTGCCCAGGTGAAGAAAATTTAAATATTTTTTGAATGGTGTTTTGCTGCTAGGTGAAGGATGTGTTAAAAACTAGTTGAATTGCTGCCAGGTGAATTGTTTTGCTGCCAGGTGAAGGATGTTTTGCCAAGTTGCCCAGTTGCGCCCAGTTTGCCCAGTTGCCCATGTGAATAAAGTTTTTTTTTTTTTTTTTTTTTGTTGAAAATATCTTCCCAGTCTATGTATGGTCATGTGGATAAAGTCTACATAATCAATTTTTGTTGCCTATAAAGTTAAAATTATATATAATAATAAAGAAAAGTAATATAAATATATATGTATTTGTGTTAATTTTTATATTATTTAATGAGTGTAAATATATCTATTTCTTATATATTATATAAAAAGAACATAATAGTCAATTTATATAAACTACATTTTCCATCATTCCCTTTTTCTCTCCAACTAAACAAAAAAGTTTTCCACCTTCTCACTTTTCCACCCCTCAACTAAACACACATGAGGGAAAACCAAATCTTTTCTATCTTCCTACTTTTCCATCCTCCCACATTTTCACTCCTCCGACTAAACGGATCCTAAGAGTATGAGCTCAACCTTGTTATATTAATCTTTCACTCTTCCCATTAATATCCAATGTATGACTTTACTCTATATACCTAACAAATAGATTATATACCTAACAAATAAATCTATGAACTATGTATGAAAGTGAAACTACGGATGTAACATTTTCTACTCATGCAATTTCGCTTTCTGAATTCCGAGGACCTTCATGATTTTCATATGGATGCAAACCCGTCATGAATTCGTACACGTAAAATCAAATTTGGTCCGTACATGTATTGATTTCTATGACGCAAATCTCAAAACTGATGATGATTTAAATTTAATTGAATTTAATAAGCTTGTACAAGGAATTCAAGACAATGAACCTTCAGCGCCGACCAGAATATATAACTTGTTATTTCCTTTTGGTGGTCCTAATGAAAAAGGCTGAAAGACAGAGACCTTTTACAGCTTTTAACTTTGCAAACTCAACATTTCAATTCATAGCAGAAGTTCGAGTTCCCCGGGCACAATCAAAGGAGCTATCGGCAAGTTAACTGCCATTAAAAGCTCACAGCGACTCGTCCTACGTTGAAGTTGCTCATTTCTAATGGCAACGAGATGTCCCCAATAGTTATGTGCCACATTTGGCTGGCTGGAATGGAAGTGGAGACTGGGACCAATGTCTAGTTCAAAAGGATTGTGATATCATGGAGGTGGACAAGGTGGAAAAGACAATCATATCTTTTTTTAATATCAAATAGCAAGAATTTGTTTTTTTTTTTTGCCCCTTATATAGTATTGGTAATTGATGAGAGTGTATAGAAATATTTAGTTTAAATTATTGTATTCATTTACAAAGGTTAATTGTATTTTTATTAGTTAAATTTGAGGTATATTGTTGTAGGATCTTTTTGGGACAGTTTCCAGGTTCAAAGTTGTTCAAGACACACTTAGATCTCAATTAATGTAATTTTTTTGTTTTTATTTCTGTTTTTAATTTTTTTATTTAGTTAAAATTAATAAATTAATTTTTTTTTAATTTAGATACTGACGTGGCATTTTTTAATGTCAAAATAAAATTTTTTATTATTATTTTAATAGTTCCGTCTGCCACGTAGGATTTTGCCATTAGGGCACTGACGGAAAGGACTAAAATGGAACGTGTTTTTCTAAATAGAGACTAAAAGCGGTGAAAATAAAATATAGAGAACAAAATGAGAATCGCGTGAAAATGTAGGGACGAAAATAATATTTCCACCTTTAATAAATTGTTATTAGAGCAACATTGTTTTTACATGAGTCAATATTGACATTATTTTTATTGATTAATATTAATCACAATATGTCATCTTAACAATTAATTTTAAAAAAATAATAATAATTGTGTACCTAAATTTATGGATGGTTGTAAATTGTTAGGGTAAGGTTTGCATGCATGCAGTTGCAGTATGGTAGGCTTTGGTTATAGTTATATCAATTGTGTTTGACCTGAAACAGATCAAAAAGGAAACTTTGCTGCCACCCTCAGACCTTAAACCCTTTCGGAAACATTCAAACATGACGGTAGCGTTGGATTATATAGTAGCAATAGAAAGTGACATTTTTGTGCCTACATATGGAGGAAACATGGCAAGAGTTGTGGAAGGCCACCGACGGTAATTTACGTACAGATGATTTAGCCATTAGCACTTAATTGTTAGAGATATATATTATGGCCAAGAGTGACATTAATCCATCTAGTTAACTCAAATTTGTGTGATTCAGTAATTCTTTTGCAGATACTTGGGGTTCAAGACGACAATTATTTTAGACAGAGGGCTGACAGTAAATTTGATAGATGAGTACAAGAATGGAACAATGAACTGGGACGAATTCTCCCAAGCAGTCAAGACAGGTCAGATGTTTGTACATATCTGAAGCAACGAATAACACCTTAATCCTCGAATGTCGGCAGTTATCTCTGTTAACAGGGGACAGAAACAGAAACAGAAACACACACATACACACAGCTTTAGAGTTCAGTTTCAAATTTTATTAGAAAAGTTTCCAAATTGACATAGCAATGTAACAATGAATGTGAATTAATTGACAAAAGAAGGTGGCATTTAAATATCTCACAGAGAAGGTATATCCACTTTCTAGTTTTCAACTGAGTACATTTCTGAAGTCTGCACAATCATCTAGAACTGATTGGTTTTAATTGTCTGAGGGCTTAAGTAAAGTTTCTATACATAGATGTAAATACACACAAACACAACGGGATTTTGGTTGTGAATTCAGCTTTTTGAGCGTTCTTTAATTGAAACGGCAAAAGGAAAAAAAATTAAAAAAAAAAAATCCTAGGGAGATTATTATGTAACATACATAAAGACACATTTTTGCATTAAAATATCAGTTTCTTATTCGTGTAAAAAATTTATCTGCAGTAAGAGAGCTTTAGATGCTAATAATTTTCTGCTTTCCAGTAGGTAGATATTTTTTTGCTAGTATATGAAAGTAGAAATGGATAAGCAAACCTATGGATTTTCTGTGTCTTTTTTTTTTTTGTTGTCTCTATTGTGTTTTGATCTACGATATCTATCTCTTTATGTTCCTTTCTAAATGTGGTATAGGAGCACAAAAATTATGATTGCATAAATTAAGAAATTTTGGCTTCCTCTCAACATGAGTGACTATATTTTAGCATTCCACAAGAGCTTTTGTTATCCTCTTTTTGGTTCCCATTTCCATTTAGCAGTGAATTTCTTTCAATATTTCATATGTCTTCAAGTATCAATGATTGAGATTAATAATCTTGCTATCTAGAAGCCATACAGCACCCAACATTTAGAAGTAGGAAAAATGGAGGAAAAAATAAGAAAAGCAAGAGATTTTCAATGATGAGGCCCCTGATGCCTATCTAACTGAATTATAGAAGAATTATCCGATGGAAAGAGGACACCTCATAGCAATGGAATAGATGGTATGTGACTTCTGCACATGATGCAAAATTGAGTAGAATGGCTGTGCGCTCTCTCACTCATAAAGGCGTGTGACCTGTAGTTCATTAATCAAGAACTGTTAAAAGACTCCCAAGTCCCGACCTGTAGTGCCCTTCTACAAGCATTATTTCTTATAGTTCATGACCAGTTGGATTGAACTTTGAAATTAACTTTCAAGGTGTTCATAGGAATTTTCCGTTCCAAAAGTAATCCAAACAATCTCCCATACCCCCCATAAGAAAAGAAGACATATATATTGAGTTGTCGATTTCATACATAAACCCTTGTGATGGTTTCATGTGGCTGGCTATGTGAATCATTCATATGAACAAGTTGAATTTTCATGAGACATATACATGAGAATCTTTGGATATTGGAGGTCTTAGTCAGGATAGGTAGGAACTGACTCTTATTATGTTATTTAAAGGTTTGTTAGTATTTTATTTTATTTTTAATTGTCAAGCTTTGTTAGTATATATGATAGTCTTAAACTCAGCTTTCAAGGAATGGAAAGATGGAGGGAATGGTCCATTAGCTGATACTTACCTGATGTGTCTTGTGTATGGGTATGCATTTTTTATTTAATTAGTGGTTTCTGGTATTAGCCTCTGCATTGAGAAACAAAATATTTTTTGTTGCTTGACTAGATAATTGAGGATGCATGACATAATTTAGAATTGTGTTTATGTTGGATTTTTCTAATTGCCTACTTTGTTAGATCCACCTTTTGATCATCTTAGCCATATACAAACAACCAAATTATGGTTAACCATATTTCCCTTGGGGCCTTATCCTGTTTTCATCTACTGGATGATTGACACTATGAATCCCTGTGCTAGATATTGGGGAAAGCATGACATTATGTGAAAGTATATATGTTGGAATTTTACTACCTGCCCCTTCATTGTAAATCCATTGATTTATAGTGATAGCAATATTTAAAAATGCTTGCCAATTAAGCTTCACAGACAAATGCTATCAAAAGTGTTGAATCAATAGTTTTTTAGTTGTGGAATATGATCTTTTTCGAAGTACCACGTCTCCATTTGGTTGGAATGATCCTTCCTGTGAAATTGTATATTTTACTGGAAGTACGTGAATTTGTCCATGACCAATAAATTGTTTCAGCATCTAACAGCCGAGATGTGTTTTTCCTAATGAGATTGAAGTTGGTTTTTTGTGACCTCTGTCGAGGCAACTGACAGGGAGGAGGCAACAACTGGCTGCATAAACTCTGAAGGGGATTTATTCATAAGTGCAACTCAAGCGGGGCTAATGACCAAGGATACTGCACACAAAATGTTTCATCCTAGCGAACACTACCCTATATGGACAGTGCAACCGCCCACGGATGATCTTAAGCAAGTTCTCCAGCATTGCACAGGATGGCAGTCTGTTCCACGACCAGCATATCAGAAGGCGGTAGCGTAGTATCTTGATAACTACATATATAATCTCTAATTAGTAATTTTGACTTTGATGTTTGTTTCAACAAAATACCACTTCCCGTGTGTAAAAGGCAACCAGTGAGTTTTCCTTTTAAGCAAGGATAAATAAAATTTTTGTTTTGATTTTGTTACGTACCTACTTTTACTTCCCCATTTTTCTGGTTATTGACATAGACACTCAACAGGTCTCAGAATTCGTTGTGCCCCATTTCTTTGGTTAGTGTACACCAGATCTTGCTGATAGGTAAGCTTATTATCTAATTTGATGGGTTCGTTTCACTGACAATATATATAATTATTCTAAAAGTCTTCTTGGTCCTGTTTTGCACTTTTCTTCTGCTGTATTCTTTGAATGTTACTTTAAGAAGCAACAAAAATAGTTTTAAATTAGCAGCAGGCCAACTTGGGAAGAAGTTAAAAAGAAAACTATTTGTTGAAAATAGCATCAAAAGATTGGAAAATCCACATGCAATTAATGTGTTGGTTATGACCCGGCATTATAAATGATATAAGTTTGAGTGTCAAGAGGTAGGTCATATAATCTTGGAAATTTTTAATGGCTCTAAATGATTTAAATGTATGTGCATGGAAACATTGAAAATGATAATATATATGCTTATATCTAGAAAGTGAAAACTCATCAAAAAAAAAATCTAGAAGGTGAAAGGGTATATTGACGTTTACCAAAAAAAAAAAAAAAAGAAAGGGTATATTGACATGACCATTTCCATACAAACCAATTATAACTAGAGTCTTCTTTGGAGCCCACATAAGCAGCGGTTGTTATTTGACTCACCATTTTGTGAAGGAGAATTGTCGCTGATTTATTTCAAGGTCAAAAACTTTTTCAAACCATGATGCGCCCTTTAATTTGAAACTCGAGACCATAACTCAATAGCCTATTGTCCTCAGCGTTCATGTGTAAGTATAAGAGGGGGGGGGGGGGGGGGGGGGGGGGGGGGGGGGGGGGGTGGTGGGGAAACCATGCAAGTGAAATTGTCTTAAACCAAAAAAAGAAAAAAAAAAAGAAAAGAAAGGTTGATAGGCAAGTATTCCATTATTATAATTATTATTATTATTATTATTATTATTCTATGCATTGTACAAACATAATAAGTTAATAATAAATAAATAAATAAATAAACCTAATCAAAATGATGGTACTACCTAGGAGCTTTGAGAGGAAGTGATACCTGAGCAATGGCTTTTCAGACTCACAGCTACTACCTAGGAGTTTTGAGAGGAGTTTGATGTGACAAAGATCAACAACAGCAAATCTGATCTGCACGTGTATGGTGGAAATGGAGGAGGAAGCTAGTATAAAAGGAAGATGGAGCACTGAGAAAAGGGAGAGAGATTTCACCATAGAAAACACTGTAGCAAACTGAATTGACTCTGTAACCACTGATACTATCACTCAAGAAATAACAAGTTGAAACTCCTCGGACTAGTGCTGAGGTTGGGATAGCTTGCTCAAATCTGTTTTTAATTCATCCATTCATCCTTTAATACATCTTCAACTGTTGTTACACCCTTGAAACCCAGTTCTTCTACCCTTCTCTACAATTTTATTGTATTGGGTTTGTTGGGCTTGAATTCATTCATCCTTTAGGAAAAGTATTCAAATCCGGGCCCCACAAAAAGGTTGATAGGCAAGTATTCCATTATTATAATTATTATTATTATTATTCTATGCAATGTACAAACATATTAAGTTAATAATAAATAAATAAACCTAATCAAAATGATGGTAACAATAATATTAAATTAATTGATGATACTGTTGATGAATGGTGAAATCTTACCTTGATTACCTACCAACATGGTAAAAAGTAAAAACAATCTAGAGATTTGTCAGGATGATTCTAGCAAGGGACTCTTTGGTACCTAAGTTAGTAATGAACTTTTCAATAAAAAGGGAAAGGTCAAAGTTTTGCTACAAACTAGTTTGTAATGGCTACAACTCCCACTAAAAAGTTAACACTACTACATATTTTGTAAATCTAACTATTAGATTGTATGTTTTTAACATGCATGTCAAATTTCGTGTCAATTCGTTGTTATTTACTACTCGATCCATAAGTTTTTTTTTTTTTTTATTATGAATAATTTTGGACTATAAAAACTTGAAATTTAAAATTTAATTGATAATATAACATTGATCTTTGATTTTTAAAAACTTTTGCAAACATGGAGAATATAAAAAGAAAATGTTTGATTCGTCAAAATTCACATTTAATAAAAAGATATTGATTTAAGTTGTAACCAAACTTTGTCTATAAAGAAATGCAATATTTGAAAAAAAGTTGTGCACACCTTTTTGGAGGTCCTTCTTCCCCTTTTAAACTTTGTTGGGGGGTGGGGGAGGAGAAAATGAAAATCTCTCTACCATTGCAACACATACTTCATATTTGGCTTAGGGCTTGTTATGGATACGATCCTGAAATATCAAAGGTAGGGTTCAACATTTCCAATGGGGTCAGTCGCATTTCTATGTTAGGAAAGGACATACTTCAATCTTGATTTTACACGAGGTAGCTAGGGTTGAGGACAGTAACATAACTATATTATATATATTTATATATGAAATTAAAAAAAATATTATATTCGGCCTCCCTAAAAATTAAAATTGGTCATAAAAGCCAATAAAACACAATAAACATCTCATTCCTTGTGACTCTACACTATATGATCAGTGTATTTGGGTTGTGTGTGTACTTATGTTTATTGATTTTGACTTTTTGTAAACTTTAGAACACATTTATTGATTAATTATCATTTTTTTTATATGCAAATGACTCAAGTTGTATAGTTATTTGACTTTGGTTATTTGTTGTTTGGGACTTAAAGTTAGAAGCGCGGTTCTTTTTATTTCCTTGGCGATGTTAATTATTTTTTTATTTGACATATAATTAGATGATAAATATGATTTATATTTGATTGGTAAATCTAGCTACAATATTAGATTTATTTCAAGACAAAAAATGCAAATAATTCAAAAACAAATATCATGTGTCTTTTTATTTATTTATTGATTTGTTACATGAATTTATTTAGAATGATGGAGCAACTATTATAAATTTTACTAGATAAGTCTTAAAAATTGATTTATCAATTTTTGAGACACAACATATAAATAATTAAGACATTTATTTATCATATTATTGAAATAATACCAAATATATTCATTATCGTATCAATTTGTGAATATTATATAGTAAAATTTGGTAGTAGTTTTGAAGTTTTATTTATGATAAATTGCAAATTACTCCCCTAAAATTTGGGGGTGATTGGATTTCATACCCTGAAGTTTCAAAATTTGGATTTTATCCCCTAAAGTTTGGTGATGTTTGGATTTTACATTGTAAGGACCGGATTCGAGCACTTCCCTCCTGGGGATGAATGGGCCCAAGCCCAGTTAACCTTATACAATAAATTTATAGAGAGTGGGTAGAAGGACTAGACATTTGTGAATGATACAACGGTTGATGTGGGTTTACAAGATCATCAAGTGAGATTTAGCTAAGTTTTCTATGAGGAAGTTCGTTCTCGGCCTAGTCCGAGGAGCTCTTCCCTGAGTGCTAATGAAAATAGAGATTGTCCTTGAACACCCCGAAAACCCCCCAACCCCTTCTTCTCTGAAGGTTCATTCTATTATATATCCCTATTCAGCTGATCTCTGCCTTCCACTTGTTGATCATCCGAGTCTGTGTCTAAGAGCTTGTCCCATCAGCCGCCTTTCTAGACCTCCTGTTAGTTGAAGTAACCAAGGCATCACTGTTCAACGGTTAATTCTCCATTAATGCGGTCAGAGTGTCAGTTGGGTGCTTTTAATGTGGGGATGGCAGCTCCCATACGAATTACTCCTTCACCATATTCCCCCGTCCGACCCTGGATACTTGTCCTTTTCTTTGGTATGCTCTGGGAGGGTGCTTTTGGTGGGGCGCCGACCTTCCCCTCTTCAATATCGGCCGGCCGAGGACGTGGTCGTCCTCGGCGATGCCCTTTGACAATTTGGGCCTTCCCTACTTATCCTTGGATACTGCAATGTCCTCGGCATGGGCCTTGGGCCCGACATAGAGTGGGCCGAGGTTGTCAAATCTTTAGGCCTTACAATAGCCCTTCAAAATTATGCTGCCCGGCTCCTCGGGCAGGGAGGAGGATTTTGATGTCCTCGGGTCCTTGTCCTGACTTGGTGAATCTTGTCTTCCTGTCAGTACCAAAATCCTTCCAATCGCTCAGGGAACGCTTCTGGCATTTCAGTACTTGGAGCGCGCCTTCATTAAATTTCGGCGGCTCTGTGTCCTCCACGTTCAACAGTGTGATGATGCATTGACGGTAGGGATGCCTTTAACTTAATGGGCAGGAAAGCCCGTGTGGTTACTTTTAATTGGGGGTATAAATACCCAATCGAACTGATTTGCCCCTTCACTTTTGCATTTAAGAGCTCTTACGCACATACACTGAACTTGGTTAAGCCTCCAATCGACCTTACGCCTCCTTTCAACACAAAAAGCCTGTCCGAAGAGCCTTTCCTCATTTCTATAAGTTCTCTTCTCTTTTCGGTTCATACTTTCTTGCCTGAGTTCCTTGTCCTCTTATTTTTTTTTCTCTCTCCTTCATTTTCCCTGAGCCCCTCGTTAGTTCTTTAGGATGGGTAGGTTTAAGAAGTTAGTTGTGTCTGAAGAGGCGATAGAAAAATTCGTTGCTAATTATAAGATCTCCTATACAGTGAGTTTGAGGTACTATGGAGAAGGGGAGTAGAGTATTAGGAGAAAAGAGGGTAAGGTGGCCATTCCTATAATCGCCTTTCTGGAAGGTGGTATGAGGATCCCCATGGGGCCAGTAATGAGGGATTACCTCAGGCGCTTCAGCTTATCTCCCACCCAATGTGCCATCAATGTGTTTAGGATCTTAGGTTGTGTAGATGCTCTGAATGAGAAGATGGGGCTGAGGTTAACCCACCATGATGTAAACTGGTGTTACAACCTCTAGTGCCTAAAGGGGAAATCTTATTACATGAAGACGAGGGACGATAGGGTCCTGCTCATCCAGTGCCTCCTTGAGTCCAGCAGGGATTTGAACAAAGACTTCCTCATTATGTTCGGAGAGTGGCACAATAGCCTTCATTGTCCAACAGTGGAGGGTACACCAGGTGGGGCATTCAGACTAGGAAAGGGTTTAATTTCTTGTGCCTTTGCACTCTACTTTGCTTGGTTTTTAACAGGAACTTGTTTTCTTTTATGCAGATTCGCACGCTTTTGAGCGTCACTTCGGCTTGGTCAACAAGGAGGACTTGCAAACCGTACTGAGGTCAGAGATTTTTATGAATGAAGCCGACAACCAAGTTAGAGTCACTCATGAGATCCTAGGATACGATCCGATTCAAAAATATTCTCAGCCCCAAAGTACATGATCCGAGCTAAAGATCTTCAGCTGTATAAGATCACCGTAGTCGAGCACGGATTTTTGATCTCCGAAGGATCTCCAGTTCCTGAAGGCGTAACGTTGGTGGGTACCACTTCATCACCTCAAGTTGTAAAGGCTGAAGGGGGAGAGCCAGGAGAAGAGGAAGTAGTTTACTCAGGTCCATCTGAGGACGAGTTTGAAGTGTTCAACCAATTCCATTCGCCCGAGAACCCTCTTGGCGATTTGGGTAACCCCAGCTTAGCTGAAGCGAACTTTTTATCCAAAGAAGCCTCTCCCTAGTCGAAGATGAGTTTTAAGAGGCGACCTCAGACAAGCTTGCTGGCCCTGATTAAGGGGCAGCCGGGGAAGGATGCGCCGGGAAAATCTCCTCCCAAGCTTCCTTCTCCCCCACTACAACAAAGTTCGCCATCTAGGTCAAAACCCACCAGTCCTCTGTAGAAAAAAGACAAAGGGAAGAGGCTTAGGGGGGGCGAAAAGTCTTATCCTTCCTAGGGCGATGATGACACTCGGCAGCCATCGAAGCAGCTGAGAGCAGGGCGCCGAGGTCAGGAAAAACAGGCCACCATCCAGCTCGGGGCCCAGGCTTGGCTCCATGCCCCCATGCTTCATAGGAAGCCCTTGATGGACGATGCCTCCCTTAGGGACCTTCCAGGGGGCAAGGGTGCGCACGTGGCTGACACATTGGGGAGGTCCTTGCTGCTCTCCACGGACATGGCCTAGCTGAAGGTTTTGAGGAGCAAGGAGGTCATCCTCGACCTCAAACAATGTTTGAGCATGGTAAGTTTGCTAATCACTTGTGATTCTCTTGATTTCTTGCCTTTTGGCTCTTCACTTATCGCGCATTGGTTTTAATTGGCAGGCTATCCAGGCTACCTTTAGGTTGAAGGGTATAGCCAGTAGCCAAAGCAGGGCCGCAAACTTGGAGCGTGACAAGCTGCTAGACGCTGCGCATGTTAGGACATATGTGTTCGCATGTTAAGAACATATGTCATACTATATATGTAAATTGGCTAATCCTTTGACAAAATGCACTCTACTTGTAATTGGGTAGTTCTAGGTGTTTTTAATACTTCAAGAAACAAGGTTTCAAAATCAAGTGTTGAAGTCATCAAGTCTGTCCAATAAAAAGCAAGCTGAAGTGCACAGTTTTTAAAGCTCGACACCTGCTCGATAGCTACCTCGACACCTGCTATCTGTCGAGATTTAAAAAGTCAGATTTTCTGTTCTGATTTCTTGGGATCCGTGAATGTGTTTTTGGGCCTTCTTTTCTTCTAACCCTAAACATATAAATGGAGTGTTTTAAGAGCCGTCAACATAGACACAAGTTGCAAAAGTATTGAGCAATCCTTGTTCAAGCAAATTGTGATCAAAGACGAAGTTCTTGACCTAATTCATCTTCTCTGAAGAAGTTGCTGTGTATTTGCACCAAAGGGTTTTGTGACCAAGCATCTTCCTGATCTTCATCGCATAGGATGAACTGAAGAACTTTGCAGCCAACCTCTCTTTCTAAAGTTGGTGTTTGAAGTCGCGTACTGGGATCCGTGCATCTGGTTAGTCACGTACTTGGGAGCCGTGCATTAAAAGGGGGAACTGTCATTACAGATCAAGTCCAATTGGGTATTGGGGTAAGGGTTCAATTGTAGGTTGGTAATGTACTTAGGATTCCTTTACTTGTAACCGCTTGATTTGATAATAGTGGAGTTTCGAGAGTGGTGACCTGAAAATCACCCGGTGGGGTTTTTGCCGTTAGGGTTTTCCCCATTCGTGAACAAATCACCGTGTTATTTATTTTTCCGCTGCATATTTAGTTTTGGTGATTTGTTTGTGCTGCCACGCGTTTGCATGATAAATTGATTAATTAATAACTTGGCTAATTAATTAATTAGTTTAAATCACAATGGGTCATTCAATTTGTGGCCTATTAGCGCGGACCCTCAAAATCTCTAAGGCCGATCTTTCAAAGGCGAGGAAGGAGTTGGAGGAAATGAAGAGGGCTCGAGACATCGCCGAGTCAGGTCTTGCTAACGCCCAAAAGTAGGCCCTGGATCAAACGGAGCGCTTGCTTAATGCAGAGGATCAGCTGAGGGTCGTAAAAGAGGAGGTCGCGACCCTGGAAAAGAGGATGCTTGAGGCAGAGGGGCCCAGAGGCGTTGCGGAGTCCGCTAGGGATGAGGCCTTGAAGGCCAAGGAAGAGGCTGAGTCTGCCAGGGATAAGGCTGAGCCTTCCAAAGGTAAGGCCCCGCAGGAGGCCTACGAGTCAGGGGTAGCTGAGACAGAAGCCACCCTTAAAGCTCAAGTGCCTAGGATATGCAGACTTTACTGTTCCCAGATGTGGAATAAAGCCTTGAAACAAGCAAGTGTTGAGGCTTCATTTGACTTATGGAAGGTAGAGAGCGTGTACTACCCTCTTGCCATTCATGAGGCAGCTCCTCCCAGCACCGAGGCCGAGGTGACCCCTGAGGGAGTTGGGGCTATTCCTGATGAAATATCTACATAATAATCCAGTTATGAATAAAACCAAGTTCATTCAAAAACGTGCTAGGGCTTTATTGTTCACTATTAATCAAAAACCAAGGAAAAAAAATTTGTGCTAGTGGCTGAAATTCATCAAAAGAAAGAAAAAAAAAGTGGGAGTTTTATTATTTCTTAATTAGGTAGGTCAGTCTATTGAATTTTGAATGGTCCTAATTCACTTTTCAGGGCTTAAACACCAGAGAAAAAGAAAAAAGAAAAAAAGGTATACATTGCCAACGACATATAGCTGAATTCGGATCATAACTTCGTATAGAAGTATAGAATAACTGGACAGCGTAAAGAAAGAGAGATTCACAGCGACTTTTCGAAATTCAAATAGTAATTATATTACTAACTATTATAACATGCAAGCAAGTTGCAACGGCATTTATCATCCGTGATCGATTAGTGCCTCTTTTGACATCAACTACTTTTACTTTTATGCTTTTAGTTTATTTGCATATTTATAATTTTTAAAAGTTTTATTTTATTTTTTTAGATTTAATTGATACTTTAATAAACTTTTAGCAAATAAGTAATTAGCAACAAAAAGTTCTATAAATAGAACATCTTAAAGAGATTTTTTGAGTAGTTAATATAACATATAGAGACACACTTAACCCAAAAGGCTTAAGTTCATTGGATATGAACTCAACTATGTTATTTTAATCGCTCAATTTTCTCATTAGTATCCAATGTGAGATTTTACTCACACATGTATAGTCAACAATATCCCTCTTACGTGTGAGTTTCTACTTCTTAATGGGCTTCAAGACCTCTATGTGAGCTATGAACAAGTCCTACTCGCTTCATGGAAACCTTGCACCTCACAATTGTCTAGCACTATTGACAATACTTCTTTGTTGAACATTTTTTTTTTCAGAATCGTTTGTATAGGTTTTATGGGCTTATTTTGTGCGATACATCATCTTCGCTCCATCTGCAAAAAAGCTCCAAGTATACATACACGTACGCGTACCTAGTCAACCCCCACTCCAACTATGAAATGGATTTTGATTTCTGATAACCTTACCACCTTTGCCACACATCATTCCATTTGTGAAAGTGTTTCTAAGTACAAATATCTCGTCCTCACTCCAATTACGAAAGGAATCTTGATAACGTTGCTACTTTTGGAGAGAATTACTTGGAGAGACTCTTTGAATAGTTAATATAACATATAGAAACACATTTAACTAAAAAAATCAAAGCCTAAGAGTATGAGCTCCTCCATCGGAAAATTATTAGGTACTCTTGGAGTACCAAAAATGCGTACTCCTCTCTCTCATATGAATTGTGGGTCCTACCATGAATTTAATTAGTGAGACCCATAATTATGTGAGTGGAAGGAATATGCATTTATTGTACTCTGGAAGTACTCAATAAGTTTTCCTCAACCATATTATATTAATCTTTCACTCTTCCCATTAATATCCAATGTATGACTTCACTCTATATACGCAACAAATAAATCTATGAACAATGTATGAAAGTGAACTATGGATGTAACATTTTCTACTCATGCAATTTCGCTTTCTGAATTCCGAGGACCTTCTTGATTTTCATAAGGATGCATACCTGTCATGAATTCGTACACGTAAAATCAAAATTGGTACGTACATGTATTGATCTCTGTTACGCATATTTCAAAACTGATGGTGACTTAAATTTAATCGAATTTAAGAAGCTTGTACAAGTTATTCAAGACAATGAACCTTCAGCACCGACCAAATTAATATATAACTTGTCATTTCTTTTTGGCGGTCCTAATGAAAAAGGCTGAAAGACACAGACCTTTTTACAGCTTTAAATTTGCAAACTCAACATTTCAATTCATAGAGAAGTTCGAGTTCCTCGGGCACAATCAAAGGAACTATCGGCAAGTTAAATGCCATTAAAAGCTAAAACGACTAGTCCTACGATGAAGTTGCTCATTTCTTATGGTGACGAGACGTCCCCATTAGTTATGTGCCACATTTGGCTAGCTGGAATGGAAGTAGAGACTGGGACCAATGTCTAGTTCAAAAGGATTGTGATATCATGGAGGTGGACAAGGTGGAAAAGACAATCATATCTTTTTTTCTTTTTCTTTTTTTAATATCAAATAGCAAGAACTTGTTTTTTTGCCCATTATATGGTATTGGTAATTGATGAGAATGTATAGAAATTGATAGGCCAAAAATGAATTGACCCCTTATAATGAATTAATTAATTAATTAGTCAAATTTAATTAATTAATCAAATTAACATGCAAAGCGCGGTAGCACAAACAAATCAGCAGTTAAACTAATTATGCAGCGGAAAATAAATTGACACAGTGATTTGTTTACGAATGGGAAAAACGTATACGGCAAAAACTCGACCGGGTAATTTTAAGGTCACCACTCCCAAAATTCCACTATTTTCACAACAAACGGTTACAAGTAAAGGAATCTCAGTACCTTATACTAACCTACAGTTGAACCTTTATCCCAATACTCAATTGAACTTGTTCTGTAGTGACAATTTCTCTTTGTAATGTACAACTCCCAGTACGTGACTAATCAATTGTGCGGATCCCAGTACGCGACTTCAATCACCAACTAGAGAAAGTTGTTGGCTGCAAAGTTCTTCAGTTCATCTCACGATGATCAAGAAGATGCTTGGTCACAAAACCCTACGGTGTACAAATACAGCAACTTCTTCACAAGTGATAGGCCACAAACGAATTGACCCCCTGTGATTAATTAACCAATTAATTTAACCAAGTTTATTAATTAAGTTAATTAACATGCAATTGTGAGGTAGCACAAACAAATCACCAATAAACTAAATATGCAGCGAAAAATAAATAACACGGTGATTTGTTTACGAATGGAAAAAACCTTAACGGCAAAAACTCCACCGGGTGATTTTCAGGTTACCACTCCCGAAACTCCACTATTATCACAACAAGCGGTTACAAGTAAAGGAATCCTAAGTACCTTACCAACCTACAGTTGAATCCTTACCCCAATACCCAATTGGACTTGTTCTGTAGTGACAGTTCCCCATTTTGATGCACGGCTCCCAAGTACGTGACTAACCAGTTTGCGTGGATCCTAGTACGCGACTTCAATCACCAACTAGAAAGAAAGGCTGGCTACAAAGTTCTTCAGTTCATACACATGATGAAGATCAAGAAGATGCTTGGTCACAAAATCCAAAGGTGCACATACACAGCAACTTCTTCAAAAGAGATGAACTAAGTTAAGAACTTCGTCTTCGGTCACAATTTGCTTGAACAGATTTTGCTCAATGCTTGTGCAACTAGTGAACTCTTAGACAGCTCTTAAAACAATCCATTTATATGTCTAGGGTTAGGAGAAAAGAAGGCCCAAAGACACATTCACGGATCCCAAGAAATCAGATCAGAAATTCGAATTTTATAAACCTCGACAGATAGAAGCTATCAAAAAGCTGTCGAGAAGGTGTCGAGCTTACGGACTTGAACAGCTTACTGAAGCTCGATAGATACAGCTGTCGAGCTTTAATGATTCTGCACTTTCAGCTTGTTTTCTTGAACAGACTTGAAGGCTTCAATACTTGATCTTAAAACATGGTTTCTTGAAGTATTTCAACACATCCTAAATCTACCATGAACGGATTTAGACCCCTTAAAAACAACCAGATTGGTTAGCCTAGATTAATTAGCCAAGTTGTTACTTAGTCAAATTATGCAATACTAGGTTAAAGCAATCAAATAATCATATCAAAAGAATAAAGCAGCAGAATAATAAAAGACACAATGATATGATCACCCAGGAAACCACACGGTAAAAACCTGGGGAGGATTTGACCCACCGATCCTCAAGGCAAACCTGAATCCACTATGAAAGAATCGAAGTTCATACAAAAGGACTACAAGCTCCCCGCTTGAATTCCTAATGCTACCTACCAGTAGAACTTACTGACACGACCACGTGCAAGCTCCGAATCCACGGACTCCTTCTTTCTTGGACTCTTCAATCAAGTACAAGCACCCCCGCTTGTGTATCTTTAAGTTCTTGAATCTGCAACTGAATGATTACCAAGTTCTTGACATAATCTTGAATCTTGGAAACCCTAAGTATATGTGAAGGAAAGCTCCTCAATGATCTCACAAGAGATTCACATAAACAGCAATGTTTGAGCAACAAAGACTTAGAGAGGTTTGGGTACAAAACCCTAAAATAAAAGGAGGCACAAGAGGCACTCTAATCTCTCTCTCCAAAAGTCTCAAAAAACGTTCTAGGGTTTTCCTTATTTATAGGAGTGTTTTACTTGAACCCCAAGACGTTTAAATAGAGTTTGGGCTTAGCTGGAACTCTGCAGAAAACGCATCTGACCCGAGATTCGATCGATCGAGTCTATCCTTCGATCGATCGAGCCAGGCAAAAATGCTCCAATACATCTGCAGCCACTCGATTCCAACTTTACAATATTTAATCAACTTTGAGCAAGCCTAAACAAGACTGAACATATTGTTTTGATCATGGTTTGCCAATATTACATATTAGAGTTCTAAATACATAAAATCCTAAATCTTTAGAACCTAACATACCAAAATACAAGTAAAGTGCGTTTTATCAAAGGATTAGCCAATTACATAAAAGTATTACATATGTTCTTAACATGTGAATCACATATGTCCTAACAACAAGAATGATGAACTAGGGAAAAACTCTGTTTCCAATCACAATTTGCTTGAACAAACTTTGCTCAATTCTTGTACAACTTGTGTACCCTTTGACGGTCCTTAAAATAATCTTTTTATATGTCTAGGGTTAGGAAAAAAATAAGGCCCAAAGGCACATTCACGGATCCCAAGAAAATTAAATTAGAATTCTAAAATTCTTAAACCTCGACAAATAGGAGCTATCGAGTAGTTGTCGAGCACACGGGCTGAAACAACTTTCTTAAGCTCGATAGATGCAGCTATCGAGCTCTAATGAATTTGCACTATTCAGCTTGTTTCTTGGACAGACTTGAATGTCTTTAATACTTGATCTTGAAACCTTGTTTCTTGAAGTATTAAAAACACCTATATCTACCCAAATACAAGTAAAGTTCATTTTGTCAAATGATTAGCCAATTATATAAAATAGTGACATATGTTCTTAACAAGTGAATCACATATGTCCTAACAATCTCCCCCTTGGCAATCTGTGACAAAACCACAACAAACAAATGAGATATGAGAGAAGTCATAAATCACTCAACTCATATTCACTTGTTGAATACAATAAAATCTGTCCGAACCTTTGGTGCTCCGTTCTATTTCCATTTAGGCAAAGTACTCCAACATCTGATGGAAATAGAAGGACCAGTAAATTTTTTAATGGCATCTTGAATAATTTGAGGAAGTTGACTGGCTTGAATATGGCTTGTTAATTTTAGGAATCTGATAAAGCCATATTCAAACATATGAGAAAGCTAGTTGGGATCCCTATCATCATCATCAGCAGCAGCAAAGTAACCATCATCATAATTAATTAGGAGACCAGGAAATGGGTGTGTCTTTTCATACACTCTGAGAGTACTCCCAAAGTGTTCTTCCCATTCCAACTGGATAAACACAATATCACCTTCATCAAGTTCATCAGGATCAGGAATAGTGGCTGTAACAAGTTTCTTGAAACATTTGAACCATAGGTTGAAAGACTTTATGACAAGTAGACTTTGACAACCTGTATTTCTGAAACACTTTAAACAAAAATCATCAAGGCATCTTTGTGTGAAACAGAAATAATAGATTGCATACAAGTAATAAGAAGCATGTGCATAAAGAGATAAAAGAAACAACACATGTAAGGGTAGGTGAAAGAAACATACATCAACATATAAAGAAAATAAGTACAATGTATGTCAATAAGTGATCACAAGACCCAATGTACAAGAATAAAAGTATCTAAAGTAGAGAAAAGAAAAGATACATAACATCCTCACTACATCCCTCATGTATCAACATTCCCCCTAACAAAATGGTCTTATACTAACTCTCCCCCTAAGAATGACTACTTTCATATCCAAAACTACTCCCCCTTTTTGTCACGAGTAACAAAGGGTAGAGTGTCAAGTAGACATCTCATCGATATAGCTAGCATCACCATCATCATCATCATCAAAAGCATCATCGTCATCACCATCATCATCATCATCCTTAGCCTCAGAATCAGAAGCCACATGAGGAGGTGGAGGAGAAGCCTCAAGTGCAAAACCACCCATGATCGCCTGCCGCTTAGCAATACGGCCAACACAAACATTTACCTGATACAACTCAGTAAAGAGTGTATAGCATCCATGCGCTGAAGCTGCGCCATGACGTCGCGAAAAGACACATCACCCATGGAAGAGGAGGGGGCGGATGTGGATGGAGCTAATCAGGATGGAGGAGCTGCTGACTCAGCCTGTCACGACCTAAATTGCGCCTCACTACATTTAACGGTAGTAGCATCTATGGCACACATAAAAGAAAAATGGCCGAACGCTAGAAAAGGGACGGAAAAATGACTTAAAATCCTTGTGATAGTGGAAGGAAAGATAAGCTTATCACGGGACGCCAAATCTTGATGAACATCTATAATGGAAAGAATGAAATGTGAAGGGAAATCTATAGTAAGATGCTCAAGAAAGGATAACAAAAACCGAGCACGAGACTCCGTGATGGAGTTATAGTGAAAGGGCGGGTGCAAAGCAAAAGTCATCACCATGGTCTAGAATCTAGGACCTTAGCAAAGGGCTTACATGGTGTAAACTGACGATCACCCCAATCAGAAGGGCGCTCGCAGAAAGCAGACATGAGCTCATCCTTAGACAAAGCCCTCAGATGCTCACAACTAGGATAGTCAGGAAACTCTACCCTAGGAACCCGAAGCACATCCGCAACAAGTTGTGGTGTGACAGGAAAGCGCGTACCTCGAACGCGAGGGAAGAAGTGAGGTACAGAACGATCAATTCCATGCATATTTGAGTAAAACTCTTGTATAAGCACAAAAGGACAGGTGACCGAGACGTCACACAGTGACTCCCATCCCCGACTGTAAATGACATTGGGAAGGTCGGTGTCGGCGAAGTCCGCTAGAATGACTTGGCGTTCAAAATGAATGCCTCATTTAGAGAAGTTCTCCAAGAAAGCCTTTCAGGCATCCTCATCACGAAACTGAATATGTGATGGAGTAGGATCAGATGAAGTGGATGCCCCGGAACGAAGAGGGTTATAGGACCGAGCAGACTTACGTTTAAGTGCCATAGACATGACTAACGTAAATAGAGAGAGAAAGAGAGAGAGAGAGAGAGAGAGAGAGAGAGAGTCAGAAAAGCTCCAAAACAATTCAAATATAACAAGTATATTGAACAGAGAGTACGTATGCATGGGAAATGCATGAACATGTGACATGCAAAGTAAATTGCACCATGGGCTTAGCCCAATCCAATCCTACCAGCACACAATCAATTTGCACAAATCTAAATGCATGATAATACTATTATAATGCTAATGTGATGCAATGCATGAGATTTTAAATTCATTTAAGCAAAAACCCATCCCAAAATTTCAACAAAAACTCATCAATATTGAAAAACCCCAAAATTTTTCAAAAACCCAAAACCTAGGTTTCAAAACATGAAATGCATGAAGAATGAACAATTAGAAGCTTACCAAGTAAAGAAAATCTTGAAAAAGCTTGAAGAAAACTTAAGGGAAGGATTTGGAGTGAGTGAGAGTGTTTTGGGAGGTGAAAGAACAAAGCTATCGAGAGAAATGAGAATCGAATCGCACAGATCGTACATATAAAGGTTCAGTAAAGCTCGACAGATGAAGGTGTTGAGAGGTGTCAAGAAAGGTATCGATACGGGTGTCGAGAAATTAGCTGTCGACAGATGCAGCTATCGATAAAGTGTCGAGGAATAGAGTATCAGACACAAGAACAGAAGCTCGATCGATCCACCAGCTGTCTAGAAGCTATCGAGAAGTTAGGAACTTTCTCGATCGATCCACCGGGTATCGAGAAGCTGTCGAGATTGCGATAAGAAAAAGCTTAAGAAGCTCGACAGATAGCCAGGTGTCGAGAAACTGTCGAGCTATTTCAATAAAACAAGCCACTTCATTATTTGAAAACTTTGCAGTGTCAAATACGGACTTTGCTCTTGTCCTTTCACATAGTCCTAGTCATTGTCATAAGAGAGCAACCAATCATAAGCATGGCAAGGCAATTCAAAGCCCAACACCTCTTGCACATTAACCATATTGAATATATACAAAAGTCAACACGACGGGTCCACAGCGAGTGTTCCCAAAAGCAAACCATATCCCCAAGTTGTCGATTTCATACATAAACCCTTATGATGGTGTAGGGACTCAAAATGTAATGGACCCTAGACAATAAAATTTGTAGAGAATGGGTAGGAAGGACTAGGCAAATAGCAGGCAAACAACGAACTTTAGGGCGGATCACTCTAAACGAACTGGACTTAGAAGTTTTGGTAAGAAAGATCCTCACTTTGGCTAAATCTTTCAGATCACCTCCGTTGCCATTTTGGCCAAGTGTTTGTAAGGCTTATAGATCCTCGGCTCTAGCCGAGGATCTATTTTTCTTATCCCCCCGGATCCTCTTTCATGTTTAGAATCTTGCTCGTTATATAGTCTTATTTTTGTTGATCTTGATCATCCACTTGTCAGTTATTTGATCGTCGTATACAGGAGTCCGTCACATCATCTGTAGTTTACAGGCTTTATGTTAGTTCCAAGCCGCCTTTACAGACTTTCTATTAGTTGAGGTAATCGAGGCAACTGGGTCCGCTGGTCATGTCTTCATTAAGACGGCCAAAATGTTGGTGGGATATTTTCTTTTTAATGAAGTCGGTGCGCCGAGGACAGATCATCCTCGGCGCGGGCTTCGGACGTTCTGGGTTCTTTCCCATTGTCCTTGGCCTGAGCACTGTCCTCGGCGCGGGCCTTGGGCCGCGTGTAGTGGGCCAGCGTGGTAAGCGCGATAGGGCCCCACAATAGCCCCTCAAAATTCTGCTGCACGTCCCCTTGGGCGGGGAGGAGGATTTTGATTTCCTCGGCGCCTTTTCTCGGCCTGTTTGGGTTTTGTTATACTAATAGTATTATTGCTATTTCGGCTGTTTTTGCAGCTTTCTTTTTGCGCGAAGTGTCGCTCGAGGATGGTTAGGCTTGGGTCGTTTATGCCATAGCACTTAATTTCTCATGGTTTTCGTCCCTGATGGGACTCGTTTATTTGGCGCCCGAAAGGGAGTTGGCTTTGCCTTAGTATTTAGCTCATGAGCCCTGGTTTCAATCAACGTTTGCATGGCTTCATAATGACTGATTCCCATAGAGGTTTAGGTCTGAAATTTGTACAAGACCTCGATTTTCCTTAGAGTTTATTTTTTACGGGGAGATTTTCTTCCCGCTGACCTGAGGTCTTTGACCATGCAATGCGTTTAAGTTTTACTTAGTGCTCGGTTTTCTCATTTTATGCTTGGTTTTCCCTGGGGCTTGGGTCCGAGGACCATGCAATGCCTTGGTTTTGCTTATCGTTTAGCTTTCATGATGACATGTTTTTCTTGCTGGAAGTATCGAGTTTCTCGATCTCATTTAGCTATCTGAAGTATCTGGTTTCCCCATGAGGCTTGGGTCCGAGGACCATGCAATGCCTTTGTTCTGTCCAGTACCTAGTTTTCTCTTTTAATCATCTGAAGTATCTGGTTTCCCCATGAGGCCTGGGTCCGAGGACCATGCAGTGCCTTGGTTCTGTCCAGTACCTAGTTTTCTCTTTGAATAATCATCCGAAGTATCTGGTTTCCCCATGAGGCTTGGGTCCGAGGACCATGCAGTGCCTTGGTTCTGTCCAGTACCTAGTTTTCTCTTTTAATCATCTGAAGTATCTGGTTTCCCCATGAGGCCTGGGTCCGAGGACCATGCAGTGCCTTGGTTCTGTCCAGTACCTAGTTTTCTATTTTAATCATCTGAAGTATCTGGTTTCCCCATGAGGCCTGGGTCCGAGGACCATGCAGTGCCTTGGTTCTGTCCAGTACCTAGTTTTCCATTTTAATCATCTGAAGTATCTGGTTTCCGCATGAGGCCTGGGTCCGAGGACCATGCAGTGCCTTGGTTCTGTCCAGTACCTAGTTTTCCATTTTAATCATCTGAAGTATCTGGTTTCCCCATGAGGCCTGGGTCCGAGGACCATGCAGTGCCTTGGTTCTGTCCAGTACCTAGTTTTCCATTTTAATCATCTGAAGTATCTGGTTTCCCCATGAGGCCTGGGTCCGAGGACCATGCAGTGCCTTGGTTCTGTCCAGTACCTAGTTTTCCATTTTAATCATCTAAAGTATCTGGTTTCCCCATGAGGCCTGGGTCCGAGGACCATGCAGTGCCTTGGTTCTGTCCAGTACCTAGTTTTCCATTTTAATCATCTGAAATATCTGGTTTCCCCATGAGGCCTGGGTCCGAGGACCATGCAGTGCCTTGGTTCTGTCCAGTACCTAGTTTTCCATTTTAATCATCTGAAGTATCTGGTTTCCCCATGAGGCCTGGGTCCGAGGACCATGCAGTGCCTTGGTTCTGTCCAGTACCTAGTTTTCCATTTTAATCATCTGAAGTATCTGGTTTCCCCATGAGGCCTGGGTCCGAGGACCATGCAGTGCCTTGGTTCTGTCCAGTACCTAGTTTTCCATTTTAATCATCTGAAGTATCTGGTTTCCCCATGAGGCCTGGGTCCGAGGACCATGCAGTGCCTTGGTTCTGTCCAGTACCTAGTTTTCCATTTTAATCATCTATTTTATCTATGTATCCGTAGCCGTTTTAATTCTCGCCGCGTTTTACAATAAGCATTAAATAATTACAATTTTCAAGCAGAATAATAATAATAATAAATGCTGAAGTTGGTAGAGGATAAGACCTTGCCGTGTTTTGCCTCTTCGTTTGGTGGGATTCTTCAGATAACGAGGCGTCTTTTGGGTTGTCCGGGTGAGGCGTTCTGACGCTTCGGTGTCTTCCCGTTTAATGAGGCGTCCCCTCATTAATACTGACCATGGATTGATGAGGATCTAACGGTTGGCAAGCCCCTTGGAAATTGGGGCGGCATTATTGCCTCCGGAAATCTCTCCCTGAGATTCATTGTGGATTTGGCCCTCATCAATGTTCCTCCCACTATAAAAGGCGTTCCTAGGGCGAACCTCCCCCTCACACTTGACAAACACTCGTTCTGAAACTCCCCAAAAACACATCGCCAAAAATTCTTCAAGGCGCAATCATTTGAGCCCCTTCGCATGAACTGGCCCTGGAAAAGGGCGCTCCAAAGAATGCACAGCCCCCATCAGGAGCCGAGGATGGCACTCCAACTCTGGCCGCCAAGCTGGTGTGGAGGTAGAGGAGATCCGAAGATTCTCCTTCTTTTCAACCTAACCGGGGACACAGCCCTCCTTACCACCTGGAGGAGGATCCGGACAGAACGTAACCTCCCTCCCTTGGGTACGGGTCTTTGACCCCCCAAGTCGGCTGCAGCAGGGGTGGGAGGGAAATCAGGCGGAACCCAGAAGTGGGGCCGCCCTGTGCCGCGACCCCTTCCACCTCCTCTGTAGCTCTTCTTCCCTCAAATCCGTCTTCTCTCTTCTCTTTTTGCTCCTCAACGAGCCTTCTTTTCTATCTTCTGTTCCTCTTTTGTTCCTCTGCCAACTTTCTTTCTTTCTTTTCCTCCTCTCTTCCTTCACTTCTTTTTTAATATTTGTTCTTCATCTCTTCTTTTCTTCATCTCTTCCTCTACTCTCCTTTTCTATCTTCTGTTCTTCTGCCATTGTTGCTCTCCACCCTTTGTTCCTCTGTCGGCTTCGTCATGTGTCTGCCTTTGTAGTTAGCTTTAGAACAAGCCCCCTGGGCATTACTTGTAAGAGATGTAATCTTTTTTCATATATGAATAAAAGAAGTATACTTATTTCATGTATTGTACATTTTTTTTTTTTTTTTTTTTTGCACTTGTTTCTTGTTGTTGTAAACTGCCGAATGAATATTGTTGCTAAGAACTGTATGGATCTGCATCTTTTCTCAATTGATTCGTCGTTTTGTTTTCTTTACGTTGTGCCGCTAACGCACAAGTCCTTCCCACAGACGGCGCCAATTGTAGGGACTCAAAATGTAATGGACCCTAGACAATAAAATTTGTAGAGAATGGGTAGGAAGGACTAGGCAAATAGCAGGCAAACAACGAACTTTAGGGCGGATCACTCTAAACGAACTGGACTTAGAAGTTTTGGTAAGAAAGATCCTCACTTTGGCTAAATCTTTCAGATCACCTCCGTTGCCATTTTGGCCAAGTGTTTGTAAGGCTTATAGATCCTCGGCTCTAGCCGAGGATCTATTTTTCTTATCCCCCCGGATCCTCTTTCATGTTTAGAATCTTGCTCGTTATATAGTCTTATTTTTGTTGATCTTGATCATCCACTTGTCAGTTATTTGATCGTCGTGTACAGGAGTCCGTCACATCATCTGTAGTTTACAGGCTTTATGTTAGTTCCAAGCCGCCTTTACAGACTTTCTATTAGTTGAGGTAATCGAGGCAACTGGGTCCGCTGGTCATGTCTTCATTAAGACGGCCAAAATGTTGGTGGGATATTTTCTTTTTAATGAAGTCGGTGCGCCGAGGACAGATCATCCTCGGCGCGGGCTTCGGACGTTCTGGGTTCTTTCCCATTGTCCTTGGCCTGAGCACTATCCTCGGCGCGGGCCTTGGGCCGCGTGTAGTGGGCCAGCGTGGTAAGCGCGATAGGACCCCACAGATGGTTTCATGCGGCTGGCTATGTGAATCATTCATGTTAGGTTCTAAGGTCTTAGGATTTTATGTATTTAGAACTCTAATTTGTAATGTTGGCAAACCATGATCAAAACAATGTATTTAGTCTTGTTTAAGTTTGCTCAAAGTTGGTTAAATATTGTAAAGTTGGAATCGAGTGACTGCAGAAGCATTGGAGCTTCTCGGCCTGGCTCGATCGATCGAAGGTTAGACTCGATCGATCGAAAGTCGGCCCAAATGCGTTTTTCTGCAGAATTCCAACTCAGCCCTAACTCTTTAAACGTTTAGGGTTTTATGTTTTTGCCCTAGGTATATAAGGCAAACCCTAGCCACGTTTTTCAGAGTTGCACAAGTTGTATTGTTGCTCATACATTGCGGTTTTGTGTAAATCTCTTGTGAGATCTAGAGGAGCTTTCCTTTACACAAAGCTTAGGGTTTTCAAGATTGAGATCACTTCAACATCTTGATGATCAACTTGGTTGCTGCCTTTGAAGCTTAAAGATAAACAAGTGAGGAGCTTGTAGCTGATTGAAGGAATACAAAGAAAGAAGTAGTCCGTGGATTCGGAGCCTGCGCGTGGTCGTGTCAGGAAGTTACTACTGGTGTGTAGCATTAGGAAGTCAAGCGGGGAGCTTGTAAGTCCTTTTGTAAGAACTTCAATTCTTTCTTAGTGGATTCCGTTTTGCCTTGAGGATCGGTGGGTAAAATCCTCCCCAGGTTTTTTACTGGTTTGGTTTTCCTAGGTGATCATATCTCTGTGTTCTTTATTATTTCCGCTGCTTTATATGTTTATTTGCATGATATGATTTTGTGATTGTTTTAACCTAGAATTGCATAATTTGACTAAGTAACAACTTGGCTAATTAATCTAGGCTACGCAATCTGGTTATAGTTTAAGGGGTCTAAACCGTTCAATTCATATGAACAAGTTGAATTTTCCTGAGACATATGCATGAGAATCTTTGGATATTGGAGGTCTTAGTCAGGATAGGTAGGACTTGACTCTTATTGTGTTATTTAAAGGTTTGTAAGTATTTTATTTTATTTTTAATTGTCAAGCTTTGTTAGTATTTATGATAGTCTTAAACTCAGCTTTCAAGGAATGGAAAGATGGAGGGAATGGTCCATTAGCTGATACTTAACTGATGTGTCCTGTGTATGCGTATTCATTTTTTATTTAATTAATGGTTTCTGGAATTAACCTCTGCATTGAGAAACAAAATATTTTTGTTGCTCAACTAGATAATTGAGGATGCATGACATAATTTAGAATTGTGTTTATGTTGGATTTTTCTAATTGCCTACTTTGTTAGATCCACCTTTTGATCATCTTAGCCATATACAAACAACCAAAATGTTGGTTAACCATTTTTCCCTTGGGGCCTTATCCTATTTTCATCTACTGGATGGTGGACACTATGAATCCCTGTGCTAGATATGGGGGAAAGCATGACATTATGTGAAAGTATATATGTTGGAATGTTACTACCTGCCCCTTCATTGTAAATCCATTGATTTAAAGTAATAGCAATATTTAAAAATGCTTGCCAATTAAGCTTCACAAACAAATGCTATCAAAAGTGTTGAATCAATGATGTCGCGGAAGCCTGAAGAGAAGCACACACGATGCTCTCTTTGATGGACAGAAACTAAACTGTTAGTTTCTGGATAGTAAACCTCGAATCCACAAGGAGAATAAAACTGGAATCCACCAGAAGAAAAATTGACAAAATGTCTAAGTTTATTGATAATAGTCTAATCTGCCTTCAGACGGCTACAAAACATATAAATACTGAAATAAACGTCTAAAAACCCTAATTCGTACTAATTACACGATTAGGTGACAAAATACTGAAATTTACCAAAAATGGCAAAATTGAGTTAAATGCAGAATCATAAACTACTGACCTTAAGGGTCGTCCCAAAACAGACGGGACCTTATTTTGACTTTTAAATTAAAAGTTGTTAAGGAAAAACGAATAATGCTATAAATAGCAAAAACAATGTTTTCAGGGCCTTAATGAAGGAATTCGCCTAAATTTTGGCGACGTTCATGGCTGTCATGAATCTGGATCAGAACGCCGTTTCCCTTAAACCTGCCAAATTTCATGCAATTCCGACATTATCACCCCGATGGCCCCCTACTAGCACCCCCCTTTGAGCCTGCGTTGTGACTTCCTGCGCCCCTGCTGCTCCAGGAAGGCATGTACTGTCTATTCTACATCAATCAATAGTTTTTGAGTTGTGGAATATGATCATTTTCGAAGTACCACATCTCCATTTGGTTAGAATGATCCTTCCTGTGAAATTGTATATTTTACTGGAAGTACGTGAATTTGTCCATGACCAATAAATTGTTTCAGCATCTAACAGCCGAGACGTGTTTTTCCTAATGAGATTGAAGTTGGTTTTTTGTGACCTCTGTCTAGGCAACTGACAGGGAGGAGGCAACAACTGGCTGCATAAACTCTGAAGGGGATTTATTCATAAGTGCAACTCAAGCGGGGCTAATGACCAAGGATACTGCACACAAAATGTTTCATCCTAGCGAACACTACCCTATATGGACAGTGGAACCGCCCACGGATGATCTTAAGCAAGTTCTCCAGCATTGCACAGGATGGCAGTCTGTTCCACGACCTGCAGATCAGAAGGCGGTAGCGTAGTATCTTGATAACTACATATATAATCTCTAATTAGTAATTTGACTTTCATGTTTGTTTCAACAAAATACCACTTCCCGTGTGTAAAAGGCAACCAGTGAGTTTTCCTTTTAAGCAAGGATGAAATAAATATGATTTTTGTTTTGATTTTGTTATGCATCTACTTTTACTTCCCCATTTTCCTGGTTATTGACATAGACACTCAGTGGCGATGCCACGATGGTCCCAGGGTGTTACACCCTGGACTAAAAATATATATATATATATAATAATTAAAAAAAAATTATTTGTTTATCCTTAAAAAAAAATTTAGGAACACCCTCAAATTAAAATTAGGAACACCCTAAAACTAACCTCTAGCAAGATCTTGATTTTGGTTGGAGGGGAGCTTGACTCTCATAGTCTCGTTCATTGTGAAGAAGAAAGATTGAGAGAGATAGAGAGTGGAGGAAAGAAAAATCTTAGTCTGTGACAAGGAGCAAGTGAGTTTTGATACTTATTTTGGGGAAGAACACCTAAGCGTCGGGAAGTAGGGTATTAGATTTAAAAATAATATATATATATATATATACACATATTAAATAAGCTTTTTCTCTTGGGACGAGTTATTGGGCTCCTGTTTTTTAAATTTTAAAGTACATTGCATTGCATATTTCATATTATTATTATTATTATTATTATTATTATTATTATATTTTGGTTAAGAAAACGTTGCTTGCCTCCACTGTGCCTGACGGTATCGTCCATCAGCCTCATGCCTCCTTACTCCCTTAACCTCAAGGTATTTCATCTCTGTCTTAGTCTCTTTCTCTTCCTCTCAGTCTCTCAATCTCTCTTTCTCTCAATCTCAGTCTCTCTCTCTTCATCTCAGTCTTTCTTTACGAGTAATATTTAGCTGTTTTTGGCTTTATGCCTTTATCTGGTGTTGGGGTTTTTTTTTAATTGTTTTTTTTATAGAATATCCGGTGTTGGTGTTGGTGTAACTCAATAATTGTGTAAGGTGTTGGTGTTTGTGAGATTATTAATTGTCTTTTAGTGTTGGTGTTGGTGTTGGTGTTGGTGTCTTTTGGTGAGATACAATAAATTAGCTTTATCTGATTGGTTCTAGTCTTGTGATTGGGAGCCATGGGGCACTGGGCTTTGTCGGTTGAATTGGAGGGTAGATGGGGGCATGGGGCGGGGGTAGTGCAATTGTGCTGTGTGCTAGTGCTAGTGCAAGTGTGCAACTAATAATTAATAAATATGGCTGTGGCCTTTGTGCTGTGTGCTAGTTGATTAGTTCAACTAATGGTCATAAAATATGTAATAAATCACTCTTTTTTAGACTTGGACTTAAGCTAGCTACAAAATTTATTGATTTTTTTTTTTTTTGGTTAAGTAATAGTGTGATATTCCAAGTAGGGAAGTATCAAACAACCATAGTAATTAGTTGAACTAATTAATTTTGTTTGTTTGGGATATTAAATTAACCAATAATTAATTGGGGAAAACAACTAATAAACAATAATTAATAATTTAATTAATCAATACATTATATAAGACAAACAAATTAAATTATGTTAGGTTAAACAATAATTAATAATTTTATAATTAATAAAACAACAATATAAAAAATTATAGTTTATAAAAGACAAACAAATTAATAAAACAACTAAACAACAATACATTTGAGAAAAATTCCTGGAGTCGCCACTGAAAAAACTTATGTTTCTTAAGGAACACCCTGAGAAAAATTCCTGGAATCGCCACTATAGACACTCAACAGGTCTTAGAATTCGTTGTGCCCCATTTCTTTGGTTAGTGTACACCAGATCTTTTTTTTTTTAAGAGAGTGTGCACCAGATCTTGCTGATAGGTAAGCTTATTATCTAATTTGATGTGTTCGTTTCACTGACAATATATATAATTATTATAAAAGTTTTCTTGGTCCTGTTTTGCACTTTTCTTCTGCTGTATTCTTTGAATGTTACTTTAAGAAGCAACAAAAATAGTTTTAGGGTAAATTCCACAAACCTACCCTGAGGTTTGGGATAATACCAGGTAGGTCCAAAACATTTTAAAATCTACCAATTTGATCATTTTTGGTCCTCAAAAGACAACTTTGCCCCTAAACATACAAACTCTCTATTCTCTCTCGTCTCTCTCACTCTCAAACCTCTGTGTGACCGAAAACACCCAACCCAAATCTCTGAATCCATAAGAACAGTACCAAAATCCCACTGAAGGTCCCCTGAAAATGCTACAAAAAAGCACATAAAAAATCACTCTTTCAAAACCCATTAATCCGCTTCTAAACCCCATTGAAATCTCCAGAAAAACCCAACAAAAATCCCCAAAAACCAGGAAAAATCCCAACCAAACATAACACAAAAAATCAATACAAAACCACCCAAGACCCCACTGTAAACATCAAAATAGAAACCAGAAAAAAATAAAAATAAAAAAAAATAAAATAAAAACCCACGAGATAGGGGTCATCGTCCCCTGAAGAACACTGCCCAAATTTGAAATCTAAAGCCCATGCCGAGATCCACGCCGCCGCTGCAAAGACAATGGAGAGATCTAGATCGAAGCACCATCACCACCACCGCATGGGTTCTGATAAGAGAGAGAGGGGCGAAAGTCCGTTGATGGCATCAAACTTGGTGGGAATCGAGAAGACCCTTGCATGGTGCTGTTGCTGACACCGATGACTAAGCTTATGCGTTTCACCGGTGACCAGATCGAAGCACCATCACCACCGTGTGGGTTCCGATCTGAGAGGGACGAGAGTCCGTTAAATGGCACTGATGGCGTCAAACGACTCAAACCTGCGGTGGGAATCGCGAAGTCCTTTGTTGGGTGGTGTTTTCAGTGATCGAAATTCATGAGTTTCACCGGTTAGAGAGAGAGTTCTACGAAAGAGGACTCAGAGAAAAGAGTTGAGAGAGAGTTAGTAACGAGACAGGAGAGAGAAAGAAGAGATAATAAAAATTAGGGACAAATTGGTCTTTTGAGGACGAAATGGGTAGGTTTTAAATTGTCTTGGACCTATCTGATATTATCACAAACCTCAGGGTAGATTTGTGGAATTTACCCATAGTTTTAAATTAGCAGCAGGCCAACTTGGGAAGAAGTTAAAAAGAAAACTATTTGTTGAAAATAGCATCAAAAGATTGGAAAATCCACTTGCAATTAATGTGTTGGTTATGACCCGGCATTATAAATGATATAAGTTTGAGTGTCAAGAGGTAGGTCATATAATCTTGGAAATTTTTAATGGCTCTAAATGATTTAAATGTATGTGCATGGAAACATTGAAAATGATAATATATATAATATATGCGTATATGTGAAAGTGAATGGGTATATTGACATGACCATTTCCATACAAACCAATTATAACTAGAATCTCTCATCAAAAAAAAAATTATAACTAGAATCTTCTTTGGAGCCCACATAAGCAGCGGTTGTTATTTGACTCACCATTTTGTGAAGGAGAATTGTCGCTCATTTATTTCAAGGTCCAAAACCTTTTCAAACCATGACGCGCCCTTCAATTTGAAACTCGAGACCACAACTCAATAGCCTATTGTCCTCAACGTTCATGTGTAAGTATAAACGGGGGGGAAAAAACCATGCAAGTGAAATTGTCTTAAACCAAAAAAAAAAGAAAAAAAAAAAGAAAAAAAAAAAAGAAAGGTTGATAGGCAAGTTTTCCATTATTATAATAATAATAATAATAATTATTCTATGCATTGTACAAACATAATAAGTTAATAATAAATAAATAAATAAACCTAATCAAAATGATGGTAACAATAATATTAAATTAATTGATGATACTGTTGATGAATGGTGAAATCTTACCTTGATTACCTACCAACATGGTAAAAAGTAAAAATAATCTAAAGGTTTGTCAGGGATGATTCTAGCAAGGGACTCTTTGGTACTTAAGTTAGTAATGAACTTTTCAATAAAAAGGGAAATGTCAAAGTTTTGCTACAAACTAGTTTGTAATGGCTACAACTCCCACTAAAAAGTTAACACTACTACATATTTTGTAAATCTAATTATTAGATTGCATGTTTTTAACATGCATGTCAAATTTCGTGTCAATTCGTTGTTATTTACTAGTCGATCCATAAGTTTTTTTTTTTTTTTTTATTATGAATAATTTTGGACTATAAAAACTTGAAATTTAAAATTTAATTGATAATATAACATTGATCTTTGATTTTTAGAAACTTTGCAAACATGGAGAATATAAAAAGAAAATATTTGATTTGTCAAAATTCACATTTAATAAAAAGATATTAATTAAAGTTGTAACCAAACATTGTCTACAAAGAAATGCAATATTTGAAAAAAAGTTGTGCACACCTTTTTGGATGTCCTTCTTCCCCTTTTAAACTTTGTTGGAGGGTGGGGGAGGAGAAAATGAAAATCTCTCTGCCATTGCAACACATACTTCATATTTGACTTAGGGGTTGTTATGGATATGATCCTGAAATATCAAAGGTAGGGTTCAACGTTTCCAACGGGATCAATTACATTTCTATGTTGGGAGAGGACATACCTCAATCTTGATTTTACACGAGGTAGCTAGGGTTGAGGATAGTAACAGAACTATATTATATATATTTATATATGAAATTTAAAAAAAAAAATTTATATTCGGCCTCCCTAAAAATTAAAATTGGTCAAAAAAGCCAATAAAACACAATAAACATCTCGTTCCTTGTGACTCTACACTATATGATCAAGTGTATTTGGGTTGTGTGTGTACTTATGTTTATTGATTTTGACTTTTTGTAAACTTTAGAACACATTTATTGATTAATTAGCATTTTTTATATGCAAATGGCTCAAGTTGTATAGTTAGTTGACATTGGTTATTTGTTGTTTGGAACTTAAAGTTAGAAGCGCGGTTCTTTTCATTTCCTCGGGGATGTTAATTATTTTTTTTATTTGACATATAATTAGATGATAAATATGATTTATATTTGATTGGTAAATCTAGCTACAATATTAGATTTATTTCAAGAAAAAAATGCAAATAATTCAAAAACAACTATCATGTGTCTTTTTTATTTTATTTTATTGATTTGTTAAATGAATTTATTTAGAATGATGGAGCAACTATTATAAATTTTACTAGACAAGTCTTAAAAATTGATTTATCAATTTTTGAGACACAACATATAAGTAATTAAGACATTTATTTATCATATTATTGAAATGATACCAAATATATTCATTATAGTATCAATTTGTGAATATTATATAGTAAAATTGGTAGTAGTTTTGAAGTTTTATTTAGGGTAAATTGTAAATTACACTCTTAAAGTTTGGAGGTGATTGGATTTTATACCTTGAAGTTTCAAAATTTGGATTTTATCCCCTAAAGTTTAGTGATGTTTGGATTTTACACTATGACGTTTTAAAATTTAGATTTTACCTCCCAATAGTTTAGGAGTGTTTGGATTTTACTCCCTAAAGTCTTGGAGTGTTTGGATTTTACACCCTAAAGTTTCAAAAATTGAGGGTGTAAAATCCAAACATCCTTAAACTTTAGGGGGTAAAATCCAAGTTCTGAAATGTTATGACGTAAAATCAAAACATCCCAAACTTCATGGGGTAAAATCTAAATTCTAAAACTTAAAGGTGTAAAATCCAATCACTCCCAAACTTTAGATAAAGTTTGTTATTATCCTCTTTACTTGACACTAATCTAATTATAAACTTGTAAACATATTGACACTTATAGTGATTAGTTTACAAACTTTATCTATTGTCACATTAGTTTGTAAACTTGTAACATAATTAGTTGCAGTTTTAACGTTTTTCTTGTGGTTATTTTATTAATACTGAATAAATACTAGTTTGCATTTAATAATAGAAAATCAATTATATTTGGCCCCGCCTAAAGTAAATTCTTGGGCCCGTTCCTGACTTAGGAGCGTTCTTCGATTTTTTCTTGAGTTGACAACTTGACATCGAGTTGGTCAGGCTCCACCCATCAAAGGTGACCAGCCATAAACTTAAATATCATCATCAATGATGATGTCTAACTTTTAAAGTGAAATTTTATAATTATCACTAACTTGAATTTGATCATCCATGCAATCAGGATTTGAGCCATAAGTTCGATCAGCTGAAATTTTCCAAAAATAAATACCAAAATATAAGCCAACTACTCCATTTTTCTTTGTTTTCTGTTCACAGGATGTTTCTTTGGTTTGTTTTTTACTCGGGTGTTTGATGGAAGGATTATTAATAATAATTAACAAATGGAGGTTATGGAGCAAGCCCGGAAAAACGAGAAATTCTCATACAATAGACTCCAGATAGGGACACATCTGGTCCCATTCAAAGAATCAAAAGTCGATTTGTTATGATTTGAGCCGCACGATTGGCCGTCAAATATAGGCCACGCCTTTGTTTACAATTTCCACAACATCACATCACATATACTAGCTGTTTCAACAGTATCACATCACAATTAAATATAGTGACCACTCATTCAGCCTTAATTTTTACAACTTGATCTGAAGTAGAAAAAGACTTTAGGGACAACCTTTGCCGTAATTTGTTAAAATAGTCAATCACGATAGGGTAAAGGAAAAAAAAAAAAAACACCAAAAAGACATGTGAAAGTTATTGTTTTTTTTTTTTTTTTTGGAACGATGTGGAAGTTATTGTTTATTGCTCACAATTTTAAATTTCAACAACTTCGATAAATTATAGCATATACTTATTTTTTACCCGCACTTATATTCAATTTATGTCCATATTATAAGAAATTATATAGTATTTTGGTGGGCCACATAATTTATTTATCATTCTATTAAGAGACACTCTCTTGTTTAAAATTGTTGAATCAGTAATCAATTTTTGTTTAAAAAATTTCTAACTCAACAATTTTAAACAAATAAGAGTCTTTTAGTTGAATGGTGCTTGTTCACCGTAAGCAACTTATAATTTTTATGGAAACTACAAGACTACAGTATGAAAAGAGAGAGTTTGAGAATCTAAATGGGATATGGAAAATCCGAAATAACACTTTTCTAGAAACGCAGGTGTAAAAAATTGAAATGGGATATAAGTATATAACAATATTAGACAAAAGTACAAAACATAGCCAAAAAAGTCGTAGTATAAACTGATTATTCAAACAGTACTTTTACACAAAAGGAAAACAATGAACATGTACATCTTTATATGTAATCGGGTAAAAAAAAGTAAAAATTTGGCGAACGAACGAGCCTTAACCTCTGGACCACGAATGTCGTTGATGAGAGGAGGAATTTGAAGAGGAAACACTAGGACTCCCCGAGTTATTGTTGTTCCCAAAGAACAGGTCCGACAAGTAATTCCCCACATCCTCAGGGGCAAATCTGACAATTAACCCAGCATTTCGCTCTCCAACAGCATTAGACCTGTGAGCGTCATAGAATTCCCGATAACTTTGGACAATCTTTCTCGCTAATGAGACTTTCATTTCGTCTCGGAGTTTCGGGTCCGATACAACAAACGAGCTCTGTTTCCTACAAGTTTCGTCGAAGCTCGAATTGAATTTCCTGAAAATTTCCTTCGCCCGAGCTGGAGTAATCGTGGCCGTTGGATTTTCCGGCAGCGATGCAATCACTGGGCCCCACGCTAATCTCTCGTAGTTCGCAGCGAATAGTTTCACTTTCTCTTCGTGCTTTGCGATCCAATCCTCGCCGAGAAGGTACTTCAAGTTCGAGGTTTGAACTTTGGAGACGACGTGGTTAAGGTTGTTTGCTAAGAATATGTACGAGAGACAAACGTCTTTGTGATGTTCTACTTTGCCGTCGAGTTTGCAGAGAAGTACGAGGATTAACCAAGCCATACGCATGGAAATCGCCGGTGCCGGAGAGTCAACGGTGGATGGACTTTCGAAGTAAGATTCCCGTAACGATGATCTTGGCGGCGGAGGCCAGTCGGCGAAAATGTCTGCGAGGATGTTACTGTAATCGGCGAGGAGAGAGAGGTAGTTCATGGTGGTGAGGGTCAGAGTGTGAACACCGCCGCCGCCGTGGATTTTCGACTTCGACGAGTCCTTTTGCAACGTTGACTCGAATTCTGATACCATTGAGCGGACCGAGTCGCCGAGATTGTTCAGCGAGTTGAGAGCTTGAGCTCGAACGGTGACGGTTGATTCGAATGAGAAGATGGAATCGATTTCGATCCAGTTGGTTGAAATCGCTGTGTACATGTCGAGCACACGGAAAATTTTCTCAGGATGAGATTTCTTGCTCTTAGCTACGAGTTCGGGGAATCCGAAGAGAAGAGTAGCTCCTTCTTTGGAAATCTCAGTGAAACAAGATTCTCTGATCGAGTCTGAGGAAGCGAAAACATGGTCGCAGAGGATTCTCTCTCCGTTGAAAAGAGTTGTCATCGAAACTTTCACTGCTTCCAACCAATCCTTGATTCTGCGATCGAGAACTTCCCAGTCCATCTTATTGATTTGTGAGGAGCTAATTTTTTCAACACCAAGTCTATAAATGCCTTCGTCGATAATCGATTTTCTGATAATTTTGTATATACTGATACACTCTTTGGCGTAACCAGAAGAGATCATACACTCAGCTATGGATCTCAAGTCAGTCATAGCTATGGAAGAAACTTCTTCAACCTCATCGATTGAATCACCTACGTTGCGCACTTCATCATCGTGTGAGACTGAGCCATCATCGTCGTAATCGGAAATGCTTGATCGAGCGGAGGCGCGTGAGGATCGAGCGGAGACTGATTCGGGGTCCAAGTGAGCTCGATTCATGGAAAGGATTTGATAGAACTCCTTCTGGAGTCTCTTCATGGCTATCTGCATAAGGTTCTGTCCGTGCACGAGCTTCTCCGAGGTCGAGTTCTCGGTGACCATGGAGTGCATGGATTTCTGAAGATCGTTCACGCACCTGATGAATTGCATGGCTTCACTTTTGCTCTCGTAGAACAAAGATGTGACTTTGGCATAAGTAGAGGCTTCTGGGTTCCACTTGTTTATCAAAACCGTGGCGGCTTCGATGCTCTGCTCGATCAATGACTCTGAAAAGCTGTGTCGAGGAGTACCTGTTGAAATTGAGTTTCTTGCAGGCGAAGAATATCGAGACATAGAGAAAGATGAAGTTTTGGAGTTGAAGCAAATACTCCTCATTCCTTTTCTTGGCATTTTTAAGATCTACGAATGAATATGAATGATTGTTTGTTTGTTTTTGGGTGTGATAGATAAATCCTTGAGGTCAGTGATGTTGTGTGAGAAAAGGTATGTCACCGTATCAGAGCTAAAGATTTCTAGTTCTTAGTGTCTTTGTTTATGGTAAATTGTGAGTTGGAACATTGTTGTGGACTCGTATATATAGACGAATTAACAACGCCGTTGCTTGGCCGAGACTAAAAAAAATAAATAAATAAAAAAGAAAGAAAGAAAGAAATGAACGCCGCCATTATTGCTTAAAGAAATATTGAAACGTGTACACTGTAAAGGCCTGGGGAAGAACGTGGGATATTGACTTTAGACTGTACAAGGAGTCTGAATAGACCCACGGAAATTGACTCTTACACGTTCCACGCGTACAGTTGTATACTTGTATTTGTGTGTCTCTCAGAGAGGCTGGGACTTTGAAATTTGATAAAAGTAAACGGAGATTAAATTTTATATTTTATATCATTTAATAAGTAATTGTAATATTAGTATTTTACTTAAAATTTAATATATTCTATCACACTTAATAGCATTTCAATAAATGATGTAATATATTGAGATTGGAAGAGTAAAATATGAGTTTTATATCATATCCTTATAGAATTTAATCTCAAAGTAAAACCCAAGGAAATATCAAAATAATAAGAGGCAGAAATATTTTGTATAAAATTGATGAGAGAATATAGATTTTCCCGTGTGTAACGACACCCAATTGTGTCCGTTTTGAAGTGATACATATAAAAAAAATTTCTGGATTGGGTATTATAAAAATAATAATACTATCAATTCAAAAAAAATATCAAATTTCTAAAATAAATAAAAACTATCAGGTCAAAAAGGATAAATTGTACCCTTCAAAAGAGGATAAATTGAAATAAACATTGTAGGGGCTGGGTTTGAGCACTTCTCCTATTAGATAGGTGAACTCAGGCCCAACTAGCCCAATACAATAAATTTGTAGAAAGTAGATTTAAGAACTAGGCCTTAGTTGGGATTACAACGATTAAACATGGCTCAAAGTGGATTGAATAATAAGGAGACAGTTTTAAAGAGTGAAATCCTGTCCTCGGCCCTCTCCGGAGGAACTTAAAGTTCTTATTGTTTTCTTCACGTCTGGTTACGAGAGTTTATCAGATTCCCAACCACTACTACCATGTTTTCTCCTTCTGAATTGCCTTTGTTTATTCTGGAGGACTTATTATATTATACACTCTCTCTTAGTTAATCTTGGCCCTCCATCTGTTGATCATGCAGGTTACTATTTGAGTGCTTGTCCCATCAGACACCTTCTTCAGCTTTCTGTGAGCTGCAGCAACCTAGACAGCACTGTTCAGGGGTCACTTCCTCATTAATGCGGCCAGAATATTAGTTGTAGGCATTTAATGTGGAGGTGACAGTCTCTTCTTGAATTGCTCCTCCACCATATTTCCATGACTGATCCATTGCACTTGTCTTTTCTTTGGGATGCTTTGGGAGCTGCCAGTGATGGCGTGCTGCCCTTCTCTTCTATGATCTCGGCTGGCCGAGGATAGTATCGTCCTCAGCGAGATTCTATGGAGGCTTGGGCGCCCTATATTCATCCTCAAACGTCCCTTCCTCCTTGGCATGGGCCTTTAAGCCCAATATGAAGTGGGCTGGGGTTGCCAAAAATCTTGGGCCCCACAATAGCCCCTCAAAATCTTGCTGTCTGGCTTCTCGGCCAGGGAGGAGGATTTTGATATCCTCGGGCCCTTGTTTTGTCTCGTCAAGTCCTATCTTCCCTTAACACCAAAATCTTTTCAACTGTCTAAGGCACGTTTCTGGTGTTTCGGTATGTGGAGCGCACCCTTCATTTAATTCTGGCGGCTTTATGCTCCTCACGTTCCTTGGTGCGATGTCAATCCAACGGCTAGCGTTTCTATTGGTTATCGAGCTGGAGTTTTCCCGCCTCCGAATTTTCTCTTTGATATAAATGTCTTTCAAGTTGACCTCTTTCACTACTTTAGCGTTTCATATGCTCTCGTGCGCATACATTGAACCTGTACACCCCTTCCGCGTACCTGTCTTTATACGTACTCAACGCTTGGCCGGGGATCCCCCCACCTGTTTTGTCAGTCCTCTCAAACCTTTCTTCTTTGCCATTCTGTACTTTTTTCCTCTCTCTCCGCCTTCTGTTCTTTTTTTTTTTTAAATATCTCCGGCTCCATTCTCGCTCCTTAGTCCTCTTAGTTCCCTACTTTGTTTATTGAGATGGGTAGGTTCAAGAGTTTAGTAGATTCTGAGGAGGCCATGGCGAATTTTAGGGCCCAATATACGATTCCTCCCAAGTTGGTCTAAGGCATTGTGAGGAGGGGGAGTGGTTTGAGAAAAGGTGGGTGGGTGAGGTGGCGATCCCCATGATCGCCTTCGTAGAAGGTGACATGAGGATTCCTATGGGGGAGGTCATGAGGAGTTACCTTAGGTTCTTCTGATTGGCCCTTACCCAGTGCACTCCCAACGTGTTTAGGATATTGGGCTCTGTAGATGCGCTAAATGAGAAGATGGGATGAGGGCTGACTCATCATGATGTTAATTGGGTGTACAACTTTCATTATTTGAAGGGGAAAGGGTACTACCTGAAGACGAGGAAGCCCGCCATTAGACTAATACAGTGCCTTCCCGAGTCCAGTAAAGGCCTTAATAATGACTTTTTAATCGTATTTGGGGAATGACACGATGGCCTTCCCTGCCCAATGCAAGAAGGGAAACCCGGTGTGGTTCTAGGAGTAGTGTGAATAAGTGGGCTTGTTGTATTATGTGGGGCTGGGGTTAATTTACTGTTACTGACATGTTCTTCATGGACCTTGCAGACATACACGCCTTTGAACCACATTTTGGCTTGGTTAACAGGGAGAGTTTGGACAAAATTCTCAAGGCCGAGGTGTTCGTCAACGAGGAAGACGGCCAACTTCAGGCGGCACATCTGATTCTAGGGGTCACGCCCATTTCACGCGCCTTCCAAGCACCCAAGTGTGTGATAAAGGCTAAAGATCTCCGTTTGCGTCGCATTAGTGTTACCGTGGAAGGATTTCTTCTTCCCGAGGATGCTGTAATCCCAGAGGGCGTACCTTTAGTTGGTTCCTCGTCCTCCCACCTCGCGGTGAAGGAAGGGGAGTAGGAAAAGTCAGGGGAAGAGGAGGAAATTGTTGACTTAGGTTCGTTCGAGGACGAATTCGAAGTCTTCGACGGAGCCCAATTACTGGAGGGTCCTCCCGGCGATCTAGGGGATCAGGGTTGTGTGGAAGCGGACCTTATATCGGCGAATATCACTTCGGAGGGGGACATGGTCGTTCAAAGGAAACTGAAAAAGAGCTTGCTAGAGCTTATTGAGTCCCAGCCAAGGAAAGGTGCACCCAGCGAATCGTCTCATCCCAAAATCCCTCCTCCTGCCACAAAACTCCCCCCTGCTCAACCGCCCTTGCCCCCTAGGGTAGAGTCGGTGGCCCCGAAGAGGAAGAGAGAAGAGAAGGGTAAGGATGTGGTGGAGACTGGGAGGCCCCACTCGTCGTCTAAATATGAGACCCAATGGGTGACGAAGCAGTTGAAGATTGGGTCGGGGGGACAAAGGGGCTCAGATAGAAGGGATACTCAGCCCCTCAAGCCCCAAGCCTGGCTCCCAGCTCCAATGCTCCATGGTGAGCCCCTTAGAGAGAATGCCTCTATCAGGGACTTCCATGGGGGCATTGGATGCCACGTGGCCTTAGTTTTGGAGGAGGCTCTACTGCTCCCTTCTGACATGGCTAAGCTTCGGAGTATCAAGAGGCCAGAGATTTTTCTAAACCTCAAAAGATACTTGGGCATGGTATGCACTCATCCCTTCTCTCATGCTGCTTTATTGTTGCTTACAAGGTCGTTAACCCCTTTCTCTTTCTTCCTTCCTCCTCGTTCATTCATTTTTTTTTTAAGGTCCAAGCTATTTTTAGGATGGAGGACATAACCAACTCCAGCTACCATCAACTGGACGAGGAGAGGGATAGGCAATCGACAGTTGTAGAGTCCCTTAAAATTGCCGACCATTCTAACCAGGACCTAAGGAAGAAACTGACTGAGGAGGAGCAGGCGAGAAAAAGTGCAGACTCAGCCTTAGCGGGTGCACAAAAACAAGCCGAGGACCAGAGGCTGCTTTTGCGCGATGCCAAGGAGCAGCTGGTTTCTTCTAAAAAGCAAGTAGCAACTCTCCAGATGAAATTAGCTGAAGCCTAGGAGTAGAAAGAGCATGCCGAAAGGGCTAGAGAGGGGGCCGAGAGGGCTCGAAAGGAGGCCGAGAAGGCCAAAGAAGATGCCAAGCAGCACGGCTACAACGTAGGAGTTGCTGAGACTGAGGACGCCTTTAGGGCTGAGGTGCCAGCTGTATGCCGTACCTACTGTGCGTTAACCTGGGAGGAGGCCCTCAACCAAGCTGAGGTCGAGGCTTCTTCTGGGCTAAGGAAGCCAGAGAAGGTCTTCTACCCTCCAGCTATCAGGGCCTCGAAATCTCCCCCTCCTAGTGGCGAAGCAGCCTCGCCGTCACAAACCCCGTAGAAGGGCCCCGGCCAAAGGATCCTCCTCCTCCTCCCGCTCAACAGGAGTAGACAGAAGGAATTGAAGCTCCCAAGACAAGTCTAGCTGATGTGGGAGGTGCTTTTGGCAAGGACGCAGAAAAACCATCAGATGGGGTCGCCTTTCAGAGCTTCGAAATGGATTTGGTTTTAGTAACCATGCCTGCCGAGAGGGATCCCAAGAAGAAGGAGAAGGCAACTCTTAGGGAAGCAACTACCCAGGTTGAGAAGACTTTCAAGGGTAGTCCCCAGATAAATATAAAGCGATGACTTCTGTTTTAAAATGGCATTGTAGTTTTTATAACGAAGTCTTTTTTTATTTTTATTATTATTATTATTTTTTATAATGTGACTTCTACTATGCAGTTTCTTTTGAACTTAATAAAGTGCACGCTTTATTTTCTCCCGTTTACCTTATTTACCTTTTTCACTTGTGCAAACCTGGCTCCAACCTTGCCCTGGCTATACGCAGCAATAATATCAAAGATGTAAAGTGGTTTTTACAAATGAAAACCTTTCTTTCTTCCGTTTAGAACCAGAATGGGTCAATATCACTCGAACGAACGCTTAAACTTCTAGTAGAAAATCCCTTCGAGCATGGGTTAGACATAGACCACGCCCATGGCACCCTAAGATGCTTTAAGTGGTGCCAATGGGCTTAAATCTAAGGTTCTTGTTATAAGGAAAAATCGTCATCGTCTGCAATGATCACAATGAGCATCAAAGTAGTTAGCTAAATTAGGCTAGCTCGCTCGTAGACTTTGTTTGATACCTAGGCGAGTTCTGTACGGAGTTAATTTTACCAAAGCGGGTTGTCCCAGGACGGCGCATAGCTCAGGTTCTGCCTAACATTCAGATATTATTTGAAGTAGTTAGTTTCCCCGTAGGTTTAAGTCCGAGGACCATGCAAGACCTTGGTTCTGTCTAGCATTTGGGTTCTTCTTAGAGTAACTAGTTTCCCCACAAGTTTGAGTCCGAGGACCATGCAAGATTTTGGTTCTGTCTAGCACTTAGATTCTTTTTAGAGTAACCAGTTTCTTCATAGGTTTGAGTCTGAGGACCATGCAAGACTTTGGTTCTTTCTAGCACTTAGATTCTTCTTAGAGTAACTAGTTTCCCCATAGGTTTGAGTCCGAGGACCGTGCCAGACCTTGGTTTTGTCTAGCACTTAGATTCTTCTTAGAGTAACTAGTTTCCCCATAGGTTTGAGTCTCAGGACCATGCAAGACCTTGATTCTGTCTAGCACTCCATCATTACTGCTTGGAGTGAAGAGACTCGTCCTTAGCATTGGAAAGCTTGCCCCTAGAGTGATAGTGGCCTTGAACTTGCCTTGCCGAGGAGGGCTTCTTCCACGGACTGGGTCCCTAGCCCAACACCGTCCTAGACGTGGGCGACCTGGCCTTCCATCCCCATGTATGATAGTAGCCCCATCGCGCTACCTTTTTGCCACTTCTAATTATGAGGCGTCTTTTGGCTATTCGAGCTGCGTACCTGACGTTTCGGTACGAGAGGCACGCCCTTATTAATATCCTTGTGGATTAACGACGATCCAACAGCTGGTGGCTTCATTGGAAATTGAGCGGGGATAATATTGCTTGTAATTCCTCATTCGAATTCCATGCGGATTAATTTCCGCCACCCTTCGCCTTCTATATAAGACGCTCCGGGGGACTCGTTCTCTCACATGTTACAAATCCTTAAGCTCAATAGGAACTTTGAGCTCCCCACCTTCTGGGTGTTTCAATGGATCTTGCCAAGATTGTGAACAAAGCCTAAGGAAATGGGATGGCCTCGAATAAGGGTAAGGGCCTGGAAATGTAGGCCAAAGATGTTCCTTCCTGTCAACCGAGCAAGGAAGAGGACCCTCGTCCTTCAGCCGAGAGTCAGAGCGGGCATAGATAACCTCCTTCTCCAGTACGTGGATTCACCTGCCCTTCAAGCTAGTAGTGATTCGCGTCTAGTTCACTTGCCGATGGAGGTTTGTAAGAATGCAAGATGGTTGATGCCCCAGTGTTGCCGCCTCCAATGCTTAATTATCATGAAATTAGGAGAGAATCACGGGATTACCATGGGATGGGGCCATCAGGTGCTTTCGCTTCTTCTTCTTTCTCATCGCCGGTTCCACCCATGTCGGCTCCACCGTTGTTGGTAGCCTTAAAACAGGCCTGCCTCAGCCTTTCTTTTTATAGTTGGCTTTAAAACAAGCCCACCAAAGGCTCTGTTTTTATAGTTAGCTTTAGAACAAGCCTACTTAAGCTTCTGCATTTACAGTTAGCCTTAAAACGAGCTTGCTTAAGCTTCTGTATTTATGATGTATTTTTTTGTGTATTTCTCTTTTATTTAATAATAAAAAAAAAAGGTGGTTGTACTATTTAATTACTTTACTTTCTGAATACCTCATTCCTTTGCAATAATTGCTTCATGAGTGAGTGTGTTGTTGTTTTCCCCTTGCCTGGGGTTTGGAGTTGGTGTCATTTATGGTAATGAGAAAACGTCACCCTGACCTTAACAAAACTGACAGTAGCATCCAACCGCGAACTTTAAGTGAGCCAACCATGTGAGAATGGTCAGGAACACAACCATGTGCCATACACCGCAGGTTGCGCAATCATTAAAGAATGTTGCCAATGCGCGTTGATTCTCCCGAGACAGGAGATCCAAGGACCTGACCCGGTTGAGGCTCCGTTTAACCGCAACAAACGAATCCAGGATATCAATATGTTCCTCTCGGGCTATCAAACCTGCGAGTACTAGCCCTTCAGAAGGGATATGGGGCGTATATTCGACGTCTGGAGCCCCTAGTACTGTCCCTCATTTAACAATCGTCCCTGCGTAATCGGTGTTTCGAGGATAAAGGGGAAGCTCTCGTTTGGCCTGCACCGCCACTGTGATGATCCTCTTCAGGGACTTTTGTTGATGGGAGCTTGACTCTACCATGATTGACCGTTGTCCGCACCAATGCACAAGTTCTTCCCACAGACGGCGCCAATTGTAGGGACTAGGTTTGAGCACTTCTCCTATTAGATGGGTGAACTCAGGCCCAACTAGCCCAATATAATAAATTTGTAAAGAGTGGGTTTAAGAACTAGGCCTTAGTTAGGATTACAACGATTAAACATGGCTTAGAGTGGATTGAATAATAAGGAGACAGTTTTAAAGAGTGAAATCCTATCCTCGGCCCTTCCCGGAGGAACTTAAAGTTCTTATTGTTTTCTACACGTCTAGTTACGAGAGTTTATTAGATGGTCCCAACCACTACTACCATGTTTTCTCCTTCTGAATTGCCTTCATTTATTCTAGAGGACTTATTATATTATATACTCTCTCTTAGTTAGTCTTGGCCCTCCATCTGTTGATCATGCAGGTTGCTACTTGAGTGCTTGTCCCATCAGCCACCTTCCTCAGCTTTCTATGAGCTGTAGCAACCTAGACAGCACTGTTCAGGGGTCACTTCCTCATTAACGCAGCTGGAATGTTAGTTGTGGGAATTTAATGTGGAGGTGATAGTCTCTCCTTGAATTGCTCTTCCACCATGCTTCCATGACTAATCCATTGCACTTGTCTTTTTTTTGGGATGCTTTGGGAGCTGCCGGTGATGGCGTGCTGCCCTTCCTTTCTATGATCTCGGCTAGCTGAGGATAGTATCGTCATCGGCGAGATTCTATGGAGGCTTAGGTGCCCTATATTCATCCTCGGACATACCTTCCTCCTCGGTATGGGCCTTTGGGCCCAATATGAAGTGGGCTGGGGTCGCCAAAAATCTTGAGCCCCACAAATATCACTGGAGATATAAATCTCTTGATAAGTTATCCTTACGTGCGCTTGATAGTTTTGAAAGATTATTGCATGTGATTTGAAGATCTTGACTAGATTTTTGTAATTTACATAGATTCTTTGTTTATTCTTCTCTAAATCCCACCTTAAACAATTTTTTTTAGTAATCTATATATACATAAAGAAATTTGTGTTTTACTACATGAAAAAAAACCTTAATGGTGTATTATATTGTTTGCTTTTTTTTTTTTTTTTTTTTTGTCTGGTTTTATTTGAATTAACTATGAAGTCAAAATGATAAATTTTAATAAATATTGTAAGAAATAGATTTAGTAAGAACTGGGTTTAGCAGCCCAAACGCACTTAGAATAGTGGTGCCTTGTACTTCAACCCAAACCCAAACAATAGAATTGTTTTGGGAAGACAATTACAGTTTAGTCGCAAGCTAAGCTTAAGGCTAGTGATATAGTTGTCAAATACAGAGGAACAAATTAGGTAGTTGATGGTAAGAAAAGTTCTCCTCTGTCACTTTCGAGGAAGAGTTCTTATAGAAGTCTTACCTAGGTTTTTATCGAGTTATACAATGTTTAATTTTCTATTTCTTACTCTCTTTCTCTTAGCCTCTCCTCGGGTAGACCAACTCCTCGGGTCAAACGTGCTTTTGCAATGAGTTGGTGCAAGACCCGCTCCTTATTCTTCTCGGTCCTTGGACGTCCCACAAATATAATTGGAGAAATGGAGAGTATGATTTGAAGATCATTAAATATGACTTGAAAGATCATTAAATATGATTTGAAGATTTGACTAGAATCTTTTTTTATTTTACTTTTTATACAAGATAGAATTTCTACTGTAGTCTAAAGTATATATGTGTGTAAAGTTCCCTCTTGGAGACTTGAATCCCAGCCCTTGACCCCCACACCCCACAAGCATTTATACTTGTGGAGTAACCACCATACCAAGGGTGCGCGGTGATTGACTAGAATCTTCTAATTTACATACATTCTTAAATTGTTTGAAAAGAAATTAAAATCACATTAATTTGTGTCAAGGAATTTGGAAATGATTCTTGACGAGTAATAAATAAATGGTCCACATGGACGATTACATTCAAGCCAGAAATAAGTATCGGTTATAAAACCATTATAGGTGCCTCCATGAGCGCTTCATGTCAGTTACAAACACCTTTATGAGCTATTCCATTACTTTTAACCACCTAGCTTAGGCACAACATCTAGGGGAGATTAACAAACCTTGCAATAACTCATAAGTTGTCTATATAAAGCCATAAAAAGCAAGTAAGTATATACACACAAACTAAGCTACAATACATATTAGAGACTTCCTAAAAATTAAAAGATTAACTAATTTAAGCATTGGATGGTCTTTGGCTGACACCAATCTGATATCTTTTATTATCACCTTGTTTTCTTTTAACAGGAAACCTAGGTCCTTCATTGAGAGAAACAAGGAATATATGTATTGACAACACTTTCTGTGTTTTATCAATTCTATTCTAGAAAAATAAAATAAATCCACGTAGAAAAAAGTATAAATTGAAATAAATATCATAGGAGAATATAAATATCTTGATAACTTATCCTTACTAACACTTGATAATTTTGAAAGATTATTATAGGTGATTTGAAGATTTTGACAATATTTTTCTAATTTACATACGTTCTTAATTTTTTCTACATAAAGAAAATTTTTGGGATTTGGTTTTATTTATTTTATTTTATTTTTTTGAGAGAGTTCCAATCTATGACATCCGGTTCTAATAATAACTCTTTATCATTAGACCAAGAGTCTAGTTTTATTTGAATCAACTATTAAGTCAAAAATAATAAATTGGAATAAATATAATTGGAGAATATTGATGAAGCTGAAAATTGACCTCGTCAGTATGTTCCTCGTCAATGTCGATAAACGAGCTCCGGAATTTGTTGTCAAGAAAAGAAAGGCAAAGGAAGTTCCACCAGCGTGGCACTAGTTGAGAGTACTCCGATGCTAAATTCAGTTAAACAACTCTCAAAGAATTTTGTCACAAGTGTATATTTAGTTTTTCATATCTCCTTTACCTGAGTTCCATTTCCTTTTTATAGTTTGCTTCAGGTCGGTGTATTTATGTTTGTTAATGCTCCTCTAGGCGTTTTTCTCCTGAAAGGAACTCAGCATTAATTGACAATGAAGATTCTATTTAGAGTGTACCGAATGATCGTTGGGCCATCATTGCCCTCGTAACTGCTCCGGGCACTTATTCCTTGCCTGCTGTCCTGATGGCATTTAATTTACGCCTTCAATGAATGCGGCCCTGTCTCGTCTATACGGACAGAGTCTTGCCCCTACAGTCATACTCCTCAAATATGATTTTGAAAGATCATTAAATATGATTTGAAGATTTGACTAGTCTTCTAATTTACATACATTCTTAAATTGTTTGAAAGGAAATTAATTGAGGATAGTGAAACAAGGGGGGAAAGGAAATAGTGTTTGATGTATACTCATATTTGATATTTGTTTCATTGTTTATTTTTTTAGCACCTCGTTAGCACTTATATAATCGGAGGAAATAGTAAGAGGGTGTTTGATAGAGTAGTTTGAGATGTGATTTTTGTAGTTTTTTAAAGTATGTGTGGATAAAAAATTGTGTGAAAATGTATATAATATTATTTATAATGTAAAAATGTGAGTTTGAGATTGGAAAACAAACCGCCCTAAATATTTCTGAGATATTTTTTCATGCGCGGGTGGACCATATTCTCTTGTTCAGAGTCTTTGCCCTTTAGGTTGAAAAAGGCAACCATTTCTCTCCACAGAAAAAAAAAAAAAAAAAAAAAAAAAAAGTTGAAATGGAAGCCAATAGAAACAAATTTAAGTTGCGATTTACAGGGAAAAATAGTTAACTAATTTTTTTTTTTCTAACTATCTAGTTAGTTGTTTCGATTTCTAAACTATATTCCTTACTAGCATTTCGAGTCTAAGAGAGTCGATTTTAGCCTATAAATCGAGTCTCAAAGACTCGATTTCCATGGTCTGATGTGGCATCTTTTTCCACATGGAGACCACCTGGAAATCGAGTCTTAGAGACTCGATTTACCATCCAAAAAAATTTCAAAGAATTTCAAGTCTCCAAGTCTCTCATGTACAAGCCAAAATACCAAAAAAAAAAATACAATCAAATCACAGAGAGGGAAAGAATCCAATCAAGCTCAAATATGTTCATCAGTGAAGAAAAAAAAAAAAAAAAAACCCAGAAACCTGATCAAATCAAATCAGAGAGAGAGAAAAACCAGATCAAAGAGAGAGAAAGAGTCAGATCACAGAGAGAGAGAGAGAAAGAGCTCGCGCGAACCCAGGCCGCGTGAGGGTCGCGACCCAGGCTACGCGGCCTGAGCTCACGCGAACCCAAGCCGCGCGAGCCCAGGGTCGCGCGGCCTGGGCTCGCCTAGCTTGGGTGCGCTGGCCTGGGTTCTTTCCTTCTTCTTCGGGTTTTTTTTTTTTTTTTTTTTTGTTCTTCTACTCTGATTTCTTTTTTGCTGTGCTGCTGTTCTTCTCTTCTATATATGGATAAATCGAGTATAAGAGACTTGATTTCCATGTGAACGCCATGTGGAAAAAGTGTCAACTCAGACCCGATCAAAATATGAAAATCGACCCTCAAACACTCGATTTATAGCCCCTAAATCGAGCCTCTTAGACTCGAAATGCTAGTAAAAAATATAGTTTGAAACTAATAACTACTAACTACATAGTTTGAATTTTATTGCTATTTACCCATTTCGTCCCGATTTACATGTGAACGTACGTAAGCATACAAATCATGGAAAGCCTAGGAAAGAGGAAAAGACTAAAATAGAGAATCAGGCATGACGCAAACACAATTACATCGGCCCTCGCTCTCTCCGACGTAATTTTCGAGACAAATCATAATCAAGGTGTTACTTGTTTCGCACACGTTTCACTGTGGTTCAACTAAAAGTCTAATTTTGTTTCTGACTTTGCATGTCAACAAATAAATTCTTCTCCTTATTTAAAATTGCAACATTTTTCATGACTATTTCCTTGTAATGTTTATGATAAAAACACAAAAAATTCTAATTAAGGGAAAATTTAACGAATGACTTAAGGGCATTGTCATTGAAAATATTTTTAGAAAATTTTTATGTGAAAATTTTTTTAGTTTAATTTTTTTTGATGCATTTTTATATTTCTTGTTCTGAGCGAGTGTATTCTTATAAATAGAGAGTAATGCTACAGTCACAAATTATTTTATAACATTTTTACAAACTATTGCTGTGGCAAATTCTTATTAGTTCTAATATGGGTCCACTACTAGCATCACATTTATGTTTACTAGTCGCTAACCCGTGCGATGCACGGGATAATTAAATAAAAGGACAATTAACCAACATCACATTAAGGTAAAAGAATTAGTGAGAGACTGATTTGCCCACCAAAAATTTAAAAGAAAAAAAGATTGATATAATAAAATCTAAGAAATTTAGAAATAGAAAATTGGGTTAATAATATGCATATTATAGGCATTTTGCTAGTTAGCATTTAAAAAAAAAAATGGATCTGTCATAATTAAATAAAATACAATGGGAATAAATATTTAACTTCTATACTTTTCATTAGTTTAGAAGTGTTGTCTAACATAGAATGTTATTGGATTGTAAGAAAGATTTTTATAAAATGTTAATACCATATATATATGCTTATATTGTCAATGTCTCACTGCAGGTATATAGTTACTGAAACCTACAAAGTAATTTACAATTCTTAAATTAATAAAGCAAAATTTCCAAAAGTTATATATATACACACACTCAAAACTGATATAAACTACAAAGATAAAAACAAATCTTATTTAGTCGTATTAATAACAATATAAACAATTCAAAACATGAAACATTATCAAATTTATAACACATAATTCCATTATCTTTTATGTTGAATCCAAACAAATAATTAATTGAAATTAATCCAAACAAATAATTAATCAACCAAAAATCAAAACTTTAATTAAGAAAACAAAAAATCACATGAACCCAAAATAAAAAATCTCAATAAAGAAAAAACATATAAGGTAAAGAATTAAGATTAACCTACTAAAACGCAAATACCAAAAACCCCAAAACTTAAACCTTCCAAATTTTATAGAACCCCCAAATTCTACTTCAAAACCAAACAAAACCCTTCAAATTCAAAAAATTCATATATAATATACCAAATAAAAATTTACCATACATTGGGTTGGAAGACATAGGTTACAGTTTTGATTTTTCTCCCAAAAATAGAGATGCTTCATCTGCTGTATACAATATAAAATAATTATTAGAAATTTCAACCCAAAAACCAAACCCATAAAAACACTATCAAAATATAGAGATTAACCCAAATACTTAGAAGAAAATAAATTCTAAACATAACAAAACAATAAGATAGAATGAAAATTTCAGGCAGATATGAAAGCAAATAAAAAAGACAAAACTTACGTTTTTTTTTTTTTTTTTTTAGTTGAGTCTCTCTCCTTCTTATTTTTTTAATTTTAAAGTGAAGTTAAGTTTAGGGTTTTGAGATGGTAATTGCTAGGGTTTTAAGGAGAGAAGAAAGAGTCCTACCAGGAGTCTAAATAATATAAATAATTCAAAATATGGAATATTATCAAATTTATAACACATAATTCCATTATCTTTTACGTTGAATCCAAACAAATAATTAATTGAAATTAATCCAAACAAATAATTAATCAATCAAAAATCAAAGTTTTAATAAAAAAATAAAAAATCACATGAATCCAAATAAAAATTCTCAATAAAGTAAGAACATATAAAAATTTACCACACCTTGGGTTGGAAGACATAGGTTGCAGTTTTGATTGTTCTCAAAAAAATAGAGATGCTTCATCTGCCATATACAATATAAAATAATTATTAGAATTTCAACCCAAAAACCAAACCCATAAAAACACTATCAAAATATAGAGATTAACCTAAATACTTATAAGAATATCAATTCTAAACATAATAAAATAATAAGATAGAATGAAAATTTCAGGTACATATGAAAGCAAATAAAAAAAGACAAAACCTACGTTTTTTTTTTTTTTTTTACGTGAGTCTCTATCCTTCTTATTTTTTTAATCTTAAAGTGAAGTTGAGTTTAGGGTTTTGAGATAGTAATTGCTAGGGTTTTAAGGAGAGAAGAGATTTTGGTATTTTTATGCAAAAAACGTTATTTTAGGTCTAGGTGATTTATTTTCTTGTTTTTAGGCTCTTTTAATGGTTTTTTAGGTCAAATTTGGTTCCTATTATGGTTAGGTATTAATTAGGGCTTATTTTAGAATATATTTTCTTGTCCATCAAGTTTTATGGGGCCCTTAAATAGGTCTCCCAGTTTGTATACGTTTTTCAATATTATTGTTATAAGATATAAAACCTAAAATAAAAAGAATCAAAAATAAAAAGAAAAAGAAAATAGTGATGATGTGGAAAATTGTGAGAGTTTCAAAAGTTTCGGTTTTATATATATATATATATATATATAGATTAATGATTATTTGAAAATTACTAAAACTACATCAGCAATTTGTAAAAATATTATAAAATAGGTTGTATTTATAGCATTACTCAAAAATAAAAGATGCATTCTTCCAGAGAAATGTCAAAATGGTCCTTGATACACAACATCCAAGAGAAAATATGACCACAAATTTCATTTCTCTGTCAAGAGATTTCTATCTAGGCATGTAGGTAAACCAAGTAATCCTTAGGCTCTTAGGCTTGTAAGTTAATTTCCCTCGTACTTGCGGTCTTCTTAAGTCCTATTAATTTAGGCATCACTGAACCCATATCCTCTCCCAGAGTGACTAAGCATGTATCACCTTGAGTTGCAAAAAACTGGTTTACACTCAAACAGTTTTGCAAGTTAGTCACTTCCTAAACATTATGACATAATTTTGAATGCATATAAGTTAGTAGGGGTTTAACGTAGCTTTAAAATGATAAGTGCAGAAGGGATAAAAAAATGTTAAATCTAATGTAACCAATCGAGCAGAGGCATATTGAGACACTTATGAGGATGTTAACTAGTATGGATGATGCTATAAACTGAAACGAGAGATGTGTAGCTGTCCTATACCCACTATGCACAAGTGGAAAATTATAGAAATATTGGGTTAGACCCAGGGACAGAACCACCCTTGGACTAGGGGGACAACGGCCCCCTAATTTTTTATTTTAAAAAAATATTATTATATATATGTGTACTAATTTTGTAATTTTGTTCTATAAAGTTACATTTTCTTTCCCTTTAACAATATTATTGATTTTTTAAAGAGTAATGCTATACTCAAACTTTTTTATAACATTTTTACAAACTATTTTGGTAGTAAATTCTTATTAGTTCGCATATGGGCACACCACTCACATAATTTTTTTACTTAGCAGTAATCACTTATCACATTAGTAATTTATTAAATAAATCTTGTAACTCTAGCATTTTCCTCATTTTAGTGACTATAAAAAAAATTTATAAATCTAAAACAAAATATACAAGCCAAAAAAAAAAAAAATGCTTAACAACAAAAATTACCAATAAAACTAAAAACAAAATTAAGCTCAATTAACAAATTTTATCCAAAATAAATAATCCTGCCCTTTAAAAAATTCTAAACAAAAATAATTTTGTTCTTACTCACAAAAAAAAAAAAAAAAAAAAAAAAAAAAAAAAACACTTAGTAGCTAAGTAGCAGAATTAGAGGTTGAAACTACTGCAAACAACAACAGTAAAACCGCCCCCTAACTCAAAGTTCTAACTCCATCTCTGGTTAAACCAAACCCATAAAGAGTATATTCATTGGGTTGAACCAACACATTGCCAAAAGTTGTGCCTATTGCTTAGAGTTCCATCTCTCTTCTTTTCTTTTTCTTTTGCTGAATCAAGAGTTCCATCTCTTGGCTTCATGCTTCTTGGTTATCAATATAAATCGGATAAGAGCTAATTTTTGCAAGAGATTTTTTACTATGATGTTGTAAGGCAACGGCATAGTAAAACCACAGATGCACAGGATCTCAGTTTTGCAGTCAGAAAGGATTGCAAATCACTGCGATTCCTTTGCTTGTTCGAACCTAAGCCAACGCTATGTTTGTTTCATTGAAAAACCTTTTGTAAATATCTTCGGTGTTTGGTAACGAAAAAGAAAAAAAAAAAAAAAAACTGGTTAATGGAAAACAATTTTTAGTCAACAAAAAACCACAATAAATATAAGACTTATTTTCTATAGGTTGTTTTTCAAAAAAAAAAAAAAATTAGAAAACAATCTCTCTCTCATATGTTGCATCTTATATTGCCAAGAGTTCCATCTCTTGGCTTCATGTATACTTCTTGGTTATCAATCTCTCTCTTACAATATCTAAGATCCTAAGCTCATTTAACAGTAAGTCTTCCTCACCAAGATAAATATCTCCCTTATTAAAGGTCCATTTGGCTAGAGGGGTGGAAAAGTGAGAGGATAGAAAATGTTGAGAGGATGAAAAAATGGGAGGATAGAAAAAAATTTTATTTTCTCTCTTTTTTGTTTGGTTGGGAGTGGAAAAATAGAGGGATGGAAAAAATGAGTTTTAATAAATTTACTCATATACCCTTGTTAAAGAATGATGCCCAATTAAAACAAAAAAGTGACAAATAACCACACAAAAAAGAGCAGTTACCCAAATTTATTATGAAAATCATGTCCCAAAAAAAAATCGCATCAAGTAAAAAAAAAAAATATATATCACGCCTAAGCCCTAGAAAATCAAAAGAAAAAAAAAAGGATTAGAAAAAAAAAGAAAAAAGAAAGGCAACGTTAATGCCAAAGAAAACAACAAGAAAAAAGAAAAGAAAGAAGCAAAAGAAAGGGGTAACGTTGTTGCCAAGGGAAGAAAAAAAAAAAAAAAAAAAAGCAACTTGAAGAAGTTCATGTGCGCATGCACATGGGCATTTTTGTTATTTAAGAAAAAAATTCATTTCCACTTAGTTTTCTCTCTATTTTGGGAAGAAAATATTTTGGTGGGCTCACGGAGAAAACACCTGGGCCCCATAATTTATTTTCCTTCCTCTCCACCTAATCAAACACACTCTAAAAAGTTTTCATTCCCATTTTCTCTCCAAAGCTTTCCATCCACCCTAGTTCACTTCCAAACAAACACACCCAAAGAGCATCCACCTATTGTTGATTTTCACCTTCTACCCCAACATTTGTGAATCCAAGATAAAGAAATTTAAATATAGACCCAAATAATCATTTGCAAAACGGTCTCACATATCAAATAATCAATACGTAAATACCAGATAAGAATATGTCCACAAGAAAGAAAATCTGCAACTCAAGAACGTTGAGAATAGGCACTTGTGCAAAGTTAGGGGTGAATTAATTAGGAGAGAGAAAGAAAGTAGAAAAGAAAATAATATAATATTCTCTAAAATTAATTAGCTAGGTTAGCTACTATGAATAGTAATTAATTTTAAAGATCACATTAATTATAGTTGTAAGGACCAGATTTGGGTTCCTAGCCCACTACGTGGATAGACTTAGGCCCAAAAAGCTCAAAACAATGAATTTATAGAGAATAGGTTAGAAAAATTGGGCTTCAGATGATCAAACCAACATTGGAATAGATTAGATGATTGAATAATACAAAGTGATAGAGTTAAGTTGAAGAAAAAATCCTCCTCGGCACAATCCGAGGTGATCTGTTCGTATATATATTTCTCTCAAATTAGATTACAAGTTTGATTCCTTCATGCTATAGTTGTTTCTCTCTCTTTTTTCCGATCTTTTTCTCACGAAGGGTCTCTCCCATTATATAGTTTTGTCTGAAGCATCCTGGTCCTACACTTGTCAATCATTTGGGGCTACCACTTAAGTACATGTCTTATCAGACACCCTTACTGATCTTATTTGCATCGGGGCAGCCAACGTTACACTATTAAGGTGTCTTCTCCATATTAATGCAGTCAGGAAATTAGCTACCCAATATTTAATGCGGTGGTGGCAGCCTTCCCCTAAGATATTTTAGGACACTTCTCCACCTGACATCTTGATAAGAATAGTCAACCTTCGCAAGATTTCTTGGAGCCTTACCCTGCTCATCGGCTAACTCTTACAGACCTCAGCATTAGTCAATCGAGGATGTATTTATTCTCGGCACACTACTTTGGGCCATCGTGGTTAATGTTGACCTTTATGCACCATACAGTCCTATTTAATAAAGATTCCTTATCCTCGGACAGTCCCGTGTCCTCGGCTCAGGCCATAGGCCCAGTCATACAAACCTACGATAGGCTTCCAGGCCCAATATCCCTACAATAGCCCCTTAAGATTCTTCTTTCTGACTCATCTGGAGGAAAGGAGGATTTCGACGTCATTAAGTTTATCTGGTACCCCCCTCGTCCTACCTCTACTCATGGATGCACTATTACAACTATTTAAGTCACGTTCCTGTCGCTTCGGCTTATGAGACACACTCTTCATTTAATTCTGGCGGCCTCGTGTTCCACACGTTCTACGATGTGATGCAAATCTAACAGTTGATGCCTTCATTGGGTATCGAGCGGGAGTTTTCCTGCTTTTGGTTTCTTCCTCAATATAAATACCTTTCAAATCAACTTCTCTCTTCACTTTAGCATTCCATTTGTTCTAGCACATATACTCTGAACCTGCATACTCTTTCTGCATACCTTTGTCCTTATAAATACTCACAGCTTGTCCGAGGACCCTCTCATTTTTCCTGTAAGTCCTCTCGAACTTTTCTTCTCTATTGTTTTGTACTTTCTTTTTCTCTATGCCTTTTTTCTTTTTCTATATCCTCGGCCCCACTCTCTTTCCTAGATCTTTTTAGCTCTTCGTTCCTTTTATAGAAATGGGTAGATTTAAGAGCTTAGTAGATTATGAGGAGGATATGGCGAGTTTTAGGGTTCAGTATAGGATCCCTCCCAATGTTAATCTTAGATATTGTGAGGAAAGGGAGTGGTTTGATCAAAGGCAAGAAGGTGAGGTGGTGATCCCAATGATCACATTTATAGAGGGCAGCATAAGGATCCCAATGGGGACTGTTATGAGAGATTACCTTAGATTCTTTCGTTTAGCCCCTACCCAATGTGCTCCTAATGTATTTAGGATATTAGGTTGTGTGGATGTGTTAAATGAGAAAATGGGTTTAAGATTAACCCACCACGATGTCAATTGGATATACAAACTCCACTACTTGAAGGGGAAAGGGTACAACATGAAGACGAGGAAGACCGAAATTAGGCTTATATAGTGCCTCCCCGAGTCTAGTAAAGGTCTAAATAAGGATTTTCTGATCGTGTCTGGAGAATGGCACGATGGCCTTCCCTGCTTAACACAAGAAGGGCAACCAGGTGTGGCACTAGGAGTAGAACAACTAAATTGCTCTTTACCTTGTTTTGGATTTATGCCATTTCGCTTTTAATGATCTTTACTTCATGATTTTTGCAGATAGACACGCCACTGAACCAAATTTCAGTTTGGTCAACAAGGAGGGCTTAGAGAAAATTCTTAAAATCGAGGTTTTTGTAAACAAGAACAACGGTCAGCTTCGAGCAGCTCACCTGATTCTCGGAATCACGCCCATCTCACGCGCCTTCCAAGCGCCCAACTGTGTGATAAAGGCCCATGATCCACGCTTACGTCGCATCAGCGTTGTTGTGGAAGGGTTTTTTCTTCCTGAGGGCACTGTATTTCCAGAGGGTACCTCTACCACTCAACCTATTCCTCTTCCTTCTTCAACACCAAAGAGTGTCCAAGATACAACTGATATACCTGAAGGTATTCCAAGAGTAGGAGCTTCATCATCACGACAAGCTCCCAGTGCTGCCACTTCATCTCGTACCATCCATTCTGAAGAGGAAGAGGTGATAGAAGTGAACGAGTCCGAGGACGAATTTGAAGTTTTCAATCAAGTTTTGTCCCCGGAGACCTCTTTTCCTGACCTCGGCCCACACTTTTCACCTATAATAGACGAGATGGGCCTTTAGCGCAAACCTAAGTCCAACTTGCTGGACTTAATAGAGTCCCGGCTTGGGAACGATGCACCTGGGAAGTCAACTCAGCCCAAGCTTCCTTCTTCTTCTCCCAAACTTCCTCCTCCTCCTCCTCAACCATCTTTACCACCCCGAGTTGAACCTATTGACCCGAAGAGAAAGATGGAGCAGAAAAGCAAAGACATGTTGAAGGCTGGGAGATCCCGCCTCACGCCTGAAGAAGAGAACCCTCGGGCTGCCAAGTAGCAGAAAATTGGACAGGCAGGGCAAAGGGTCTTAGAGAGAAGAGACAGTCAGCCACCTGAGCCTCAGGCCTGGCTTCCAGCTCCGACAATCAATGGTGAGCCCCTGAGGTATAATGCATCCATCAGGGATTTCTATGGAGGGACTGGATGCCACGTGGCCTCGGCTTTGGAAGAGGCTTTATTACTCTCCACTGATATGGCAAAGTTGCGGTTTATCAAGAGGCCCGAGGTTTTCCTTAACCTTAAAAGATACTTGGGCATGGTGCGCTGCTATCCCCTCTCCTTTACATCTTCACTGTTGCTTGTAAGGTTACTAACCCTTTTTCTTTTAAGCTGTCCAAGCTGTCCAAGCCGCTTTTAGAGTTGAGGAGATAACCAACTCCTAATACCGTCAATTGGACGATGAGAGGACCAAGCGCGTGTTAGCCGTGGAGTTGCTTAAAATTGCTGACCAATCCAATCAGGATCTAAGAAAGAAACTGAATGAAGAGGAACAGGCAAGGAAAAGCATTGACGTAGCTCTAGAGGGCGCTCAAAGGCAAGCCGAGGATCAAAGGCTGCTCTTATGTGATGCCAAGGCACAGTTAGCTTCTTCTAAAGAGCAAGTAACTGCCTTTCAGAAGAAATTAGCAGAAGTCCAAGGGCTAAGAGATAAGGTCGAGAAGTCTAAGGAGGAGGTCGAGAAAGCCAAAAAGGAGGGTGAGAAGGCTAAAGACGAGGCTGAGCAACGCGGTTACGACGTTGGAGTAGCCAAGACTGAGGACACCCTTAGGGCACAGGTCCCAGCAGTATGTCGAGCCTATTGCGCTCAGACATGGGAAGAGGCCTTCAACCAAGCTGGGGTTGAGGCCTCTTCTGAGCTAAGAAAACCAGAAAGAATCTACTACGCACCAGCCATACGAGCCTCGGACCCTCCTCCTACTCAAGGTGAAGCAGCTTCCACAGTTGTTGACCCTAGTGGAGAGTCTCAGCCTTAGGATCCTCCTCTTCCCAATCAGCAGGAGCAATCAAAAGAATCTGAAACTCCCAAGGAAACTTCTGCTGATGTGGGTAACCCCTCGGATAAGATTACAGAGAATCCACAAGATGGGGCAGCTTCCCAGAACTTTGAAATGGTCTTAGATTCAGTCACCATGCCTGCACAGGAAAACCCTAAGGAGAAAGAGAAGGTGACTCCTATTGAAGCAGCTAAACAGGCTGACAAGACCTCCAAGGCTGGGCTTTAAATAAAGCTGAAACGATGAATCTTTACGTTTACAATGTAGTTTGCAATTTCTGTAATAGAATTTTCCCTTTTTTAAGACATGTTTTAATGAAATGTGCCTTTTACTTTTTCACATTTATACGAGTTGTTTTTTCCACCTATGCAATTTTCATTTTGATTATTCCTTGATTGATCGTAGCCATATGATACAAAAAATGCGAAGTTGCTTACATAAGAGAAAACACAATTTTCACACATATTTTTAATTGAGAATCATAATAGACCAAGACTACTAAATCCTCAGTACTTTAACAAGCATTGATCAAGCAACAACCAAATCCAAAGAACCCTGAAATGCTTTAAATGATGCTCATGAACTTACTTTGATTTACATCTTTATTGGGTGATAATAGACCATGTGACCCAACAAGGGAATCTGGAGTTTACTTCCTTTAAATGCTTAGACTAATGGCTGACCAACACTTTAATAGATGTCATAGTTTATTAATTTCCACTGAATTTATGGTCTGAGGAGCCTGACATGATTCAGTTTTTGCTTAACATTTAGGAAATTAATTAAAAGATATCAATTTTCCCAAGGTGTGTGGTCCAAGGATCTAGGCATAACCAATGTTTTGTTTGATACTTATATAAGTGTCATATAGTGTTAATTTTCTCAAAACAGATGGCCCGAGGAACCAGGCATAGTTTAGGTTCTATTTAACACTTAGCAAATTCATTAAAAGCTATCAATTTTCCCAAGGTATGTGGTCCGAGGAACCAGGCATAGCTTAGGTTATGTTTAACACTTAGAATAATGGTAAAGTAGTTAGAGGAGTACTGTAATAGGCACAATGAAGACAGAGAAAAAACTTGTATTAGTAGTAATATCTTTTAAGATTATTTACATTCCAAGGATGAGGTACAGCCTTTTCCTCGAGATCTTCAAGATAAAACGCACCTACCCCAGCCACTGATGTTATTCGATATGGCCCCTCTCAGTTGGGTCCCAACTTCCCCCATACTGGGTTCTTGGTAGCTTCCACAACTTTTCTTAAGAACAAGTCCCCAACTGTCAGCGGCCTTAGTTTTACGTTAGTATCATACCCTTGCTTGAGATTGTATTGATAATATGCCAACTGGACCATGGCATTTTCTCTTCGCTCGTCAATTAAATCTAAATTCTTCTCCAATAGCCCATCGTTACTGCTCGGTTTGAAAGAACTTGTCCTCAAGGTGAGGAATCTAGTCTCTAGAGGAATAACAGTTTCAACCTTATACGTCATGGAGAATGGAGTTTCTTCTGTGGAACTCCAAGGCGTGGTCCGATAAGTCCAAAAGACGTGTGACAGTTCTTCCACCCATTTTCCTTTTGCATCGTCCAGCCTCTTTTTGAGTCCACTGACTATGACTTTGTTGACGGCTTCAGCCTGCGCATTCCCCTATGGGTATGGCGGGGTGGAATACCTATTTTTTATTCCCAGATCGCAGCGGTACATCCTAAAGGCCTTACTGTCAAATTGGAGTCCATTATCCGAGATAAGGGTATGCAATACTCCAAACCTAGTGACGATATTCTTCCATATGAACCGTTTAGCGTCCATATCCCTGATGTTTGCAAGTGCTTCAGCTTCAACCCACTTGGTGAAATAGTCTGTGCCGACCAATAAATACCTCTTGTTCCCTACTGCTTTAGGGAAATGGCCCACAATATCCAAGCCCCACTGAGCGAAAGGCCACGGACTGGAGAGGGGATTAAGAACTCCCCCAGGTTGGTGAATGTTTGAGGCAAATCTCTGACACTGGTTGCATTTCTTTACATAGTTCTCTACTTCTTTTTGCATCCTCAGCCACTAGTAGCCTTGGGTAAGGACCCTGTATGATAACGACCTGCCTCCCGTATGACTTCCATAAATTCCTTCATGCAATTCTTCCAGAATTAACTCAACCCCTTTCGGATGTACACACAGTAGATATGGGCCAAAAAAAGACCTCTTGTACAACTTATGGTCCTCAGACAACCAGAACCGAGGAGCCTTTCTTTGCATCTTGTCAGCTTTGGATTTATCTTTTGGCAAAACATCCTCCTTCAGGAACAATATGATGGGGTCCATCCAACTAGGAGCTGCCTTTATTTGATGAACGTGAGTTACGATTCTTGCCTTGGTAGGTCTACATAAGTTTTCTACAAGTATTACCCAAGGTAGACTTTGTGCCGAGGAGGTTGCTAAAGTGGCTAGAGAGTCCGCATGTGTGTTTTTGCTTCTAGAGACTTGTGTCAAATTGAAAGATTCAAACTTAGACTGTAAATGTCTAACCTAGTCTAAGTACTCTTGCATTCTGGGATCTCTGGCTTCCAATTTCCCTTGGACCTGGTCGACAACCAATCTTGAGTCGGAGATCAATTCTACCGCTTTTCCACCCATTTTTTATACCATGATCATCCCTTCCAGCAGAGTTTCATATTCTGCTTCATCATTTGTAGCCGAGAATCCCAATCTTAAGGATTTTTCGATTGTAATGCTCTCTGGAGATATCAAGACTAGCCCCGTGCCAGATTCTCTATGGTTCGCTGCACCATCAATGTAGACTTTCCATGATGCAAGTTTTTGACTGGAGATTAATCCAACTGATTTTCCATCCATGTTTTGTTCTTCTATTTTTTCTTATTCTGAGGATTCAGCAAACTCAGGTTGGCAAGAACTTGACCATTGACAGAGGTGCGTGGCATGTACTTAATGTCAAAAGCCCCTAGAATTATCCCACATTTTGCAATTCTACTCGTGTAATCAGCACTCCGAAGCAAAGATTTTAGTGGTAGTTGGGTTAAGACGACCACCGCATGTGATTGAAAATAGTGGGGAAGCTTGCGTGTAGTATGCACCACTACCAAAATGGCCATTTCCAAAGGTAAATATCGAATCTCGGCCTCATGTAGGGACTTGCTCACATAGTAAACTGGCCTCTGCACGCCATTATCATCCCGTATTAGCACCAAACTTATTGCGTGGGCAGCCATAGTGATATAAGCAAATAACACTTCATCCACCTCGGGCTGAGACATAATGGGCGGCCGAGACAAATATTCTTTCAACTGTTGAAATGCTTAGACGCATTCTTCAGTCCATTCAAATCTCTTCCACTTATTTAATAGCTGAAAAAAAGGCCTGCATCTGTCTGCTGACCGAGAAATGAATCGGTTCAGTGCCGTAGTCATCCCTGTAAGCCTCTGGACTTCCTTGGGGTTCCGAGGTGGTTGAAGATTGTTGATTGCCTTAATTTGATCAAGGTTAACTTCAATTCCATGATGTGTGACCATATAGCCCAAAAACTTCCCTGACCCAACACCAAAAGAACATTTGGAAACATTAAGCTGAAGCTTATACTTCCTCAGGATGTCAAAAATGTTTCCCTGGTCATCAACATGATCGGACTCTACCTTACTCTTTACTACCATATCATCGATATAGATCTCTATGTTTTTCCCCAACTGAGGTTTAAACATCCTGGTCATCATCCTTTAATAAGCAACCCTTGCATTCTTCAAACCAAATGACATCACCTTATAATGATAATTTCCAGTGGGAGTGACAAAAGATGTTTTCTCCTGGTCGTCAGAAGCCAATGGTATCTGATAGTATCCTTGAAAGACATCCAGAAAGCTCATCCGAGGATGACCTACAGTTGCATCCACCAACTGATCAATTCGTGGCATAAGGAAAGGGTCTTTTGGACATGCCTTGTTCAAGTCCGTAAAATCTACACATATGCAACATTTCCCTGTCTTCTTCTTTACCACCACTGTGTTAGCCAACCATTCAGGGTAGAAGACCTCCTTGATAGCCCATGTCTGCTTAAGTTTCATGACTTCATCCTTGACAGCATCTGAATGTTCCTTGGACGAACGCCGAGGTGGTTGCTTCTTGGGGGTGACCAATGGATTGACCTTCAGATGATGGCAGATAAAGCTCGGGTCCACTCCTGGGGCCTCATAGGCATTCCAGGCGAAAACATCAATATTTTTCTTCAGGAATTCTAGCAACTCTCCTTTTTCACAAGGTAGTAGCTGAGCTTTCACCTGGAAGAACTTTTCCGAATCATCATCTATAATAAATTTCTTTAACTCTTCACACCTAGCTTCCTTGGCTCACCCTTTCACAGCTAGCTCCAAGGATTTTGACTGCTATAAATCCTCATTCACTGAGGCCTAGGACTCTGCTATAGGCTGATGCAAGATTGCAGACACAAGGCACTGTCTAGCCATTGACTGATCCCCTATCAGTTCCTCAATTCGATCTCCTGACAGATATTTCACATTTTGATGCAGAGTTAAAGAAACAGCCCCCAAGGTATGGAGCCAAGGCCTGGCCACAATGGTCGTGTAGGGAGAATACGCATCCACTACTATAAAGTCCACTTCCACTGCCTGCACTGGCAACCTGATCTGACCTTTTAGGACAACAATCTTCCCATCAAAACTCACAAGGGGTGAATCATAAGAGGTTAGATCCTCGGGTTTTAAGTTCAGCCCTTTATACAAATTAGGGTACATGATATCTACACAGCTGCCCTGGTCTACCATCACTCTCCTTACGTCGTACCCTCTTATCCTAAGGGTGACCACCAAGGCATTGTCATGTGGCTGGATGGTTCTTACTTTATCCTCATCTGAGAAACTTAACATCGGCCGAATTTCCATTTTAGCTCTCTTCGGCCCTGAATTAGTGTCCTCGGAAGGAAGTTGAGCTACAGACATCACCTTGGAGGGCTGTGATCCGGTTCTCCCAAGTGCCGTAAAAATGACGTTGATCATGCCTATTGGGGGCCTCAAAGAAGCGCTCCCATATGCTCCGGATCTCGGCTAGTCACCCTGCCCGTTGGGGTGGTACAGGAGGTGTTGCAACTTCCCCTCTTTAACCAATTGCTCCAGATGATTCCACAACGTTTGGCAGTCTTCGGTGGTATGCCCCTGCTCTTGATGATATTGGCAATGAAGATTTTGGTTTTGTTTCGAAGGATCTCTATTCATCTTGTTTGGCCATTTGAAATATGGCTCGTTCCTAACCTTCTTTAAAACTTGTTGCACCGGATCCCTAAACACAGTACTGACCATTTGAGGAACTGCGGGCTCAGATTGTCCTACAAAATCCCTTCGGGGTTTGTTGTTGTACCGGTCCGACCTGAAATCCCTCAGTCCTGAGGGATAACCTTGCCCTTTCCCTTGTCTTGCTGTTGGTCTTCCTCGACCCTCTTGTATTTGTTAATTCGATCCATGAGTTGATGTATGCTAGTAACCGGTTTCCCCGTCAAAGACTTCCTTAAGCCGTGATTGGTAGGTAGGCCGAGCTTGAAAGTGTTAATGGCAACATCATCAAAATCACCATCTATTTCATTGAATATCTCCCAGTACCTGTTCGAATATGGCTTCAAGGTTTCTCCTTCCTTCATGGATAAAGATAACATGGAGGCCAAAGGTCGAGGAGCCCTAGTACAAGTTATAAAGCGAGATCCAAATGCTTGAGTGAGCTCCTTGAAAGAGTTTATGGAGCTTGCCCTTAAGCTGTCAAACCATCTCATCGCCACAGGCCCCAAACTGGATGGGAAAACCTTGCACATCAAGGGCTCGTTCTTGGAATGTATGGCCATTTTTTGATTGAAGTGGCTGACATGCTTCACAGGGTCAGTTCTGCCATCATACATAGTGAATGTGGGCTATGAGAACCATCGAGGAAGTCTCCCTCCTTTGATCCAGCGTGTAAAAGGCGACCTAGAAATTTGATTGAGTGCTTTGCTCATAGCATCATTCCCCAGACCCACCGAGGATGAATTCCTTCGTTTACATTCATGATGATAGTCCTCTATGTGCAAAAAAGATTCGCTAGGGGGTGTCCTTGATCTGCGTTTATAGCTAATGTCCTCTTCTTCGCCAGAAGAAAGGTCAGAATTGGATGGGGCTCGCTTTCGCCGCTCATGGCACAAGCTTCTCTTCAAATGATCAATCTCCTTCTGCATGTTCCTAGCATTTTCTTCCTGGGAGACATGGCTTTTACCCTTAGTTTGGCTTCTACTAGTATGGGTAGTATGTACACTTTCCTCACGGTCTCGTTGCCGCTCAAGGTCACGGAAATGATCTTGGCATTGAGATCCCATGAACTCCGCCTGAAATGAACTTGAACCTACCATTACTGAGAGTTGTAATCATTGAAAACCCAGTAATTCCCACAGACGGCGCCAATTGTAAGGACCAGATTTGGGTTCCTAGCCCACTATGTGGATAGACTTAGGCCTAAAAATCCCAAAGTAATGAATTTATAGAGAATGGGTTAGAAAAACTGGGTTTCAGATGATTAAACCAACATTGGAATAGATTAAATGATCGAATAATACAAAGTGATAGGGTTAAGTTGAAGAAAAAATTCTCCTCGGCACAATCCAAGGTGATCTGTTCAAATATATATTTCTCTCAAATTAGGTTACAAGTTTGATTCCTTCATGCTACAGTTGTTTCTCTCTCTTTTTTCCGATCTTTTTCTCACGAAGGGTCTCTCCCATTATATAGTTTTGTCTGAAGCATCCTGGTCCTACATTTGTCAATCATTTGGGGCTACCACTTGAGTACATGTCTTATCAGACACCCTTACTGATCTTATTTGTATCGGGGCAGCCAAGGTTACACTATTCAGGTGTCTTCTCTACATTAATGCAGCTAGGAAATTAGCTGCCCAACATTTAATGCGGTGGTGGCAGCCTTCCCCTCAGATATTTTACGACACTTTCCCACCCGACATCTTGATAAAAACAGTCAACCTTCGCAAGATTTCTTGGAGCCTTACCATGCTCATCGGCTAACCCTTACAGACCTCAACATTAGTCAGCCGAGGATGTATTTATCCTCGGCACACTACTTTGGGCCATCGTGGTTAATGTTGACCTTTGTGCACCATATAGCCCTATCTAATAAAGATTCCTTATCCTTGGACAGTCCCGTGTCCTTGGCTCGGGCCATAGGCCCAGTCATACAAACCTACGATGGGCTTCCAGGCCCAATGATTTTCTAATCATTATATATATATATATATATATTTTTTTTTTAAATCTACGGTCTAAAAAATGTATAATTTTTGTAGAGTTACACCAGATGTAACTTGAACACACACAAATACATATATATATATATATATATATATATATATAAGTTTCCATTTCTATCCAAGAACCATGCATATTGTACGAAGGAAGGGAGGACTTATTGATTGACTATATATATAACTTGAACACACACACACACACACACATATATATATATAGAGTTGGGTTCAAGTTACACCTGGTGTAATTCTAAGTAATGTTACACCACCCAATAACTTATTATTGAATTAATATTTTGAAAATCCAACCGTTGAATTATATGTTCTATATGTTCTTAACATGCATGCCAATTTTCATATCAATTAGATGCTATTTACCATTTGATCCATATACTCATATTTTATGCATTATTTTAAATTACAAAAATTTGAATTTTAACAATACATTGATGACATAGTTATTAATTTTTTATCTTCTTAAAATTTTGCAAGTATGAAGAATATATGAAGATAATGTAATCTAACGGTGGATTTGTCAATATTCGCATCTAATTAAAAAATATTAGGTGGTGTAACATTGCTTAGAGTTACATTAGATGTAACTTGAACCCAACCTATATATATATATATATATATATATAAGTTTCCATTTCTATCCAAGAACCATGCATACTGTACGAAGGAAGGGAGGACTTATTGATTGACTATATTTTAGGCCAGATTATTGTTCTGTCAAGTAGTTTACACACGTTTAAAAGAAAGGTGAGAATTTTCTTAATTTAGAAGTAGTCTCTGTTACTATAAAAAAAAATAAATAAATAAAAAGTATTTTCTATTCGATAAGCATCTTATTTTATAGGCACCATTTTGAGAAATACTCGACTAGAAAATCAAAATAACTCATTCTCGGACATCATCCCCCCAGAATATGTATTTGACATGCAGATCCCAACACACCAACTACACGAGAAAGGAAGCAGCAAAAGTTTAAAGACTGTATTTAATTTACAGAAATATTACGCAAATGTTTACCATGTCTTCCTCCTTGCAATCGTTAACACGCACTTTTTTCAACCAAAAAAGAAAAAAAATGATACGCTTAATTGAAACTCCGTACCTCTGTTCATTTTTTAATTTTGCAGACTCAATCCAAAACCAAGAAAATATTCGATAGCGCTTCATAATTGACGACGTTGCTCCAAAAGAAAACAAGGAAGAAGAAATTTCTATGAGGAAGTTTAAGCATGTGATGATGATGCATTGTTTGAGGTATGCTTGATATATTTATGTCGAATAAAAAAATTGTGACCAAAATATTGGCGTGTGGGTTGTATTTTATTACAGTGAAGATCTATCATGCCAAAACCCTACTTTAAAAAAAAGAAAGAAAAAAGTCTTCAATTTGAGGCTTCATGCGTATATCACTGCCTAATAAAGTTATTATTGTAGTTGTTGTATTTTACTTTTTAGCACTATTAATTTTTGTTTTCTTCCAGTTTCATGTGAGACAAAGTCTATATCCGCAGTCTCTGTACGATTACTACATGAACTGCCAATTTTAAATTTGTATTATGGCTCACTTGATTGTACGAATAATTCTTTAATTTTGATTGGATTTCTACTTTTATTTGAGTATTTAGATTAATTCATAACAAAAACATCTAACGTCTTTAAGAAATCAAGGCATACATATAATATTTTAGAAGTTTTCAATATTTGATCATGCTGTTAACTTCTAAGTTATAAAGGCCAAAATGGCCAAATACCACATTTTTTTGAAATTTTTAGCAAAAAAACACTGTTTCGGAAAATTGGGCGATTAAAAAAAATAATGTGGTACTCGAGCTTGATAAACTCGAGTACCATGCAACACAATACTCGAGTATACCAAGCTCGAGTACCTTTTATAAATAAAATGCAGAAAATTTTATTTCTATAGTACTCGAGTTTACCAAACTCGAGTACCCTGTAAATTTTTTTTTTTTTTTTTGGTTGAGGATAATTGACTGTGGGGCCCTATCGCGCTCACTACGCTGGCCCACTACATGCGGCCCAAGGCCCGCGCCGAGGATGGTGCTGAGGCCGAGGACAATGGGAAAGAACCCAGAACATCCAAAGGCCCGCGCCGAGGATGACCTGTCCTCGGCGCACCGACTTCACTTAAGGGAAAATATCCCACCAACATTCTGGCCGTTTTAATGGTGATATGACCAGCAAGCCCAGTTGCCTCGATTACTACAACTAATAGAAAGTCTGCAAAGACGGCTAAGAACTAACATAAAGCCTGCTAATTACAGACGATGGGACAAACCCTTATACATAGAGACCAGATAATTGACAAATGGATGGTGAAGATTAAAAGGAAAGGGACTATATATCTAAGAGGGCTCCCAGCAAACAAAAAGGGGGGCGAGGAAAAGAGAAGTTCAAAAGAAAGAAATATCCTCGGCCTGAGCCGAGGACAAATATACACCGCAAACACTTAGCCAAATTCCGAATATTCCTAGGAAGTTCATATCATCCTTTATTATGGTTATAAACTTTACACCAGCCATTGTACACTTCGGTGAGGCCAAACCCTTAAACCCACTTCTCTATAAATTTTATTGTTATGGGTCCATTACATTTTGAGTCCCTACAATTGGCGCCGTCTGTGGGAAGGATTTGTGCGCTGGCAAGTGCGATGGTCGATGTAAAGAAATTAAGAGCAGCACTTTCAGAAATAATATACAAAAAACAGTACAATCTACTGTAACAACAATGATTCAGAAGTCAACAATTACAAGAACAAGAATATGCGAAAAAGAAAGACAACAAGTGAAATAAATCTACTTCTTTTATTCATATATGAAGTAAAACTACATCTCTTACAAGTAATGCCCAGGGGGCTTGTTCTAAAGCTAACTACAAAGGCAGACGCATGACGAAGCCGACAGAGGAACAAAGGGTGGAGAGCAATAATGGCAGAAGAACAGAAGATAGAAAAGGAGAGTAGAGGAAGAGATGAAGAAAAGAAGAGATGAAGAACAAATATCAGAAAAAGAAGTGGAGGACGAGAGGAGGAAGGAAGAAAGCGGAAGTGAGAAGAGAGAAGAAGTGAGAAGAGAGAAGGGTGGGGAAGATAGGAAAGCTACATTAAGGGGTGGAAGAGGCCGCGGAACCTAACGGTTGCGCTCTTGGGTTCCGCCTGGTTTCTCTCCGACCCCCACTGTAGCCTGCTTTGGGGGTCAAAGACCCATACCCAAGAGAAGGAGGTTACGTTCTGTCCGGATCCTCCTCCAGGTGGTAAGGAGGGCTGTGTCCCCGGTTAGGTTGAAAAGAAGGAGAACCTTCGGATCTCCTCTACCTCCACACCAGCGTGGTGGCCAGAGTTGGAATGCCATCCTCGGCTCCTGATGGGGGCTGTGCATTCTCTGGAGCGCCCTTTTCCAGGGCCAGTTCATGCGAAGGGGCTCGAATGATTGCGCCTTGAAGAATTTTTGGCGATGTGTTTTTGGGGAGTTTCAGAATGAGTGTTTGTCAAGTGTGAAGGGGAGGCTCGCCCTAGGAATGCCTTTTATAGTGGGAGGAACATTGATGAGGGCCAAATACGCAATGAATCCCAGGGAGAGATTTCCGGAGGCAATAATGCCGCCCCAATTTCCAAGGGGCTTGCCAACCGTTAGATCCTCATCAATCCATGGTCAGTATTAATGAGGGGACGCCTCATTAAACAGGAAGATACCGAAGCGTCAGAACGCCTCACCCGGACAGCCCAAAAGACGCCTCGTTATCTGAAGAATCCCACCAAACGAATAGGCAAAACGCGGCAAGGTCTGATCCTCTACCAACTTCAGCATTTATTGTTATTATTATTCTGCTTGAAAATTGTAATTATTTAATGCTTAGTGTAAAACGCGGCAAGAATTAAAACGGCTACGGATACATAGATACCTCAGATGATTAAAATAGAAAACTAGGTACTGGACAGAACCAAGGCACTGCATGGTCCTCGGACCCAGGCCTCATGGGGAAACCAGATACCTCAGATGATTAAAATGGAAAACTAGGTACTGGACAGAACCAAGGCACTGCATGGTCCTCGGACCCAGGCCTCATGGGGAAACCAGATACCTCAGATGATTAAAATGGAAAACTAGGTACTGGACAGAACCAAGGCACTGCATGGTCCTCGGACCCAGGCCTCATGGGGAAACCAGATACCTCAGATGATTAAAATGGAAAACTAGGTACTGGACAGAACCAAGGCACTGCATGGTCCTCGGACCCAGGCCTCATGGGGAAACCAGATACCTCAGATGATTAAAATGGAAAACTAGGTACTGGACAGAACCAAGGCACTGAATGGTCCTCGGACCCAGGCCTCATGGGGAAACCAGATACTTCAGATGATTAAAATGGAAAACTAGGTACTGGACAGAACCAAGGCACTGAATGGTCCTCGGACCCAGGCCTCATGGGGAAACCAGATACTTCAGATAGCTAAATGAGATCGAGAAACTCGATACTTCCAGCAAGAAAAACACGTCATCATGAAAGCTAAACGACAAGCAAAACCAAGGCATCGCATGGTCCTCGGACCCAAGCCCCAGGGAAAACCAAGCATAAAATGAGAAAACCGAGCACAAAGTAAAGCTTAAACGCATTGCATGGTCAAAGACCTCAGGTCAGCGGGAAGAAAATCTCCCCGTAAAAAATAAACGCTAAGGAAAAACGAGGTCTTGTACAAATTTCAGACCTAAACCTCTATGGGAATCAGTCATTATGAAGCCGTGCAAACGTTGATTGAAACCAGGGCTCATGAGCTAAAATCTAAGGCAAAGCCAACTCCCTTTCGGGCGCCATTAGCAATAATACTATTAGTACAACAAAACCCAAACAGGCCGAGAAAAGGCGCCGAGGAAATCAAAATCCTCCTCCCCGCCCAGGGGGACGTGCAGCAGAATTTTGAGGGGCTATTGTGGGGCCCTATCGCGCTCACTACGCTGGCCCACTACATGCGGCCCAAGGCCCGCGCCGAGGATGGTGCTGAGGCCGAGGACAATGGGAAAGAACCCAGAACATCCAAAGGCCCGCGCCGAGGATGACCTGTCCTCGGCGCACCGACTTCACTTAAGGGAAAATATCCCACCAACATTCTGGCCGTTTTAATGGTGATATGACCAGCAAGCCCAGTTGCCTCGATTACTACAACTAATAGAAAGTCTGCAAAGACGGCTAAGAACTAACATAAAGCCTGCTAATTACAGACGATGGGACAAACCCTTATACATAGAGACCAGATAATTGACAAATGGATGGTGAAGATTAAAAGGAAAGGGACTATATATCTAAGAGGGCTCCCAGCAAACAAAAGGGGGGGCGAGGAAAAGAGAAGTTCAAAAGAAAGATATATCCTCGGCCTGAGCCGAGGACAAATATACACCACAAACACTTAGCCAAATTCCGAATATTCCTAGGAAGTTCATATCATCCTTTATTATGGTTATAAACTTTACACCAGCCATTGTACACTTCGGTGAGGCCAAACCCTTAAACCCACTTCTCTATAAATTTTATTGTTATGGGTCCATTACATTTTGAGTCCCTACATTGACAAATAAACATAAAGATAAAATTAAGTAGCTTTTTTATATTTTTATTTATTTAAATAGAAGCATTGTAAAATGTAGAGATTTTAATTTCGAAATATGAATTTAGTTTCTACATTAATAAATATTGTTCATTATTTTCTCATAAAAATTGTTCATTGTTTTTCTGTATAAACTATTTCTATGATTTTGCACAAAATTATTTTTTGTTCAGCATTATTTGAGAAATTGTTCACATTCTTTTTTGCATAAATTATTTTCTGTGCAATATTTAAAAAATTGTTGTAAGGGCGTAATTTGTAAAGGACCCTTGACAATAAAATTTGTAGAGTGTGGGTAAAACAGGGGGTTTGGCCTCATCGAAGTAAACGACGGCTGATATGAAATTAGCAGGCGTAATAACAAAAGTAATTTTGCTGAAAGTTTTCTATGGGGATAAGGACTATGACCCTGGTTAGGTGTTGATAAGGATCTTTGTAATGAATTCGGATAAAATGTTTGTGAGGATTCTGATGAATTTGGTTAAGTATTTGTAAAGCGTATTCATCCTCGGCTTCGACCGAGGATGTATTTTTCTCAGAGTTTATATATATCTTGTCCTTCTTCTTTTAGGATTGATTCATCCCCCCTTTTCTGTTGGGAATCCTCTTGGTTATATAGTATTTTTCTTAGTTAATCTCAGCCATCCATTTGTCAATTATTTGAACTCTGTGTATAGGGGTCTGTCCCATCATCTGCGATTGCAGGCTTTATGTTAGTTCCAAGCCGCCTTTGCAGACTTTCTAATAGTTGAAGTGACCGAAGCATTAGGGTTTGTAGGTCACCTCACCATTAAGGCGGTCAGAATGTTGGTAGCGTTTATTTAATGGATGAAGGATATTTTCCTTTTATCGAAGTCGGTGTGCCGAGGATGTGGTCATCCTCGGCGAGGCCCTTGGATGACCTGGGCTCTTTCCATTATCCTCGGCCTTTATACTATCCTCGACGTGGGCCTTGGACCGAATACAGAGTGGGCCAGCGAGGTTAACATTTGGGGCCCCACAATAGCCCTCAAAATTTTGCTGCACGTCCCCTTGGGCGGGGAGGAGGATTTTGACTTCCTCGGCGTTATTTTCGCGCCTTGTTGAGCCTTACCTTTTAGTCAGTGTCATCGTTGTTTCAGCTGTTTTCGCGACTTTCTTTTAGCGCAAAGGGGTTTGTTCGAAGAGTATCTCCTTGTTGGCTTGAGTCCTTTAGACCGTGTAGTGTTCAAGTTTTACCTAGCACTTGGTTTTTATTATAAAGTATCTGGTTTTTTCATTTACTCATTTGAAGTATTTGGTTTCCCCTGAGGCTTGGGTCTGAGGACCATGCAATGTCTGGTTCTGTCCAGTACCTAGTTTTCTCATTTATCATCTGAAGTATCTGGTTTCCCCTGAGGCTTGGGTCCGAGGACCATGCAATGCCTGGTTCTGTCCAGTACCTAGTTTTCTCATTTATCATCTGAAGTATCTGGTTTCCCCTGAGGCTTAGGTCCGAGGACCATGCGAAACCTTGGTTTTGTCCAGTACCTAGTTTTCTCATTTATCATTTGAAGTATCTGGTTTCCCCTGAGACTTGGGTCCGAGGACCATGCAATGCCTGGTTCTGTCCAGTACCTAGTTTTCTCATTTATCATCTGAAGTATCTGGTTTCCCCTGAGGCTTGGGTCCGAGGACCATGCAATGCCTGGTTCTGTCCAGTACCTAGTTTTCTCATTTATCATCTAAAGTATCTGGTTTCCCCTGAGGCTTGGGTCTGAGGACCATGTAATGCTTGGTTCTGTCCAGTACCTAGTTTTCTCATTTATCATCTGAAGTATCTGGTTTCCCCTGAGGCTTGGGTCCGAGGACCATGCAAAGCCTTGGTTCTGTCCAGTAACTGGTTTTCTCATTTATCATCTGAAGTATCTGGTTTCCCCTGAGGCTTGGGTCCGAGGACCATGCAATGCCTGGTTCTGTCCAGTATCTAGTTTTCTCATTTATCATTTGAAGTATCTGATTTCCCCTGAGGCTTGGGTCCGAGGACCATGCAATGCCTGGTTCTGTCCAGTACCTAGTCTTCTCATTTATCATCTGAAGTATCTGGTTTCCCCTGAGACTTGGGTCCGAGGACCATGCAATGCCTGGTTCTGTCCAGTACCTAGTCTTCTCATTTATCATCTGAAGTATCTGGTTTCCCCTGAGACTTGGGTCCGAGGACCATGCAATGCCTGGTTCTGTCCAGTACCTAGTGTTCTCATTTATCATCTGAAGTATCTGGTTTCCCCTGAGGCTTGGGTCCGAGGACCATGCGAAGCCTTGGTTCTGTCCAGTACCTAGTTTTCTCATTTATCATCTGAAGTATCTGGTTTCCCCTGAGGCTTGGGTCCGAGGACCATGCAATGCCTGGTTCTGTCCAGTACCTAGTTTTCTCATTTATCATCTGAATTATCTGGTTTCCCCTGAGGCTTGGGTCCGAGGACCATACAATGCCTGGTTCTGTCCAGTACCTAGCTTTCTCATTTATCATCTGAAATATCTGGTTTCCCCTGAGGCTTGGGTCTGAGGACCATGCAATGCCTAGTTCTATCCAGTACCTAGTTTTCTCATTATATTTATTATTTTATTTATTTATCCGTAGCTGTTTAATTCTACATTGCTATAACTTACAATAAGCATTAAATAAATACACTTTTCGAGCAAAATAATAATAATAAATGCGGGTTGGAGTTGGTGGAGGATAAGACCCTGCCGTGTTATGCCTCTTCGTTTGATGGGACTCTTCTGATTACGAGGCGTCTCCTGAGTTGTCCGAGTAACGTGTTCTAACGCTTCGGTGCCTTCTCGTTTAATGAGGCGTCTCCTCATTAACGCCAGTCATGGATCTACGAGGATCTAACGGCTGATAGGCCCCTTGGAACTTGGGGCGGAATTATTGCCTCCGGAAATCTCTCCCTGGGATTTATTGCAGATTGGCCCTCACCAATATTCCGCCTTCTATATAAGGCGTTTCTAGGGCAACCTTCTCCTTCACACTTGACAAACATTCTTTTTGAATTTCTCCCAAAAATATTGCCCAAAAGTTCCGCAAGACATAGCCACTTGAGTCCCTCCAAATGAGTTGGCCCTTGAGAAGGGCGTTGCCGAGGATGCTGAGCCCCTATTAGGAGCCGAGGATGACGCTTCGACCCTGGACGTCACGCTGGAGTCGGGGTAGGAGAAGTCCGAAGATTCTCCTTCTTTTCAACCTAATCAGATATGGAACCCTCCTTACCGTTTGGAAGAGTATCCAGAAAGGTCGTAACCTCCTCCCCTTGGGTATGGGCCGCTGACCCCCCAAGCCAGCAGCGATGGGGGTGGGAGGGAAACCAGGCAGAACCCCGAAGTGGAGCCGTCTTGTGCAGCGGTCTCTTCCACCTACCACGTTGCTCTCCTTTTTTCCTTTTCCCTTTTATCTCTTCTATTTCCACTCCTCCACCTTCTCTTCTATCTTTTGTTCATCTGCCATTTTTTTTTCTTTTTTTATCTTCTGTTCCTCTGCCAGCTTTCTTTTCTCCCTTTCGTCCTCTCTTGCTTCACTTCTCTCTCTATTTTGTTCCTCAATGAGTCTTCTTTTCTATCTTTTGTTCCTATGCCAGCCTTCTTTTCTCCCTTTCCTCCTCTCTTGCTTCACTTCTCTCTCTATTTTGTTCCTCTACCAGCTTTGCCAGACGTCAGTCTTTGTAGTTAGCTTTAGAACAAGCCCCATGGGCATCACTTGTAAAAGATGTAATTTTTCTTCATGTATAAATAAAAGAAGTAGACTTATTTTGTCTTTTTTTTTTTTTTTTTTTTTGCATGTTCTTGTTTTTGTGACTATTGATTTCTTTATACCGACCACCGCACTTGCTAGCGCCCAAATCCCCTTCCCACAGACGACACCAATTGTAAGGGCGTAATTTGTAAAGGACCCTTGACAATAAAATTTGTAGAGTGTGGGTAAAAAAGGGGGTTTGGCCTCATCGAAGTAAATGACGGCTGATATGAAATTAGCAAGCGTAATAACAAAAGTAATTTTGCTGAAAGTTTTCTATGGGGATAAGGACCATGATCCTGGTTAGATGTTGATAAGGATCTTTGTAATGAATTCGGATAAAATGTTTGTGAGGATTCTGATGAATTTGGTTAAGTATTTGTAAAGCGTATTCATCCTCGGTTTCGACCGAGGATGTATTTTTCTCAGAGTTGATATATATCTTGTCCTTCTTCTTTTAGGACTGATTCATCCCCTCCTTTCTGTTGGGAATCCTCTTGGTTATATAGTATTTTTCTTAGTTAATCTCAGCCATCCATTTGTCAATTATCTGAACTCTGTGTACAGGGGTCTGTCCCATCATCTGCGATTGCAGGCTTTATGTTAGTTCCAAGCCACCTTTGCAGACTTTCTAATAGTTGAAGTGACCGAAGCATTAGGGTTTGTAGGTCACCTCACCATTAAGGCGGTCAGAATGTTGGTAGCGTTTATTTAATGGACGAAGGATATTTTCCCTTTATCGAAGTCGGTGTGCCGAGGATGTGGTCATCCTCGGCGAGGCCCTTGGATGACCTGGGCTCTTTCAATTATCCTCGGCCTTTATACTATCCTCGGCGTGGGACTTGGACCGGATACAGAGTGGGCCAGCGTGGTTAACATTTGGGGCCCTACAATTGTTTACTGTTTTCTCATAAAACATATAGTGAAATCGTGTTTTCTAAATTTAAACGGCAAATCTGAATGCTTTTTCATGTTTGAATTTCACAATAATTGAATATATTTTTCTTCATTGATAAAATATTGTGGGTGCAAAAGGCCAACGCCACATGTTAGGCCTGAGGTCCAGTTCGAATACAACTCCATGTCCGAAGAGGTTAAAGGATCAACGCTTCGCCATCCTGGTGAGAATGCAACCAACCAAGGATGAGTATTGCGGCCGAAGACGACCTGGCCTTTCCGAAGAGGTACCACTCATCAGACCTCCAAAGAACTTGATCAAGTAGAAGATTCCCCATGGGGAGTTGGCGCTGGGCATTCCTGAACGCGGAGATATCATGAAATATCTTGCAAATAAAGCTGCCACCTCCGCATTTAATGCACTGCAGCAACTTTCCTGGCCGCATTTATGTGGAGAAGACACCTGAACAGTGCAACCTCAACCACATCCACTCGCTACACGTTAAAGCAAACTTCTGATGTGACTAGTACTCAAGTGGACGCCTAGATGGATGACAAGTGTGCGGTGAAGATGGGAGAAAAGTGTATATATAAGGTGTGGGGCCCTATCGCGCTCACTACGCTGGCCCACTACATGCGGCCCAAGGCCCGCGCCGAGGATGGTGCTGAGGCCGAGGACAATGGGAAAGAACCCAGAACATCCAAAGGCCCGCGCCGAGGATGACCTGTCCTCGGCGCACCGACTTCACTTAAGGGAAAATATCCCACCAACATTCTGGCCGTTTTAATGGTGATATGACCAGCAAGCCCAGTTGCCTCGATTACTACAACTAATAGAAAGTCTGCAAAGACGGCTAAGAACTAACATAAAGCCTGCTAATTACAGACGATGGGACAAACCCTTATACATAGAGACCAGATAATTGACAAATGGATTGTGAAGATTAAAAGGAAAGGGACTATATATCTAAGAGGGCTCCCAGCAAACAAAAGGGGGGGCGAGGGGAAGAGAAGTTCAAAAGAAATATATATCCTCGGCCTGAGCCGAGGACAAATATACACCGCAAACACTTAGCCAAATTCCGAATATTCCTAGGAAGTTCATATCATCCTTTATTATGGTTATAAACTTTACACCAGCCATGGTACACTTCGGTGAGGCCAAACCCTTAAACCCACTTCTCTATAAATTTTATTGTTATGGGTCCATTACATTTTGAGTCCCTACAATTGGCGCCGTCTGTGGGGAGGATTTATGCGCTGGCAAGTGCGATGGTCGATGTAAAGAAATTAAGAGCAGCACTTTCAGAAATAATATACAAAAAACAGTACAATCTACTGCAACAACAATGATTCAGAAGTCAACAATTACAAGAACAAGAATATGCGAAAAAGAAAGACAACAAGTGAAATAAATCTACTTCTTTTATTCATATATGAAGTAAAACTACATCTCTTACAAGTAATGCCCAGGGGGCTTGTTCTAAAGCTAACTACAAAGGCAGACGCATGACGAAGCCGACAGAGGAACAAAGGGTGGAGAGCAACAATGGCAGAAGAACAGAAGATAGAAAAGGAGAGTAGAGGAAGAGATGAAGAAAAGAAGAGATGAAGAACAAATATCAGAAAAAGAAGTGGAGGACGAGAGGAGGAATGAAGAAAGCGGAAGTGAGAAGAGAGAAGAAGTGAGAAGAGAGAAGGGTGGGGAAGATAGGAAAGCTACATTAAGGGGTGGAAGAGGCCGCAGAACCTAACGGTTGCGCTCTTGGGTTCCGCCTGGTTTCTCTCCGACCCCCACTGTAGCCTGCTTTGGGGGTCAAAGACCCATACCCAAGAGAAGGAGGTTACGTTCTGTCCGGATCCTCCTCCAGGTGGTAAGGAGGGCTGTGTCCCCGGTTAGGTTGAAAAGAAGGAGAACCTTTGGATCTCCTCTACCTCCACACCAGCGTGGTGGCCAGAGTTGGAATGCCATCCTCGGCTCCTGATGGGGGCTGTGCATTCTCTGGAGCGCCCTTTTCCAGGGCCAGTTCATGCGAAGGGGCTCGAATGATTGCGCCTTGAAGAATTTTTGGCGATGTGTTTTTGGGGAGTTTCAGAATGAGTGTTTGTCAAGTGTGAAGGGGAGGCTCGCCCTAGGAACGCCTTTTATAGTGGGAGGAACATTGATGAGGGCCAAATACGCAATGAATCCCAGGGAGAGATTTCCGGAGGCAATAATGCCGCCCCAATTTCAAAGGGGCTTGCCAACCGTTAGATCCTCATCAATCCATGGTCAGTATTAATGAGGGGACGCCTCATTAAACAGGAAGATACCGAAGCGTCAGAACGCCTCACCCGGACAGCCCAAAAGACGCCTCGTTATCTGAAGAATCCCACCAAACGAAGAGGCAAAACACGGCAAGGTCTGATCCTCTACCAACTTCAGCATTTATTGTTATTATTATTCTGCTTGAAAATTGTAATTATTTAATGCTTAGTGTAAAACGCGGCAAGAATTAAAACGGCTACGGATACATAGATACCTCAGATGATTAAAATGGAAAACTAGGTACTGGACAGAACCAAGGCACTGCATGGTCCTCGGACCCAGGTCTCATGGGGAAACCAGATACCTCAGATGATTAAAATGGAAAACTAGGTACTGGACAGAACCAAGGCACTGCATGGTCCTCGGACCCAGGCCTCATGGGGAAACCAGATACCTCAGATGATTAAAATGGAAAACTAGGTACTGGACAGAACCAAGGCACTGCATGGTCCTCGGACCCAGGCCTCATGGGGAAACCAGATACCTCAGATGATTAAAATGGAAAACTAGGTATTGGACAGAACCAAGGCACTGCATGGTCCTCAGACCCAGGCCTCATGGGGAAACCAGATACCTCAGATGATTAAAATGGAAAACTAGGCACTGGACAGAACCAAGGCACTGCATGGTCCTCGGACCCAGGCCTGATGGGGAAACCAGATACCTCAGATGATTAAAATGGAAAACTAGGCACTGGACAGAACCAAGGCACTGCATGGTCCTCGGACCCAGGCCTCATGGGGAAACCAGATACCTCAGATGATTAAAATGGAAAACTAGGTACTGGACAGAACCAAGGCACTGCATGGTCCTCGGACCCAGGCCTCATGGGGAAACCAGATACTTCAGATGATTAAAATGGAAAACTAGGTACTGGACAGAACCAAGGCACTGCATGGTCCTCGGACCCAGGCCTCATGGGGAAACCAGATACCTCAGATGATTAAAATGGAAAACTAGGTACTGGACAGAACCAAGGCACTGCATGGTCCTCGGACCCAGGCCTCATGGGGAAACCAGATACCTCAGATGATTAAAATGGAAAACTAGGTACTGGACAGAACCAAGGCACTGCATGGTCCTCGGACCCAGGCCTCATGGGGAAACCAGATACTTCAGATGATTGAAATGGAAAACTAAGTACTGGACAGAACCAAGGCACTGCATGGTCCTCGGACCCAGGCCTCATGGGGAAACCAGATACCTCAGATGATTAAAATGGAAAACTAGGTACTGGACAGAACCAAGGCACTGAATGGTCCTCGGACCCAGGCCTCATGGGGAAACCAGATACTTCAGATGATTAAAATGGAAAACTAGGTACTGGACAGAACCAAGGCACTGCATGGTCCTCAGACCCAGGCCCCAGGGGGAAACCAGATACTTCAGATAGCTAAATGAGATCGAGAAACTCGATACTTCCAGCAAGAAAAACACGTCATCATGAAAGCTAAACGACAAGCAAAACCAAGGCATCGCATGGTCCTCAGACCCAAGCCCCAGGGAAAACCAAGCATAAAATGAGAAAACCGAGCACAAAGTAAAGCTTAAACGCATTGCATGGTCAAAGACCTCAGGTCAGCGGGAAGAAAATCTCCCCGTAAAAAATAAACGCGAAGGAAAAACGAGGTCTTGTACAAATTTCAGACCTAAACCTCTATGGGAATCAGTCATTATGAAGCCGTGCAAACGTTGATTGAAACTAGGGCTCATGAGCTAAAATCTAAGGCAAAGCCAACTCCCTTTCGGGCGCCATTAGCAATAATACTATTAGTATAACAAAACCCAAACAGGCCGAGAAAAGGCGCCGAGGAAATCAAAATCCTCCTCCCCGCCTAGGGGGACGTGCAGCAGAATTTTGAGGGGCTATTGTGGGGCCCTATCGCGCTCACTATGCTGGCCCACTACATGCGGCCCAAGGCCCGCGCCGAGGATGGTGCTGAGGCCGAGGACAATGGGAAAGAACCCAGAACATCCAAAGGCCCGCGCCGAGGATGACCTGTCCTCGGCGCACCGACTTCACTTAAGGGAAAATATCCGACCAACATTCTGGCCGTTTTAATGGTGATATGACCAGCAAGCCCAGTTGCCTCGATTACTACAATTAATAGAAAGTCTGCAAAGACGGCTAAGAACTAACATAAAGCCTGCTAATTACAGACGATGGGACAAACCCTTATACATAGAGACCAGATAATTGACAAATGGATGGTGAAGATTAAAAGGAAAGGGACTATATATCTAAGAGGGCTCCCAGCAAACAAAAGGGGGGGCGAGGGGAAGAGAAGTTCAAAAGAAATATATATCCTCGGCCTGAGCCGAGGACAAATATACACCGCAAACACTTAGCCAAATTCCGAATATTCCTAGGAAGTTCATATCATCCTTTATTATGGTTATAAACTTTACACCAGCCATGGTACACTTCGGTGAGGCCAAACCCTTAAACCCACTTCTCTATAAATTTTATTGTTATGGGTCCATTACATTTTGAGTCCCTACATAAGGGAAACAGGCCTCACGAAAGAAGGAGAGAAAAAACTGTATTCACTAAGTTTTTAAATACTAAAGCTCTTCGGACCGAAGAAATTCTTGTTAAACACTAGTCTGAATCTTTTTTTTTTTACACTGGTCTGCTTGTATGAACCGTTACTAAATCCAAACCCAGCCCAGTTGTTTAACCCATTCTTTACAAATTTATTGTTGGGAATTTGTTGGGCTCACAATACAAAAAGCTGATACTTGGCCTAACAAATTTGGACCCTACAAATATGTTTCTACATTAATGAAATTTTCTCTTTGCACATCATATTTACTGTACATTCAAATTTACTTACTGCATTCATAAATTCTATTTTTTGCATTAATTAAAACTGTTCACTGTTTTGTCATAAAAATTCTTCACTATTTTCTGCATAAACTATTCTTGCATTGACGCAGTTATTGCACTTAAATGGTTTTTGTGTTTTTTTTTTTCAAATATGTAACCATATAAATAATAAACAAACTCCATGAAAGAAAAATAAATGATTCGTATAAATCACCCAATGATAAATGCCTCGAGAAATTTGACGATCAAAACAAAAAATCACTAACTAAACTCAAAACTTGTTTCTCACTGTTTTTAAAATAACAATTTTTAATATTTAAATTTCTATATTTTTATAATATTTAAACATGTATTTTTACGCTACTAAAAATTAAATAACAATATTTAAACTCCACTGCCGAACGAGCCTTAACCTCTGGACCACGAATGTCGTTGATGAGAGGAGGAATTTGAAGAGGAAACACTAGGACTCCCCGAGTTATTGTTGTTCCCAAAGAACAGGTCCGACAAGTAATTCCCCACATCCTCAGGGGCAAATCTGACAATTAACCCAACATTTCGCTCTCCAAAAACATTAGACCTGTGAGCGTCGTAGAATTCCCGATAACTTGGGACAATCTTTCTCGCTAATGAGACTTTCATTTCGTCTCGGAGTTTCGGGTCCGATACGACAAACGAGCTCTGTTTCCGACAAGTTTTGTCGAAGTTCGAATTGAATTTCCTGAAAATTTCCTTCGCCCGAGCTGGAGTAATCGTGGCCGTTGGATTTTCCGGCAGCGTTGCAATCACTGGGCCCCAAGCTAATCTCTCGTAATTTGCAGCGAATAGTTTCACTTTCTCTTCGTGCTTTGCGATCCAATCCTCGCCGAGAAGGTACTTCAAATTCGAGGTTTGAACTTTGGAGACAACGTGGTTAAGGTTGTTTGCTAAGAATATGTACGAAAGACAAACGTCTTTGGTATGTTCTACTTCGCCGTCGAGTTTGCAGAGAAGTACGAGGATTAACCAAGCCATGCGCATGGAAATCGCCGGGGCCGGAGAGTCATCTGTGGATGGACTTTCGAAGTAAGATTCCGGTAACGATGATCTCGGCGGCGGAGGCCAGTCGGCGAAAATGTCTGCGAGGATGTTACTGTAATCGGCTAGGAGAGAGAGGTAGTTCATGGTGGTGAGAGTCAGAGAGTGAACACCGCCGCCACCGTGGATTTTCGACTTCGACGATTCCTTTTGCATTGTTGACTCGAACTCTGATAGCATTGAGCGGACCGAGTCGCTGAGTTTGTTCAGCGAGTTGAGAACTTGAGCTCGGATGGTGACGGTTGATTCGAATGAGAAGATGGAATCGATGTCGATAGAGTTGGTTGAAATCGCTGTGTACATGCCGAGCACACGGATAATTTTCTCAGGATGAGATTTCTTGATCTTAGCTACGACGAGTTCGGGGAATCCGAAGAGAAGAGTAGCTCCTTCTTTGGAAATCTCAGTGAAACAAGATTCTCTGATCGAGTCTGACGAAGCGAAAACATAGTCGCAGAGGATTCTCTCTCCGTTGAAAAGGGTTGTCATCGAAACTTTCACTGCTTCCAACCAATCCTTGATTCTGCGATCGAGAACTTCCCAGTCCATCTTATTGATTTGTGAGGAGCTAATTTTTTCAACACCAAGTCGATAAATGCCTTCGTCGATTATCGATTTTCTGATTATTTTGTATATACTGATACACTCTTTGGCGTAACCAGCAGAGATCATACACTCAGCTATGGATCTCAAGTCAGTCATAGCTATGGAAGAAACTTCTTCGACTTCATCGATTGAATCGCCTACGTTGCGCACTTCATCATCGTGTGAGACTGAGCCATCATCGTCGTAATCGGAAATGCTTGATCGAGCGGAGGCGCGTGAGGATCGAGCGGAGACTGATTCGGGGTCCAAGTGAGCTCGATTCATGGAAAGGATTTGATAGAACTCCTTCTGGAGTCTCTTCATGGCTATCTGCATAAGGTTCTGTGCGTGCACGAGCTTCTCCGAGGTCGAGTTCTCGGTGACCAAGGCGTGCATGGACTTCTGAAGATCGTTCACGCACCTGATGAATTGCATGGCTTCACTTTTGCTCTCGTAGAACAAAGATGTGACTTTGGCATAAGTGGAGGTTTCTGGGTTCCACTTGTTTATCAAAACCGTGGCCGCTTCGATGCTCTGCACGATCAATGACTCCGAAAAGCTGCGTCGAGGAGTACCAGTTGAAATTGAGTTTCTTGCAGGCGAAGAATATCGAGACATAGAGAAAGATGAAGTTTTGGAATTGAAGCAAATACTCCTCATTCTTTTTCTAGGCATTTTTAAGATCTTGGAGTGAATATGAGTGATTGTTTATTTGTTTGTTTTTGGGGGTGATGGGTGTGATAGATAAATCCTTGAGCTCTGTGATGGTGTGTGAGAAAAGGTATCAGTGCTAAAGATTTCTTGTTGTTAGTGTCTTTGTTTATGGTAAATCGTGAGTTGGAGATTGTTGTGGGGGTATATATAGACGAATGAACAACGCCGTTGCTTTGCCGCGACTCAAAAAAGAAAGAAAGAAAGAAATGAACGCCGCCATTATTGTTCAAGGAAATATTGAAACGTGTATGCTGTATTGACTTTCTTAGGGAAGAACGTGGAGTATTGACTTTCTTACACGTTCCATGCGTACAGTTGTATACTTGTATTGGGAAAATTATTAGGTACTCCCGAAAATATTCTAAATGCATACTTTCACATCTCATATAAATAGTAAGTCCCATCATGAATTTAATTAGTGGGACCTACCATTCATGTGAGATGAGGAAATATACATTTATGGTACTCTGAGAGTACACAATAATTTTCGGAATAAGCATCCAAAATTGTATATTGGGTCTTGAATCTTAGCCGAGGACATTGGTTGGTCTGGGGATGAACAAACAGTAGTGAGGGTATTAAGCTCAGAGTCCCATAAGTAAAATGCGAATTGAGAGGTTGGGAAAAGTGGTCTAAGGAGGAGTGTCTTCTCGGATAAACGAAGTACAGATCAAATGTATATCTTATCGCTCAAAGTGACCTTCTAGGAAATTCCACTGATAGGGACATGCGTTATGAACATATTGGAATAATGGGAGTTAGGAAATATCTAAGGAAAAACTGTTGCTACCGCATTAAATGCTCTGCAGATAACTTTATGGCAGCATTTATGTGGAGAAAACCCCTAAACAGTGCTGCCTTGGCTACCCAAACTCATAAAAGGCTAAAGGGGGTGTCCGATGAGACAAGCACTCAAGGAGTGGCCTGGATGATCAACAAATGGAGAGCCAAGATCATTGAAAGGGAGATATATAATGTAAGAAACCCCCTGAGGAAGAGAGGATCGGAAAAAGAAAAAAAAAAGACTATGGCAATCAAGAATTGCATTTGTAACCAAACTTGAGGGTAATATATAAGAACTAATCTCCTCGAACTTTGCCGATTACGATTTTCTTTAGTTAAAACTTGTCTATCTTCATTCTTTTATCATCAAGATCTACCCTATTTATTGTTTGATTCATTAAAGCTCAGTTTTCCAACCCACTCTCTACAAATTTATTGTTTTGGGCTTTTTGGACTTAAGTCCATTCACCTTTTGGGCTAACGACTCAAATCTGGTCATTACAGGTTGTATTTTATTTGAGTGAAGATCTATCATGCGAAAACCCAACTTAAAAAAAAAAAGAAAGAAAAAGTCTTCAATCTGAGGCTTCATGCATATATCACTGCCTAATAAGGTTATTATTGTAGTTGTTGTATTTTATTTTTTAGCACCTACTAATTTTTGTTTTCTTCCAGTTTCATGTGAGACAAAGTTTATATCCGCAGTCTCTGTACGATTACTACATGAACTACCAATTTTAAATTTGTATTATGGCTCACTTGATTGTACGAATAATTCTTTAATTTTGATTGGATTTCTACGTTTATTTGAGTATTTAGATTAATTCATAATAAAAACATCTAACGTCTTTAAGAAATCAAGGCATACATATAATATTTTAGAAGTTTTCAATATTTGATCATACTGTTAACTTCTAAGCTATTTTATTTTTCAACTCTACTTCTTCTCTTTTTTTTTTCTTTTTAAAAAAAAAAAATCTTTATGTGATCAACTTTACTTTTAAGTATTCATAAGATTTTTTTGAATATCTTATACTTTGATTAATTTTTAACTTCATATATTAATTACTATTTTTTATAGAAGAATTAATTACTATTTAATGGTTTTCATTTTTAGGGTCTGTTTGGATACCGCTTATTTTGTTGAAAACTGAAAACTTATTGCCAAAAATACTGTAGTAAAATATTTTTAAATAGCAAAACACTGTTCACACTATGTCGTGGGTCTGAGTTTTTCCTCATTTGTTTGAAACAGTTCCGTAGGTCCCACGCTTAAAATGCGTGAACAGTGCCTAACTCTACAAAACATGTTAACCAAACGCACGCTCATTTGTTTGAAATATACATTTATAGTTAGTTTAAATTATGAAATATCTTAAACATAATGATTATACTTGTAGGAGCATTGAGTTCATGAGCTCGTTATCTATGTATATATTGGGCCTAAGGCCCAAGCCGAGGACTAGAGGTCGTCCAAAGATGAGTAAACATTGTCAATGGAGTCCGTGTTAGTAGATGAAGAAGTTAGTTTTGGTCATAATGGCCCAAGAGGTTGGGCCGAGGATGAATGCCTCCTCGGGTAACCAAAGCCGAGGTTTGAATAGGTGGTCTGCCGTCCAAGGGAATATTCTAGGAAGTTCTGTTGGTACAGATAAGCATTGCAGAAACGAATGACAGGGGGGAGTCCTAAAATATCTAAGGAAAAAGCTGCTACCGCCAAATTAAATACTCTGCAACTAACTCTCTGGCTATATTAATGTGGAGGTGATACCTGAACAGTAGTTTTCAGTCTTAAAACTATTACACAAAGACTTTAGGAAGGTGCTGATGGGATAAGTATTAACACCAACCATCTAGCTTGTACATGGAGGATAAAGAGGAAAGGGAGAAGAGAGTATAAGAGGAGGATGAAGTAATGAGAGAAAGGGATCGATAAACTAAGAGAAAAATACTGTAGCAATCAAGAATTGCATTTGTAATCAAACCTGAGAAAAATATATAAAAACTGATCCCCTCGGCATAGTCCGAGAACGATTTTCTTTAGTATAAACTTGTCTATTTTCATTCTTTTGTGATCTAAAACCACTTTAGTGATTGTCTGATTCATTAAGGCCTAGTTTTTCCAACTCATTCTCTACAATTTCATTGTTTTGGGCATTTTAGGGCTAAGTCCATCCACATTTTGGGCTAGAAGCCAAATCGGGTCCTTACAATACTACTTCCTACAAATAATAGGCTTAAAAATGTTTTTTTTGAAACCAAGCATGAAAAGAAAAAAAATTATAACTTACATTTATATTATAATTTTTCTATGCTAATCAAGTTTTTTTTTAATAATTTAATTTTTTTATATTTAGAATTTTTCTAAATTAATTTTATCTTAATCTTGTCCCCTAAATCAAAATCTTAACTCCGCCATTGTCTGTGTAGATAATTATATATCTTGATATATATTATTAATTCATAATTGCATATTAATATTAGCCCATGTCAATTAATTTATAAAATGGATACTGAATTACTGATCATACAAATTAATCGTACGTGTGTCAGGAATCATATTTTTATTTATTTTGACAAGGTCGAATCAGATTGTTTTTATTTTTTATTATAAAAATTGGAATTAGTCAGATTTGTTGAACTACTGAAATGGGAATTTTTAGTCGGCTAATCTACCAGTTATTTGACCTTGTAAGCATATAAGTTTGTAACTAAGAATCTATATAGACAAAACATATCCTTCCATGCAAATCAGACGTAACATTTTGGTAGCAAAATATCATTTGTTACTCGTGTGACGAGTCCTGCAGTACCGAGATAAGTCTAAAATGCAGTTTATTCGGTTTTCTGTTACTTTTAGTTAATCATGCATTGTGGGGGGACAATTGAAATAATTTAAAACTTTTAAGGCTTTAAGCTTTAAATTAGAATGTTTTAAAATATAAGCTTTATTATGTTATTTATTGTGTTATACTTTTATAATTTAAAATGATTTGATTTTTGTTTATTTAAAACTGAAGATACACACATACACATACGAAAGTACAACTTATATTGTCAGTAGGGTCTAATAATCTCAGTTATAGAAATTAGAAAGTTCATGATAGATAAGGACTTTGTTTTTAATTTTAATAAAAAAAAAAGAATATTTGGATGTTTAATACAAATAGTAGAAAACAGAAATAAAGAATGTTGATTTGATAATTTTCTTATTGTATACTAGTCTCATCACACGTGTTTTGTGCGGGCTTTTTTTTTTCTTGTTTAGTGTCATAATTTTTCTTTTTTAAAAAAAAATTTGGATTTTTTTTTAATACATGAATTAGTAGGAGAATATTCTATTTTGTAGGTATTTTAAAAGAAGTTGGAGATATATTTTTACTGGGTTGTCCTCAAGTTTTTTCCTTATTAAAGGTAAGGTTTAGAAGTAGTCTCTGTTACTCTCAAAAAAAAAAAAAAAAAAAAAAAAAAGAAAAAGAAAGAAAGTAGTCTCTATTCGATAAGCATCTTATTTTATAGGCACCATTTTGAGAAATACTCGACTAGAAAATCAAAGTAACTCATTCTCGGACATCATCCCCCCAGAATATGTATTTGACATGCAGATCCCAACACACCAACTATACGAGAAAGGAAGCAGCAAAAGTTTAAAGGCTATATTTAATTTACAGAAATATTACGCAAATGTTTACCATGTCTTCCTCCTTGTAATCGTTAACACGCACTTTTTTCAACCAAAAAAGAAAAAAAAATGATACGCTTAATTGAAACTCCGTACCTTTGTTCATTTTTTAATTTTGCTGACTCAATACCAAGAAAATATTCGATAGCGCTTCATAATTGACTACGTTGCTCCGAAAGAAATCAAGGAAGAAGAAATTTCTATGAGGAAGTTTAAGCATGTGATGATGATGCATTGTTTGAGATATGCTTGATATATTTATGTCGAATAAAAAAATTGTGACCAAAAAATTGGCATGTGGGTTGTATTTTATTACAGTGAAGATCTATCATGCGAAAACCCTACTTTAAAAAAAAGAAAGAAAAAAGTCTTCAATTTGAGGATGCATATATCACTGCCTAATAAGGTTATTATATTATAGTTGTTGTATTTTATTTTTTAGCACCAACTAATTTTTGTTTTCTTCCAGTTTCATGTAAGACAAAGTTTATATCCGCAGTCTCTGTACGATTACTACATGAACTGCCAATTTTAAATTTCTTCTTACCTGCGGTAGCGACAATCAGGAACACTACTTCTATAAGATGATTCTCGCCATTTTCCTTACAATAGGGGCATTGACTTCAGTCTCAACTAGACCTAGACCCAATAAAGCTCGAAAATGATTGGATTTCTACGTTTATTTGAGTATTTAGTTTAATTCATAATAAAAACATCTAACGTCTTTAAGAAATCAAGGCGTACATATAATATTTATAAGTTTTCAATATTTGATCATACTGTTAACTTCTAAGTTAATTTATTTTTCAACTCTACTTCTTCTCTCTTTTTTTCTTCTTTTTCTTTTTTTAAATCTTTATGTGATCAACTTTACTTTTAAGTATTCATAAGATTTTTTTGAATATCTTATACTTTGATTAATTTTTTAACTTCATATATTAATTACTATTTTTTTAGAAGAATTAATTACTATTTAATGGTTTTCTTTTTTGCTTGTTTGAAATATACGTTTATAGTTAGTTTAAATTATGAAATATCTTAAACATAATAATGATTATACTAATTCCTACAAACACTAGGCTCAAAAATGTTTTTTTGAAACCAAGCATGAAAAGAAAAAATTAACTTACATTTATATTATAATTTTTCTATGTTAATCGAGTATTTTTTTAATAAATTAATTTTTTTATATTTAGAATTTTATTAAAATTAATTTTATCTTAATCTTGTCCCCTAAATCAAAATCCTAACTCCGTCATTGTTTGCGTAGATAATTATGCATCATGATATTATTAATTCATAATTGCATATTAATATTAGCCCATGTCAATTAATTTATAAAATGGATATTGAATTACTGATCATACAAATTAATCGTTGAAATGGGAATTTTTAGTCCGCTAATCTACCAGTTAACTATTTGACCTTGTAAGCATATAAGTTTGTAACTAAGAACTATATAGACAGAACATATCCTTCCATGCAAATTAGACATAACATTTTGGTAGCAAAATATCATTTGTTACTCGTGTGACGAGTCCTGTAGTACCGAGATAAGTCTAAAATGCAGTTTATTCGGTTTTCTGTTACTTTATTTTAATCATGCATTGTGGGGGATAATTGAAATAATTTAAAACTTTTAAGGCTTTAAGCTTTAAATTAGAATGTTTTAAAATATAAGGTTTATTACATTATTTATTGTGTTATACTTTTATAATTTAAAATGATTTGATTTTTGTTTATTTAAAACTGAAGATGCATACATACACATACGCAAGTACAACTTATATTGTCAGTAGGGTCTAATAATCTCAGTTATAGAAATTAGAAAGTTCATGATAGATAAGGACTTTGTTTTTAATTTTAATAATAAAAAAAGAATATTTGGATGTTTAATACAAATAGTAGAAAACAGAAATAAAGAATGTTGATTTGATAATTTTTTTATTGTATACTAGCCTCATTACACGTGTTTTGCGCATGCATGCAATTGGGCTTTTTTTTTTTTTTCCTGTTTAGTGTCATAATTTTTTTTTTAATTTGGATATATTTTTTTAATACATGAATTAGTAGGAAAGTGTCCTATTTTGTAGGTATTTTAAACGAAGTTTGAGATATATTTTTACTAGTTTGTCCTTAAGTTTTTTCCTTATTAAATGTAAGGTTTAAAAATATTTCTAAATCACATAAAAGTTCGATACAAAGAGAAAAATCATTTTATAAATAGTATAGGTAAAATATACTTTATAGAGTCCAGAGTTAGTCAAACTAAAATATTTTTATAAAACTTTATATAAATATTAGTATTTTACTGAGTATAACAGTAAAAGTAAAACCCCAAGCAAGACAAAATCTACTCGGTTTTATAAACCATGCAGGACCATTTCCAATTCAACCTTGTCATTCTACGCAGGGGCGTAGCCAGGAATTTTAGTTTGGGGGGCCGGATTACATATTCATATATAAACACATTTGCACAGCTACATTTTTACCTCCTAACATAAAATTATCCTCTATTTTTTTTTTCATTCAACATTTTTAGTCTAAACAAAGCACTGAAAAACAATTGGAAACTTGACAATAGAAAATTGCTTTTTAAGTATTATCTCTCCTTAATGTCACATATCTTCAATGTAGTTTTGTTTTTTTTTTTAATGTTTTGTGACTAACTAATTAAGTATTGACAAACAATTTGAAACTTAACAAAAACAACAAAAACACTTGATCCTGAATAAAATAAGATAACTCTAAGAGAAAATTTATTTTATTAAAAACTTACTTTTTGAACTCAACAACCAAAACTACCAATTAAAAGAGGAAAAAAACTAAAAATTTGAAATTAACAACTATTTTTGTTACAACGTGGATAGTTTGTTGTTTTTATTAACTATTTTTTGGAACCCAACAATTAGTTGCTCAATTCTTTTTTACAGGGTTAGCTCTTATTTTTTGGAGGGGCCAAATATTAATTTTAAGGTCTAATATTTTAAACAATTGCAAACTATACCTACATTATTATGAAGCTTTTTAAAAATTATGGGGGGGGCCATGGCCCCCGCCCCCCACCAATTGCTAAGTGGAGCTCCACCCCTGATTCTACGTATGGGTATGACCATGTAAATAAAGTACGATGACTTATTACTATGTAAATAAAGTCCACCCCTGATTTAATGGACTTTATCTTCTGTTTGCATTGTGTTGGCTTCCTGGGCCATCATCCACCATGACTTATTACTATGCTCGTGTTTGACTCATTGAGATTGCCTCAATTTGCTTCTATCCCATTTTTTATGTGAACCCTTAGAAGCTGTGTGATATCAGATTTATGGACTTTTTGAGCCTTAAAACTTTTAAGGCTTTAAGCTTTAAATTAGAATGTTTTAAAATATAAGGTTTATTACATTATTTATTGTGTTATACTTTTATAATTTAAAATGATTTGATTTTTGTTTATTTAAAACTGAAGATACATACATACACATACGCAAGTACAACTTATATTGTCATTAGGGTCTAATAATCTCAGTTATAGAAATTAGAAAGTTCATGATAGATAAGGACTTTTTTTTTTAATTTTAATATAAAAAAAAAGTTGGATGTTTAATATAAATAGTAGAAAACAGAAATAAAGAATGCTGATTTGATCATTTTCTTATTGTATACTTGCCTCATCACACGTGTTTTGCGCATGCAATGAGGTTTTTTTTTTTTTTTTTTTTTTTTTTTTTTTTTTTTTTTTTCTTGTCTAGTGTCATAATTTTTCTTTTAAAAAAAAAATTGATAGTTTTTTTTTAATACATGAATTAGTAGAGAGTGTCCTATTTTGTAGGTATTTTAAAATGAGTTGGAGATATATTTTTATTGGGTTGTCCTCAAATTTTTTCCTTAAAGTAAGGTTTAGAGACAAAGGCAGAGCTATAGCAATGCTTGGGTGGGCCATAACCCCCCCCAAAAATTTAAAAAATACTTTTATATTATGTGTATGTACTAAAAACTTTAAATATTTATCTAAAATAATAGAATTTGGCCCCCCAAATGTTTGTGTTAGTCCAATGATGCTCATAAAAACCAGTAGAATTTGTCAATCAATCTAGTAATTATAGAAACAAGGTAATTTTTGTTTTCACAAATTTGTTTTTTTACGTTTTTAATATCAAACTAGACAACTTTTGTATTCTCATTGGAACTTAAAAGATGATAAGTTCCCTTAAAAATTATCTTGCGAAAATACATATGCGAAAGTTGTTAATTTTATATACACAATATATTTTATAAAGTATGACCAACTCTAGTATCAAAATATAATTGTTTATATATGTGTATATGTATGTGATTATTTATCTTGACTCGTGACTACTATATTAGTGCCAAAATTTGGCCTCCCAAACAAAAAAATCCTAGCTTCACTCCTGTTTAGAGATATTTCTAAATTACATAAAAATTCGATTCAAAGAGAGAAATCTTTTTATAAATAGTATAGGTAAAACATACTTTATAGAGTCCATAAGAGTTAGTCAACCTAAAATATTTTTATAAAACTTTATATAAATATGAGTATTTTATTGACTATAATAGAAAAAGTCAAACCCCAAGCAAGACAAAATCTACTCGGTTTTATAAACCATGCAGGACCATTTCCAATTCAACCCTGTCATTCTATGTATGGGTATGACTATGTAAATAAAGTATGTATACCAATGTGTGAGCCTTGCAATAAAAAGTAAAACTTTAGGGGCTGTTTGGATTGCTTTTTTTCATCACTCAATTTCCGTCACTCAATTTCTATCACTCATCACTCATCACTTTAAAATACTACACCCGTTTGGCACCATCACTCACTTGCCATCACTCAATATTTTTCACACTGTTTGTGGGCCCCATATCTGTCACTCGGTGCAGCTTTTTTTTTTCCCCAGTACCTAGAAACCTGAACCTAGTGAAAAAAAAAAAAAAAAGAAAAAGAAAGAAACCCAGATCACCGAACCCAGTGAAAGAAGAAGAAGGAGAAGAAGAAAAAAAAAAAGGAAGAACACCCGAGACCGAACCCAGGAGGAAAAAAAAAAAAAAAAAAAAAAGGTAGATTGGTCAAAAGGTGTGGCTAAGTTTTGACTAGTGGGCCCCCCATGTGTGTTTAATTACAAAAATGCCATTGAGTTATGAGTTATGGAAACTGAAAACAGCTAAAATGTGTTTTCAGTTTCCATAACTCATAACTAAAAAATCAGAGAATTGAGTGATGAAAACAGAATTATGGTGCTTCCAAACGGACTTCTCGCTATGGGTCCCACCATTTTTTAGTTATGAGTTATGGAAACAAAGATTGAGTTATGGAAACAGGCCATCCAAACAGCCTCTTAGTCACCCAATTAATGGACTTTATCTTTTGTATGCATTGTGTTGGCTTCCTAGACCACCAACCACCATGACTTATTACTGTGCTCGTGTTTGACTCATTGAGATTGCCTCAATTTGCCTCTATCCCATTTTTTATGTGAACCCTTAGAAGCTATGTGATATCAGATTTATGGACTTTTTGAGTCTTCTATTAATTAAATGCATTGCATTCATTTCTCGTTTATTTATCTCTGGAAACTTTCACAGTCCTATTTGACGAGAAAGTATACCATGTTTTGGTAATACCAACTTAGCATCTGTTTTGGTATTTCTTACTCAATAAATGAGTAACACTTATTTCAAAAAACCACATATGACTACTCCAATAAATGATTAATTTATTTTCCCGATAGTATAGAAGATTGTGATATTTATTAGAGTAGTCTGATATGGTTTTTTGAAACAGGTGTCACTCATTTATTGAGTAGGAAATACCAAAACAAATGCTAAGTTGGTATTACCAAAACATGATATACTTTCTCCTATTTGACGACTTATATGTGTGACTCATGAGTTCTTCTGCCATGGAAAATTATTTACTATGATGAACCTACTGGCTAGCTAGCTAGGTATACTTAATATTCTAGTTGGTGATTATTTTCCAGATGCGTTTGGACCAATAGTACTTCCACATTCATACATATTATTGTCTTTTTTTCTTTTTAATTTTATTGATAGTATTGTCCTATTTAGATAATAATGAATTGAGCTCCATTGTCAAATTCATAATGCTAGTTCTTTTATGAATCTATATATATAATAATAAGTAGAGTTGAGAAAAACTTAAATTCGAATTCTAAATTAAAGTTTCAGTTTTGCATCATGTATCCTAAATTATTTATTCTTAAAGAGTTTTATTTAATTTTAGAATCAAATGTGAGACCACATCATAAATATTCATCTATATATATGTAAGGGTGATAGCCCTAGGGATGCACACATATTGGGCTGAGGGCCCAATCCAAGGACAGGAATAGTCTGAGGACAGGTAAACACAATCCTAAGAGTCCGTGTTGGTAAATGAAGAAGTTAGTTTTGGTCATAAAAGCCCATAAGGGTGGCCTGAGAACGAATGTCTCCTTGGCTAACCAAAGCCGAGGTCCGAAGGGGTGGTCTGCCGTCCAAGGGAACGTTCCAGGAAATTCTGTTGATACGGATAAGTATTACAGAAACATAGGACAAAGGGGGAGTCCTAAAATATCTAAGGAAAAAGCTGCTACCACTGCATTGAATGCTCTAAAGCTAACTTTCTAGCTGCATTAATGTGGAGAGAACCCTTGAATAGTGCTGCATTGCTATCCCAACGCATAGAGGGCCTGAAAGGGTGTCTAATGGGACGAGCACTCAAGTAGTGGCTTGGATGGTCAACAAATGTAGGGCCAAGATCGTTTAAAGAGAACTATATAATGGAAGAGACTCTCCATGGAGAAGGGATCGAGAAATTAAGGGTAAAAGACTGTAGTAATTAAGAATTGCATTTGTAACCAAACATAAGAGAAATATATAAGAATTACTCTCCTCGGACTATGCTGAGGACGATTTTCTTTAGCTTAAATCAATTTATTTTCCTTTTCTTGTCACTCAAATCCATTATTCTTGTTGTTCAACTCGTTAAAACCCAGTTTTCCAACCCACTCTCTACAAATTCATTGTATTGGACTTTTTTAGGCCTAAGTTCATTCATCACTTGGGCTAGGAACCCAAATTGCGTCCTTACAATATATAATGATAAATGAAGCTAAGTAAAACTCAAATTAGAATTTTAAATTAGAGTTCCAATTTTGCACTATGTGTCCTAAATTATTTATTTTTAAAGAGTTTTATTTAATTTTAAAATCAAATGTAGGTCCACATCATAAATATTCGTACAAGTAAGTTATTAAGTACAAAAACCAAATACTCTAAAATAAATGAATCGTAAAAAAAAAAAATACTTCACAATAAGTAAAAAAAAAAAAAAAGGAAAATCTACAATTTATATCCAATAATATCCTAACAAAATTTTTTAAAAAGTTAACAATATATAAAAATGACTATTGTAGGGATAAGAGCCCAAAATCGTATATTGGGCTTTGGGCTTTGTTCGAGGATGTTGACAAGTCCGAGGAGGGATAAATATTTATGAGGGATTCTTGTTCAGAGCCTCATAAATAAGAAATGAATGGAAGATGGTCCGAGGAAGAATTCCTCCTCGGGTATGATAGATATCGTTCAGATGTGTATTCCAACGATGAAAGTAACCTTCATAGAAGCCGTAGTGATAGGGATGTGCCTTATGAACCTACGAGAAGGAAAGGAACCCAAAAATATCAAAGGAAAAGCTACTACCACCGCATCAAATGCACTGCAGCTACTTTTCTGGACACATTTATGTGGAGAAGACCCCTGAACAGTGTTGCCTTGGCTACCACAACTCACAGAAAGCCAGAGAAGGTGTTTGATGGGACAGGTACTTAAGTGAGGGCTTAAACGATCAATAAGTGTAGGATCAAGATGGACCAAGAGGATCTATATAATGTAAGAGACCCTCTATAAGAAAAGGATTGGAAAAATAGAAAAAGAATACTGTAGCAATCAAAGTTGCACTTGTAATCGGTTTAATTGATTTATATGGAGAGTTATCTCCTCGGATAATGAAATTCAGTCCGTTCCATGTTCCTTGTTCTTGCTTGATCATTTCCTGAATTCATACTAGCCGTTGTCAAATTCATTAGAGCCTAATTCTTTGACCCACTCTCTACAAATTTATTGTATTGGGCTCATTGGGCTAACATCCCTTACTTTTTGGGCTTGGGCTGCAAAATGTGTCCTTACAACTATCAATAGTATTTAAATTATATATATATATATATATGAATTATATTATGCATTTTATTGTATATCTTTAAGTGTATTCAGGTTACAAACTAGTTCAAATAAATGGGATGTACAAATATAAATAAATTATCTAATATGTGTTTGCTTCTAGGTCAGGCTTAGGTCTAGTGTCTAATAGTATTTGACCCATTGAGATGATGACATGTGTTCACTTTTGGACATGTGTCGCCATCTGACCAGATCTAGTGAACTAAATGCATTGGACCTAAACCAAGTCCTTGGCTTCTTAGAACAGAGAGAGAGAGAGAGAGAGAGAGAGAGAGAGAAAGAGAGAGAGAGAACTAGATTTATTCCTTTTGGCCATTTGTTCAATCCCATAATGATAACATTTTTTTTTTTTTTAATTTTGATAATGACGACAATGATGTTCAATCCCATAATGATAACATTGCTTTCAGTCCATTCGCCACCAAAAAAAAAAATTTGTTCGTAATATAAAGTCTATTAGATTTTTTAGAAGCTTTTATTTATTTATTTATTTTATAATTTGATACATTGGGGGGGGGGGGGGGGGGAATTTGATTATTGGACACTTCTATTGAAAATAATAGTAATTGCTAATTGAACTAACAAGTTTTTTTATATTTTGTATTTGCGTTAGAATCTCATATTCTTTTTCACTTGTGTGAGAGCTTGTCTCTTTATAATAAAATCAAATAAAAAAACAAAACAAAAACTAAAATGGTCTTAGGACTCTTGGCAAGTCCATTAGAGCACTCTCATCGGGTGTGCCAAATGCCAAATATTTGGCATTTGGCACACCAAACACCAAAAACCAACCCTTATCAGCTATTCCAAATCTCAAAAAATTTGACACATATCTACAGTATCGTCTCAAATATGAGACAGTACGGACATCAATGCCAAACACTGTTTGGCTTATTTAATTCATTTTTTTTTCTCTCTCTCTCTCTCTCTCTCTTCATTTATGACTCTTTCTTCTCTCTCTTTTTTTTTTCTTCTTTCTTTCTCCGCCTCACTTCATCTTCTCAGTTTCACCTCTCTTCCTTTTCTTTTTTTTTTCCTTCTTCTTTCTTTCTCCAGAACCCCCACCCCCCCCCCCCCTTTTCTTTCTTTTTTTTTCCTCCTTTTTTCTTTTCTGTCACTTTCTCTCTGCGCCTTCTCTATCTCTTTTTTTTTTCCCTGTCTCTCTCCCTCTCTGTCTTTTTTTTTTTCGCCTCTCTGTCACTCTCACAGCCCACTACCATGGAGTTCGGCCTCACCCTGGAGTTCAGCCTCACCGCTGAGGCCGTCACCGTGGAGCGATCTATTCTGATCTCCCTCTTTTTTTTCTTTTTTTTTTTTTTCCTTCGATTGTGGATTCCATGTGATTGTGATTATAGGCTGTGCTTGGGTATGGTGGTGGCCGGCTGTGCTATGTATGGTGGGGTTTTGTTGAAGATTTTGAGTTTTTTTTTTTTTTTTCTCATTTGTTGTGGTTTTTGGATTTGGAATTTGTTGGAGGATCCGGTGATTGTGGTTGTAGTTTGTGGCCGTGGTTGTAACGGTGGTTGTTATTATGGCGGTGGTTGTTGGTTCTTGGTTGGTGGCGACTGCCACTGGGCTCTGTGATTGTATATTGCTGGGTTTTAAGTAAATATATTATTTTAATGTGTAGTAAATATTATTTTAATGTATAGAATTGAAGAATAGAACATCTGATAAATGGTATGTTGTAAAATGACATGCTAAAATGATAAAGTAGGTTTTTGATGTGTCAAAATGACATTTTTAATGAGAGAGCTGATGAGAATGCTCTTAGACTTATTCTTCTAGAAAACGATCATGATCTTATGTGGAATAAGATCAATGACTTCTTTTAATGGCTGTTTCTGCATGTTGATCACATGAGTCACACCAACATGTGCTTCTCGTTTAGGTTTTAAATCAAAATTTCTGGTTATAACTCATTGTAAACACTAATAAGATCACATGTATAATAAAAATTTTCGTTCAATTTCTTTCCTGTTTAGTTGTCTCAATTTTTTCATCGATATTTTAGAGAAAGCAAGTAGCCTGTTCTTGATGAAGTTTGTTTTTAAAGCTCATTAGGTAGAATTAATGATGGATTATATAATTCCCCCATAATTTAGAGGTATTATTAATTTAAACCTTAAATTTCAATTACTTTTAGTTAAAACTAATTAAAACTTCTAAATATTTTTAATTGACTTCTTAGTGAACACTGTTAACTAAAACTAACAAAAGCTCAAATAAACTACACTTTTTTTTTTTTTTGAAAATGGACCATATATTATTCAATTAATTTAATCGCAAAAGAGTCCGCATCCTCAAGGGCAGGGGTTGGTTGTTCTTCCAACCATACATAATCTTCGTTTAATTGTCTTGCAAACCTAGCCAAAGAATGGGCAACTCCATTAGCACTCTGTCGAACACAACTAGCTGATACACTTCGGAATCTCAAAGCCAAGCAACGAGCGTCTTCATAGATATTTCCCAGCAGTGATTTGTTGGGTTTGACTGCTGTCAAGCCGTTCATAATGGTGACATTATCTCCCCCTACCACTACATCTTGGAAACCTGCCTCCACCGCAAATACCAAAGCTTTCCTGCATGCCAGAATCTCCGCTTCTTCACTGTTTGCAACTGAAGGGCCCTTTGCTGACAGCGCTGCCATCACTTCTCCCATATTGTTCCTTATAACCGCGCCAAAACCCGACGACTTCGTATCCATGAAGACAGCCGCATCGAAGTTCAACTTATACAGAGTACCAGTAGGTGGGCACCACGATTGCATTGCCTCCCTAGCCGCATGGATAGTCAGCTGATCCCGTGATGCTTTAAACTCCTCTATCAAGTCAATAGCTCGAGTGGTAATTCTTGATGGGTCCTGGACTTTCCCTCCATGCAACAACATATTTCGCTGGTGCCAAATTAGCCAGCAATGAACCCAAAAAAGCTCAAACTCTTCCTCGGACAATCTGTGGCTCAAGTGTTCAATCAGCTGCATAAACTCCCACTGCTCCGTGCTCACTTTTTGCAATTTTCTTGGAGCACCTGCCCACACGTCTTGCGCTGCTCCACACTCCCATAGCACGTGAAGAACTGATTTTGGAGCTTGGTTACATCGCTCGCAGTACTCATCCGGAACCACCTTCCTGCGAAACAAATTGTCACGTGTAGGTAGAATATTTTGGCAAGCTCTCCATGCAAACACACGTATCTTATTTGGCACTTTCATCTTCCATACATATGTCCAGATATGAGATCCTCCCACTCCCTTGGAACACTTCCCTGAGTCCTTCTCCTGCTTTTGAATCAGCCTAGCTATGTGATACCCCGATTTTACTGTCTACTCCCCATTCTTGGTGTGAAGCCATATCAACACATCTGACACCACCTTGTGGCTCAACGGAATGCGAAGAATTGCTTAAGCATCTTCCCTATGAAATGTAGCAGCAATAAGCTCCCTATCCCAAGCTTTAACCCTCCAATCAATAAGCTCGGACACTCTCCATTCCCACTCCTCCACACAGGGTGGGTGGAGCACTCGATGTGTAGGGTGGTTGGGAATCCATCTGTCCAAAGTTACCCGAATAGAGGACCCATTTCGTACCCTCCAGCAACCTCCTTTCCTTAGGATTGGTTGAGCTGCCAATAAGCTTTTCCAAACATAAGAGCTGTTTGGTACATCCGTAGCTTCTAAAAAAGTACATCGTGGGAAATATTTAGTTTAAAACACTTATACACCAAAGACTCTTGTTGTTGAAGTAGTCTGCATCCTTGCTTGGCCAACATAGCAAGATTGAAGCTGTGAAAGTCTCTAAATCCCATTCCACCCTCCTTTTTTGGTTGAGCCAACATACTCCACCTCTTCCAATGAATTTTTCTTTCATTGTCAATCTGCCCCCACCAAAACCGAGCACATATAGCATTTAGTTCTTTATAAAGCTTCATTGGTAGTTGAAAAACCCCCATAGTGTAAGTGGGGATGGATTGAGCCACCGCTTTAATCAATATCTCCTTACCCTCTCTTGAGAGTAATTTACCCTTCCACCCTTGGATTTTTTTCCACATTCTATCTTTTAGAAATGAAAAGGTTTGGTATTTCGCCCGACCAACCAAGGTAGGTAAACCCAAATAGGATTCAAACCTTTCGACCTCATTGACCCACAACAACTCCTTTATCCTTTGTCTTCGATCCTCCTCCACATTACCACTAAAATAGACTGAGGATTTTTCCATATTAATGCATTGTCCAGATGAGACAACATATAAATGTAACACATCCAAAATAGTTCTCACCTCATCATGAGTAGCTTGGCAAAACAAGAGAGAGTCATCGGCAAATAAAAAATGAGAAATAGAGGGCACCCTTCTACAAATTGACACACCATGAAGTTGCCCCTCCCCTTCTGCTTTAGCAAGCAAGGATGTAAACCCCACAACACACAAATGAAACAAGTATGGAGATAAAGGGTCACCTTGACGAAGCCCTCTTGTTGGGAGAATATTTCCATAAGCTTTGCCATTGATGCGAACTGAGTAGCTAGGAGTAGTTACACAACTCATTACTCTGCCAACCCAAGTATCAGGAAACCCCAGCTTGGACATGATGCCCCTAAGGAAAGACCACTCAACACGATCGTATGCCTTACTGACATCTAGTTTCAGGGTTAACGAGCCTTTTTTCCCATTTTTCTTATAGTGCATAGCATGAAGAGTTTCATATGCCACAAGGACGTTATCAGTGATGAGACACCCAGGAACAAAAGCGCTTTGGGAGGGAGAAATCACATAAGGGAGTATCAGCTTCAACCTGTTAGCCAGCACTTTTGAAATAATTTTGTAAATAACATTACATAGGCTAATAGGTCTATAATCAGATATTTTTTTCCGGTGAATTAACTTTTGGGATGAGCACAATATGAGTATAGTTTATTTCAGGTACCATATTTTCGGAATTTAGAAAATCAAGTGCAGCTGCAGTTACATCCTTACCAACAATATGCCAAAATTTTTGATAAAATAATGCATTCATACCATCGAGTCCAGGAGCCTTGGTTGGTCCCATTTGGAACAATGCTGCTTTAACTTCATCCGCACTAAATTCTCTGGACAAAATCTCCTGCATATCCCTTGTCACCTTTTGGGGTACTGCACTTAGACACTCCTCCATCTGGCTACAGTCACCTGCTACAAAAATATAGGAATGGCAACGGGTCGGGTTCGGGCCGGGTTTTTGCATACCCGGACCCGACCCGCGGGCCAAGACCCGCGACCCAAACCCGACCCGATTATTAATCGGGTTTTTTTCCCAGGACCCAGACCCGCCCCGCCGGGCTCCGCGGGCCCCGCGGGCCCCGTTTAGCCGTTGGGCCCAAATCTGGCCCAACTAAAAAAAATTTTTATTTTAAGCCCATTAAGATTTTTTTGCCAGATTTTTGCCAAATTCAAGCCCATTCAAGGCATTATTGGGCAGCCAATTCAAGCCCATTCAAGCCATTCAATCCCATTAAGATTTTTGTATTAAGATTTTTGGCATTTTGGCCAAGTTAAATGGCAGCCAAATCGATCCAAATCATATGCAGCCAAATCAATCCAAATCATAGATTAATCATAAATCAATAAATCACCAATTAATTATAGGTCTATAAATCAATAAATCATAACTAAAATCACCAGCTAAACATAAAAATAAAATAAATCTAACAAGTCTAAGAACTAAGTATCACAAGTCCAACAAGTTCAAGAAATTAAAAAGTTACAAAACAAATCTCACAAGTCTAAGAAATTAAAAAGGCTAAGAAATTACAAAATGTCTTATCCTCCACAAACCAACAAATTAAAAAAGCTAAGAAATTATAAAAGGCTAAAAAGGCTTAGAATAATTACAATCCAACAAATTAATCCAACAAATTTAAGAAATTAAAAAGGCTACTAAATTAATACAAAATGTCTAATCGTCCACAATTGTGACACAACTCCAATCCTCTTCATTAGGCTATCAAGAATTGAATGAAGTGTACAACCTCCAGATATAGTTGAAGAACCTACAACAACAATGAATTAAAAAATGGAATAAACTTCATCAAATTGTAACTAGCAAATAAACATAGTTAAGACTTGAATCAGGTGAAAGATATGTGTACAAAAATTCACTACCATATTTCACACTTAGTTTCACTGATTCACTACCATAAATGATAAAACATGCAAAAGCATTAATATTGAACTAATAAAAAAAACATATTAAGCCTACAAAATTATAAACCAAACTGATTCACTGAAACATCAAAGAAGACCCAAAAAAGAAACTTCAACATAGTCCTTAACTGAACCCCAGGATAACAAGAATCAATCTTAAATTTACTCAACACAGAAAAAGCAAGCAAACTCAAACCAGAAAGGGAAATTTTTTTTTACGAAAACACTGTTAATTATAGAGTTACCCAAACACATAGTATATAACGAAAATGCTAACGCATTAACCCCTAATAGACATGCAAGCAAGAACATTAATAATATCGTACAATCACAACATATTACCTTAAAAAGCTAAAACAAACGGCTTTTCAAAGCCCAAGTCTCGGAGATTCCACAGTAAACTCTGCAAGCAAAACCCAAAACAGAGCAAATAAGCACTGATCGAACCCATAAACCACAAAATAAACCTTTTTAAAAAAAACCCATTATTTTTCAAAGGACACAAACATAAGACCACAACAATATTACTGCAACCAAGATCAGAAAATAGAAAAAAAAATTTAATTTCTTTCAGAAAACAAAAAAGTCTGAGCTAAACGACACAATAGACTGTCACTGAAACATTCTTACCAGGCCTAAAAAAAATTACTTTTTTTTTTTTCTAATTTGAAGAAGAAAATGAAAAAATCACAAGAAGAAAGATTCTTTCCAGAAGCAGAAACCGGGAAAATAGTCACAGATCGAGCTCATACAAAGGAAATACCCAAAAGCCCAAACCAAACAAAGCTTTCAACCCCACACAAACAAAAAAAAAAAAAAAGGAAAATGAAAGAGGAAGATGGTGAGAGCACAAACCAGATGGGTCTTCCAAGGAGATCAGAACAGAGCAAAATGAGGGAGTGCCGGAGTGAGGGAGTGTCGGTCGGAGTGAGGGAGTCTCGGATTGAGGGAGAGGGAGAGGGAGAGTGGATTGAGCTGAGGGAGGCTGAAGAAATGAGGGGATACAGATTAGGGTTAGGTTACAGGTGTTATATATATAGAGGGTATTTTTGTAATTTAGGGTTTCGGGTTTTTAACGGGTCGGGTCTCGGGTCGGGTCTCGGGTTTTTTTTATAAAACCCGGACCCGACCCGAACCCGCTTCGGGTTTTTTTTTTAAAACCCATACCCGACCCTATTCCTAAACGGATCGGGTAAAACCCGGCCCATTAGGGTCGGGCCGGGCCGGGTACCCGCGGGTCGGGCAAAAATTGCCATCCCTACAAAAATAGTCTCAAAATAATTCATTACAACACCGGCAATATCCTCAATCTCCTCCACCCAATTATTTTGTTGATCTCTAACTCCCTTAATAAAAATTTTCCGACGCCTTTGTGAGGCCTTTAAGTGGAAAAATTTAGTATTTCTGTTCCCGCGTTTCAGCCAATTAACTCGAGATCTTTGTTCCCAATATATCTCCTGTTTGAGTAACAAATCATCAAGTTTTTTACTAACAGCCAAGAATTCTGTCTTACTCTCCTCAGAGGTAACCCCAACACTTAACTCCTCAACATTTTTCTGCAATCTTTTAATTTCCTTGGCATCAGGGTGGGTCCTAGAAGAACCCCATGCAAGCAACTCAGCCCCACAGTGCCCAATTTTTTCTTTTATGTTTTCCAGCAAGGTCGGTGCCCTCCACTCTTTGGACCAGGCTTCAGTAAAAAATTTTTCACACTCCTCCCACAAAAGCCACTTTTCTTCAAACTTAAAGCTTGGGACCCCTCTGTTTCTCAGGCACCCCTCATCACTAGTTTGCAACAACAAAGGACGGTGATCAGAAGCATGGGAAAATAAGTGAGTTAAGGTGCTAGCTGAAAATTTAACCCTCCAATCCAAATTTGCCACAGCCCAATCCAACCTCTCTCTAGTATTTGCAATACCTGGCCTTTTGTTATTCTACGTGAAAGGATACCCTTTGAATCCCATGTCAACCAAGTTGCACAAATCCAGAGTTTCCCAAAAATCATCCATCTGTTTATATGAAGGTGGATAACTGCTCTATTTTTTAGATGAGTGTAAAATAGCATTAAAGTCCCCAATACACATCCACGGTCCTTGAACGAAAGTGGAGAGATGGTTTAAGAGTGCCCAAGATTTTTGTTTTTGACTAGCATCAGGCCAGCCATAGAAGCATGTCAAATACCAAACAAATCCATCTTCCACCACCTTTGCTAATATGTGATTGTCCGTATAATTGATGACATCCAAATTAACCTCTCTTCTCCATATTAGTGCCAAACCTCCCCCAGAATTGGGCCTCTTTACTATCAGTTTATTCTGAAAAGGAAATTCCTTACAGTGTTTATCATACCCCTCCTTATCCAAACGAGTCTCCATCAAAAAGCACACCTTGGGATCTTGGTCCTTCACTAGTTTACGAAGGCTACGAACTGTCCAAGGGTTCCCAAGCCCTTGGCAGTTCCAGCTTAAGAGTTTCATTGCTCTCGACAAGGGTGATCCATCACCGCCGCCGTTGCATGACATTGAGAACCAGTTTGAGACTTGCTACGTTTCCTGCTCTATTTTTCTATGCCTTCCTCTGTTTCCTGAACATCCTGGTACACCCCTCTCTTCCCTAACACAGCCACGGGCTCTTCAATACATAAATTTCCAGGCCCATGGTCCATCCGTGTAATCCTAGTCCAAGTGGGCCTAGGCTTAGTAAAATAAGGCCCATTAATATTTTTATTAACCATGTGCTCAGCATCCTGTGTCTGTGTAATTGCAGAAACGTTGGAGGTTGAATTCTCCAAATCCGTAACCGCCAAGTTTGTCATTAATTGCTCCGCAAAATGCAGACTACCTCCTGATTCCTTGTTCTTTCCTTTTTCGTTACTATCACTCTCCCTAGGGTTTGTTGGACTGCTGTGTTCATCCTCCGCCGCCCCCCTCCATTCGTTGGTGCTATTCCGATGCCAGTCAGCTTCTTCAATCCCTTGGGTCGTGTTTTTATGTGTTGAATCCTTTCTTGAAGGTGACCGAGGCCGGCCACCTGTAGACTTTAACCATTCCCCATATTGGCACGTCACCGAGCCTCCATTCTTTGTTACACCAAAATACTGCGCACAATGCTTTAGGTCATGCCCCATCATTCCACACCAATGGAAAAACATAGTGAGGCACTGGTTTCTGAACGTCACCCATGTACGCTGCCCATCTGTCCCTACGACGAAACCACCCCTTTGTATTGGTTTTGATATCGGAATAGCCACTTTAACCCGCATGAACAGGTTCTGAGCCTCCTACTTCTGGCACTTCTCAACTTCCACCACACTCCCTAACCGGTTTCCTATCTTTACTGCAACTGTTGGGGAAACCATGTCAAACGATGCCCCCCAAATCTGAATCCATAATGCTACCGAGTCAAACTGAACGTTCCCTGCCGTCATCCCTTGTTTCCACTGCTTCACCATGAGCACTTGGTTATCAAAAGACCATGGACCGCTTTTAATAATCCTCTCCATCTCAAACTCCATCTTGAATTTGAACTGGAATAAGTTTGATCCAACCTCAACCATCTGAACCCCGTCATCCAATCCCCATGCTCTTCTCAAAGTGTTCAGCGCTGCCCTCTTGTTGAAGGGTTTACACATAAGAAACTTCCAAATGAGGCTCAAAGAACAGCTCTCAATTTCCTCCTTTCGGCCTTCATCCGAGATAGCTATTACTTCCTCTTCCTCTGTTGTCAATTTCATATTCTCCAAATTGTTGATAACTTCGCCCGCCATCGATGTGAAGAAAAAGAAAATACAGCCCCTCAGTCAAACTAAGGGAGGGAGCCACCTCATATAAGCACGAGAGGGAGAATAAGCAAATAAACTACACTTAAAACTTATGGTAAATCACAAATTACTCTTTCTATGTTTGAAATGTTTTCAATTTCATTTTTAAAGTTGCATTCTTTTCAATTAATTTGTACTGCTACTATTATTTCCTGTCAGTTTGGCTATTCCCTTTACTGCCATCAAGTGGTTTGCCGTTAACTTCTCAAAAACAACATATTTGATTTGAATTTAATCAAATTAATTGAATCTTAAATTGAATTTCTTGATAAATTTGATATTAGCAATATAAATAATATAATGAATAATTTAGATTAAAATCTTACAAATATATAAGAAATTCATATATATATATATATATAATAGTTAAAAGATAATTGTAGGGTCACGTTCTGACGGCCCAAGCCCAATGAATATGAAGTGATGGGTTAGTAAGCCCAATACAATGAATTTGTAGAGAATGAGTTGAAGAGCTGGGCCCTAGTCAATGTTACAACGGCTACGACGATTCTGTAAGACAGTCATGCAAGAAAAACGCACGTAAGGTTTAGTCCATATATTGCTCGAGGAGGCCAATGTTCTTATAGTCCGTGGGAACTAATTACAAGTGCTATTATCCTTGATACAGTGTTCTTTCTCCGTTCTTTGACCCCCCCCCCATTTATGGAGAGTCTCTCACATTATATATGTCCCTCATGGTGATCTTGGCTTTCCACTTGTCGATCATCCGGATCACCACTTGAGTACTTGTTCCATCAGACACCCCTTCTGGCCCTTTGTACTTGTGTTGGCTAAGGAAATACTGTTTAGAGATCTTCTCCACATAAATGCGGCCAAAAAAGCAACTGCAGTGCATTTAATGCAGAGGTAGCAGCCTTTCCTTAGATACTTTTGTGTCTCCTTCCTTCTCATGGGTTTAAGTGACATGCCTCTGACACTGGTGCCCCTATTGAGGCCATTTTTGTTGCTGCAATATGTAAAGATGTGATGTTTGTCTTGTCCGATGAGACATTACTCCTTAGACCGTCTTCTATTTCTTTCTTACTAATGAGGCGCTAAGCTGGAATGACCCTCCACTTGTTTGTCTATCCTGGGACACTCCAACGTTCTCAAATAAGGCCCAAAGCCCAATATACCATCTTTGGGCCTTGTCCCTACAATAGCCTCTCAAAATTCTAGTTTTTCCCTCTCATTCGAGAAGAAAAAGTGGGGTTTTGATCTTCAAGAGGCAAGACCACTCACTTCTTTGGTTTACACGTGTGGGAATACCATTTTCCACACTACATAACTGCTTCTGACGCTTCGAGGTTCGCACATCGTCATTTATTGCTCCAGGCGGCGCCTTGTTTCCCCCATCCAACAGTGAGGCACATGTCCTACGGTGGATTTTTCTCCTAGAATCCTGAGCGGGGTTACTCCCACTCCTTTTCTCCCTCTATATAAAGCCTCGAGGGAACCCTTTTCCTTCTTTACTTCGCGAATTTTCAAAAAACCCAAAGAACCCAGTACTCCAACTCACAAAGTATCCTAAATTCCTAAGCCTCCACAACTCTTCCTTTAAGAAAATTTTAAAGGATCCTTTTTTAAAAGGTTCAAGGTTGGCACTCTTGCTTTTGTAAGTTTCTGCCTCTCTGGACCCCCTTCCCCTTCTCGGCCGGTCTCCTCGGCCCTTTTAGTTATTTTTTCTTCGTTTACACATTTTAGTTGCTTTTTCTAGAGTTGTCCAAATGGGTAAATTCGAGAGTTTAGTAGATTCCCCCGCCAAGATAGAAGCTTTTAAACAGAAATTCCATATACCCTAGGAAGTTGGTCTGCGATATTGTTCTCCAGAACAAATTGCTACATATAAAGAGACAAGGGAGGTCGTTATCCCCATAATAGCCTTTATAGAAGGAGGAATGACCCTTCTCATAGGTAGGATAACCCGGGACTACCTCATTAATCATAGGTTGTGTCCCCATCAATGTGTGCCCAATATGTTTAAGGTCTTAGGTTACGTCAATGCTTTCAACGAGCATCTCAAATTGGGACTCACATGGCACAACGTGGTTCACATGTATGAGTGTCATTCCCAAGCTGACGGTGGGTTTTACCTCAAGTCCAAGTCGCCCGTTGTCAGGCTTATTTCGTGTCTCCCCAAATCCAACAAAGGGATGAAAGATGACTACCTTATCGCATCAGGGGCGTGGCACGATGGTCTCCACTGCCCGACCCAAGAGAGAGAGACAGGTGGGGTACCTTAAAGTTGGCTCCTTAGTAAAAGATTTAGATCTTTAATCCTACCCATGCCCTTTATTTTACTCTCCTCTGATATCGGACTTCAACAAATATCTAATTGTGTTTGATTTCTCGGTTATTTCTGCAGATAGGAGGTAGGTAGCTCATTGGCTCAGCCTTACCAGCATCGCGGACCTCAACTACCTGCTCCAATCTGAAATTTTTGTAAGCACGGACTGACAATTGCAGGCTGTCCATCTGATCCTAAACTTTGACCCCATTTCGAAGATCTTTCAGGAGGTTGGCCACGCTATCCGAGCTAATGATCCTCGGATAAATCGTATTGACGTGTCAAAACCGGACTTCTTGGCCCCACATAACTTCCCTCCTGTCAGATTGCCAGCTCACCAAGTCTCTCCTCAGCTAGCCATACCATTACAACAAGTTCCTTTAGAAGCAGCAATAGCAGTGGAAGAGGGAGTTGCCTCCTCACGCTTGTCATTGGACGAGGAGATAGACCAGTTTCGCTTTGAATCGGAAGGAGTACTAGAGAAGCTGGTGGAGCTCTTGGACTCCGAGACTGAGTCTGACAAGCTTTCCTCTACTCGCCCCCCGAAGTTAGTCGTTACTCGAATTGACTTAAGCACCAAGGAAGAAGAAGGGATGGAACAGTAGAAGAAAAGACCTGGATTAAGGGGTTTAATGGCTAATAGGAACAAAAGGGCGACTCCGTCAGAGGTTCCCAAGGCCCTGGCTCTTCCTCCTCCTCCTCTTCCTCCTGTCGATCTCGAAATGCGCTCTGATCCTGATCCGAAGAAGAAGAGACCATTGCAGGACCTGGAAGTGGGCGAGGTAACCCCTTAGAGGGGCACTAAATAACAAAAAACCAAGGACCTTAGAGATAAGAGGTCTAAATTCGTAGATATTAGGGATGACACCAAGGTGCACCAACAACAGTGTACGTGGGCTCCTGTGATAGAGATGGACGGGGCCCCAATCCCCTATGATTCTACCATAAGGGAATCCAGCAGAGGGCACGCTACCCATCTAGCTCAAGCCCTAGAACAGGCACTCCTCCTCCCTTGGGACATGAAGGCCCTTAGGTGGACAAGGCAGCCTGACTTGTTTATGGCTCTGAAAAGAGACCTTGCTATGGTGAGTAAACTCCTAGCAGTGCTTTAATTCATTGCCCTTTTTCATTCATGTATATATATATACATAAATATATATGTCTTTTCTTCTTCCCTCCCCCTTTTTTAACCTCTTTGCCTCTTTTATGTAGGTCACTCAGCAGGTCTATGTGGTTGAAGAGTGGGTTTGAAGGGCCCATCACAAACTTGAGGTTGAGTCCCACTCTCGGCGAGAGGTGAAGAAGGACCTTGGAGCCTTGAGGGAGGAGCACACAGCATTGGGCAACAAGCTAAAAGAGGTGGATAATGATCGCAAGAGTGCCCTGGCCGGCCTGAAGACTACCGAAGCCCAGGCCGAGGATCAGCGAAAACAGCTCCACATTACCGAGATAAACTTGGCCACCCAGAGACAGATGGTTCTAAACCTTAGGACTGAGCTACAGAGGGTTAAGGACGCAACGGAAGAGGCAGCTTGGGTGGCTAAGGAAGCTGCTGATACTGCTGTGATTGCATCCTATGAGCGCGAGGTGAAGGAGATAGAGAAGAGGTTGGCCGAGGAGGTGGTCGAAGTGTGCAGGGACTACTACACTATTTCCTAGACAGAGGTGCTAAATAGTGCAGGGGTCCTTGTTGACTCTGAGCTGAGAAAGGCTGAGAACGTATACTTCCCTGAGCACATCCGAGAAGTTCCAGCTGATCTCCCTCCGACCACTGCCCTACTTCTCCTACCCCCTGAGCAGGCCCTTAATGCCGAAGCCCTTACTGTGGGTGCTAAGGTTCCTTTAAGGGTGGTTGGGAAGGGTGAGGAGGTCCTACCCACGGCCAGAGACACTCCCTCTGAGGATAACATTCCCATCAAGAACATGGTCTCCCAAGCTAGGGCAGTAAAGTCCAAGTCTATTGCTGGGGATGCCAAGCTTAAGGTTGCGGACTCCAAGAAAAGCTCTTTTCCCTCGCAGAAGTAGATGTAGGATTTTTTTTTTTTTTACCATCATGTGTAATGAAATTACCTTTGATTAATGAATGGAATTCTCTCTCAATTTCTTGTATCTTTACTTTTCATACTCTAGGGTTGACTGTTATTTCGAATAAACTAGACTTATGGCCATTTTAGTTTCAATAAATACTAATAGCAATATCCTCAATGTAAGTAACTTGACAGATCATTAGTGATGTAGAAATCTATCCCATGTCTGCACTATAAGGGTTGAATCTAGTAATGAATAGCAAGCTTAAATTTGGATAAGTAAGTAATTCAATAATTTTAACTTGCACAGAGCTATCATTTTGAGAACTTGGCTATGATTTCGAATTTGTGATCCAAAGAGGCATACACAACTTAAGTTCTATTTAAACACTTAGAAAAGATGCAAAAAAGGATGTTAACCTTCCCATATCATCTGGACCGAGGATTTTAGGCATGATTGAGTTTTGGTTTAAACACTTATAAAAATTTTAGACTTAGTGTTAACCTTCCCGCATCATCTGGTTCGAGTACTTCAGGCATGATTGAGTTTTTGGTTTAAACACTTATAAAAATTTTAGGCTTAGTGTTAACCTTCCCACGTCATTTGGTTCGAGGACTTCATGCATGATTGAGTTTTGGTTTAAACACTTAAAAAAAATTTAGGCTTAGGGTTAACCTTCCCACATCATTTGGTCTGAGGACTTCAGGCATAATTGGGTTTTGGTTTAACACTTATAAAAAATTTTGGCTTAGTGTTAACCTTCCCACATCATTTGGTCTGAAAACTTCAGGCATGATTGAGTTTTTGGTTTAAACACTTATAAAAATTTTAGGCTTAATGTTAACCTTCCCACATCATCTGGTCCAAAGACTTCTGGCATGATTGAGTTTTGATTTAAACACTTATAAAAATTTTTGGCGTAGTGTTAACCTTCCCACATCATTTAGTCCGAGGACTTCAGGCATGATTGAGTTTTAGTTTAAACACTTATAAAATTTTTGGCTTAGTGTTAACCTTCCCACATCATCTGGTCCAAGGACTTCAGGCATGATTAAGTTTTGTAGGAATGGCAACAGGTCGGGTTCGGGCCGGGTTTTTCTATACCCGGACCCGACCCGTGGGTCTTTCTTAGAAACCCAGTTAAACGGGTTTTTTTCTTAACCCCAAACCCGCCCCGTCGGGCCTCCGCGGGCCCCGTCCCCTCATGCTCAGCCAAGCCCAAAATCAGAACCACAAACTTCCATTTATGATTTTTAGGCCCAAAATCACAAACATAAACATAAACACAGACCAAACACGATCAGATTTGTGATTTTCCCTTTCAAAATCACAAACCAAACACAAATTTAGATCTGTGATTTTCCCTTTCAAAATCACAAACCAAACACAAACACAAACTCACATTAAGACGAACTGAACCCAGGAAAAAAAAAAAAAAAAAAAAAAAAAAAAAAAAAAAAAAAAAAAAAAAAACGAAGTGAACCCAGAAAAGAAAAAAAGAAAAAAATGGAGATCGAGGTGGGGCGACGTCGTGAGGCCATGGGCGAGGAAGATGAGAATGGCAGAGGGCTGGGTTTCAGTGTGAGATCGACAACGGCGAGGTCGAAACGGAGTTGAGAGCTGTGCCTGACAGCCTATGCTTGACTGCTTGTGCGCTCCGTGTGAGTGAGAGAGCTGAGAGATGAAGAGGGAGAGGCGGCTGTGTGAGATAGTGACAGTGAGTGAGAGAGCTAAGATAGAGTGAGTGAGATTGTGAGCTGGAGATGAGAGGCGAAGGTGTGAGGCTGTGAGGTGAAATGAAATGAGGGTGAGGAGAGACTGAGGGAGGCGTGAGCTCTGCTGTCAAAAAAATGAGGGATAGGGTTAGTTATAGCTATATATATAGGGGGTTTTTTGTAATTTTATAGTAACAGGGTTATATTCGGGTCGGGTTTCGGGTCGGGTTTCGGGTCGGGTTTCGGATTTTTTTATAAAACCCGGATCCGACCCGGACCCGTTTCGGGTTTTTTTTTTAAACCCATACCCGGCCCTATTTCTAATCGGACCGGGTAAAATCCGACCCATTAGGGTCGGGCCGGACCGGGTACCCGCAGATTGGGCAAAAATTGCCATCCCTAAAGTTTTGGTTTAAACACTTATAAAAGTTTTAGACTTAGTGTTAACCTTCCCACATCATCTGATCCGAGGACTTAAGGCATGATTGAGTTTTTGGTTTAAACACTTATAAAAATGGGAAAACTGGAGATGCAATGCCCTTACACAACAAATGAACATTTTTTACGAAGGAAATTTTCATTAATTAATAATAATACCTTTTCAGGTTATTTACATTTCATGGGTGTGATATTACATGTTCATCTAGGTTTTCTAAAAAATACGCTCCTATACTAGCCATCGAGGTGATACGGTATGGTCCTTCCCAATTAGGCCCTAACTTTCCCCATGCTAGGTTCTTTGTAGTACCCAGGACCTTTCTCAGCACCAGATCGCTATGCGCTAATGGTCTCGGCCTCACGTTAGTGTCATAACCCTGCTTGAGTTTATGTTGGTAGTATACCAGTTGAATCATTGCATTTTCCCATCTTTCTTCGATTAGGTCTAGACTTTTTTCAAATAGCTCATTGTTAGAGGTCGGATTGAATGAGCTGGTTCTTAATGTTGGGAAACCAGTCTCCAAAGGGATAATGGCTTCGGTCCCATATGTCATTGAGAAAGAAATCTCCCCTGTTAACCTGCAAGGCGTCGTCCGGTATGTCCATAGGACATGTGGCAGTTCGTCCACCCACTTTCCCTTCGCGTTGTCCAACCTCTTCTTGAGTCCGCTTACGATGACTTTGTTAACAGCCTCTGCTTACCCATTTCCCTAGGGATAAGCTGGGGTTGAATACCTATTTGTAATTCCCAAGTCACAGTAGTACCTCTTGAAGGATTTGTTGTCGAACTGAAGTCCATTGTCCAAAATAAGGGTGCAAAGGACTCCAAATCGTGTGACAATGTTTTTCCATACAAACTTCTAGGCATCCATGTCCTTGATGTTTGCCAGAGGCTCGGTTTTGACCCACTTAGTGAAGTAGTCTGTGCCGACCAGTAGGTATCTCTTGTTTCCAACTGCCTTGGGAAAATGGTCCACGATGTCTAACCCTATTGGGCAAAGGGCCATAGGCTGGACACCGGATTAAGGATACCTCCTGGTTGGTGTATGTTGGGCGCGAACCTTTGGCATTGGTCGCATTTCTTAACGTATTCTTGTGCTTCCTTTTGCATACCGGGCCATTAATAGCCTTGAGTAATGGCTTTGTGTGCCAAAGATCAGCCACCGGTGTGACTCCCACAAATTCCTTCATGTAACTCCTCTAGGAGCAATTTTGTTGCCTCGGGGTGCACGCATAGCAAGTATGGCCTAAAAAAGGAGCGCTTATATAACTTCTAGTCCTCGAATAGCCAAAACTGAGGAGCGTTCCTACGGATTTTGTCCGCTTCTGATTTTTCCTTGGAAAGGGTGTCTTCCCTTAGGAATAGTGCTATGGGGTCCATCCAGTTAGGCCCTACCCTAACTTGGTGAAAATGAACCGCCCCTTCGCTCATCCCTGTGGGTTTGCACAGGTCCTCCACGAAGACGACCCGAGGTAAGCTCTACGCCGAGGAGGTTGCAAGTGTGGCCAGGGAATCGGTATGGGTGTTTCCGCTCCAGGGATGTGCAATAGACTGAAAGACTCGAATTCTGATTATAGGGTCTAACCTAGCCCAGGTATTCCTGCATTCTATCATCCCTCGCCTCAAATTCTCCTTTGACTTAGCCAACGACTAATCTCGAGTCCGAGAACACCTCTACTGCCTTTCTGCCCATTTTTCGAACCATGGTCATTCCCTCTAGTAGAGCCTCACATTCGGCTTCATTGTTTATGGTCGAGAACCCAAATCTAAGTGATTTCTTAATGGTAATCCCTTCAGGGGATACTAGCACTAACCCCACTCCGAACCTCTTTTGGTTTGCTGCACCGTCAATGTACACTCTTCAAGATAGGGGGCTACGCTGGGTGATCATGCCAACTGATTTTCCCTCCATGTGATGTGCTTTCGTTTCTTCTTCTAATAGGGATTCGGCAAACTCAGCCACTAGACCTGCCAAGACTTGGCCCTTGATGGAAATGTGAGGCATGTATTTGATGTCGAAAGCCCCCAGGATTGTGGCCCATTTAGCGATCTTGCCAGTATAATCAGCGCTCTGAAGCAAGACCTTGAGCTGAAGTTAAGTTAGGATAATGACCGTGTGTGCTTGAAAGTAGTGGGGGAGTTTACGCGTGGCGTGTACTACTACCAAAATAGCTTTCTCCAGCGGCGGATAACGGATCTTGGCCTTATGTAATGACCTGCTTACATAATAAATTGGCCTTTGCGTGCCGTTGTCAACACATATCAGGACTAAGCTTATAGCATGAGTAGTCGCAACGATGTAAGCAAACAGGACTTCGTCAACCTCTGGGTTGGATATGATAGGAGGCTGAGAGAGATAATCCTTAAACTATTGAAAGGCCGAGGCACACACCTCGGTCCACTCGAATCCCTTCCATTTGTTCATCAGTAGGAAGAAGGGTCAGCACCTATCCACTGATCGAGATATGAACCGGTTCAAGGCAACAGTCATTCCCGTCAGCTTCTGGACTTTTTTGGGGTTCCGAGGTGGTTGCAAGCTGTTGATAGTTTTAATCTGGTTATGATTAACTTCGATTCCCCTATGGGTCACCATGTAGCCTAGAAATTTGCCTGATCCTACGCCAAAGAAGCATTTAGAGGCGTTGAGGCGCAACTTGTGCTTCCTCAGGATGTCGAATATGTCTCCGAGTTCTCCTAAGTGCTCGGACACCACCTTGCTTTTTACCAGCATATCATCTATATAGACTTCGATGATTTTGCCTAACTGTGGCTCAAACATCCTGGTCATCATACTTTGATAGGTTGACCCCGTATTCTTTAAACCGAACGGCATTACCTTGTAGTGGTAGTTTCTGGTAAAAGTGACGAAAGCGGTCTTTTCCTGATCTTTCAGGGCGAGTGGTATTTGGTGGTATCCCTAAAAGGCGTCTAGGAAGCTCATCCGAAGATGGCCTACGGTTAAGCCTACCAGCTGGTCTATTTTAGGCATAAGGAAATGGTCCTTTGGGCAAGCCCTATTCAGGTCCGTAAAGTCTACGTACATTCGCCATTTCCCACTCTTCTTCTTCACCACCACGGTATTAGCTAACCACTCAGGGTAAAACACTTCCTTGATAGCCACTACCTACTCTAGTTTCTTCACCTCTTCTCTAGCAGCATCAAAGTATTCCCTGGAAGATTGCTGAAGAGGTTGCTTCTTGGGGACAACTGATGGATTGATATTTAGATGATGACAGATGAAGTTAGGATCCACTCTCTAGGCTTCATAAGCAGTCCATACTAAGACATTAACGTTTCGTTTGAGAAACTCTATCAGCTTTTCCCTCTCCGAATGAGGCAGCTGAGCCCCAATTTGAAAGAATTTCTCTAGGTCATCCCCTATAACAACTTTTACCAGGTCTTCGCACTTTGCCTCCTCGGCAGATCCATTGATGGGCGGCGCCGGACCTGTTAATTGCTATAAGCCCTCTTCAATACAGGCCGAGGATTTGACTTTGGATTGATGACGGATGGCAGCCACCAAGCATTGTTTAGCCAACGATTGGCTTCCAATAATCTCTTCAATCCGTCCCCCCGATGGGTATTTCACTTTCTAGTGGAGGGTAAAGGAGACAGCCCCTAGAGTATGAAGCCAGGGCCTCCCGACAATGGCTGTGTAGGGGGAATATGCATCTACCACAATGAAGTCTACCTCCACTACCTCTGAGCTAGTCTATATTGGCAGCTTAATCTAACCCTTCGGGATGACGACTTTTCCATCAAAGCTCACTAGGGGCAAGTTGTAGGGTGTTAGGTCTTTTGGTTTCAAGTTCAACCCCCTATATAGGTTGGGATACATTATCTCGAAGCCACTGCCCTGGTCCACCATCACCCTCTTCACATCATATCCCCCAATCCTGAGGGTGACCACCAAAGCATCGTCGTGGGGTTGGATGGTCTCAATCTCATCCTCATCCGAAAAGCCCAGAACTGGTTGGATCTCTAACCTTGCCCTCTTCGCTTCTTACTTCTCATCCTCGGCGAACAGCCGAGCCACAGATATTATTCTGGAAGGGCAGGATCCGGTTCTCCCTAGAGCAGCGAAAATGACATTTGTCATTCCTAGGGGAGGTCTCAAGGATTCATCTCTTCAGGATCCCGAGTTCGGTTGGCCTCCTTGACCATTAGAGTGATGTAATAGTTGCTTTAGCTTTCCTTCCCGTACGAGCTGATCTAGGTGGTCCCACTGACTTCTACAATCTTCTGTGGTGTGCCCGTGATCTTGGTGGTATTGGCAATAAAGGTTGTGGTTACGCTTCACGGGATTTCCCACGATTTTATTTGGCCATTTGAAAAATGGCTCGCTCCTAATTTTCTCCAGAACTTGATGTACTGGTTCTCGGAACATAGCATTGACTGTTTGCGGATGAGCAGACTCTGATCGTCCGACAAAGTCTCTCCGTGGTCGGTCGTTATTGTGTTGGTCCGACCTGAAATCTCTCCTCTCCTGAGGGATAACCTTCTCTTTTCCTTTCCACTACTGCTGGTCTTCCTCAATCCTTTTGTACTTGTCAATCTGATCCATTAGTTGGCGCACAATGGTGACTGGTTTGCTAGGTAGGGACTTCCTCAGATCGTGATCGGTAGGGAGTCCGAGCTTGAAGGTGCTAATGGCCACGTCATCAAAGTCGCCATCTACCTCGTTGACCATTTCCCAGTACCTGTCCGAGTAGGCTTTCAGTGTCTCTCCCTTCCGCATGCTTTGGGACAGTGGGGAAGACAAAGACCTAGGAACCCTGCTGCAGGTGATGAAATGGGAGAAAAATTCCTGCGTGACTCCTTGAAGGAGCTTATAGAGTTTGCTTTCAAGCTGTCGAACCATCTCATTGTGACGGGCCCTAGGCTGGATGGGAAGACTTTGCACATCAAGGCCTCATCCCTGGAATGGACAGCCATTCTTTGGTTGAAATGGCTCACGTGCTCTATGGGGTCTATCCTACCATTGTACATGGTGAAAATAGGTTGGGTGAATCGTCTGGGAAGTTTAGCCCCCTCGATCTTGCGCGTGAAGGGTGACCTGGAGATTTGGTCCAAGGCTCTGCTCACAGCGTCGTTTCCTACGCCTTTATGAGGCGGGCTTTCGATCCTCTGTTTGCAATGGTGATTCTTTTCGTAGGAGAAAGACTCGCTGGGCGGGGTTCGAGACCTTCGCCTGTAACTGACGTCCTTCTCGTCGTTAGAGAAAGCATCAGAGTTAAAGGGAATTCGCCTTTGTCGTGCATGGCACAGTTCCCTCTTTAATTGGTCAATCTCCAACTGCATGACTCTGTTAGGCTGGTCTTAGGAGACGTGACTTCTAACTCGAGTGTGACTTTTGCTCATATGCGTGGTGTGCATACTGCCTTATCGATTTTCTTTCCGCTCATGGTTGGCGAGGGGGTTTTCGCGCTTGGTTAGCATGGATTCTGTCTGGTGTGGACCTGATCCTACCATCGTTTACCACTGCACTCACTATCACACAAGCTCTTCCCATAAACGGCGCCAATTGTAAGGTCACGTTTTGGCAGCCGAAGCCCAATGAATATGGAGTGATGGGTTAGTGAGCCCAATATAATGAATTTGTAGATAGTGGGTTGAAGAGCTGGGCCCTAGTCAATGTTACGACGGCTACGACGGGTCTGTAAGACAGTCATGCAAGAAAAATGCATGTAAGGTTTAGTCCATATGTTGCCCGAGAAGGCCGATGTTCTTATAGTCTGAGGGAACTGATTACAAGTGCTTTTCTCCCTAATACAGTGTTCTTTCTCCGTTCTTCGACCCCCCCACTCATGGAGGGTCTCTCACATTATATAGATCCCTCATGGTGATCCTGGCTTTCCACTTGTCAATCATTCGGATCACCACTTGAGTACTTGTCCCATTAGATACCCCTTCTGACCCTTTGTAGTTGCGGTGGCCAAGGAAACACTATTCAGAGGTCTTCTCCACATAAATGCGGCCAGAAAAGCAGCTGTAGTGCATTTAATGCAAAGGTAGCAGCCTTTCCTTAGATACTTTTGTGTCTCCTTCCTTCTCGTGGGTTTATGTGACATGCCTCTGACACCGGTGCCCCTATTGAGGCCATTTTTGTTGCTGCAATATGTAAAGATGCGGTGTTTGTCTTGTTCGAGGAGACATTACTCCTTAGACCGTCTTCTATTTCTTTCTTACTAATGAGGCACTGAGCTGGAATGACCCTCCACTCATTTGTCTCTTCTCGGACACTCCAACGTTCTTAGATAAGGCCCAAGGCCCAATATACCATCTTTAGGCCTTGTCCCTACAATAATGAAATACTACTAAAATAGAAATATAATAATGAAATTAATTGCAAAGATATTCAAATACGTTATCGCTTATAAAATTTTACTGACAATGCTTTGACAATTGTTTAGGTAGAAAGAAAATGTTCGATATTAGAATTTATAAAAACCAACTTCAGATTGATTATTTCATAATAGGATTAAGTGGATTAGCCTAGAGGCAAAATAATATATAAAAAAAAAAAATTAAGGTGATCAAGATATATTTATATATATATATATATATCAATAATTTTTTAATCCATAAATAAACACTTACACACATGTATAATTTATACTTAAAGCATATCTTTTAACATGATTTATTATGTATATTATATCTCATATTTTTGGAAATACATGTGTGAGTGAAATCTCAAATTGAATAAAAATGACAAGCGGGAGTGGTTAATTTAAGAGCATTAAGTGGTGTCTTTAGATGTTAGGTTAACATTTCAATTGGAATCTCCTCCAATGTGTTAATTGACTTAACTCCCTAACAAGTGGTGTGCCAAGGTGGTGAGGTGCTCAAGGTAAATTTCCAAGTTGGAGCAAGGACAAAGCAAGCCTAAAAGGCTCACCCAAACGATCTTGGAAAAAGACCCAACAAATTAGTATTGTCAATAGTGCTATATCACGGTGTAGCACGAGAACATGGAAGTGTGGATCGGATTACCATGGATGAGCGTGCTAGATTGACATAGGATTCTTATCAATCGCGTATAAGAAGCTCATGGATGATGCATTAGTGAAGGAAAAAACTCAGAATGCAAAGGGAAATCAGTAGGACTTGTTCATGGCCCACAAAGAGGTAAAGATTCACATGTGAGGCAAAGATTGTTGGGTATATATGAGACAAAGACTCACATGTGAGTGTTAGTGAAGAAAAAACTCATAAGGTAAAGGGAAATTAGTAAGACTTATTCATGACCCACAAAGAGGCAAAGACTCACATGTGAGATAGAGATCGTTAGATATATATGACACAAAAACTCACACGTGAGGCAGAAATTGTTCGTGACCCACATTGATAATTTGAAATTTATAATCTAAACACAATATTTCAATTAATATATAATCTTGCATTTAAAAAAAATTATAATATAGCTAGTTAAATAAATATCATTTTATACATATTTAAATATAAAAAATACTTAACTTAAAGGTATGGTCTTAGACCTCAAATTGTATCGAGTTGATGTCGACAAGAGTCACAATTCTTTAAAAGGTATTTTCTTTCTCAAAGGATAGCAACACATCACCAAACAATATGCATGTGAAATGATATTTAAAGGCCAGAACAAAAAATGTACGAGGTTAGTTAAATTGTCAACCGAATAACCAATTGGCAAAAGAAAGTTGCCTAAAATTTTGGTTAAACATATCTACATAATAATCCAGTCATGAATAAAACCAAGTTCATTCGAAAACGTGCTAGGGCTTTATTGTTCACTATTAATCAAAAACCAGGGAAAAAAAATTGTGCTAGTGGCTGAAATTCATCAAAAGAAAGAAAAAAAAAAGTGGGAGTTTTATTATTTCTTAATTAGGTAGGTCAGTCTATTGAAATTTGAAAGGTCCTAATTCACTTTTCAGGGCTTAAACACCACAGAAAAAGAAAAAAAGAAAAAAAGGTATACATTGCCAACGACATATTGCTGAATTCGGATCATAACTTCATATAGAAGTATAGAAAACTGGACAGCGTAAAGAAAGAGAGATTCACAGCGACTTTTCGAAATTCAAATAGTAATTATAATACTAACTATTATAACATGCAAGCAAGTTGCAACGGCATATATCATCCGTGATCGATTAGTGCCTCTTTTGACATCAACTACTTTTACTTTTATGCTTTTAGTTTATTTGCATATTTATAATTTTTAAAAGTTTTATTTTATTTTTCTAGATTTAATTGATACTTTAATAAACTTTCAGCAAATAAGTAATTAGCAACAAAAAGTTCTATAAATAGAACATCTTAAAGAGACTTTTTGAATAATTAATATAATATATAGTGACACACTTAACCCAAAAGGCTTAAGTTCATTGAATATGAACTCAACTGTGTTATTTTAATCGCTCAATTTTCTCATTAGTATCCAATGTGAGATTTTACTCACACGTGTATAGTCAACAATATCCCTCTTACGTGTGAGTTTCTGCTTCTTAGTGGGCTTCAAGACCTCTATGTGGGCTATGAACAAGTCCTACTCGCTTCATGGAAACCTTGCACCTCACAATTGCCTAGCACTATTGACAATACTCCTTTGTTGAACTTTTTTTTTTTTTTCAGAATCGTTTGTATAGGTTTTATGGGTTTATCTTGTGCGATATATCATCTTCGCTCCATCTGCGAAAAAGCTCCAAGTATACATACACGTACACGTACCTAGTCGATCACCACTCTAACTATGAAATGGATTTTGATTTTTGATAACCTTACCACCTTTGCCACACATCATTCCATTTGTGAAAGGGTTCTAAGTACATATATCTCGTCCTCACTCCAATTACGAAAGGAATTTTGATAACGTTGCCACTTTTGGAGAGAATTACTTGGAAAGACTTTTTGAATAGTTAATATAACATATAGAAACACGTTTAACTAAAAAAATCAAAGCCTAAGAGTATGAGCTCCTCCATAGGAAAATTATTAGGTACTTCTAGAATACCAAAAATGCGTATTCCCTCCTCTCACATGAATTGTGGGTCCCACTATGAATTTAATTAGTGAGACCCACAATTATGTGAGTGGATGAAGTATGTATTTATTGTACTCCGGAAGTACTCAATAATTTTCCCTCAACCATATTATATTAATCTTTTACTCTTCCCATTAATATCCAATGTATGACTTTACTCTATATACCTGACAAATAAATCTATGAACTATGTATGAAAGTGAAACTATGGATGTAACATTTTTTACTCATGCAATTTCGCTTTCTGAATTCCGAGGACCTTCATGATTTTCATAAGGATGCAAACCTGTCATGAATTCGTACACGTAAAATCAAAATTGGTACGTACATGTATCGATCTCTGTGACGCATATTTCAAAACTGATGGTGACTTAAATTTAGTCGAATTTAAGAAGCTTGTACAAGTTATTCAAGACAATGAACCTACAGCACGGACCAAATTAATATATAACTTGTTATTTCGTTTTGGTGGTCCTAATGAAAAAGGCCGAAAGACAGAGACCTTTTTACAGCTTTAAATTTGCAAACTCAACATTTCAATTCATAGAGAAGTTCGAGTTCCCCGGGCACAATCAAAGGAGCTATCGGCAAGTTAAATGCCATTAAAAGCTCACAACGACTAGTCCTACGATGAAGTCGCTCATTTCTAATGGTGACGAGACGTCCCCAATAGTTATGTGCCACATTTGGCTAGCTGGAATGGAAGTAGAGACTGGGACCAATGTCTAGTTCAAAAGGATTGTGATATCATGGAGGTGGACAAGGTGGAAAAGACAATCATATCTTTTTTCTTTTTCTTTTTTTAATATCAAATAGCAAGAACTTGATTTTTTGCCCATTATATGGTATTGGTAATTGATGAGAGTGTATAGAAATTGATAGGCCAAAAATCAATTGACCCCTTGTGATAAATTATTTAATTAATTAGCCAAGTTTAACTAATTAATCAAATTAACATGCAAAGTGTGGTAGCACAAACAAATTAGCAATTAAACTAATTATGCAGCAGAAAATAAATTGACACAGTGATTTGTTTACGAATGGAAAAAACCTACATGGCAAAAACCCCACCGGGTGATTTTAAGGTCACCACTCTCAAAATTCTACTATTTTCACAACAAGCGGTTACAAGTAAAGGAATCCCAGTACTTTATACCAGCCTACAGTTGAACCCTTACCCCAATACTTAATTGGACTTGTTCTGTAGTGACAATTTCTCTTTGTAATGCACAGCTCCCAGTACGTGACTAACCAATTGTGTGAATCCCAGTACGCGACTTCAATCTCCAACTAGAGAAAGTTGTTGGCTGCAAAGTTCTTCAGTTCATCCCACGATGATCAAGAAGATGCTTGGTCACAAAACCCTACGGTATACAAACACAGCAACTTCTTCACAAGAATGATGAACTACGGAAAAACTCTATTTCCAGTCACAATTTGCTTGAACAAACTTTGCTCAATGCTTGTGTAACTTGTGCACCCTTTGACGACCCTTAAAATAATCTTTTTATATGTCTAAGGTTAGGAAAAAAAGAAAGCCCAAAGGCACATTCACAGATCCTAAGAAAATTAGATTAGAATTCTGAAATTCTTAAACCTCGACAGATAGGAGCTGTCAAGCAGCTGTCGAGCACACGAGCTGAAACAGCTTTCTTAAGCTCGATAGATGCAGCTGTCGAGCTCTAATGAATTTGCACTATTCAGCTTGTTTCTTGGACAGACTTGAATGACTTTAACACTTGATCTTAAAACCTTATTTCTTGAAGTATTAAAAACACCTATATCTACCCAAATACAAGTAAAGTTAGTTTTGTCAAATAATTAGCCAATTACATAAAATAGTGACATATGTTCCTAACAAGTTAATCACATATGTCCTAACAATCTTTCCCTTGGCAATCCATGACAAAATGACAACAAACAAATGAGATATGAGAGAAGTCATAAATCACTCAACTCATATTCACTTGTTGAATACAATAAAATCTATCCTAACACAAACTCTTGAAAAATTTTGGAAGAAGAGAGTTTATGGCAAGTAGACTTTAACAACCTGTATTTCTGAAACACTTTAAACAAAAATCATCAAGGCATCTTTGTGTGAAGTAAAAATAATAGATTGCATACAAGTAATAAGAAGCATGTGCATAAAGACAGAAAAGAAACAACACATGTAAGGGTAGGTGAAAGAAACATACATCAACATATAAAGAAAATAAGTACAATGTATGTCAATAAATGGTCACAAGACCCAATGTACAAGAATAAAAGTATCTAAAGTAGAGAAAAGAAAAGATACATAACATCCTCACTACATCCCTCATGTATCAACATTACCCCCAACAAAATGGTCCTATACTAACTCTCCCCCTAAGAAAGACTACTCTCATATTCAAAATTACTCCCCCTTTTTGTCACGAGTGACAAAGGGTAGAGTGTCAAGTAGGCATCTCATCGGTGGAGCTAGCATCACCATCATCATCATCATCAAAAGCATCATCGTCATCACCATCATCATCATCATCCTTAGCCTCAGAATCAAAAGCCACATGAGGAGGTGGAGGAGAAGCCTCAGGTGCAAAACCACCCATAATCGCCTACCGCCTAGCAATACGGCCAACACAAACGTTTACCTAATACAACACAGTAAAGAATGTATAGCATCCATGCGCTGAAGCTGCGCCATGACGTCGCGAAGAGACAATGGATGAGGATGGAGGAGCTGCTGACTCAGCCTATCGCGACCTAAACTGCACCTCACTACATTTAACGGTAGTAGCATCTATGGCACACATAAAAGAAAAATGGTCGGACACTGGAAAAGGGACGGAAAAATGGCTTAAAATCCTCGTGATAGCGGAAGGAAAGATAAGCTTATCACGGGACGCCGAATCCTAATGAACATCTATAATGGAAAGAATGAAATGTGAAGGGAAATCTATAGTAAGATGCTCAAGAAGGGATAACAAAAACCAAGCACGAGACTCCGTGATGGAGTTATAGTGAAAAAGTGGGTGCAAAACAAAAGTCATCACCATGTTCAAGAATCTAGGACCTTTAGCAAAGGGCTTACATGGTGTAAATTGACGATCACCCCAATTCAAAGGGCGCTCGTAGAAAGCAGACATGAGCTCATCCTTAGACACAGTCCTCAGATGCTCACAATTAGGATAATCATGAAACTCTACCCTAGGAATCCGAAGCACATCCGCAACAAGTTGCAGTGTGACAGGAAAGCGCGTACCTCAAACGCGAGTGAAGAAGTGAGGTACAGAATGATCAATTCCATGCATATTGGAGTAAAACTCTTGTATAAGTGCGAAAGGACAGGTAACCGGGAAGTCACACAGTGACTCCTATCCCCAACTGTAAATGACATCGGGAAGGTCGGTGTCGGCGAAGTCCGCTAGAATGACTTGGCGTTCAGAATGAATGCCTCGTCTAGAGAAGTTCTCCAAGAAAGCCTTTCGGGCATCCTCTTCACGGAACCGAATATGTGATGGGGCTGGATCAGATGAAGTGGATGCCCTGGAACGAAGAGGGTTCTGGGACGGAGCAGACTTACATTTAGGTGCCATAAACATGACTAACGTAAACAGAAAAGAGAGGGAGAGAGAGAGAGAGAGAGAAAGACAATCAAAAAATCTCCAAAATAATTCAAATATAACAAGTATATTGAAAAAAGAGTACGTATGCATGGGAAATGCATGAACATGTGACATGCAAAGTAAATTGCATCATGGGCTTAGCCCAATCCAATCCTACTAGCACACAATCAATTTTGACACATCTAAATGCATGATAATACTGTTATAATGCAAATGTGATGCAATGCATGAGATTTTAAACTCATTTAAGCTCCCAAAATTTCAACAAAAACTCATCAATTTTGAAAAACCCCAAAATTTTTCAAAAACCCAAAACCTAGGTTTCAAAACATGAAATGCATGAAGAATGAACGATTAGAAGCTTACCAAGTGAAGAAAATCTTGAAAAAGCTTGAAGAAAACTTGAGGGAAGGATTTGGAGTGAGTGAGAGTGATTTGGGAGGTGAAAGAACAAAGCTATCAAGAGAAATGAGAACTGAATCGCAAAGACCGTATATATAAAGGTTCAGTAAAGCTCGACAGATGGAGGTGTTGAGAGGTGTCGAGAAAGGTGTCGAGATAGGTATCGATACGGGTGTCCAGAAATTAGCCATCAACAGATGCAGCTATCGATAAAGTGTCGAGGAACAGAGTATTAGACATAAGAACAGAAGCTAGATCGATCCACCAGCTGTCTAGAAGCTATCGAGAAGTTAGGAACTTTCTCGATTGATCCACCAAGTATCGAGAAGCTGTCGAGATTGCGATAAGAAAAAGCTTAAGAAGCTCGACAGATAGCCAGGTGTCGAGGAGGTGTCGAGGAACTATCAAGCTAGCTTTTAAAAATAATTTTTCGAGAAGAGAAAAACACAGACATGAATGCAACCAAGCATGCAACTCAACCAATAATCCATTCAACATATTATGCTCTCAAAATCATCTCTCAACAACAATTTTAAGCACATGGATCCCAAAAACACGCACACACTAAACAAATCTAACCAATTTTATATTTCAAAAACAAGTCAAGACAGTTTAGTGAGCATACATTAATACATGTAAACCTTGTGATGGCCAAATCACATTGTACCTGCACATGTATCAAAAGTAGCAAAGAATATTACGTGTTATGTGTGAAAAACATCGCAAGATTGCATAAGTGTATACATGTTATAATGATTTGAGATATGAAAAAATCACTTTAATTCACACACAATCATAACTGTTTGATGAGGACCATCACCTTTGAGGTACATCCTATAACTCCCACACCTCCTAGAATACACGCTTGTAATCATATATAAAGCATTTTTATTATTTTTGCTTTTAATTTTTCTTTGCATATTTTTCTTTTTAAGCAAATCATGCATGGGCATATAAGAGATAGAAAAGAAATACCCAATTATGTTAAGCATTTGACATTCCAATTTTGCTATGCCGAAGCATACAAATGTCATTAACATTGCATTTTTGCTATGCCGAAGCATACAGATGTCATTCATGATTGGTGGGCAACAGTGATGAGATGGTTTATTTATACTTTTCTCTTAGGATTTTCTGATTTTCTAGTCATTCCTGTCAAAAAGAGTAATACGAGTGTTAAGTACAAGAGATAACTTAATCTTACTCATCACAAACAAGAACCACAAAACTCACTTGCTTAGTTATGCATAGAGATGCTCATCTAAGCTACAAAAGATACAAAATTTAGAAACTTTGTTTCAATGGCCATTCAAGGTACACAAGTATCAATGTACACAAAACACACACTGTTTTTGTATTTTTCTAATTTTTTTTTTCATTTTTTTTTATTTTTATATCAAAAACAAAATAGATAAAACTAAAAACAAACAAACAAAAACATGTTAAACAAAGCAAAGCAAATACTAAATGCAAATGCATGAGGAGGAAGGAGGAGAGAAAGAGATCAATCCATGGAAATAACACTAATGTTTTGACGAAGGAATTCAAAACGTTTGTTGTCAAGAGATTTGGTGAACAAATCAGCCTTCTGATCATCGATGTGAATAAACTCAAGAGTGAGAATACCATCTTCGACAAGCTCCCTAATGAAGTGATGTCGAATCTCTATGTGTTTGGTTTGAGAATGTTGAACCAAATTCTTAGAGATGTTAATGGCACTAGTATTGTCACAATAGATGGTGAGATGCTCTTGACAAATACCATAATCATTGAGGAGTTTTTGCATCCATAAGAGTTGGGTGCAACAGCTACCGGCAACGATATACTCAGCTTCTGCAGTGGATAAAGAGATGGATTTCTGCTTTTTGCTCATCCAGGAGATAAGATTGTTACCCACATAAAAACAACCCCCTGATGTACTCTTTCTATCATTAGCATTCCCAGCCCAATCAGCATCAAAATATCCAGCTAAGACATCATTTGTGTCCTTGCTGTACCACACAACGAACTCAGCAGTGGTTTTGACATATTTTATAATTCTTTTTAAAGCAATCATATGAGATTCTTTGGGATTAGCCTAATATCTAGTACACACTCCAACACTGTAACTAATGTCAGGTCTATTAGCAGTAAGGTAAAGAAGACTACCTATCATGCTTCTATAGAGAGATGAATCTACACTTTTGCCTAACAAGTCCACAATGAGTTTAACATTTGAGCTCATGGGGGTTCTAACAGATCTCGCAGATTCTAAACCAAACTTTTTTCACAAGATTCTTAGCATATTTAGATTGAGATAGGAATATACCTGAATCTTGTTGACGAATCTACAATCCAAGGAAGTGAGTCAGCTCTCCAATTATGGTCATCTCAAACTCGACTTGCATGAGTTTTTAGAAGTCATGAGCAAGTTCATCCTTAGTCGATCCAAAAATGATATCATCAACATAGACTTGAGCAACTATCAACTCGCCATCTTCCTTTTTGATGAAGAGAGTTTGATCAGCCTTCCCTCTTGTGAACCTATGTGACACCAGATATTGTGTGAACCTATCATACCAAGCTCTAAGGGCTTGCTTCAAGCCATAAAGTGCCTTCTTGAGGTACAACACATGATCCGAAAAGTGTGGATCAATGAATCCTTTTGGTTAAGCCACATAGACATTTTCTTTAAGTAGCCCATTCAAGAAATCAGTCTTTACATCCATCTAATAAAGTTTGAACTTTAACATGCTAAGGCAAGGAGAATTCTGATGGACTCTATACAGGCAACTGGGGCAAATGTTTCATCATAGACTACTCATTCCATTTGTGAGTATCCTTGAGCTACAAGCCGAGCCTTGTTGTGAATCACATTGCCCTCATCATCAGTCTTATTGCTGAATATCCACTTTGTGCCGATGATGCGCTCACCCTCCGGTCTAGGTACTAAAGTACAGACATCATTCCTCTAAAATTAAAGCAGTTCAGCATGCATTGCTTCGACCCAACTTTCATCCTAAAGAGCTTCTTCAACTTTCGTGGGTTCAACCTGTGATAAATAACAAGAATAAGACATAAAGTTAGCAACATATTTATCAACTATACGTTTCCTTAATGTGAGTTCATTCATGTTTCCCACAATAACTTCTGGAGGATGATTTAATTTAATCCTAGAGGAAGGTCCTTTCTCTTCACGTGATTCAAAATCTGGTGAAGTGGGTATATCTGCAGAATCTTCCATAACACTGGGAGTACCAGGAGTACTTAGAGTGCAGGTTCTTGTTCAATAATTTCTTGAACATCCTCAGGCTCAGGAGGAAGAATTTCTTTGGGGAGTTCTTCAATGCCTTTCTCAGAACCAGAATTTGAAGACTCATCAATAACAACATTCACTGTCTTCATTACCTTCAAAGTTCTTTTGTTGTATACCCGATAAGCCTTACTTGTGGAGGAATAACCCAGAAATATACCTTCATTGCTCTGGGAGTCGAACTTTCCCACATTCTCTCTATCCTTGAGGATGAAACAAGTACTTCCAAAGATTCTGAAATACTTCACATTCGACTTCCTTCCTTTCTATAACTCATAAGGAGTCTTTTTGGTACCGGGTCTGAAGTACACCCTATTAATTGTTTGACATGCAGTGTTAATGGCTTCTCCCCACAAATTTCTAGCCACATCTTTGTTATGAAACATGGCTCTAGCCATCTCCTAAATAACCATGTTCTTTCTTTTTACTACATCATTCTACTGATGAGTAATAGGAGCAGAGAATTCTTGAGATATACCTGATCTTGTGCAAAAGGAATCCATATACAAGTTCTCGAATTCTTTACCATGGTCACTTTGAATTCGATTAATCTTCATTCTCTTTTCATTCTGCAATCTTGTACACAAAGCTTCAATGTGCTCGAAAGCATCAGACTTGGATCGTAGGAGAATGAACCAAGTGTACCTAATGAAGTCGTCTACTACAACCATGATGTATCTCTTACCACCAAGAGACTCGGTTCTAGTTGGACCCATAAGATCTAAATGTAGAAGCTCCAATGGCCTAGATGTAGCTAATGTCTGAGTGCCCGGATGCTTAGCTTTCGTCTGTTTTCCAAGCTGCCATGGTCCACACACTACATTGCTCATTCTACTAAGTTTTGGTATCCCCAACACTGATTCATGCTTAGATACAATAGAAAGATGTTTGTAACTAGCATGTCCCATCCATTGATGCCATAGGTCTTCATTTGGCAAATGAATCATATTGCACACAATATCAGCATCATGAACCAATCCATAACAATTGTCAAGAGTGCGAACACCACTTATGAGTTTCTTTCCAAACTCATCCATAACAAGACACTTTCCCTTTGAGAATAGCATCATGAAGTCTTGATCACATATCTGACTTATACTCAACAGATTCACCCTCAAACCTTCTACATATAGAACATTTGCAATGTCCGGTAATCCAGGTAGAGAGATGATTCCCTTCCCTTTGATCTGTGATTTGCTCCAATCACCATAAGTAACATTGCCACCTTTCTTAGACTCGAAAACCTTGAAGAGAGATTGATCTCCAGTCATGTGTCTTGAGCAACCGCTGTCAAGGTACCACAAACACGTATCCTTAACTTTAAATGCGAACTTCATCATAAAACACACTTCGTGCTTAGATGACAGATCAGTGGGAATGGAGCTTTCTTTCATTTGCCTTTTACGAGCTAAGCCTTTAATTTTTACTCTTCTCAGATGAACTCCTTTGCACATTTTCATTTTGAGGCAGTCTAGATTCTTCTTAGTCAAACTGAGATCTTTTCCAATAGTCAACATAAGAGAATTCAAATAACTTTTAAACTTGTATTTTCTAAGACACTCAAACAAATAGAGATTAGAAAAACAAGATGTATTTGAAAAAAAAAAAAAAAATCTCTTCAAGCCGGTTACAGCCATGACAACAAGGGTCAATGGATCAACACAGCAAAGATTAAACCTAATCAGAGTGTGCCTGCTCTAATACCACTTGATAGGCCAAAAACGAATAGACCACTTGTGATGAATTAATTAATTAATTAGCCAAGTTTAATTAATTAATCAAATTAACATGCAAATCGCGGTAGCACAAACAAATCACCAATTAAACTAATTATGCAACGGAAAATAAATTGACACGGTGATTTGTTTACGAATGGAGAAAACCTACACGGCAAAAACCCCATCGGGTGATTTTAAAGTCACCACTCTTGAAATTTTCCTATTTTCACAACAAGCGGTTACAAGTAAAGGAATCACAATGCCTTAAACCAACCTACAGTTGAACCCTTACCCTAATACCCAATTGGATTTGTTTTGTAGTGACAATTTTTCCTTGTAATGCACGGCTCCCAGTACGTGACTAACCAATTGCGCGGATCTCAGTATGCGACTTCAATCACCAACTAGAGAAAGTTGTTGGCTGCAAAATTCTTCAATTCATCCCACGATGAAGATCAAAAAGATGCTTGGTCACAAAATCTTATGGTATACAAACACAGCAACTTCTTCACAAGAATGATGAACTAGGGCAAAACTCTGTTTCCAGTCACAATTTGCTTGAACAAACTTTGCTCAATGCTTGTGCAACTTGTATATCCTTTGACGGCCCTTAAAATAATCTTTTTATATGTCTAGGGTTAGGAGAAAAGAAGACCCAAATACACATTCACGGATCCCAAGAAAATCATATTATAATTCTGAAATTCTTAAACCTCGACAGATAGGAGCTGTCGAGCAGCTGTCAAGCACACGAGCTAAAACAGCTTTATTAAGCTTGATAGATGCAGCTGTCGATCTTTAATGAATTTGCACTATTCAGCTTGTTTCTTGGACATACTTGAATAGTTTTAACACTTGATCTTGAAATCTTGTTTCTTGAAGTATTAAAAACACCTATATCTATCCAAATACAAGTAAAGTGCGTTTTGTCAAAGAATTGGCCAATTACATAAAATACTGACATATGTTCCTAACAAGTGAATCACATATGTCCTAACAGAAATATTTATTTTAAATTATTTTATTCATTTATAAAGGTTAATTGTATTTTTATTTTTAAATTTGAAAATTATATAACGCAATACCAAGTTCCTGATAAAAAATTCTAATTATGGACATTATACAGAGCACTAATCCTGTAATCCAAGAAGAGAAACATTGCATAGGAAGTGCTAATCCAAGAAAGCGTAAACATCAAGAATAAGTATACAAATCTATTTCAATAAAACAAGCCACTTCATTATTTGAAAACTTTGCAGTGTCAAATACAAACTTTGCTCTTGTCCTTTCACATAGTCCTAGTCATTGTCATAAGAGAGCAACCAATCATAAGCATGGCAAGGCAATTCAAAGCTCAACACCTCTTCCACATTAACCATATTGAATACATACAAAAGTCAACATGACGGGTCCACAGCAAGTATTCCCAAAAGCATACCATATCCCCAAGTTGTCGATTTCATACATAAACCCTTATGATGGTTTCATGTAGCTGGCTATGTGAATCATTCATATGAACAAGTTGAATTTTCATGAGACATATACATGAGAATCTTTGGATATTGGAGGTCTTAGTCAGGATCGGTAGGAACTGACTCTTATTGTGTTATTTAAAGGTTTGTTAGTATTTTATTTTATTTTTAATTGTCAAGCTTTGTTAGTATTTATGATAGTCTTAAACTTGTTGGAAAAATAATAATGAATAAACTAGTTTTGATACAAAAATAATATCCCAAATAATTAGCAAGAACATAAAATAAAAAAGGAATTTAGAACAATCTCACAATGCTATAGAATCACGCTACGAAAGCGTTGTCCTTAAAGGTTGATTCGTGCCACCCAAAGTAAAACTTGGTGCGATTGATTCTCTTGGCCAAACAAACCCCCAAGATTAGACTATAGCGTCGACCTTTGTGATGTACGCACTTCCACTCACAAAAGGTTTAAGAACAACTCTCTATTGTCTTTCGTTAGAACAAATATTCTTGTAGAAAAAATATGTGGGAGAGAAAGATGGTAAAATTGTGTATATTTAAAACATAAAGTAGTCAAAAGACCCCTTTAGAAAATGTGTTATGATTAGTATTATATAGTCTACTTATGAAAATAATAGTCTATAGTTATTGGTTACTAATAACCCTTAAAAGCCCAACGGCTATATTATCAATTATTGCCTAACGGCTATTTTTCTCATAATTGCCCAATGACTATATTTCTCATAATTGCCCAACGGTTATTTTACTCATAAATTTTCAACGGCTAGAAAGTAAATAAGAATAAAAGTGTTTGGAACACGCCCACACCAACAAAACTCAGCTTTCAAGGAATGGAAAGATGGAGGGAATGGTCCATTAGCTGATACTTACCTGATGTGTCTTGTATATGCGTATGCATTTTTTATTTAATTAATGGTTTCTGGTATTAGCCTCTGCATTGAGAAACAAAATATTTTTGTTGCTTGACTAGATAATTGAGGATGCATGACATAATTTAGAATTGTGTTTATGTTGGATTTTTCTAATTGCCTACTTTGTTAGATCCACCTTTTGATCATCTTAGCCATATACAAACAACCAAAATGTTGGTTAACCATATTTCCCTTGGGGCCTTATCCTGTTTTCATCTACTGGATGGTTGACACTATGAATCCCTGTGCTAGATATTGGGGAAAGCATGACATTATGTGAAAGTATATATGTTGGAATTTTACTACCTGCCCCTTCATTGTAAATCCATTGATTTATAGTGATAGCAATATTTAAAAATGCTTGCCAATTAAGCTTCACAGACAAATGCTATCAAAAGTGTTGAATCAATAGTTTTTTAGTTGTGGAATATGATCTTTTTCGAAGTACCACGTCTCCATTTGGTTGGAATGATCCTTCCTGTGAAATTGTATATTTTACTGGAAGTACGTGAATTTGTCCATGACCAATAAATTGTTTCAGCATCTAACAGCCGAGATGTGTTTTTCCTAATGAGATTGAAGTTGGTTTTTTGTGACCTCTGTCGAGGCAACTGACAGGGAGGAGGCAACAACTGGCTGCATAAACTCTGAAGGGGATTTATTCATAAGTGCAACTCAAGCGGGGCTAATGACCAAGGATACTGCACACAAAATGTTTCATCCTAGCGAACACTACCCTATATGGACAGTGGAACCGCCCACGGATGATCTTAAGCAAGTTCTCCAGCATTGCACAGGATGGCAGTCTGTTCCACGACCTGCAGATCAGAAGGCGGTAGCGTAGTATCTTGATAACTACATATATAATCTCTAATTAGTAATTTTGACTTTGATGTTTGTTTCAACAAAATACCACTTCCCGTGTGTAAAAGGCAACCAGTGAGTTTTCCTTTTAAGCAAGGATGAAATAAATAAGATTTTTGTTTTGATTTTGATACGTACCTACTTTTACTTCCCCATTTTCCTGGTTATTGATATAGACACTCAACAGGTCTCAGAATTCGTTGTGCCCCATTTCTTTGGTTAGTGTACACCAGATCTTGCTGATAGGTAAGCTTATTATCTAATTTGATGTGTTCGTTTCACTGACAATATATATAATTATTCTAAAAGTTTTCTTGGTCCTGTTTTGCACTTTTCTTCTGCTGTATTCTCTGAATGTTACTTTAAGAAGCAACAAAAATAATTTTAAATTAGCAGCAGGCCAACTTGGGAAGAAGCTAAAAAGAAAACTTTTTTTTTTTTTTTGAGAATTAGCTAAAAAGAAAACTATTTGTTGAAAATAGCATCAAAAGATTGGAAAATCCACATGCAATTAATGTGTTGGTTATGACCCGGCATTATAAATGATATAAGTGTGAGTGTCAAGAGGTAGGTCATATAATCTTGGAAATTTTTAATGGCTCTAAATGATTTAAATGTATGTGCATGGAAACATTGAAAATGATAATATATATGCTTATATCTAGAAAGTGAAATGGTAAATTGACGTGACCATTTCCATACATAAGCAGCGGTTGTTATTTGACTCACCATTTTGTGAAGGAGAATTGTCGCTCATTTATTTCAAGGTCAAAAACTTTTTCAAACCATGACGCGCCCTTTAATTTGAAACTCGAGACCACAACTCAATAGCCTATTGTCCTCAACGTTCATGTGTAAGTATAAACGGGGGAAAAAAAACCATGCAAGTGAAATTGTCTTAAACCAAAAATAAAAGAAAAAAGAAAGTGTGGGGTCATAAAGTCCAGCGGTACACGTCCACTTTTTGGTACCGAACTTGAAGCCCATGTCGAAGCCCGTAATCACACATGAAGAAAATAGCGGTGTTTATGGCAAGGCAGGAAATCATGCTAAGGACAATTCTGTCCTCGGCAAGACAAGGCCGAGGTGTAAAAAGATTGGTTCATGAGCGCAGGCGATCTTCCAGAGCACTCCAAAGGAAAAGCAAGTACAGCAAGTGAGCACGTTGGAATATGGTAGTAGAGCAATTCCAAGAAAAGTTGCTGCCTTCACATTAAATGCTCCACAGCTAACTCTCTGGCCGCATTAATGTGGAAGTGATACCTGAGCAATGGCTTTTCAGACTCACAGCTACTACCTAGGAGCTTTGAGAGGAGTTTGATGTGACAAAGATCAACAATAGCAAATCTGATCTGCACTTGTATGGTGGAGATGGAGGAGGAAGCTAATATAAAAGGAAGATAGAGCACTGAGAAAAGGGAGAGAGATTTCACCATAGAAAACACTGTAGCAAACTAAACTGACTCTGTAACCACTGTTACTATCACTCAAGAAATAACAAGTTGAAACTCCTCAGACTAGTGCCGAGGTTGGGATAGCTTGCTCGAATCTATTTTTAATTCATCCATTCATCCTTTAATACATCTTCAACTGTTGTTACACTCTTGAAGCCCAGTTTTTCTACCCATTCTCTACAAATTTATTGTATTGGGCTTGTTGGACTTGAATTCATTCATCATTTAGGAAAAGTATTCAAATCCGGGCCCCACAATTGGTGCCGTCTGTGAGAAAGAATTTGTGTGCTCGTGAGAGCAACAGTTAGATATGGTAGGATCAGGTCCACATCAAGAAAACCCGTGCCAAGCAGGTCCCCAGCGGACAGAATCCATAGGATCCCAGCGACAAGGTGATTCTCCTGGCCCTGAACATAAGCAAAATCAGGAAAATGAAAGGGATCGAGAGGGAAGTGTGCATACCACCAAGACGAGCAAAAGCCATTCCCAAGTAGGCAGTCGCGTATCCCAGCGACAAAACAATAACCAAACCATGCAGCTGGAGATAGATGACTTGAAAAAGAAACTGCGCCATGCGCAGCGGAGGCGATCCCCTTCCAGTTCTGACATGTCCTCTAATGATGAAGAGGACAACAATTATAGGCAGAGATCAAGAACTCCTACAAGCGAGATATGGTAAGATCAGGTCCATACCAAGAAAACCCGCGCCAAACAGGTCCCCAACGGATAGAACCCATAGGATCCCAGCGACAGGGTGATTCTCCTGGCCCTGGACATAAGCAAAATCAGGAAAATGAAAAGGATCGAGAAGGGAGTGTGCATACCACCCAAACGAGCAAAAGTCATTCCCAAGTGGGCAGTCGCGTATCCCAAAGACAAAACAATAATCAAGCCATGCAGCTGGAGATAGATGACTTGAAAAAGAAACTACGCCACGCATGGCGGAGGCAATCCCCTTCCAGTTCTAACATGTCCTCTAATGATGAAGAGGACGGCAATTACAAGCAAAGATTAAAAACTCCTCCAAGCAAGACCTTCTCTTATGAAAATGAGCACCATCATAGACAAAAACACAAGGGCCCATCTGGTATGGGCCTGAATAGTAATGCCATGAGCAAAGCCCTGGATTAGATCTCTAAGTCACCTTTCACGCGCAAGATAAAAGGGGTTAAACTGCCTCGGCGGTTCCATCAGCCTACATTCACCATTTATAACAGCTGAATGGACCCTTTAGAGCATGTGAGCCAGTTTAATTAGAGAATGACTGTCCACTCCAAGAATGAAACTTTAATGTGCAAGGTTTTCCCGTCTAGCCTAGGACCTGTGGCGATGAGATAGTTCAACGGCTTGAAAACGAACTCCATAGATTCCTATAAGCAGCTCACCCAAGCCTTTGGCTCCCGCTTCATTACAAACAGCTGGGTCCCTTGTCCTCTGAGTTCGTTGTTGTCCTTATCCATGCGTAAAAGAGAAACTCTAAAAGTGTACTCGGACAGGTATTGGGAAATGTATAATAAGATGGACAGTAACTTCGACGATGTCGCCATCAGCACTTTTAAATGCAGTCTCCCAACCGGGCATGGCTTGAGGAAATCCTTGACTGGAAAGCCCACCACCAGTGTAAGTCAGGTTATGGACCGGATTGACAAATACAAAAGAGTGGAAGAAGACCAGCTGCAAAGGAAAGGAAAGAAGAAGGTTATCCCTCAAAAGAGCGGGGATTTCAGGTCGGAACGATACCACAATGACTGTCCGAGAAGAGATTTCGCAGGGCAATCCAGATCAACCAGTATGCAGACAGTCAACGCCGTGTTTAGAGAGCCAGTACATCAGATTTTGAAAAAAATCAGGAATGAGCCATTCTTCGTATGGCCGAATAAGATGGCTAGAGACCCCATGAAGCGCAACCAGAGTCAGTATTGTCAGTACCACCAGAACCACGGACATATTACAAAAGATTGTAGGAGCCTTTGGAACCACCTAGATCAGCTGGTCCGAGAAGGGAAACTGAAGCACCTTTTGCATTCCTCTGGTGGTCACCAAGGCTAGGCGAACCAAGAACCCCGAAGAGACTCTTCTTTAAGACCTCCCATAGGAACGATAAACGTATTCTTCGCTGCTCCAGGGAGGACGGGCTCACACCCTTCCAGGGTGATATCTGTAGCACGGCTACCTGCCAATGACTTTGGCCCAGAGCCAAAAAAAACCCAGAGTGTATCCTCATCCGGTCTTGAGTTTCTCCGAGGATGACAAAATTAGAACCATCCAACCCTACGACGATGCGTTGGTAATCACTTTTTGAATTGGGGACTACGACGTGAAGAGGGTGTTGGTAGATGATGGTAGTGGAGCCGAGATCATGTACCCTAACCTCTATAAGGGGCTGAAGTTTGGACCAGAAGACTTGACGCCCTACAGTTCCCCCCTAATGAGTTTTGACAGGAAGATGGTCATGCCAAAAGGCCAGATTAAACTACATGCGCAAACCAGCCCAAAGGTAGTGGAGGTTGACTTCATCGTGGTGGATACTTACTCTCCCTACACTGCCATTATGGCCAAACCTTGGCTTCATACCTTGGGAGCCGTTGCCTCCACCCTGCATCAGAAGGTGAAGTTCCCCTCCAAGGGTCAGGTCTTGGAAATTCGAGGTTCCCAGGCTACAGCTAGAGAGTGCCTGATGGCTGCCATCTCAAATCAACCTAGAGCAGAGTCCTTAGCCCTTTTTGAAAAGAGTTCATAGCAATTAAGGACCCTGGCATCGCCTACTAATATACCAGCCGAGGAAGCAAAATGTGAGGATTTAAAAAGAGTGATCATTGGTGACGATCCGAAGAGGTTCTTCCAGGTGGGGTCCCAACTGCCCCCTCAGGAAAAGGAAGGATTGGTAGATTTCCTCAGAAGAAATGTGGATGTGTTAGCATGGGACGCCTATGATGCCCCAGGAATTGATCTGAACTTCATATGTCACCACTTAAATGTAAATCTATCAACCATTCCGAAAAAACAACCACCTCGGTGCCCATCCAAAGAGCACGCCAACGCTATCAAGGACGAGGTGAGAAAGCTCAAACAAGTAGGGGTTATCAAGGAGGTGTTTTACCCCGAGTGGTTGGCTAACACCGTGGTTGTAAAGAAAAAGAGTAGGAAGTGGCGAGTGTGTGTGGACTTCACAAACTTAAACAAGGCGTGTCCAAAAGACCCATTCCTCAAGCCTCGGATAGACCAGTTAGTGGATGCAACCATAAGCCATCCTCGGATGAGCTTCTTGGATGCTTTTCAGGGCTATCATCAGATACCACTAGTACTGGGCAATCAAGAAAAAACAGCATTCGTAACCCCTATCAAAAACTACCACTACAAAGTGATGCCCTTTGGGTTGAAGAATGCGGGGTCTACCTACCAAAGGATGATGACTAGAATATTTGAGCCGCAGCTAGGCAAGAGTATTGAAGTCTACATAGACGACATTGTGGTAAAGAGCAAAGTGGTGTCCGAGCACGTGGGAGATCTCGGAGTCATCTTTGACATCCTAAGGAAACACAAACTGCGTCTTAACGCCTCTAAGTGCTCATTTGGTGTCGGTTCTGGCAAATTTTTAGGCTATATGGTAACTCATAGGGGAATTGAGGTGAGCCCAGATCAGATCAAAGTAATTCACAATTTGCAACCTCCTCGGTACCCTAAAAAAGTCCAGAAACTCATTGGGATGATCGCGGCCTTGAATCGATTTATTTCCAGATTTGCGGATAGGTGCTACCCTTTTTATCTCCTGATGAACAAATGGAAAGGATTTGAATGGTCTGAAGATTGCACTTTGGCCTTCAAACAACTTAAAGAATACTTATCCAGGCTACCCATCATGTCCAACCCTGAGGCCGACAAGGTTTTGTTCGCCTACATTACAGTGGCCCCTCATGCTGTAAGCCTAATATTGATACGAGTTGATGGTGGCATACAACGGCCAGTCTACTACGTGAGTAAATCTTTACATGAAGCCGAGGTGCGCTATTTACCGTTGGAGAAGGCAATTTTGGCAATAGTGCATGCCACGTGAAAACTCCCTCATTACTTCCAGGCACACACCGTTGTCATTCTGACTCAGCTTCCACTTAAGTCTGTACTCCGAGGTGTTGATTACACAGGGAGAATTGCCATGTGGAACATAGTTCTAAGGGCTTTCGATATCAAATACATGCCCCGGACCTCTATCAAGGGCCAGATCATTGCTGATCTAATAGCCGAATTTGTCGAACCCTCGATAGAAATGTTAGCAGAGGAGCAAAACATGGATGGAAAATCGGTCGGCTCAATCGGTCGGCACAGCAGTACACATCAACCTTTTGGTACTAGACCTGAAGCCCATGCTGAGACCCGTAATCACATATGAAAAAAATAGTAGTGTTCATGGCAAGGCAGGAAATCATGCAAAGGACAGTTCTGTCCTCGGCAAGACAAGGCCGAGGTGTAAAAAGATTGGTTCATGAGCGCAGGCAATCTTCCAGAGCACTCCAAAGGAAAAGCAAGTACAACAAGTGAGCACGTTGGAGTATGGCAATAGAGCAATTCCGGGAAAAGCTGCTGTCTCCACATTAAATGCTCCACAGCTAACTCTCTGGCCACATTAATGTGGAAGTGATACCTGAGTAATGGCTTTTCAGACTCACAGCTACTACCTAGAAGCTTTGAGAGGAGTTTGATGTGACAAAGATCAACAACAGCAAATCTGATCTGCACGTGTATGGTGGAAATGGAGGAGGAAGCTAGTATAAAAGGAAGATGGAGCACTAAGATAAGGGAAAGAGATTTCACCATAGAAAACACTGTAGCAAACTGAATTGACTCTATAACCACTATTACTATCACTCAAGAAATAACAAGTTGAAACTCCTCAGACTAGTGCCGAGGTTAGGATAGCTTGCTCGAATCTGTTTTTAATTCATCCATTCATCCTTTAATACATCTTCAACTGTTGTTACACCCTTGAAGCCCAATTCTTCTACCCATTCTCTACAATTTTATTGTATTAGGCTTGTTGAGCTTGAATTCATTCATCCTTTAGGAAAAGTATTCAAATCCGGGCCCTACAAAAATGTTGATAGGCAAGTATTCCATTATTATAATAATTATTATTATTATTCTATGCATTGTACAAACATAATAAGTTAATAATAAATAAATAAACCTAATCAAAATGATGGTAACAATAATATTAAATTAATTGATGATACTGTTGATGAATGGTGAAAGCTTACCTTGATTATCTACCAACATGGTAAAAAGTAAAAACAATCTAGAGATTTGTCAAGGATGATTCTAGCAAGGGACTCTTTGGTACCTAAGTTAGTAATGAACTTTTCAATAAAAAGGGAAAGGTCAAAGTTTTGCTACAAACTAGTTTGTAATGGCTACAACTCCCACTAGAAAGTTAACACTACTACATATTTTGTAAATCTAATTATTAGATTGCATGTTTTTAACATACATGTCAAATTTCGTGTCAATTCGTTGTTATTTACTTCTCGATCCATAAGGCTTTTTTTTTTTTTTTTTTGAAAATTTTGGACTATAAAAACTTGAAATTTAAAATTTAATTGATAATATAACATTGATCTTTGATTTTTAAAAACTTTTGCAAACATAGAGAATATAAAAAGAAAATGTTTGATTTGTCAAAATTCACATTTAATAAAAATATCTTGATTTAAGTTGTAACCAAACTTTGTCTATAAAGAAATGCAATTTTTGAAAAAAAGTTGTGCACACCTTTTTGGAGGTCCTTCTTCCCCTTTTAAACTTTGTTGGGGGGTGGGGGAGGAGAAAATGAAAATCTCTTTGCCATTGCAACACATACTTCAAATTTGGCTTAGGGGTTGTTATGGATACGATCCTGAAATATCAAAGGTAGGGTTCAACGTTTCCAATGGGGTCAGTGTTCTAGGGTTGTTTTGGTTTATTTTTAGGCTTCGAGGTTATTTTGGCTATTTTTTAGGTTTCAGATGTATTTTGGTAATTTTTTAGGTTTCGGGGGATTTTTTTGGTCATTTTTAGGTTTCAGAGGTATTTTGCTCATTTTTGGGGTTTCATGGGTATTTTCGTCATTTTTTATGTTTCGGGGGTATTTTTGTCATTTTTTTTGTTTGGGGGTATTTTGGTAATTTTTTGGTTTTGGGGTTATTTTGGTTATTTTTTGGGTTTTGGGGGTATTTTGGTCATTTTATGGATTTTAGGGGTATTTTGGTGATTTTTAGGTTTCGGGGATATTTTGGTCATTTTTTTGGATTTCAGGGGTATTTTGGTAATTTTTAGGTTTTTGGGGTATTTTGGTCTTTTTTTGGGTTTCAAGAGTATTTTAGTCATTTTTTGGATTTTTGGGGTATTTTGGTAATTTTGGAGGTCAAGAGGGTATTCAAATAGTTTTAGAGGTATTTGGGTCATATTAGGGGTGTCAATTTGGGTTAGCGTGTCGAGTTTGTGTTGTGTCGTGATAGGGGTATTCGACTAAATGGTTTAACCCTAACCTGACCTATTTAATAATCGTGTCATGATCCTTCAACCCTAACCCGACCTGTTAATAAGGCAGGTTGACCTGACCCAACCCATTTAACACGCTTTCTATGTTGGGAAAGGACATACTTCAATCTTGATTTTACACGAGGTAGCTAGGGTTGAGGACAATAACATAACTATATTATATATATATTTATATATGAAATTTAATATATATATATATATATATTCGGCCTCCCTAAAAATTAAAATTGGTCATAAAACCCAATAAAACACAATAAACATCTCGTTCCTTGTGACTCTACACTATATGATCTAGTGTATTTGGGTTGTGTGTGTACTTATGTTTATTGATTTTGACTTTTTGTAAACTTTAGAACACATTTATTGATTAATTATCATTTTTTTTTTATATGCAAATGACTCAAGTTGTATAGTTATTTGACTTTGGTTATTTGTTGTTTGGGACTTAAAGTTATTTGACTTTGGTTATTTGTTGTTTGGGACTTAAAGTTAGAAGCACGGTTCTTTTTATTTCCTTGGCGATGTTAATTATTTTTTTATTTGACATATAATTAGATGATAAATATGATTTATATTTGATTGGTAAATCTAGCTACAATATTAGATTTATTTCAAGAAAAAAATGCAAATAATTCAAAAACAACTATCATGTGTCTTTTTATTTATTTATTGATTTGTTACATGAATTTATTTAGAATGATGGAGCAACTATTATAAATTTTACTAGATAAGTCTTAAAAATTGATTTATCAATTTTTGAGACACAACATATAAGTAATTAGGACATTTATTTATCATGTTATTGAAATGATACCAAATATATTCATTATCGTATCAATTTGTGAATATTATATAGTAAAATTGGTAGTAGTTTTGAAGTTTTATTTAGGATGAATTGCAAATTACTCCCCTAAAGTTTGGGGGTGATTGGATTTCATACCCTGAAATATCAAAATTTGGATTTTATCCCCTAATGTTTGGTGATGTTTGGATTTTACACCATTACGTTTCAAAATTTAGATTTTACCCCCCAATAGTTTAGGAGTGTTTGGATTTTACTCCCTAAAGTCTTGGAGTGTTTGGATTTTACACCCTAAAGTTTCAGAAATTGGGAGTCTAAAATCCAAGTTCTGAAACATTATGACGTAAAATCAAAACATCCCAAACTTTAGGGGGTAAAATCCAAATTCTGAAACTTCCGGGTATAAAATCCAATCACTCCCAAATTTTAGATAAAGTTTGCTATTATCCTCTTTACTTGACACTAATCTAATTGTAAACATGTAAACATACTGACACTTATAGTGATTAGTTTACAAACTTTATCTATTGTCACATTAGTTTGTAAACTTGTAACATAATTAGTTGTAGTTTTAACGTTTTTCTTGTGGTTATTTTATTAATACCAAATAAATACTAGTTTGCATTTAATAAAAGAAAATCAATTATACTTGGCCCCGCCTAAAGTAAATTCTTGGGCCCGTTCCTGACTTAGGAGCGTTCTTCGAATTTTTCTTGAGTTGACAACTTGACATCGAGTTGGTCAGGCTCCACCCATCAAAGGTGACTAGCCATAAACTTATATATCATCATCAATGATGATGACTAACTTTTAAAGTGAAATTTTATAATTATCACTAACTTGAATTTGATCATGCATGCAATCAGGATTTGAGCCGTAAGTTTGATCAGCTGAAATTTTCCAAAAATAAATACCAAAATATAAGCCAACTACATTTTTCTTTGTTTTCTGTTCACAGGATGTTTCTTTGGTTTGTTTTTTACTCGAGTGTTTGATGGAAGGATTATTAATAATAATTAAAGAGTGGAGCAAGCTTGGAAAAATGAGAAATTCTCATACAATAGACTAGGGATGGCAATTTTTGTCTGACCCGTGAGTACCCGGCCCGGCCCGACCCTAATGGGCCAGGTTTTACCCAGTCCGATTAAAAATAGGGTCGGATATGGGTTTTTTATTAAAAAAAAAAAACCCGAAGCAGGTCCAGTTTGGGTTTGGGTTTTATCAAAAAAACTCGAGACCCAGCTTAAAACCCGGCCCGATTAAAAACCCGGTACCCTTAAATTACAAAAATACCCTATATATATATTCCTATATTCTAACCCTAATCCCTCATTTCTTCACTTTAGCAGCAACTCACGTCGACACTCAGAGTCTCACACTCCCTCAGTCCTCACTCCTCACCTCAATCCCTCATTTCAGCTCAGTCCCTTATTTCAGCTCAGTCCAACACTCCCTTTCCCTCAGCAACTCACTCCTACACTCTCTCACTCTAACAGCCAGATCGCACCGTTTCATTGCTCGCCAACCAAAGGTAAATGTAGATTCTTTGATCTTGTTTGTTTCCCTGGAAAATATATAGAAATTTCGATTCTCTCTTTTTCTTTCCTTAAATCTATGGTTATTGTTGACAATGATAGATCTAGATTGTTCATTTCATTCCATATTCTAGGATTTTTTTCAAAATTTTCTATTGCTTCGAATTTGAAACGGGCATTATTGTGAATTTGGTTTGGTTTTTTTCTTCAGAGATGTATAACGGAATAGGGTTACAAACTCCGAGAGGGTCAGGCACCAACGGGTACATACAGAGCAACAAGTTTTTCTTTGTGTGACTGTGAGATGGGCTTGTCGGAACAGTGATTAAAAAGTGAGTCGATGCTGCGAGAATCATATTTTGTTGTTGTTGTTTTTTGTTTCTACGATTTGTGATAAGCAGATTCCATTCATCTGTAATCTTTAAAAGAAGCTGCGAAACGAAATGGTAGAGAAACCAAAGTATGTGGCTATGAAAATCAATTTCTTTTTCTGAAGACTCAACGTTTATATAATGAGGAGAATTTGAAGCACAAAACAAGAGGCGAAACCCAAAATGGAAAGCGTAATTGGGATCAATTTGTAGAGGATAGCGAGGAGTGATGGAATCCCCACCTGGAATGGAATGGAGAAGCTGAGGGATGGTGGCTTCTGTGTTTTCTCTTTTCTTAACGGAATAGGGTTGTGTTTGTTTCCCAGAGGTCTAAGACTAGGAAGAGCAGTGAGAATGGCAAGGGATTCAAGGTGAATTGGGCTTAAATTCTTTTTTCTTTTTTTTTTTTTTTGGTTGGGTCACAAATTGGGCCCCGAGAAAAAACCCAGTACCCTAAACGGGTTGGGTTCGGGCCACAGGTCTTGCCCCATGGGTTAAGTCCGAATATGGAAAAATCCGGCCCAAACCCGACCCGTTGCCATTCCTACAATAGACTCCAAATAGGGACACATCCAGTCCCATTCAAAGAATCAAAAGTCAATTTTGCCATGATTCGAGCCGCACGGTTGGCTTGGTAGTCAAATATGGGCCACGCTTTTGTTTACTGTTTCAACAACATCACATCACATATACTAGCTGTTTCAACAGTATCACATCACAATTAAATATAGTGACCACTCATTCGGCCTTAATTTTTACAACTTGATCTGAAGTAGGAAAAGACTTAGGGACACAACATTTGCCGTAATTTGTTAAAGTAGTCAATCACAAGAGGGTAAAGAAAACAAAAACATGAGAAGAATATGTGAAAGTTATTGTTTATCGCTCACAGTTTTAAGTTTCAACCACTTCAATAAATTATAGCATGTACTTATTTTTTAACCTGCACTCATGTTCAACTTATGTCCATACCATATTAGAAGAAATTATACAGTCTTTTGGTATACTACATCGTTTATCTACCATTCCACTAAAAATTTTTAACTTAACAATTTTATACAGATAAGAGTTTCTTAGTGGAATGATGCTTGTTCATTGTAAGCAACTTATAATTTCTATGGAAACTACAAGACTACGGTATGAAAAGAGAGAGTTTGAGAATCTAAATGGTATATGGAAAATCCGAAATAACACTTTTCTAGAAACGCAGGTGTAAAAAATTGAAAAGAGATAAAGTATTTAACAATATTAGACAAAAGTACAAAACATAGCCAAAAAAGTCGTAGTATAAACTGATCATTCAAACAGTACTTTTACACAAAAGGAAAACAATGAACATGTACCTCTTTATATGTAATCGGGTAAAAAAAAGTCAAAATTTGGCGAACGAACGAGCCTTAACCTCTGGACCACGAATGTCGTTGATGAGAGGAGGAATTTGAAGAGGAAACACTAGGACTCCCCGAGTTATTGTTGTTCCCAAAGAACAGGTCCGACAAGTAATTCCCCACATCCTCAGGGGCAAATCTGATAATTAACCCAACATTTCGCTCTCCAACAACATTAGACCTGTGAGCGTCGTAGAATTCCCGATAACTTGGGACAATCTTTCTCGCTAATGAGACTTTCATTTCGTCTCGGAGTTTCGGGTCCGATACGACAAACGAGCTCTGTTTCCGACAAGTTTCGTCGAAGCTCGAATTGAATTTCCTGAAAATTTCCTTCGCCCGACCTGGAGTAATCGTGGCCGTTGGATTTTCCGGCAGCGTTGCAATCACTGGGCCCCAAGCTAATCTCTCGTAATTTGCAGCGAATACTTTCACTTTCTCTTCGTGCTTTGCGATCCAATCCTCGCCGAGAAGGTACTTCAAATTCGAGGTTTGAACTTTGGAGACAACGTGGTTAAGGTTGTTTGCTAAGAATATGTACGAAAGACAAACGTCTTTGGTATGTTCTACTTTGCCGTCGAGTTTGCAGAGAAGTACGAGGATTAACCAAGCCATGCGCATGGAAATCGCCGGTGCCGGAGAGTCATCTGTGGATGGACTTTCGAAGTAAGATTCCGGTAACGATGATCTCGGCGGCGGAGGCCAGTCGGCGAAAATGTCTGCGAGGATGTTACTGTAATCGGCTAGGAGAGAGAGGTAGTTCATGGTGGTGAGAGTCAGAGTGTGAACACCGCCGCCACCGTGAATTTTCGACTTCGACGAGTCCTTTTGCATTGTTGACTCGAACTCTGATAGCATTGAGCGGACCGAGTCGCTGAGTTTGTTCAGCGAGTTGAGAGCTTGAGCTCGGACGGTGACGGTTGATTCGAATGAGAAGATGGAATCGATTTCGATCCAGTTGGTTGAAATCGCTGTGTACATGTCGAGCACACGGAAAATTTTCTCAGGATGAGATTTCTTGCTCTTAGCTACGAGTTCGGGAAATCCGAAGAGAAGAGTAGCTCCTTCTTTGGAAATTTCAGTGAAACAAGATTCTCTGATCGAGTCTGAGGAAGCGAAAACATGGTCGCAGAGGATTCTCTCTCCGTTGAAAAGAATTGTCATCGAAATTTTCACTGCCTCCAACCAATCCTTGATTCTGCGATCGAGAACTTCCCAGTCCATCTTATTGATTTGTGAGGAGCTAATTTTTTCAACACCAAGTCGATAAATGCCTTCGTCGATAATCGATTTTCTGATAATTTTGTATATACTGATACACTCTTTGGCGTAACCAGAAGAGATCATACACTCAGCTATGGATCTCAAGTCAGTCATAGCTATGGAAGAAACTTCTTCGACTTCATCGATTGAATCACCTACGTTGCGCACTTCATCATCGTGTGAGACTGAGCCATCATCGTCGTAATCGGAAATGCTTGATCGAGCGGAGGCGCGTGAGGATCGAGCGGAGACTGATTCGGGGTCCAAGTGAGCTCGATTCATGGAAAGGATTTGATAGAACTCCTTCTGGAGTCTCTTCATGGCTATCTGCATAAGGTTCTGTGCGTGCACGAGCTTCTCCGAGGTCGAGTTCTCGGTGACCATGGCGTGCATGGATTTCTGAAGATCGTTCACGCACCTAATGAATTGCTTGGCTTCACTTTTGCTTTCGTAGAACAAAGATGTGACTTTGGCATAAGTAGAGGTTTCTGGGTTCCACTTGTTTATCAAAACCGTGGCCACTTCGATGCTCTGCTCGATCAATGACTCTGAAAAGCTGCGTCGAGGAGTACCTGTTGAAATTGAGTTTCTTGCAGGTGAAGAATATCGAGACATGGAGAAAGATGCAGTTTTGGAGTTGAAGCAAATACTCCTCATTCCTTTTCTAGGCATTTTTAAGATCTAGGAATGAATATGAGTGATTGTTTGTTTGTTTGATTGTTTGTTTTTGGGTGTGATAGATAAATCCTTGAGGTCTGTGATGTTGTGTGAGAAAAAGTATATCACCGTATCAGAGCTAAAGATTTCTAGTTCTTAGTGTCTTTGTTTATGGTAAATTGCGAGTTGGAACATTGTTGTGGGGTAATATATAGACGAATGAACAACGCCGTTGCTTGGCCGAGACTAAAAATAAAAAATAAAAATAAAAATAAAAAAAAGAAAGGAAGAGAACGCTGCCATTATTGCTTAAAGAAATATTGTAACGTGTATACTGTATATGCCATAGGGAATAGGGAAGAACGTGGCGTATTGACTTTTTAGACTGTACAAAGGGGTCTGAAAAGATCCTCTCACACGTTCCACGCGTACAGTTGTACACTTGTATTTGTGTGTCTCTCAGAAAAGCTAGGACTTTGAAATTTGATAAAAGTAAAACCCAAGGAAATATCAAAATAATAAGAGGTGGAAATATTTTTGTATAAAATTGATGAGAGAAAATAGATTTGCCCGTGTGTAACGACACCCAACTGTTCCGTTTTGTAGTGATACATATAAAAAAAATTTCTGGATTGGGTATTATAAAAACTAGTCGCTAACCCGTGCGATGCACGAAATATATTTCACTTTGCTTAAAATAAAATTTAAAATAAAAAAACATCATAACTTATCAAAATAAACATAAAATATACAATATTCATCGCAAAATGTTATTTGAGAATAAAATTATCATCAAAATGATATAAAGAAAAATTTCATGTCCAAACAACTCATCAAGGTGGAATCTGGTTATTACTAAGATCCTATATGCAATTTACCAGAAAGATATCATGTCAGTTTTGATCTTCATTCTCTTTTTGCATATTAATAGGTTTTTACTAAGATCCTATATGCAATTTACCAGAAAGATATCATGTCTTAAGCACTAACAACAGATAATCATTCACATATACTTCTTTAGGATCCTCTACAACACTTGTAGCAATGCAAAAGTTAAAAATAAAAAATAAAAATAAAAAGTAGCAGAGATTGCAAACAGAGAAGAGAGAGTACCAAGTTTTTGTTGGGTTTTATGCTTCCACACCTTGGGCTGGAAGACATAGGTTGCAGCTTTGATTTTTCTCCAAAAAATAGAGATTCTTCATCTGCCATATACAATATAAAATAATTATTAGAATTTCAACTCAAAAACCAAACCCATAAAAACACTATCAAAATATAGAGATTAACCCAAATACTTATAAGAAAATCAATTCTAAACATAATAAAACAATAAGATAGAATGAAAATTTCAGGCACATATGAAAGCAAATAAAAAAAGACAAAACCTACGCTTTGAGTTTAGGGTTTTGAGATGGTAATTGCTAGGGTTTTAAGGAGAGAAGAGATTTTGGTATTTTTATGCAAAAAACGTTATTTTAGGTCTAGGTGATTTATTTCCTTATTTTTAGGCTCTTTTAACGTTTTTTTAGGTCAAATTTGGTTCCTATTATGGTTAGGTATTAATTAGGACTTATTTTAGAATATATTTTCTTGTCCATCAAGTTTTATGGAGCCCTTAAATAGGCCTCCAAGTTTGTATACGTTTTTCAATATTATTGTTATAAGATATAAAACCTAAAATAAAAAGAATCAAAAATAAAAAGAAAAAGAAAATAGTGATGATGTGGAAAATTGTGAGAGCTTCAAAAGTTTCGGTTTTATATATATATATATAGATAATAATACTATCAAGCCAAAAAAATATCAATTTTCTAAAATAAATGAAAACTATCAAGTCAAAAAGGATAAATTGAACCCTTCAAAAGAGGATAAATTGAAATAAATATCACGGAGATATAAATCTCTTGATTACTGTGGGGCCCAAAGATTTGACAACTCCAGTCCACTCCATATCGGATCCAAGACTCATGCCGAGGACAAGGCAGTATCCGAGAATGAGCAGAGAAGGCCCAAATTGTCAAGAAGCATCGCCGAGGACGACCATGTCCTCGACCGGCCAATATTGAAGAGGGGAAGGTCAGCGCCCCACCAAAAACACCCTCCCAGGGCATGCCAAAGAAAAAGACAAGTACCCAGGGTCGGACGGGAGAATATGGCGAAGGAGTAATTCGTAGGGGAGCTGTCAGCCCCACATTAAAAGCACGCAACTGACACTCTGGCCATATTAATGAAGAATTGACCTTTGAACAGTGATGCCTTGGTTACTTCAACTAACAGGAGGTCTAGAAAGGCGGCTGATGGGACAATCTCTCAGACATAGGCTCAGATGACCAACAAGTGGATGGCAGAGATCAGCTGAACAAGACTATATAATAGAATGAACCCTCAGAGAAGAAAGGGTTCGGGGCTCGGGAGGTTCGGGGACAACCCCTATTTTCATTAGCACTCAGGGAAGAGCTCCTCGCACTGGGTCGAGGACGAACTTCCCCTAAGAAAACTTAGCTAAATCTCACTTGATGATCTTGTAAACCCACATCAACCGTTGTATCATTCGCTAATGCCTAGTCCTTCTACCCACTCTCAAAAAATTTATTGTATAGAGTTACCTAGGCTTGGGTCCACTCATCTCCAGGAGGGAAGTGTCCGAACCAGGTCCCTATAATTGGCGCCATCTGTGGGGAGGACTTGAGGATTAGCGAGTGTGATGGTTGGTGCGGAAGGATCAATAACAACACTTCTTCCGAGTTCAAAAAAAAAACACACAAACAATGGCAACGCACTCATTCAGAAAGCAATCATCATAAAGAAATGAAAGATTCAAGAAGTAAAGTAAACGAAATGTGGCTACTTCTTTATTAAGTAAAGAAAAATTACATTGTACAACAAATGCTTAGGCATGCTTGTTCTAAAGCTAAAAAAAAAAAAAAAAAAAAAAAAAAAGGCTTAGGCAGGCTTGTTTTAAAGCCAAGCTAAACATGGAGAGAGAGGCGGAGACAAGCCTATTCTAAGACCGTCCATAACTCCAAAGCCAGCATGGGCGACACTGGTAATGAAGAAGAAGAGGAAGCCATGGCGGCTGACGGTCCCACCTCAAGGTTTTTCCTTGATTCTCTCCCAGTCCCACGACGACCGGACGCCGGCAAATCACTACCAGCTTGGAAGGCCAGTAGATCTGCGCGCGGAGGAGAGATGTTATGTTCCTTTTGAATTTCCCTCCTAACTGCAAGAGGGGTCCTTTCTCTTGCTAGGTTGAAAAGAAGGAGGATCTTTGGCCTCTACTTATTTCGCCTCCACTGTGTCGTCCAGGATCAGGGTGGCATTCTCGGCTCCTGAAGGGGGCTTGGCTTCCTTGACCCTGCCTTTTTCCAGGGCCACTCCATCTCCTCAAGCACAAGTCACTATTTTGGCAAGGCCCTTGAAAATGCCAAGAAAACGGAGAGCCTTGAGTCCCTATATAAACCCAAGTGTTTGTGAAATTTGAAGAAAAGAGTACCCCAAAATGCCTTATATAGAAGGCAAGAGCTGATGAAAACCAGCCCACGCAGAATCCTAAGAAAGAATTACTGGAGGTATTAACTCCGCCCAATTTCCAAAGAGCTTACCAGCAATTGGATCCTCGTAAATCCGCAAGGATATTAATGAGGATGCGCCTTGCGCACCGAAGCGTCAAGCGCGTTACTCGAATAGCTCAAAAGACGCCTCGTAATTGGAAGTGGCGCGCCGAGCCAAGGAGCCAGACCGAAGAAGGGTCTCCCCCTCGATGGAGCAAGCTTAAGGCCGTTATCACTCTAAGGGCAGGCTCCTCAACGATAAGGATGAGCTCCCTTACTCCAAGCAATAAAGAAAACTCCAAGTACTAGACAGAACCAAGGTCTTGCATGGTCCTCGGACCCAAACCTATGGGAAACTAGTTACTTCATAATCCAGTGTTAGACAGAATCAAGGCCTTGCATGGTCCTCGGACTCAAGTTTATGGGGAAACTAACTACTTCAAGAATCAAGTACTAGACAGAACCAAGGTCTTGCATGATCCTCGGACCCAAACCTATAGGGAAACTAGTCACTCAAGAAGAACTAAGTACTAGACAGAACTAAGGTCTTGCATGGTCCTCGGACTCAAACCTATAGGGAAACTAGTTATTTCAGAAGACAAGTGTTAGACAGAACCAAGGCCTTGCATGGTCCTCAGACTCAAGCCTATGGGGAAACTAACTACTCCAAGAAAAATCAAGTGCTAGACAGAACCAAGGTCTTGCATGGTCCTCGAACTCAAACCTATAGGGAAACTAGTTACTTCAGAAGACAAGTGTTAGACAGAACTAAGGTCTTGCATGGTCCTCGGACTCAAGCCTATGGAGAAACTAACTACTTCAAGAATCAAGTACCAAATAGAGCCAAGGCCTTGCATAGTCCTCGGACTCAAGCCTACGGGGAAACTATTTACTCACGAAAGACCAAATGTCAGGCTGAGCCAAGGTCTTGCATGGTCCTCGGCGTTAAATCTGCAGGGAAACTAGTTACTTCAAGGGAATCCAAGTACTAAATAGAACCACGGTCTTGCATGGTCCATGGACTTAAACCTTTGGGAAAACTAGTCACTTCAAGAGGATCTAAGCACTAGACAGAACCAAGGTTTTATATTGTCCGCGGACCCAAACCTGTGGCGAGGCTGACCACTTTGGTTCTAGTAATGAGCACTGCAGAGGATGGTGACCTTTCCTACAATGGGATCTCAAGACCAAGCCCATGAGCATCACTTAAAGCATTTTAGGGTTCGATAGACTTGATCTTGATCCGACCCGCATCTAGAAAGTTCCCCTATTTCCATAACTTTAAACACTTATTAAATAATTGAAGGGTTCGGTGACCTCGACCTACCCCGATTCTAAATTAAAAACAAGAGAGAGGTAGGTCTCCATTTGCATAAACCTCCATACGCTATTATAATCATCGATGTGGTCAGCTGAAGCACAATTAAAGCCAGGATTGTGCAAGTAAAAAAAAAAAAAAGTAAATAATAATACAAATAGGACGAATAAGAGAAAATAAAATATGTACTTCATTGAATCTTTAAGAGTTGCACAAGGCAAAAGTGTCATTACAATGCTTAAAAAAAAAAAAACAAAAACAAACAAACAAAGTGAAGGCGTTATGAAGGATCATTCCTTCAGCTTCATCTCAATTCTCCCCTCAGGGGGCTGGGCAGAAGAGGTCTCATGGTCCTTGTAACCCTCGCTTGGGATTACAGCCTAGGGAAGGTCAGCTGGAAGAGATATCTCCTCAATGTGAGGGTCTTGGACATCAGCTAAGGGGTCCGCAGCCTCCTAGGGCGCATCCGCAGTGGGACTCTTGCTTGTCTCAACGGCCCCAAGAGGATCAGCTTTCTTTGCGGGCTCGTCCAAAGTGGTAGCAGCATGGGCGTCTTCATTAGGAACAGCCTCAACTCCCTCAGGAGTCACCGAGGCCTCGGAGCTGGGAAGAGCAGCCTCATAAATGGCAGGAAGGTATTACACACTCTCTACCTTACATAGGTCAAATGAAACCTCAACACTTGCTTGTTTCAAGACTTCATTCCACACCTGGGAACAATAAAGTCTGCATACCCCAGGCACTTGAGCTTTAAGGGTGGCTTCTGTCTCAGCTACCCCTGACTCGTAGGCCTCCTGCGCGGCCTTACCTTTGGAAGCCTCAGCCTCGGCCCTGGTAGACTCAGCCTCTTCCTTGGCTTTCAAGGCCTCATCCCTGGCGGACTCCGCAACGCCTCTGGCCCCCTCTGCCTCAAGCACCCTCTTTTCCAGGGTCGCTACCTCCTTTTTGGTGACCCTCAGCTAATCCTCTGCCTTAGGCAGGCGCTCCGTTTAATCCAGGGCTTGCTTTTGGGCGCTAGCTAGGCCTGATTCGGCGATGTCTCGGGCCCTCTTCATTTCCTTAAACTCCTCCCTCGCCTTTGAAAGATCGGCCTTGGAGATTTTGACGGTCCGCGCAGTGTCTAGCAACTTGTCACGCTCCAAGTTCGCGGCCCTGCTTTGGCTACTGGCTATACCCTCCAACCTAAAGGTAGCTTGGATAACCTGCCAATTAAAACCAATGTGCAATAGATAAGAAGCCAGAAGGCAGGAAGTCAAGAGAATCACAAGTGATCAGAAAACTTACCATGCTCAAACATTGTTTGAGGCCGAGGAAGACCTCCTTGCTCCTCAGAGCCTTCAGCTGGGTCATATCAGTGGGGAGTAGCAAAGACCTCCCCAATGCGTCAGCCACATGCGCACCCTCGCCCCCTCGAGGGTCCCTGAGGGAGGTATCGTCCATCAAGGGCTTCCCATGGAGCATGGGGGCAGGGAGCCAAGCCTGGGCCCCGGGCTGGATGAAGGCCTATTTGTCCTGACCTCGGCGCCCTGCTCTCAACTGCTTCGATGGCTGCCGAGCGTCGTCATCGCCCTGGGAAGGATCAGACTCTTCGTCCCCCCTAGGCCTCTTTCCTTTATCTTTCTTCTGCCGAGGACTGGTAGGCTTGAATCCAGATGGCAAACTCTGTGGGGTGGGGGAGGAGGAAGTTTGGGAGGAGACTTTCCCAATGCATCCTTCCCCGGCTGACCCTCAATCAAGGCCAGCGAGCTTGTCTGATATCATCTCTTAAAACTCATCTTCGACCGAGAAGAGGCTTCTTTGGATAAAAAGTCTGCTTCAGCTAAGCGGGGGTCACCTAAATCATCAGGAGGGTCCTCAGGCGAGTGGAATTGGTTGAACACGTCAAACTCGTCCTCGAACGGACTTAAGTCAGCCGCTTCCTCTTCTCCTGGCTCTCCCCCTTCAGCCTCGGTAACTTGAGGTGATGAAGAGGTACCCACCAACGGTACGCCTTAAGGAACGGGAGATCCTTCGGGGATCAAAAATTCGTGCTCGACTACAGTGATCTTATGCAGCCGAGGATCTTTAGCTCGGATCACGTACGTTAGAGCCGAGGATGATCTCTGAATTGGATCGTATCCTAGAATCTCTGAGCGGCTCTAACTTGGTTGTCGGCTTCATTCACAAAAATCTCCGACCTCAATATGGTTTGCAAATCCTTCTTGTTGACCAAGCCGAAATGGCGCTCAAAAGCATACGGGTCTGCATAAAAGAAAACAAGTTCCTGTTAACAACCAAGCAAAGTAGAGCACGAAGGCATAAGAAATTAGACCCTCTCCTAGTCTGAATGCCCCACCTGGTGTACCCTCTACTGTTGGACAATGAAAGCCATCGTGCCACTCTCCGGACACAATGAGGAAGTCTTTGTTCAAACCTTTGCTGGACTCAGGGAAGCACTGGATGAGCCGGACCCTATCGTCCCTCGTCTTCATGTAATAAGACTTCCCCTTAAGGCACTGGAGGTTGTAGCACCAGTTTACATTGTGGTGGGTTAACCCCAGCCCCATCTTCTCGTTCAGGGCATTCACACAACCTAAGATCCTAAACACATTGATGGCATACTGGGTGGGAGATAAGCCGAAGTGCCTGAGATAATCCCTCATCATTAGCCCCATAGGGATCCTCATACCACCCTCCAGAAATGCGATTATAGGAATCGCCACCTCACCCTCTTTTCTTCTAATGCTCCACTCCCCTTCTCTACAGTACCTCAAACCCACTGTATTGGGAATCTTATAATCAGCAATGAATTTTTCCATTGCCTCCTCAGACTCAACTAACTTCTTAAACCTACCCATCCTAAAGAACTAGCGAGGGGCTTAGGGAAAATGAAGGAGAGAGAAAAAGGAATAAGAAAACAAGGAACTCAGGCAGAAAAGTATGAACCGGAAAGAGAATAGAACTTACAGAAATGAGGAAAGGCTCCTAAGATGGGCCTTTTATGTTGAAAGGAGGCGTAAGGTCAATTGGAGGCTTGACCAAGTTCAGAACATGTGCGCAAGAGCCCTTGAATGCAAAAGTGAAGGGGCAAATCGGTTCGATTGGGTATTTATACCCCCAATTAAAAGTAACCGCATGGGCTTTCTCACCCATTAAGTCAAAGGTATCCTTACTGTCAATTCATCATCACACCGTTGAACGTGGAAGACACAGAGCCGCTAAAATTTAATGAAGATACGCTCCAAGTACCAAAACGCCAAGAACGTTTCCTGAGCAGTTGGAAGGATTTTGGTATTGACAAGAAGACAAGATTCCCCAGGCCAGGACAAGGACCTGAGGACATCAAAATCCTCCTCCCCGCCCAAGGAGCCGGGCAGCAGAATTTTGAGGGGCTATTATGGAGCCCAAAGATTTGGCAACCCCGGCCCACTCCATATCGGGCCCAAGGCCCATGCCGAGGACAAGGTAGTATCCAAGGATGAGCGGGGAAGGCCCAAATTGTCAAGGAGCATCACCGAGGACGACCATGTCCTCGGCGGGCCGATATTGAAGAGGGGATGGTCAGCGCCCCACCAAAAGCACCCTCCCAGGGCATGCCAAAGAAAAAGACAAGTACCCAAGGTCGGACTGGGGAATATGGCAAAGGAGTAATTCGTAGGGGAGCTGTCATCCCCACATTAAAAGCACGCAACTGACACTCTGGCTGCATTAATGAAGAATTGACCGTTGATCAGTAATGCTTTGGTTACTTCAACTAACAGGAGGTCTGGAAAGGCGGCTAATGGGACAAGCCCTCAGACACAGGCTTAGATGACCAACAAGTAGACGGCAGAGATCAGCTGAACAGGACTATATAATAGAATGAACCCCCAGAGAAGAAAGGGTTCGGGGCTCAAGAGGTTCGGGGACAACCCTTATTTTCATTAGCACTCAGAGAAGAGCTCCTCGGACTGGGCCGAGGACGAACTTTCCCTTAGAAAACTTAGCTAAATCTCACTTGATGATCTTGTAAACCCACATCAATCGTTGTATCATTCGCTAATGCCTAGTCCTTCTACCCACTCTCTATAAATTTATTGTATAGAGCTACCTGGGCTTGGGTCCACTCATCCCCAGGAGGGAAGTGTTCGAACCAGGTCCCTACAATTACTTATCCTTAAGTGCGCTTGATAGTTTTGAAAGATTATTGCATGTGATTTGAAGATCTTGACTAGATTTTTGTATTTTACATACATTCTTTATTTATTTTTCTCTAAATCCCACCTTAAACAATTTTTTTAGAAATCTATATATACATAAAGACATTTGTGTTTTACTACATGAAAAAAAAACCCTAATGGTGTATTATATTGTTTGCTTCATTTTTTTTTTTTTTTTTTTTTTTTTTTTTTTTGCTCTGGTTTTATTTGAATCAACTATGAAGTCAAAAATGATAAACTGTAATAAATATTGTAAGAACTAGGTTTAGTAAGAACTGGGTTTAGCAGCCCAAACCCACTTAGAATTGTGGTGCCTCTTCAACCTAAATCCAAACAATAGAATTGTTTTGTGTAGAGGTGGGAAGACAATTAAAGTTTAGTCGCAAGCTAAGCTTAAGGCTAGTGATACAGTTGTCAAATACAGAGGAACAAATCAGGTAGTTGATGGTAAGAAAAGTTCTCCTCTGTCACTTTTGAGGAAGAGTTCTTATATAAGTCTTACCTAGGTTTTTATCAAGTTATACACTGTTCAATTTTCTATTTATTACTCCCTATCTCTCAGCCTCTCCTCAGGTAGACCAACTCCTCAGGTTAAACACGCTTTTCCAATGAGTTGGTGCAAGTCCCATTCCTTATTCTTCTTGGTCGTTGGACGTCCCACAAATATAATTGGAGAAATGGAGAATATGATTTGAAGATTATTAAATATGACTTTGAAAGATCATGAAATATGAATTGAAGATTCGACTAGAACCTTCTAATTTACATACATTCTTAAATTGTTTGAATGGAAATTAAAATCACATTAATTTGTGTTAAGAAATTTGGAAATGATTCTTGATGAGTAATAAATAAATGGTCCACGTGGACGATTACATTCAAGCCAGAAATAAGTAACGGTTATAAAACCATTATAGGTGCCTTTATGAGCCGCTTCATGTCCGTTACAACCACCTTTATGAGCCATTTCATTACTTTTAATCACCCAGCTTAGGCACAACATCCAGGGGAGTTCAACAAACCTTGCAATAACTCATAAGTTGTCTATATAAAGCCATAAAAAGCAAGTAAGTAAACACATACAAACTAAGCTACAATATATATTAGAGATTTCCTAAAAAAGATTAACTAATTTAAGCCTTGAAGAGTCTTTGGCTGACACCAATCCGATGTCTTTTATTATCACCTTGTTTTCTTTTAACAAGAAACCCAAGTCATCCATCAAGAAAAACGAGGAATATATGTATTGACAACAATTTTTGTGTTTTATCAATTCTGTAGGGACTCAATTTGTAATGGACCCTTAACAATAAAATTTGTAGAGCGTGGGTGTAAGGGCTGGGCATTAGCAAGACAAACAACAGATGATATGAAATCCACAAGAATAATAGCAAAGTAATTTTACTGGCGTGTTAGTGAGGATAATCATCCTCACTTTGGTTAGGTGTTTATGAAGATCTTTATAATGATTTCGGCTAAGTGATTGTGAGGATCCTGATAATGATTTTGGCTAAGTGTTTGTGAAGCGTATTCATCCTCGGCTCAGTCTAAGGATCTCTTTTTCTTAGAATTCATCTAAATCCTGTCCTTTCTCTTAGGACTGACCAATATCCGGGGGCCTCCCCTTTATGCTAGGAATCTTCTTGGTTATATAGTATCGTTGTTGTTAATCTTGGCCGTCCATTCGTCGGTTATCCGAACTCTGTGTATAAGGGTTTGTCCCATCATCTGCTTTTGCAGGCTTTATGTTAGTTCTCATCCGCCTTTGCAGACTTTCTATTAGTTGAAATGACCGAGGCATCTGGGTTTGTTGGTCACTTCACCATTAAAACGGCCAAAATGTTGATGGAGTACATTTAATGGGTGAGGGATATTTTCCCTTCATCAACGTCGGTTCTCCGATGAGGTAGGCATCCTCGGCGAGGCCCCTTGAGGGCTTGGGCTTTTCCCTTTTACCCTCGACCTCTATATTCTCCTCGGCGTAGGCCTTGGGCCGGCTATGGAGTGGGCTGGGGTTGTTTAAATATTTGGGGCCCCACAATAGCCCTTCAAAATTCTGCTGCCTAACCTCTAGGGCAGGGAGGAGGATTTTGACTTTCTCGGCACGTTTTTATGCCCTGTTGAGCCTTACCTCTCTGTCAGTGTTACCGCTACTTCAACTGCTCTTACAATTTCTTTTTGGTGCTAAGGGCCTGTCCGAGGAGTTTTTCCATGTTTTTACAAGGCTTTTATCTTTCTAGTTTATACTTTTCTGCCTGAGCTTCTTATTGGTTCTTCTAGGATGGGTAGGTTTAAGTCGTTTGTGCTTTAGCGCTCAGTTTCTCGTGGTTTTCGTCCCTGATAGGGCTCATTATTTAGCATCAAAGGGGTTGGCTTCTCCGTAGATTTGGGCCCGTGGTCAGGACAAGGACCCTGGTTCCGTTCAGCGCTTATATTGCCCTATAGTGACCAATTTCCACATAGGTTTGGGTCCGAAAACCATGCAAGACCTTAGCTTTTCCTAGCACTTAGTATTTTATGAGGAAGTGGTCTCCCTATTGGCTTGAGTCCTTGGACCATGCAGTGCTTAAGTTTTGTCTAACACTTGGTTTTTAATCTGAAGTACTTGGTTTCCCCAGAGGCTAGTGTCCGAGGACCATGCAATGCTTTGGTTCTGTCTAGTACCTAGTTTTCTCATTTTCATCTGAAGTATCTGGTTTCCCCAGAGGCTAGTGTTCGAGGACCATGCAATGCCTTGGTTCTGTCCAGTACCTAGTTTTCTCATTTTCATCTGAAGTATCTGGTTTCCCCAGAGGCTTGAGTCCGAGGACCATGCAATGCCTTGGTTCTGTCTAGTACCTAGTTTTCTCCTGCTAAGTTGTTAGTTTCCCCAGAGGCTTGAGTCCGAGGACCATACAATGTCTAGGTTCTGTCTAACATTTTGTTTTTTCATCTGAAGTATCTAGTTTCCCCAGAGGCTTGAGTCCGAGAACCATGCAATGCCTTGGTTCTGTCTAGTACCTAGTTTTCTCATTTTCATCTGAAGTATTTGGTTTCCCCAGAGGCTTGAGTCTGAGGACCATGTAATGCCTTGGTTCTGTCCAGTACCTAGTTTTCTCCTGTTAAGTTGTTAGTTTCCCCAGAGGCTTGAGTCCGAGGACCATACAATGCCTAGGTTCTGTCTAACACTTTGTTTTTTCATCTGAAGTATCTGGTTTCCCCAGAGGCTTGAGTCCGAGGACCATGCAATGCATTGGTTCTGTCCAGTACCTAGTTTTCTCGTTTTCATTTGAAGTATCTGGTTTCCCCAGAGGCTTGAGTCCGAGGACCATGCAATGCCTTGATTCTGTCTAGTACCTAGTTTTCTCCTGTTAAGTTATTAGTTTCCCCAGTGGCTTGAGTCCGAGGACCATACAATGCCTAGGTTCTGTCTAACACTTTGTTTTTTCATTTGAAGTATCTGGTTTCCCCAGAAACTTGAGTCCAAGGACCATGCAATGCCTTGGTTCTGTCCAGTACCTAGTTTTCTCGTTTTCATCTGAAGTATCTGGTTTCCCCAGAGGCTTGAGTCCGAGGACCATGCAATGCCTTGGTTCTGTCCAGTACCTAGTTTTCTCGTTTTCATCTGAAGTATCTGGTTTCCCCAGAGGCTTGAGTCCGAGGACCATGCAATGCCTTGGTTCTGTCCAGTACCTAGTTTTCTCGTTTTCATCTGAAGTATCTAGTTTCCCCAGAGGCTTGAGTTCGAGGACCAGGCAATGCCTTGGTTCTGTCCAGTACCTAATTTTCTCATTTATTTATTTTCTTATCTATTTATCCATAGCCATTTAATTCTACATTGCTATAATTTACAATAAACATTAAATAAGTAAACTTAGGTTGGGGTAGGAGAAGACCCGCTTTGTTCTGCCTCTTCGTTTGGTGTGACTCTTCTGATTACGAGGCGTCTCTTGGGTTATTCGAGTAACGCGTTTTGACGCTTCGGTGCCTCCTCGTTAATGAGGCGCCTCCTCATTAATGTCAGTTGTGGATTTACGAGGATCTAACGGTGGATAAGCCCCTTGAAATTTGAGCGGAATTATTGCCTCCGAAAACCTCTCCCTGGGATTTAATGCGAATTGGCTCTCACCAACTTTTCGCCCTCTATAAAAGGCGTTTTTAGGGCAACCTTTTCCTTCACACTTGACAAACATTCGTCTTGAACTTCTCCCAGAAATATTGCCCAGAGGTTCTGCAATACATAACAATTTGAGCCCCTTCAAATGAATTGGCCCTTGGAAAGGGCAGTCCTGAGGATGCACAGCCCCTATCAGGAGCCGAGGATGGCACCCCGACCCTGGACGTCACGTTGGGGTTGGGGTAGGAGAAGTCCGAAGATTCTCCTTCTTTTCAACCTAACCAGAGGTGGAACCCTCCTTACCGTTTGGAGGAGGATCCAGAAAGAACGTAACCTCCTTCCCTTGGGCATGGGTCTGTGACCCTCCAAGCTGGCAACGATGGGGGTGGGAGGAAAACCAGGCGGAACCCAAAAGTGGAGCCGTCTTGTGCCGCGGCCTTTTTCGCCTTCCATGTTGCCTTCCTTCTTTCTTTTCCCTTTTATCTCTTCTTTTTTTGCTCCTCAACCAGCCTCCCCCTCTTCATTTCCTCTTCTCTTACTTCTCATCCAGTCTTCTTTTCTATCTTTTGTTCCTTTGCCAGCTTTGCTAGGCGTTTGTCTTTGTAGTTAGCTTTAGACCAAGCCCCACGGGCATCACTTGTAAGAGATGTAACTTTTTCTTCATATATTAATAAAGAAGTAGACTTGTTTTGCCTCTTTTATTTTTCGCATATTCTTGTTTCTTGTGATTGCTGACTTCTGAATGAATGTTGTTGCTGTAAACTGTATTGTTTTGGTGTGTCTTTTTTTTAAAAAAGTGTTGCTCTTGATTTTTTCACACCAACCGTCGCACTTGCTAGTGCATAAGTCCTTTCCCATAGACGGCGCCAATTGTAGGGACTCAATTTGTAATGAACCCTTAACAATAAAATTTGTAGAGCGTGGGTGTAAGGGCTAGGCATTAGCAAGACAAACAACGGATGATATGAAATCCACAGGAATAATAGCAAAGTAATTTTACTGGCGTGTTAGTGAGGATAATCATCCTTACTTTGGTTAGGTGTTTATGAAGATCTTTATAATGATTTCGGCTAAGTATTTGTGAGGATCTTGATAATGATTTTAGCTAAGTGTTTGTGAAGCGTATTCGTCCTCGGCTCAGTCTGAGGATCTCTTTTTCTTAGAATTCATCTAAATCCTGTCCTTTCTCTTAGGATTGTCCAATATCCAGGGGCCTCCCCTTTATGGTGGGAATCCTCTGGGTTATATAGTATCGTTGTTGTTAATCTTGGCCGTCCATTCGTCAGTTATCCGAACTCTATGTATAAGGGTTTGTCCCATCATCTGCTTTTGTAGGCTTTATGTTAGTTCTCATCTGCCTTTGCAGACTTTCTATTAGTTGAAGTGACCGAGGCATCTGGGTTTGTTGGTCACTTCACCATTAAAACGGCCAGAATGTTGGTGGAGTACATTTAATGGGTGAGGGATATTTTCCCTTCATCAACGTCGGTTCTCCGAGGAGGTGGGCATCCTCGGCGAGACCCCTTGAGGGCTTGAGCTTTTCCCTTTTACCCTCGGCCTCTATATTCTCCTCAGCACGGGCCTTGGGCCGGCTATGGAGTGGGCCGAGGTTGTTTAAATATTTGGGGCCCCACAAATTCTATTCTAGAAAAATAAAATAAATCCACGTAGAAAAAAGTATAAATTGAAATAAATATCATAGGGGAATATAAATCTCTTGATAACTTATCCTTACTAGCCGCTTGATAATTTTGAAAGATTATTAGATGTGATTTGAAGATTTTGACAATATTTTTCTAATTTACATACGTTCTTAATTTTTTCTACATAAAGAAAATTTTTGGGATCTGGTTTTATTTTTTTTTAGAAAGTTCTAACTTATAGCTTCCGCTTCTAATAATAACTCTTTATTATTAGACCAAGAGTTTGGTTTTATTTGAATCAACTATTAAGTCAAAAATAATAAATCAGAATAAATATAATTGGAGAATATGATTTTGAAAGATCATTAAATATGATTTGAAGATTTGACTAGTCTTCTAATTTAAATTGTCTTCTAATTTACATACATTCTTAAATTGTTTGAATGGAAATTAAATGAGGATAGTGAAACAATTAGGGGTGAAAAGGAAATAGTATTTGATGTATACTCGTATTTGATATTTGTTTCATTGTTTATTTTTTTAGCACCTCGTCAGCACTTATATAATCGGAGGAAATAGTAAATTAATATTTCTGAAATATTTTTTCATGCGCGGGTTGACCATATTCACTTGTTCAGAGTCTTTGCCCTTCAGGTTGAAAAGGACGCCATTTCTCTCCACACACACACACACACACACAAAAAAAAAAAAAAAAAAAAAAAGGTTGAAAAGGAAGGCAATAGAAACAAATTTAAGTTGCGATTTACATGTGGACGTACGTAAGCATAAAAATCAAGGGAAGCCTAGCAAAGAGGAAAAGACTAAAATAGAGAATCAGGCATGACGCAAACACAATTATATCATGGCCCTCGCTCTTTTTCCGAAGTAATTTTCGAGACAAATCATAATCAAGGTGTTGTAAACAAAATAAAGTCCAATACTTGTGTCGCACGCGGTTCACTGTGGTTCAACTAAAAGTCTAATTTTGCTTTTGCTTCTGTCTTTGCATGTAGACTAATAATTCTTCTTCTTATTTAAAATTGCAACATTTTTCATGATTATTTCCTTGCAATATTTATGATAAAAACACAAAAAATTCTAATTAAGGAAAAATTTAATGAATGCCTTAAGGGCATTGTCATTGGAAATATTTTTAGAAAAGTTTTATGAGAGAAGTTTTTTTTTTAATTTAATTTAATTTTTTTGATGCATTTTTATATTTCTTGTTCTGAGCGAGTGTATTCTTATAAATAGAAGATGCATTCTTCCAGGAAAATGTCAAAATGGTCCTTGATCACAATTCACACAACATCCAAGAGAAAATATGACCACAAATTTCATTTCTCTGTCAAGAGATTTCTATCTAGGCATGTAGGTAAACCAAGTAATCCTTAGGCTCTTAGGCTTGTGGAAGATTTTAGGCTTGTAAGTTAATTTCCCTCGTACTTGCGGTCTTCTTAAGTCCTATTAATTTAGGCATTACTGAACCCATATCCCCTCTCAGAGTGACTATGCATGTATCACCTGGAGTTGCAAAAAACTGGTTTACACTCAAACAGTTTTGCAAGTTAGTCACTTCCTAAACATTAAGACATAATTTTGAATGTATATAAGTTAGTAGGGGTTTAACGTAGCTTTAAAATGATAAGTGCAAAAGGGATAAAAAAAATGTTAAATCTAATGTAACCAAAGGAGCAGAGGCATATTGAGACACTTATGAAAATGTTGTTATACTAGAATGGATGGTGCTATAAATTGAAAAGAGAGATGTGTAGTTGTCCCATACGCACTATGTACAAGTGGGAAATTATAGAAATATTGGGTTAGACCCAGTGACAGAACCACCCTTGGACTAGGGGGACAATGGCCTCATAAATTTTTAAAAATATATATATATATATATATTATGGAAAATGCTAACGAGTGCCATCTGGTTAAGAATCCAATTAAAGAAAGTTTTTATGGGAAAAGAAAAAAAATAATTAATGTTTTGATAACTTTTTTCATTTTTCATAAAAGTGATGCCAAAACTTTCCTAAAATGGATTGTTAACGAGTGCCCTTAGGGCACCCGTTAGCATGACCTATATATTATTATATATATGTATACTAATTTTAGCAATTTTGTTCTATAAATTACAAATCTCACCTGCATAGAAAATTGGTAAAGTTTTACTTTTCAGTTTTGATTTTACAAAATAATTTGACTTTCTCCATCTAAACTGACACACATTTAATACATATTCAGTTTTTTTCAAATCCCTAAAAAAATATAAATAATTTATTTTTAATTTTATTACATTAACAAGTGTTCTACAGCATCATTAACAGCACCCATATAAATATGAGTATTTTACTGAGTATAACAGTAAAAGTAAAACCCCAAACAAGACAAAATATACTCGGTTTTATAAACCATGCAGTACTATTTCCAATTCAACCCTGTCATTCTACGTATGGGTATGACCATGTAAATAAAGTACGTATACCAATGCGTGAACCTGACAATAGGAAGTAAACTTTAGTCACCCAATTAATGGACTATATCTTTTGTGTGCATTAATGTGTTGGCTGCCTGGACCATCAACCACCATAACTTTGTGCCAAAAAAAAAAACCACCATAACTTGTGTTCATAAAAAAAAACCACCATGACTTATTACCATGCTCGTGTTTGACTCATTGAGATTGCCGCAATTTGCTTTTATCCCAATTTTAATGTGAACCCTTGGAAGTTATGTGATATCAGATTTATGGACTTTTTGAGTCTTCTATTAATTAAATGCATTGCAGTCATTTCTCGTTTATTTATCTCTAGAAACTTTCACAGTCCTATTTGACGGCTTATATGTGTACGTGACTCATGATCAGTTCCTTCTGCCATGGAAAATTATTTACTATGATGAACCTACTGGCTAGCTAGGTATACATAATAGTCTGGTTGGTGATTATTTTCCAGATGCGTTTAGACCAATTAGTATTTCCACATTCATACATATCATTGTCTTTTTATTATTATTTATTATATTGATAGTATTGTCCTATTTAGATAATAATGAACTGAGCTCCATTGTCAAATTCATAATGCTTGTTCTTTTAGGAATCTATATATATATATATATATATAAAATAATATGTGAAGTTAAGAAAGATTTAAATTAAAATTTTAAATTAGAGTTTCAATTTTGTGTCATATATTCTAAATTATTTATTTTTAAAGAATTTTATTTAATTTTATAATCAAATGTAGAACCACATCATAAATATTCATCTATATATATAATAATAGGTGAAACTGAGAAAAACTTGAATTAGAATTTCAAATTAGAGTTTCAATTTTGCACCATGTGTTCTTAATTATTTATTCTTAAAGAGTTTTATTTAATTTTAAAATCAAATATGGGACCACATCATAAATATTCGTACAAATGAGTTATTAAGTACAAAAACTAAAGACTTTAGAATACATGTATTGTAAAAAAAAAAAAAAAAAAAAAAAGTGCGCTTCACAATAATTTTAAAAAATGGACAATTTACATTTTATACCCAATAATATCCTTACAAATTTTTTATAAAAAGTTAACAAAATATAAAAATAACTATAAATAATATTTAAATTATATATATATATATGGATTATATTATGTATCTTATTGCATATCTTTAAGTGTATTCATGCATATGCATGAGATTACAAAATAGTTCAAATAAATGAGATGTACAAATATAAATAAATTATCTAATATGTGTTTGCTTTTGGGTCAGGCTTAGGTCTAGTGTTCAGTAGTATTGGATCCGTTGAGATGATGACATGTGTCCACTTTTGGACATATGTCACCATCTGACCGGGTCTAGTGAACTAAATGCATTGGACATAAACCAAGTCCTTTACTTCTGAGAGAGAGAGAGAGAGAGACAGGAGGAGGGGAGGGGGAACTAGATTTATTCCTTTTGGCCATTTGTTCAATCCCATAATGATAACATTTAAAAAAAAATGATAAATGACAACATTGATGTTCAATCCTGTAATGATAACATTGCTTTCAGTCCATTCGCCCCCCAAAAAAATTTGTTCGTAATATAAAGTCTATTAGATTTTTTTAGAAGCTTTTATTTATTTATTTATTTTATAATTTGATACACTGGGGGGGGGGGGGGAATTTGATTATTGGACACTTCTATTGAAAATAAGAGGAATTGCTAATTGAACTAACATGTTTTTTTATATTTTGTATTTGTGTTAGAATCTCATATTCTTTTTCCCTTGTGTGAGAGCTTGTTTCTTTATAATAAAATCAAATAAAAAAACAAAACAAAAACTAAAATGGTCTTGGGACTCTTGGCAAGTCTATTAGACTTATTCTTCTAGAAAACGATCATGATCTTATCTGGTCTGGAATAAGATCAATGACTTCTTTTAATGGCTGTTTCTGCATGTTGGTCGCATCACATGACTCACATCAACATGTGCTTCTCGTTTAGGTTTTAAATCAAAATGTCTGGTTATAACTCATTGTAAAAACTAATAAGATCACATGTATAATAAAAAATTTCGTTCAATTTCTTTGCTGTTTAGTTGTCCCAATTTTTTCTTCGATATTTTAGAGAAAGCAAGTAGCCAGTTCTTGATGAAGTTTGTTTTTAAAGCTTATTAGGTAGAATTAATGATGGATTATATAATTCCCCCATAATTTAGAGGTATTATTAATTTAAACCTTAAATTTCAATTACTTTTAGTTAAAACTAATTAAAACTTCTAAATATTTTTAATTGACTTCTTAGTGAACACTGTTAACTAAAACTAACAAAAGCTCAAATAAACTACACTTAAAACTTATGCTAAATCACAAATTACTCTTTCTATGTTTAAAATGTTTTCAATTTTATTTTTAGAGTTTCTTTCGTTTCAATTAATTTGTACCGCAACTATCATTTCCTGTCAGTTTGGCTATTCTCTTCACTGCCGTCAAGTGGTTTGCCGTTAACTTCTCAAAAACAACATATTTGATTTGAATTTAATCAAATTAACTGAATCTGAAGTTGGATTTCTTGATAAATTTGTTATTAGCAATATAAATAATATAATTAATAATTTAGATTCAAATCTTACAAATGTATGAGAAATTCATATATATATATATATATATATAAAAGAGTTAAAAGATAATGAAATACTACTAAAATAGAAATATAGTAATGAAATTAATTGCAAAGATATTCAAATATGTATTTTAACAATTCTTGTTTATATAATCAAAATTAGTTTGTTTTCTTATTGTATGTATCGCTTATAGAATTTTACTGACAATACTTTGACAATTGATTAGGTAGAAAGAAAATTTTCAATATTAGAATTTAGAAAAACCAACTTCAGATTGATTACTTCATAATAGGATTAAGTGGATTAGCCTAGAGGCAAAAATAATATAAAAAAAATTAAGGTGATCAAGATAAATATAACAATAATTTTTTAATCCATAAAATAAACACTTATACACACATATAATTTATACTTAAAGCATATCTTTTAACATGATTTATTATATATATTATATCTCATATTGTTGGAAATACACATGTGAGTGAAATCTCATATTGAATAAAAATCTCAAACTCATCAATTTAATCTTTTGGATTAAGTGGTGTCTTTAGATGTTATGTTAACATTTCAATTGGAATCTCCTCCAATGTGTTAATTGACTTAACTCCCTAACAAGTGGTGTGCCAAGGTGGTGAGGTGCTCAATGTAAATTTCCAAGTTGGAGCAAGGACAAAGCAAGCCTAAAAGGCTCACCCAAACAATGTTGGAAAAAGACCCAACAAATTAGTATTGTCAATAGTGCTATATCACGGTGTAGAACGAGAACATGGAAGTGTGGATTGGATTCCCATGGATGAGCGTGCTAGGTTGACACGGGATTCTTATGAATGGCGTATAAGAAGCCCATGGATGATGCATTAGTGAAGGAAAAAAATCAGAAGGCAAAAGGAAATTAGTAGGACTTGTTCATGGCCCACAAAGAGGTAAAGACTCACATGTGAGGCAAAGATTGTTGGATATATATGAGACAAAGACTCACATGTGAGTGTTAGTGAAGAAAAAAACTCATAAGGCAAAGGGAAATTAGTAGGACTTGTTCGTGAGTCACAAAGAGGCAAAGATTCACATGTAAGACAGAGATGGTTAGATATATATGACACAAAAACTCACACGTGAGGTACAGATTGTTTGTAACCCACATTGATAATTTGAAATTTATAAACTAAACACAAAATTTTAATTAATATATAATCTTAAATTTAAAAAAATTATAATATAGCTAGTTAAATAAATATCATTTTATACATATTTAAATATAAAAAATACTTAAAGGTATGGTCTTGGACCTCAAATTGTATCGAGTTGATGTCGACAAGAGTCACAATTCTTCAAAATGTATTTTCTTTCTCAAAGGATAGCAACACATCACCAAACAATACGCATGCGAAGTGATATTTAAAGGCCAGAACAAAAAATATTTGAGGTTAGTTAAATTGTCAACCGAATAACCAATTGGCAAAAGAAAGTTGCCTAAATTTTTGGTTAAACATATCGACATAATAATCCAGTCATGAATAAAGCCAAGTTCATTCGAAAACGTGCTAGGGCTTTATTGTTCACTATTTTAATAAAAAACCAGGAAAAAAATTTGTGGTAGTGGCTGAAATTCATCAAAAGAAAGGAAAAAAAAAAAAAAAAAAGTGGGAGTTTTATTATTTCTTAATTAGGTAGGTAGGTAAGTCTATTGAAATTTGAAAAGTCCTAATTCACATTTCAGGGGTTAAACACCACAGAAAAAGAGAAAAGAATAAAAAGTTATACATTGCCAACGACATATAGCTGAATTCGGATCATAACTTCATATGGAAGTATAGAATAACTGGACAGCGTAAAAAAAAAAAGAGAGAGATTCACAGCGACTTTTCGAAATTCAAATGGTAATTATTTTACTAACTATTATAACATGCATGCAAGTTGCAACAGCATTTATCATCCGTGATCGATCAGTGCCTTTTTGACATCATCTAGTTTTACTTTTATGCTTTCAGTTTATTTGCATGTTTATAATTTTTAAAAGTTTTATATTATTTTTTTAGATTTAATTGATACTTTAATAAACTTTCAGCAAATAAGTAATTAGCAACAAAAATTTTTATAAATAGAACACCTTAAAGAAATTTCTTGAATAGTTAATATAATATATAGAGACACACTTAATCCAAAAGTCTAAGTCCATTAGATATGAACTCAACTATATTATTTTAATCGCTCAATTTTCTTATTAGTATCCAACGTGAGATTTTACTCACAGCGTAAAGAAAGAGTGATTCACAATGACTTTTCGAAATTCAAATAGTAATTGTATTACTAACTATTATAACATGCATGCAAGTTGCAACGGCATTTATCATCCGTGATCGATTAGTGCCTTTTTGACATCATCTACTTTTACTTTTATGCTTTTAGTTTATTTTGCATATATATAATTTTTTAAAGTTTTATATTATTTTTCTAGATTTAATTGATACTTTAATAAACTTTCAGCAAACAAGTAATTAGCAACAAAAAGTTTTATAAATAGAACACCTTAAAGAAATTTCTTGAGTAGTTAATATAATATATAGAGACACACTTAACCCAAAAGTCTAAGTCCATTAGATATGAACTCAACTATGTTATTTTAATCGCTCAATTTTCTAGTATCCAACGTGAGATTTTACACATAGCATAAAGAAAGAGAGATTCACAGCGACTTTTTGAAATTCAAATAGTAATTATATTACTAACTATTATAACATGCATGCAAGTTGCAACGGCATTTATCATCCGTGATCGATTAGTGCCTCTTTTGACATCAACTACTTTTACTTTTTTGCTTTTAGTTTATTTGCATATTTATAATTTTTAAAATTTTTATTTTATTTTTCTAGATTTAATTGATACTTTAATAAACTTTCAGCAAATAAGTAATTAGCAATAAAAAGTTTTATAAATAGAACATCTTAAAGAGACTTCTTGAGTAGTTAATATAATATATAGAGACACACTTAACCCAAAAGGTTTAAGTCCATTGGATATGAACTCAACTATATTATTTTAATCGCTCAATTTTCTCATTAGTATCCAATGTGAGATCTTACTCACACGTGTATAGTCAACAATATCTATCCTTCTTACATGTGAGTCTTTGCCTCTTAGTGGCCTTCAAGACCTCTATGTGGGCTATGAACAAGTCCTACTTGCTCCATGGAAACCTTGCACCTCACTATTGTCTAGCACTATTGACAATACTCTTTCGTTGAACATTGTTTTTTTCAAAAATCGTTTGTATAGGTTTTATGGGCTTATCTTGAGCGATATATCATCTTCAATTCATCTATGAAAAAGCTCCAAGTCTACATACACGTATACGTACCTAGTCGATCCCCACTCCAACTACAAAAGGGATTTTGATTTTTGATAACCTTGCCACCTTTGCCGCACATCATTCCATTTGTGAAAGGGTTTATAAGTACATGTATCTCGTCCTCACTCCAACTATAAAAGGAATCTTGATAACCTTGCCACTTTTGGAGAGAATAACTTGGAGAGACTCCTTGAATAGTTAATATAACATATAGAAACACATTTAACTAAAAAAAATCAAAGCCTAAGAGCATGAGCTCAACCGTATTATATTAATCTTTCACTCTTCCCATTAATGTCCAATGTATGACTATATACCTAACAACCATATTATATTAATATTTCACGCTTCCCATTAATGTCCAATGTATGACTTTATATACCTAACAACCATATTATATTAATCTTTCACTCTTCCTATTAATATTCCATGTATGACTTTACTCTATATACCTAACAAATAGATTATATACCTAGCAAATAAATCTATGAACTATGTATGAAAGTGAAACTACGGATGTAACATTTTCTACTCATGCAATTTCGCTTTCTAAATTCCGAGGGCCTTCATGATTTTCATAAGGATGCAAACCCGTCATGAATTCGTACACGTAAAATCAAAAGTGGTCCGTACATGTATTGATTTCTGTGACGCATATTTCAAAACTGATGGTGATTTAAATTTAATCGAATTTAAGAAGCTTGTACAAGTAATTCAAGACAATGAACCTTCAGCACCGACCAAATTAATATATAACTTGTTATTCCCTTTGGGCGGTCCTAATGAAAGATGCTGAAATACAGAGACCTTTAACAGCTTTAAATTTGCAAATTAAACATTTCAATTCATAGTAGAAGTTCGATCGAGTTCCCCAGGCACAATCAAAGGAGCTATCGGCAAGTTAAATGCCATTAAAAGCTCACAGCGACTCGTCCTACATTGAAGTTGCTCATTTCTAATGGCGACGAGGCGTCCAATAGTTATGTGCCACATTTGGCTAGCTGGAATGGAAGTAGAGACTGGGACCAATGTCTAGTTCAAAAGGATTGTGATATCATGGAGGTGGACAAGGTGGAAAAGACAATCATATCTTTTTCTTTTTTTAGTATCAAATAGCAAGAATTTGTTTTTTTGCCCCTTATATGGTATTGGTAATTGATGAGAATGTATAGAAATATTTATTTTAAATTATTTTATTCATTTACAAAGGTTAATTGTGTTTCTATTAGTTAAATTTGAGGTATATTGTTGTGGGATCTTTTGGGACAGTTTCCTGGTCCAAAGCCAATATGGAATCTTGGGTCATTGAAAAGAGCCTAAAGTAAGTATTGAGACAACAGAGTTCGGCTCACCACGGCTTATTTGGGTCGTTGTATGTGTTTGGATAGTACTGAATGTTGCATCTGCGTTTTCTATTTCACGTTTCGGACTTTTTTCTTTTTTCTTTTTTTTCTAGCATTTCAGGAGCTGTTGCGGCTACTGTTAGCCTCAAATATTGACTTTTTCACTATGAACAGTGCACCCGTGTACTGTTTACATATCCACAAATATCACTTTTCAGTAACTTTTTCATTAAAAATGAGTCTTATGGTACTATTCACACATTTATAAATTATTTTGCTACAGTATTTTCAGTTTTCAGTTTCAGTAAAATAAACTCTATTCAAATGGACCCACGAATTGGTTTGTGCACAAGTTAGATGAACTCTATAACAAAATATCGAGGGTAGGTAAAGGTCAATCAAGGGGAGAGGAATAGACTGGCATTGCATAGATGCTTGAGAGAATTTCAACCTTGCACTTTGCATGAAAGTGACCTCACATAGGAGAAATTGTTTGGTTCTAAAGTAAGAGCTCTCTCTCCTTTCACAACAAGTGTATGCTCTTGTGTGGGACTCATGGTGAGATCCACACTCATTTGAGAATAAGAACTACTATGGTAGGTTGAATAATTTTACTATCACATAGGGGCTGGACTTGATGAAATTGACATTTTTAGGAGACATGAAAAAAACAAAATTTTGCTCCAAATTGGTTTGAAGCTATCTTTTTCAACCTATTACATGGTGATTTATAAAATTATTCATGTATATTATTTAAATAAGTCATATGACTTATAAAAAATTAATGTAACTAAAATTATACGTGAGTGGTCTCTTCAATTACCATATAAAGGATTGAAGAAAGATAATTCTAAACCAGTTTGGAACCAAACATTTTCCCAGCAAAAAAATCATTTGCTACCATTAGAAATTCAAAGAAATATAATTATTGGTGACGATTTAGCAATTGTTAAAAAGGTTATGATGTTAAAAGAGATCACAAATTTGAACTACGAAATTCATAAAAGAAAATCTAATTGTCGAAATACGAAAGGTTAAAATGGTTGCACGCAAAATAAATGTTGTAGAGAATTTTTTGTTGCCATTAATTTTCCATGAATTTAAAAAATAAAATAATTTATACTTATCTTAAATAGTTTACTTAAAAAATAAGTTAGATAAAAGTATCATTATACCTTAAAAAAATAAGGCCTTCAAAACTGTTGAAAAATTCACTATGAAAATAAAGTGAATTTAAGTTATCTAAAAAAATAAATTACAGTTAAGTTAATTCCAATTTTTGCCAACCTCCTAACAAAAAATATTTGTAAAAGAAAAATTAAATAGGACTTTGAAAAGCCTAGACTTCAAATGTATTTTGCTCATTTGATAATATTTGTTTAGAATTTTTTTTATAACTCTGTAATATAGTCTATTGTTCTTTATTAGAAGAACAACAGACATAGGTTAAAACTCTCTTAAAAAAAATTACCAAATTATATATATATATATATATATATATATCATTCTTTTCACAACGTGTAAAAACAAACGTACATATCAAATATGCCAGGTCGGTACAGCCTTTTATATTTGATATATACATTTGAATAATTGAATGATAGTTGTGTGTTGACATTTGAGAGATTCTAAACTCTAATTTCAATGATATGTACTAAAATAGTTTGTCATGAACCTTTAGTGTAATCCCGATGTTTAAAAAAGAAATCATATACAAAATTATTATTGGGACATGTAAAAATTAAACACAAGAATTCCTTGTCACTGCAATTGAGTTTTATATATAAGAAGCATAACTCGTTCACAAAGGACCGCATAGCGCAGTGGATTAGCGCGTTTGACTTCGGATCAAAAGGTCGTGGGTTCGACTCCCACTGTGGTCGATCCTTGCCTAAGGACTAAGGAGTTACTTACTGTTTCTTCAATTTTGCACATTTTCACTTTTTGACATTTCGTTTTCAATTCTTTGGAGAGGCCATGCCTGATGTCTCTATTTTGATATGGGCCAGTGCTCAAGTCTTGGTGTCCTGGTCCTCCACAAGTCAGCTAAAGTTTAGTAAATCCCTCCAGGCTCTAGCCCAAAATAAATATATTACTTGAGTGAAAAACTCACATCCATAAAAAATGCTTCTTTTGATTCTCTTATGTTAGGGTTTTAAATGCACAAAATCAATATATTACTTGAATGAAAAACTCACATCCATAAAAAAATGCTTCTTTTTATTCTCTTATGTTAGGGTTGTAAATGCACAAAGCTCTATATGACATAGCAGACTCGTTTCATTAAAAATCTTGGTTCAAATTTTGTCTCTTGTGTTAATATTTGTCTTGGTTTGGCTCGTTAACAATCCTATTCGATATAGAAACAAGTGTGATGCCTTTTTAAAGAATTTCTTTGTCCTTAGACAATATTAATTAAAATAGAATCACCTTATGCTAATAACAGAACAAGGAGGTCCCCTATTACCAATTTCTTTTGTCAATTTGGAAGCCCAATTTTACCTACTGCATCAACAATTTTGTGAAGTTTACATAGATATAGTCACCTGTCCATCACTAACTTAACCAAAATTTTAAATTCCTTGGTAATAAATCGATCAGTGGAAAAGGACACATCCATCAAAAAAGTCTTGTTTCCCCTTAAATAATATTATTCCTTATGGATATTTGAAATCTGATGGCATTTTCTTTTAATCAAAAAGGTATGAAGTTAAAGAAAAACTCACATCCATAAAAAAAGGCTTCTTTTAATTCTCTTATATTAGGGTTGTAAATGCACAAAGTTGTATACAACACAGCAGACTTATCTCATGAAAAATCTTGGTTCAGATTCTGTCTCTCGTGTTAATTTTTGTCTCGGCTTGGCTCGTTAACAATCCTATTCAATATAGAAAACAAGTGTGGTTTGGCCTTTTTAAAGAAATTCTTTGTCCTTAGACAATATTAATCAAAATAGAAGCACCTTATGCTTATACGGAACAAGGAGGTCCCCTATTACCACTTTCTTTTGTCAATTTGGAAGCCCAATTTTACCTGCTGCATCAACAATTTTGTGAAGTTTACATAGACATGGTCATCTGTCCATCACCAACTTAACCAAATTTCTAAACTCCATGGTAATAAATTGATTGGTGGAAAAGGACACATCCATCGGAAAAGTCTTGTTTTCCCTTAAATAATATTATTCCTTATGGATATTTGAAATCTTATGGCATTTTATTTTAATAAAAAAGGTATGAGTCAAAGAAAAATTGTGACTCGTAAGAACTAAGAGCATTAGCATTCGTGGTAGGATGTTTGATTCAACCCACGAACACGACACTAACATGACATGGGTATTTGCGAGTTAGGGTTGGGTCTCAACGAGTTTGGGCCATAAATGGGTCAACCCAAAAGCGACACGATAAGAAACTTATCATAAGCGGGTCAACTAGACCCGCAATAGACACGTTTGACATGCCAATTTATTTGTGTCAACCTGAAATAACTCATTTATTTGACATTTCTTTTTCAATTCTTTGGAGAGGCCATGCCTAATGTCTCTATTTTGATATGGGCCAGTGCTTTAGTCTTGGTGTTCTGGTCCTCCACAAGTTAGCTAAAGTTTTGTAAATCCCTCTAGGCTCTAGCCTAAAATCAATATATTACTTGAATGAAAAACTCACATCCATAAAAAATTCTTCTTTTGATTCTCTTATGTTAGGGTTGTAAATGCATAAAGCTCTATATGACATAGCAGACTCATCTCATGAAAAATCTTGGTTCAGATTCTATCTCTTGTGTTAATATTTGTCTTGGCTTGGCTCGTTAACAATCCTATTTGATACAGAAACAAGTGTGAAGTCTTTTTAAATAAATTCTTTGTCCTTAGACAATATTAATTAAAATAGAATCACCTTAACAGAACAAGGAGGTCCCCTATTACCAATTACTTTTGTCAATTTGGAAGCCCAATTTTACCTACTGCATCAACAATTTTGTGAATTTTACATGGATATAGTCACCTATCCATCACTAACTTAACCAAACTTCTAAACTCCTTGGTAATAAATCGATCGATGGAAAAGGACACATCCATCGAAAAAGTCTTGTTTCCCCTTAAATAATATTATTCCTTATGGATATTTGAAATCTGATGGCATTTTCTTTTAATCAAAAAGGTATGAAGTCAAAGAAAAACTCACATCCATAAAAAAAGGCTTCTTTTAATTATCCAATGTTAGGGTTGTAAATGCACAAAGCTGTATACGACACAGCAGACTCGTCTCATGAAAAATCTTGGTTCAGATTATGTCTCTCGTGTTAATATTTGTCTCGGCTTGGCTCGTTAACAATCCTATTCGATATAGAAAACAAGTGTGATTTGGCCTTTTTAAAGAAATTCTTTGTCCTTAGACAATATTAATTAAAATAGAAGTACCTTATGCTAATACGGAACAAGAAGTTCCCCTATTACCACTTTCTTTTGTCAATTGGAAGCCCAATCTTACCTATTGCATCAACAATTTTGTGAAGTTTACATAGACATAGTCATCTGTCCATCACCAACTTAACCATTTTCTAAACTCCTTGGTAATAAATTGATTGATGGAAAAGGACACATCCATCGGAAAAGTCTTATTTTCCCTTAAATAATATTATTCCTTATGGATATTTGAAATCTTATGGCATTTTCTTTTAATAAAAAAGGTACAAGTCAAAGAAAAATTGTGACTCATAAGAACTAAGAGCATCAGCATTGATGGTAGGGTGTCAATCTTTGATTCAACCTGCGAACATGACACTAACACGACACAGGTATTTGCGGGTTAGGGTTGGGCTTTAGCGGGTTTAGGTCATAAACGAGTCGACCCAAAAGTGACATGATAAAAAACGTATCATAAGCGGGTCAACCCACAGCCCGCAATAGACACGTTTGACACGCCAATTTATTTGTGTCAATCAAAAATAACTCATTTAACACAATTCATTTAACTTGCATAACAAATAAATATTCATTTTATTTTAAATTTGTCAAATACCTTTTATATCTAACCTATACTTTAAACTTAAAAAGAAAAATAATTACAAATACTTACAAGTGATATAATTGTAAATTGAAACTTTATAAACACTAGTCATGATCAGTCTACTGTTTGCACCAATTGTTTCAATATTGATACTTAACATTTGACGAGTTTAATTTGTGAATGTTATATTTTTGTTGAACTATGTCATTTTGAATTTGGGTTGAAGTGTATCACTTATTTTGAAGGGTAAAGAACTTATTTCTAGATAGATGTTATGTTTTCGTTGAACTATGTTATTTTGAATGTGGGTTGAAGATTTAAAGTGTATGCATTACTTTTAGAATGTAAAAAACTTATTTCTATATGGATGTTGTATTTAATATTAAGTAGGTTAAAATAGGTCGTGTTGCATTCGTGTCAATTCAACACAACCCGTTTATTAAGCGTCTCAAATAGGTCGGGTCGAGTCATGTCAACCCTTTTCATTAAAAAGTTAAGTTAAGGTTGAAAAGGCATGACACGGTTATTAAATAGGTCGGGTTCGGGTTGAAACATTTAGTCGAATACCCTTACTTCAACACAACACGAACTCAACACTCTAAACCGAATTGACACCACAAAAAGCAACTTTATCTATTTTACCACCTTACTTTACAAAACACTCAGCATCAGTAGTTTTATTTTAGCATTCAATACAATAAATTAATATATCTATTGCAATAAATAATAATCACCACTACCAACACAATAAGATAATATAACTTTTAATAATATATATATATATATTTTTTACCATCTTAGCTACAGTGCACAGCCATCTTTGTCTGAGCCAAAATTTTTGGCTTTCCCTCCACCATTGTAGTATGCTTTTTAGTATTGGTGACGCTAAAAATAGCAATATGACTTTTTAATACCACCAATGCTAATGCTCTTACAACACACAAGGAAATTGCCAGAACCAGCACATTTAGCAAGGGTATGAGCCACACCATCGGCCTCCCTTTTAATCTAATTAAAAACACAACTAGGATAATTTCTCAAGTCTAGTGCATTGCCAAGCAGAGTAGAAACAGACTAATATTAGCATTGTTGATTGCGTCAAGACAAACTTTTGCATCACCTTCCTCCATAATATTCAGGAAATTTTCCTCTTTGTCAATTAGAGAGCCCATACTATAGCAATGGCCCCTGCAAATTGTAAATCATAGTACAAATGACTCCTAACCCATGCTTTGAGGATAGCACAATGTTCATTTTGGACAATCACAACTAAGAGCATCTCCAGCGGCTTGGGCATCCCCCAAATCTTAGCCATAATAAAGAATATGAGCAAAAAAACTACCTCCAGCGGAATAGGCATATCCACTTTTTTTTTTGGCTTATGAACAGTAGCCCAACAAATCTGATGGGCTACTGTACATTAGCCATTGAATATATTGAATAAAATATTAAACCCACTCATTTTTATATTATTCTTTCTCTCTCCTCCAGATTTCTTTTTCTTTCTCACTTTCTCCGTTGCTTTCTTCTTCCTTTTTTCTCTCATTCACTCTGTTGCTTTTTTTTCTCTCTGTTCTTCTCCGCTCTTCTCCGCCCACAACCCAAGCCGTTGCTTCTTTTTTTCTCATAAACAAAACGAAATCAAAAAAAAAGAAAAAAAAAAAAAAAAAAAAGAAAAAAGAAAGAAAGAAAGAAAGAAAGAAAGAGGAAACAGAGAGACCTGTACATGAGCAAAACAATTAATCTAAACACAAAACAAAATCCAATTCTTAAAATAAAATTGAATCAGAACAAGCAAATATGAAAAAAAAAAAAAAAAAAAAAAAAAAAAAAAAAAAACCGATCTGACCCAAGCCGATCGGTGGGGAGGACGACGAGCGGTGGCTGGAGCGGCAGAGGAGATGCTGTCGCGGCGGTGAAGTGCTAGAGCGGCATGCAGTGGAGGCCCAAGCTCTCTCTCTCTCTCTTCTCTGATGTGAAGAGCTGGAATGCTCTTGTGAGGTGAAAAAGAAAATAAAAAGAAAGGGTCTGTGTGTCTTGTGTGGAGGAGAAAAACAAGAAAAAGAAAAAAAACGTGGATGAAAATGAAAGGAAAGGCAAAAAAATAATATAAAAAATAAAAAATCCTAATTAAAAAATTCTACTATAATATTTTCACAGTAAATTTTAAGTAACAAATTGTTATTAGTTAATATTGGTGAGAAAAAAAATAATTTTAACAGTGAGATCAAATTAGAACTAGTAACAAATTTTCACATAAATTTTGTTGTGAAAGTATTGCGAAAAATGTTGTAAATATAACACTTTTTATTAAAAAATATAATTGTTGAGAATAAAGGAAAATTATTAGGTACTCCCGGAGTACCATAAATGCGTGCTCCCTCTTCTCACATGAATGGTGGGTCCTACCATGAATTTAATTAGTGGGACCCACCATTCATATGAGAGGAGGGAGTACGCATTTATGGTACTCCGAGAGTATATAATAATTTCCCGAGAATAAATATAAGAATAATAAATGATAATAAAAAATAAATGAAGAAATAATATTTAAATGAGATAGAGAATGGGATAGAGAATCTGTTAGAAGTGTATTGAAAAAGTAAGTAGGCAAAAGCTAAATGTCACTATTCATTAGCCAAACAGTACAAAAATTTGGCTATTCTGCTGAAGATGCTCTAAGGAGATGAACTCTTTGGCCAGAGCTGCATCTACATTAAGTTTATTAGGACCTAGGAAGTGGCACTACCCTATTTTTTAGCAATCAAAACAAAATATTTTAGTATTGGTGTATTACTACTCCTAAGTCCTACCTACCATTCCAAGATTATATATACAATTTGTATATTTATAAATAATAATAATAATAATAATTCTCATTAATTTAAAGCATGTATAAATGTTTTCTTCCAAAAAATAGAAAAAGAAAAAAGAAGCATATAGGCTACATTACATTGAGTTGACTTTTGTGCTGTAGTACTAAGAGCCCTTAAAGTTTTGTTTTGTTTTTTTTTTTTATTTAACCACCAATTTAACACATTTACTTTGATAGAAATTTTTTGACCCATTTTTGAAACTTTATACATTGTCGCTTCTGAACTAGGGCTAGGGCTTGGTGATTATAAGCCACCTATGTAGTTTGTATTGTCCTCTCTTACATAGAGAAAATCATTGCAACACTGTAAACATAGCCCTAGTGTTGAACCATGTAAATGTGTTGTGGTTATTCTTTGCGTGTTCTCTATTTTAGCTTCTCACATGTTCTGGGAATTATAGATTCAATTCCCATCACTCTTTGGGAAAGGCCTAGATGAAGTATTCTTTTGTTTACCTGCTAGGAACATTTTCTATTCTAATTTGAAAAATCCTTGATCAAATTTGTGTTTAATAGTATTAAGGAAAGGAAAATAATCAAAATTGAGCAATGATCTTCCGTTATACTACCTAGCAGCTTAGTAACATGTACAGCAAGCAATTTTCCAGCATACCAAATTCAAAGGCAGCAAACAAGCTGAATTCTAAGCAGCAAATTGACATCAAATCTTGCCATAAAATAACACGACAGGCACAATTGAACATTTCACCTAAGGCAAGGAATGTACGGTGGGGGAACGAACTAGGGGTTTCCAAGAAAAGGGGTCGAGGGTTTGCCCCCTATCTACCCTCCCATCAAACCAAAGCATAAGCCTAGAACAGACATCATACAGGAGAAATCAAAGACAAAATTTCCAAAAGATGAGTGAAAAATAATCTCATGTTTAAAACTTCAAGCTAGATGGTTCAAACCTGATACAAGATAAACAAAAATGCTGCCTGCATGGCTGCAACTAATGGCAAATTCAGGAAAAAAAAAAGTAACATGTCCATAATGAAAATTAGGAAAAGTAGACCCTAGAGGCATAGCCTACACTTTGATAGCATACTTCCTCAATGGAAAGTACATCTCCTTCTTCTTCTCACGTTCTGTCTTCAAAGATGCCTGCATGAATACAAGGAAAAAGGAATACAATATAAGATCTAGAACATCTATCACCCCAAGTAGAGCAAGCAAACAGGAAAAGGATTTCCAATAGATAGGATTTTATGGTTATGTGAAATCATGGTACTGGAAATGCACATAAATTTTTTAGGTTCTTAAATTACCAATAGCTACAGATTTCTTTTAAATAAGCTTGTTACTTAAAAGTTCATGAAACTTCATTTAAAATTCAACATTAGGATAAGAACCAAGATTTTACCATCAATCTATCAGGTACAGCAAGACAACAATCAAGTATTTCTATCATTGTAAGTTTCCCATATACATTAACCGATTTTACACATCCATCCTTTTCTGTACATTCTCTCTTCATTTGAAATGAATCCATTTTATGCTTGAGATTATATATTACAAGTCTAAGGTTGTATCATTTAAAAACAAAAGATGTGGTGACAGATATAAAATTGAAGTCTTAACTGTGAAATGGACTGCCAATTTCACTTCAAATGGAGAGGACATATGGTTAGATAACTCCAAATCCAAGAAGCAAATAAAATTTCAAACAAATGGATGGGTGAAAACATAACAACATTAGAAAAGTAGGTGAACAAAGCTTGTTCCTAACTGCTTATGCTAAGCGGCATGAATGCTTTGCTACCATTGCTTTTACGTAGAGTGAAGTTTCCATTAAATTAAACATGAACACGGTTCCACTCACTAAAATCCCCCATTTCTTTTTCTCCTAGTGTCCACCTCAAAAGCCATTGCAACCAATTACTATACCTCATCTATTGATATACTAAATTCACAACAATATTCACAAAAGCATCATTTTACATTTTTACCATTAGCCCATCCCAACATTCAACAACATCAACCTTATATCAATTGAACTAACCACTAAAAAAGCACCAAACTAAATTTAAAGAAAACTTATATTAACAATTAACAATTAAAAAAAAAAGAATAGGCATAGATTACAAATAATGACCTGTTTCTTGGTGAGGCGTCTGCGGATAGCACGGGTTTTCTTGGGACGAAGATCCAGAGGAATGTATTTCTTGTTCTTGTAGACCTCCCTAAGAGCTGATTTCTGCTTCTGCGATATCACTGTCAACACTTGCGCTATTCCAAGCCTCACTACCTTTCTGCACACACACACAGATCACAAAACTATGAGTCTTTTGTATACACAAGAGGGAGAGAGAGAGAGAGAGAGAGAGAGAGAGAGAGAGAGTTTGTACATCTTGGAGAGCTTGTTGGGTGCACCACCGGTGACCTTAGCGACACGGAGAAGAGCGAGCTCAGCTTTGAGGTCCTTCAACTGAGCCAGTAGTTCTGCCTTTGTCTTGTTCCTCAACTCGTGTACCTTAATCCTCGCTAAATCAAACCAACAACAACAACAACATTTTCAATCAATCAGATAAATTCAGATCAAAATCGAACCACGAAACAAAACATACATTAACAAATACCGAGGATTAATAATAAAACATCAAATAGTTTTAAGGATTTTTTTTTCTTTTTTTCTTTTCTGTGTGTCTCTTACCCATTGTGAAATAACGCGGCGGCTTCGGTTCCTCGTTGCTCTCTGAATGAAAAACCCTAGAAATCTTGAAATGAAAGGAGGCAGAGAGAGGCGGAGAGAGCTTATAGTGCTTTAAGCCTTGTGTGATGACTTTGTGGGCCTTGTTTTAGCTACTGGGCTTTATTCAATTTGTGTTAATTGGACTCGGGACAAAAAGTGTTAACTGGTTCGGGCTTCAGTGGCCATCAACAAAATTCATTGATTGGGCTGCTAAATTAGAACTGTTTGGGCCTCAACTGGCTGAATGAGCCAGGCCGGAGCTCATGTTTTCCCAAATGGGCAACCCATAGCTCGCCTTTCAATTTTTTTTTTTTTTTTTTTAAGGTTAAATTATGAATTATACTTTCTAATTTGATATGGTTTCAATTCAATCTTTTAATTTATTTTTAATTGATTTCAGTTCGTTAACTTTCATTTGTTTCCAATGTAGACCAATTTGCAACATTAAGTGTGCTTTTGGTATTGACTTAAAAAGTCAGCATTTTTTACTATTTAATTTATTTTTACTACTACTCAGCTTATTTTTGCTATTATTTATTGGTTTTATTACACTTTTTTGTACTATTTATAAGTCTCAACTTGTTATTTCAGTTACCTTTTAGCTTTATTTACAATACTTTAGCAAAAAATTTTTAGTTTCAGCTAAATAATCTGTTATCAAAAGGACTCTAAGTATATCAAAATGACATTATTTTGAACAGTGACAAAAACCAATACTAGCAGTGAGATTTGATGAAATTAAGACAACATAACTACACTAAAAAAATAAAATAAAATAAGTTAAAGGATGTAATTTCGAGGATTAAATTGAAAGCAATTCTCTTCTTTTTTTATTAAAAAAAAATTGAAAACAAATCAAAGTTATAGGATATAATTTGTAAATTTATTTGTTTTTTTTTTTTTTTTTTTTTTTTAAGTGTGAAGAATGAGTAGATGAATGGTTTATATGCATGAGTCCTAACTAAGTTCATTTTAAAATGAGTTCTGACCTTCTAGATAACTTTAACCCATATAAAAAATATAGTAGTTTTAAAAACATATTGCTAAAAAAGTGAGTTACATGCTATTTTTATTTATATGTGCTCAAAGCATTTTAAAATTTAGCTGTTAACAAATTGTAGTTGGAACACTTCGTAACTAATGCCGCCGAAGTTTAAAATGAAAGTTTGCAAACTAAGCAACCCTTCAATAATGATGTAGCAAATATTATTGACTTTACTAAAATAGACTATGAAGTTGTTGTAGAATAAGATACAGTTAGTTGGTTGTGGTCCTTGTCAAATATAAAACAAGTCTGTCCATTATTTTTCTGCTTGGATCAATTATTTCTATGCATTTCTTTTTAGAGGAATGATATGTCTACAACATTTATACAACAAATCCTAAATGGCAAGTTGTTACCGGTTGTTATTGTTGGGGCAAAAAAGTAATCTTAGTGTTAGTTTCAAATTTGAACCAATAACAACTAAGCACCTGTGATTTGTTGTAAAAATGTTGTAGAAATGTTGTAGACGTAGCATCTCTCTTCTTTTTATCCTTGTGATTATTTATCTTTGTCCTGTACATATGTACCAAGTTATTTTATGTGTCAAAGACCAAATTATCCGTATATAGATACATGCACATAACTTTTTTGTAAAAACAATAATATAATTAAATAAGAAAAAAACTAAAGATACTACAAATTTTATTAATGAATATGATTAGTGAGTTTCAACTACATCATAAATGAATATTTAAAGTATATTTTTATGATTAGTAACACATCAATTTATAAATTTAATGTAGTAAAACTTGTAATATATATACTACTACTTGTTAAATAATATTAATACATTCACCACCATTAAATTCTCAAGGAAAAAAAAAGATATGCTTAGAAGAATCATTTATGCTTCTTAAGCAAAAAAGAATTATGAATACCTCTTAGATTTTTTTTTTTTTTTTTTTTTTTTTGGTAGAAGGGAAATATCATTAAAAACTAAAAAGCAAACAAAGGCTCATAACAGAGCCTATTGACATACAAACCATTGGCATTAGCCTCCAATATGCTGGTTAAGTCCACAGGAGGACTGGAAAATACAATAAAATTATTGTCAAGCAACAAGCCCATTCTAGCCAAAAAATCAGCGCACTTGTTAGCCTCCATGTAGATATGCCTAAGTCTTTTCTGTGGAATTCTGTTAACCATATGCCTGTAATCTTCCAAGATAGGGGATACAATAGAATTTGAAGAGATGGGAGAGTTAAGAGCATCCACAATAACTTTAGCATCTAACTCAATAACAACAGAGTGAGAATTCATTTGTAAACACAGCTGCAAGCCATCGCGGAGTGCCCATAATTTCGCCATGAAACTGTTTGTATTCCCGATCCTCCTGGCAAAACTTGTCACCCAATCACCCTTGTCATCTCTGATTAGCCCACCTCCACTTGCCTGACCGGTGCTGCCTGTTGCCGAGCAATTAGTGTTCAGAGTGAGCCAACCAGCCCTCAGTTTCTCCCATCTGATGCTTCTCAGGATTTTCCTTTGGTGACCAGGCCATTATTCGCACAGAAAAAGAACTCCAAAGCACGATCCACAACATCTTTGCCTAGATTGGGGTTAGGATTTTTTTGATTGAAGATACTTTGGTTCCTATCATTCCAAAGCAGCCAGATACCAAATAAGAAAACATGACTTCAAGGCAGGGGACCCGAATGGTGATAAGAATTGGATGTGGCGTTGGTGCTTAACCACTCCTAAAGGCTCAAAGAAAAGAAATTTAAACTGTTTACCTGCCCACCCAACTGTTGCCACACATTTTTGCTTAAGGGGCAGTCACGCAACATGTGTAAAATGGATTCTTCCTCAGCATGACACCGAGGGCAGCAGGCATCAACTTGCAAACCTCTAGCCACTAAGCATTGCTTGACCCTGATACTATGGTGCATACATTTCCAGACAAAAATTTGAATTTTTGGCAGAGTTTTTAATTTCCAAATCCACTTCCCTTGGAAATGAGCTTCCCTCAAAGGATCCGTGGCAAGCCTATAAGCACTATTGAGCTCAAAATCACCCTTGACCAAATACTTCCAGGTCAATCTATCCTCTAATCTGACAGAAAAGGGGATTGGGATGGCCTTAATATCTCTGTAAACTTCCTTCGGAAAGGTCATTTGAATTGAAGACCAATCTCATCTGCCAGTATAGTCCACCACATCCTTAATCTTTAGATTGGCAGCCTCTCTAGACAAAGGCCCCTTAATGATATTTCTTAAAGGACCATGATTAGTCCAATTATCATTCCAAAAATCCAGATTACTATCAAAGCCCGGCAGCCACTTAGTTCCTTTTTTAAAAGTTTCTTCACCTTGCAACATTCCCTTCCAAATTCTAGAACTAGGAAGCTTACTAGCATTTCTCGAATTAATTCTCTACGAGTTGCAATACTTCATCCTTAGAACCTTAGCCGACGGGGCCTTGCTTTCAGTATGGAACCTCCAGTTTAGCTTTGCTAACAGCGTTGTATTCCTTCTCTTTGCTGTTTAGAGCCCCAAACCCCCTTCTTCTTTCTATCTTGTAACCTTCTTCCAGCCCACCCAATGCATTTTCCCCTTATCTTCAGTTGATCCCCACAGAAAATTTATGTTGACTCTATCAATACCATCCAACTCCTTCCCAAGCAACAAGTTACATTGCATAAGATATGCCGGTATAGTTGAAGATGAGGCTTGAATCAGAACAACTCTTCCAGCCATAGAGAGGAGGTTGGCCTTCCAACCTGCAAGCTTGCACTTAACTCTATCCAAAACAAAACCCAGATCCTAATTGTTACTTCCTTGGTGTTTAATAGGAAAACCTAAGTATTTCCCCAAGCACTCTATTTGACGGAAGCCATGGATATCACTGAAAGCCTCCTTATCATCATGATCGATGTTTGGAGAAAAATAGACCCTAGATTTAGAATCAATAACTGTTTGACCAGAGCACCTATAAAAGGTATCAAGGACCTCTCTAATGGCATTGCAATTTTCTGCATTCGCCTTAACGAATAGCACAAGATCATCAACAAAAAAGAGATGAGAGAAGGACAGACCACTTCTAGACGCCTTGATCGGACACCAAACTTTAGCCTCACACTTTTTTTGAATGAGCTGACCTAAAAATTCCACACAAAGGATAAATATGTACGGAGAGAGCGGATCTCCCTACCTTATACCTCTAGAAGGCCTAAAAGGTTCGAGGCTCCCTCCATTAAACAGAAGCGATGTCAAAACAGATGATATGCAACTCATCATTATCTCAACAAGATTATCAGGAAATTGTATCTGATCAACATACTCCTAACGAAGCTCCATTCGAGTTTGTCGTAAGCCTTCTTTAAGTCAATTTTTAGAGCCATATAACCACCTTTTCCTTTAGCTCTCCCCATGGTGTGGATAATTTTATGCACAACAATAGCATTATCAACTCCTCTCCGACCTGTTACAAACGCTGCTTGACACAGGGAAATAAGTTGATCCAACAAGGGTCTAATTCTTCCAACCAAAATCTTGGACACCATCTTATAAACTGAGTTACACAAACTAATGGGGCGGTAGTTACCAATGGATTCAGGTCCTTGGGTCTTCGGAATGAGCACAATGTTTGTACATTCAGGTACTCGGGAATTTTTTTGTCTCTAAAAACAGCATAAACCTCCTCCCTCACCAACCTTCCCACAACAAGATAAATTTTGAAAGAATCTAGCATGCAGCCCATCAGGACCGGGGGCTTTAAAATCTTTTAAAGACCAAAGGGTAGCTCTAATTTCCTCCTCCGTCACCATGTGGCTAATACTATTCTTTTGTTCACTCGAGAGCTTCGGTTGCCACTGTAAATTATAACCAAAGTCACAAGTTGCTGCCTTCTGAGCTGTGGTGTAGATTTTTATAAAACCTTCTCTGAAGTGATTCGCAACCTCTCTTTTCTCAGTCAACCACTCCCCCGCATCATTTTTAATTGCAGTGATAAAATTTCATTTCCTGCGAGCCAGGGCTGAAATGTGATAAAAGGCTATGTTCCTATCTCCCAAGATCATCCAATTAATTCTAGATTTAAGAGCCCAAGGGTCCCTCTCTTGCTCTAACACAACATTCAGCTTCTTGATTAGCTAGTTTTCCAAAGCTACTAGGGAGGAAGAAGGTTGGTTAGCCAAAGCCCTTTGCACTCCATCATGCTGGGCCAAAACTCTTTTCTTTTTTTGGAAGATATTACCAAACTGGTTTTTATTCCATAAAATGGCCTAACTGGAGAAGGCTTCAATTGCTTCCATAAGCTTCCTCGGTTGCTGTCATGCCTGATTAACCACACTCGGAAAAGAGGGGTCAGACAGCCAAAAGGATTGGAATCTGAAAGGCCTAGTAAGATGCAGCTGCCTCTTGGGATTGGTTTCCATTAGCATGGGCAATGATCGGAGTGAAACCTAGTTAAGTGCGACACTTTAGCATCTGGATAGTGCAAACACCAACCAGGGTTCATAAAGAATCTATCAATTCTCTCTTATATAAGGCTATGGATCTCCTTTCTATTCATCCACGTATATCTAGGCCCACTGAAACCCATATCCACCATGTTGCATTTATCAAGGCAATCCTTAAACATCAGCGATCTGTTTATGCTGACCGGCCTACCCCCAAACTTATCATCCCCTGCAAGGGGCTCATTAAAATCACCTGCAATTATCCAAGGTTTACCATGGAGATCAACGACTTTAGAGAGATTTTCCCACAACACATGTCTTTCCACAATTCTAGGACTAGCATACACAGCAGTAAAAATCCAAGAAAGGTTAAAGGGTAATACCTTAACTTCGACATGTATTTCTTGCTCCGTGCTCGCAAGCTGCACCACCTCCACTCTATCTAAGTTCCACAATAGCCAAATGCCACCCGCAAATCCAACCGTGTCCGCAAAAATAGCACCATCAAAAGGGAGACGATTAGTAATCTCTTTTGCTCTATCTCCCCCAACCCGCATTTCCATAACAACCAGAATGGTAGGATTATGATTCCTAACCAGCTCCCTGACATGACTCTAAAAAGTGGGCTTTAGAACGCCCCTACAGTTCCACACAATAATATTCATAATTATTGATAAAAGAAAAAGGAGTAGAACAATCAAATAAAGGATGCAAAATCTCTGCTTCCCTCCTCCATTTCCATCCCATCGACTCTATCATCTCCTTTATTCTTCCCTTCTCTGGACATAGATCCAATAGGAAGTCCATCACACCCAACATCATCTCCCTCACCACGGCCTGGTTGCTGAATAGCTTGAACACTTGAACACTTGGATCCGTGAGTGGCAAAGAAGCCGATCTTGTGCTGACCTCTGTCACGCACGTTAACTTCGCTCTGATCCATCGAATCACAAACGTTTGCTTCACTCTGATCTCTGCCATACCCACCTTCGTTGAGCTTGCTTATCCATCTCAGTCCGACCACCTGCTGAGAATTGGAAAGACTCACCGGAGCACTCACCATCTCCATCTCTACCCCTAAAACCCCAAGTCTCTGTTGTGTTTGGTATGTGTTTACCCACTCCCATTGTATCCACTTTAGACAACCATTTAGTTGTTTTACTCCTAGATAAATCTCTTTTGCCCTTAACTGAAGAGCTGAAACAGAACTCCACTTGCTTATCCGGTATTTTAACACCAAAACTTGGTTCTCGACCCACCTTCAAAGGCCCAACATTCTCAGCTCCCTTATAAAAAAAAGTCTAGTCCCTTGTATCACCCTTTGACTTCTTCCTAAGCTCATGATTAGCTTGGCCCAGCTCGTAAATTGTATGGTCCCCAGGAGTAACGGCAATGTTTGTTTTCTTTTGTCCAGGCTTCCTGCGTGTCACAAGCATCCAAGGACCGTACTTGTCCTCCTCTATGCCAGCACCCCTGTCCTTCATCGTTCCATTACCTGTGTTAGTGCAGGACAGATCATGCAAACCATGCAGTAACTCTCCTTACTACGACATCCTACCCTCTCCAACACTCATCAGACCACCTTCCACCGGTGGCTCTGGTTTTTTAATGGTGAGAGGGCATGCTTCCTTCCTATGCCCTAACCTCCCACAAGAAAAACACAGCTTGTGAATCCCTTCATAAACCACGGGCTATTCAAACCTACCTATGAGCACGGTATCGATAAGCGGCTTGGTGACATCTAACTGGATACACAATTTTGCATATCTTCCTCTAGCCTCCATGGCAGTATGGGAATCAATCTGAAGGACTTTCCCCTATAGCTTCACCAATTTGTTTGAGAACTTCCAACTCATATAACTCCATAGGTAGTCAATGCAACCAAACCCAGACCGCAATAGTCGAAACACTAGCATTAGCCGGCTTGAAGAAAGGATCCCATGGCCTAATGGCTAAAAAGTGCCCCCCAATGAACCACCACCCATTTTTTAGCACTGCATCCATATCTTCTTTCAACGAGAAATGAGCTGAATAAAAATCTTCTCCAAGATCCACACAGACCAATGCCCCAGACGGTTTCCACAATGAGATAAGTTTACTTTGAAGGAAGCTAAGACCTATCGATCTGCCACAAAGCTTAATAATCAATGCATTGGACCACGGTTTCTTAATTTGGAGTTTAGTTTCTCTCGTGAGTTTAACCGCTACTAACCCCTTACGGAGTTCTTCCACCTCCTTGTCTGAATCTACCTCCATGTCCAAGAGATCTGAGAAGTCAAAAGCCTTAGCATAGGCTCCTGGAATCTCACCCACCAACTTGTCTTTGAATGTTTTCTTATCAACCCTCCAAGAGCTCTGGCCCCCCTGAGAATGCCTGCTCTCACTTAAAACCATCATGAAAATCAGCATGATGTCCTTCTTTGACCTTCTTCTTGCTTCTGGAAAGCTCAGCCTCCTCCTTTCTTGATAGCTTTCGGTTTTTCGTCATGCTTTTTAAATACGGCTTAAGCTAATTCAATACTTCGAAGAAGTTGCTCAGAGAGACAACAGTGTCTCCTCGCTTTGCTTGAATCTTTGAAGTTTCAACTTTCAATACCTCTTAGATTTTGTATACTTGAAAAAAATTTCCATAACAATGACATGAAAATCGCAACTGATACAAGCTAAAATTAAACCTTGTAGTTTCAAAAACAACAAACTGCATAAATCTCGTATACAAACAGAGAAATGATATGTACATAATATTTTTACAAAAAATTTTAAGTGACAGGTTATTACTGATTGTTATTATTGGGTTAAAAAAGTAATCTCAATACTAAATTTAAATTCGAACTAATAACAACTAACTACCTATAATTTATTATAAAAATGTTATACACGAAGCATTTTTCATTTAAGAAAACAAAAACGTATACTACAATTATTTAGCTACACTGTTGAACCTTGATTTCAGCAACCACCGCAGGTCCCACTTTTTACCAGACCAAGAAATGCTAAAACCACCAACGGGTACATCCACACACAGCACCAATATTCTCTCCACTGTCTGCTTGTTCATGGTAGTATTAGCCAGTCGAAAATTCAAAGCCTTCCCAACAATCTCTTTCCCTTTCTATTTACTCCACCAACTGTCTTTCAACAAACAACGAAGAAAATTAAAAAAAAAACACAAACCATCTCTCACTCTCGATCACAAAACCATAGTTGCACCTTCACTCAATATCAATCCTATTGTTTTGCTTGTTGCTAAAAAGAAAAGAGTTGACAATGATGAAACAATTGCACAAGCAATCGAACGTGAACCACAGAAGAGATGACGAGATCCCAACGGGCGGGGGGCAAAACGCGCCGTACTCGCCAAAAGCCTTCAAGCCAACTCGATCTCTCCCTCGATCCATCAACTACCTCTTCAAAGAACAGAGGCTTCTTTTCATCCTAGTCGGCATTCTCATTGGCTCGACATTTTTCATTCTCCAGCCCACGCTCTCTCGACTCGGCCCGTCCGAGCCCACTTCCTCAATCCCGCGCACAATCTCGACCATCGATCGGGTCTCGACTCGATTTCCCGCCATTCCGGCCAAGCTTGGGCGGGTCCCGGCTGGGATCTCGCGGCGGAGATCGAGGATCGTGGTCACCGGTGGGGCCGGATTTGTTGGTAGTCACCTTGTCGACAAGCTTATCCAGAGAGGTGACGATGTGATTGTGATTGACAATTTCTTCACCGGGAGGAAAGAGAACTTGGTCCACCATTTTGGTAACCCGAGGTTCGAGCTCATTCGACACGATGTGGTCGAGCCTATACTTCTCGAAGTCGATCAGATCTACCACTTGGCTTGCCCTGCCTCTCCTGTTCATTACAAGTACAATCCTGTCAAGACCATTATATCCTAATCAATGATAATTCGTAAATGGGTCATTGTTTTATTTAACTATTGCCTATGATTTTGTTTTGTTTTTTTTTTTTTTTTTTTTTATTATTATTAAATATTGAATGTGAAGTGTTTTGAGGTCCTTGACTGTGTGAGTGTGATTACAAGACCAATGTGATGGGTACCTTAAATATGTTGGGTCTGGCAAAGAGAATTGGAGCGAGGTTTTTGCTTACGAGTACTAGTGAGGTTTATGGAGACCCACTTGAGCATCCTCAAAAAGAGACTTATTGGGGAAATGTGAACCCAATTGGTGAGTTTGGTAGTTAAGTTAATGTTGTTTAATTGTGATGAATTGGTGTTGGTTGGTGGTTATGTTTATGTGATTTGAAAATGGTTTAGGTGAGAGGAGTTGCTATGATGAAGGAAAGCGTACGGCGGAAACCTTAGCAATGGATTATCACCGAGGTGCTGGTGTTGAGGTAATTCATTCCTAGATTTCACTTGGTACATTGTTATATTTTAGTATTTTCAGTGGTATTACTTAGTATGTTAATCTAGATATGCTTTATTATCATCAGTATTAACTCAAGAGAATTTTGGAGCTTACCATCCTTGTCTGGCATCATTGAGTTTTACCATTTATGAGATAATTAGAAATACTTAATACACTAAATATGCTGCCCCCTAGCTCGAACCCACGCCTGGAGAGGTACCAACTCCCCCAAATGGTTGGGTTTTAATATTTATGATCTTCCTTTTTCTGTTGATATTGTTAGAATATTGGTTAAAGATTAAATTCAACATTTTTTATACTTTTGAGGTAATCGGTAATTTATTAGATTTGTTGGTCAAAAAGCTTCATAGCCAATATATTAAGTCATGGTCAATAGACTTATATATTCAGCTTAATTAAAAGAGAGATAAGGAAAGAAAAGTATAGGGCTGTACCATTACAGCTCCTTCTCTATTCCTTTTCTTTCCATCTATAATTAATCCCCCCCAATAGCAGTCTTTACTGTAGAACATATCACATTTGCAATGATTTCTGGAAAACTTCCTTCAAACTCTGTCTGGTTTTAGAGGATTTGTCAGTAAGCCCGAAACCAATCCATCAGAACTTAGTTTTAATCTTCGAAAACAAAAGAGCACATGTTCAAAACTTGAAATTTTCCAGTTCTTCCAATTTTTGCTAAATTCTAAATTATGTGATTGACTTGCCATTATGTGTCCAGGCATGAAGTTGGATGTGCTGTAGAATCTAAATGCTTTAAGGATCCTCTATATTAGGTGAATTTGTAAATTATGTAACTGAAAGTCCTCTCACTTAATGAGAGATGATTTATTTGTGAACACTGTCTATATCTGATTGTCGCTTCTGCCATTCACCACACTCGTATATAGATAATTGACATGTGGTACTACTGATGGGGCTTACTGTTTACAGGTTCGTATAGCTCGCATTTTTAACACATATGGACCTCGTATGTGTTTAGATGATGGGCGTGTTGTTAGCAATTTTGTTGCACAGGTTATAATCTCTCAACTGATATCTTTTGTCGTTCTAACATGTTTATTTGACAACTTCTGGAAAATGAACTATTCCTGAAGAAGTTGTCATTGATGAGGTTTCTGACTAACATAGCTATACATTGCAGGCCATCCGCAAACAGCCATTGACAGTATATGGTGATGGAAAACAGACACGAAGCTTCCAATATGTCTCTGATTTGGTATGGCAGCTTTATATCTTACATACTTTTACCATGACATTTCCTTTCTCTTTAGGACTTCACTAGTCCACTATCAATTACGTATTTTTGTGCTTGCCACATTCCTCTGGAACATGGAGTCTGGACTTTTAAGTGCTGTATTGGGCTCATGGATGCAGCAGGTTTTGTTCTATGCTGACACAAAAATCCTGTTGATCATGAACCAAGTTAAAAAACAATAGCAAATTTTGCATGAGAAGTTGTATTAGTGTTTGATATTACCAAGAAATTGAACCTAGGCTGCCAAATAAAAAGGTTGTCTTTCATGCCATTTTTATGAATCTTTTGGGTCAAAATGCTATTCTGGTCACCATTCATGGATTCTTAATTTTTATTTTTATTTTTTAAAAAGTTCCAGGCATGAGTTCATATGGCTTTAGCAAAGACACCATGAAATGACTAAAAATAGCTTGGTTGGGAAGCTAAACTAAGAAAACATTGTATAAGAAGCTGCAGATTGAAATTCTGGAAAGATGTGAGAGAGGAACTTATAACCTTTTTAAATGACAGGTTGACGGACTGTATGCACTGATGGAAAGTGAGCATGTGGGGCCTTTCAACCTGGGTAACCCAGGGGAATTCACTATGCTAGAGCTTGCAGAGGTTTGTCTTCTTTAAAATTTCATACTATTTATAAATAAGGCTTATATCTTTGAAAATGCTTAGATGTAGACTTTCAGAAATATCCTCTATTTGGAGGTGCTCATGGGTTGGTTGGACTTGGGTTTAGGGTCATTCTGTCACTCAACCTGAGCATGGGTTGGGAAGAACAAAAAGGGCCACTGGCCAACACAATTGTTCTGTCCAACCAGACTTTGTTTTGGATTGGATTGGTGAATTTGGGGTAGGAAGGGGGCTAGCTGGAGGGAAAGAAAAGAGTTTGGGGTTGCTGGTGCTGGATCAATGGTTGCCATGCCAGGAATGCTAGTTGAAATGGGAGAGGAGGGCCAGCAGTGAGAGAGAGTTTGGGGATATATGGGAGGTTCAAGTTAGGCAGGTGATAGGTGCCTAGACCCATTATCCTACTGTCAGGGTCGGGCTTGAAGCTCCACAACCTTACACCGACTGAGCATGCTGTTGAAACCATCCTAAGAAGATCAGGTTGGATAGGAATAGTCTGATTGATTGGGCATCATTCAATATTATGCGGGTTATTTCTATTTTTTTCCCTTTCTGGGATCTAACAGATGCATGTGGTTTTTCTTTAAAAGTGTTCATATTGGGATCCAATAGATGCATGTGGTTTTTCTTCAAAAGTGTTTGTAGTTCTCACAGTGAGAGAGAGATTCATAGTTTACATTGACAGTAGTGAGAGTGAAATTATCTTTTCTCCAAAATATTCAGGTCGTCAAAGAAACTATAGATTCAAGTGCAACAATAGAATTCAGACCAAACACTGCCGATGATCCGCACATGAGGAAACCAGATATTAGCAAGGCAAAGGAACTGCTGAACTGGGAGCCAAAGGTCTCACTTAGAGAGGGGCTGCCTCTTATGGTGAGTGATTTCCAGAACCGCATTTTGAATGAAGACGAAGGAAAAGGGGTTTAAATAAAAAATGACAGCAAACCAGCATGTATAGTGTGAAGTGCACTTCTGTATGTTGCCCATTCATTTAATTATTATCATTCTTAGTTCAAGTTACCTGGAAATTCTAGCAACATTCCACTGTTGTAGGAAGTTATACGGTATCAGTTGTTTTTCTACATTGTGTGCTTGATCAGCAAAACAACTTCATTTTTGTTAGGTTTTAGTAACATTTTTTAATACCACTCCTCTGGCACTGAACTGTTGATGGTGATTGGTGAAACTGTATATTTGTTTTTGTTTTTGTTTTTGTTTTTTCCTTTTTATTTGGTATAAAATAATGCAGTTTAATTTAGATATTGATTCATATCAGCTGTCACAAGGTTCTGCAAAAACTCAGGAATCCCCTCTCCATACTATTACAGCCTGTGTCTGTGAGGTTCTTTTGGCCAACACAGAAGCTGCAGTTTTACAATTTCTACTCACGCACAAGTTATGTTTCTTGGAATGATTTAGGGTCTGTTTGGGATTCGCTTACTTTGCTGAAACTAAAAACTTTTTGCTGAAAGTACTGTAAGTAAAGGTAAAAGTTAGTTGAAATAGTACAGTGAGACTTATGAATAGTATTAAAAAGTGCAGTGGAGCTCATGAATAGAAATAAAAATAAGCTAAATAATAAAATAAGCTGGTTTTTTAATTTAGGGTCAAACACACTTATTAGAAAACCGGTGGTCTTCAAGTGTGGAAAACCAAAGTAAAACTAAATTGGTACAGGGGCCCATTTATACACAGACTAAGTTGGGCTTGGACTTAGTGAGGACTGCAACTACTTTAGTAATTTTAGTCTCAAAAAGTCCAAGAAGTAGAAGTATGTGTTTATTGTGGGTCAGTTTGGTGGAGTAAACCATTTGAGCCTAGTATGGGCTCCTGTGGGTTCATTTAGTCCAAAACCAATCCACTTCATTCCAGTTTCGAATCCTCGTAGCTCCGAAGAAGATGTTTTTTCTTTTTCTTTTTTTGGGCCTTTTGACGATCGTGTGCTTTTTTTTTTTTTTTCGCTTTTTTTCCTTTCAAGTGTAATTATCTAGGAGTAGTGGAGTACAGTGTTTTGGAACTCTTTATTCTTACATAAAAGTTGTTCTCTTTTATTAAAGTTATGGTGGGATTTATTATTTATGTGAGAGAAATGGATACCACATAATTGCACTCTAAAAATATCTAATAATTTTTCTAAATAAATTTTGTGATATTGATTAAAAACCAGTGAGTATATTCTTTTTTTTTTTTTTTCTTTTTATAAAAAACCTAAGCATAATTGGCATTTTGGCACAATTTATTTATTAAAAGGCTGAGACAATTTTATCAGCGGGAAAAAAAAAAGTATTAAAGGAAGATGCATAGCATAGGAAGGGAGCAAAAGAAGAATATGGAATAAAGAATAAGGTAGAAAATTTTTGGACTTCGAATACTAACTGGAATCTGGACCCACATATTCTTCCACTAGAAAAAGTCTTACCTCTTTTAAATACATTGTAAGTAACAAAGTAGTAGCCAAATATATGATGCCAGACAAGTAATACTTGCAACATGTAATATTTGAGTTCCATTTACATTTTTTTTTTTTAAATTGTCAAATTTCCTCCAATGAGTATTTAAATCTTTAAAAGTAGCAAAAAAGGGTCACACTTATCAATTATTATGTCAATTCTCTTCCACTCTCCTCTCCTTTTCACCCTCTATTCTTCTCTTCCTCTGGCCTTCCAAACACATTGTTAGGCTTTCTTAGCCTTGTAACATGTCATTCCCTTGTGTCATGCCGCATGCTTCTACATCACAAATAGTTCTATGTTGTAAAAGTATATTATGTTTCCATTCCATAGAACATTACATTCACTGTGTGTGGGTAACACCCAACTGTTCTACACAATGTGAAGGTGACGGTATATGAAACGGAAACACCATATATCTTTTTCTCAGTGTCATTACTTTCTTTACTTTACAAAGAGAATTAGGGACCAAATTAACACACTTATTATTGTAACTATAGAATTATATGTATATGCATAAAGATATCTAACTAGATGGCTTCTGCGAGAGATTGTGGTCAATGAATGCATAGGGACAAATAAGGAATCGTCTGAAGTTGGGATTCTCAACTAGGCAAGGTTAGGCAGCTAGAGAGATACAAAGAGAGGGAAAAAGAAGAGAAGAAAGCCATTGAAGCATCTGATTCCATAAGCTTGCGAGGGAGAATATGAATTGATGGGTGGAGAAAACAAAGTTGCTTTGTGTCTCATCTATCCACATGAAAGATATATTCCTTACTATCTGGCAGCATTTGTTCCATTTGAATTGAAATAATATTGCACCAAAGATTTCCCTGTTGAAGCCTTTCTTTACATCTTTGTTACAGTTGGCACCCTTTCACGTGGAAACGACTATTTTTTTTTAAATAAAAATAAAATTTTGGAACTTTTTCTTTTATTTTTTTAGCGGTTCCTTTTAATTTCCAACCATGGAGACATGTAAATGCAATGACATAGTTGGACCACCTAATTTTAATCCATTTCAACTACCATGGGAATCAATATCAAAGGAGAGAGACTTTACAACATGGTAGACTAGAGAGAATTTAATGGAAATGAAATTGGACAAGAACAAAATTTTTTATTTATTATTTATTACATCTAACTTTATTTCTTTGATAAGTATACCGTGAAGGAGAAAGAGGCGACGTTTGAATTATTCACATTTGACATCATAAAAAATATCATTACAAGTGAACTATCACATATACCCCCCAATTATGACCAACTTAGTTCTCAGTTTGACAACACCAATATTTTCAAAACTTTTTGTTGCTGGCCATCACTTATTCTATATACTTTGGTATATATTCTTCTTCAAAGGAAGAATTGCTTTAAAACCCAAAGACCTTAAATTCATTTTGGTGTACTATGCTAGGTGTGCCTTTAATAGAGTTGGTAAATGAATAGTCTTATTAGGACTTTCTTTTTCCTTTTTGAGTTTCTTCCTTACAAGAGATAACTTGAACTATTACATATTTAAGAACTTGAACTATCGTTTTCTAGTCAGGAAAAAAACAAAGAACTTGAAAATTTTAATGCAAAAACCATGCTCAAGTCTAGTACAAATTCAATAAACCTAGCACATGAAGCTGTTGCTGTTTATTTAGCCGTTGCTGTGTCCCATCTGACCCTTATCTTATGTTCAAATATTAAAATTTTTGGACAAACTTCTTGCGAAGTGTTTAATAAGTAAAATATTAATTTGTAGGCCATACCCACAGGCCAACAGGCACACATTAACTGACAGTATTCAGTCATTGTTTTTCATCAGAAACAGTGAATTTTATTCTGTAAAGTTTGTAAACCAAGCTGAATCACCACATGAAAGTTTCACGGGAAGTCCACGCACATTCAAACCAAAAAACTTAATTATATTGTCATTATTAAACATATATTTGCCCTGGTTTTGCACATTTGTGCTTTTTGTTTCCGATCACCTTATGTAAACCCTATCTTGGAAAAGGAAAATGCAAAACGAAGGCACGCTTGAAAAGAACTTCATAAATACATGTCTTTAGTTTTGAATATGGAGCTCCAACACGCTCTTCAATTAATTAAATATGTCTAACACCAACATTAACTAAAGAATACAAAGAGAATTAAGAAAATGGAAAAAGAAGAGAGTAGTATCAAGTATCAATCAGAGCATTAAAGTGCATTTATGCTATAATCAATAGCTGAATTAATTGCTTCTATGAGTTACATATCAAGACTCAAGAGAATGAATTCCTTTCTCCCCTTACATATGATTGAGGCTCAGGTACATATAACCACCTATGTAGACTTCTTGAATGCAAGGTTTTTTTTAAAAGAATTGGCAGGCAAATGTAATAGAGCCTTAAGATAAAGTGACTCAATTCTAGAGGTGGCAAAATTTGACACGACCTAACACTAAATTGGTAGACTATGAGTTGAAACTTAACTGGTTCGTGTCATATTTGGGTTGATACAACTGATCTGTTTAATAAACGTGTCGTGTTCGTTTCCAACTCTTGGAACTTGTCTGGCCTATTTAATTAAATAACATTTTAACAATATACCCTTCAAATCCTAAGCATATAAACTTATTAATTGTTGTGATTATTTGATATATTGTGATTAATTATTTGTATAAGCTTTAGTTTTGAATGATTATTTGTAATGCAATTACTCGTTAGTTCTAAATTTTATATTTGAAAAAATCTATTTGTTTGGTTTTTCATAGTTCATATCAATTTGGTTAATACAAAAATTTATATATATATATATATATATATATTTTGCTTTGATAAAATCTTATAAACGGGTCAACACGGCTAACCCGTTTAATAAACAAGTCATGTTAGAATTAAAGAATCTTGACCCGTTAAATAAATGTGTTGGGTTAGTGTTAACCGATATGGTCGAATACTCAAGAGTCAACACGGCACAAACTTGACACGTGAACACAACAACCCTGCTCAATTCCATGGAGCTCCTACTTTCTCAAAAATGATATTTTGGCAAGTCTCAAGCTTAATACATCACAGTTGAAATGTCAAGATCAAGTATACTCCCAACAACCCTTCTTCTTTCTTTTCTTTTTTTAAGTGGGAGAAGTACTACCAAAAACTCATACACCATAAAAATATGGCAATCATAGATAGTGCAATCATAGATAGTACATCATTTTCATTCATTAAAACTACGGAAATGTTGGTTGAATCTCATAAAGAACGCTGTTTTTTTTTTTGTCCTCAAGTGACCTTCATTTCCTCTAATTTCTCTTGTACTTCTATTGTCAATTAGGCTAATTGTTTAGCAGAATAAGCATTAGGAGTTTTTAATTCAGGAAAAATAAAAAAAAACCCCTATGATTTTATAAAATGCCAAAGACTATGTAAACTTTGAATTTTAACTTTTTGAAGGTATAGTCTCTTGCAAGTAAAGCCCCCACTCCCCCTCCTCCCCCCCCCCCCCCCCCCCCCCAAGGGCGCCGCGGGGCGGGGATCATACTAAAGTCATGGATGTTTTCACTTTTCAGTAACACCATCTTTTAATTAGGAAAAATGCCTATTTAGTTTAGGTTGTATTATTAAAATTAGAAGTCCTTGTCTAGAATAGTTGCTAGGGAAAAACTAAAGAGTGTTCTCATAATCAAAGCTATCACATTGCACAAATTCTATTTTTTTTATAAAAAATAATTAAATTTAATATAACTATGCGTTTAAATTTAATTAGGGAACTAAATGTATTGTATAAAATTGAAAAATTATTGAATACTTTGAGAGTACCATAAAAAGCAAGACTTAGATATAATACTTAGGTGTTGTTCCTTAGGTTCTTCTCTTAAGATTCAGTTATGTGGCATTTTTTATTTTTTTTATTTATTTTTTATGGATGGAAGTGTATTTTTTAAGTTAAGTAGCCACATGGCAAAATCTTAAGAAGGAAACCTAAGGAACAACACTTAAGATACTGTACATAAATTTTGTCCTACCATAAATGCATATTTCCTTCACTCACATGAATTGTGGGTTCTACTATAAATTTAATTAGGAACCCACAATTATGTGAGAGGAAAAAATACACATTTATAATATTTCGAAAGTACTCAATAATTATCCATCAAAATTTTATCTATGCGCAAAAAGTAGGCATTAAGATGGGAGAGAAATACATGGAGTCCCATGTTATATCGGAAAATTATTGTGTACTCCCGGAGTACCATAAATGCGTGCTCCCTTCTCTCACATGAATGGTGGGTCCCACTAATTAAATTCATGGTGGGACCCACCATTCATGTGAGAGGAGGGAGCACGCATTTATGGTACTCCGGGAGTACCTAATAATTTTCCGTTATATCCGGTCTTTAGAAGAAGAAAAAAAGCCAATAACCATTTTGTCATCACCATCTCCAATAATTACCTAAACATTTACACGGTCAAGTTTGTAAAGCATTATCACACTTAACGTTATCACACTCGACAAACATCACTCAGATCACTGGCATAATAAGGGACTATAGGCACAATGAATTATTAATCCACACAGAAGTCTAACGTGTAAACTTTCAAAACTCTCTTTCTCTCTCTCTTTAGTTCAGGCTTAAAAGCAGAAGAACCAACTTTTTTTACATGAACACAGAGCCACCGAATTTTAATTGTATACTCTAGCTCTCTCTCTCTCTCTCTTTCTCAATCATATGCAGATTCTCTAAACCACTAGTTCCATCTGTTAGCATTATCCAAAGATTAAAGGGCATAAAAATGTTGTGCACATCCCAAGCCTCAACGGCCATATGTATGAGCATGGAAGAAGCATCATGTTCCTCTTCATCCACCATTCAACTCGGCGGCCGAGCCATCGACCGCCACAACCCAATAATCAGAGATGCAAATAGAAGCTCTAGAACTCTCTCCGCCCCTTGCTCTTCTCAGCCACCTATCAATCCAAAACCTTACCATCAACTCCAAAAGACCAAGAAAAGCTCTTCTTCTTCTTCAAAGCTAGCTGAACATAACAAGAAGAAAAGTTCCACCAAGCCAATTGATGGAAGGAAGAAAAGTTCCACCAAGCCAATCGATGAAAAGAAGAAAAGTGTGGCTAAGCTAACTGATCATCATATTATCAACAGGAACTCTTCTCAGCCAACTGATATTATAACCAAGCGTTGGACTAAACCAGTTGGTGATTTAATCACCCCTCCTGGTTCGTCTAGATACTTGTTGAGCGATACGGCCTTATCGGATAGCGACCCAGTTTTGGCATTGGTTCCGGTTGATGAAAAGAAGATAACTCAAGCTGTAAATCAAGATGAATCCAATGCTTCAAAACCCTCTTCCTCTTCGTCGTCTAGCTCAAAAACCTCTTCGCCTGATCAGGTTTGTTCTCAATCTCCTTTTCATTCTTATGCATGAAAGACAAGTGGCTGACATGATAGCCAGGCTATCTAATTAATTAGTATGATCTATTAACATTATTGAATTTATTGTTTTGCATATACATACTATTGCTCAAAAAAAAAAAAAAGAATTGAGATTTGCATATATGGTGTTTCAACTCTTCTCGTTTTAAAGGTGCAAGCTTAAATTGAATGGATGCAACAGCTTGTTGCAAAGTACAGTATTTTTTTTTAATTTTTTAATTTTTACAATATAAATCTAAATTTTGCTTCTGTTTAATTAATTAGTATTATTATTATTATTATTTTTTGGGGAAAAAAGAGAGGAAATTTTATTTATTTAAACATCAAGTACAATATGATCTATCAATATTCTTGAAGTTTTCATTTTCATATACTATTGCTCAAGAAATGAGAATTGAAGTTTGCATCTCAAATTAATCTTACTGTTTTAAAGATGCAAGCTTAAATGGAAGGATACGACAGGTTGTTGCAAAAGATTTTTTTTTTTTTAAATAAATTAAAGCTTCTTCCTTTGTCAGTTCAAAAGAGGAAAGGAAAAAGAAAAACTAGAAAGTTCAGCTTGTGGGATTGATATTTTAATGTTACTAAAGTCACTTTAGGCCTTTTTTAATGGTCTCTCCAGCTCCCCACAAAGGGATGAGTTCGGATTTCAGCCACCCATCCTTTGAGGTTGAGCTTGGCTAGTTGGCTTCTTCTAGTTCTAGGAAAAAGAAAAAAGAAAACCCAATTGCTATCAGATAAGTTTTGGAGTGATCTTACTTTACAAATCTACTTCAGATAATGAAATGATTTACTGAGTTTTACATTCTTGAAATTAAGCTGGTATGGTTGAAAGTAAAAGCAAATTTACTAAATCAAATCACATTTTAACATTAATATTGATACAGTTTACAGTGACGGGTTGATGAAATTAATGATATTGTTCGCAGGTTGTGGTGTTGAGGGTGTCACTACACTGCAAAGGCTGTGAAGGAAAAGTAAGGAAACATCTCTCTAGAATGGAAGGTATGCATATGAATATGACTTTCTATCCGTTACTTCTTGGGTTTTGTCTAGCCATCAATTTGAGAAATTTTACTAGTCTGCCACTCTTTTTGTCAGAACTCCATCTTTCTTATCTGCAATAGACCAGTTGTACTTATAAAGCTAACCAGTAAAACAAATCTAATCATAATTGTCCTGCAGTTTTTTTCTCTTTAGGTAGGTCAGATTTTTCGCCCTTCATTTTTTTCAGGTTTACACAGGTACTAATTTCGAGGTTTAAATCTTTTGCCAAAACAAGTTATTAATATCTTTTACAAGAACAAACGGACAGTGTATCTTGTTACATTCCTATTTTTTGAACCGAAATCATGTTTTCAACTTGTTTTTAGTTATAAAAAAAAAAGTGTGTAACATATGTATCAGTTTTTATCAATAATAATAATAATGGAAGTTAATTATGTGAACAGGAGTGACATCATTCACCATAGACTTTGCAGCGAAAAAGGTAACAATTATTGGAGATGTGACCCCATTGAGCGTCCTGGCAAGTGTGTCAAAGGTGAAGAATGCTCAGTTTTGGCCCTCTTCAATTTCTGCAACTTCTGCCCCAGCTGGTGGGTCTAATAATGTCGAAACCAAGAAGTAAAGAAAAAGTTAGCTAGTGAGAAAATCAGGAAATTCTGCTATGGGTTATGGGAGAAACAAATACTTAATTTAGTGTAAATGCCAGTTATTATGCTAGAAGAATTTGTAACATTTGCTTTCTATTTGTAAGAAAAGAGTGGGAACATTTTTTTTTAAGGTATTCTAATCAAAGCAGAAATATGCTTAGCTATAGCTTTTTCCCATCCCATGTTCCCCATGGACCATGGTTTTGCTATAATACTACCATGCCTTTGTGCTTCCCAACAACATATTTTTTCGTCTTTACCATATTTATTCTCTTGTAGGGTGTTTGGGGAAGAGTAAAGTTTGTTTATTAACTCAAAGGACCATGTATTCTTGCTTCTTGTTATGGTTTGAAATTAATCAATTATATAGAGGCAATGCATCCCCGCAAAAACCATATACTTTTTACATCTGAGCTTCAATTTGAAAGCGGTCAGATTAGACAGACCAAGGCCTTTGCCTTCCAAAAACCCAAAAAGGAGAAAAGAAAGAGATGAGAATTTTTTAGGATAGTAGCGTTTGAGACGATATTTGTTAGAGATATATTAGCCCATTAGTATAGGCTCAAGCTCGATCTTATTTTGTGTGCAAGCCAAGTCTCATACTTAATACTACAAATCTATTAATTATAGTTAGCATAAGGTTAGTTTAGGATTTAACCTACTATATATATACACATATTAGGTTTATTGTAACATAAGACACTTAACTTGCATACAAAGTAAGATTGAGTTTCAGTCTATACTAATGGGTTAATATATCTTTAACAATAATCTTATATATAACAAGTACATACAACATCATTTCACGTATGTAAAATTTATATACACGAAATGATGTTCTTCTTTTTGAAAACATATACAAGTAATGATCTAAGTCCCGTATATACATTAGAAAATAACGACTGTAAAGTTACATATTTGTCATTTGTTTTTATGTAAGAACGAAAAAGACTGGTCTTTTTTGCACCCATTTACAATGGCACCACTAAAGGTACTGTGCACTGAATGAAGAAAAGTTTATCTTTGAATACCGTTAAAATTCTCTTTATTTTGTTCAATGGAAACCCCATGGCAGCATTTGGTTTCCTCTCAAAAGTGAAAAGTTAAATCCTTATGCTTACTTTTGGGCCGCCCCATTTTGTTGCTTTTTAGCCAAAATGAAAAAAAAAGTTGGCTTATTCGCCAAAGCATATCATATTTCAGACAAAATTTAGGTGAGTTTGATAAATAAATAAATAAGCTGCCAATTAAATTTATTAAGCTTTACCCTTTGTTAAGCTTTACCCTCTAACAAAGTTTCTCGATTGTATTCAATCACCTAAGTTTATAATAAGTTTCTTATCCAACTCTTTTTAATGCCCTTTGTTAGAGGGTAAAGCTTAAAAAAAAGTAACTTAAGTTTATTACGTTAGATTCCCCAATTAAATTCAAAACAACCAAGTGATTGAATACAATCGAGAAACTTATTATATTACATTTAAAGTGCTGTATATAAGTTCGTTACCTAATTTGTTGTTCTCAAGAACTGTAATCAAATTTTGTTCTCATTTTTCTGAGGCAAAATCGCACTAAAGTTGAGCCTTTCATCTCCCCAAAAAAAAATTAAATGAAAGGGAGAATAGGTGAGTTGGTGGTAAAAAGGAGCCAACAATCTACTAAAACAAGTATTAATTAAGCTTTGCCACAATTTTTTTTTTCCTTTCTCAATATGAATTTGTTCTTCGTGTCCCAGCGGTAAAGCATTTTTTGGTCCCAGGCATTAAAGAGGTTGCACATGGCACAAACTAAAGCATATATGGCTGGTCATTGTATTGGTAAGATGACAAGTACAAAGGCCATGGTTAAGTTATGGTGTATGACTCAATGGGCCAAGAATTATTGGTTGTGTCAGGTGGATCGTTTTATCCACTCCAATCTAGCTTTGGAGCGCAGCCAGCTATGTCGGAACTTCATACTTGCATCTTCAAAGAGCACATCATTATCTTGAGCAAAACAGCAACGGTTAAAATGTACCATAAATAGTCATAAAACAACTCATTACTCACTCTACCAGTCTATTCTAGTTAGTGGGAAAATGACTATTGTTCATTTGAAATGAATTCATTTTCATTTCTTTTTTTTTTTCTTTTTTTTTGGGTTAAAATACGATTTCATTCAACAAACTAACCAGGGACATTAGAAACAAAACAGACCCTATTCACATACAGACCAATAGCATCCTCATCTAAGATACTTCTAATGTCCACAGGCAGACAATTAAAGGAAATAAAAACAGCATCTTGCTCAATACTCATCCTAGCTAACATATCCGCACAACGATTGGCTTGGTGAAAGCAATGCCTAAGTTGAACCTATTGAAACCGAAGCAACAATTGCCTACAGTCATCCAAAATTGGCGAAACAGCTTTGTTTTGATAGTGTGGATTAAGAAAAATATCCACAACAGCTTTAGCATCAAGTTCAATAAGTAAAGAATGAATGTTTAGGTTGCTGCAAAGGATGAGACCCTCCCAAACCCCCAAAGCTCAACCTCAAAGCTTGTAGTCACCCCTATACGCCTTGAAAACCTAGCAATCCAGCTTCCATTCTCATCCCTAACCACTCCTCCACAATCCGCCAAACCCGGATTACCCTTAGAGGCTCCATCTATATTTAATTTTTTCCAACCTGCCTGCGACTTCTCCCACCTAACTCTTTTAATGATTCTGCAGGTCAAGTCCTTAGGCGAAGCTACACAATACAAAAACTCCATCCCTTGGTTTACAATCTCCTCGGCTAAGTTTAGGTTCGGGTTTTTTCCTTTAAAAACACACCCATTTCTACTCTTCCATATATTCCATAATGCAAAAGGAAAGTTCATCTTCCAAGGCAAAGTCCCAGAAGTACCATAAGGCTCCCACTTCCCATTATAAACCAATCAATCCTGTAAATCTAGCCTCCAAAAATCTTGGTTCGAAGGTAGCACACCCAATTACCTCCAGGTTGATCTGACCCAAGAACAGTCCCTAAGGGCATGCATCACTGTTTCTACTCCCTCTTGACAAATAGAGCATGTATCATCAATACCCATCCCTCTTCTAGTAGACTTCCTTTCACCCTTAAACTGTTGTGAGCACACTGCCACATAAAGGTTTTGATTCGGGGCAAAGTATTTGCTTTCCAAATCCATTTCGCCGAGAAAGCAAGGTCTTGGGAAGAACCATTAACAAGACTATAAGCACTTCTAAGATCAAAAACACCTCCAAGATTGTTCCTCCATGCTAAACCATCCCTTCCTCTACCTGTTAAAGGAACTGGAGTTGCTTCGATCATAAGTTTCACCTCTAAAGGGAGCTCAAAAGAAATCTAATTTAAGTCCCACCCCATATCTGTCATGAGGTCTCTCACTTCCCACTTGTATTCTTCGCAGTTCAGAGGGCCTTGGATGAGATGTTGAAGGGGCCCTTTCTTAGTCTAATTCCCATACCAAAAGCTCAACTTGTTGTCCCTACCAACCATCCACATGCTGCTTGCATTGAACACTCCCTTACCTTTCTTCATCGCTGCCCAAACATGGGAACAAGGTAGCCTATCAGCATTTGGTGAGGCTAATCTTCTGCTATTACAGTATTTAGTTCTTAGTGTTAGGATTGGTGCCCTTAAATCCTATTGTAAGATGCTATGTATGATATTAAGTGTGACATTGTGTTTGACATTATGTATGACTTAATATTATGTTTAATAAATTTGTTTTATTATCATCTGAAATAATGGTAACATGAATATTCGGACATTATCATATAGTCCATGAGATGCATAGTATGTGATTTATGTGAAGAGTCACAGAAGATATAAATCACAAGTTCTTTGTAAACTCAGAATTATAGTTCGTAGTCGGTGATGAATATGGCATTTCATCTGCGAAGACTATAACATATCAACTACGATGATTTGTCTTGATCATGGAAGTAGAGACTTCTAGTTGATGTGTTAATATGTTTTAAGAGTTAAGACATATTGAACTGGACCGCCATGAGATTTATTATTTGCCTAAGGACTGTCAAATGAATAATAAATCTCATGACTTGTATTTGCATGAACTCTTAATCCTGAGAGAATAATGAACCTGATCATGAGGTGTAGGTTGCTTAAATATATCAGGAGTGAGATCTATATTAATGGTCAAAACCTCAGTATGTTGGGCAGCCACATTAAGTGTTGATGGAACATGTATTCTCAAGATGGAATTCATAGTCTCTTAACGGAGATATAAAATATTCCCTTGAAATAAGTTTAATGGGTTTGTTATTCAGAGAGTTAGGCCTAACCACTTTAGTAAGTAGTTACTAAAGTATATATTTATGGAATAGGATTTCATAAATATATAATGAATAACATTAAAGGATTAAACCGGGTACTCAAGGATAAAGATGTAGTAATTTACAAAGTGGCAGTCTATTTCAATAACTTTGTATTACTACGAATATTTTATGAAGGGGTTGCATGTATAATAAAGTCTTGGGATATAATATATAGATAAGACCTAGAGTGCAACTATATTTATATAGTGGTATTAAATATAGTTAATGGTAACTTTGGACTTGTCAAGAGTTGACAGAAAAGCCCAAGGCCCATTGGAGCTAGTGTCTTATTGGTCCCTTTTGGTCCCACTTCAAGCCACACACTTAAGCCCAATTGGTAAGGCCCAAAAAGGCCAGCCCAATTAGATATATTGGTTAGACACAAAGGGAAAAACGTACAGAAAGTAATTGGTAAGAAAATCACCATAGTAATGGTGTGGAAGTGAGTTTTTGGTACTCACTAGTTATCCCTTTGTTACCAATTTGAGAGACCACACATCTTGGGCGTTAGTGGAATTGGAGTGAAGATTAAGAGTATTCCCAAGTGCTTAAATCTTCGGTTTTGAAATTCACCGCTTCAAGGTACGATCTCTTATTCTCAAATTCTGAAATTTACTTTATGCATGTTAACAATATTGAATGAAGTAGATCCGTTCAAAACTTACTTTTCCGCTGCGCACATCTTTAATTCCATCACTTAGGACTTTGGCCCAAGGAGCTTCTTTTTCATTGTTAAACCTCCAATTAAGTTTTCCAAGAAGGGCTACATGCCTTCCCTTAGCAGTTTGCAATCCGAGACCACCTTCATCTTTAGGTCTAGTCACCTTTTGCCAACCAACCCAATGAATCTTCCTAGCAGTCTCCTAAGAACCCCAAAGGAAATTACGATTGACCCGATCTAATCCCTCAAGGATTTTAATTGGAAGATGAGTACAGCTCGGCCGGCCTTTGAAAGCAAATTGGCCTTCCAACCGGCAAGTTTTTGCTTTACCCTATCCAAGATGAAATTGTAGTCTTGAGAAGTGGATCTCCCATGCTTAATGGGAATTCCTAAATACTTGCCAAGGTTCGAGGTTGATGCAAAACCAAGGATATCACATAATGACTCTCTAGTATCTCTATCCACATTAGGAGAAAAGAATACTCTAGACTTTGCTTCACTAATATTTTGTACGGATATGCTACAGAAATCATCAAGAACGTCCCTAATAGCTGAGCAGTTAATGTAATTTTCTTTGGCAAAGAGAACAAGGTCATCAGCAAAGAATAGATGAAAGAAAGCTAGTCCACTTTGAAAAGCTTTAACCGGCTGCCAAAGTTGCATATGACACTTCTCTTCAATGAGCTAGCCAAGGTAATCCATACAAAGAATGAACAAATATGGGGATAACGAATCTCCTTGCCTAATCCCTCTCGAATGATAAATTGGCTCTAAGGCTTCCTCATTCACCAAAATGGACGTGAAGACCGATGAAACACAGCTCATAATGATATCAATGAGGTCAGCCGGAATATTTGCTCTAACAAGCATGTCCTTAATGAAACTCCATTCAAGCTTGTTAAGATTAATTTTATAAATTTAAAAGTATATGTACTGTTATATCATTTAAAATTATTTTAATGTCGTGACAATATGTATATTATTAAATAACATAAAATAAAAATCTTTATCGTGAAATGATCGAAATTGAGAGAGGATCTTGTTACTTATTTGTAGGGTTATTTTTATCAGTGCACAATACTGACGATTGCAAACCTCTTTTACTAATGTGCACTTAAGTTCCTCCGTAGGCCATTTGCATTTTTCTTCATCGACTAGTGCATGCATTCTCCACCCTATCTATTAGGCTTCCTCATTGACTTGAGCTTTATTGGCTTAGTCTTGGTGACTTTTGTGATACCCTAGATTGATTAAATATTGATTAAGTGTGTTTTGTGTGGTTCTGTGTCAAGTCCCACATCAGACATAAACTGAGTTATTATGGACTTCATTAACAACCACAAGGAACACCAATTGTGACTAGATTAGTCCATATGGGGTATAATACAAATGTGGCTAATACTTTTTCTTGGGTTGTTATAACTTTGATCCACCCTTGTTGTGCCTAAACTTTATTAGGTTTGTAGAATTTGTAAGAACATGGAACACCCTACAAATGAATATCCTACAACTCCAACCTTTAAAAAAATGTTAAATGATCAAGTAAACGTTATAAACATGGTGAAAAAAACCATATCCTTCCCGCTATTTGGAGACATATAGTCAAGGGTAGAGGAATCTCCCAAATTTTAGTTTGAGGAATGATAATGTGGTTGCACTTCCTACACAATGTTCTCTTAATTTTGTTCCTTACAATCCTCCCAAAAGAAGAGTCTTGAGGACACATTGCAACAATTCATGCAAACGCAAGCCATGGCTAATAATTAACACTGTTAGGCCATAAAAGGACATTAGGAGCACCCTCATTAAATTAACCACATCCTTGAGTACAATAGAAAATGGTAAGTTTTTAGTCCAACCGCAACCTAATCCGTAAAGTCAGTTTAGTGCAGGTGATTGTGGTTCCTTTAAGAATAAAGTGGGTCACGTTAAGTTTGTAACTATTTTATATAAGTGGAAAATTATTGAAAAACAATATTTCTAAAGACTATAAACAAGATGAATCTTACAAAATAAAAAGAGGTGATGAGTTCCTTTAGCCTGAGTCCAGTGAGATTGAGAGGCGCCCTATCCATGCTCCTTCTCCCCAAATGTCAATCCCCCTTCATAAAACAATTTTAAACATTGAAATTCTTGAAATGCTCAAGCAAGTTTAAGTGAACATTCCCCATTTGGATGCCATAATGCAAATTCCTTCGTATGAAAATTTCTTTAAAAAATTCTGTACAATTAAGCGTAAGCTTAACATATATAAGTAGACATTTTTAACTAAAAAATTTACAATAATCATTCAAAATAACAGATCTCCTAAGTTTAAACATCCAGGTTATCCCACTATTTCATATATGCCACTACAACGCCACACAAAACCATGCATCATGAGTGTGCGTGCTCTAGTATCACATGTCCAAATATTCTCTCAATTATTTTATTTGTTGATGTTTGTTTTATTTTAATTACAAATGAAACATTTTTTTAGTCCTTTTATGCGCTCTATATAAAACATAAACTCCTCCACCACCACTCATATCACATATTATACTAAAGTTATTCTTTGTGAGTTAATTTTGCTTTATCATCTAACAAAAGCTTGTAAAAGTGGGTATAACTAAAGATATAATTGTTAAGGTCACAATTTTGTGAAAAATAATTGATAAGGATGAGAGGATACTAATTGGACTACCTCTAATCAATGTTCATCTTAATTACCATCCATTTTTCCCAAATTAAGATTAGCTTGTTATTACTAGTAATTATTACAAAATTTGAAGAGAGATAGAATATGAGAAGAGGGCTAGTAAATGGAAATGATAAGTATGGGAGGATATCAATTTGATTTCCCTAGTCAGTGTTAATATTAATGAAAATTCTATTCATCACCAAGTTAAGTATAGCTAGTAATTAGTACACAATATGAAGAGATTTTGAATGTGACAAGTGTTACATGAAATGACAAGTGTTGCATGAAATGACAAGTGTTACAAGAGCATGAAATATGTTACAAGAACATAACAAGTGTTACATAAATATGACAAGTGTTATAAGAATATGAATGAGAGAAGATAATCATTTCCTATTTAAGGGACAACAAGTTATTTAAAGGGAAATATAAGAAGATATTGTTAAAATCATATGGAGAGAAGCACAAACATGGTAGTAATTAGTCAAAAATTGTTTAGGATAGTCTTTATGCTTGTAATAGTTTTGGGCTTGTCCTCCAACCCTGCAAAGGCTAAAAGACTAGCAAAATTTGGAGAAATGCTACCATCTGGGCCCTCTACGTGGTCGCCTGATAATCCCCCTCATCCAGCAAAACTTCCATCAAAGGCTGATAATTTCGGGATGTTACCATCTGGGCCCTCTACCTGGTCACCCACTAATCCCCCTCATCATGCACAATTGCTAGCAAAGACTGATAATCCCCCTCATCCAGCAAAATTGCCAACAAAGGCTGATAATTTCGGGATGTTACCATCTGGGCCCTCTACTTGGTCACCCACTAATCCCCCTCATCCTGTACAATTGCTAGCAAAGACTGATAATTTCGGGATGTTACCATCTGGGCCTTCTACCTGGTCACCCACTAATCCCCCTCATCATGCACAATTGCTAGCAAAGACTGATAATCCCCCTCATCCAACAAAATTGCCAACAAAGGCTGATAATTTTGGGATGCTACCATCTGGGCCGTCTACGTGGTCACCCACTAATCCCCCTCATCATGCACAATTGCTATCGAAGACTAATAATTTCAAAATGCTGCCATCTGGGCCTTCTACGTGGTCACCCAATAATCCCCCTCATCATGCACAATTGCTATCAAAGACTGATAATTTCGGAATGCTACCATCTGGGCCCTCTACATGGTCACCTAATAATCCCCCTCATCATGCACAATTGCTATCAAAAACTGATAATTTCGGGATGCTACCATCTGGATCCTCTACAAGTCAACCCAGTCATGAGATATCACCCGCTCCTTAAATTGTGTAACTTAAAGCAATTGAAATCATGGTGAATTAGAGTCCTTTGTCTTGAGTTGGAATATGGTATGTTTGAATCCAAGCTAATAAATCATTAGAAATTTGATTACATGTAGGGAATGTGTTAGGTACCTCACAATATCTTCATAAGATAGTGCACTGCGTTAAATTTATTCCTAATTTCTACCATTTGAAAAGCAACTCAAGTTTTTTTGGCAATTGGACTCTAAAAAGACTTGTATAAATGGTAACTTAAAAGCACAAGTATACATGCATTAACCACATATTTATTGAAAAGAAGAAGAAGATGACACTGTGTACTATAATTTTAAATGGGCTTACCTCACTCCTTTAAAAGCAACGCAAGTTTAATTTTGACATCACATGCAAAAAAGACAACAAAAGAAAAGGTAACATTGAAGGGAGGGTGACCTTGTTGTCTTGGTTTTGAGAGCACTAGCATTAGAGCATTCTCATCAGGTCTTCTATAAAAAGTGCCATTTTAACACGTCAAAAACCTACTTTACTATTTTACCACATTATTTTACAACATCTCATTTATCAGATGTTCTATTTTTCACTTCTATCCATTAAAATAATATTTACATCATATTAAAATAATATATTAAACTCCTCCCCAGTTCCCATCATCATCATCAACACAGCAACAGCACAACCACCACTGCAACAACGGCCACCAACAACGCTGCCGCAACAACACCGACAGCCACCACTGGCACAAATCCACATCCACCAACACCACCTTATTAAAAAAAAAAAAAAAATCCACACCAACCCAAAAAATAACCACCACAATCAACCCACAACCTCTACAATTAATCACTCAATATCAGATCAGCCCAAATTGCAGCAAAAAAAAAAAAAAAAACCCACAACGAGAGAGATCGACACGGCAAAAAACACAACCAAATCAAACAAACCCACATCCCAAATCAAACAAACCCAAAAGCAAAACCCAAAAGCAAAACCCACCACTGCAAGCCGATTGAGAGAAATCCGATGGTGGGAGGTTCCGATGACGTGATGGATGGCACAACAAGCTCGGCGGCGTGGCGTGGTGATCGAGCCATGGGTTGTTGTGGATGTGGTGGGTCGGGTTCGTGTGGCTGTGTTGGTGGACGGCAATCTGAGAGTGTAGGTCGGCGAGGGCTGTGGAGGTTGACGGCGAGGTGAGGCGGCGAGAGATCTTGAGCAAAGATGAGAGAGGCCTTTTTTTTTTTTTTGAGAAAGAGATGAGAGAGACCTTGAGCGGACTGAGAGGGAAGAGATAGAGAGTGACGGAGAGAGAAGAGAACATAATTAAGGGATGAGAGAGGAGAGAGAAAATAGAATAAAAAAATATTAAACCAAAATGGCATGGCTGTCCGTACGCTCTCATATTTGAGAGCGTACTGTAGCATGTCTCAAAAATTTGAGACATATAGCATATCTGATGAGAGTCTGTTTTTGTGTTCGGTGTCTCAAATGTGCCAAATATTTGACATTTTGCACATTTGAGAGACCTGATAGGAATGCTTAGGGGTGTTAAAACCCTCTCAATTGCTATTTTACATCCCCATCAGCCAAAATGATGCTTCATCCAAATTGGTATTTCTAAAAAATTTTGGCAACTGTGAACAGTCAGTTGGTGTTTATAGAACCGTACACAGGGATGCAGACTTATTTTTCATTATTTTATTCATCTCTCTCCGTTTTAAATAAAAAAGAACTCCCATCTCTCTACTTTTTGTCGCGCTCTCTCTCTCTCTCTCAAAGTCTTTGTTCTCTCTAGACCGAAGGCTCTCTCTCTCAAATTCTCTGTTCTCTCCAGACCGAAGCTCACAGACCACCACGGCTCGAGCTTGCTCTACCACTTGCCAAGCGTTCACGGCTGTGGCTCACCTTGAGCTCGCCCTCTTCCTCCCTTGGACCCAATCTGACCACCATAGCTACCACCTTATTTTCTTTTATTTTTCTGCTCAAAGATCCCTCCTTTTTTTTCTTGTCCTTGGCTTTGGTATTTCGTTTGAGATTTGAGAAGTGGGTATGATTGTGGTGGTGTCTATATGTTTTGGTTTGGCCGTGGGTTTGAGGTTTGTATTGGTTATGTACGTGTATTGGGTATTGGGTTTAAATATGTGGCTTTGGTGGTGGGTGGTTTGATTAGGTTGCTCGATGGTGGTGGTAGTAGGTGGTGGGCGGTGCGTTGGGTTGCTCAGCGGTAGCTGTGGATGGCTAAGAGGAAATATTTGGTGCGTTGGGTTTTGTGAAACCCACTTTGGAAAAGAATCTTAAAAAAAAAAAGGGGGATTTTGTGAAAACAAGTTTTGGAAGCATATTATTAAAAAAAAAAAATTTAATGACTTTGGAAAGATTTATTTGGAACTCTTGAGAAAAATATTTTTGAAAAATATTTTTTGATAAGGATCTATTTAATTTTAAGTCCTTTTTGGAAAATATGTTTTGGAAATTGATTCTCACTTTTTTTTTTTTTTTGAGAAACCAAAAAGCACGCCTGGGGAATCAATGAACATCCAATAGGACAAGGGGAGAAATATCTCTTCAGGTAGATCTTCCAACCAAACCCGAATCCCCAACAAGTCTTGGGCCTTTTTAGCAAAAGCATTGGCCACAACATTACAAATTCTTTTAACATGACAGAAATAAAAAAACTGGAAATCAGCAGCAAGGAAGAGGATATCCTCAATGATATTTCCATAGGAAGCAAAACCGCCAGACCCTTGAGATAGAGCATTGATCACCACTGACGAGTCACCCTCAAAGATAACTTTCCGAAACCCGATTTCTCCGGCAAACTGTACCACTCGGCGACAAGCTAATGCCTCCAATTCATTCACATTATGAGATAGAGGAATGGGCAGGGATAGAGTTGCAAATGCTTCACCACGCCAATCACGTATAATAACCCCGATACCAGCCAAGTTCCACGCTTTAACTTTTAAAGGAAGGTTTTTGAAGAGGGAGTGATTTTAAGAGTTGTTCCAAATGGCCTTTAGACTTTATTTTATTTTAAACTCACATTGACGTTTTGGTAAAGTTTTCTAATACTAAGGGACTTCCATGGGTTTTTGGGATAAAATATTTTCAAGGAAAGTTTTTTTGAAAGAAAATTCCATGGAACAAATTTTGTTAAGGGTTTTTCATAGGAAATTCTATAAGTCTTTGGGAAAGTTTTATAAAAGGTTTTCCCTTTTTTTTTTTTTTCTTTTTCTATTTGAAAAAGGAATTTTAAAGAAAACTCACATGGTTTTTAAGAAAAGTGTATTTTTCTTTGTTGGGAAAGTGTTTTCCATTGGTTTTTAGAAAAAGTTTTTAAAGATATGTCCTATGGATTTAAGAAAAATGTATATTTCTTTGTTGGGAAAAAGTTTTCTATTGGTTTTTCAGAAATAATTTCTTAGGGAAAAATTGGGTCTCATGGAAGTCTCTTGGAGAAAGTGTTTCTTTAAAATATTTACACTAAACTTGATTGATTTGGAAAATATTTTTGAAAAAAAAAATTAATTTGAACACAATTTTGTGAAAATTACTTATACTTGAACAAGCCTTTTGATGCGAGGATGGTTGATTTTACAATACTAGTGATTGAACTAGCATGTAAACCCATTCACAAATAAGGGAAAAATCAACAAAGACAATAAGCTTATACTTGAGTGTATAGATCTGTGTAATGAAAGCTAAATTTATGATACAAATAACCCATAATCTTAATTCAAACAATATCATCAATCATATAATGCATGTATATACGTATAAGCCCATGAGAAGAAAGTTCTGGGATTTATGCATAAAATCCTAATGTAAAATCCCATTTGAAGAAAGTGTTGGGATTTCCCAATAATTATACAAAAAATCTAAATTTCAAGTTATTATCAACTCATAAATGTTAGTTGATAGCTAGTGATGAAATTTGTCATTTCATTTATAAGACTATAACATATCAATCATGACCTGTCTTGATCAAAGTGGAGAATTCAAATTAATATATTGACATATTTGGAATACATTGAACTTGGCTATTATGAATTGTTGTTCTATAAACTTGTGTCACTCAAACAAACTATCTCATGGCTACTTTTGCATCAACTCTTAATCATGAGAGGAATGTGAATGCAAACATGAAATGTGGCTTGCTTTGATCTATACCAAAGTAATATCTTGCACAATTAATACCTTAGTGCGTTGGGTAATCATATGGAAGACAAAATCCAGAATTTTAATTAGAGACAAGAAACATCCCTTTGAAATAGATTTAATGAGAATTGATTATTTGGAGAATCAACAAATCATTTTAGTAAAGGGTTACTCAAAATTATATTCCATAAAATTATATTCGAAAAGAATATAAGAATAATCTAAACATTAATATGGGGACTTAAGGACTTAAGAGTTTCTCTCTCTCTCTCTCTCTCTCTCTCTCTCTCTCTCTCTATATATATATATATATATAGGCAAATCTGAGAGAAAATCCAATTTAATTTTAAATTGGAATTCAATTAGAATATAATTATGCGCCACGTGTCCTATTTAATCTAAGTTTTTAAATTTTTGTGTCAAGTGAGTTAATTTAGTGTATAAATTGGATTTCAATTAGGTTTAATTTTGCACCATGTGTCCTATCTACTTAGGTTTTTAATTTTTGTTCCAAATGAGTTAATTCAATGTATAAAATAAAGAGTTCAATATATAAAAATTAAAAAAAAAACCATAAAAAAAAAATCTAATCATATATCTAACTCTATATATAAAATTGGGAAAGAGAGAGTTTGAATGATTATACATATATATATGATACTTTTTCTGTGTAATTAAAAATAATTCAAATTTATAAGTCATTTATGTAATATACCATGATTATATACTGTTTATTACTAACTAGATAATATATATATATATATATATATATAACACCAAAACTTAGAGAAAATTCAGTTAAAATCAAAACTAAAGTTTGGTTTTATTTGTTTTCCATAAAAATTAAATTGTTTAGATTTTTGCTATTGATATAGATACGCTTGAATTTTTTTTTTTTTAAGTAATGCAATATGACCTCGTCATGTTCATTTTTACTAATGTGGGGCACAAAAATTTAAATAAGGTACCTGTGCCACGTGTTGTATCCATGGCTGAGGAGTCCATTATCGTGCCGAGGAGGCCACGCGCTCGGACAGTAAGGCCACGTCAGTGGCACGTTACCAGAGGAAGTCATACCATAGAGAAAAAGCTTTGGGGAGGGGGCTAGCCCTGACATGACTGAAGGGATAGTGGTTGCCACCACATTTAATGCATCCCATTAAACCTCCTGACTGCATTTATATAAAGAAGACCATTGAACAGTGCTGCCTCGGCTGTCCCAACTCATAAAGGGCTTGGGAAGGAGTATGATGAGACAAGCACTCAAGTAGGGCCTAGACGATCAACAAATAAAGGGTCAAGATCATCCAAAGGGAACTATATAATGAAAGAGACCCTCTAAGGAGATCAAAAAAATCTGTAGAGAACACATTATAGCAATAAGAGTTGAAATTGTATCCAAGTCCAAAAGAACTAAATTCAAGAATCATTCTCCTCGGACTTTGCCGAGGAAGGATTTCCTTGCTTTAAACTTGTCTTGCTTTGCTGTCTTAATATCTCTAATCCATTGTGCGCATTGCCTGATTCATTGAGGCCTAGCTTTTTAAGCCAACTCTATTCAAATTCATTGTGTGGGGCTCTTTGGGCCTTAACCTTCATCATTTAGGCTTAGGAATCAAAACCACGCCCTTACAACTAACATCCTATACAAAAAAATGAAATCTTTTCTTTGGTTTGGATTTTCTTCAATCACCTTAACATCTTTTTTATGGTTTGGATTTTTTTTCAATCACCTTAATGAAGAAGGTGGACTTCAACCAAGCCAACCCTTCTTATGAAGTGGCAATGGAGATTTTCAAAGGAAAATAAAAAGCCATGATGCTCATATTTGGTTGCTAAATACCTCTCTCATGGCAAAAATAAATTGACCAACCCAAGTCTAAAATATCCTACATCTAGAAAGTTATTATTTGGTACAAAGAGACTTTCACAAGCAAAACTTGGGTTAGACTTTGGTTGGGTAATGGTAAGCGGGTTCACTTATGGGATGATGTTTCTGTTATTTTTTCTCAAAACTAATGTGTATATTTTTTAAACTATTTCTATTAAGATATTTTGTATGTGAAAATCTTGAATGTAACAAACGGTAATTAAGCTGAACGATCCTATGCACCTAACCCCAATAGGAGATATTATTGGACCAATTTATTCCTTTATTTTGGGTTGTATTTAGTATAATTTCACTAACAGTGATTGTGAATTGATATTGTATATGTGATATTCAATAGTGATTTTTAAAATTATATATGTAATGGCAGTGTAATGAGAAATATGTAATATCATGAAAATTGCAAAGAAAAACCATTTTAGTACCTCTAAAAATCCTAGTCGAACTAACGTTATACATATTTAATAACTCAAGCTATAATCAATAGCACCACTACAATATTATCATTCCTATGTGTTAGTATGGGTTACATACTAGTGTTAATAAAGAGGTAGTAACTTTCACTATGAATGATTTTAGGGAGGGCTTAAATGCAATTTAGGTAGTCAAGGAATACCTTGTGTAATTAAATAAAACCTAGAGTACAATTATATTATTAATGTAAACTTCCATTGGAGTCTGGATTTTATTTTTCCTTTTGATCCTACCTCAAGCTACATTTATTAATATATAGAGCTCTTATGGGCCCGTCATACAAGTACTTTTAAGTGCTAAAATATTTGTAGGTTTGAAATAGCTCAACTAGTATAATCTTTAATAGTTGAATATGAGATCTTCAATAAATAAAATAAAATAAAATAATAAAAACTAGTGAGATAAAGAGTGGCAGCACATTAAGGTGCAGAAAATATGTTTTCACTATCCCTCTCAAGGTTACGAGAAATTATAAGGTCCTTATGGTGAACAAGTAACGTGGTCCACCATTCCATTAAAAGATTTCCACCTATTTAAAATTGCTGAGTTATAAAAATTTTTTAAACAGAAACTGATTACTAATGGAGCAATTTTAAACAATTCGGAGTCTTTTAGTGGAATTGTGGACAAGTGACGTGGTCCACCAGAGGACTATATAATTTCTCCAAAGTTACATGATTTCTAAGGTTTTCAACAAAGAAAGAGCCCACACTCTCAATACTATGCATAGTCATTGAGGTGAAGATCAAGTAGTACAAGGTTTGATCAAAGTTTTGGGTAAAGATTGAATAGTTCATGATAATAAAAAATTTAGTTTTCAAAGGTAAATGTATCAAGGTACGATTTTTTAACTAGAACTTGTAGATTCATGCTTGTATGTGGTATACGTAAATATGAAGTAGACCTAAGTTTTGATTTCGTTGCCTATTTCAAGTATGAGATGCATGTAGGTTTCCCAACAGAAAAATGTAAAGTTAGTCCTCTAAAGACCCTTTAATAGACTTTGGTCTCTAATGCCAAATTTGATATAGATGTAACCAAAATCCTTTGAGAGCTATTGAAGAAAGACACTAAAGTAATTGCTGATTATTTTTGTCAATTCAAAGCTATAAGCCACTTAAAGGAAGCCCTTTGGTTGTTACTCTGTTTGAAGAATTCTAAGAAAATTTGAATATGTACTGTCATTCTACCAAAATCTTCAAAAAGTTTGAAGAGCACGAAAACTAGAGAAATTGTTAGGTCCACTGGAGTACAGTTGAAATGGTTCTCTATTCAGTGAAATGCTGTAGGTGAGTTAGCTTCTTAATCAACCAAAAAAAAAGGTGATGTCATACTTGCATAATTGGCACCATTCTATTGGTTGAAAGTATTAAGAGATCACTTCAACAGTCTTCCTGATAGACCTAATAATTTCTCCGTTAAAAACACTTCAAAGAAAAAAAGTACTGTCATGCCAAGTCAATTTAAGGAGAGACCGCCCATCTAAAATCCAAACCAAGGAAAGGCCATAGATCCATCCAAGGAGGTATCTCCCCATCCTACATCCAATCTAAAACCCAATTCAAACTAAGAAATCCAGTTACCCACATCTCAAGCTTAAAGGAAGAATGAGTTGTACCCATATTCAAAACCCCAAGAACATTCAAGGCCACCCTTGAATCCAACATCGCTTGTATAAGCTCGAAGTCTTCTGGAATTACACTCCAGACTCCGGCACCGATTCTTACAAAGGTTCAAGTGGTAGAGATGGATATGAAAAAGGCATTGAGGTCTAAATGTCTAATTGGCCTTTCCAACAGCCTCCAACACCGATTCTTGCAAAGGGACTAGTTTATTCGTTTTCAGAGAAGTTTGTAGCTTTGCCTAAGCAAAGTATGCCCGGATTAATTGATCAAATACAAACCAAAATAATCTATTTTTAATGATACCTGTATCTTGCTTGGAAGAACAATATTATTCTTTCGGATGAACAAGACAACTAATATAGAGCGGGGAGGGAGCCATGCTCAAAGAAATCAATTTTACAGGACAATTTATATGTTGTTTGGAAGAATAATATTTTTCTTTTGGATGAACAAGGAGAGGTAATATAGGCGTCTTTCTCACCTTCCTTTGACTTTCCCTTCCCACTTATTTACATTTGATCTAGAATCTGATTTTTCCTTTTTGTGTAAAGATTTTGATCCTTCTAATGATTCTCATGAAATGATCATTTCATCACTTCATTTACGTACATGTAACTTCCTAGACCAAATATAGCCTTTGGTTCCAAATCTCTACACTACATGGCTACTAGTAGGCTACTACCTCTGCTACTAGCTCATCTATCATTAATTTCTCAATGTCCCTACCTATTACATCAATCTCGTCTCCCAAATCCAACCACTGTGACTCCCTTGTCAGCACCTTCCCCAGAATGTCTTTATTAGATTTCTTCTCTTGGCATCCCAACATCACATTGAGGCGATCTTGGAGCCTATCCTTAGAGCCGACCGTTGTTGCGGGCCTCACCCATGGGTGTGGATCCATGAATTGCTGGAAGATCTCCAGTAGTGCTGAATTTATTCGGTCAAACAGTAACCTTCGTTCAGACCTTGGACAAGAAGCTTGACTATACTTCTCAATTTTTTCAAATATGACGGGATCCACAGGGCATTCTGGAGAGTGCCATGTTGCCATGACAACATCAGGTTCAGCATCGTTAAAACCAGAGGCAATTAAGACATCAACAATGTAGGAACGCTCCCAGCTCACTTCAGTTTCACCGAGTCCCTTATCATTCGGATGCCCAATGGATCCTTCCCCAACTTCTTCATCACTTGAGACGTGCATGGGTCCCTCTGCATATGCTTCTGACTCCAACTTGAGTAGATGAAGTTGCATCCGAAGCCCTAGAAACAGACAAGGATATGGAACTTGAGTGGGTGAGACTTACAAGAAAGAACTTGCAAACATATGCTGATAGTACGCTCCAAACAATAATGAGTTATTCATTTTTGAACCACAAAGCAATTCAACTAAGCTAGTAAAATGAACATTTATGAAAGGATGACATTTAAAAAACAAAAGTGAAAGTGGCAAAAAAAAGTACATAACAATTGTTTCAATCTTGGCAACAAGTTGTTAAGTTGGATCCAAATCCCATTAGAGACTTGTAATTGCGCTAAAAGCCTGTTATTCTATTAAGAGTTATAATTATAGAATTTAGGGGACGAATCCTGTAATTATAGTAAATTTGAGTAGAAGACAACACCTCTTGAGATTATCATTTAAACCGTAGGAGATGAGGACTGCACCCCTTGAGACAAAATTTAGTACAAATCAGCTAAGGTCATCTGGTTGTGGCATCCGGTGTTCTCCCCTAGCTTATTTGTTGATAGATGAGACAAATAAGTTGGGTTCTTTTCTTTTTTTTTTTTAAGCTAATTTATTTGCTTATTTGACAATAGGTGAGACAAAAAGTGAATTAAGTAAATAAGCAGGCTAAAAAAAGAGGATCCCAAATGCTCTTTTGACTGCAGTTGTGAGGAGCAACAGGAGTGAGATAATGTAATTTGCAGATGCTACAAGAACTAGTCTAAGCTCAAAAGTGGAGAGAGTTTAAATGAAAATCGGCTCATAGAGCAAAACAGTGAAAAGGGACTTGCATACGTGATCCATAATAGATGAGCTAGGTCTTTTAGTTAAGGTTTAGCAGCATTTGCACTAACTTTGAATTGCACATGACCCACACTTACGATCAGAACTGTATAAGTCACTCAACAGTGAGGCCACAACAAGCAGCAGAAAATAACAATTTTTGTCCCTTTGTGCATCACACGATATAAAACGACTAATTAACTTCAAATTTTGTATCATCTTTGAAATTTTAGAATTTTAAATACAATATTTTACTCATTTTTATGCATAATACTTGCTTTCACGGCATTCTAAATGAAAAATGAGCACATAGATATTCTATGAAAAATGGAATGCCATTATGTTGATTACTAGAGGGATCTAAACACAAACTAAGAATTCGAAAATAAATGGTATTTGAAGTTACCATTGAGATCAGCATTGAGACTCTCAAAGCATTCAGAACATGAAGAAAGATCATCTGTAAAAGGAGCTTCCAAGACTGAAACTGGACTGGGCTGATCAGCCTCCTTAGAGCTTACTGGAGATTCTAGTCCAGGTGAAGGGTGCAGCAAGGGGACTGAACCTTCCTCGGATGGCCCAATGGGTGGTTCCTGAAATATCATGAAATATTGAGAAACCTTAATATCCTTGATGCAAAATTGAAGGTGCATAAGTAACACATACTTTTTATTTTTTTTATTAATAAGTAATGCATCACCACAAGGGTAAACCCATGACCTCACTCTCAATCATGTTATTATGAAGGAAATATGTGGCATTTGAACTAGAACTCATCGGCAGAAATAAAACACAACACAAAATTTGGAGGGAATATCTAACATGCATCTAAATACATGTATGCAAATTCTGTATAGCTAATGCAAATGAGATCTCCAGTTAAGCTGTAAATCATTCACTAATTCATTATAATTTTCTATTACAGAAACCACTTCCCAGCAGATTTGATGAGCATCTGGAAAACAGCAAATCTTTTAACAAAACTTTTGCATGGAACAGTATGATTCTAGTATTACTTAATAATTATTTTTAGGGTATGAATGTGCAGACCAGGGGCCTCTATCCATGGTGGCATGATTAGTGGTATTCCTTGAATCTATCCTAGACTAGGATATAAGTTGTCATGGTCCTCATGGAATGCTTATTATTCTAAAATCACAGGAATAAACATCACTTAAACCTCTAGTTTTATAAATTGTGAAGCACCTCAAACAGTTAAAAAACAATACAGAAGTTAAAGATTGCAACTTTAAAATCAAAAGTATAAATTCTGAATCCTTATCTCACATGAATGACTAGTATATGTGCCCCAACACATGTAGACACAGTTTTCAAAACAATGCTCCATGTATACCAAAAGACTACTGCAATGCATAAAAACGTCCCTGACCTCATAGGTAATGATGTGGATTTTTTTTTAAAGGGCTATGTTAATCAGATTATCTAGGCATTTGGATCACACACACACACCCATATATATACATATATTTGAATTCTTTACTATTAAATCAATCTAACTTGAAATATATGTGCTCCATAGCAGTATTTCACAACTTGAAGTTCTGGGTAGATCAAATCATACATAACAGTTCTGAAAGAATCAAAGCAAAAGGAAAGCATAACCAACACAGAGATTGAAAAATTAATTGAAACAGGGGAAAAAAAGAGTCAAACTTAACGTACAAAACTATTTAACATCCATTAAAGCGATACTAAAGTCCAGTTGAACAAAAAGAGACAAACACACAGCTAAAGGCTTATCACAGATTAGCAATGACCCATATGTAACTGCTTAATTTTCTGGAAAAAGAGGTAATTACAAAAGGGAAAGAGAAGAAGTGATTTAATGGGCTGATTCAGTTATCATTAGCTATGATATATTGGAAGGGATTTATAGCAAAAAATTTTACTGTCATTATTGCATTAGTGATATGCAGTGAAGAATCTAAACACCAGCCAGAAAATGTTATAAACCAAACCTGTGGAATTAAGATATCTTGGCCACCAGTAGATATATCTTTAACAACACAAGCTGATACGTTTGATAGCAACTCCTCAGGAGATTTAGAAGCCATGGTCATATTGTCACATCCCACATTGACCACATTTTCAGGAACTGGACTCATATCATTGACATTACTAACTAATGTCTCAAAGATCGACGCATCTTCTTCATATGGATCCTTCTTTTCAAGGGTGCTCTTCATTTGATTCTGATTTGTATGAATCTCAGCTGGAAATGCATTGCTTTCCCTAACCATGCAGCTAGAAGAATGAGATTTCTTAGTACTGGATTTTGAGTTTCTAGGAACTGACACATCTCTCCAATCAGAATTACCCTTTATTCTCCTGCTCCTTTCTTTCTTCAGAGCCTCTTTTGGCATTAGATACCTGTCATCACAAAGAGTTTCACGGCGCATGCTTCTCTTAGGACTACCAAAGGCAGTAGAAGAAGCAGGAAGAGACCTTGATCTTGATAACTTTCTGACACACCCATTCTTCCATCCATCCCTACTGCTAATTCCCAAGGGTTCAACCCACCTAGTAGACCCATCATCACTAGAAAATTTTCCACTGTTTCCATCCTCACCAATCATGCCATCAAAATTTGCTGGTATCGATTCCTTTTCGGGGATAGAAAGCATTTCAGCCAGTGTGCTGCCCCTACCAAGCTCTCCCAACTCTTGAGACCTGTGAGTCATTTTCCACCTCTCTGAGAGTCTCTTCTTGGCCTCTCTACTGACGGAGGATTCAGTAGAACGGGAAGATGAAGGCTTGTATTGGTTACTCAAGTCAAAAGAATTTCTGGAGGTCACCATAATCACCTCTGATTCATTTCCAGACATGTCACATGAACTCTCATCCCCAGCATATCCTCTAAGCCCAGCAGATGAAAAATTCATAGAACCATTGCAAAAGCTATTTCTCATTTGCCTAGTTATTTCTCTAGCAATTTCTCTAGATTCTCTGGAGTTATGCCTTGAAAGCCCAACATTATCAGAAAATTTCCTCATTCCATGTGTGTCTCCCTCCCTATTTTTAATATTCGGAAATTCCAAGTGCACCCTACAATCTGAAAGAAAAGCATGCGAAGACCTAGGTGATGACGCAGATTTTGCACAATTTTGGGCCTTCCCAAGGTTTGGTTTTAGAACAACTATCCTGGTAGGTAGAGTGGCCAACTCATCATTGCCTTCAAATTGAATTTTTGATGAATTGGGAGAAGTATGCCTGCTGTTAGAGTGGCTAAATTGACCATCACGATGCTTCTGAGATCTACTGTAATTCTTCCATGGAGTTTGTCTATCTGATTTCCCAAGGTCACTGCTTTCATAATGCTGAGCATCTGACTTCATAGCTGATATGCGACCACAATGAGTTTGGGGAGGAGCACCCTGCATATCATGCAAATGCTTTGTGAACAATGAATCCGGTTGATGAAGAAATTTCAGCAGAAGATCCTTGTTGGAGTCTAGCACCTCAAGTGCATCTTGGAACTCCTCTGAATCCTGTAACTTCTGATCAGTGGAAAGGCGTTTAGCATCCATGAACTTCTGCTGAATAAATGCCATCTCAGCATCAGTAAGATTCGAGTTCGTCATCCCTTGCGATAAGTAACCACTACTCTTCATATTTGATGTTTCCAAAACCTCAAATACATCCTTAAATTCTTGCTGCTCCTTTGAGTTACTCCTAGACGATTGAGAGTCATAAATTGTGCCACTCTTTGGAGCTTTCTCTACTGATGTTGCTCTTTTTATAGAGATATCTGAGGACATTTTCTGTTGTTTATGAGCAAGCTGCTGAGGTGGCAACCCATCTAGACCCATCAATTTCGCAATAACACTTGGAGACCTTCTTTTCGATTCGGTTTCTCTCAACATCTCTTCTGCCAATAACTTTTTCATAGGAGTTACAACAGCTTGTTTTGAAGATCTCCACCCCAATTCAAACGTAAACTGCAAAGGTCAAATATGTTTGAACATAGCTGTCAGATCAGTATTTTACTATTCAATACATAATTAAAAATAAAAACAGAAAAGATATTAAAGAGGAAAATTGAGAATCACTCAAAAAAGGAGCGTCTTCAAAGATTTACAAACGGAGACTCCTGATCCAAAAAATCAACAATGGAACTACTACATTATACATCTATTAACAATCATCACATTCCTTTAAATAAGGTTATTTAAGGTAAGTAGGCTACTGTCGATACAAAGAAAGCCAGCATATGTGGTACGTTACTACCCCATACACCCTTCCAAGGAGAAAGTATTTAATATCAAATAATAGCACATCAACCGTATCAAAATCCAATTAAATGAGAGACACGTGCATAAAAAATAACTACTCACTAACACCCCTAAGAGTAGTAGTGAAATGCTGATGTGGTTATTTTGCATACATGTTTTTCAATTGTTGGATTTTGCTACGGCTAAGGTCATATCATTTGATACTAAATTACTTTTTTTCATTTCGAAGGCTCGGGAGACTTCGTCTTTTCCTAATGATTAACTCAGCAAGCTTGCTTCTCCACTTTTTTTTATATCTTTGATAAGTTTGTTTCTCTCTACTAATATGACCCAAAAAAAAAAAAAAAACTCAACTCATAAAGCACAATGAACACAAACAAGAAAAGGTGCGCACCGAATCTTCGTCAGTAAAACCACTACTGCAAGAGCTAGAATCGGAAGCCAATTTTGGAAAGTTTCTCTGCATCAGAACTTGCCTGCTTCCTGAAAATGAATCCATATAATATTAGCAAGACCATCCAAGAGTAGTAAAAGTGGGGAAGGTTCTTAATCACAACTTTAAAAAATAATAATAATTATATGAAAGAGAATGCTTTTAAAGAGCACTCAGTAGTCAAGCTGGCGATGCAATGATATCTCATCATATCTCTAGAATTTTCATTATGGAAGCAAAAAACAGAATCATGCTGATTCCACTACAGAAAAAAGTCACACTTGTTACTCGGAAAATTGCTTTATCAAAAGCACGAGCATAGCCAAGACCAAAAAAAACCTAGCTCATGATCTCTACGTTGCACAAATGGTACTATCAAATCAAAAAGAAAATGAGCTTTTTTAAGAAAAAAATTTACTCAGAAATTAAAATTTCACATCTTTACCATTTTCAACTGTTTTATTTAATTTTATTTATCGCATTTTCGGAAAGCTAAAGGAATGTAAAACACGAAGAATTTTGGATTCCCTTCTTCATTTTTCCTTAATTTTCTTGAGTTTTCTCAGCGACCAAACGGCGGGACAGGCTCTAACTGGTAGCTAAGAAAATGCCAAAAATACAAAATAATAACACATTGATAAAAAAAACAGAAAATGAATATAAAAAAAATCATACATTTTTTAATCATCTGAGCCTAATTTAAATGTACGGCTCTGCTTTCAAACAGAAAATGAATATAAAATTTTTCATTTTCAAAATATGTTTTTTGGCTTTCTCGGTAACCAAACAGAGTGAAAAAAAACATAACAAGTAAAAAAAAAACAAAAAAAGCAATCTGACCTTCCCGGTGAGCTCGTTCAGTGGAGTAAAACCTATCGGAGGAGCTCCGATCAGCAATGCTAGTAATCTTGGACCTCTTTTGCCGAAATTTCTCCATTCTCCACGCTCATCGAAAGCACATTTCCTTTCAGACTAAGGAGAAAAAAAAAACCAAACCACACAGTTCGAAAGAAAATCTAGATCCGAAATCACGGAAAGAAGCTGGCGAGAAAGCAAAGAGGAGACAGAAAAGGAACCGAGAGAAAAAGTAGAAAGAATTCAAAACCCTAAGAAAAAAGAGCTTTTCATTAGTTTCAGCTCATATTCATTCAAAAAACAGCTTTAAAAAATCCAAAATCCAGATCTTATAGATAGATAGAGAGAAAGAGAGAGAGAGCGAGAGAGAGAGTCAAATTAGGTTTGCCTAGTCGACAGGGAAACTAGAGCGAGAGAGCGAGAGAGAACGGCGAGTATTAATGAGGGGTCCGTTAAAAACCGTGGATGAAGAGCGGGGTGGGTGAGGAGAGTGAGTGTGTGAGTGAGGAAGTGAGAGAGTGAGTGGGTGTAGTAAGTTTTGTTTTTGAACTTTCAAATACAGATAGAGTGACACAGGGACCTGGAGTCTCTGGGCGGGCAAGTGGCCTGTGTTACTGTTTACTGTTTACTGCTAATATCTAATATCTATTTCTATTACTGTCTCATGTGACCGTGCCATCCCGCTCAACGTGTCCTGTTATTACAATGCCACGTAGGTTTCTTTGCTTTTTTTTTCCCAACGTGTCCATTTTTTATTGGAAGGTATTGATTACGGCAAGCTCGTCTTGAAAAATTCTATATATATTTACACAAAAATTTCATGTCGGTTGATTTTTTTTTTTTTTTTATAATAAATGAGGATGTATTTTCTTGATTGTATGTAATCCTACACGTACTAGGTTATTATAGAGAAGAATTTAATAAGGGTAGCTCCAAGATTCTAGCAAAAAATTTTAAATCCAAATCTCATGAATATTATTAGACTTTGGGAACCATTGAGCCAACCTTTTTGGGATCATATCCGGTTGCTAATGCATTAAATTATTAATAGTAATTAAAAAAAAAAACATAGTTTCAACTTATGATGTTGTGAAAAATCATAAAAGCTTGTCAATTTAATTGTTGTAAAAAATATTGTGTTTATCAATATATATATATATATATATTGAATTTTTTTTTTCTTTGCCCCACTTGTTTTTTTATTATTTATTTATAGAGTTTCAACTTATAACATTCATTTCTAATAATTAAGATTTTTATCATCAAACAAAGATACTAATTAGTTTTTGGTATAGACAGAAATTGAACTTCATATCTCTTGTTCAACTATCAGAAATGTTAATGTCCATTATTTGTACTTGTACCCTATTTTATTTGTTAAATTTGAACATGCTTAAAAAATGTGGACATTATGTGTTAAATTATAAACATTGCATATATATTATTTAAATTAACGACTTTGTAATAATATTTTCTTAACTTGTAAAAACTTACCATTTAACTCTGGTGATACTGTGAAAAGAGGAAAATTTAAACCCAATATTTTATGTCCTATTTCTTAAGTTCCCTTTCTAAAATTGAGCAACGTGGCTACTTAGCACAAACACTAATAAGTTTTGTTCTTATGAAAATTATTGAGTTGCTTTGCTTCTCCCGCCTGCTCGGTGCATGGATTTGGTTGGTGGTGAATACGAAATTCTCACCCCATGCCCAATAAGAAAAAAATGAGAAGCCAACTAAGAAAGTTGAAAGGTGCTGATAATTCTACTACAACTTTTGGGTTGGGGATAAAGTAGCATCAATTTTGTTTATTAAAATATTAAAAGGTTACACTAAACAAGTTAATTAGCTAGCTTCTTCCCTAGTCTAGAAGTTCATTGAATCCACATTAGATTTTTTTCTACTAAACTATCTCAAATTTGGTACAAGTGTTAGATTATTACACCTTACTTAACGTCTCTTTCAAGTCAGAAAGTAATAAAATCTAAAAGATTATAGTAGAGAATCTAGCTAATTAACATCTTCCCTATTCTAGAATTTCATTAAGTTCACCTTAAATTTTTCCATTAATTATCCCAAATTTAGTACAAATTTTTGGTTCACATGCAGTGACTCTTCCCAACGTCTCTTTCAAGCCAGAACGTAAGAAAAGTCTAGATAAAAATGTTACCAAATAGGTGCATAGGCAGATTCGAATGGGGCTACTAGGTCATTAGTTGGGCAACACACATTCACGTCCATTGTCCAATGAATTGGTTCATGATTCATTGTTTTTTTTTTTTTTAAATGCTAAAATTAATTTTAGTACAAAATTTTCACAAACTAACATTATGAGTATAAAAATATGAATCAAGAGTCTGGCTTAGTGGTTTCTAAGATTTTATGATATTTACGAAATTCTAAATTCAAAACTTCTTGCCAGCATCTTGGATCTACTCTCAAGAGATTCTTCCCTATAATAAACCGATGTGTATGGAACAGAAAAACTGCATACTCTCAAGAAAATAATCAGATACTCAAAGAGATCAAGATACCTCTTTCCTCAACAACAACAAAAAAATGTAATTAGTATTAATAAATTTCTTAATTAATTAATTTTTTTTTTTTGCATTTAAATATTAAAATACATGTTCTTAAAATCATGAACATCACTCTTGATTTTTTTTTCTCTCTGCGTTAATATCTAAGATGGTCCACAATTATAGAGCCCCGAAACATGCAACTGATTATTGGGGTGATTGACACTGGCATTTCTAATTATCAATTCATTCCCTAACACACACAATATTATACAAATATATTCCTAATCTGTCAACACGATTAATGACCTGCACCCTTTATTTACTTGATGTGTATGTCAAAGGATAGGATTAATTTTCACGGTTGCTGCGAAAGGTTGCATCTTAGGTGCTGACACTTCAGTTCATTTTTTATTTACTGAATTAATTTGGACTATTAGGGTAATCAACATTATTATATACTATATAATTAAGAGTAGTGATAATTATACACTATGTGTATGAGATACATACCTGAAATCGTGTTTTGAAAACACCATTTTAGTTGAAAAAGTGTCACATTTACAATATTTTCGCAACAAATACTAAGTGCTAAGTTATTACTAGTTTTAATTTAAACTTATTATTAAAATTACTTTTTTTTACCATCAATAATAACCAATTATAACCTGTTATTTAAGATTTGTTGTACAAGTATTATAAAAATGTTGCGCACATAACATTTTTCTTTTAGTTATAATTATGAAACATTTCACAATTATAATTGAAATCGTATTTTCAAAACTCGATTTAGAGGCTGTGTGTAACTAGTTGTGTTGTGTACAACAATAATTAGCATATTACTTTTTTTTTTTTTTTTTTGAGAATGAAATTAGTGTATTACTTAATTACCATACATGGGATTAAAAATTGTTTTACATAATGATAGTGGACAACATCTTTCTAAAAAAACAAAAGTGAACAATATCTATTGTATAGATTTTAGTTCAAGACTTTTGGATTGATAGTGTCTAAAACTACCATCCCCATCAGTAAGATCAGACAATGACACAGACCAAACAAAGTAACGAATCTAATTTTGAAATGAATCAACTAAGGGAGCCTAGTCACCCATAAGGGTACGTACGTGTTGTTAAATTCTTCTGTGTTTTGCAATTTGTTTTGTTTGTGAGGTTGACTCACTCTTTTGTTTTGTTCTGGGCTTCTGGGGAGAAGGAAGATACAAAATATTCAAATATATATACAACCATTTTTTTCCCTGAATGATACAAATATACAACTGCTACTATATAGGGATTTGTGTCTATAACGTACGCTAGTATATCATGGTTAGGGCATGAAAATGGGTCAAATTTACCTGGGATTCCTTGAGACATGGATAGATTAATTCGTGTAAAGAAAGCCATATATGATTTTGGTAACACTTGGCTACAAAAAGTCACCTGCCTCGAGCCAAGACCATTGTTCATTTTAGAAAGCCATATATGATTTTGGTAACACTAAGCTACAAAAAGTCACCTGCCTCGAACCAAGACCATTATTCATTTTATTGGTTCGTGTGTAAATGTGAGGACAGTCTATCAGGAAGGTTTTTTTACTTCAAGTTAAAGCTAACCTTGTTTTTTTTTTTTTTTTTTGGCTGAGTAAAGCTAATTTTGTATTATGTTCAAGTTGCATATGGTTACAGTGTACAAAACAAATGAGATAGCTGATCCCAAGATTTCTGTATTGAAGGAAAACCTTCTAACATGCGCAACCACAAATTGATTTTGCACTTAATGACGTTGAAATTTGTGATAGAAGCAAGCTCTATACTCATAATTGGGCAAATGATGTTGATAGACATGCCATCTAACATGCATAATGAAATTGGATAGGTTACCTTTCCTTTCGTTTGCATAGTTATTCCCTTACTTTCAGCTTTAGATTATTTCATTTTACAAGCAACAATCAAGTAAAGAGGCAAACCTTGCCTTAATCATCCACCCAAAAAAAAAATTTTGAAAAACTTACTTGACCCAAAATCAAAGGTAAAAGAGGTCAAACAAAAACATTGTGCATTATATCTGCATGTTCATTTATTTTCTTTCGGGTTTTACCATCTGCCTCATATATAATTAGCTAGTTTTGTTAGTGTGCAGAATGAGTGAAACATGTTATAATACCACCATTTTTCTTTTTTTCTTTTTTGCTAATAATACTTTCTATTGAAACAAACAAAGACAAACACGATATGACTTACACCCACCTTCTAATTTTTCTATTCACATATTGTGAATGATTTTAGCCTGGCACCTTTGTTTCCGTGAACTGGAATCAAAGCAAAAAAGCATCATAACAATGAGATCATTGTTGTCTCCAATCCCTAAGATAAAGCTAGCTAGTTCATTCTTCCAATTCATCACAATGATGCAGGCGCTTCTATATATGTTCTGTTTCTTTTTACTTTTTCATAGAGGGATTGACTGTTCATAGAAGCATGTGAAAGTAAGAGGTCTGAGAGCCCCACCAACCATATAATGCAGTATGTTCATGAATAATCATGTCTGGCCACCCATTTTATCACATATAACCTGATAGAAATGACGTTTTTTCCTTTCTAAACCTTACTTATTATGTACGTTGTCTTCTGTCAATAATTTGAAATAAATTTGTCTGTGTTCATCACAATATTTGCATCTTTCGGCAATTTCTATAACTTTCTTTCTTTTGTTTGGATTTTGAGCACTTTCTACAACATGAGTGAATATATAAGCATGTTGTCTAATTATTTAGAACTTCAAAACTTAAAAGTTGAGCTAGTGAGCTAGAGTTTGGTTGCAAAATCAATTCATCCTTCAAAAAAGGTACAAGCAAGGACTCTCTAGAGCCTAATTATCCTCAGAGATATGAACAAATTTCACTTGATCATGTCAGTGAAATTCATAGGTTTTCTTTTACAAAAAAGCACCAATAATTTTGTAAGATATAGTTTTGGAGAGGACAGAATAGTTCTCTCTTTTTTTTTAACCAAAAAAAAAAGGAGTGGACAGAATAGTTATAGGACTAGAGTATGTGCATGAATGTGAACCAATTGTGTCATAGATGTTTTACTTACAAGAATATTTTTAAAACATAATGAAAAAAGATGCTCCTACTACATCTGGGGATGGAGATGCTGGAGAGAATTCGAGAAAAAAGATCCATGATTAAAGAAAAAGCTAAAGCGAATTGCCTTAAATAAAGTGTTCTATGTAGTGTAGGTCGAAATCAACAATCATGGCTTTGGAATGGTCGAAATTTTTTATATGTGAACTTTTGACAGATATTGGCTCTGGTTAAACACCAAGATTTCAACCATAATTTTGACTGGCAGGCTCAAAGACATTTAGAACAGACAAAATTAGAAGAAACCACTGATTGGGATTTAGGTTCTGTTAACCATCATTTTCTCTCATTCAAAAAAAAAAAAAAACATTTAAAAATTGGCCATGCTAGAAATAAATTATAGAATGGTTAGCTAAAAGTCCACTCAGGAGAAATCTAGGCTTTAACTCTTATAAGATTCTTAATTAATACGTGTAATTTCTGAGCAATAGTTACAATACAAATTTACATGCTTTTAGTATAATAAGGAAAAAGTAAAGATATACATCTCCTTTGAGATTGGAAAGTAACCCAACCCCATTGAAAGGCAGTACTTTAAAAACCCGTCAACCTAATCTGGTGGCACAATAAGAACACTTGGATCAACTAGTCAAACCCAGCACAGTCAGATATGACATTACTCAAATTAGAGTTATAAAAGAGCATATGCTTTGGTATAGGTTTAGACGACTTTCATGACCTGCTTTTCTCTGTTATCCTATAGCATGCATTGCTTTTTGAAACTTTGGAGTTAAAAATTCAGCAGCTGTGGCATATTATACCAAAAAATAACCTATTTGTAGGCTTGAGCATTTGAATTTGAAAGGCAGCAATTGTTGTTCACTTCATCACTTCACTACAGACACGAGTTCATCAATTTTTAATTTTTAAAATTTTACGTACCATAATATTAAAAGATGATGAGTACTGCATGTAGGACTAAGGAAAATATAGAGTCTACACTCTACATGCTTAAAAGAGCAATTACATTAACCTCCCCAAATATCAGATGCAAGTGCAACTGGCCATGGGAATTCAATTTCTAACATGGCTGGAATCTAGCAGGTTCATTGAACACATTTTGATGAGTACCGATTTGAAGGTGAATTGCTTGTCCCAACATGGACACCAAGTTTCTTTTTGCTCTGTAATTTCCACAGTTTTTGCGAAAATCTACATGTTCTCGGATTGAATTTGGTAAAAAAAATATATATTAAAAGAACAAAATCAATTCAAAATACTAAAGGGGTAGTAAGTAAATCATTTCTGGGTTCATATTTTTGGATTAGGACATGTTAATTAATGGGTTTGTATCATCTATTGCCACCCAAATTATAAGGATGATGCTAGTAGTTTAATTATTAATAAAGTACATAGGCTGCTTGTTTAAATGCACTAAAAGTTGAAGTATTTGCAGCATTTTTATTTTTAGCTGCTTGTCTTGCATTGTACAGCTTATAATTTCTTTAATAAAATTTACTTGTTTATATATCTGCAGGTTCATCCCAAGGTAAAGGGAAACCCTTTTTGTATATCTTGGAAGTTTCAAGTTTCAATGGAATATTTTCCCGGGAAAAAAACACACACAAAGAAAAATTATACGACCTACGTGGTCTCTAGAGACCTAGTGAACCTAACCAGTTAAACAGGACAATCCAAATGTTCAACTGTTTTTTCCGACCGAAGTTTCCTGGTTCTAAATTCTAATGGTCTTCTGTCTGGGTAAAGAAAAAAAAGGAAAAAAAGATCTAATGGTCTGAGAATCTCCGTCAAGAGCGGGGGGGACTCATTTTAGCACCAGAGCCCAAGAAAAAGAATCTATGCACAGAAAAAAGCGAAGGTAAAAACAACTAGTACTGCGGACTATGCTATCAAAGTAGGAGACATGGTGCTATAATATTTGAATTCATGATTCCTAATCCGTGGCTCCATTTGATGATCTTGTTTTATATCTGTGGCATGAGGAGAGCGCTTTTTTAATTCCAATTATAACGAAGGGATACATTTTATTAGGTAAAGACTAAAGAGTTGTGTATTCCAGTTAACTCAACTGGTAAAATTTTTAATAGTTGAATAAGGGATTTGAAATTCAATTTTCACTTACACTAAAAACCAATTGGTATATTAGTCTAACGATAAAGAACTATCATCAGGAGCAGACGTCATAGGTTGAAACTATCTAAAAATAAATTAAAAAAACAAAGAGTTAATTAATGTGTAGTGTATATTGATTATAGATTGAGTTTTTTTTTTTTTTTTTTTAATTATAATTGGTAAACTAAGAGTCCATCGCAATTCGCAACATGCAATCAAAGGGGTGTTTATTTATGGGGAAAATTAATAAATGCCCTAAGATTATTATTTTAGGAAATATTTTTATAAAATTTTTTATGGAAAAATTATTTATTAAAAAAAAAACTAACTTTTTTAACGATTTTTTAAATTTCTCATTAAAGTGGTATTAAAATTTTCCAAAAATATTCAATTAACATATACCCTAAAAGCACTAATTAACAAGACTCTTTATTTATTAACTTTTGTTACTTTCCAATGTAATAAGACTCGTTTGATTCCTCTTTAATAGGTACGCTTTGATGCAAATATACCAATATACAAATACAATTGTTCAAACAAATGAGACAAGAGAAGGACAACCCAATGAAACACCCTCCTCTTCAAGGCATATTTGTTAATAAATGAGATGCTCCATTTTAATGAGATGCTCCGTTTTAAACCTATCAATATACGTAAAATAAATACTTTTAAATTAAGAATAAAAATAGTGAATATTCTTAACTACTAACAAAGGTTAAGTAGCATAATGCATCCTTGACACAATAGTCACTTCACAAATACAAGTTCTCCACAAATACAAGTTCTTATGAGATGAGAGGAGTAAGAACCGAAACAAGTCTCCAAAAGGAAGTTTCACACACACATATGCTTAGAATATACTAGAATAAAATTCTATCCCAGATTTTAATAAATAAATAAAAAAAAAAAACAAACAAAGGATGAGGGATTGCCGTGATCTGCCATAATTAATACCACTACCATGAGAGGTCTATGAAGTCAATAATTTTTCCATCCCTAGCAGGGTATCCAAAGACAAGTATCCAAAGACTTAATTCATGCCAACCACTCCAAACCTTACTCTCTACTTGCCAAATCGCTTCTCCCCTGCTACAAAATTATATATTTCTTTGAGCTTGAATCATAGGTTGCACTTGCACCAAGAATGGAGTTTTTAAAGTGGACAAGTTGCCCCCTGAACATGCATGGCCTTAGCCTTATGAACAGAATTGAAGACTTGGGTCGTCCATGAGTTGGGTTAGACTCATGGACCAATGGCATAGCTAAAAAAAGCCCTGGCAACGTAACTACTACAAAATTCTTTGGCATATGTTTGAAAGTTGGAGAAAAAATATGATAGGTGATAGAAAAGAGGGGAAAATAATAATGATTTGTAAAGGCCCATAAACTTAGTAAATATAGAGGATAAGATATTAGCAAGAAAGCGAAGGAAAAGAGAAGAGGTACATTTTGTGTGAATGGTTTAGATGACATGAATGCTAATGAAAAATGTTGATTTGTTTTTCAAATTGGTTTATTAATGCCTTTTTTTGTTTTTCTTTCTATAACAATTAGAGTCTATAGTGTGGCATAGACATGTGTTTAAGAGTAGTAACGACTAAATGGGTACAAAAAAAAAAAAAAAAATATTGTCGGGAACAAAAGTAAAACCCAAAAATTAAGAGAAAAACAAGCATATGTAAGCCTAAAATCAATTAATGCAAATTTAACAACCTTCCTAATAAGCTCTTATTTAAAAATAAATAAATAAATAACAACAACAACAACTTGGTGTTTGGTTTGCTGAGTTTTGTAACTCAAAACTCAATTTCCGTCACCCAAAACTCAAAAATCATGAACCACACCTAAAACATGGTTGTTTGGTTTAGTTTTTAAGTTGAGTTTCCATAATTGAGCTTTGAGTTTCGGAACATGAGAGCAAGTTTTAAGTTTAGAGTTTCAGTGGTAGTATTGTAAATAGGAAAATGCTAACAAGTGCCCTAATAATCCATCTAAAGAAAGTTTTTATGGGAAATAAAAAAAAAAAGTAATTAATATTTTGTCAACTTTTTTCATTTCCTATAAAAGTAGTATCAAAACTTTTTTAAAATAGATTATTAATAAGTGTCTTAAGAGCACTCGTTAATATAATCCTTGTAAATAAATACATCCTAGTGAGGCCCACGTCAGTGAGTTGTCACCTCATTTCAATGTATGACCGTTGCTCTTTCTCTTTACTCCTCTTCATTTACAAATTCACTCCAACCTTAATACAGCACACCCACCCATCTTCTCATTTCATAAATGTCTTATCTTTTCCTAAACCTTCTCTCCTTCCTCCTTTCCTTTTTTCCTTTAAAATATTTTGTGCATCTGAAACCCAATTGATCTTTTGGTCTGTCACTCACCTGCTTCAGTTTCGGAGATCTTAGCCTAGGTGACCATCATCTCTCTCTCTCTCTCTCTCTCTCTCTCTCTATATGTCCATGGTTCAATCTCTATGCCTAGAGCCATTGAAGATCAAACCGCTCTCTCACCTAATTAGACAATCCAACTCAAGAGGAGGGAGAGGCCGAGTATAGGAAGAGAATTGGCTTGTTTCAGAGGAAGTGAAAGAGGCTAGACAAATGAAATGAAAGCGAAGGAAAAGAGAGAATGTCACATGCGAGTAAGGTGTTACTGTTCTGTCCTAGCACAGTGTGTGATCTCCACCACTTTATATATAAATTTGAGTTTAAGAACTGAGATATGCACCCACGACATGAAACCAAACAAAAATCTGTTAGAGTGAAGAAAAAAGTAGAGACAGAGATACCAGTTATGGGAACTGAGTTAGAGGTATGAGAAATGAGATATAGAAACTGAGTTATGAGTGATGCTCAAACCAAACACCCCTAGTGTCTTGTCATCTTATCTTTGTAATAAAGGGCTAATGTTAGAGACAGTGACCCTTCACTTCTCTCTAGTTTCCTATCCTCTCCCATCTCTTCCATGGATCCCATGCAAACAGTCTGTTAAGAGATAACCTCTATCAAAGTTCAATAACCCTACATTTAGATGGAGGGAGAGTAGAGGGACCCTCCATCCAAGCATACCCCAAAAAGCAGTTACTTTGACTGTTCACCCAGGCCAACAGGTTTCAAGTCCAACTGGCACCCAACTTCCCCCCAGTTCTTATGTCACGAGTTCAACCAATCTTCCAATACAAATACCCATAGTGAGGGGAGAGGAGAGGTAGGTCGAACACACTACACCGGAATCTTTGATTTGGGGGGGGTGGGGGGTGGTTGTGGGGGGGTGGGTTGGGTGTGTAGGTGCCATTTGGCCTACTATATGGTAACTCATGCTAACTAAAAATTTTCCAAGAAAAACATCAATCAGAAGAAATTTGCATTAGTAATATCATTCCTTAAGAGGCGCACGCATGGATATGAATCACTATCTCATGAGAACTGAACCTGTGAATTATGTATCAACACTGACAAGAACAAAAATCATAGCAAATTTAAGCACCCCAAAAACCCACAGCCGCAGTGATACACAGAGCAGAGTCTAGATACAATTAAAAACCCCAAAAAAAGTTCCCACTTTGGTGCTGACACTATCTCATTGCAAAATGCTCAAGCCCTGGTTGGGCCATATTAAGATTTTAGCTTTCTTTTCAACTTTATAGAGATCCAGTATACAAAATATGTAGATTTTGAAACATGAAACAAGATCAAATGCTTTAAAAAAAAATGATAACATGTAAAAGAGTGATATACACACGATAAACTATATAACATGTTAACGAGTGCTAGCGTTGCTTTTCTTGTAAGGAAATCTGAGCTTCAAGCCAATTTATGATACAATAATGGAAAAAGGTGATGAACGAATGAAATTGAGTATAAGGAGAAAAACTATCTTAACATGCCACCATTCAGGTGGTAAGGTTCAAACATTATATAATACCAAGGACCTTGGTTTGAACTCGTCCCACAAGCTTCACCAGCTTTCTTTGCCTAAGAAACACCACTAAACTTTGCCCATAAGAATACAAGGAAAAAAAAGGGGGGGGGGGGGGGGGGGGGGGGGGGGGGGGGGGAGTGTGTTTGGGGGGCAAAAACATAATGAAATAACCACATATATCCGGTCAAATCCCATTATTAATTATCCAGTCAAATTAGGGTTGTAATACAGCAGACCCATAGTGTGAGCATCACAATGGAACTAAAGTAATAAACTATTTTTAACCAAACAGCCTCATACAGCGAGGATAAGAATGAAAACAGGAAGAACAAAGGCACCATAAAAGAAATTTTGAAAATGTCCAGAATGCGTCCAGTCTATATGCATATATGTAGGAATAGATATCACAAATCTACATCAATAGAATTTTACACATCTATCTGCATAATCATATGTTAAATACGAGTATGCACATATTTAAATATTAAATTCTTGCAGGACTACTTAGGAATCAGAAAGAGCTGGCCAGTCAGACAGCTTAAGTGGTAATCCAGAACAAAGTAAGAACCCTCAACGGGCCATTTCTACGATACCTAGGTTTACTCAAAAGCCCAGCATAAATTATTGAAAAACTTAGTGATAATTATGAACGTACATGTTATATAAAATTTACAGAGCTGATAAGTGATAACTGCCAATGGAACCATTTAAACCAAGAAAAAGATTTTGAGCATATTTCCCCACCCATGCCATGATTGCTGCCAAAACAGACATTGCAAACTGCAGAGACTACTTACCATCAGAAATTTTTAGCATCAAACTAAAGGTCCTTTAGTCATGGACCCAAGGAGCATTGCTGCATTAGCAAAGTCAACATGGGGCAGATGGTGCCCTCTAGCCTTTGCTTGTATGTAGAAATAAGGAACTTTTTCAACTGTATAAGGGACATCAGCGACCCCTAGTTTTTGCTTGTGTTTGTCCTTAGTCCAAATGTATCTGTGCAAGTATCTGTGACACATGCACACGTCTTTGCATGTTATAATACATATGCCCTTTACCAAAAAAAATCAAGTCTTTATTAACCACAACAACATATTTAATCAATGCTATCATCATCTTACAAACATACACATGCACAGACCTTTGTAGCACACAAACAAATTAAGATCTGGAATCGATAAAAACTTATGCTTTAGCCAATCTGAAACATCAGACCAGAGGAGAATTCTCTCTCATCCCGTAAATCTTTAAACTAAAAATAACTTTAGCAATCTAATCTAATTGATTTTTACTAAGGTTCTGGTGATTTCGTATCTTGCAACAGAAAACTTATGGATGTAGATGAATCATGACTAAAGCTACTACATTTGATTTTCAGTGCAACGTGAACATACTAAGCCCTCATGTGCCTTCAACGTCCTTAATAAAACAATGATGCATTGTGGATAGTGAGAATAGTATGACAAAGACTAAATATCAGTTGACGGACCAATGATTTTGACATGATCCCAAAAGTTACAAATTTAATAACAAAATATTTAAGTAATAGTTCTTCTTGGTATCCCACCGAGGATGAGGAGAGTAAAAGCATTTCCAGCAACAGGACTAGTTACTATGTCTAGAGCAAGACTGGTTACAGCAACTCATCATGCAACAGAACTATCGTAAACACTTTTTTTTTATTGCTAAGTTACACAACCTCACTCTCACCTAGGACTTTTTTTTTTGATGGGTAAGAAAGTGATATTATTAATAGAAAAGAAGAAAAGATACACAGAGTTCAAGATAGTGAACAAAGAACAACATAGAAAACAAAAAGAAATAAAGGAATCAAAAACCTATTCTAAGAGACAATAGAAAATCAATAATAGTAAAACAATCCGAAAGACCCCAACACTGAGACCATTCGAGAGTTTGCTGGTACAAATCTTACAACCGGGCCAGTGATTTCTCTATATCCTCAAAAGAATGCCGATTATGTTCAATCAAAATAGTCCACATCAAACATCCTGGTACCAAATTCCAAATATCGGAATTATATTTCCCAAGCCAATGGTGCCAACGACACAATAAGTTTGAAACTGAACTTGGCATGACCCAATCAATCCCAAACAACAAAAACATATGCATCCACATTGAATGAGCTAACGGACAAAAAATAAGAGGTGATCCATAGATCCCTCATTACAACAACACATACAACAACGATTTGCCAAGGGGCGACCACGGAGCATAAGATTATCCAAAGTGAGAATTTGGCCATGAGCTGCTATCCACATAAAAAATGCCACCCTTTTAGGAACCTTTACTTTCCTAATGCCCTTCCAAGGGAAATTAGGAGTAACATCTCGAATCTTATGATAAAAAGACCGAGTGTCAAACTTCCCACTTCCATTGAGGCTCCAACAAAGACTGTCACTTCCACCACCCCTAGGAACCTGAGATTGGATCAAGTGAAGAAAGGAGAAAGAAGCTGCTAACTCCTAGTCATTGAATTCCCTATAAAATCTTAAAGTTCCACACTCTGTCATTTCCACCCCCACTGGAGGACTCAAAACATCAGAAATAAAAACTTCCTTATTGGCTAACACAAAAATAACTGAGGATAAAGAGTTTTTAAAGAGTTATCCTCAATCCACTTATCATGCCAAAAAAGAATACGAGAACCATCTCTCACCACAAAAGTAAAATGCTTAGAAAAGCTCTCCCACCCTTCACTAATACTTCACCATAATCCACACCCATGAAGCCTCCTACAAACTCTAGTGCTCCACCCCCCTTTCCCCTCCCCATATTTCATGGCAATAACTCCTCATCTAGGACTTAAGGGGAGGAGAGCTCATTGGTAGAACAACCACAAACACCTATAAGACTATAACTCTACTTTCTTATGGTTTGCATGATTTGATTTTTAAGCAATAATTTAAACCCTTTCCTACAGACCGGATGATAAGTTCCAAATCATTAATTCTGTTTGCTGCTTTCTGCTCATAAATTTGATAGAATAATGTGGTATTTAAGTAACAGTGCAAACAGCTACAATATTAGCTCCAACTTGTATACTTCACTACACCCAAAAAAAAAAAAAGCAATTTTATAGGAAAAATAATAATATCTGCCAACAAGAAACAGACCTATCCTTACCATGCCTGAATATTACACTGCTTATTTAATTTTAAAAATAAATAAAAGGAAGAAGAAAGTAGAATTGTATCTCCCAGACCTATGTAGAAATCCTCAAGTGAAAGCATTCTTTTTTTTGCAAATAGTGTAAAGCATGCTACCATAAAACTATTCAGAATACAGGTGACCAAAGAACTAATCCATCTCTACTACATCATTTCCATCCCTATAGCAGAAAAACCCTCAGCTGCAAGCTCTTGATCATACAAATTCCCGTCAAAATCCTGAAATATACACAAATTATAAAAGTTCCTCTGACTGTCATTCTTTAGCTGCAGTAATATAGTTCCCATCTTTGCCATTTACTAAAAAACCATGTTCAATGCAAAAACCAGTTAATACACTCTAGCTCAAATGGTACTTCCTCCTCCCTCAATAATAGGAAGGAGGATAACGCCTTGGGTTCAAGACCCACAGGGAGCTGTTTAGCTTACCATTCACCAATCAAAAAATGTTCCAAGCAGAGACTTTTCTCAGGTCATTCAACATATCCAATATATCTTCAAAAGGCTCTCTGTAATGGTCAACCCAACAGGGGTTTCCAGTTTGTTAAGCGAATATACATAATCTATGTGCAAAGCTAACTAACCATGGCTCCCTTATTCTTTTAATAGATAACCATGGCTCCCATATTCAATTATCGTTTGTCAATACCAATAAAGGAGGCCTCCAATGCTTGAAAAAAAAAATGTAAAGCATCAAAGAAATGATGATATAAGACCGATTTTAAGTACAAAAATCACTATCATTGTGACTATCACGGCCATGTTCTACAACAAAAGCGTCGGAAGTAAAAATGATTCATGCATCACTCACGCAAAATAGCTAAATAATAAGACAATAGTGCCAAATTCATATTCCATGGAACATCCAAAATGCTCCAATTAGCTGCTACATTAAACCATACCAATAACATAATGCCATAAGTAGAAAACCAAAATGAAACAACAACAATTTCCGCATCAGAATCATTAATATTTCGCCTCCTCACTATCTACCAAAAGTTTAGACACAAATAACAATTCAACTAAACTTTAAACTCCACCGAACCTTTCATTAATTTTCATAATATCACCCTACTTTCCTACTATCCAAACAAAATCAGTATCCAAAGCATCAGCCATTTAGCCTCCCCCAACCTTCTAAAAAAACAGACCAAAAATAAATAAAAGAAAAGAAAAGAAAAACTCACTGTAAAACAAGGCAGTCATCGCCTAAGAATTATTCCCATTGCCAATCAGCCATTCTCTCAACGCCTCGAACTCTTTCTCTCCCTTTCTACTTTCTGAGCAAAAAGCTTTGTTGCAAACATATTATCATCAAAATACTCCTTGTAAGGGTGATTCTTGGGCACAAGCCTTCGAAACTTGTCAAACTGTTTCTCAGCCTCATCTTTCTTACTCAGCAGAGTATACAAAATTCCCTGACACAAATAAGGCCTAAAATCTCTCGGTTCCTCTTTCGCAAGCTGCTCATAAATCCTCAAAGCCTCGTTATAGAGCCCTTTCACAACATTAATCTGCGCCACCAAGAGCTTGAAATCCCTCGCGTCTGACTTCTTTCCAAGCTTATCGCACTTCTCCGTTGCCTCCTCAACCCTTTTCGCAAGTTCCTTCAACATATTCTCATCAGATAGTTCAGAAGAAACCATGACAAGGCCATGATAGGCCTCGACGCGTAATGGGTCTTTCTCTAAGATCTCCTCGAACTTACTTTTGGCCAATTCTTGCTCCCCCATGTAGCTAAAAATGTTTGCTTTCAACAATGGCCACTCGAACTCTTCTGGTTCGAGCTCGATGAGACGGTCAATGACTTGGATAGCTTCTTTCAACTTCTGAGCTTTGATTCTGACCTCCATGAGGGACTTTAGAGCTTCGACGTTTTCTGGGTCTTGGCTCAACCGGTCTTCGATGCTGCTCTCCGTTTCTTCGGTGTTAATCGACTCCTCCACCGTGGGCGGTGGCGCTGTGGCGATGGCGGCGAAGGCGGGTTTGTGTTGGAACCGAATAAAGAATAATGCGGCGGCGGCGGCGACGCGTGACGCATGTGGTTTTGAGGAGAGGGGTTAGGGTTTTGGAGAGCTGGGGTTTAGGGTTTTGGGGAAAAGCGGAGGAGGAGGCTTTGATAGAATATGATTTGAACGGTGAAGATTGAGATGATGATGATGGTGGGTCCTGAAAGAGAGGGAAGAAATGGGTCTTTGGAATGATGGACGGTGGTGATTGACTGAGAGGTGAAGGGGTTGGTGACGGTAGTTCAGTTTAGAGAGAGACTCCATTTTTGTGAGAGAGAGGCGGGACTTGGGAGAGTGTATAAAAGCCTGATAATGTGAGGGAATTTGGGTATGAGTGGGTATGGGAAAAGTTCAAAACCCTGAGTTTGTACTTCGCTGCAATATTTGGGTTTCTTCGATTCCTAACCTCCCGACGACGCGTCGTTTTTTAACTTGTTTGGGAAGAGGAAAGAAATGAAATGGAATGAAAATGAATGAAAAAATAATTTTAAAATATTTAGAGGCTGTTGGGCACCACTTTTTTTATCACTCAATTTCCGTTACTCAATTTTCATCACTCATCACTCATAACTCATCACCCATCACTCTAAAATATAACACCCGTTTGGCCCTATCACTCAAATGCCATCACTCAACATTTTTCACACTATTTGTGGGCCTCAGCTCTGTCACTTGGTCAAATACTTCTGTTTTGTTACCCACGGCTTCGTTTTCATCCCCATTAGCCTTCTCTTTTCTCATTTCCCATTTCCCCTTCCCCCTTCAGCCCTGTCACTCTCCCAAAGCACAAACCCGAACCCATAAAAATTTCTCAACCTCCCTCGCCTCGTCAGGACCGTCACCAGTGAACAACACCCATCTCTTCGACGTGTACAGCAGCGCGATCTCCTCTGTCGTGACCCAGTGGCACCGACGAGCATAAACAAAAGTGACCCATAAAAAGTTCTGTATTTCTACTCTCTACTAGCAGAAACTTAATGGAGGGAACTTTGATAACAAATTCCAGAAAAATCTCACCATTTATCACACATTTCTTAGTTCCATAAATTATTCAAAAAAAAAAAAAAAAAAAACCCATAACCACGGGTTTCAATTTTTCCAAATTAGATGCTTACCTAAACATCAAACAAAGAAAAAACAAAAATAGAGAAGCACAAGACAGGTTCACCACGGGTTTCAATAAATCAAATCAGATGCCCAAACATCAAACAAAGAACAAAAAGCAGAGAACCAAACATGACCACGGGTTGAAAACCTAGGATTCCACAGGTTGATACAGTTAAATCAGATGCGAAAACCTAAACATTAAACAAAGAAAAAAAAGGAAAAAATAAAAAAATAAAGAAGCAAACTTCTCATCACCAATCCTTGATTCGATGTAACAGATGCGAAATCCCTTGCTATTACCAACAAATCAGATATATAAATAGCTCAACTGTAAAGAATACCTTCGGATTTCATTGGAAAAAGCTAAGAAAGAGGTCGGTGGTTGGTGTGTGAAGCACTGCGTTACCATGACACGGCGGCACGGGTTGGCTGAGCTCGGATCCGTGAAATGGTGCGTGAGGAGGTAAGGGCAGTGAGAGCTTCTTTGTGGTGGTACTAGAATGGAGATGAGAGAGCTCTGCCAACTGAAGAGAGAAGCTTGAGATGAAATTGCTGAAGATAGCTGTTGAGGAGAGCATCAAAAGGCGCGCCTCACGTGAATGAGTCTGACTGTGGGATCAGGTGTGTAATATTATTTACGAGTTTGCCATTGAAAACAGAGAATTGGAAACTGAAAACAGCCAAAATGTGTTTTCAGTTTTCATAACTCATAACTCACAAATCAGAGAATTGAGTATTGAAAACAGAGTTATGAAAACAAAGAAATTGTGCAGCCAAACGGACTTTTTATCATGGGTCCTACCATTTTTTAGAATTGAGTTATGGAAACAGAGAATTGAGTTATGAAAACAGGTGAACCAAACAGCCTCTTATTCTCTTTCTCATGTTTGAGAGTTTAGTACTAATTAGTACATTTCCTTACTTGGAATTTAAAATTTTAAATGAGAAGGAATGAAATAGGTAATAAGGAACACTCGTTTTATTCAATTTCCTTAAAATTTCAAATTTTCATTTTTCCAAATCTAGGAAGAATTGGAGGAAATAAAATTAGATTTAATGAATTTTTTATTAAAACACCCAAAAATACAAGCCCTTATATATACAATCTTTTGTTTTAAAATAAGAGTCAAAGAGCACTAGCATCAGCCATTTTGCTACACCAAATGCTAATATAAGTTATAACAAAAAAAAAAGTTCTATTTTACCATCAGTTGTACTTTTGCTAATTTAATATAGCATTTGACAATACACTATTATCAAATGTTCTATTTTAACATAACAACATATTAGAATAATATAAACAATCAATAAAAAATTATTTAATTTCTCTAAACCCAAAACCTCACTCTCTTTTCTCTAATCTAAACCTAGAACCCATTCACAAGCACCTCCATGACAACAACCAAAATCCATTGTGACCGCCAACCATTGTGATTTATGCATACACACAGAGAAAATTTTAATAATAATAATAATAATAATAATAATAAATAAAAACCCAACCACAAGCTGCAAACAAAAACCCAACAAATCACAAATTCACTCCCACCAATCACTACTCAAAATCAACCCAACCACCATCAGCCAAATCCACCAGAAAATATAAAACAAATAGAAAAAGGAGAAAGTTAAAAAGGAAAGTAGAGAAGAGAAAGAAATAGATAGAGCTTTGGCCATGGAGGAGTAGAGGAATTCAGAGAAAGGCCAATTTCAAGAAGTCACTGTGATAGTGTTGGCTAATGGTGGCGAATGGTGGCTATGATAATTCTAACCATGGAGGCAAGAGCATCGGCCATTGTGGTCAAAAGTTGAGAGAAAGAGAGAGAGAAAATTGGATTGTGAGAGGCGACAACATGTTGTAAAAAATTTTTGGTTTTGGTAGCGATGGCAATGGGGTGGGGCAGGGTTGAAGGATGGGGTCTTCGTCCCCGCCCCACATGACAGGGGAAGCTTTCTCACCCCATCACCGCCCTTTGGAGCCCCGCGAAGCCTCACCGCACCTCATAAAACTCTACTTTTTGTTAATTTTCCCTACAACTACTATAATTTTTTTAATGAAACCTATTTCATTAATAAAAGTATACTTGAAATTACAACTAAATTTATTCCATCAAATCAAAACAATTTTTTTAAAAAAATTGAATAATATATCTAAGTGTTTAACAAGACAATTATAAAAAATTAAAAATTAAAAAAAAAATCTCGTAGTATAACACATAACAAAATAAAGACAGGTAACTACATTGGATATAATAAAATAAGCTAATATTGATATGTTTGTTTAAATAGTAGGGTTTTAGGGTATGAAAAATTTACAATTATAACCCTTAGCAACGCGGGGCGGGGCGGGGCGGGGACGGGGACAGGGATGGGGAGGGGCGGGGCGAGGTGCATCTAAAAAGCTTAAACCCATCCCTGCCCCACCCCGTGGTGCGAGGCTAAAATCTTGCCCATCCCTGTCTCGCACAGGGCGAAGCGAGTTAAGCGGGGTAGGTTAAGTGGGGCGAGAAAAAATTGCCATCCCTAGGTTTTGGCACATCTTATGAGCTATGGTTTTTGCCTTTTTGGTGTTTGGTGTGCAAAATGTTAAAATTTTAGCATTTAACATAGCCAATGCTAATGATGTAGTAACATTATCATAAAATGAGTTCATTCATTTTCCTCTATGTCATCCTCAAACAATGTTACTTACTTTCTATTCATTTATTTTAAAACATTCAAACATGACTACTTAGTTCCATTCCATTATTTTCATTCCTTTATAATCGTTCCATTCCATTATTTCATGAACTCCCAAACAAAGCCTTAAAATTTGTAAGTATTTTGATTTTTTGCATTTTCACCTTTTTGTTCTTTTTCTTTTTTAGAAAATTAAAAAATATATAACTTGTAACTTATAAACTATGGAGGGTTGGAACGTGGCCATCTCGTGGACTTATGGCCAAAGAAAGAAGACCGAAAAGACACTCTTGAAATAAGAACTCGGCCTAGAACCTAACATAGAAAAGCCCAGGCTCAAGAGAAGATAGCTTATCTAGATCGACTGTTAAGGTAATTTGAGGAACAAATTCCTCCTGAGATTTGACAAACTAACCAAGAAGAAATCAATGGGTTCACTCAGGATGCAACTTTGGTTCCTGTTCCTGAGGAATGTGAAGAAGACGACGCAAAACCCAACATAAGAATCACCTCTACATTAATTAGGTGTTCCTACTTAATGTCAACTGCATTAAATGTTGAATAATTGGCTCGAACAATAGAGACACCCTAAGGATGTATTTGTTTGGAGGTGAAATAGGGTGGATGGAAAATTTTGGAGAGAAAAAAGAAAGGAAAACTTTTTTGAGTGTGTTTAGTTAGGTGGGGAGGAAGGAAAATAAATGATAGGGCCCATGTGTTTTCTCCTCGGGCCCACCAAAAGGTTTTCTCCCCAAAATGGAGAAAAAACTGAAGGGAGAAAATGAGACTGTTTAAAGGACAAAAATGCCCATGTCCAATTCATTTCTTGTTTTTTCCTTGTTTTTTTTTTTTTTTGTTTTTTTTTTTTTTTTTTGTGCTAGGCACATTGCCTCTTTCCCTTTTTTTTTTTGTTTCCTTATTTTTTTCTTTTCTTTCTAGGATGTTGCTTTTTTGTTTTTTTTTTTTGTTTTTTTTTTTTTTGGGATGTGGGATTGATAGTTGTTTTGTTTTTCTTTTTTTTTTTGGGTTTAACTAGACATGAAAATTTTTTTTGGCACATGTTTTTTATTTTTTAATAAATTGGGTGATTTTTTTTTTTTTTTTTGTGGTTATTTGTCACTTTTTTTTGTATTAATTGGCCATCATTTTTTAACAAGGGTGTATGAGTAAATTTATACAAACTTACTTTTTTCATCCCTCCACTTTTCCACTCCCAACCAAACAAAAATGAGAGAAATTGAAATCTTTTCTATCCTCCCACTTCTTTATCTTCCCACCATTTTTTATTCTCCCACTTTTCCACCGTCCAACTAAACAGACCCTAAAAGTCTCCCTTTATGATAAAAAATGGTAAGAGAGGTGTTTGATGGGACAACAAGAATGGGGATCATGAAAATCAAAAAAAGAAAGTTAGAGAGAGAAAGAGCTTGTGGTTGGTCTTTGATACACATTTTTTTTTTTTTTTTGCTGAATAAAAAATGGGTAGGGGCGACCAACGTGGCAATCCTACCTGGGCGTGACCATAGTAGCACCCTACCCGCCAGGGTTCGGGTCCTGCTGAAGTGCAGGGGGACCAGTGAGCCATAGCTTCCCCAGCCCCACGAGGGGCACCAGCGATCCTAGGCTGCCAAGGAAGGCAACCCCACGCAAGTCCATATTCGGACTCGAACATGGGACCTCACCCTTGGCGCAGCTCTTTGTGCATCACCTAACACCACTGGACCACACCACCTCGGTAGTGGTCTTTGATACACATTGTACCCCAGGAATCAGTACTTATCAATCAAATAGTATTAATCTTCCATCTTTGTCCTTCAATTGTTTGTTTAATCTTCCTATTATGGATTTCTTTTACCCTTCCTTAGAAATTAATTGTATTGATCTAGGGCTTTAGTTTTCTTTGAATTTTTTATCTCCACAAAAACTATAAAGTTTAATAATTATAGATTTTAAAATATAATTGCCTCCTTTTCATTTAAAAAGTGATCACGTTATTCTAAGGTGGCAAAGTAAACAAATTTTAGTAACGGAATTAATTGAAACTTGCTTAAATAATTTGAAAATAGTTGCATTTCTAGAAAATAGCTGCTACTAAAATTAGGTCATTTTCATAAAAAAGTTATTCATAAAACAATACTCCCTCATTTCACATAAATGATACAGTAAGTCTTTATTATCATTAATGTCTTTTTTTTTTGTGTGAGAAGAATCGTTAATTACTTAATTTAATTAACAGAAGCTTTCAGACTACCAAATAATTACACATTTTCATATATTGTCTAAATTGCGGCCTTTTGCTTTGATCAGAAGACGTTTTGGATGGGGTTCAAAGTTGCTTCAGCCAATCCAATTTTAACAAAGTACAAGACTCCAGATTCTCAAAAAAATAAAAATAAAAATAAATAAGTCCAATACTCCAGCATCACCTGACCCAACTATTGTTGACAATCTTCTAAAAAATGAAAACAGTTGTTGACAACATTTTAGGCCCATTTGGCCTGGCTAATTTGTTTGTCGTTTGCCGCAACACAAAGGATTTTAAAAAATAATATAATTCTTTTTGAGAGAAATAAATTAAATAATATACTAGAGACTTTTTAATTTAATGGCCTTGTTGGAGAGTGGGGGATAAGGTTGGCTTAGATGTTAGGTATAGGACCATGGATTTTTCTCAATGCAACAGAGAAAAAAGTGATCAAATGATTTAACAAAGAGACAACGAAGAAAATACTCAGAATTCACCTACCATAAAGCCCTAAACCCATCAAGAAAACAAGATTATAAGAACCTCAGGCAACTTCTCTACAAATTTTCACTGCTGGACTGATTAGCAAAATCGTTTCTGTGATACAGGTCCACTAACTAACAATGAGGTTAGTCCTGTTGAGAGAAATTTTCAAAGTCGAAGGCATTGCATGCCCATTGCGTAATGATGATACAGAAGCATTAGAGCTTCTTTTATATATTGCCCCATAACTAGAATCGCATGGACATTTCCTCCACGGACAATTCCATTCTATGAACTAAAAAAATATTTTTCTATGGTATATGTTTGGGATTTGTTTATTTAGCTTTTTGAGTTTTATATTTTGTTGAAATTACTGTAATAAAAAAAAAAAAAGATGAAAAGCAAAATAAGTTGATTTTTTTTTTTGCTGAAAGCTCCCCCCCACCCTCCCCCAAAAAAAAAAAAAAACTTTGATATGCAAATTGGCTTACAAATGAGAAACTAACAATATTGAATAATATAATAATAAGGGTAAATTATAAATTCGGTCATTATCCTTTACACCATATGTCGATTTGGTCCCTTACCTTTTGATTGTGTCAATTTGGTCCTAAACCTTTTCAGTGTCATATTAATTTAGTCCCTGCCGTTATATTTTGGATGGAAAAAGCTGATATGTCAAACGAAATTGTAAAAAATTACTTTATATGCCACGTCGACTGCAAACTGTATTGCCAAGTCATATTGAAAAAAAAAAAAAAAAGACTAAAATTAAAATATTTACGCATTTACTTGTGGGGTGGCTACGCCTGGTTGTCGCTGTTGTTGGATTTTTTACAATAATCATCGTCATCACCACCATTATTCATTACTCACAATCATAATTCACAATAATGTCTAGGGCAGATATGAGATACCACACACACTCAAAGATGCCTCTCCACCCTTTATTTTTTTTCTCCTCACTTTATTTTTTTCTCCTCACAAATTCAGAATTGAATTAAAATAACTTTCTTTTTTCTTCTTTAATAATGGTCTATGCTACGGAGTTGCCGGATGCAATACACAGACAAAATGAAGTCTAGATATATATATATACACATCTCTTCTCCCTCATCCTCACACGAACTACTAGAGTCAAGATATGAAGTTGCAGACGGCGGCGGCTATAGGTTCGTTTCTCTCTATCTCGCGATTTCTCTCTCATCTCTCTCTTCGGCGGCACGTTTTCTCTCTCTAGTGGGATACGGGTTGTGGGTTGTTGCTCTCGTTGAACAAGAACCCGAATAGCTTGTTAGTGCTACCATGCCGCATGATTTTTTTGTAGGTCACAGTCTTGATCGCCATAAGATCCGTCCTTGATGACCACTGTGGAGGAGCTTGATTTTGACACCTATACGACCCGTTTTCCCTTGTCATCGTCTCCATCAAAAGAAGTCTTTTCAGAGGAGCAACCTTCAAATTCATCATCTCTTTGTTGATTAGGCAAGTCATTTAGATCCCACATTTTTTGTTTCGGTCTGTGAAAGACATGTTTGTTATTTTAGGGGGAAGATGAACCTTTAGTGTTTTGTTGTGGTACAAATTCTGATCATTAGTCATTCTTTAGTCTCACTCTCATCTAAACACCAGAATATATTTTTGTCTTTGGTACAAAAATTTATTAAAAAAAGAAGATCTTTGTTTCTGGGTAAATAAGAGGATGTGTAAGGAAGACAATAGTGAAGTCAAGTGTGAAGAAGGTAAGACAATTATATTCGACAAAAAAAAAAAAAAAGTAAGATAATTACGAAAAAGAAGGAATGATGACTCACCTGTGTGAAGGTTTTAATTTGTGTTTTTTTTTTAATATGATGTGGCAATATTGTTGGGAGATGATGTGGCTTAGAAAGTAATTTTATATTATTCCGTTTGACACGTCAGTTTTTTTCATCCAAGGGATAACAGAAGGGACTAAATTGACACGACATTAAAAGAGTTAAGGATGAAATTGACACAATTGAAAGGTTAGAGACCAAATTGACATATGATGTAAAGAATAAGGACCAAATATGTAGTTTACCCTAATAATAATAATAACACCAAAAAAATTTGTTTTGAACTTAATTTGCCATCTATTTGTTTTATACCATACATCAAGAAGATAAATATTTCATCAGGTTCATCAACTAGATTCACAAAAAAAAAGTGGGTTTTAATTAGCTCAACTGGTAAAGTTTCTGATAGTTGAATAAAAGATTTGGGGTTCAATCTCCACTTATACTAAAAATTAATTAGTGTCTTGGTCTGATAATAGAGATATCATTAGGAACAGATGTCATAGGTTGATACTCTCTCTAAAAAAAAAAATAATTCACAAAAAAAAAGGGCAAACTATATATATGGTCCTCAACTTTTCTACCATATTTCAATTTGATCATTAATCTTTCAAATGTGTTAATTCGGTCCCTGACTTTTCGATATTGTGTCAAAATAGTCATTGCCGTTAATTAATAGATGAAAAATGCTGACGTAGCTAACAGCCAAAATAAAGTATAATTTTTTATGCCACAGACTACCATGTGTACTGCCATATCAGTATAAATTTAAAAAAAAATGTAGATCAAACAAAATCCCTAAATCTCAAACAAATATCTTTGATTCCGCCTCACTAAAACTTGATGACAAATTCAAAGAACATTAATGGAAAAATAAAATCTAACGCAAAAATTCCAACTTGAGCATAAATGCGCAATAACAATCTTCCATAAATGTTTTTAAATCAAATGGGTAATTGTTAAACAAATTCCAATCTTTCCATCAAAGTTTCCGAGAAAAAGAAGAAGAAGAAGAAGAAGAAGAAGAAGAAGAAAAAGTAATACCCAAATCAATGGAGACATAGATGAAGAAGAACATTGGAGTTTTTTTTTTCTTAACAAAAAAAGGGGTTTTTTTTCCAATATTTTCGTTGGAACCAAACACAGCGGAATCGGTACCTAAAAAACTTGAAAAGGCAAATATGGAAGGTGATAACGCAGGGGTGACAGAGGTAGAGAGAATATTCACTAAGAAAGGAGAAAGGGGAGACCATCAAATAGCCTAAGCCTCTAGTTCATTCCTCACTGTGACAGACCCAACAAGTAGTTTCACCTCTATGTAGTCACGCCACAACTTTACAACAGAACCCAACAGAGAAATTGGGCTATTCAACTCACAACCATAAACAAAATGACTTAATTGCACGCCTCTTATATTAGGTAGTCCCCACCAAATGATGGACAATAAATTTTGGTTCAGTTATTGTGGGTTTTAGGAAGCCATTGCAAAAATAGGCTGACAGAGAGAAAGCCAGAGTAATTCCTGGGTTGTTGTTTGATAGATTTTCAGATATCTTTATTTTTGTTTGAAGTATTTTGCTAATGGTGACGGTAGATTGAGAGGTTCCATTCTTTGGCAAGGCGGGGAGATGGGGATTGATTAAGGATGGGAATAGAGGGAGATTTTTATTTTGTATTAGTTTAATCTTTAATGATGTGGGAATCTAAGGGTGTGTTTGGTTGCGTAAAATATTTTCCGGAAAATAAATATTTTCCGGAAATGGTATTTTCGGGAAAGGAAAATATTTTCTGGGTGTTTGGTTGCATTATGAAAATTGTTGTGGAAAATTGAGTTCATGTGTTTGGTTCTATTAGGAAAATGCTATTTTCCTACACAATTTTCACATTTTCTCACCTATTTTCTCAGCATCAAAACAAATTTTATTACCAAAAATTTCAAAATCACAGCAAACTTCAGCAATCAAGAGCAGAAACAAAACCAAAAAAAAAAATTCAAATCCAGTCAGAGGCGATGGGTTCTCGGTTCGCATCGACGGTGCGACTCGCCGGTGCGAAGGCGATGGGTTCTGGTTCTGGGTTTTGGGTTCGCCGGTGCGACTCGCCGGTGCGAAGGCGATGGGTTCTGGGTTCTGGGTTTTGGGTTCGCCGGTGCGACTCGCCGGTGCGAAGGCGATGGGTTCTGGGTTCGTGGCGAGATCGACGATCGAAGATGGGTTCTGGGTTCGGGTTCGCCGTTCGTGGCGAGATCGCGCGGTGCGATTGAAGGCGGGATCGGCGCGGTGCGATTGAAGGCGAGATCGGCGCGGTGCGAAGGCAATGGCCGGCGACGTCTCCGGCTTGATCTGGTGCTGGGTGAAGGCGATGGGTTTCTCTCTCTCTCTCTCTCTCTCTTCGTGCTCTCTGTTGCTTTTCCGGAAAATTCTCATTTGAAGTGAAAATAACGGGTGAAACCATTTTCACCCGTTTTTGGCATAATTTTCGGTCAACGGAAATGATTTTTCGTTTGACCGAATTTTCCTTGCACATCCAAACGGCCTATTTTACGGAAAATGATTTCCGGAAACCATTTGAAGCCAAAACAAACACACCCTAAGTGTCAATTTAATGACGTGGTTTTTTTTTAAGGTTCTGCTGATGTGGTAGTTCATGTAGCAGTTATGTGGCAAAAAAATTATACTTTATTTTAATTATTAGCTACGTTAGTATTTTTCATTCATCACTTAATAGTAAGGACCATTTTGACCAAATATCAAAAAGTCAGAGACCAAATTGACACATTTAAAAGGTTAAGAACTAAATTAAAGTATGATTTAAACGTTAGGGACTAAATATGTAATTTACCCAAAAAAAAATGATGTTGAAAGTAATTACAATAATATTAACAAACCAAGTAGTATAAATGTATAATGTGCTAGTTCTAAATATCGATTCTATGACTTTTGTTATGAATTACTTTTATCTCGGGTTTATCTGAAGAAAAAATCATGTCTCATTAATAATCTCTCTTTCTATTTTCATACATGTCATTTAATTCGTGTCATATCTACAAATTAAATCACTCCCAATATAACTTGGCATATGTCTCAATATTCAACATCTGTTTTTCCAAACGCCAAAAGTCTTCTCAATGACAAAATGAAGTGATGAGTAGACATAATTTAATACTTGGTAAATGGCTTACAAATAAGAAAAAAAATCAAATATTGAAGCATAAAAATTTAAGAACAATATATAAAAAATAAAAGGAAGGCGAGCTTTGCTTAATAATAATAATAATAGCATAAAAATAATCTTTATAATGATTTTTTAATGTTGAAAATAGAAATGACGGCATTTTAAGAGAGTTGACGGAAATTTTTTTTATGGTAATGGATGGAAACTAAAGTGATACATTACCACAAGTGACAATTTTTAAATTTAGTGGGTGAAAATGACAATCAATCAAAATTATATGGTGTGAAGTGAATTTAATTTGGTCAATATTTTTTGTCATGTACGATGATTATTACAAAATTTTCATGTTGTATACGTCTCTACTGTGTTTTCCCTTTTGTATTTTGGTTGTATTAGCCTACTTTTGGACTGCACTGAAAATGAAAGTTTTTTGCGGCTGGCGTTTTTTGTGTGTGTTTTGTGTACACAAGCGCAGATTTTAGCAAATTTTTCTTTAAAATTAGGTTTCACAATACTATTCACATATTTAAAAATTATTTTGCTACAATATTTTCAGCAATAAACAGTATCTAAACAAATATTTAGGAACTGTTTAGTAACGTTATTTATATTTTTTAAAAATACGTGTGAATAAAAAAATATATAAAAATATGTGTAATATTATTTAAAAACTTAAAACAACACGTGTTTAACATGGTAATGAACCGCCTTAGTGTTCCTATTAAAAAAATAAAAAATAAAAACGGCCTTAGTGTTCACCAGCTCAGCAAGCATGATATTATTGAAAACTTCATACAGTTGTTAAAGCAATAAAATTTCTTTATAAAAAATTAAAGAAAAAAAAGATACTATTCATGAAGGGTCCACATGGGAGTTGGGACCCGCAACCAATGAAATTTTGGGACAAGACACTACCTCAAAGGCTCAAACGTGAAAAATGAAAATCAAATAAGCTGCTATTTTTTTTGCGGGGCTTTTACCTGGAGCTCAAAAACAATAGCTAAAAAAAAAAACCCAGCTACACTATACTCTCAGATTACTTTTATTTTGCTGAATATAATCTCAGATAACTATCGGTATACAATTTATACTGGTAAAATATATAAATAAAAATAGTTAAGATATAGTCATGAATAGATTAACTTAAAAGATTAATCTTGTTTAAGTATGTAATGTGTTATCAATTCCAAGAGGCAACTCAAAGAGGAAAAAAATTGATGATTTCAATAGCTCTTCAATTGATCGAACAAGTGTCATCGCTAGCCTCTCAATAATCCATTGACAATAACTCAATTTATCAAGAATTGTGAAACTTGAAATTTCACATGTTTTACAAAGTTGGCAAATATATATAAGAGGCTTTAACGTACTACTATATCAGAGGTCTAGAGAGCTTGTTTTGTGTAATACAAAAGAGAAAATCTAAACCTAGAAATCAACTCGTGAGTCCATAGAGTAAATAAAATTATCATCTAAGGTGTTGTTGATGTCATAGTGCAGATCAATAGTTGAAGCCGCAAAGTCATCCCAAACTCCCAGTGTCTTGCTGCGGAAATAAAATTTTAAAGGTGATCATTGGAGTCACGAATGCAGTTCTTGAAAGGTATTCAAAGTAAAAGAGTCCAAGCAGCTGGGAGTTAATTCACTTAATTGTGGTCGTATTAGAAAGTCATCTACTAGGTATAGGGATTAGGTATAAGGGTCTATCTCAAATCGTGAACTTTAATTTTATTTATTTATTGAATTCCTTTTGGAATTGTGGTAATCATGTAATGGTTTTTTCTTTTGGAGCTTCTCCATCAGTTTCCACTTCATCACTATATCTTTTTTTTTTCTTTTTTCTTTTTAATTATTATTATTACTTTACATCTGGTGATATGCTGGCCTGTGATGATTAACTTGTGGTGAGAATATTGTTTGTTTCATAATTGGTTAATTCCTAATTGGCTTAACTTACTTTATTTGCCCCCTTATAAATTAAGGATTCAAAACATATGATCTTTTTCAAATCTAAATATAAAAAATTTAAACAAAAATTTGATCATTTAACAGTAAAAAAAAAAACTAATTTATTATCCGAAAAGTATAAAAATGTTTCCAAAGCTTTTAAAAAGTAGGATAAAATACTATTTTGGTCCCTAAACTTTCCTAAAAGTTTGTTTTTTGTCCCTAAACTTTAAAAAGTTCTTTTTTCATCCCTACATTTTGTAAAGAGTTTTTTGAATAGTATAAAGACAAAAATAAGAATGAAAAAAGAACATTTTCAATAGTTTAGAGATGAAAAATAAACTTTTAGTAACGTTTAAAAACATAAATAAAACATTTTCAATAATTTAGAGACGAAATATGAACTTTTCAATAGTTTAGGGACAAAAAATGAACTTCTTAAAATTTAGGGATGAAAAACAAATTTTTGGAAAATTTTAGGGACCAAAATAATATTTTACCCTAAAAAGTATATATGTCCTACCTTCTTTTATAAGAAATTAATAGCATATAAATTTTCATCATTTTCCCCTTAATTTTCATTTCTAGTTGTTAAATTCAAGTTTACGACAAAAGAAAGAAAATCTTAAAAAAGGATGTTGTAGACTTGTAGTATAGTATATCTATTAAAAAGGTATTCTAGTTTGAGAAAATTACATTTTATCTCCCTAACTCAAAAATCTAAAAGATTAAGTTTATTAGGGAGTATAGTATACCCTTTTTTTAAAATATTTTATTGCTATATATAGTTTTTTTTTTACCTCCTCTTGACTACTTATAGGAAAAAAAATGTAGATTTTTAATAGTGGAGTGGCCCATTGAATAGAGAGGGCTTATTTGTTAGTAGGAAGAGGAATACCACTATAAAGCAAATTTTCTTAAGAAGAGAGCCTGTTCTGGTAGGGTTATCTATTTTCTCCTTCCATAATTATCTCATAAATTAGATACATTGAATACATTGAAGAAAGTCTGTTTTGATAAAAGGTTATCCCTTTTCTTCTTTCATAATTATCTTTATGCATCAGATGCTTCAGATACATTCTCTTGTATTTGATTTGGATGCACATAATTGAGATGATTTTGGGCTAAACAACAAGCATGCATTCTCCTGTATTTGATTTGAATGCACCTAATGAATGCACATAATTGAGATGATTTTGGGCTAAACAATAAGCATGCCCTCTGTTTTACTTCTTCTCATTTTAAGGAAACAATCAAACAAAAGAGGAATAAAATTAATAAGCATGCCCTAATGCCACGCAGACCACGCATTCCTCATGGTATAATTAACAAACACCGTTAGTGTCAGTGTCACCTTCTCAAATGGATCTAAAGCCACGTAACAAAAAGAGCATAATGGGGACATCGGACCCTTCAAATAATCCTCACTGTGCACAAATTTACTTGACCAAAACAAAAATAAAAATTACTAACATGGTAACAAAATATTGATAAAATTAAAAAAAAAAAAAAAAAAAAAAAGTCTAACAAAGATGACAAATTTACAATTTAGTGCTGGAGGCACGCAAACACATACGATAACAATAGTACAGCAGGGCCTCGACACGTGTAGGCCACGTGTAGTGATTCCTAGCAACCCCCAGTCACGCACTGTGCTCACGCTTCCCAACCCACTGTTTGACCTGTTTCACACGCCTAATATGACAACAAATAAGACATATAACGACGACGTTTCTGATGTCTGCTTCTTCAACTTCAATTGCTACTACTATTTTTTTTTTTTTTTTCTCTTTTTTTTCCTTTATTCTATTTACCTTTCGGTCCACAGTCCATACCAACAACCTTGCCAATGCTATTACGGTAATAGTAACGAGCCGGCACCTTCACTGGCCCAACCTTGGTTTGTCACTATACTCACTATAATAATACGACTAGTCTTGGGTATCTCTTTTGGAAGATTCAGAAACCATATTTTGAATCCTTTGCCTTGTCTCCATTTCAGAAGCTGATCTATCTTCCCTCCTCTTTGTGTAGGCCTCGAAGAATTCCTTGTTCTCCTTCTCCAATTCCTTCCACACTTTTTTGTACACAATCAAAAAGATAAAACTTTTTTTTTTTAGATTTCAACAAATATATATACAAGGGGTACTATATAAGTGTACATGTATGTTTTCATGTATAATAGAAATTTGGGTGTGAGTTCTTTTTGACTTATTATGTATAAAAAAGGTGATTGACCTGTGGAGGTAATGACTGGTTTGATATTTGCATGCTTTGAGAGGGCTTCCATGCACTCTTCCTTGCTCATGTTAAATATGATACACTCTTCGATCAGGTGGTGCACCTGCATCAACTCAAAGTATTAATCTCCATGAATATAATTAAACAGGTTTCAGCTCTATATATGTATTTTTGAATCAGAGTTAACAGAAACTTACCATGCGTATATATGAAGCTGAGTCTCCCATGATCTTATGGTGTATCTGTGATATACTACTATATATAAGATCAAATACACACGCTGGAAAAGCGAGAACCCAGAGAAAATGGAAGCAAATTCTAGATGATTTCTTGCAAAAAAATTAAAAGGTAGAAGAAAAGGAGCGATCTGGAAAGTTAGGTTGATAAGACATCAAAGAAAAGAGGGAGCTAGAAGAGAGAGAGAGAGAGCAAATTTTTAATGATCAGGTAAGGAAAATGGTTGAATTTATAAAAAGAGCATGGTTCAAAATAGGGTAGGTTAAAATAGATTATATAATAAAATAAAAGGGCACAGGGCGTGCATGATGTAATGGGCAACTGGTGGGGTCCAAAGTCCCACGTGGGAGAAGTAAGACGATTGGTGGAGAGGGGATTAGAGAAGATTTTATAAGCAGCCCTTATTTGTCTCTTACGTGGCCACTAGGCCAGTGTCCACGTGACATGTGGGTCCATGTCACCTCCTCTATTCTAATTTTTTACACAAGCACTAAAACCTAAAAGGGCGGTGCTACGCCAGATTCCAAAGTCCAAAGGCCTATATGGCCCACAATTTTTAAACCAACGGCCCGTGAAATTGCCGTATGGTAGCGTCTTCGTTAACTTGACTCTCCTCGCTTTTCATTTTTTTGCCTGTCAGGGGCTTCATGTAATCCCCCGACAGGGGAATTTCAATATGAATCTATTTTGGATTTGAATGTGGGATTTGGATGTTTGAATTCTTAATTCCATGTGAATAATAGTAACGTTCTTATCTTATGGGCTTCAATTTTGTGCAAAGTTAGTTTTTATTTGGTGGATTCTAATTAGCTTAATTGATAAAATTTTTTATAAAATTGTTTTTATTCAGTTGATTCCTGTTAGCTTAATAACTTAATTTGATTAATAAAATTTTTAATGGTTGAATAAGAGATACTATAATTTGAAATTATGTAAAAAATAAATTTTATTTATTTATTTATGAATATAACATTGTTATTAACTTATAATGTTGCATTTAGTCTTGAGAGCTTCACTATTGGTGGAATTTTTTTTTCTTTTTGGCTTATCTCTACGATAATTCATGACAATGTTATGGTTATAGTTACTTATACTGAAAATCCGACCATTGAATTATATGTTATTAATATTCTTAATATGCATGTCAAATTTCTTTTAGATTAGATGTTATTTACTATTTGAACCATAAACTTACTATTTTTAATTATCTATAATTTAAGACTACAAAAACTTAAAATTTAAACGACTTATTGATAACTTAGTTTTTATTTTTATTTTTAAGAAGAATAAAAAAAAAGTAATTTGATGATTGATTTGTCAAAATTCATATTTAATAAAATATTTGTAGCCACGGCCTAGCAAACTTTGTTCTATGGAATAGTGAAATGCAATAATGTTTACATTTTTGGGATTTTTACAAGAATGCAACTTTCGAATCAGATGCAGAGTACGGAAATCTCAAATCTAATTCCAGAAATTTAGGATTCTATTTTTGGAATTTTATGAGATTATAGGACCCTCACAGTTTAGGCCCTTCACCGCCCAATCTTTCATTACCCAATTTTTTCTAGCCAATCAGCATAGATACAAATGAGAATTTTATGTAAAAGACAGGAACATTTTTCTTACAAATCATTATTCTTAAATTTCTATTTCTAATGAGTGTATTTTATATAGTAAATATTTCGCTATATTTTTATTCTTTTGTATATAGTATTACTATGTGTAATATTCCTCCTCTTTAAAATTATAATTCTTTTTATTTTTGCCACGTTTTAAAATTATAATTCTTTAACAGAATGTTGGCATGAATCTTCATAATTATTTTCATAATTTTTAAAGATGAGCATTTAATTGTGACTAAACATTTTAGTCTCTCCATGTTAAAAAAAAAAAAAAAAAAAAAAAAAACTGAAATGTTGTTGTCGCATGTCAATTTAACCTTCAAAGTTATGTTATTTTCAATGTTAATTCAATTTTTTTTCAAATGAACGATTCGAAGGACTTAGTTTCACTTGTTTGTTTCGGTCGGCATGTATTATCCTTCAGTTCACAATCTAAACATTTTAGTCTATGTTAAAAAAAAAACTGAAATGTTGTTGCCGCATGTCAATTTAACCTTCAAAGTTATGTTATTTTCAATGTTAGTTCAATTTTTTCAAATGAACGATTTGAAGGACTTTGTTTCACTTGTTTGTTTCGGTCGGCATGTATTTGTTTCGGTCGGCATGTATTATCCTTCAGTTCACAATCTAGGCCTTCCTTTTATATTATAAAACTAAGAGTTTCACGATTGTATATCATTGTCAATTTAGTCCCCGATGCAATTTTGCTAACCTCTTTTCCATCAAATTTCATGTAAACTCAAACTTATACAATTTTAAATGGATTATAATTAGTTTAACTGGTAAAGTCTCTTACTGCTGAAATTGTAAGAATGCATGATAGCTACCATTTAGCAATTAGTCTCTCCATGTTAATTATGGCTTTCTCTTTAACTAATTGTTGCTTGGACCTCCTTATTCTACCATTAAGTCTCCTTAGTTGGTTACCTACATTCGTTCGACTCTCTAAGTACATTTTTAGCCACCATTTAAGTACAATAAGTCATTTCATTCCCCATCTTATCAAAATCTTCATATAAATTCTACTTCGCTTCTGTGATTATCTTATCTTTAAGAATGTGCGGTGACTTAAAAAAAATATGGGAAATGATTCGCTCCTATTTAAATCCTCCAGTCCCTTATAATTTTAATTCAGATATAAGATATATAAGATTTAAGAAATCCAATAGTTTTTTAAAAAACTCATATAAACTATTAAACTTTACAAAATTTAATAAATACAAGTTACAACTTATTTCATATTTGTTAAAAAAATAGAGGGGGATCTTATCCCAAACAAAGATGAACTCTAAGATCCTCCTGACCCCAATTAAATATTTCAAGGCGCATCTAAGCATCTTGATAAATTTTTTCTTTTGTTTGTTTTTTAGATCATCTTGATAAAACTTTGATGAAGGGAGAAATGGAAATCCATAATTAAGCCCTTCCAACTCACGGTGTAATTTGTTAGGTTCTAAGGTCTTAGGATTTTATGTATTTAGGACTCTAATTTGTAATGTTGGCAAACCATGATCAAAACAATGTATTTAGTCTTGTTTAGGCTTGCTCAAAGTTGGTTTAATATTGTAAAGTTGGAATCGAGTGGCTGCAGAAGTACTTGGGACTTTCGGCCTGACTCGATCGATCGAACGTTAGACTCGATCGATCGAAAGTCGGCCCAGATGCATTTTCTGCAGAATTCCAACTTAGCCCTAGCTCTTTAAACGTTTAGGGTTTTATGTTTTTGCCCTAGGTATATAAGGCAAACCCTAGCCACGTTTTTCAGAGTTGCACAAGTTGTATTGTTGCTCATACATTGCGGTTTTGTGTAAATTTCTTGTGAGATCTAGAGGAGCTTTCTTTACACAAAGCTTAGGGTTTTCAAGATTGAGATCACTTCAACATCTTGATGATCAACTTGGTTGCTGCCTTTGAAGCTTAAAGAATATCAAGCGTGGGTGCTTGTAGCTGATCAAGGGATTCAAAGAAAGAAGTAGTCCGCGAACTCGGAGCCTGTGCGTGGTCGTGTCAGGAAGTTTTACTGGTGGGTAGCATTAGGAAGTCAAGCGGGGAGCTTGTAAGTCCTTTTTTAAGAACTTCAATTCTTTCTTAGTGGATTCCGTTTTGCCTTGAGGATCGGTGGGTAAAATCCTCTCCAGGTTTTTCCGTGTGGTTTCCTGGGTGATCATATCATGTGTTATTTATTTTCCGCTGCTTTATATGTTTTATATGCTTGATATGATTTTGTGATTGTTTTAACCTAGAATTGCTTAATTTGACTAAGTAACAACTTGGCTAATTAATCTATGCTACGCAATCTGGTTATAGTTTAAGGGGTCTAAACCGTTCATAATTTATCAATTATCATTCTATTATTCTAAGCAGGTTATGACTTATGTGAGTGAGACATTATAGTGTTCGTGACTTTCGTAAGCTATAACATTATCCCTCTGTCGACTTTACTGACTTTATTCCTCCTCCCGAAATCATCTATTACTATTATATATCAATTGTTGGAATATTCTCATGAGTAACATGATTAGTTGAGTAGTAAAGTACCGCATTAGATACTTTAGATATTGATAAATGATAATAAGAATTAGTGATTAATATAATATAACCGTGCTCAAACTCCTTAAGTTTTTGCCTTTTTGGGTAAAGTGTTGTCCTGAGGTGGCTGAACATCACTACGTTGAGCTTAGGCCCTAGGGTATTCATACGAAATATATATATATATATATATATATATATATATATATTAACTAACACGTTTCGTCTACCTTAAAAAAAATTAAACACCCTGACTTGACAATTCCGTGAATTTGGATTAAACAAAAATAATTTCGGCCCCTTAAACATAATCTTTAATCACTCAAATAATAATTTAAATCCCAAATAATAGTAAAGATAATTCAAATAACAATAAATGACCAAAATATTCAACAAAGAGTCCATTCAAAAAAATAAAAATAAAAATAAAAATTCATAATTATTTATATTTGTAACTCATTCAACTCATTCTATAAAAATAATCCATAATTGCATTTTTCCTAAAAAACGGAGCAAAAAGATATGTTGTGGTCGTGAGTTCTCCTTGATGGCGCTAGCAGTGCTCTCCTTAACGGTCGAGCTTGCAGTTGCAACAAGTATCATTCGTTACTCTCTCTCTCTCTCTCTCTCTCTCTCATCATTTCAAACCTTCTCTCACTTTATTACCTCCATCTTAGCATTCTTAGTTCTCTCTTTTTCTTTCATCAATCCATTTTTGTTTTGTTTTGTTTTGGTTTTTGGTTTTTTTTTTTTTAATTGTAAAACTTAAGGTATTAGCGTGTTTTATTTTTTGTAATGCCGATATATTCAAATTCTAACTTTTTAATATTTCTTATTATTAAAATTTCTTAATAACTACTCTACAAAGAATTTATAAAGCCGCGGTTGAACCTCTCAATTGATGATTCTCTCTTCTATGTAAACATAAGAAAAAATTTAGATAGTTGAATCTCCCAACATATCCACACGTGGGATCCACATGGGGCTCATCCCCTTTACGAGAGCCCGGAGCAGTGCTCTTGGACTATGTAAGAATTGAAAGTAAATATATATATATATATATATATATATATTTTATATAGCTTAAAATATTACTTTTCAAATATTGATAAATAAATGATATTTGCTGGTGCAATTGGCCCAATTTACAGCTTAGAAGTGATAGTGACATATCTTGCAGCGGCTGTTTATTCACGCACTCCAGGCATTTTCTTTTTTATTTGCTAAATGCACCCAGACATTGTGAGAGCAGTCGAGCACCATGACGCCAGAAAATAGCATTATGTACTTGTTGTTAGATCATATGCCAACAAAGAAGTACTTAGGTTAGGTTGCATTATCGAAGAACCTTTTTATCCCTGCAAAGAAGCTTCATAAAATTTAAACGGGAAATTTGCAATATGCAAAAATAGCCTCTATTGTTTCGGTTTTATTAAGTTCAATTCCACAAACTTTTTAGTGTTTCATTTGAAACTATGAGATTTAGACTAGAGTAAAAGTGTTAGGATTCAATCCAACGACTCAATAAAGATTTCATTTTATTCTAATTTTTATGGGTCAGATTGTAAGAAATGAAATGTTTATAGGACAATGTTATGACAAGTCTACAAGGGATAAGTTTTTTTTTTGAAAGAGTTTCATCCTATGGCGTCCGCTTCTAATGATAGCTATTTATCATTAAACCGAGACACCAATCGGTTTTTAAGTATAAGCAGGGATTGAATGAATCTCAGATCTCTTATTCAACCATCAGAGACTTTACCAATTAAGCTAATTGGTTAAATTTGAAAAGTTTCTTAATAAAATGCAAAATTAAATACAACACGGAGGAAGTGTAATTTTCCCAATTTAAATACTTTTTTAAAATTAGAGTCAAGATTCAAGTGATAGTCTAACGGTAATAGCATATTTTGTAGTGTTCCTTGTCTCAGAGAGAGAGAGAGAGAGAGAGAGAGAGAGAGAGAGAGAGAGAGAGATTCCATAATTTTGAGGGTAATTTTTCAAGTTTAGAGTCTTTAGACAATCAAATCCTATAAGATTAGCAATTCTCAAATTTCTCCATTTCTGATTCTCAAACTTTGGATGAGATGCACTTTGGGCGTGATCAAAGGGGGCTCACTAAAAAGTGCATCTAAAAAAATGGATGATGCTATCAATGGAAAAATGAAAATCCTTGTAACTTTGGGTTTTGGTGAAGACTTGAAGGCTTTTTATTTATTTATCTTAAAAAAGAGAAAATGTGTGGGCAAGACAAAATCTCACCACATTTTAACAAAAATCTTATTTTGAGTTGTGGTGGGCCCAAATATAATTTATTTTATTTTTGACTTATGACTGATTAACACCTCAACTTTTGTGAAAATATTATAAGAATTGTTGTGATCGTAGAACAACTCACTTTACACTATGCTTACCATAAAAAACTTGAAGATGACTAGGTCGAACCTATACCCAACTAACTCTAAGGGTTCATATGATGAGTAAATTTTCATCCTAAGCCTAAATATCCAAAGAGAAGCATTGAGAAAAGATCCCCAAATAGATAAACAAATCTATCACTTCATTAGAATTAAATTAAGGGGGTGTGATGTAGATGGGTGGTAATCGCTAATGTACTTTAGTAAAGATTGAGCAAAAATGCTTGCTAATTGTTGTTTTGATTGAATAAAATTAATGCAAATAAATTTTACATTGTCTTTGGTAGGGCTGCACATAGGTCGGTTGAAGTTAATTTTGAGATCAAGCGAACAACTAACCTGATGACAGCAAGTTTGAAATTGCATACCCTGTTGCCGACCGTGAAAATACGAGTTATCGACCTCCAATTGGTGGTCCGATTGGTCAAAATTGCCTTAGGTTTGGTGGTAAAAACACATGGTGGTAGAGTTACTATATCTAGTGGAGACTCACTAGATCTAGCTGTGATGTTCCCAAATTTGGCAATGATCTTTCTAGATCTAGTATAGTTCTCGCCAGATTTGGCAGAGAACAATTACACACATTGAAGAATGATGGCTTTGAAGGTGGAGAATGGTAGCTTTCTATTGGATCCATTATAGTCAATCATAGTTGATTTTGAAAGGGGGGACTTGTCACTCAACCCAATATCATATTGGGGAGATAAATACCTTGGGAAGCTTCTTTGAATAATATAACATATAGAAATACTTTAACCCAAAATTAATATAATATATAGAGAGACACTTTAACCTAAAAGGCTTAAACCCAATAGGTATGTGCTCAATTATATTATATTAACTACTCATTTTCTCATCATTATTCAATGTGGGACTTCATTTACACGTGTGTACCCAACAATCTCCCCCTCACGTGTAAGTCTTTGCCTCTCTCTGTGGGCTTCAAGACTTCTTCGTGGGTCATAAACAAGTCCTACTCATCCCTCTTGCCTATGTGCTTTTTTCTTCATTAACACATCATCTATGGGAACCACGTTACGGATCTTTGTGTGTGGGCTGTTTAGGATTGCTCTATCCCCGCTAGGTAGGGACCGCGAATATTCATCACACCTTAACTCAAAAAGCCTAAACTCAATGGGTATGTGCTCAATTATATTATATTAACTACTCATTCTTCTCATCATTATTCAATGTGAAACTTCACTCACACGTATATATCATAAAATTGGATTCTAGAAGATGAGACTCTCAGTTGTTTGACCTAGTGATTAAATCGGACAAATTTCGGTTCGGTTTCCTTTGATTCAGATGGTACCTTCAGGTGAGGGTCTTAATTGGACAGCCCTACTCTTTGGTATGAAATCTATACTTGTCTATTTCTATATTTTTATTTATCAAGTGCTCTTAAGTTAGGCTATTCTGAACCCATTCAAGAAAAAATTGAAAATGAAACTAGTAAACAATCCAATGAGGAATCAATGTATAAGGGTGTAGAGTGTAGACAGACCCATAAAGTGTGTGGAATACCGTGTAACCAATGTTTGAGAGGTGTAGATGAGTCCAGTCGAACCTGGGTGCATGGTAGCCTTGAAGTTCTTTTCTCATAAGATTTCCTCGGCATGATATAGTTGACAAGCATAAATCCAAAATATTACGGTTAGATTAGCGTAATAAATTGAGAAGTGTTATGTCCACAATATTTTCATAACAAATCATAAATGATTAGTTATTATTGGTTTGAATTTATCATTAAAATTATTTTTTTGCCTCACCAATAATAATCTATCACTTAAGATTTGTTGTGAAAATGTTATGGACATAATATTTTTCTAATAAATAACAATCGGATTCAAAAAATCTACAAAGTTGGTTGAAAACATGCCAAAATTCAGAAAATAGCACATAAAATCATTTTCGTATCCTCGTTAGTTTCTCAACAAACAAAAGAGGAAAATGAAACAAATGAGACGCAAATATTTGACTGTACTTTCTTTCCTATATTTTCTCAACAACCGAACATAGGGGAAAAAAATTCAACTCGGTATGTAGAAGTGTAGAACACAGTAACAGATACTCAAAGTGTTGACGGTACTGTACAAATTCTGCGCAGCTCAGAGGCAACAAAGATCTCATATGATAGAGTGCTACAATATTCCATAACTTTATCTAAGAAAGCAAATTACGTGACTTTGGAAAGTGATTATAAGTTAGTTTTTTTTGCTTATTTTATATACTGTTTGTGAATCTCACACTACCTATGTTTCAGTTTTATTTTAAATAATTTATCTTTCAGTTTTTAAAAAATATACTAATTTTTAGATTTTTATTTTATATTATACACATAAGCTATCGAAAATAACCAATTCTTATACGGACACATATACATACACAAGAGAGTATCTAGCTAGAAAACATATAGAAGACAAAAAAAGGTTTCGACTGGTTTGGTAGTTGAAAATCTAAGACTTCAAAATATTGGCTATATGTCAAAGAATTCAAAACATTTTTTTTTTCTTAGAAAACAAATAACTCTGTGAAAGTAGTTGTTGAGGCGCTTTGCATTATAAGGCTGCTGTAAAGGCAAAGAAAGACAATTTGATAAAACCTTTTTTGGAGATATATATATATATATATATATATAGAATTCAATTTCAAGCTCAATGAGAAATATGGGTTTTCAAAGATTATGTGGCAATATAAGAAGAAGCCAACAAAAGTTTAAAACTTCAGTTTCATATGTATTATCATTAGTTTTTTATTTTATGAAATGTATTATCATTAGTTAGTAACCCGTTCAATGCACTGAAAAATTTAACATAATATGATTTTTTTTTTTCACTTTCATATATTTTTTTCTAAACATGAAATTTAATAATTATGATAGTTATTAGTAGATATTTACTATGACTATGTTTGTATATGAAATTATCTATTATACCATTTAAATAAAATAAAAAAGTTGTGACAAGATTTTAATAGAGGGTTTAAATATATAATATAATTTATAATCAATTAAAAATGGATATAAAAATAATGACATGTAAAATTGTGAGCTCTGAAAAGATGGTGTGGAAAAATATTAGAATGTCTGCTAAAAGTCAAACAATTATATATATATATATATATTATAAATTATAGAGATCGATTTGCTAACTACTTTGTCATTATTTAATAATTAATTTAATTTATATGGTAAGAGGTGGATCCATGATGTCTACGTGTTAAACAATTAATAGATATAATTTTTTTTTATGGGAACACATAGTACTTTTTTGATATTAGATAGAAATTCTACTCTAATCTAATCTAAGTGTATATGTGTGTGAAGCTTTTTCGCGAAAATTTGAATCCCAGCCTTTGCCACTCACATCCCACGGCACTTATACTTGTGAAATGACCATCACGCCAAAAGTGCACGGTGGTGGGAACATATAGTACTATTAAAGGTTCTAATCTGTACTTAGAAGCTAAAGAAGAAAAGGGAAAAAAAAAAGCATACACAAAATATTTAACTCTTATATTTCAAGGTGGGCTAGGAACTTATTTGCTATATTAAAAAAAAAAAAAAACATTTGTTTGCTAATTTATGAGACAAAAAGTGATTTAAAAAATAAGCTAGCTAATTTCCAAATCCAAACACAAACTGGATTAAAATGGGTTAGATTTAATGGGATTTTCAACTCGACCTAACCCTAATTGTAAGGGGAATGGCATTTTTTTTCCCCTTTAAAGATCTCGGATTGTTTTAAAGAAAAGTAAATGGGTATAACCATAAGAGGTGAATTTGAAGTCAAATTTTTAAACATGATATGTTTTGGAAACAATGTGCTTTACATGCTAAAGTATTTGAACTTGGTTAGGAGCTTTCTAGTTCAATTGATTTGTACATTTTGTTGTTTTCAAGAGATTCAAGTTTTAAATCCTCTCTCTTCCATTGCATGTAACCATGAATTATTGCAAAAAAATAAAGAAAAAGAATTTCAACTCAACCTAATTTATAAATTAGATTATTAGAAAATCTTATTATAATTTTTTTTAAAATATGGTTTTTACTTTTTATACCAAAAAATAAACGTCTCTTTTCTCCTAAAAATTTCTATAGACCTTAGTAACTTTTTTTTGCTAAACAGACCTTAGTAACTTAGTACTCGTATATATGCAGTACACATATGAATGTAAAATTCAGATACCTTGGAAAAAGGTAGTGGAATAAAATCAATAAATTATGTGCTGTTAAATAGTTTAGATAGTGCGTTTTGATTTGGTACCGACAGCATGCACGTGGTGATGTTGAAATTGGTTAAGGACTAAAAAATATTTGGAAATTTTGAATTCATGAATCATGAATCATGGGTGGAACATGGAAGAATCAAAATTCCTCAACAATCAGACGTCATCATGGTGGCTACTAATTACTTCACTAGAGAGACCTTGAACACTAAAAATTAGAGGCAATGTTTGCTCTAATTCCATTTTCCTTTTTTTTTTCTCTGAGTAATTCTAGTACTACATAAAAAGTAATATTTTTTGCCATAATTATCATAGACATGGCGGGTTATAATTGGTTGTTTATCAAATTCATATAGACCCACAATCTTTTCTCCACGACTCACAGTCTGCAACATAGACAGTTGTAACAAATTCTGTGTTACTAGAATCTTTGTTTTCTCCTCACGCCCATAGAAATACATGTCGCCTAATTGGTTGAGAGTGAGTCCCACCTTCACTTGATTTTCAAAAACTTGATTTAACAATTAGTCCTATTATAAATGATTCAATTCTCTGTCTCTTAATACTTCTTTTTAACGAAATGTGGGTGTCTAGAAATTTTTGAACATCTAATTATTCTCTTGGGTGTATGTAATTCTTCTATTCCATATATATCAAGTAATTATAGGGATGAATCCCTTAAGTGTAACCCAAGATAATGCCTAGGGGTTTTGAACCCAAACCTCATTTGATCTCATGAGGCTTGGGGAACTACTAGACCAACCCTTGGGGTTCATTCTTTCCAAATATCTTATATATTTGGAACAATTGATAATTATCGTGCTATCAAAGCATGCCACACAAGATAACAAGCTCCAATCTTAGTCAAACTCAACTATAATCGTAATTAATGTGCAAGCAATCATGTTCAATCATACTTGGTGTGCAAGCAGAAAAAATCCTAGCAAGGCTTGTAATCCTATTTGTCTAGGGTTTATATAGCCATTAAGGGCTTTTCTTTAGGGATGTTGGCCATCAAGCCTGCTTTGTTTCTCTACATTATTTTTTTTCTTCTTTCTATTTTCAAATTTTATCAAAGTTATGTCTCATCTTTTCTAACATCCTAAAATCCTAAAGTTGAACTATGTCTCCACTTTACGTCTTGAATACTATTGTTAATATAAGACATTACCTTCTCACATAAAGGAATGCTCCAGCAATTGTTTATTGATAAAATCAAATTTAATATTACATTTGTAGTCTCACTTTAAGTGCAATTGTCATTAATCTTTCGTAAGTATATTTAAAGACATAATTTGCATTCCAACGGAGAAGGAAATTGGAGTTACAAAACATTGTAACTTATGGTGCTTATTTAGCATGTAGTATGGTCAAGAGTCTTGTAGCTTAACTCACATTTTTTGAATGATGTTTCTAACAAAAATTTCTAGGAATCAAATTCTTTCCCATCTATCGAATTATATATATATAATAAATAAATAAATGTAGTGTGAGAAGATGTACCCTCTTGCCCCAATTAAATATTACAAGGTGTGATTGATAAAACTTTGACGCAGGATGCAAAATTATGTCATTACAGTTGCACACTACCAACTAGGGAAAAGTCCATAGCAGAGAAGAAGTGACATTATAGCGTGCATGACTTTCATAATCTAGTCAATGTAGTATTAGCTAAAGCATTATTACCCGATCACTTTCTTGACATTAATCTTCTGTGCAGCTTAAAATATTACTCCATTCAGATAAAATAATAGTTTTTCCTGCAATTAGTGCCAGAAATGATAATGACATGCTTGTCATTCAAGGTTATATTATTGAGGCTGCCACATACATGAATAACTTGGAAGTTGTTTAATCGAATCAAACCCAATAAGTTGGGCATAAAAAATTTCACTTATTAGTAGATTAAAAAGGTAACGTAAATGATCAACCCAAATGAGAATTTTAAAAAACTTGCATACTTAACGGTAAAAAAAAAATACTATGAAAAATATTATGTTTGTAGCATTACTCAATCGAATAAGACGTTTGTTATAAACAGTAACAGGTATGTATCTTGTAGCTGTGACGACAGCTTGATGAACTTTCACAACCCTCAACGCTCTTACTCGTACTTAACTACATGAATCTAAATTTGCATAGTATCAAAGGACTCTGATCATTCCTTCGTTAAGCACCTCAAGCACCGTATTTTTTTGGTGAGACCCTCAAGCACCATATATCTCTTAATTTTTGTGCCTAAAATATAGGACAGACATACTCTGGCCCAAGAAAGGCAAAGACACGTACACTTAGCGTCAAAGTACTTTCCTTTTTTTCTCATTAAAAAAAAAGCACTTTTGTTTGTTTTTTTTTTCGTTTTGTGGTTCCAGGAATCCAAAGCCAAAGATCTGGAAGAAGGGGATGAAGTATGAACTACTGGTGACAGTGGTGAGAGAGTGAATGACAAAAGCCATAATTGAGAGGCACTTTTACTGATTTCATTTTCATGTGAGAGTCTAGACTATGTGAATGTCCTCCGCACACAAAACCTGCACGAGTGACCCCAACGCCATGTGGAAGAAGGGGATGAAGTATGAACTACTGGCCAGTGAATGACAAAAGCCATAATTGAGAGGCATTGTACTGATTTCATTTTCGTGTGAGAGAGTCTAGACTATGTGAATGTCCTCCGCACACAAAACCTGCATGAGTGACCCCAACACCATGTGAGACGACTGTTAAAAGAGTCCAGAAAAGACGGTCCAAACTTTCCAGACTTGTTGCTGTCAATGCCAACCAATTTGCTTTCTTTCGTACTTTATTATTTGCAAAGTTGAACATGTCCTTATAATAGACTCTTCAGCCTTAATTAATACAATGGTACTAATTGGTTGGAATCGACAGCAACCAGTACAAGTCCGGAACTTTCCAGACTTGTGTTGCACATCAAATTTTTTGACATGTACTTCAATTATATAATTGGATGAGTTTGATCATACATGCTGAAGAAAAACTAAGGCTCCCTAAAGATAAAACACATAAATTCATAATATTCACAACCATATCTTGTGAATAATATTGCAACAATGGGCAAGAATCATTATAAGGGAGATGTAAGATGTTATCTTTGTATGGATAGAAATTGCAAAAGACCAAGATCCCCTGTAGCAGAAGCCAAAGTAGCTTACCTAGCAGTGGAAAAAGCATTGGAGCTGGGACATAAATTTGTAATATTGTAAGAAGATGCTCTTAATGTAATGATGTAATCCAATCAATTCAGAAGTTAACAACTCCTCACTGTTCCATAGATACATCACTGCAATCAAGTGATTTTGAACTCCTTTATTGATAGGTCTATAAACATTCCTTTGTAATTTTGAGGGAAACATTCCTATCTCCTTCGTCCCTATTTTTTCCTGGGGCCCAAGGAGTCTGTTGGAAGTTGGAACTTGAAACTGGCTCTTCTCGTGCAGTTTCTTTTCTCTTGTTAATTATAAAGTATTATTCAAGAAAAAAATTATTATTATTATTTTTTCTTACAACAAGTAATACTCAACCATATCAAGTCAGTCAAGCAATAACTTTCAAGGATGTAGACATGATGTTTGATTTAAAAATTAGGAACAAGTTTGACTTCAAACATGTTTGGAGTTTTCTTGCTCCAACCTATCATGTGGCAATTGAAAACCATCCATGTGTAGCTTTAGTCACATAATTTTTTTAATGAGTCATGTGACTTGTTTAAATAATATATATAGATAGTTTTATAATTTGCCAAGTAATGAGTTGGAAAAGATAGTTTCAAACATATTTGGAGCCAAACTTTGTCTTAAAAATTATTGTTTTTAATGGACAATGATTAGCTCCAAACCAATTTGGAGGAATCTCCTCAAACCCATTATGTGGTGATTTATAAGACTATCTATGCGTATTATTTAAACAAGTCACAATACTCATTATAAAAATCATGTGACTAAAATTACACATGCAGTCTCTTTGATTGTCACACAGTGGATTAAAGGAAGAAGATATTCAAGCTAAATTTTTTTCACTTTCAACCACCTAAAACCAATGAGGCTTTTGCATGGGACCGATCAAGTTGAGAAATTATTGTTTCACACTCCTTAATGTATATTTCATACAAAATATCCACACTTTCATATTAGGTATCCACATTTTTCATGACCATCCACATTTAATACATGATGTGTACTAACAATGTAAAAAGGGAGAGTGTGATACAATCAAACCCTGATTAAGTTATAGTTCAACCCACCTGACTTTGTCTAGTTGGGAGAATGAAAAGTGAGAAGATGGAAATTATTTTAGCTTTCCACAATGTGTTTGGCACAAAACATAAAAAAGTGAAATGATGATAAATAAATATAAATTTCCTTTATTTGGTTGAGAAAAATAATGAAAGCATAGAAAAGGTAGTTTATTTGAATATTCTATTATGTCCCTATTACATAAGAGGTGGAAAATCACTCCATTTTCTTTGCCCTTCATTTTCTCTCATCAACCAAACAAGAGAGATGCATATGCGGTCTCCCACCCTTTTTCAAAAGGAACTAGGTTATACTCTCAAAGGTAAAGGAGAATAGCATTTACTTAGCTGATTCATTCAACAATGATAATATGAAATGAAGCCTCTCCTCTGCAGAGCCATTCCGGGTCGTCGATCCACATTCAATTCTGCTAAACAAGAAACATTATTAACCAACCAGGCTTCCTCTCTAAATCGAATTAAATCATTGCAAGTTGTTCGCCTATTTCAGATTTAGTACTGATGATACACTAAACACCACACCAAAGTAATCCAACAGCGAACTAATGAACTTTCTATTTCTCCTAATTAGCACAACAAAGAAACCTCAGCTTTTGATGGACAGGTCAATTGGGATCACCATACAAAAAAGAAACCAGTAAAACAAGCTAATGGGCACACGAGGGAAAGAGAAGACGCTTAAAAATATACAGTAATGATTGTATAATGACCATACAATCAAAACAACACAAGTATGTCAGACATACATGGCTCATGCTCAACTTAACATGGATGAGGACTTCCAATTACAAGGGGTACGCACATCTCCTTGGATCTCTAGTAAAGAAGGGATGTCCAAGTGCTTCTCTTGCCTTCAGACGATCTGCTGGGTCATAACGTAGGAGCCCTTGCAAGAGATCAATCAAATCGCCAGCAGAGTGATCAACATGCTGCATTATTAGGTTCTGCAACAGAGAATTCAATGTTCATTTGATTACAAATGGAAGATGGCGTATAATTAAAAAAGGTTCAAAGAAATATTCCATATACAAGTTTGTCCAAGTTATAACATGGCAGCAAACTAAACTAGTATTATTTCTCTAGGTAATTCAAGAAAGCATCGTAGCAAATGTTTTTATAACAGAACCAAATCCATTGATTTTTTTTTTAATAATTATTTATTTATTTATCTATGAGGACAGAAATTAACAGAAGATAAAATACAATATTGGATCAAATTGGCAGAACCAGTGTGAAAATGAAGTTCCAGAAAATTTTCTATCAGCAGTTCAATTTCAAGATGAATGAGAATTGATGTTTTGAGATCCTACAGATTACAAACTAGTTTAGCACAGTTGTAAGTGTTTTGACATGTCAGAACCTAATCAATTGACTTTCTTTTTTTATCAATTTTTATTTATTAGCCTTTGCAGAAAAAACAACAGAGGATTAAATAAATATTGGATGCAAATTGGCAGAACTGGGGTGAAAATAAAGAAAATTTTCTAATAGATAATTCAGTAAGTCCATTTCAAGATGGAATGAGACTTATGTTTTGAGATCCTACAAATTACAAACTAGTTAGTATGGTTCAGATAGAGACAACAATTGGTGAATGCATGCTTATATAGCAACTGAAAATCTCAGCCTTTTTACAGAGAAAAGCTGGGTAGAGTAACCAACTAGTCAGAATTTAGCAAGGTCTGTGCAGGTACATCAACCTAAGAAGGGCTATTGAGGATCACTTGGTTATGCAAGACTCCTATTAAGCATTACTGTACTCTTACATCTTATAAACCCCTCCGAAGAAAAACATCAAAGTAAAAGATAAATATAATGGACACATCTGGTCCAAATTTATATGAACAATTCTGAAGCTGCAAATTCTGAATGATTACCGGCAGGCGGGGCAATTTCCAAACTGCCCTCATGCTTTCCCTTGACGTTGCACCATCAGGCCAATCTAATCGTGTACCACTCCTGAAGTATTTCTCAGAACGACGGCTACATGAAGACAGGGACAAGTACAAAACATAAGAGCTTCACCCACATAGGAAACCGAGAAATATTGCAGAAAGAACAATATAGTCACTCTTACTCAGCTCTAAGCACCATATGTTGGGGAATTGGCCCCAAAACCCTCTCCATCATGGCAAGATGTTCCAAGTTTTCGTGTGTTTGAAAAAGTGCCTCTCCCTGCTCATAAATGATAGAGGGATTTAAAAGGTAACATGCATCCAAACTCTATAGCCAAATATAGAAGCAGTCCAAAATTCCTATAATTAAAACACCCTAAAACCAAATATAAATATTAAATTAGCTTCAGGTATATTAATAAAAGCAATAGCTCCAAAGTCAATCTTCACCATTAACATTCCATTTCATAACATTCAATGAGCATATCTTTGCAATGAATGTTCTAGACAATAATTAGATGCCCCCAGCATTCACATTACATGAAAGACAACAATGGAAAACTTCAGCAGTGGAAGAAGAGTTTCAAGTGTGCCTCATATCATAAAAGGTCAGTTTCCACATTAAACTTCCCAAACGAATCACCAAAAACAATACTCAGTAGAATGTGTGACTGTTAAATTTGTCAACATAGTCAATTTGACTACACTGTAAACGAACGGGGACCTAACGCAGAAGGGTACTTACAGAGCAAAGTTCAACAAGTATGCAACCCACACTCCATAAATCGCAAGGATAGTTCCATCCAAGACCTGCAGATATTGCCCACAGAGAAAATTATCTAGAAGCAATGAAGCAAAACACTGACTGCAGTAGTGTTATAGGGAATAATATTTACCCAATATAACCTCTGGTGCACGATAATGACGAGTTGACACTACATAACTGTGATCCTGATGTTCAAATGTAGTACTTCCAAAGTCAATGAGTTTAATGGTGCTTGACTTGGGAAGATTCTTGAAATACGAACCATCTTTTGTTGACCGTGATAGAAACTTAATTGCAGCCATTGAAGAACAAAAGAAATATCAGGCTTTGAATTCAACTGATAATCAGGCTCAAAAGCACAAAATTCACCCATGTCTTCCAATCAAAATAAGACATGAGAAGACATAGTACCTCTTAAAAAAATATGTGTTTTAAAAACAGATTTCATATAATAATTGTATCATCAGGTCAAATAAGGTATTTATTTAGTTAACAGCCTTCCTCTGATCAGATATTCAAATTCAAAAATAAAAATGATATGCCTAGACAAAGAACAAGTTTTATCAAACAATACCTTATAATCTGGCACTTTGACATACTCAGAGGAAACAAGAAGAATGTTTTCTGGCTTCAAATCAGTGTGAATCAGGCGCAATTCATGCATAACTATAACATAAACAAGTAAAATGAATCAACAAATGAAAATAGTTATCTTCTAAATCATCAATTCCTCACTTGTCCCCCAAAAACAAAAGTTTGGGTTTGAAAATGGAGAAATCTTTTTAAAATGGAAATGAAGTAAATAGATGCCCAAATCTCAGTATCATTTTAAATATATTTGAGCATCGAGTAGAATGAATCAGATAAAATGGTGCAAGAATTGCCCACACACATGCTACAGACTCCAAAAGTTGTCTGCCCAGCTCCCGAACAAGATCAATGGGAAATGAACGGTAGCTGTTTTTGCGAAGAAAATCGTATAAGCTTGGTCCAAGCTTCTCAAACACCTGTTGAAACCATTTAAATTCATCCGCAAGTTCTTTTAACTCACAGAATATTCAGGCATGAAGGAACATACATTGCCCCTTCAAATTAATCAAATCAGAAGTACCAATAAATACTTACAATACAAATATGATTACGATAGTCAAACCAATTCCGTATTTGCACACAACTGCAAAGAATGAAACCACTTATACCAAAATCACTTTGAAGTACTACAGCCAATATGGGAAAAAGGGAACAACATCCTTACCGGGTGCCACCAACATCGTGTCTAGCAAGCCTCTGTAAGACATCAATTTCAATCATAGCTGCTTCTCGATATTTGTGTATGGAACGGACAACTTTGATAGCCACAACTTCTTTCTTTTCATTATCAACACATTCCAAGACTTGTCCAAATGTCCCTACATAAGTTCCGGGTAAAAGATCACAGAGATGATTATAAACATCACTGAACATTAAGATCCAATATTTAATAGCTCCCATATGCTTCATGTGGGTAATATGGATCGAAAGGAACAATCATACTTTTACTGATGTGGAGGTCTCAGTGGTGTAGATGAAAAGTGAAAACTTTGTTCGAGAGATTGTTGTTTGAATGGTCTAGGATTCTTGGAGCTAGTGAAATTCTTTCCAAATGAAATTCCTACACACCCTCTCTTTCCAAATGAAATTCTTTCATATTTGTTAGTTTTTAGGAGAATTTGTGTACACATCCTGTGTACATGAAATATCTACTCATTCCATTACCTAAAAATAATTTTTTTTTAAAAAAAGGACAAAAGAAATAGATAACATCTACAAATTTCCATATAATGTGGAAATCACTTCATAAAAGACTAACGAAATTGAAAACATACAAAAGATTTAAGGACAAATAAAAAAGTTATCGAACTACTAACCTTCACCCATTTTGCCAATAATCCTGTCTGCAATTAAAATGAGAAAAGGTCAGTCACTGGTGAGCAAGTTATGGGCAGCACTCAAGAATCAGAATGAGAAAAAGACACAAGTCAATCCACGAAAAACACAATGGCATAAATGAGCGCATGAACGATTCCATGTTTAGGACTTATTAGAAGGATTATACATATTTTTCAAACTTGAAAAACAGATTGTCAAGGTTTTAGTCATAATACAACAAATGGAGATCCAAACAGGAAGCCACATTACAAGAGTTTCCACAATTTTTCCACACAACTTATCAAAAAACCATTTTTCCAAATGAAAAATATGAAAGCTCTTCAAGCAGCGTCCTATAGTGCTATCCTATCATCACAACTCAGCAACTTAAATTACACATTCAACCACAAGCAAAAAAACAAACACATTGCAATGTATTCCAATTCTATAATGAAAAAGGCGCGATTTTACAATTACAGAGAATAACTCACATCGAGGAGTTATAGTTTCTCCGACAACGAAAACATAATGACCATCTTTATCGTCCGGTCTCCAAGGAGGAGAGCCATTTGGAGGCACTCCCCTGTAAAACATAGATGAAGCATACCCATAATTAGGCATTGCCGCTGCCCCCCCAAACTCCTGCCCACAGTACATCCCTGGAATTACCTGCATTACCAAAATAACAACAATAGCTCAAATAAATTAACATCAACAATTCGTGTAAATAAGCAACCAAAATCGCAATTCTGAAATTTACAGACAGATATATAGTATGAAAAAAAAAAAAAAAAAACCAAAATTTTCCACAATTATTCATGTAAATTCAAAAATATAATTCGTTTAAAGCGAAGAATTAGAAACTCTATAGCTAATTTGAACAATGGTTCATATTCAAGGATCGCAAAAATCCATACCTTGGGAGGAGGAAGAGGAGGAGGCATATCCCAAGTCAAACGCGGTCTCTTCCTTGGGCGCTTATCCATGTTCTTGTGCGGGAACTCTATGATCCTCTGAGTCTCCATTTTCTCTTTCTTCTTCTCCAATTTCGCTCTTTTTTGCGACGAAGACGACACGATTATTTCTCTTAGATTTGGATCCTCAAAATTTTCACAGATTCTTCGAGCTGATCCGGAATCAAATCAAACAAATCCAATCCACAACACGAATTTTTTTTTTCTTCTTTTTTTTCGAAATCAAGAAAGAAAACCTAATTTTGAGGCGGATTTGGAAGAATTTTTCTTCTAGTTTTTTTGGTTCATCAAAATTCGAAGAAGTAGACTGAGCAAGATCTGGAGATTAACCTGAAGCGAAGAAGCTAAACTCGAATCGATGGTGTGTTTCTAACCATGGTTTGGGAGAAAGAGAGCTGGGCCCCGAGAGCTTGGATTATTTCGGGGACCACTGTTTCTCTCTCTCTCGATCGTCCCCTTGAGGACCCCAGTGTTGCCTCTCTGAACGTTCATGGGCCCAAAGTTTTGGGACGATGTCAAGGCCCATTATCATTTTCTGGACAAACAATTGATTATTTTTGTAATTTGTATTTTTTTTTTGTTTTTTGGTTGGTTGGTTAACTTGTTCTTAGTTGTAAAGTTGCATTGAGAAACAAACATCATAATTGAAATTCTAATGTATCTAAAAAAAATATGTAAAAAAAAAAAAAAATCCCAAATAGGCAAAGGTTAAGTTGGTCTCGGTCTAATAAAAAAATAGGTTTGACCTCTATTTCGTTCAACCGATAAAATTTCTTGTTGTTGAATAAAACAACCGAGAACAAATCCCATCTATTTTGTTAGAATTTGAGGGAGTAATTGATTTAGGATTTCAGAGACTAAAATATTAATGAATAATAATTAAAAAAACCGGTGTAAAGTTGTAAAGTTGCATTGAGAAACAAACATCATAATTGAAATTCTAATATATCTAAAAAAAAATGTAAAAAAAAAAAAAAATCCCAAATAGGCAAAGGTTAAGTTGGTCTCGGTCTTATAAAAAAATAGGTTTGACCTCTATTTCGCTCAACCGATAAATTTCTTGTTATTGAATAAAACAACCGATAGCAAATCCCATCTATTTTGTTAGAATTTGAGGGAGTAATTGATTTACGATTTCAGAGGCTAAAATATTAATGAATAATAATAAAAAAACTGGTGTCTGCATACAAAAACAGATGAAGAAACTAACCGGATATTTGCTAACTCCCTAACAACTTCCTAACAGCTAATATAATAGAATTAAGTTTGATTTACCTCAAGTATTTTTTTAATTGAAATCTCCTTTTGTTTTAATGAAAAATTATCACATCACTCATTAACTAAATAAAATGTAGAAATTAGAACTCACTACCACTTGCTATTGTATATTTAAAATAACAGGAGATGTCCAGTTAAAAAATACTGAAGGTAAGCCACACCCAATAGAATTAACTACAAGTCCCACTAATACATTTTAGTAATTGACAGTTGTCTCCACAAATACTAAGTAATTACACAAAACTACTTGTAGCGTTACAGCTGGAATATAGAACTGCAAGTCGTATAGCAGCTTCAGCATGTAGACAGCAACTTTTATCTTGAATCAAGCTTACTCATCTTGATCTTCCTTTAATATACTCCAAAATCAATTGGTATCTTACATCATGATAAAGAACAATTATCATGAAGTGGATATGTTAGATGTGATAAACACAATTGCGATGATATAAGATGGTTAGAACAGTCCTTGAAGATAAGGAATTCAAACTCAAAAATGTCTAAGAACCTTGAGTTGAGAGATGGAACTGCAATTACATTGACTTCAGATAAACTATCTGCACCTTTTTTTTTAGAATGCATTCTCTGTTAAGGGGAGCACCGAGCACTAGATTTATATTATTCTTGTGAGTTTGAAATTGCAAATGTTGTCAGCATGTCATAAATAGTAAATTTGTTAGGAACCCCAAATTATACCATATACCTTGTAATCTTCTAATAATTGTTGTATTCTCTTTAGATAGTTAGTTAGTTGAGATAAGATTAAGTTAGTTGGGAATTAAGTACATGTAACTTATTTAACACATGACTTAATTCTTAGAGCACATGTTGAATTAATTAGCCAATTATCTTAAGTCACGTGGGCCAATAAGATTAAAGCTACATAATTGTAGTTTCAACATTAGATATTGAAGAATAAACCAATTGATTGCTTAGTGCATTTCCTCTCTCTTAATTAGTAGCAGAGTCAGGAATTTATCTTTGGAGGGACCAAGTATAAAATGAGATCATAAAAGTATCCTATATATATTATATCTATATTATGTATAATGAGAAGCGCTACATCTACAACATTTTCAAAACAAATCATAAGTGGCAATGTTGTGAAAGTATAGTGAAATGTTGTGAACATAGCATTTTTCTATGTACAATAGTCTAAAATAGAATTATAAATAAAATCCTACAATCATTGAAAGAATATAATCCAATAAGTGAATAACCAATCATATATTTTTGTCAAATTAATAATAATGTATTACATTTATATGCTATATAATATACTATATGGGAAATGCTAATGAGTGTCCTTAGGGTTCTGTTTAAGAATCTAGTTAAAGAAAGTTTTTATGGGAAAAGAAAAAAAAACAATTAATGTTTTGATAGACTTTTTCATTTCCCATAAAAGTGATGTTAAAACTTTCCTAAAATGGATTCTTAACGAGTGTCCTAAGGGCACTTGTTAGCATGACCCATACTATATTTATCATTCATCATAATAGTATAGTTTTAATTTATTAAAAAATAAAGAATACAAGAACTAGAGAAGGAAAGCCACATACCTGGGGACTTGGGGAAGAAATGAGATCAGTTTTTCTTTTGGAGTGTAATGTTTTTAAATCATACAAGTGGTGATCTCTTGGAAGTAGAGCAAATATTAAAATATTTTTGGACTTAAAAATCTGTAAAGTACAAAAAGATTCAGAAAACAAGTCACACCAAACTGGAAAAATTTTCCCAGACACAAAACTAAGACAAGAAACAGTCAAGCTCATAAGAACGGTCCTTTGAATTCATAAAAATTCTGGGGGGCCCCTTTGGTCTCAACATGGATCCACCACTGTTATTAATATTTTTCTATGGAGGGTGACTACTTTGAATTAATGTTTTTATGGGAAAAGAAAAAAAAACAATTAATGTTTTGATAGACTTTTTCATTTCCCATAAAAGTGATGTTAAAACTTTCCTAAAATGGATTCTTAACGAGTGTCCTAAGGGCACTTGTTAGCATGACCCATACTATATTTATCATTCATCATAATAGTATAGTTTTAATTTATTAAAAAATAAAGAATACAAGAACTAGAGAAGGAAAGCCACATACCTGGGGACTTGGGGAAGAAATGAGATCAGTTTTTCTTTTGGAGTGTAATGTTTTTAAATCATACAAGTGGTGATCTCTTGGAAGTAGAGCAAATATTAAAATATTTTTGGACTTAAAAATCTGTAAAGTACAAAAAGATTCAGAAAACAAGTCACACCAAACTGGAAAAATTTTCCCAGACACAAAACTAAGACAAGAAACAGTCAAGCTCATAAGAACGGTCCTTTGAATTCATAAAAATTCTGGGGGGCCCCTTTGGTCTCAACATGGATCCACCACTGTTATTAATATTTTTCTATGGAGGGTGACTACTTTGAATTAAGTCAATTCTTCTACAAGTCTTATTCATTTCCCTACAATTCCTTTGCATCCCCGTTAGGAGGTTCCTAACAAAATTGGTAATGTAGTTTACCACAATCTAGTTTACCACAAGCCTGCTTAAGAAATAACTGAGATGCAGATAAAGTTGGAAATCCTGTGAGATCATACTAATGAACCAAGTTCTTGCATTTATATTTAATTGTTGCTATTTAGTTACTTTGATGATTCTTTGCTGATGCCTTTTATTATGTGCATAAAAAACTTACCGTTCCACCTTTGCCCCCTTTAAAATACCATAATGACTAACAGCAAATATTATTACTTCGTAAATGGTATCAATGTCATGATTGCTGCATATAAGATCAAATACAAGAATGCTTTCAATTAAGTTGCAACAGTAACAAAGGCAAATTTCAACTTTCAAGAGTTACATACACTCCAATAAAAAAAATTAAAAAAAAAAATAGTTACATATATACAAATGAATCTTGTTATAACCAATCTCTGGTTTAGCCAATGAGATTCTGTTTCCTATTGCAGGAAAAAAAATGCCATATACTAAAATCTCTAGTACAATTTTTATAACATATTAAATAAATACAGTCACTAGGACAGATTACTTTCTTGAGAAAACGTCAGTTTTGTAGATCCCCCCAAAACCATGGTAGCCCCGATCGAGTTTCTGGTTTTGGTTGTTGAGTACGATGTTGCCAGTGCTGCATCCAGTAGTGGTTCTTGGAATGCTAGATACAGCCTGCAAGGAAAGCTCTACTTATTTCTCGCTAACCACTTCAGGAACTTCAGAGAAGTTACATTATATATTTGAATAAGTTGGCAGTAGCTTTATTTATTTATTTATTTTGATAAACCAGTAGGAGCTTTATTGACCTTAACCAAATGAGCATAAATTCACATTCACTTTTAGTCATTAGACTTGTTAAATGACTTAATGAGTCATCTAAAAAATACAGGTGGATGATCATTTGAACCGTCACGTAATAGGTTGGAGAAATCTCCTTCAAACTGCTTTGGAAGGTCCTCTCAGATTTACAACTCCAACTTATAAAGCTGAGCCACTCTAAATCATTTCCAAGCTAATTCAACACATCTTCGATAAAATTGGAAGCTTTAACCTCTCTTAAATGCTCAATACAAAACCTCAAGACCATATAAATTTCATCCTTTTGTTGATGTCTTCTGTCCATTGTTACAAAGACATGAACTTTGCTTTTGATTTCAATCCAACTGCTACCTGGAATCCTCTTCATGCCCTTCTCTTTCATTTCTCTTCTTATTGTTGACACACTCTGCCATCTACCAGCTGCAGAATGTGCATTTGATAGCATTACAAACGATGCCACGTCTTCAGGATCCAAAGTGAGGATTTTTCGTGCTGCAAACTCCCCCAATTCCATATTTGAGTGAATCTGGCAGCCTCCAAGCAATGCTTTCCAAAACCCAATTCCAGGATCAAATGGCAATTCACAAAGAAACTCCTCAGCTTGTTTGAAGCTCCCAGAGCGGGAGAGTAAGTCAACCATACAAGCATAGTGTTCAGGCATTAGCATGCTAGGGTCTTCAAGTCTTGCTTGATTGAAGTATGAGTAACCCTCATCAATAAGGCCAGCATGATTGCAAGCCCATAATAGGCCAAGAAGTGTAACACTATTAGGTTTACAACCTATGTCCCGCATCCTTTTAAAGAAGTTCACGGCTTCCTCTCCTCCACCATTCTGTGCATAACCACATATCACAGCATTCCAAGAAACAATATTTCTTTCGGAAAGTTTATTGAATACCAAAAGACTATCTTCCATGGATCCACATTTGGCATAAAAGCTAATAAGAGAGTTGCCAACAAACACATCGAGCTTATCCAAGAACTTAACAGCACAAGCATGAAAACTTCTGCCCATTCCTAGTGCTGCTATATTGGCAGCTGCACCAATAGCACAAGGAAAAGTAGATTGATTAGGCATCAACCCTTCTCTAAGCATCTCAATAAAAAGATCCACAGCCCCTTCATTGTGGCCTATTTGGCTACACCCTCCAATCATAGCATTCCACGAAACAACATTTCTCACTGGCATCTCTCGGAAAACCCGAAAAGCATCTTCAGTCCTCTCCTTTTTCAGGTAGCCACCCATCAAAGTTGTGTAAGACACCACATTCGGCTCACGGGTATCTTCAAAAGCTCTTTGAGCCTCCTCGATGGTACTCTGCTTGACATAAAAATCTAAAAGTGCACTACCAACAAAGACATTTGAGTGAAGGCCAATCTTTGTTGCGCAAGCATGAAGTTGTTTGCCTATATTAAAGTTTCCTAGTGCAGTTGATGAGTGAATTGTTGTGCCAAATGTGAATTCATTAGGTCTAACATTTGACACAAGCATCCTAGAGAAGAGATAGATTGCCTCTTCATACCGTTGCTGGCGAACAAAGCGGCCAATTATGGTCGTGGCAGATACTACGCTCAAGTCAGACACTTCGTCAAACAGTTTACGAGCATCCAAGAATGCGGTTGATTCAGAGTGATACAGTATGGCTTTGCTCGATTGAACAGCTGAGGTACCTAATTTAAAGGCATGGGCATGAGTTTTCTTGGTTTCAATGAGATGGCTAAAAGCTAAACTCTGGGTTTTTCTCCATATGGGTTGGGAGATGGAGAATCTAAAAATTATGGGTTTCATTTGCTGACTTTTGGCGGGCTATTTGAAATCCGAAGGCTCAGTAAACTCACATATCGGGCTTCTTTGCATGATCAGTGGCCTCAGGAAAGCATTTTAAAGTTAGGGTCTGATTGTGACCCATGATTACTATAAATAAAGGTATAAATTAGTTAAGATATTACAGTAAAATTTATGAATAGTATTAAAAAGTGCAGTAAAGATATAAATTGCAACAAAAATAAGTTGAATAGTAAATAAACTAACTTTTTAATCTAAAGCCAAATGCACACTTAGTGGTGATGGTAAGACATTATGACCAATGACTAGAGTACTAAACTACTAATGTTTAGAAGAGACCGCGCAAATAATGTTGCTTATTTGATCCTAATAAACAAAGAGTAATGCTAGAATCACAACTTTTGTCACAACTTGTAGATATGGCAAGTTGTGAGTGGTGAAGTTATGAACTCATCATTTTTACTCCATCACTTACAACTTGCCATGTAAGCAAGTTGTGACAAAAGTCGTGATAAAGTTGTGACCCTAGCATTATCCAAGAAGGAAAGGTAAGTTATTGACTATTGATTTGAAATGGCCCCATGAAGTTCTTGACCAACACATGTTCATTTTGAGCTCTCAAAAATTAAAATATCTAGTTATGAGTTGTTTTATTTGTTGTTAAAATTTTGTTACAATATTTTAGGCGCAATACATTAAGTTCTTCAATTAAATTTAAAAACATAGTTGTATTGATCAATTAGACACAAATAGTGTCGTCTTTTAGAAGGACATATACATGTATTTGAATTTAATTTGAAAACCCAATATATTGCACATAAGGTATTGTACCCTAACAAATTATGAGTGTTGAGTCCAAAGCTGGAATGAGGTATGGAGCTGGAAGTAGTGGCATCTGTAGTGATGCTTGAAAAACGGGCCACCATCCATGTAACATTTTTTTTTTTTTTTGCATTAAAAAAAATGGCACAGTTGATTTAGTAACATTACATAAGTCACAACTCAAAAGGGAGACATGTCAAGCTGCTTTTACTAATAGACAATATCATTGGATCCAACATCATGAAATAAGAATGTGCAGGAACCAAGGCCATAAGTTAAGCAAAGTAGACATTGAAGACCAAGACTACAAAAAAAATTGGTCTAAATCAAAATTTTTGCAGAAGAAAATAAGTCATTAATCACAGAGCATCACAGAGCAGCCTTCTTCGTTTTCCTATTGGAAGTCGATGGTGCAATTTATCTGAATCAGTACAGAGATGTATATTATTATTATTTGGGCTGCCGTTTATACCCGAGAGAGAACTGCATGGAATATGCGTAATTGATGCAGAAGGTATGCATGTATATCCATGAGAATTCACAAGGTGTGGAGAACTTTGAATTATGCAATCATTTATATGAATGGGATTGGATGGAACTTGCAAGTCAGGTAAAGGTGGAGGATTTCGCCACTGAGGAAGAGGCGGAAGAAGAATTGTCTGAAGCAATGGTCCTGCTTCTAATACAGTCTGCAGGAGCTTTCCTTTTTGAGGAAGAGGTTTTCCTCTAACAAGAGAATCGATCATAACTGAAGCACGATCAACTATTGCATTTTCTGAAGAAACTAGACTCGTCTGAGAAGACCCGAAACATTCTTGAACTAATGGCTGTTTATGGTTTCTTAAATCAGCTGTGCTTGGATATGTAAAGTCTGGATAGAAAACTGAACCAAACAAGTGATTTACTGGGGTTGAAATTGAATCATGTGCATTGTAGCTGCATGCCTTGAAGTTGCTATCTGATTCTATCGCCATTGGGTTTGTTTCGGTGATCTTTGTGGGAATAGAGCTTTGATCAGAAAGGACTTGTAAAAGAGAAGGGCTGGTTTCATCTTGAATGGTTGGCAATAACTTGTTCTGTAGTCTCTGCAGCTGGTCTCTTGCTTCATCTCTTTCTCGGAAAGCAATGTCCAAGAGCTGGAATAACTGCTGTATCTTCTGCTTGTCTTTGCCTATCTCTTCTGCTGCTTCCATTCGTGCTGTTTCTAGTTCATGGTTTTTGCAGAGTAGCTTGTGCTTCAGCTCAAATATGCTCTGTCAAAGTTGAAAGTAATTCTGTGAGCCATCGGAGACAAAAACTGAAAAGTTGGAGAGAGCATTTTTACTTGGTATTGTGAAACGTCATTAATCTCCTACATGATTGGAATCTAAGCCATATTTAACATTCAAAAGAATCAAAACAGTTGAAAAAATGCACATAGGTGTAGCTGACTCTTTTATTCCAACAAATACCAACGGAATTTGTGTGTTAGCTACAAATTATTTCCGAATTTCTTATTGAAGAAAGTTTTCCTCCTAATTATTTTAGAGGAATAATCAAGTATATTATTTAAACAAGTCACATTATTCATTAAAAATACATGTGACTGTATTTTTATGCACAACACATTAGCACTTTAAGCCATGGTTTGATTAGCATGTTGGAAGCGTTCATTTTTTTTTCCAAAACACACTCTCATTCGCCCATAGCATTTTTTAAATAAAAAGGATGGAAGGCAAACAACAATGGCAATCCCAATTGGGCCTAGAAAATGAATAGTAGTAGGTTAAGCCGCCCCACCCAAAAGCACCAATGGTTTTAAGTTGAGAATTGGGATAGTGTTTGTTATACACATTCTGTTATACACACCCATTTTTTTAACTAAAATTGTGAGTTGACGACATGCTTTCAAAACTAAAAGTCTAAAATCGTGTATTCAACTCACAATTTCAATTCAAAAAATGTATGTAACAGGGTGTGTGTAACAAGTTTTATCCTTTAGATTGGGAGAGATAATAGTCTTTAAGCTTAATCGATGTCATTTATTATCTTTCAACTATGTACCCAAACCCCACCACATCCTTTCAAAATTGAGAAAAATGCATTTTCAAAACAAATTATGCTCTCAGGATCAGTTGCATACGATCTTATTCGTGTGGTTGATTGAAAAATTGGAATAAAACCTTATATATGTCTCTCACAAATTGTATATTTGAAATATCTTACTTATCAAACTCAAATGCTTTTAAAAGTTGAATAGTTTTAAATTTAACATCATTGTTAATTTTTCATAAGCATATCAAAATTCTTAAAGATAAGAACAACATGACAATTTCAATGTTAGAGGGCGATATGACTATATGAGAATGGAGATGATTAACAGTGTTGGCGGGAGTAATTATGATTACTATTTAGGTATCAAGGAGAGAGAAACAGGTTTTTTGAGAGAGAGAATTTTAAGTTTTATAATGTGTGTTTTTTTTTTGGAGATACATTAATTTTTAAATTTATTATGCACATTAAGAAAATAACTATTATGATAGTACCCAAGATACAAAGCTCACATTTTTTGCAAAGTGTGGGAGAACCAATTGGTAGGCACCCCAATTATTTTTGAAGACGAAGTTCCACACTCAAAACTCTCAAGTCCCCACACGCCACACAACCTCTTATTCATAACAAATAAATTATGAAAAGGCTACCAAATTAATGATCAAATTCTTCTTTAAAAAATGATCAAATGGTCATTCCAGATAAATAATTATTTTATTATTTAATGTGCTAAGGGTTGACTTGTTCTTGAGGGTATAGTTTTCTCCATGAATTAAAGAATAAGTTTAGGGACACAACTTGTTCAATAACCTTTTTTTCCAACTTTCTGAAGTAAAAGGTGTGAGTATTACAAAATATATGTGATATTAAGACTTAAGAGTTTATGTGAAAGTGATTGTCAAGAATAAACCTTAATCAGGTATGAAAAAATTGTGCCCCAATCATCCTTTTCAAAGTACATGAAAATGCAAAAGATGCACAACTACGCGTGATTCATGCTTAAACTAACACGATAACGCAAACCTTTTTCATGGCAGTATCAAATATCAAAACAATTGAACAAATCCCAAATACAAATCAAAGTCAAAACAGACCATTAGGCATATATAACAACAATACAAACAGAAGCCCCAAAGAAATACAATGAAGAGAGAGATACTTACCTCCTGATCACTCCAAAAGGCATACATAGCTTCCATCTCTCTCTCTCTAAAAATCTGCCGGTAACTGGTACTAGTGAAAAGGACTATATATCAGAGTTGGGGTTGGGTTTTTTTCTTTACAATAAGTTGTGGTGGTGCTGACTTATATATAGCAAGTTTCTATACATAAACACAATCTTTTATTTTTTTATTTTTTATATTTGGAGAAGAATATAAACACAATCTAATAACTAAGAACAATATACGAATGAAAAACCTTCTTAAAATAAATTTAAGACCTACGTGTCTATTCTTGTACCATAAATATAAACCTATCCCATCAACTCTATATATATGTAAACCTAGAAATTCCCTCCGTGTTTATGGGGATTGTCTCTCGGGAAAGTATTCATTTCTAACCTTTTCCATGTACAATGAAATTGTGGGAGTGAAACAGATGGTACTCAGAAAAGAGAAAAGAAAAAGAAAATGGATGGTTTTGCCATGTAATGGATTAACTGATTAAGGCTGTTTCTCAAAAATAAAAATAAAAACAAGATTAAAGGTTTATTTGGGATCTGCTTATTTTGTTGAAACTGAAAATTTTTTGTTGAAAGTACTGTAAATAAAAGTAAAAATTAGTAAAAGTTAGCTGAAATAGTACAATGAAACCTATGAATAGTATCAAAAACTACAATGAGACCAATAAATAGTAGTAAAATAAGTTAGCAAATTTCATTCATGCCAATGCTTACATGCGATTCAAGTAAGCATTAGAGTTATAAATAAAAACAAAATTAAGCTTGAGTTTTTTTTTTTTTAATAAGAAGTTTGAGTTATTATATCTCAAGCCAACCATGAGATCCCAAGGCCACTATCCCAATTAATCATGACTTGGACATCATAAATGTAATTTTAACTGATTTTGAGTCTTGACACTAACTATTACAAGGGACTTTTTTTTTTTTTTTTTTTTTCTTTTTTAGAAAAAAAAAAAAAAGAAAAGAAAAGAAAAAAGAAAGATGTCAATGTGCCACTTGCGTCTTCTGTTAGAATCTTTAGTGTGCGTTTGGCTACCAATTAAAAAGCTAGCTTATTTTACTATTTAGCTTATTTTTGCATCTATTCATGGGTCCTGCTGTACAATTTCAGCTAACTTTTACCTTCATTTATAGTACTTTCAGCAAAAAGTTTTCAATTTCAACAAAATAAGCGAATCCCAAATAAATCTTTAGTGTTGATCCAAAACAATGTCGTTTTGAATATATAAAAAAATCATAAAAATGATATTATTTTTAGGTGGGTTAATACTTAATAGTAAAAATGTGATGAACCATAACATAAGGACCTATTAACATCAATATAATCCATTGATATATATAGTGTGCGTTTGGGTTAGGATGAAAAATAAAAATTATTTCACTATTCAACTTATTTTTGCTACTGTTCATAGGTCTCATTGCACTTTTTGGCACTATTTTTGGGCCTACTGTATTATTTCAACTAACTTTTATCTTTATCTACAGTACTTTCAGCAATAATTTTTCAGTTTCAGCAAAATAAGTGGTATCCAAACACAGCCACAATATCTAAAAGTCAAAGCATAACATTTATTGCTTTTACGCTCCTATTAAGCTATATCAGCATAGCATTTTGGTCCATTCATTCCATTTGAGTCCATTCAGTCCATTTTGATCAATTCGGTTAATTTGGTCCATTCAACTCACTTTGGTCCCATTCGATCCACTTCAGTCTATTCGGTCCACTTTGGTCTCATTCTGTCTACTTTGGTTTGTTTGATTGATGTCAATCCAGTTTGGTCCATTTTATTTTTGGCCTTAAATTGATTCTTTTTTTAAGTTGTCTTTTTAGTTTTTGTCTCAAAAATTTTTTTCTTAATTTTTGGGTTAAAAAATATGAAATTTTATTCTATTTGGTTCAAATTCTTTATGTGGGTGCTTGAGGACCGAGGATGAAGGTGAAGGGTTGCAGCACTGGTGTGTGAATGCCCCGGGCCATGGGCCCGAGGAAGAAAGCCGTTTGAGGAAAGGAAGAGGTAAATCAAGGTACTCTATAAAATTCTAAGTGGGAGTTGGAACTTGAAGAGAGAGGAAGTCAGCGAACATTAGGGAAGCTTTTGGTCTGGTGTAGCCTGTTGCATCCGCATTAAATAGTAGGCAACAGCTTTATTAGCCGCATTGATGAGGAAGTGACCTGAACAGTGTAAGTCACAGCTAAGCAGATTTTTTTCCACCACCTTCTTCAGATGTTGAAAGCAACAAGTGTCATGAAGGAAAGAGGTTATGTGAGAATGGATGGCTGAGATATGAGGAAGGTAGGAGTATATAAGAAAAAGAAGGAACATTGAGAAAGGGATCGAAAACACAAGTATCAAAAAGAGATAAGCATAAAGAAGAAGAAGAAAAGAGAGAAGGTGGGGTGAACAGTGTAACTATTTGTATAAACTTAGCCTCTTTGGGCGAGTTTAGGGAGGGAGATTTACCCCTTTAGTTTATAAAGGTTAACCTTGTTTTCTCTATCTTGATCCTCGGGCAGAGTACCCTCTTGTTGTTTGCTTCCCTCTCTTACAAATTCAATTAATTTGGGCCGAAATCCAACGGTGTAACCCACTGCTCTAAGTGGGCTTGGGCTGTTAAATTTTTTGGTCCTTACACTTTAGTTTTGGGCTAAAAACTACAAACAAAATAGGCATTAGAAATTAATATGGGTCCTAAAAAAGAAATAAAAATGATGTCCATTTACAATATTATTTTAAAATTCAAGTTTCTATAATATAGAGACTATACTTATATTTGGAAGGAAAAAAAAAATGCCACAAAAATTAAACTTATAAAGGAACTCAACATTGTACCCTTTTTATAAAAGAAACTAACCCACGTGACTTGAGGGAAATTATTGTGCGGTACAAACTACGGCTTGTTTGATAAGAGATTTTTAATAACGTTGTTTTAGGGCCTGTTTGGTAATATTATTCTAATAACGTTGTTTGTATTTTTTGGAAATATGTGTAGGTAAAAAAGTGTATGGAAATATATGTAATATTGTTTAAACATTGAAAATTGTTGTTTAAAATACACTATTAAACAGCCCCTAAGTTTTGTGGAAATATGCATGGGTAAAAAGTGTGTGGAAATATGTGTTATAGTGTTTAAATAATTGTTTTCATTGTTTTAACACTGTTATCAAACAGGCCATAATTTCTAGACAAATTGATATTATGACCACTTTGATATAGAATTCAGATTTTCTAGATTTCTTTCAGTACTCTACCAATAGATTTCCTTAAATCCTAACCACTCTTTTATGATTTAAGGGTCTAGATTCTGTCATGTTAGCATTCTACTAACAATACTCTTAAAATAATAAAATAATGTTGCAAACAAAACCATTAAGATTATTGTTAGTAGAATGCTGACATAACAAAATTTAGATCATTAAATCATTAAAGAATAGTTAAGAATAAATATCAAAGAATTGTTAAGATTTAAGGAAATCTATTTGGTAGAGTACCTTAAGAAATCTAGAAGATCTGAATCCATCTAAAAAACCATGTACAACCACAATAAATTTGTTTGTGTAAGCCAATGAATTATTAACATGTATATTTTATTTTTCAAAAAATGTGTATTACAACTTATAATTGAGCATTTATTAATTTTTAGCATGTGCCCCCTTAGAGCATTCATTGACAAGACTTTCTTTAAAAAAATGATCATGTTAACAGATGCCCCTAGGGTAATCATTAATAAACTATAATAAGAAAGTTTTGACCCTACTTTCATGGGAAATATAAAAATCTATCATCAATATTTAGGAAAATTACTGAATATTTCGGGAGTACCATAAATGCGTACTCTTCCATCTCACATGAATTGTGGGTCTCACCATAAATTTAATTAGTGTGACCTATAGTTATATGAGAAGAGGGAGTATGTATTTATGGTACTCCGAGAGTACCCAATAATTACCCAAATATTTATTGTATCATCATTTTCCTAATAAAATATTTCTAAAAATAGTTTATAAACTAATGCCCTTAGGGTATTGGATAAAATTTCCCTTTAAAAAATATGTCAAATTGGAGGAATATATCAAAAAAAGAGTATACATAACTACAATGAATTTATGCCTGCAAACCAGTGTATCATTAACAAATGTATTTTCTTTTTAAAAAAATGTACATTACACTCATAATTGAACATTTTTATTAATCTTTAACAAATGTCCTTATGACATTTGTTAATAAAATCTTTTTGTAAAATTTCATGTATTTTTTATTTTTTTTTTTCTGTGTGATGTCAATATATTCAAATTGTGTTTAATTTAAGTTCTTTAATGACCACTCTAGAAAAAAAAATTTGGAACTACCACTAATTCGGGTGTGTGCTTGGGTGTGTTTTTACTGAGGGGTTGTTTGGTAGGGTGTTTTGAGCAACAGTTTTCAGTATTTAAACAACATTACACGTATTTTCATACACTTTTTCACCCATACGTATTTTCAAAAAATATAAACAACGTTACTAAAACAACTTTCGAAGTCATGTAGCATGTAGTTGATAGGATTTTAAGAATTTTTGAAATAAACTAAATAAAGATTACGAAGACTCTTGATAATGATTTAACTATTTCCTCATTTAAGGAATAGTTTTTCACAAGGAATTGAAGTTGTAAGAGTGGGACGGTGGGACAGAGACTTTTAAGTTGTTACAAATAGCCAATGAGGATCACTAGACTTTTGAAAATGATTAATTATTTCTGGATGAGCTTAAAGTCGTAAGAGTGGGACTGTGGGATAGAGACTTTTTACAAATTTTTTTTTATTTTGGATAGGTGGCTTCTTACTTGTTAAGTACGCAGTATGTTTTCTTCTCCGCCTAACTAGGAGGATTAAAATCAACACCTGGCATCGAAGTCATAAGTCATACTTCAATGGTATTATATAAGTCTTTTTTTTCTTTTTTTTGAGAATCTATTATAACATAATAGTCAATTGCTTTGCCTCCTAAGAAAAAACAAAAGATCATTGTTTAATTAATTAAGGAGTTGAATATCACTGTGAATGCTTCATATATCAGCTTGAAAAATTGTTGCTTTTGACAGCACGTGGGCCTTGAACATTATCTGCAGCAATTCTGTAGGGTCTATATTTCCAGTTGGATAACCTTAGACTCGCTCAATTATTTTTGTTCCTTGGAAAACCTATCAAGCAGCCGAACTTTTCCTCTCTGTCCACAATATATCTGGTTTATATTTCCATTATTGGGTCTAATTGTTTGGTTTTGGTTCAGGGTAAAGAAATCATGGAGGATAGGCTTGATTCAATCAGCGGCTTACCGTTTGAAATCCTCCGGCGTATCTTGTCGCTCCTCCCATTAGAAGAGGCAGTAAGAACTAGCACTCTTTCAATTGTGTGGACACTACAAAAAAGATTGCTATTTGCGACGAAACTTTTTCGATGATTTCAAAAAGCCATCGTAAAAACTAGCATTTTCGACGGCAAATCTCTTCCATCGACAATGACTCGTCAAATATCAACACATTTGTGACGGCAAAATGAGTCTGTCGAAAATGCCTATTATTTTTGTCGAAAATGTGATTTTTTTTGGAGGGAAATGTTCCCGCCTAACTTTTTACGATGGCATAAAAATGTTTGTCGCTAGTAAGATATTATTTATGACGACTAAACAAAAAACCGTCGGAACTATTAACACTTATGATGGCTTTGGTACATCGAAAATACAAAATATTTTTTTTTATGGTGTTAGTATTTGCAACAAACTATCTTCCATCGTAAATATAAAAGAGGGTATTATTTACGACGACAGAAGAAACACCGTCGACACTATTAGTACTTGTGATGGCTTTTGTGCATTGAAAATACAAAATATATATTTTTTATGGTGTTATTATTTACGACTAATATGATTCCATCGTAAATACAAAAAAGGGAATTAGTGACAGACATGAAGCCATCGAAAATGGTAAAATATTTTGGAGGGAAAATTCCCCCTTTACTTTTCACATTTGTGACAACATTTATCCATCACAATTAATTTTTTTTTCTAATTGAGATTGTATTTACGACAAACATACTAACTGTCGTAATATTTAATTTTCTTTAAAAGAAAGAAGGTATACTTTATAATTTGGCAGCAATTTTTTTTTTCTTTACCACCACCCCTCCCTCCTATCCCCACCCCTCTCAAAATTTAGAATTTGGTAGCAAAAAATTTAAAATTTAAAATTCAGATCATCCAAAAAAAAATTAATTTATACTTTAAAATTTTATAATTGACACTTATAAATTTTTTGAAAAAAATTCAAAAAATAAAATAAAGTTGGTACAACAATGGAACAAACCCACCTTCTCAACAACAACAACAACAACCAAAAAAAAAGAAAAAGAAGAAGTTAAAAAACCCAAAAATATAGGGAATTCCTTTTAGGTAAACATATCCTTAATTACAAAACAAAACAAAAAAAAGCCCAAATCTGTCTTCCTCAACAAATCCCTAGTTCCCAGTACAAAAACCAAAAAACAGAAACATTAAAAAAAAAAAAAAAAAAACGCAACTTTGTCTTATTACTCTCTTGCGCCGTCAGTGTCTTTGCTAGTCTCTACACCATCGGTCTCCATACTTGCTAGAATCCAATCATCTTGCTAAGCCACTGGTATCACTCACTCTATCTCACTCTCTTTGTCTGCACTTCAGTTTTTTGTACAGTTTTATGTTATACTGCGTGTTCTGGGTAAATGAATCAACTGAATATATATATATATATATATGGTGACAGTGGAAGGGTGGGTGCTGAGACAATGAATGAATGGTTGAAAATTTTGTTTGATTAAAAAAATAAATTTGAATGAATGGTTAGTGTTTGTTGTGGATATATATAATAAGATAATATTGGTTAGTGTTGTTGACTATTCCTTTGTCCGTAAAAGTGCCAGGAGACTAAAATCTTGTTTGAACATTTTTTAATAATATAAATATTTGTTTTGTTGAAGCTGTGACGTTGTAATAGTATTATAGTAATAGTATTTGTCTTATAAATATATAATAATACAAGTGTACCGTAAAAGTAACCTTAACAAATTTTTTTTTTCCTAAACTTACCGAAAAAAACTTTTGCAAATATCCTTGAGTTCTGACATGCCATCATGAAAAAGAAAAGAAAAAAAAGAAAAGAAACAATGGTTGTTTTTCTCATAAGGCCATGTGCCTAACCGTACTTGAAGTTATCATCTCAAAAGATGACAATGGTTATCTAGTTTTGTCCTTGTCTCAAAAGTGCACTAAGGGTGACAGGTGGTGTGTGTATATATATATATATATATATATGGGTAAAAAAAGTGTATAAAAATGTGTGTAATATTGTTTAAAAATTAAAAAAGTGTGTTTTAATGGGTGTACCAAATTAATGTCCAAATTACTGAATATAGAAAAATCTGCAGTAATAATGTCGAAGTAGGGGACTTGATAAAAAAGAAAAAACCTTTTACAAATAGGCTTCTGACATGCCATCATGAAAAAGAAAAAAGAAAAAAAAAAAAGAAATAATGGTTGTTTTTCCCATAAGGCTATATGCCTAACCGTACTTGAACTTATCATCTCAAAAGATGATAATAGTTATCTAGTTTTGTCCTTATCTCAAAAGTGTACTAAGGGTGGCTGGTGGTATATATATGTTTTAAATTTGTGGATTTTTTGTATGAGTTAATAATGAAGAAATTATTAGTTTCTTTTAGCAATCTCTTTTTTGGTCGGGTACTATTATTTGTGCATGTTATGTATATAATTATTTAATTAAATTAGTGAACCTCTAAAATTTAATTAAGTTTTTCATGTTAGTTTTGAATATATTCAGAGGTGGTGTTGTTAATTTAGTGCTTTTGTTTTTAACTTTTATAATAAGTTTATCTATCACAATGTAGACAGGAATAATTGTTAATATTTATGTCATTTTTGAAGGGTGTAGATATAATGCCGGTTGATAAATCTTGGATCAGTCTTTCTAGTAGGTCATATGAGGAATATATAAATGGAGTAATAGAGTTTGTTGATTATGCATTTCAACGTATCAAAGATGAAGATATGAAGATAAAATGTCATTGTAATGATTGTAACAATAGATATAGAAGAACACGAGTTGAGGTTACAAGAGACCTCTTATGGAAAGGGATGAGGCGTGATTATACTAGATGGCATCTCCATGGAGAGGGAAATAGTGATGAGGATGAGGAAGGTAGTGATGAGGATGAGGATAATAGTAGTGATGATGAACAAAATATTGATGATATCCATAATATGATCCGGGATGCTTATCCTCATATGGGAGATGTTGAGGAAACAAGTGGGAGTGAATCGCAAGATCCAAATGAAGAAGCAAAGGAGTTTTATAGATTGGTTAAAGAGGCAGACCAACCACTTTATTTGGGATGTAAAAAGTATTCCAATTTGTCTTTTATTGTCAAATTAATGCACATAAAGTGCAAGAATTCATGGAGCAATAACTCATTCACAATTTTGCTAGAGCTACTGAAGGATGCATTTCCAATGTGCAAAAAATTGCCCATATCCCACTATGGGGCAAAGAAGATTGTGAGTGATCTTGGTCTAAACTATGAAAAGATCGATGCATGCAAAAATGATTGTATGCTATATTACAAGGAGCATTCAAAAGCAGATAAGTGCTCAGTTTGTCAGATCTCAAGATGGAAGTTGAATAGCAAGGGTGGTAAAAGGGATGCTAAAAAAGTCCCATGGAAGGTATTGCGATATTTTCCTCTTAAGCCGAGGCTACAAAGATTATTTATGTCATCAAAAACAGCTCCAGACATGAGATGGCACCATGAGAATCGTTCTAATGATGAAGTACTAAGGCATCCTGCAGATGCTGAGGCTTGGAAATCATTTGATCGAACTCATGAGTCATTTTCCTTAGATCCTCGCAATGTAAGGCTTGGGTTAGCTACCGATGGCTTTGATCCTTTTGGAAACATGAGTGTTAGCTATAGTTGTTGGCCTGTTGTCGTATTCCCTTACAACATTCCCCCGTGGATGTGTATGAAAGAGCCTTACCTATTCATGTCTCTACTTATTCCAGGCCAAAAGGGTCCTGGCAATGATATCGATGTATTTTTAAGGCCATTAATTGATGAGTTAAAAGAATTATGGGAAAAGGGTGCTGAAACCTATGATGCTTCAACGCAGGAAAACTTTCAAATGAGAGTTGCATTAAGAACCTTTGGACACCATTTCAAGTAGATATGGACTTTGATACAAACCCAATAACCAGTCGTGAAGATTGCAAGAAAGTAATTCAAGTCATCGGTACAATATTAAGGTCTTATTCTGACTGTCCAGAGGTATGGAAGTTGTGCCTTAACTTCCCGGAGAGCAAGAAAGATCTGATTGTCTTGGCTACAAAGGGAGCAGAAAATGAGGTTCATTTTGAGTTCTCCAAAAGAGAGAAAACAAGTGGTAAGTTCAAGCTGAAATTGGAGCAAACTTGTCAGGGCTTTTCTAACAATCCCACAAAGAAAGCAAGCTTTTCTCTTCTCAAAACCCTGTATCTCAGGTCAGTGTCCCACCTTGCCAGAGACTTGGTTTCGGCTATTTTCTCCAATTGTCAGCTTATTGAAAGTTTGAAGATTGAAAAATGTGTTGGATTAGAAAGCCTTGATATAGAAGCAGGAAACTGTCTGCAGAACTTGGCGGTGTTGGATTGTCCAGATATTGTGGATCTCACCATCTCTGCACCAATCCTCAAGTCATTTAGTTATCAAGGAGTTCTTCCTCAGATTCATTTGGTAAACACTTTAAACTTGGTCAACGTGGTGCTTAACTTGAAGGATGGACTTGGCAATAATGAGTTTGATTGTGAGGAAATCCTATTGTTTTTGGCCTCTCTCAAGGAAATTGAGATTCTCACTATAAGCGGCTGGCTTCTTGAGGTACTGATTCTTCACCTCATTACCTTAATTTTCTTCTTCGACATAGAAATCCCTTTTTTTTTTCTTTTTTTTTTTTCTTTTTTTGTTGTTGACAAGAACTATGTATATGCCATTTCCAAAGTGGCTGTGTTCAGCAGGGGTGATCTTCAGGTGCCTCAGATTCCAATTCAACAAATTAAAGGAATTAAGGTGGATTGATTCTTTGATCAACAGGTCCAAGAGGGACTCATTGGCTTGCTTCCTAAACATAGCGCCTATCTTGGAGAGGTTGTTTATCAAAGTAAGTGTTTTTCTAAGTTTTCACACTTGTGAAAAGATTCCAACTTCCAACTATTCATTAACTCACTCTTTTCAACTAAAAAAACAACAATAATAAATGCAGATTGAACGTGCCAACAGCTCTTTCCCGTGTCCTTATTTTCACCAATACTGGCATGAGCCTCACTTGTGGATGGATTTTGCAACCATTGAATCCAATACTTCACAACTTGATCACCTCAAAGTTGTTACGTTTCTGGGCTTTAGCATCAAAGAAGACCAACTACTATTAATGGAGCTTTTACTTAAGAAGGCAAGTATGCTAGACTCAATGTCTGTTATATTACCGACGAATCGAATGTGGCGGGTTGTCAAGGTCTCTCTGCATGATCAGCAGAAGCAGTCATCATCGAACCACCAAAAACAGATTGCTGTTTTATCTCCGACCAAGGACTTCTTCTTTGGATTTACAGAAGAAATTTACGGTTGTCACTGTTCAACAAATGGTTGACACATTTTTTATATTTTTTTTCATAATTGCTAATATGAAGTTTTGTAATTAGTTCATGATAAAAGTTGTTCAACAGTCAATCCAGATGAAAATAATATTCCAATTACAACTACCCATATCATATAGTAATATTCTTAACGTCATATAATAAATGCATGTTAGAATTTTATTATTATTATTATTTTTTGTGATTAATATTGCGTCAATTTGTAAGAATTATGTGAGAAAAATTATATTATATCCTGAGCATCACTCAAAATGAAATTAGACTTTTCGTTCATGAACTTTCGTGATTTTCAGCCTTAATAATTTTAAGATGCTGTTTATTTTATTTTATTTTTTAAATTTAATAATTGGAAGATAGGAGATTTGAATCTAAAAATCTCCATTAAAAACATAAAAAATATATATCAATTAAGTTACCCGATTTTTTCAAGATGAATCTACCTCATGCATTCGAGCTTAACACAACATATTATCTCATTCGGCGCTGGCAGTTTTTTTTATTATTTTTAATCTTAGCTGTTTATTGGGTGAATAATTTTTTAACATATCCATATGGATTTTGTAAAGGTTTACATCATTATATCTGGTCAGCTCCACGTTCCATAACCTGGTTGCATTAAAATTCAAACAGAGCAATATTAGAGACACAAAAAAATTTCACAATTTTTATCACAATTTACTATGTGACGAGTTGTGAGTAGTGGAAGTATGAAGCTACAATTTAAATTCCACTATGCACAACTCACTGAGTGGCAAATTGTGGCAATAGTTATGAAATTTTTTTTTTCTCTAGCATTTTCCATTCAAAGGAATAAATTTGAAGAAGGTGATTAAGGGTGCCAACAACCCAAACACATCAAAAGTTAAAAGAAAAGTACTTTGGAGATGGTGATTGACTTTTATTATTCCTAGCTAATGAGATAATAATCGTGCTGATTATTATTCCACCATTCACAACTCACCGAGTAGGAAATTATGGCAATAGTTATGAAATTTTTTTTGTCCCTATCATTTTCCATTCAAAAGGAATAAATTTGAAGAAGGTGATTGAGGGTGCCAACTACCCAAACACATCAAAAGTTGAAAGAAAAGTACTTTGGAGTTGGTGATTGACTTTTATTAATCCTAGCTAAGGAGATAAATCGTGTTGATTCTTAAGTTTATCTAGAATTAGTCTGTTTTCTTTTTGGACATATTCAATGCAACTCATTGAATTATTCATGGAATTAAAACATGGATTCTTACGAGTTGATTTATTTATTTATTTATTTATTTTTTTCGGTCCCTGCAGAAAAATAAGATAACTTCTTCTTGTTACTGGAAAGATGGTGTAATTAAACTATAAGGCCACTAAGTATTACTAATTGTATATATTGACTACATAGTAGTTGGTAGATGAGAATCTTGTAATAAAATCTTGCTATTAAAAGGATTGTCCAATGTAGTTATGTAGATCACATGAGCTCTCCTAAATGCTAATTTTGTCATTGTCATTGAATTTATTACAAGCAACTTATCATAATATTTGCCCAATGAGTTATAAATGTAGAGACATTTTTTTTCCCATAAAGATAAAGTTTTATTTCTAACTAGTTTTAAGGAATTTTCTTATGACGATTTATAAGATTATCCATGTGTATTATTTAAATAAGTCACATGATTAATTAAAAATGTCGAGTAACTAAAACTATATATGTATGATTTTCTCAATCACCACACAGTAAATTGAAGGAAAATAAACCAAATATGGTTTGGATTTAAACTTTTTCTTTCCCATAATCATATAAGGGAGGGTAAGATCATGAATTTAAACAAGAATTTTCCATTACAAATGACACCTTTAGACAAATGAGATAGAAAAAGATTAGTCAATTAATATAGGTGATCAAAACCAGTTGTTTGCAACTATCAAAATCGTACTCATGCATTGAATTGTGAAAGGAGTAGTATAATGATTCATTGGTTAAACCATTATAAACATGTCATTGTATCATGTATATTGTGCCCCTCTCCGAATTTTGTCACATACAAAGTAAAATGTTACATCACAAGCAAAACATGATCACTTTACCCTTTCATCTTCACAATCTAACTATCAAACAAATGAGACAGAAAATTTTAGTCAATAAATGTGCAAGTTCAAAACCAGTTGTTAATAGCAACATAGCTATCAAAATCGTGTTTAGGCAATTAGGCATTGAACTGTAAAAGAGTTAGTATAATATATATGATTCATTGGTTAAAACATTGACACATGTCATTGTATCATCTATGATTCTATATCATTGCTAGCTCCTGTAATTTTGTCACATTCAAATAATTGCTACATTAAAAGCAAAAAATGATCACATTGTCCTTTCTTCTTCATAAGTAAAATATCAAAATGAAAAATGGTTATGATAAATTACACGCTAGACAAATTAGAAAAATTCAAATTGCTGACTCCTTAATACGGTGTTTATTCTATTTAATCTATATGATATTATATAACAAAAGATTTTTTGTTTTTTTATGGATCAAAGGTTGTTTTATTAGACTACATTTGTATAATTCTCTGAGTCAACTACATAACAAAATTTTTATAATTAAATAAAAATTTTGAAATTTAATTTTTACCTACATTAAAAATTAATTAAATATTTTAATGCATGATAATCTATCCTCAAAAGCAGAAGGTATAGATTTAAATTGTTTGAAAAGAAAGTTTGTAGTTTGAAAAGAAAGCAGAAGGTATAGGTGTTTCTAAACTTTTGCCAATATTGGATTTTCTTAGATTTTTTGGATTTCCTTTCTACAGATTGTAGCTAAGTCAGCCTCCGTACAAGGTTTGTACTTAGGACTCTCTTCTGACAAATTCAGCACGGTTCCCAAAACTAACAAAACACAACACTCTTCAATCTTTATTCGGGTTGAACCGTTGAAACTTGAAAAGCAACTGAACCACATTGCATTCAAAAGGGTGGCCTCACTTTTAGTCTGTAATAGACTAATAGTTACGTGTTTCCACCGCTTAAACTCACTTTAGAGGAAAATTGATATTGATTTCTTACACGGGAGGAGTTGCTATATTTATAATATTTTTATAATAAATTATAAGTGGTTAATTATTATTTATTTTAATTTGAACATACTACTGAAATTACTTTTCTCTTCCACCATTAATAACTCGTAATAATTTACCACATAAAATTTATCAAGAAACTATTGTGAATATAACATTTATCTTTTTTAGATAAGTTCATTTTTTTAGATAGGTCCGTGCAAGCATACATATTGGAAGGGATGAAGGTGTGATTATTATTATTATTATTATTATTATTATTTGCAGGAGAGGATAAACTACATGAACATGAACACCATAAGATATATCATTATAATTAGGCTATCACACTTCAACTCAAAAAGAAAAAGTATTCGAATGTGTCTTACCCATGATCTAATATTTGCCTCACATGTATTTTTAGCCTATGCTTCAAAAAAAAAAAATCCACGTTTATTGTTTGACATTTGAACATAAAGCTTAAGTCCAACTAGTAATTTCCTAGCTGAAGATATTGTTTGACATTTATTGTTGTATATCTTGTGTATGCATAGTACATAATTTCACATGTGATATACACTTTTTTTATTTATTGATATCCACGTTTAAAATGTGAAATGCGATTAAATTTTGAAATGACATGGTGTAAAACTCATGTTTTACCCCATTCAGTCCTCATATAACATATCATCTTATCATATATTTGAACGTAATGTTGTTAGGAGTGGTAGGATGTATTGAATTTTAAGCAAGCGTATATAAATAAGATCCAGGCTTCGAATTTTGGCTAAGCCATAAAAAATTAAAACCAAAAGCACAAGAATAAATTTTAAAACGTATGGCCAAACCCACCACTCTCTCTCCCTATTGTCATCCACAAAATCCTCCCTGTCGCACTGCCATTGTTGAACCAACCGTCAACCTATGGTGTCGCACCACCAGAAACCCACCTTCAAGAAGACGCCGAATCGTGAGCCCAACATTCTCATCCAAAGTGAAAGCCAAGGAAGGTCACAATTGGAATGAAATACGTGCTTGTTAGGCATTCACGATATTCAAATCCATTTTGCAATAGCTCTTTGCAAACCGATTTCATCATGTTAGAAAATAGGAGCTTCAATGTGTTTAACCTAGGAAGTGGAGACCAACTCATTATGACTTGTGCAGCTATGTTGTTATCTCATGTTCAACTTCTGCATGTGTTTGAAAGATGCAATGTTTGTGTTTAGTGGACTTGTTTTACTTTGGCAGTATGTGCAAGTACTTATTGTGCTAGCATGAGATTGTATGCGCACATGTATTTTAGTATTTGGCTTTTTCAAAAAATAAATCAAAATAAATAAAGTTTAAAATCAATTATTAAAAAAAAAAAATTCATCACTTTAGTTATTACGTTGAGGAAATGCTCACTCAATTTTATGCTATTTTGAACCGACCAAACACATTTTAATTTTGAAAACATAAAAAAAATGATTTTTTGTTTTTATTTTCAAAAACAAATTTTTAAAAACAAAAAAATAAAAATAGTTACCAAATATGACGTAACTATTAATACAAAAAAACAACCAACAATAACATCTAAAGAAATAGTGTCATTTTTCTTTAAATGAGAAATGAATATGAAACATATGGGCCTTTACCCATTACAAGTTACAACCAATCCACGTAATTAAACCCATTTACCAATTAATGGGCCTTTAATTAAAACCCATTAAATCCATTTTTCTCAAACCGCGAAACACTAATGTTAACGGCACTATAAGCAATCTCTTGCAAAATAACGACAAGCAGCGTCGCTTTACCTGGACGGAGAGGGAGAGAAAGAACTTGAAAAATAGTTAAGAGTTGTTGGTACTGTACTAGTCAAAATCCATGGCCATAGCCGCCACAATTTCTGTGCCTCTCACTTCGCCTATTCGCCGCCGCAACTCACTCATTCTCACCGGATCTTCTTCTTTTTCATCAACTATTCAATTGAGTTTCCCCAAATACAATATTGTTGGGCTATGCCTTAGGTTTCACATTTCAGGGTCTGCTGCTTCTTCCATGAGCACCCAAGCTCCACAGAAGGTCTCGATTGCTCTGACGTCGTTTCTGGACCGACGAGAGGCTGGCTTCCTTCACTTTGTCAAGTACCACGGCCTCGGCAACGATTTCATTTTGGTATAAATAGCATAGGAATTTTTTTTTTAATTTTTAATTTTTTTTGGGGTTTAGGTTTAATATTGATTGGTGATTTTTGAATAGGTAGATAATAGGGATTCTTCAGAGCCTAGGGTTACGCCAGAGCAAGCAGTGAAGCTGTGTGATCGGAACTGTTGACGAGGAAGTGACATAAACAGTGTAAGTCACAGCTAAGCATATTTTTTTCCACCACCTTCTTTAGATGTTAAAAGCAACAAGTGTCATGAAGGAGGGAGGTTAGGTGAGAATGAATGGTTGAGATATGAGGAAGGTAGGAGTATATAAGAAAAAGAAGGAACATTGAGAAAGGGGTCGAAAATACAAGTATCAAAAAGAGATAAGCATAAAGAAGAAGAAGAAAGGAGAGAAAGTGGGTTGAACAGTGTAACTATTTGTATAAACTTAGCCTCTTCGGGCGAGTTTAAGGAGGGAGATTACCCCTTTAGTTTATAAAGGTTAACCTTATTTTCTCTATCTTGATCCTCAGGCAGAGTACCCTCTTGTTGTTCGCTTCCCTCTGTTACAAATTATATTGATTTAGGCCGAAGTCCAACGGTGTAACCCACTGTTCTAAGTGGGCTTGGGCTGTTAGATTTTTTGGTCCTTACACTTTAGTTTTGGGCTAAAAACTACAAACAAAATAGGCATTAGAAATTAATATGGGTCCTAAAAAATAAATAAAAATGATGTCCATTTACAATATTATTTTAAAATTCAAGTTTCTATAATATAGACACTATACTAATATTTGGAAGGAAAAAAAAAAATGCCACAAAAATTAAACTTATAAAGAAACTCAACACTGTACCCTTTTTATAAAAGAAACTAACCCACGTGACTTGAGGGAAATTATTGTGCGGTATGGACTACGGCTTGTTTGGTAAGAGATTTTTAGTAACAATGTTTAAGAGCCTGTTTGGTAATGTTATTCTAATAACGTTGTTTGTATTTTTTGGAAATATGTATGGGTGACAAAATGTGTGAAAATACGTGTAATATTGTTTAAACACTGAAAACTATTGTTTAAAATACACTACCAAACAGCTCCTAACTTTTGTGGAAATATGCATGGGTAAAAAGTGTGTGAAAATACGTGTTGTGGTGTTTAAATAACTGTTTTCATTGTTTTAACACCATTATCAAATAGGCCATAATTTCTAGACAAATTGATATTATGACCACTTTGATATAGAATTCAGATCTTCTAGATTTCCTTCGGTACTCTACTAATAGACTTTCTTAAATTCTAATAACTCTTTTATAATTTAAGGGTCTAGATTCTGTCATGTTAGTATTCTACTAACAATACTCTTAAAATAATAAAATAATGTTGCAAACAAAACCATTAAGATTATTGTTAGTGGAATGCTGACATGGCAAAATCTAGACCATTAAATCATTAAAGAATTGTTAAGATTTAAGAAAATCTATTTGGTAGAGTACCTTAAAAAATCTAGAAGATCTGAATCCATCTAAAAAAGCATGTACAACCACAATAAATTTGTTTGTGTAAGCCAATGAATTATTAACATGTATATTTTATTGGCGTAAATGCACTTTTGGTCTCTATATTTTGACTTTTTTTCATTTTAGTCCCTACATTTTATTTTTACCATTTTTAGTCCCTTAACCAATTAACGCCATTCATTTTAGTCCTTTAAACACTGTTCTGTCACCAAATTAATAGAAAGACGGACGGATTAATAAAATATTATTAAAAAATTATTTAACATTTTTTAAATGCCAAAATTTAAAAAAAAATTAATTACTCAATTCTAATAAAAAAAAAAAAAAAACAAACAAACAAAAGAAAAGAAAAGAAAAGAAACAGAGACCAAACAAAAACACAGACCCAGAGTTCTTCGTGTTCTTCCTAGATCAAACCCAGCAACCAAGAACACAAATCCAGCAACCAAAAACTCAAACCTAGATCACAACAACACAAACGAAAAAAAAAAAAGAAACAGAAACCAAACTTAAACAGAGACCCAGATCACAAATAGAGATCAACATAAACGAAACCCAGATCACAACCCAAGCCAAAATCATCAGCGGACCCAACCATCGATCCATGTTCACAACACCCACATGCAAGCCTGCAAAATTTTCCCATTGTTTTCACGACATCAAGACCTCACGGCCTCCATGATCAAAACCTTGAAGATCAGCCTCTTGATCTGCTCGTCGTTGGTCAATATCGAGCTCCAATACCGAATTGGTGACTGGGTTTTGTACAACGGAGCCATAACTACACAGAAATAAACTATAGGTTTTCTTTCTGGGGTTTCGTACACCTAATCGGCAGACCTTCTTGATGGGTTCGATGGCAACGGCAACGATGACGGCAATGGTGGACCTTTTGGGGTTTCTTTCTTCGATGGCAACGGCGACCTCATCATTGAGTCTTCAACGAGTTCGACGGCGGCGACCTCATCACTGAGTCTTGAACGAGATTAGAGAGAGTTTGGGTTAGTCAGAGTTTGAATCAGATCGGAGTTTGGTGGATCAGCGAAGATAAAATTTTGAGATTAGAGAGACGGAGGGTTAGGAGGAAGAGAGTCTGAGAATAGATAGTTTGAGAATAGAGAGAGAAAAGGGTTTAAAAGTTCTTCTGAAAAAAAAAAAAAAAAAAAAAAAAAGAAAGAAGAAGAATGGAGCCCGATAATTTTTTTTGTTTCTTTTTTTTTTTAATTAAAATTGAGTAATTATTTTTTTAATTTTGGCATTTAAAAAATGTTAAATAATTTTTTTTCATAATATTTTATTAATCCGTCCATCTTTCCATTAATTTGGTGACAGAACAGTGTTTCAAGGACTAAAATGAATGGCGTTAATTGTTTTAGAGACTAAAAATGGTAAAAATAAAAAGTAGGGACTAAAATGAAAAAAAGTCAAAATGTAGGGGCTAAAAGTGCATTTACGTCTATTTTATTTTTCGAAAAATGTGTATTACAACTTATAATTGAGCATTTATTAATTTTTAGCATGTGCCCCTTAGAGCATTCATTAACAAGACTTTCTTTTAAAAAATGGTCATGTTAACAGATGCCCCTAGGGCAATTATTAATAAAACTATAATAAGGAAGTTTTGACTCCACTTTCATGGGAAATATAGAAATCTGTCATTAATATTTAGGAAAATTATTGAATACTTCGAGAATATCATAAATGCGTCCTCTCTCATCTCACATGAATTTTGGTCTCACCATAAATTTAATTAGTGGGACCTATATTTATGTGAGAAGATGGAGTAAGCATTTATGGTTCTCCGAGAGTACCCAATAATTACCCCAATATTTATTGTATCATCATTTTCCCAATAAAATATTTCTAAAAATAGTTTATAAACTAATGCCCTTAGGGTATTGGTTAAAATTTCCCTTTAAAAAATATGTCAAATTGGAGGAATATATCCAAAAAAGAGTATACATAACTACAATGAATTTATGCCTGCAAACCAGTGTATCATTGACAAATGTATTTTTCTTTTTTAAAAAATGTACATTACACTCATAATTGAACATTTTTATTAATTTTTAACATATGTTCTTATGACATTTGTTAATAAAATCTTTTTGTAAAATTTCATGTATTTTTGAATTTTTTTTCTGTGTGATGTCAATATATTCAAATTGTATTTAATTTAAGTTCTTTAATGACCACTCTAGAAATTTTTTTTTGGAACTACCACTAATTCGGGTGTGTGCTTGGGTGTGTTTTTACTGAGGGGCTATTTGGTAGGGTGTTTTGAGCAATAATTTTCAGTATTTAAACAACATTATACGTATTTCCATACACTTTTTCACCCATACGTATTTTCAAAAAATATAAACAACGTTACTAGAACAACATTACTAAACGGCCCCTTAATTTTCGAAGTCATGTAGCATGTAGTTGATAGGATTTTAAAGAATATTTGAAATAAACTAAATAAAGATTACAAAGACTCTTGATAATGATTTAACCATTTCCTCATTTAAAGAATAGTTTTTCACAGGGAATTGAAGTTGTAGAGTGGGACGGTGGGACAAAGACTTTTAAGTTGTTACAAATAGCCAATGGGGATCACAAGACTTTCGAAGATGATTAATTATTTCTGAAGGAGCTAAAAGTCGTAAGAGAGGGACTGTGGGATAGAAGTTCAAATTTTTTGTCTCATCAATTGTGTTTCACTTTATTCTCCACTAATAAAACTTAGACAGTTAGCCTCTCTCATTAAATGAGATAACTCTGACTTTAATGAGAGAGGCTAGTTGTCTTATTTAATGAGATATCTCATTTAATGAGAGAGGCTAACTGTCTAAATTTTATTGGTGGAGCACAAAGTAGAGCACAATTAATGAGACAGAAGATTTGGACTCGGATAGGAGCTTTTTACTTTTTTTTTTTTTTTTTGATAGGACGCTTCTTACTTGTTGGGTACGCAGTATGTTTTCCGCTCCGCCTAACTAGGAGTATTAAAATCAACACGTAGCATCGAAGTCATAAGTCATACTTCAATGGTATTATATAAGTCTTTTTTTTCTTTTTTTTTGAGAATCTATTATAACATATTAGTCAATTGCTTTCCCTCGGGCAAAATTTGCAAAATGGACTGTTTTTGCAAAAATTTTCACTGAACAGTATGCGGCTGAAACATATTGGTTAGTTGGACTGTTTTTGGAACTCGAGTTTGGCAAACTCGAGTTCCAGCCCATTTTTCTCTTAAAATCAACCTGTCATCGACTAAAAAAAAAAAAAAAAACAAAAGTGGAACTCGAGTTTAAGAAACTCGAGTTTCATTTACACAGAACTCGAGTTTCTTAAACTCGAGTTCCACTTTTTTTTAAAAAAAACAGTCTACATAACTATATAGTTTCACGCGCAATTTACTCACCAAAAACCTTCCAAAAATCAGTCAATTTAGCAAATTTTGCCCTTTCCCTCGTAAGAAAAAACAAAAGATCATTGTTTAATTAATTAAGGAGTTGAATATCACTGTGAATGCTTCATATATCAACTTGACAAATTGTTACTTTTGACAGCACGTGGTCCTTGAACATTAATCTGCAGCAATTCTGTACGGTCTATATTTCCAGTTTGGATAACCTTAGACTCGCTCAATTATTTTTGTTCCTTGGAAAACCTATCAAGCGGCTGAACTTTTCCTCTGTCCACAATATATATATATATATATCTGGTTTATATTTCCATTATTGGGTCTAATTGTTTGGTTTTGGTTCAGGGTAAAGAAATCATGGAGGATAGGCTTGATTTGATCAGCGGCTTACCGTTTGAAATCCTCCGGCGCATCTTGTCGCTCCTCTCATTAGAAGAGGCAGTAAGAACTAGCACTCTTTCAACTGTGTGGAAGAACCTTTGGACACCATTTCAAGTAGATATGGACTTTGATACAAACCCAATAACCAGTCGTGAAGATTGCAAGAAAGTAGTTCAAGTCATCGGTACAATATTAAGGTCTTATTCTGACTGTCCAGAGGTATGGAAGTTGTGCCTTAACTTCCCGGAGAGCAAGAAAGATCTGATTGTCTTGGCTACAAAGGGAGCAGAAAATGAGGTTCATTTTGAGTTCTCCAAAAGAGAGAAAACAAGCGGTAAGTTCAAGCTGAAATTGGAGCAAACTTGTCAGGGCTTTTCTAACAATCCCACAAAGAAAGCAAGCTTTTCTCTTCTCAAAACCCTGTATCTCAGGTCAGTGTCCCACCTTGCCAGAGACTTGGTTTCGGCTTTTTTCTCCAATTGTCAGCTTATTGAAAGTTTGAAGATTGAAAAATGCGTTGGATTAGAAAGCCTTGATATAGAAGCAGGAAACTGTCTGCAGAACTTGGCGGTGTTGGATTGTCCAGATATTGTGGATCTCACCATCTCTGCACCAATCCTCAAGTCATTTAGTTATCAAGGAGTTCTTCCTCAGATTCATTTGGTAAACACTTTAAACTTGGTCAACGTGGTGCTTAACTTGAAGGATGGACTTGGCAATAATGAGTTTGATTGTGAGGAAATCCTATTGTTTTTGGCCTCTCTCAAGGAAATTGAGATTCTCACTATAAGCGGCTGGCTTCTTGAGGTACTGATTCTTCACCTCATTACCTTAATTTTCTTCTTCGACATAGAAATCCCTTTTTTTTTTCTTTTTTTTTTTTCTTTTTTTGTTGTTGACAAGAACTATGTATATGCCATTTCCAAAGTGGCTGTGTTCAGCAGGGGTGATCTTCAGGTGCCTCAGATTCCAATTCAACAAATTAAAGGAATTAAGGTGGATTGATTCTTTGATCAACAGGTCCAAGAGGGACTCATTGGCTTGCTTCCTAAACATAGCGCCTATCTTGGAGAGGTTGTTTATCAAAGTAAGTGTTTTTCTAAGTTTTCACACTTGTGAAAAGATTCCAACTTCCAACTATTCATTAACTCACTCTTTTCAACTAAAAAAACAACAATAATAAATGCAGATTGAACGTGCCAACAGCTCTTTCCCGTGTCCTTATTTTCACCAATACTGGCATGAGCCTCACTTGTGGATGGATTTTGCAACCATTGAATCCAATACTTCACAACTTGATCACCTCAAAGTTGTTACGTTTCTGGGCTTTAGCATCAAAGAAGACCAACTACTATTAATGGAGCTTTTACTTAAGAAGGCAAGTATGCTAGACTCAATGTCTGTTATATTACCGACGAATCGAATGTGGCGGGTTGTCAAGGTCTCTCTGCATGATCAGCAGAAGCAGTCATCATCGAACCACCAAAAACAGATTGCTGTTTTATCTCCGACCAAGGACTTCTTCTTTGGATTTACAGAAGAAATTTACGGTTGTCACTGTTCAACAAATGGTTGACACATTTTTTATATTTTTTTTCATAATTGCTAATATGAAGTTTTGTAATTAGTTCATGATAAAAGTTGTTCAACAGTCAATCCAGATGAAAATAATATTCCAATTACAACCACCCATATCATATAGTACTATTCTTAACGTCATATAATAAATGCATGTTAGAATTTTATTATTATTATTATTTTTTTTTTTGTGATTAATATTGCGTCAATTTGTAAGAATTATGTGAGAAAAATTATATTATATCCTGAGCATCACTCAAAATGAAATTAGACTTTTCGTTCATGAACTTTCGTGATTTTCAGCCTTAATAATTTTAAGATGCTGTTTATTTTATTTTATTTTTTAAATTTAATAATTGGAAGATAGGAGATTTGAATCTAAAAATCTCCATTAAAAACATAAAAAATATATATCAATTAAGTTACCCGATTTTTTCAAGATGAATCTACCTCATGCATTCGAGCTTAACATAACATATTATCTCATTCGTCGCTATCAGTTTCTTTTTTTTTTTTTTAATCTTAGCTGTTTATTGGGTGAATAATTTTTTAACATATCCATATGGATTTTGTAAAGGTTTACATCATTATATCTGGTCAGCTCCACGTTCCATAACCTGGTTGCATTAAAATTCAAACAGAGCAATATTAGAGACACAAAAAAATTTCACAATTTTTATCACAATTTACTATGTAATGAGTTGTGAGTAGTGGAAGTATGAAGCCACAATTTAAATTCCACTATTCACAACTCACTGAGTGGCAAATTGTGGTAATAGTTATGAAATTTTTTTTGTCTCTAGCATTTTCCATTCAAAGGAATAAATTTGAAGAAGGTGATTAAGGGTGCCAACAACCCAAACACATCAAAAGTTAAAAGAAAAGTACTTTGGAGATGGTGATTGACTTGTTTTATTCCTAGCTAATGAGATAATTATCGTGCTGATTATTATTCCACCATTCACAACTCACCAAGTAGGAAATTATGGCAATAGTTATGAAATTTTTTTTGTCCCTATCATTTTCCATTCAAAAGGAATAAATTTGAAGAAGGTGATTGAGGGTGCCAACTACCCAAACACATCAAAAGTTAAAAGAAAAGTACTTCGGAGTTGGTGATTGACTTTTATTAATCCTAGCTAAGGAGATAAATCGTGTTGATTCTTAAGTTTATCTAGAATTAGTCTGTTTTCTTTTTGGACATATTCAATGCAACTCATTGAATTATTCATGGAATTAAAACATGGATTCTTACAAGTTGATTGATTTATTTATTTTTTTTTTCGGTCCCTGCAGAAAAATAAGATAACTTCTTCTTGTTACTGGAAAGATGGTGTAATTAAACTATAAGGCCACTAAGTATTACTAATTGTATATATTGACTGCATAGTAGTTGGTAGATGAGAATCTTGTAATAATGTCTTGCTATTAAAAGGATTGTCCAATGTATTTTTTTTTTTTTAAATGGAAAATTGTCCAATGTAGTTATGTAGATCACATGAGCTCTCCTAAATGCTAATTTTGTCATTGTCATAGAATTTATTACAAGCAACTTATCATAATATTTGCCCAATGAGTTATAAATGTAGAGACATTTTTTTTCCCATAAAGATAAAGTTTTATTTCTAACTAGTTTTAAGGAATTTTCTTTAACTCACTACATAACAATTTATAAGATTATCCATGTGTATTATTTAAATAAGTCACATGATTAATTAAAAATGTCGAGTAACTAAAACTATATATGTATGATTTTTTCAATCACCACACAGTAAATTGAAGGAAAATAAACCAAATATGGTTTGGATTTAAACTTTTTCTTTCCCATAATCATATAAGGGAGGGTAAGATCATGAATTTAAACAAGAATTTTCCATTATAAATGACACCTTTAGACAAATGAGATAGAAAAAGATTAGTCAATTAATATAGGTGATCAAAACCAGTTGTTTGCAACTGTCAAAATCGTACTCATGCATTGAATTGTGAAAGGAGTAGTATAATGATTCATTGGTTAAACCATTATAAACATGTCATTGTATCATGTATATCGTGCCCCTCTCCGAATTTTGTCACATACAAAGTAAATTGTTACATCACAAGCAAAACATGATCACTTTACCCTTTCATCTTCACAATCTAACTATCAAACAAATGAGACAGAAAATTTTAGCCAATAAATGTACAAGTTCAAAACCGGTTGTTAATAGCAACATAGCTATCGAAATCGTATTTAGGCAATTAGGCATTGAACTGTAAAAGAGTTAGTATAATATATGATTCATTGGTTAAAACATTGACACATGTCATTGTATCATCTATGATTCTATATCATTGCTAGCTCCTGTAATTTTTTCACATTCAAATAATTGCTACATTAAAAGCAAAAAATGATCACATTGTCCTTTCTTCGTCATAAGTAAAATATCAAAATGAAAAATGGTTATGATAAATTACACGCTAGACAAATTAGAAAAATTCAAATTGCTGACTCCTTAATACGGTGTTTATTCTATTTAATCTATATGATATTATATAACAAAAGTTTTTTTGTTTTTTTATGGATCAAAGGTTGTTTTATTAGACTACATTTGTATAATTCTCCAAGTCAACTACATAATAAAATTTTTATAATTAAATAAAAAATTTAAAATTTAATTTTTACCTACATTAAAAATTAATTAAATATTTTAATGCATGATAATCTATCCTCAAAAGCAGAAGGTATAGATTTAAATTGTTTGAAAAGAAAGTTTGTAGTTAATTTTTGACTTGGTGTTTCTAAACTTTTGCCAATATTGGATTTTCTTAGATTTTTTGGATTTCCTTTCTAGAGATTGTAGCTAAGTCAGCCTCCGTACAAGGTTTGTACTTAGGACTCTCTTCTGACAAATTTAACACGGTTCCCAAAACTAACAAAACACAACACTCTTTAATCTTTATTCGGGTTGAACCGTTGAAACTTGAAAAGCAACTGAACCACATTGCATTCAAAAGGGTGGCCTCACTTTTTGTCTGTAATAGACTAATAGTTACGAGTTTCCACCGCTTAAACTCACTTTATAGGAAAATTGATATTGATTTCTAACACGGGAAGAGTTGTTATATCTATAATATTTTTACAATAAATTATAAATGGTTAATTATTATTTATTTTAATTTGAACATACTACTAAAATTACTTTTCTCTTCTACCGCTAATAACTCGTAACAACTTACCACATAGAATTTATTAAGAAAATATTGTGACCATAACATTTCTCTTTTTTAGATAAGTCTTTTTTTTTTTTTTTAAATAGGTCCGTGCAAGCATACATATTGGAAGGGATGAAGGTGTGATTATTATTGTGGGGTCAAGGGATTAGGCGACCCCGGCCCACTGCGACCAGGTCCAAGACCCATGCCGAGGAGGAAGAAAACTTCCGAGTACAACGTAAAAAGTCCAGATCACCCAGAATGATTGCCGAGGACAATTATGTCCTCAACCAAACCCAAACCAGAGGAGGGAGAGTCAACACCCATCAAAGGCAGCCTCCCAGAGCACCCCATGAGAAAGAACAAGTACAAATGTGCCGATCATGGGAGGACAGTGTAAGAGCAAATCCAAGACAAACTGTCATCTCCTCATTAAATGCCCGCCGCTGGCGTTCTGGCCGCATTAATGAGGAAATGACCCCTGAACACTACAGCCTTAGTAGCTGCAACCCACAGAAAGATAGAAAAACGGCTGATGGGACAAACACTCGAGTAGTGACCTGCCTGTTCGACAAATGTAGAGCTAGGATCAACTGAAAAGAGATATATAATGTAAGAAGTCATCCAGAAATGGGGAGGAGAAATACGATAACACTTGTATCATTTTTGTAACTAAGCATTGAAGAAGCAATAAGAACTCCCAGCTCCTAAAAGGAAGACTGAGGAGTAATATTTCATGCTTTAGCCTATATTCTTGTCGTTTAACCCATTCACTACCGTGTTTAGTTGTTGCAATCCTTATTAGGGCTTAGTTCTTGAACCCATGCTCTATAAATTCATTGTATCGGGTTAGCTGGGTTTGAGTCCACTTCATCTAAGGAAAATTGCTCAAACTCGGTCCCTACAATTATTATTATTATTATTTGTAGGAGAGGATAAACTACATGAACATGAACACCATAAGATATATCATTATAATTAGGCTATCACACTTCAACTCAAAAAGAAAAAGTATTAGAATGTGTCTTACCCAAGATCTAATATTTGCCTCACATGTATTTTTAGCCTATGCTTGAAAAAAAAAATCCTATATTTATTTTAATTTTGAACAAAATTTAGTTAGTATAGTGTACATTATATTTCTAATTTAATTTAACAAAGTAATCATACTAAGCAATGTAATAAAAATAAAATTATTTTTAAATTAAAGATAATTAAATTTAATTGTATAATTCATTGATTTATGCTAATACTTTATTGAAATTAATTGAAAACTTAAAAGCACAGAAGAAACTGTACTTAAGTTTTACCGTTTAATTAAATTCATTTAAAATATTAGACTATTTGCAATCTTTTATTATAAAAAAAAAAAAAAAAACAGCTTTTTTTGGGGGGTTAGCTTACCTATAATTTTATTCAGTTTATTTTTTAAAAATACATGAAATAAATAAACGAATATAAACTCATCCAAGCCTCCTCTTAGTTTATTTTCTATCTGAACAACTAACAATTTACTCTAGATATACATGCTATCTTATTATGAGTATTTGAGTCCATGAGATGAGAGGCCAGAGAGTTAACAAAAGTATGGGTTTTGTGTTGCAGGCTTTATTGAAAGTGTTCTAAGCTTTGTATCTGTTAGATTTATTATATATTGTAATCTCTGGATTGATATTATCCCATAGATTAATTCTTGCCAAACTATACAATGATTTTTAATTGCATTATTTAACATATATTGTGGCTACATTCGGTGGATCAGGTGAAAGTAGATCCAAAATGTCGTGACTTGTGATCGAAAACTTTCTTTCCAACTACAAAATGCAATTCATTGACAGCCAGCTTTAGAATAATGGCTTCAATCTCCAATCTCCAATTCATTGAAGTTTGAGACTTTGAGTTTGACTCCTCTCCAATCTCCAATCTCCATTCTTTGATCAATTATATCGAAAAAAAAAATCTCATTCAATAATGCATTCCATTCAATTTGACACAAAGTCTTTAGCATTTTTTTGTTAGAGAGAGTTTTAACCTAAGGCGTCCGCACCTGATGATAGCTCTTTATCATCAAATTAAGACATCAATCAGTTTTTGGTGTAGATGGGGATTGAATCACAAATCTCTTATACAACTATAAAAAACTTTACTAATTAAACTAACTGGAACCATAGTCTTTAGCATTTTTTAAACGGTGCAATTTACTCAAAACCCGAATGTGCAACGAAAAATGTCCAAGAATGAGTGCAATATTTCAGTCCAAAGAAAATATAAGGCTCACATAACCCGTACGTAGCTATTCGGACACTGTTAAAAAGGTCCATAAAATCAATGCCAATATTTTCTCAAATATTAGTTGAGTTGACTTTGACGGATAATCATTTCTCCTTATCATAATTAAGGTACGGCCACTTGCAATAAGCAAGTGGCTCTATTTTTTTTTTTTTTTTTTTTTGATGCAAGTGGCTCTATTTTGGCCCATACTCCATACCAAAGAAAATTTATGCTCAATCAATGTCCACTCCAGTCTGAATAACTGAATAAGGTATCTTCTCAACAAACAAAAAAGTCTGTTGCAAGTAGCTCTATTTTTTTTTTTTTTTTTGCTGCAAGTGGCTCTATTTTTTTTTTTTTTTTGCTGCAAGTGGCTCTATTTTGGTCCATACTCCATAGCAAAGAAAATTTATGCTCAATGTCCACTCCAATCTGAATAACTGAATAAGGCATCTTCTCAACAAACAAAAAAGTCTGAATAAGGCAAATTGCAAGGGCACTACCGACACAGCTTGAGTCATTTGAACATAAAGCTTAAGTCCAACTAGTAATTTCCTAGCTGAAGATATTGTTTGACATTTATTGTTGTATATCTTGTGTATGCATCGTACATAATTTCACATGTGATGTGCACTTTTTTTATTTATTGATATCCACGTTTAAAATGTGAAATGAAATTAAATTTTGCAATGACATGGTGTAAAACTCATGTTTTACTCCATTCAATTCTCATATAAGATATCATTTTATCATATATTTGAACGTAATGTTGTTAGGAGTGGTAGGATGTATTGAATTTTAAGCAAGTGTATGTAAATGAGATCCAGACTTCGAATTTTGGCTAAGCCATAAAAAATTAAAACCAAAAGCACAAGAATAAATTTTAAAACGTATGGCCAAACCCACCACTCTCTCTCCCTATTGTCATCCACAAAATCCTCCCTGTCGCACTGCCATTGTTGAACCAACCGTCAACCTATGGTGCCGCACCACCAGAAACCCACCTTCAAGAAGACGCTGAATCATGAGCCCAACATTCTCATCCAAAGTGAAAGCCAAGGGAGGTCACAATTGGAATGAAATATGTGCTTGTTAGGCATTCACGATATTCAGATCCATTTTGCAATAGCTCTTTCCAAACCGATTTCATCATGTTAGAAAATAGGAGCTTCAATGTGTTTAACCTAGGAAGTGGAGACCAACTCATTATGACTTGTGCAACTATGTTGATATCTCAACTTCTGCATGTGTTTGAAAGATGCAATGTTTGTGTTAAATGGACTTGTTTTACTTTGGCAGTATGTGCAAGTACTTATATTGTGCTAGCATGAGATTGTATACGCACCTGTATTTTAGTATTTGACTTTTTCAAAAAATAAATCAAAAAAAATAAAGTTTAAAATCAATTATTAAAAAAAAAAAAGATTCATTACTTAGTTATTAGGTTGAGGAAATGCTCACTCAATTTTATGCTATTTTGAACCGACCAAACACGTTTTTAATTTTGAAAACATTAAAAAAAAAATGATTTTTTGTTTTTATTTCCAAAAACAAGTTTTTGAAAACAATAAATAAAAATAGTTACCAAATATGACCAAACTATTAATACAAAAAAGCAACCAACAATAACATCTAAAGAAATAGTGTTAATTTTCTTTAAATGAGTAATGAATATGAAACATATGGGCCATTACCCATTACAAGTTACAACCAATCCACGTAATTAAACCCATTTACCCATTAATGGGCCTTTAATTAAAACCCATTAAATCCATTTTTCTCAAACCGCGAAACACTAATGTTAACGGCACTATAAAAGCAATCTCTCGCGAAATAACGACAAGCAGCGTCGCTTTACCTTGAGAGAGAGGGAGAGATAGAGAACTTGAAAAATAGTAAGAGTAGTTGGTACTGTACTAGTCAAAATCCATGGCCATAGCCGCCACAATTTCTGTGCCTCTCACTTCACCTATTCGCCGCCGCAACTCACTCACTTTCACCGGATCTTCTTCTTCTTCATCCACCATTCAATTGAGTTTCCCCAAGTACAATATCGCTGGGCTATGCCCTAGGTTTCGCATTTCAGCGTCTGCCGCTTCTTCCATGAGCACCCAAGCTCCACAGAAGGTCTCGACTGCTCCGACGTCGTTTCTTGACCGACGAGAGGCTGGCTTCCTTCACTTCGTCAAGTACCACGGCCTCGGCAACGACTTCATTTTGGTAATAAATAGCATAGGAAAAAAAAAGAATTTATTTTTATTTTTTTGGTTTAGGGTTTAATATTGATTGGTGATTTTTGAATAGGTAGATAATAGGGATTCTTCAGAACCTAGGGTTACGCCGGAGCAAGCGGTGAAGCTGTGTGATCGGAACTTTGGGATTGGTGCTGATGGAGTCATATTCGCAATGCCAGGTATTGACGGCACTGATTATACCATGAGGATTTTCAATTCAGATGGTAGCGAGCCTGAGGTATTATTGGCTATGCTTGAATCTTTGTTCTTTGTGCGTTGAATTGATAGTTCTATACATGTCTATATAATTTTGAATGCCTTGTGTGAATGTATAAGGTTTTTGCTGAAGTTTTGAATATTGATTTTTTTTTAACTTCTAGATGTGTGGTAATGGAGTGAGATGCTTCGCTAGATTCATTGCCGAGCTTGAGAATTTGAATGGGAGGCATAGGTAATTTTTAAGTTTATTTTTGCATTTGATATTCTTCATACTTTTAACTATCATTGCCGGATTGCTGTGTGTGAGTGTGGGTGTGGTTTCATTAGTGTGTCAAAGCTTACACTCAGTTTCTTTCAAAATTGATTTTTCTAAAAGACAACTATGAATTTGCAACTTGTAGAGGACCAAAATTGATGTCTATAGAAGACCTAAGTTTTTGGAGAACAATTTTGATAGTATTTGATTTTGATATTTTTAAATAAATTAGAACATAAGTTATTCGAAATGGCGATTGTGATTTGGGTCAATAATTCCTATTTTTACTATTATGCAGTTTTACAATACATACTGGTGCTGGTCTCATTGTTCCAGAAATCCTAGAAGATGGCAAGGTATGTTATACAATATCTTAGATGTTGCAATTTACATGAGTTTTGACGTGTGAGGTGCTTTTTTAGGCATTAGAAATATGGTGCTTGCAAAGTGCATAGAAACTGTTTTCACTTAAGAATTGATAGCTGTCTTTGTGTTATTTAGTCTTTTATCTCAATTTGTCAGACATTTTTCTTACAATATCAGGTTAGAGTTGACATGGGAGAACCAATACTTAAAGGATCAGATGTACCCACAAAATTGCCTGCAAATAAAGATCAATCTGTGATTAAGTCAGAGCTAGATGTTGATGGAGTAACCTGGAATGTGACCTGTGTTAGTATGGGAAATCCTCACTGCGTGACGTTTGGTGCAAAAGGAGGTCAGGTATGCATTGTTGACAGTTGAGAGAAGAAATTGTGCCTTTTCATTCACTTTTATATAGCACTTCTATGCCGTTTTTGCTTTGAGCTCTCTGCTCTTTGGCACATTTTTCATCCTATGTGAAGTTAAAGATATAATTGGAAGGTGTGCTGATTGTTAATATCATGTGGTATGTAGCTCATTATTTTCCAACAATTAGGGTGTGTTTGGATAAGCTGTTGCAAAACGGTGTTTTAGGTTTAAAATGAGCGTATGTAAAAAAACTATGAGGAGTTGCTGTTGGGAAACAAAGTTTTGGGTTTTAAAAACGCACTTTTAGACTCTCAAAACGCCTAACCAAATGGACCCTTAGAGACATTAATAACAACACTATTGTACTTTTGATAAGTTACAATTGAGTCATCATATGACCATTTAGTTTTTGCATTCTTCAGGATGAGCTAAAAAATGTGTGCCCAATTAGGAATGCTGTGTGACTTTGCATGTGGTAATTCAATCAATCAATAGCAACTAGCTCTCTATGACAGGAATTCAAGTACTAAATGTATGTATATATATGTACTTGAAATTGAATTTGAATTACCAAATGTATTATGGTCTGGCTTTATCGTCAACCAATTGCTGGACATGATAAATTTTATAGTTACACTTGACTCAGTCTACTTCTATTCCTTTGTTCAAACATTTTTTTTGCTGTTTTTTAGCTAAAAAATAGTTTTGCTGTCGTCCATTAACTCTGTTGATGTTAATATTTTGCTTCTATGCTTGTCATCAAACAGAATTTGCAGGTTGATGAATTAGATTTAGCCAAAATTGGTCCAAATTTCGAGCATCATGAGATGTTCCCTGCGCGAACTAACACAGGTTAGATTTAATCTGTGGAGTTGATTTTGTAATTGGAATAAATTATGAGTATTTTTCCTCTCAGGATTCATTGATGTAGACTAGTATTTTTTTTTTTGCCTCTGTCCTTTCTCTCTTTTATTTAAAAGTAGTGCTATTTGCACTGGTATTGTGCACAAATAGACATGGCAGCCCCCAGTTACATATTGTATGCCAAATGCATGGATGGTGGGACCATGTGAGACATGACATGACATAAATGTTTCATATGAAATTGTGCAACAATCTTGCATCTGTAGCATTTCTTTTATATAATTATTGGTATTGGTTTGACTTAAATTCTGAATTCTGATCACATTCTATTTATAATAGTTTTTATTTTGTTGCTGCTTGGTTTTGTAATTTGTTGAAATATATTGAAGGTGTGCAACTTTTCCAGTTATAAGCAATGCGGCCTCCTTATGGGTCTGCTAGGTTAAAACTAAGATTTGGATTGTTGTTGAGGCTCCTTATCCATTTTATGATGATTTCTGGTTAGTTTTTTGATAAGTATGATGATTTCTGGTTATTGATACAGACAAGTGCTTCTTCAGAACCAGATAAGATAACTTTTAGGAGCCTAGTGCCTTTTACCTTTTGTCATATCTTGCACATATTTAATACTTATGTTCTTGGATTTACTTTTTGCAAATATAAACAAATGCTTCATGCTTTCTACTTTGCATAATTTATAAGGTGGTTTGAGAGGAATAGTAATGCATCTGCCACATTTACAGTAACAGTAAGAGAATTATTTATGTGGAATGAGGAAAAAAAAGGCTTGTAGGACTTAAAAATAATCTAGAAACATATCCATGTTTAATCACAGAAATGGGATATAGGAAAATTGTCTTCCTTTTGCATTCCTGCTTGCTTAGTTTGGTGGTAGTAGGAAACTACACAACCAAATGAAGGTCATTCATGTTATTTTACTAAAAATTAGATATTTTGCTTTGAACAAAATATTTTGGGTCTCCCAGTGTTGTCTTATTAATTTTTAATATGCAACATCTTATTGTTGAAACGTATGATTTCCTAATTATGATTCCCATTTGATCTGATTTGCAGAGTTTGTCCAAATTTTCTCCCGTTCACACCTAAAAATGCGTGTCTGGGAGCGTGGGGCAGGTCAGTTATTGTGAGCTTTGTGCAAATTGAATGTATTCATGTGCTTCACCAATCTCTACCTGGTTTCTTACTTTCTTTGTTTTTTGATTGGAAAGCTGAACTCTGGAACTGTTAATTGTAGGAGCAACGCTAGCTTGTGGAACTGGAGCTTGTGCAACTGTTGTTGCAGCAGTTCTTGAAGGTCATACCGAAAGGGTAAGTATAGCATGCAATATTGTGTGAGATAATTGTCTAGTTGGTGTATAGGCACCAGAAGAATGAATCTGTTCCTTTTTACTTTGGAAGCAGCATTAGTATTACTAATTTACTCTAGATAATCTATCATTTCCCACCAATTATATCTTGTTACACGTTTGGCCTCCTTAAGATTGTGGTGCCTGTGCCAATTTTGTAACTTTTCTAAAACAACTTTCATGATTGTCAAACTTTTTTTTTTGTTTTTGTTTCACTATAAAAAATTATGATTGTCAAACTTTATTTTTTATTATTGTTTCACTAGAAATAATTGGTCTCTGGTCTCATATGCTACTATTGAAAAACAAATTGTATTATTTGCTCGTGGTTTCCAAATTACCCGAACTCCCTCCCTCTCTCTGCTTGCTTTTACTTGTTTAACAGTTTGTTTTTTTTTTCTTTGACATAGAATTGCACGGTTGATCTACCTGGAGGACCATTGCAGATTGAGTGGAGGGAGGAAGATAATCATATCTACATGACAGGCCCAGCCGAAGTTGTGTTTTATGGATCTGTACCCCTCTGATATTGTGGTGACTAAAATATTCTCCATCAGTGGGAGACTCATCATTTCAGTTCACAGAAATTTTCTTGAATTAAAGAGTATGCCCTTCTGAAGTGGGACACCTTTTCTCTGTTTCTATACCCCTAAAATCTCAATGTTGGATTTCCCATGGTTGAGCTAGCTCCGTCTACTATTTGCCCATCAGACTTGACAAGAGATCAAGACCTGCTGGTTGGGGGGCCTGGATGTTTACCTTGGCGTAGATCATCATGTTTTTTCTGGGGCTGGCTGTCCTACAAGTTTCCTTCAGCCTAATGATCCGTGGTGGATAATTAGGGAACATTGATGTTTACGGTGTTTGTCACAAGTTTGAGAATCATGTGTGTTTTCCAAGTAGTAGTCTGTGACTCTGTTCCCTAAAGGATCAATCTAAATGCTTTCTCCTGTTAGTTCAGTTCCATGCATTAAAGGGGATTGGAAAAGTAAATTTGTATGATTGCTTTGAAGGAATGCTTTGCCTTCTCTTTTTCCTGAACGCTTTCATTTGCATAATGTGAGCTCTCCCAATCTTTAATTTAGAGGGTTAAACTTAAACACAGTTCAACTGCGCAATCGCTTCTTCTTCTTCTTCTTCTTTTTCTTTTATTTTATTTATTTAAAACTTTTCGGGGGCCTAGTTTTATGATGTTTATCACATTTTTCAACACGAAGATGTTTAGAATGTTATCAAATGATTCAAATTCTGTTTTATTCTTTTGATGTGTCTTATAAAATCTGAGATATATGTTGGTCAGTTTAGAAAATCTATGCACATAAGAGCATCCGCACTAGCGCCTTTAGAATAGAGAAAGTGTCAAAATTTACACAATTTTTTTCCAAAACTACCCACATCAATGGTGTAAAAATATGCATATATACGCACTTGTTACTGTAACCAGGCATATTGCACGATTATAGTAGTTGTGTATATCAATAATTTATTCTTTTTTTTCTCTCTCACCTTTCAAGTTCTCCCTCTCTTTCCCAACGGCCACAATAACCCAGCAACCCTTTCTTTCCCAACGGCCACAGCAACCCAGCAAAGAAGAAGAAGATGACAAACATCCAACCACCAACTTAGCACCACCCAACCATCACCACCGCAACCCATTTCAACAATTGGTAATCCACCACAAAATTGACCCAAAATCAACATAAAATCAAACAAACTATCATAAAACCCAACTCAAATCAAGCCAAACAAAAATTAAGCTAAACCCACTGGAAAACCTAATCATAATCAACCCAAACCCGGAGAAAAACTCATCCCAAACTCAAACCAAAATCAATAAAAATTGAATCCAACCCAACGGAAAACCCATATGAAATCAGTTGGATTTGTCGTCATTGTTGCCGGTCTACCTTGCTGTTGCTACCAGATCTTCTACTTGTGTAAATTATGGGTTTGAGATATGAGTGAGGAAGAGAGTTTAGAGAGAAATAGAGGCAGAGAAGAATTGAGAGAGAGAGAGAGAGAGTTGGGATTGGAAATAAATATATATTAATGAAAGAGATATGTATTAATAAAATAATAATAAATATTATTTAAATAAATTATAGTGTATAATAGATATTCTGATGTGTGTGTTTTGTAAAAGTGATCTTGTAAAATAAAAAAAATAAGTTGTTTGCGTAAAATAGATGGAAAAATTTAGCCGGACTAATGCAATTGCTCTAACAAAATCTCACAACACTATAACCTTATTTTACTTAATTTTAATTTATGGTGAGTTGGCATTCAATTTGTTGCGAAAATATTTTGAAATTGGGTCTCATTCTAATTTATTGATGGAGCAAAGTCATATGTTAACAAAAATTTCCTTTGCTATTTGCTATTGGATTTTTTTTATTCATTATTTGATAGTTACAACAATTGGGGGGGGGGGGGGGGGGAAGATTTGAATCATAATCTCCTAATAAAGGAGATCACCTCTTAATGTAATAATTAAGAAGACCAAGAATCTTATAATTCAATAACATAACCTATTGTTAACGTTGTGTATACTCTTACAACTCGTTTGGGAGGAGGGAAATAAATGAAAAGAATAATTTTAGAATATTCTTAACTTCTCTTATTTTGAAGTTTTAATGGAAGAGATAGAAAATTCACTCTCCTGTTTAGGAGTTTAAGTGAGAAAGAATGAAATGGGTAAAAGGGAACACTCATGTGATATTAGATTTAATGAATTTTTTATTAAAACTCTCAAAGTACCCTTATATATTTAGCATTTTATTTTAAAATAGAGGCCTAGTTGTAATATTGTAATAAAATGATATCATTATTTTCCCTTTATGTAACTTCCAACATGATTACTTTTTTTTTTTTTTTTTTTGTTGAGAAAATCCAACATGATACTTATCTTTCATTCTATAATTTTATTTTAATATATCCAAACAAGTTTACTTAATTTTGTTTCATTCCTTTATGATCATTCATTTTTCTTACTTTAATACATCTATTCCATTACATTCTTTTATGATCATTCTATTTCATTCATTTATGAACTCTCAAAAGAAGCCTCATGATTGACATTATTTGGCAATTAGAGGTTTTGAACTTAAATCTTTATAGATCTCTTCTAAAAATAAAAAATAAAACTTTATAAATTTTATTAGACTTTAGGTATCAGTCAGTCACTAGACCAAGCCCTAAGGATCTTTTTTTGGTTGATAAAAGCACTAAGGATCGATTTTATTAATATATATATATATATATATATATATATATATTTTGGGTAAAGAACTATTAATACAATTTTTTTCAATTAAAATAATATTATGTATTAAAAAGATTATAAATTTTAAATATATATATATATATATTTTAAATTAAAATACAAAATTTCAACCTAATATGAGTCCACTGCTCGCTCCCTCTCACTTGTCCCGCTTCACAAAATCAGAGAGTCACACACAGGCACAGCCCTAGCCTCCAAAATCACAGATTCAAAGCCCCCCCTCCCCTCTGCGCCAACACCAACACCAATACCAACACCAGTCCGACGCGTCTCTCCAATCACCTCCGGTACGGTACGGTACCCTCGCTTCCCAACTCCTTTCTGTTTTTCTTCAAAATTCCTGCTTTGTTCTGATTTCTCTGTCACTGATTTCACGCTTCTTTTTTTCTTTTTTCTTTGTAAGCTTTTCTCTGTTTGGATGAAGAAGAAGAAAAAAAAATGTTTACTTTAGAGAAATTTTAGTGAATTCTTTATTGATAATTAGTATTTTGCTATCCTTGAAGCTAGATCAAGGATTAGGGTTCTACTCTTCTTTCTGTAACACTTTTGTTGTTTTAAAAAACCAGTTATTGTAAAACTATTTCCAATGGGTTGAAGTTTTCTATTGTTCTTATATCTTACTTTGAAAGAAACTACAACTATTTATTATGTGGGTTTGCCTTTGTGCTTCATATTTTGGTCAAGCTTCTACCAAATAATACTGCTTAGATGTTTTGGGGTTCACTTGGGATGTTAATTAATGACTACGAATTTTACTTGAGTTATTTTGTGTGTTGATTGTGTGAGATGGGTTCGTTGTTTACTGTTGATATTGTATCAATAGGTAGAGAAAGTTCAGATTTGAGATAAGCAAAATGAGTGGAACTGGAGAGAAAGGGTCAGCAACTACAAAAACCCCAGGTGATTTCCTCAAAGCAATTCGCGGCCGACCCGTTGTTGTCAAGCTGAATTCTGGGGTTGATTATCGAGGTCAGTTTCTCTATTCCTCATTTTGCGCCACGGTTCTGCTTTTTTGTGAACTAGGTGAATGATTCAGGTAGACTATTGTTGCTAGTGTTTGATGGAAGTGTAATCTTTGTCATAGCAAACATTCTTTCCATTTGGGGGTTTTATTATTTTTGATAAAGCAATGTTTGGAAGAATACTCAAGATCATGCCTGTATTTGTTCGTTCTTTTAATATTTGGGGCACACAGCAGGTGATTATAACAATATGTTTGCACTGAGAGCATAACATGCCCTCACAGAAATCAGGAAATAAAACATAAAAACAACTTCATTTTAGTTCACCTCCTCTCCTCTGGAAAGTGATTGGCTGTCTTTTTCTTAAGTACTTTTTTCTAATGGTATTTACTGCTATGATTGGTGGCATCTCACTTTTCAAGCTATAATAATTTTGACAGCAAAATCTTGTGGCAAGAGCCTTGTAGCTCAGTGGTGTTGCCTGTTCTCCTTTATAAGTAGAACCAAGTCTCGAATCCTGCCTCCTCCATGGTTGTAACTATAATATATAAAATAAACTATTTAAGGCACAATTGGTTTCGAATTTATAAAATTTCCCTGTTAATTCTCTGTGCTGAAACAAATCATCATCTGTCACATCTCACATGGTATCCATATATAGCACTCCTTTATATATATTGGCAACATGTAGACCATTATCAAATTTTAAATGGGGACTAAGCATTTCATTCAGCATTACTTTGAGTTTTTAAAAACAATTTAGAGAACATAATATCTAATGAAAAGTAGGTGAGATTGCATGTATGGTCTGAGGCGGGTTTAGTCATTTCCTTTTATGTAGTGGACTCTTGCTAGGGTTGTGGCTCCACGGGTCATGTGTTTTGTATGAGACTTGATACCAATTTAGATGGTAGAGTGGACATTGTTGCAAACTTTCAAATTAGGGAATTAGTCGTGCATTTCAAAAGTTTGGGGGGACATTGTAATTTGGATAAAAGATTTGGATGGAAAAGTGTAATTTACTCTTAAGTTTTATATATACGTGTCAAACAATTACAGAATTGTGCAATACCTGATACCATGGGTAGATTCAGAGCTTTTGGGAGGCAAGCACCACTTGGCTATTGAGGCCAGTATTGAATTTTTGACTTTTCGTAAATAAACATCTGACTGATGAGTGGAGCACCACACTTTGTTTAGTTCAGAATGGACCATGAAAGCATAAATTCATACACTTCATAGGCTATAACAATGTTTCCAAATCTTTGTGTGCAGGTATTCTTGCATGTCTGGATGGGTATATGAATATTGCAATGGAGCAAACAGAAGAATATGTCAATGGGCAGTTGAAAAATAAGTATGGCGATGCTTTCATTCGTGGAAATAATGGTAATTTCAGAGGACTGACTTGTGATTTTACTTTTGTTATACAACTTTACTTTTTGGCCATACCGTTATTATTTTACATGTATCAGGGTGTGACTATAATTGGGTTCTCTTTTGATGCAGTTCTCTACATTAGTACATCAAAGAGGACGTTGGCAGATGGGGCTTAGTTTTGAAAATTTATCAAGTCCTGTAGATTATCTGCAGTCATGATTTTTATTTTGTATTGTATTGTAATCTGGATTTTGGAAATGAGGATTAGAAAGCAATTACAACTTGGACAAATGGAACCTTTCTTATCTATTTTGTATAATGGAATGAGTTATTAACTGTTTGATTTAAGGAGTGGTGCCTTATTGATATGCTAGAATTGTCATGATTGCTCTAACAATACAATCAATGATCATGATCATGATACCATTGCCTTGTTTATGTATTGAAGGTTTGTACATAGCTTTCTTGAAGGAATCCTTTTCATCTCGTGTTGATTTATCAAAGTAATTTGTTTTGAGACAGCTTCAATTTGTGAGAAAACTACCTTGCATCGTACTTAAGTTTTAAACAAATTTTACTCGATCCACCTAAGGGAAGCATTTTGGTTGGTGACCGATTTTCAAATTGTTGCACATATTGGTGTGAAATGGAGGCCCTATTTCGTACTTCTCAAAATTTTGGTCTATGCTTCATTGTTTTGGATAAGGGAGAACGGTTTCTGAATATATATATTTTTCTTTCTTTTTATTATTCTTCTGCATTCAACTCCTGAGGTTGGGAGATATGATTTGACAATGGCCTCTATTGCGTGCCTTGTAACTGATGAGGATGGTGTTGAAATCTACTGCTCCTTCCGGTGATAAGTCTGCAATGTTCTGTTACCCATTAGCATGCATGCAACGACAATTGTCCATCTTATTAGATCCTATTTTTTAGAGGGTTCTGAGTTTATCATTTTTGCTTTCTTTGTTTTTCTACAACTAGTACAAGAACTTAAGCTTCATTCTGATTCATTGACGTAGGGTTGTCCACTTACCCGAGCAACCTAACCCACTAGAAGGATTGGACCTGACTGAAAATCGACCGATCTGGTGACTAAAGTGGTCGACATTGGGTCTTTGTTAAGAAAATTCATCAACTATAGGTCAAGTGGCAGATCTTTTTGCAAGAAAATCTTATTCCAGTTGATCTGACCAATCCCAACCATTAGACTTTGTTGTTCTCCGCTAATATATTGGTTCGCCAGATGTAGCGAGATTCTGGCAAGATTTGGTGATACCTGGGCTAAATCCAATAAGATCCATCAAAATCTCCACCGAAAATTTGAGCTCCACCATGACATTGTGGTTTCTATCGACCCAATCTTCAGCTTCGTAAAGCTATGGCAATCGAAGACCAGTAGACGCATGGTTGTCAATGGGTGGCTCAATTCGAAACTCAAGTTGATTGAGTTGGGTAGCGGTTTTACCTCAAACCTGACCCAAATCAACCTATGGGCTTCCCTAGACTGATGCAGTAAAATCATGTACTGACGAAATACTCCTTGGCTATTACATTTTGAGAAATTATTACAACATGCTGCTAACTCCGCAGTTTAAACCCTTTCCCTTCTAGACCTCCAAACACTTTGTGCATGGAGAGGTGCCAATTCAGCTATAAGGCCTTTGCCTATTACATTTTGAGTTGAAGTTTTCACATTATTATCAATAGTGATTTCTTGATCATGCTCGATTATGCAGGTGAAATCTTACAACTCTCTATGTCACAAACAATTTGTGTCATTACTAATTCTATCGTCAAAGTTCATTGAAGACTGGAGGTACCATGCAATAGTTGGGAGTGTGGTGATTTGAATCTTAGATGTTTCCACTAGAAACACTAAGGTGCTAGACAAGGCTCTTGGCAAATTTCAGATCATAGCCCTCTTTTGGTGTGCAAGTTTTTTAACCTTAATTTTCTAATAATTGTTTTCTCCCCTTCAACTACTATACTAAAAGTATTAGAGGATTCTGTTCTTGTTTCAAACAACTAATTTGGGTCCTACCAACACCTCTTTTTAAACTTTTTTTTTTAATCTTCTATCGCATGATGTTTGCAAAGCTAAATGAAATACATTTTGAAGACTAATGTTTATTATCTTGAGGATGAACATCTCAATATTTTTTTCCTCAACTCTTTGTTGAGAACTTTTCAAGAACACAAAATTAACAAAGCTGGGTGATACCATATTTACAGAGATTATTTCAAAGACAAAATAATTTGGAATTTAACAACAAAATATATCGGAATTTAGCAAAACTCTTGGAAAGAGAAGCAAAAATATAGCAAGAAAAATTATGGAAGATTAAATTCTCAATACAAAAGAAACCAAAATATAAAAACATTTGTCCCTCAAAAAAAAAAAAAAAAAAGGCTATGGTAGGGGATAAGACCATTGTTATAAGTCCCATTTAATGGAGAAAGTCCTTTCATTTCAAAAACTAAGGAAATTAGGAGTAGAAGAATCTAAGAAGTTGGAAAATAGAGTGGAATAATCAGATAACCAATTATTTAATGCTAAGTTCAGAGACAAAATGAGGAAGTGTATGCATCAGTTAACACCTTATTTTACTTTCTGGATTTACATTTTGACTTCTTTTTTTTTTTTTTTTGTTTGCATTTTACAATTGGCTATATATATATATATATTGTAAGGAAATAAAATTATTTATTATTGAGTACAAATAAATAATAAAAATTAAATTAAAAAATCGTTAAGATTTTTCCTTATGTGAAAGGTTAAAAGTGGCACATGGTGGTAATTAGAAAATGATATGGTGGAAGGCTAAATAAAAGAGTTGTCTAAGAATCACACATGAGGTATTGCTTTTATTTATAGTAATATGAAAAATTATATTCCTGCAACTTTGTGAAAAATGACATAACAAAACAAAGTTGCCAATAATGAGTTTTCAAGGTACATGAAGGAAAGAGAAAAAAAAAACAAAAAACAAAATGAAACTAATAATACAGATATTTGATTCTTTTTTTTTTTAAATATTTTATTTCATCAAAATGATATTTGCATTTCTGAGTAGACATGAAATATATCTATCACTATATCATTCAATTTCCAAATTTGAAAACACATATAGTATGATAACATCATTGTATATTGTCTTTCATTTATTTTGTCTATAAAATAAATTTTGTTTGTCATAATTATAAAATAGAGTTATAAATTCACAAGAAAGATTATTGAGATATTGGATGAAATTAATAACAGGTTAATGATGTTTGTATGAAAATGTTGGAAAATGATAGTGTGTATTCTTGTTTTATTGTGAAAGTTATAAAAATAATATTCTGTAATTTTTGTTTTATTGTGAAAGAGTAAAAAAAATATATTGTGGAATCTGATAAACTTTTTTCTGTTTGAAAATGAAAAGTTAATAATTGATCTCTTCTTATGTTGGAATGAGTATAAGAAGTGAGTCGAATATTTTGAAAATTGAAGCTCAAAAAGTGGGATATAAATCATGGTGAAATTACCCCTTATTACGTGGGTCAAATTAATGGCGTGGTGTCATACCCCATATATAAGAAATGTTATAAATCTTTGAAATGTGTTTGCTATTATAACAATTATGACTTTAAAGTCGATCATGATACAATCATTAACAAAATATATTATAAGATAATAATTTTAGCAAATTTATAAGAGAATTTGTGGCTTTATAAGCAATAATAATAATAATAATAATGAAAAAATATATGGAAATTAGTTTTTACTGTATCCTTATTCATCTTTGTCATTATTTTCTTTTTAAAATGTAGGTCTTCACTTCTCAAGACAAAGCAATGCACAATTGACCATAACTGAAACTAGACTTGGCGAGTACATATCAACGTTGTTTGGAGTTTGCTTTGAATTATGTAGGAGATAATAATTGTTACGCTTTAATTATTCCAATTAAAGCCTAACAATCCACATTTCTAAAGTTGAAAAAATAAAATAGAGTTGAGCATAGAAAGACTCACTTGGAAATTAAATTGGTGTCTGTAATTGGAGAAGTTGTTGGCCTTTGAAAGCAAGGAGGCAATGAGTCATTGTTGTATCAATGTCGTTTTAATTGATTAATTAAATTTGCTATTATATTTCTTGTATATTGTAACAATTTTTACTGTTAAACAGTGGCCATGATATTTTTGAAGATATATCAACAAGAAAGAATTTTATTTCTAATCAACTTGAGAAATGTCTTGTCAAAAGCCTTATATTATTGACACTTTCTACTTCAAGTGTTTCAAAAGGATATACGCATGGTTCAAATCCCCCTCCCTCAATTGTTGAATTAAAAAAAAAAAAAAAAAAAAAAAAAAAAAAAAAAAAAAAAACCTTGAAACCATTCTCATGCAAGTGTAGCATGTTTGCTTTTTTTTTTTTTTTTTTTTTTACAAAGTATTCAATTTTTGCAAAAAATATTATTGAAAAGTCTTTACTCAAAATTATCTAGTTATGTAGCCTCTTTAGAAACTCGATTTTAGGCACAACTATATCAGATGATCCACGTAAACACCCATTTGCTTAAATCTTGAGTTCACTAAACTCTATTTTTATTCAAAACTCAATTTTAGAAAAATAGAGTTTCAAAAGAGGCTACATAATTAAATAACTTTAGTTAGAGCTAGAGGCTTGTTAATTTAATTTATTTTTTTTTTTGTGCAAAAAGTGAATATTTGGCACCAAAAAAAGGGACTAAAGCATGTTTCACTTATATAAAAGGAAACAAACTCCTAACATTTGGCCCATTTTATATTGATCATTTTTTTTTTTGGGTTCCATTTTGGTTTTTTTTTTTTTTTTTTTTTTAAGTTTATGCTGACATGTCAATAATCAATATATATGGCATGAAAATAATATTTAATTTAGCCATTAGTTACATTAGTATTTTCTATCCATCATTTAATAATAGGGACCATATTAACAAAATACTAAATCATTAAGGAATGAGTTGAATATTTGAAAGATTAGAAATCAAATTCACATATAGCTTAAAAGTTGGGAACCAAAATGAAAAAAAAGAAAAAGAAAAGAAAAGGATAGTGATTGTTGCACATAGGGTGTTTATGTACACATTGTGTGTAACAGTGATTACCCAAAAATAATCAGATGTTGCTTATTACATGTACCATGTTGTTTAAGTCACAATTTTAAAATGAAATGTATGTAAGTTCTTATATAAAAAAAAATGTATGTAAGTTTGTGGGTAACAAGGTGTCACCAGGTCAATTTTTCACTCAAATTTTTTGCTTGTGATGGCCCTAAGCCCTAACTTAATCTCAGCCAACACTACACACCCACACTGCAGTTAGCACTTAGAACATATTATATAGGGACGTATGCACACACAGTATACACAATATTTACAAGGAATCCACCCCCAACCTTTATTACTTAATCTCAAGTACAAAGAAAACCCTTTTACAAGCCTAGAGAATTACACAAAATTTTCCCAAGGCCAAATATACTCTGTTGTTGACACCCCCAACAGCCTTAGGGTTAAATACACAGAATTAATTGCTATGGCAGTTACTACCTAGTAATTGCCTGGATCTTGGACAATTTGCCACTTGTATTTTGACTTAAGACACCTTCAACTGATGTTGTTTTGGCCTACTCTCCACGTTTCCAGCCCCCACACAGCAAGTCTGATTATTAGGAAAGTTAAGTATTGCTTGGTAACTGTTACTGCATATGCTACACATGCATAACCCATGTCTCAGCAAACCATGGGGCCTCTGCCCATCCTCTAATAGCCCACACAACATGTTCTCACACGTTTTGGGAGGCTTGGCCCATGCTCAAGGCCTCCCCATTAACAATACAACCCATATATCATGCCTACATGCAGCACACAAAGTAATTGCTATTAGCTCACTGGCACTTGTCCATGCATTCAGCTAACACCCACTAGCCTAATGCTTTGCACACAACATTTAATCATCACAGCAGCCCAGCCCTGCCTTGCACTCAAGCCACTAACCCACACACAAGAAACCAGCAACTAAGCCACCAATGCCATGTACCATCACATAGGATTAGCACCACCTGCTACTGCCCATCATCATAATCCATCTTTGCCCACCATGACCCTCCTTTGCCATGGCCTTGGGGCCTCATGTGGAGCAAGATGCCTCCACATGCTGCCTCCTCATCCTGCTCATTGATCCAACTCAAGTATGGAGACTGGGCAGGTCCCCCTCAAAGAACCCTTAGGAGCATTACTAGTCTAACATGAGGAGCCATGAGTGTGTTGAGAAAATATGAAATCAAGTAATTGGCCCAATACTGCTTAAGCATCCTCATTCCTCATGGCCATCATTAATAACAAGTGAAGCGCCTAACACAAGGTGCGTTTAAGATGATTTACCTAAAAAAAAAGTGCAATCCAGGCTACGCGTCCCATTTGAAAATTTACACAACTTTTTCAAAAAGCCAAAGAATCTCCCTGTCCCCACAACGGCTGTCCCATACAAGTTACAAATACCCAAAGTAGCCGTTAGTGATTCAAAAAACCAAAACCCTTCTCATTTTGAAAAAAAAAACAAACACACTCCTCCAATCTTCCATATTAGCAAAAAGCCAAAAATTTAAATTTCCCCATATCTCTCAGAAACAGGAGAACCAAGAAAGACAGAAATTAAAAGCCCTTTCCTCTTTCGCTCTCTCATCAGATTCTCCCATCATTTTTTTGCTTTTAATCCAAATCCCTCTTTCTCACCCAAACACTCTGTAAGTACAACTTTTTTGTTTTTGTTTTTGTGTTTTTAACAACTTAGATATGATCTGGAAGTACTTTCTATTTAGTTTCTGAGAAAACTAAAAGAAATCAAAATAAGATAAGATCTTATTCTTGAGAAAAAAGTGATTTTTTTTTTTTTTTAAATCTCTCACAATTTTGTTCTCTCTTCTTTTCCTTCATTTTCTCACCAACCAAACGGGAGAGTTAGGTTTTGATTTTTGATTTTTGATTTTTTTTTTTTATTGTATATTTGTAATCTGTCTGTGAGACATTGAATTGCTTCAAAATATAAATTGTAAATTTTCATAGTTCGACGCTGATTAGGGTTCTTGTTTGTGTTTGTGATAATTAAGATCTGAATTGAGTGAAGAAGATGTCGTTCACTCCTGATCAATCCAAGAAAGTGGGTTTGGGTTTGGTACCCTCTCCGTCTCCTTTTCTTACGCCTCGTCCTGAACGGCGGCGTACTGATCCGAGACTCGCAGACTGGAACTCAAGCCGTCAGGACAACAGGGATAAAGAGACCAATGTTCAAGTTCTACTAAGATGCAGGTTTGGTGTTCGGATGTTTATTGGTTTCTCTGTTTGTGATTGTATCTGATAGGATCAAGTTCTAGATGTTATGGTTAAGTGTCGATTTTCGGGTATCTCAATGATGATTCATGTTTGCTTGTGGTGCCCTTTGAATTAACATGACTGATAGAATTGCTAATGCTAATGGATGACAATATATGATTGAGAATTAGTTGATTGATTATAGTTCCTAGTGTATCTCCATGTTACCCATGATTATTTGTTGAAAATTACTTGCTTGGTTGATAGTCTTTGAAGAAAGATTTTTATGTGAGTAAAGTAAATTGGAGGAGACAAAAAATGGTTTTGTTTGTTTTACTTCGTTTGTATTTCTTAATGGTTTTGAGAATATTGACAAGTCATAGGTTATAAATTATCAATGACCACATTCCACTTGGTGATTTTGCAAAGAATTAGGTTAGTTTTGTTCTCGGAACACCGTGGCCTTCCACAACACTTAAACAACATTACTAGAAATCTCTTACTAAACGGGTCTAAGCTTGTATTTCTAGCATGTGAGACCATGTATTTGTTTGTGTTTGCACTTGTTGTGTTGTTGAAGTTCTCTTGTAGCTTCGTGGTTGTGCTAAGATTGACCTAAATGACTTATGTGACACAAACATGATAGAGAGTGTATGCTTCTTCCTTGTATTAGAACTCATGCATATCATTTAAACTGTGTGTGATTATATTTCATTTGATTTCAATGTCAGGCCATTAAATGATGATGAGATAAGGTCAAATGTGCCCAGGGTGATATCATGTAATGAACATAAAAGAGAAGTCACCGTAATTCAAAATCTAGCTAACAAGCAAGTAGATAGAGCTTTCACCTTTGACAAGGTGTGCTTCTCTTCTCCCTCTTTTATGCTTTATGACTATTTTGCCTCCATGGTTTTTACAGACGATTAATATTTTAAATATACAAATCCTTTTCTATTTTGTAACATATGCTAGGTTTTTGGGCCCAAAGCACAGCAAAGATCTATATATGACCAAGCCATTGCCCCAATTGTTAACGAAGTTCTTGATGGATTCAACTGCACTGTCTTTGCATATGGGCAGACAGGCACTGGTAAAACATATACAATGGAGGGTGGGATGAGAAAAAAGGTATAATGTCTTCTAATTATATCCTTACATTTCTAAATGATAGCAGAATATTCATTCTCTGAACATCACAGCCATTTTTCATACTATGATTTACAGGGTGGAGATTTGCCTGCTGAGGCTGGAGTTATTCCACGGGCAGTTCGTCAAATCTTTGATATGCTGGAGGCACAAAATGCTGACTATAGCTTGAAAGTTACATTTTCAGAGCTTTACAATGAAGAAATAACTGATTTGCTGGCTCCTGAGGACAATTCAAGATCAACTGAAGATAAACAAAAGAAACCTATTTCCTTGATGGAGGATGGAAAGGGTTGTGTGATTGTAAGAGGACTTGAAGAAGAAGCTGTATACAGTGTAAATGAAATTTATACTCTCTTGGAACGAGGGGCAGCCAAAAGGCGAACAGCGGATACCTTGTTAAACAAGCGCAGCAGGTAAATTTTTGCTTTATTTTTTTTCTTGTTTTCATTCAATTATTTGTTATTCTCATCCAATAAGGATGTTGGATCTTTAAAAAAGAAAACCATGATTTACCAAATTAATTTTCTTTGTTTCAGCCGTTCTCATTCTATCTTTTCCATTACTGTCCATATAAAAGAAGCTGCTCTTGGTGATGAGGAGCTAATTAAATGCGGCAAGCTTAATCTTGTTGATTTAGCAGGGTCAGAGAATATATCTCGCTCAGGTGCACGAGAGGTATGATAATATTGCTAGAAGTTCTCAGAAGATTACTTAACCTTGTCTTTCAATTAGGACAATCTGATGGCAGGTTCAGAGAAGCTTAACCTTGTTTTTCAATTAGGACAATTTGATGGCAGTGGAAGCTATTGTAAAGTAATTCTCAGAAGATTACTTTACACGAGGCATAAATGTCATGAAGCTTTTTGTCTCCTAAGACACTTCATGTTTGCTAGTATATATTTTTATATTGTTTCAATTTCAAAAGTATGTCCATATCTACAGAAGTATACAATTAGATTCTGAATTTCTCAATTCTACCTTTTGGGTGACTATCTGATTTTGATCAAGTGTGAAATCTAATTGCAGGGTCGTGCAAGAGAAGCTGGGGAGATAAACAAAAGCTTACTCACTCTAGGCCGTGTTATCAATGCACTTGTGGAACATTCTGCCCATATACCTTACAGGTTCATGCTAACATCTTATCTACTCTCCTAATATGTTGGATTTCTTGTAATTATGTTCCAATGCATATTTTCCATTTTTTCTGACTTCAGGGATAGCAAGCTTACAAGGCTATTGAGGGACTCCTTAGGGGGGAAAACAAAAACTTGCATTATAGCTACAATTTCTCCTTCTGCTCATTGTTTGGATGAAACTCTAAGCACTTTAGATTATGCCTGTCGTGCCAAAAACATAAAAAACAAACCTGAGGTTTGTTGCTACTGCTTCTTTTTTATCCAATTTATTCTATTCTATTTTCTATATTTATTTATTTATTTTGGTGCTGATGACAAAGCTTATTTTTTCAGGCAAACCAGAAAATGTCCAAAGCTGTGTTGCTCAAAGATTTGTATTCAGAAATTGAGAGAATGAAAGAAGGTTTGATGATTCACTCGCTTTTTTGTATTGTATTGTGCTACAAAAGATCCAAACTGAGTCATAATTTTGAAAACCAATGCAGATGTTCGAGCAGCCAGGGATAAGAATGGTGTTTATATTCCACATGAAAGATTTTCTAGGGAAGAAGCTGAAAAGAAGGTGGACTTGAATGGTGTTTATATTCATTTTTTATACATCTTTAATTGAAAATGAATATCTGCTAATAATATTTAAGGATGAGATTCAGTTAATGGTCCAACGTTAATTGGGTTGGCACTGAGATTTTTCACCGATACTCTATTATTGAAAATTACAGATTTGGGATGATATCACTTGAATTTGTCAAGCTGATCCCAATTAGTTGGGACTGAAATATCATTTTATTTGGCCAATCTCAAGCTAGACCATGGCCTACTTTAAACCATCCACAGTTTAAGGACAGCTGAAACATGTAACTGGCAACAGTTTTCTTCCTATGTAGTTTGATGTATTTGAACACCTGCAGGCAAGGAATGAGAAGATAGAGCAATTGGAGAATGATCTCAGCCTGAGAGAGAAGGTTTGATTCAGTTGCTCCTTTGTCAATTGTATCATTCACCTACTATGTGATTGTTTTAATTATAAACGCCCTTCTTCCTGCAGCAAGTGGACAGGTTTCGTGAGCTGTATCTAACTGAGCAAGAACAGAAACTGGATTTTGAAAGTGAGCTCAAGGATTGCAAGGTAGGAAACTTTTGTTCTTCTTTGTTTTTTCTTAGTTTTCACAGTGCATATATCTGTTTTATCAAGAAAAATTATGTTCTTTCAGATAAATCTGGAAAGCAGTAACAAGGCATTGCTTGATCTTCAAGAGAGTTATAGGTTAGCCATCTCAACACTGAAGGAAAAAGAGTTTATCATATCCAAACTGCTATGCTCAGGTAAGTCAACAGAAAGAGTACTGGCAAACTTTTGTCTTTCTTGCTGTATATTTGTCCCATTATTAAATTATAAATGTATTTTTCAATGCATAAACAGAAAATTCTTTAGTTGAACATGCAAAGCAGTTACGCTCCAATCTGCAAAGCGCATCGGAGGATATAGATTCACTGTTTACAAAATTAGGTATGATAACTTCTTTGCTTCCACTCTAAAGTTACATTCTTGAATATTTTTTGTAGTGCATGTCAATCTTCTCAAACCTATAAAATAAATTTTAATTCTTAAAAAGAGGACATTTTTTTGGAAATATTACGTCTTTGGGACTAAGGTTTTGTTGTTGATGTCTTTGGAGATGATAAGTGAACTTCCACATTCTACATTTATTGTTTTTTCTTTTAAAGAAAAATAGAAGTAGAAGAGGAAACAAAGGAGAAGTACATACATGATCAATTACGTGTTCATGTGCCTTCTAAACCCCATCTTGAAAGGCTATTTAATTATTGTGATGTGGCATATGAATGTTATTACTCTGCAGATCAGAAAGACATGATGGAAACAGAAAACCAGAGTATGGTTTTGACTTTTGGTTCTCAGCTTGATCAGAGCTTAAAAGACCTTCACAGGACCATACTGGGGTCTGTTTCTCAACAACAGCTACATTTAAGATGCATGGAAGAACATGTCCACTCACATCTTGCTAGTAAATCTGATGTAAGAAAAGAATAATTTTTGTCTCCTCTTTATGCTTGCATAGTTTTGTACTTGTTCTCTGATTCATTTTTTTTTTTTTCACTATTTCCAGGCAACACAGGCTCTTGAATCAAGGATTAAGAAAATGACGGAGTCTTATACTTCAGGTGTAGCAACCTTGAAGGAGATTGCTAATGCATTCCAAAGGAAAGCTTCCTCAGACCTTGAAGAGATAAATTCTACAATCTCATTGCAAGCAACAACAGTTGAGAATGTACGAAGCCAAAGAAGAAGATGCATTTTTTTTTTTTCATTTTTGCTTATGTAGGTGCTAGATTAATAAATGATAGAAATTTTGTTGCCTTTACAGTTTCTTGTCACTGTGGTTTCGGAGGCCAGCGAAGTTATTTGTGACATCCAAAATTCTCTTGATGAGCAAAAACAGTTACTGGCTTTTTCCACTCGACAACAGGAGGAGGTAGATTAGATTATAAGTGAAAATCTGTTTTCTTGATGACCAAAATCTCTTGGCTCTTTTTCTTGATAATTTACAAATATAATGTGTATTGAAAATACTTTAATCTTTGTGAATCGTAGGGGTTGCAACGTAGTTTTGTATCAGCACAAGTAATTTCAAAGGCAACTGTGGATTTCTTTAATAACCTTTATCATCGTTCTTCTAAAGTCATGACAATTCTTGAAGAAAGCCAAATGGATAGACATCATCAATTGGTAAATTTTGAGAAGATGTTTAAGGTAAGATAATTTTGAGTCCCACTCCATGATTTACTTATGTCAAGAACAGATTGAAGGCTGATAGACTTCTACTGCTATTAAACAGGACAAGGCTGCTAGAGAGGAAAAACAGGCTCTGGAGAAAATTGCAGGAATATTAGCAACTTTGACATCTAACAAAACTGCTATGGTGAGTTAAGTCATTCTCTGTTCTTTCAATGTTATTATGTTAACTTACATTGAACAGTTTGCAAATTTTTAATGCTTGACAATTAAAAATGTTATATTAGGTCTCAGAGGCAGCAAGGAACATCCAGGACTCAAGTATACAAGAGAGCAAAAAACTGAAGCAAGAGATGTCTGAGATGCAGCAAGTTTCAACTGTTGCTAAGAAGGAGTTGGGTGAATACATAGAAAAGGCAGAAACTCATTTTATAGAAGACACATTCTCAGCCACTGAGTCTAGGGCTATCATGGAAGAATGCCTCCATGAGTGGTAAGCTTTTATTTTCATGGCTTCAGTTTCAAAATTAACAAGAACCCAAGTTTCATTCCGGGAGATCATTTTTGGAAAGACACTGAAAAGGCAAATAATAAAAACCAAGACAAAATTTAAATTTATAACTGAAATCATATAGGGTGCAATGATCCTCATTGCCTCCCTAATTTAAATTTATAACTGAAATCATATAGGGTGCAATGATCCTCATTGCCTCCCCAAAATAATACAGCACAGAAGTATCTTTAAGTGCAATATTCTCCAGAAATTATCCAAAAATTAGTAGTTCAATGGTCAGTTGGAAAGGATGTGTTGAGGTTTACAATAAATTTGTCTGTAATGTTCGCAAAAGTACAGTAATACAATTGTCCTTCAAGTGGTCTTTGCTCAATTTGGAATTCGCATTTCATCGAGTATTTGATTCTTTCTCTGTTGTTTTCTGTTATATTTTTTTGGGTATATGGGTAAGAAAATACAAATCCTGAGTAGTATCAGGTGATGTTATAGAAAAATGCTTGAAGTGATTGAAGCAGCCATATTTAAGTCTTTTGGTAATTAAAAACATCCTTATTCTGACTAGTGTCATTGATCATCTCATTAATTGTCACTTACATACGATTGTATCTTTCTTTGATGCAGCTCGAAGAGAGTGGATTATTCTGGGCAGCAATGGGAAAATGCCCAGTCATCCATAAACAGTCTTAATAAGACTGGTGTTGCAGAGACGGAATCTACTGTGAAGTAAGTTTTTCTGTTCCTTTTTTTTTTTTCGAAAATTTCTTCTTGGTACTCTTATAGCTCATACCATTTGTGTCTTCAACCATTGTTTCAACAGGGAAAATATATACACGAATCATTTTGCACATGAGGAATTTGTATCTGCATCTTCCTCTGTAAATACAGAATTTGATGTAGGAGCTTGTGAATTGTTGGCAGCTGTTAAAGGTAACTAAATTTCATTACATGTTGATTTAAGTTTCTTTTTCTAATTAAATTATGCATTCTTCTCAAACCTATCTGGACTGGGCAGATTCACTAATGCTGGACCATGAGAATAAGAAGGAAATAGACTCCATGACCACCTTGTGCTTGGATCAAATTAAATTGATACAAGAGACGCATGGTACAAGCATATCGGATATCCGAAGCCAGGCAGAAAAGTGCCTAGTAAAAGATTATCTGGTACTCTCTCTCACTTAGAACTCCTTTTTTTTCTCAATTATATCTTAGAAAGGAGAGAATTCTCAAAATGCTGAAATATTTGTAAAAGGACTCGATTTATTTAGGGGTACTTTTGGTAGGATCTCACAAATCTCAAGCATTGGATAGAAAAGAGAAGTTTTAAAAATGTTAGGCTCTCACTTAAAAACTCCTTTTTCTCAAGCATTGGATAGAAAAGTGAAGTTCTCACTCTGACTTGAAACTTATTTGTTTCTCAAGCATAGGATATAAAAGAGAAATTCTAAAAATATAAAACTGAGTTTTTGACAGCCTCTAAGGCCTGTTTGGTATAGCAATATTCAAACAGCAATTTTCAGTGTTAAAACACTGAAAATTGTGGACCAAAAAAAAAAAAAAAAAAAAGACTTGTTTGATAGCAATGTTTTATTATGGGTATTTTGAAAACTCTCATCCATACCAGTTGTTAGTATTCAAGCAAAGATTTTGAATGAATTTTTTTTTTTGTAAATAAGTTAAAAATTATGAGGTTCATTGATAATACCAAAATAATGAAAAACAAAGCTCTGGAGATGCTATTGCAGAATTTTAAGTTGTTTACTTTTGTTTGTATGAACAGGTCGATAACCATAATACTAGCACAACACCAAAGAAACGAGTTATAGTAGTGCCAAGTTTGGCATCCATTGAGGAGATGAGAACACCTGAAATTTCAGAGAAAGGAGTGAAGTTGGCCCTTACAGAAAGCAAGATACCACATCTTCAGAGAACTCCTTTTGCAGATTTAAATTGACTTCTGATTAGAAAGTGTTAGTTTTAGTTAACTCCTTAATAATGATGGAAAGATATTAATTAAAGCTAGCTTGTTAGTATGTTAACTAAGTCTCCTTTTTCAATCAAGAATTGTGCTCATCAACTGATGAGCACGAGTCCAAATATCATGCCAAGGTTGAAATGTTATGGATAATACAAATTTCTTATTCAGAAAACCAAGGATGTATTCAGAGCACATGTATCTTATATACAAGTTGAACAGTACTAGTTCTTTGGTAAATGGCATTGAATAATTCCTGCCTGCTGTTTCCCATGTATCTTTGTGACAACTTTTACATCTGAAAATGCTGTATGTGCTCAAATGCTCATTAACTGATAAGTATAAGTCCAAGTTGTTAGGTCAAAATCGAAACGTGAAGGTAGTCCAACATGTGCATTTTTTATGTTGATGTTGAATATTTCATTGGTGGCTGTCTTTGAATGAATAATTCTTACAAGCTCTTGCCCATTTATCTTGTGATTTGCAATTTTACACGAGGTTGGAATCCATGACTTCGTACTGGAACTGTAAAGAAGAGGGTGTTTGAAAATTTTGAAAATTTCAAACAAGACCTTAAAATTTGACTATTACGTTGAAAGTTACTAGCTTTAATTTCTTTTCCACATTACTCTCTCTCCATTTTTTTTTTAATTTTTTTATTTTTATCATCATCATATTGTAATATAAAAATGTGGTTTCCCAGCCTTTAGCTCGGAAATCTCTTGGAACAATAGTGCCTAATGTCCTAAACACCTGGTTACCACTTGCCAGTGGTGTGCTCTTGCATTTGCATGTAACATTTACCTGGAAAGTTGCAGTGCGCCAAATATTATTCCTAGTCAAGTAGTGTGTGGTGTTCGTGCCCCACACGTTGAGGAAGCAATCTAGACATCTGTTCTTAAAAGATAAAGATCAGTGTCCGAACAGTCGCACCGTACGAAAAGAAGGTAGTAATAATGTTAATAACAATAATCAAACTGGACCGCGTAAAATTAAGGTGCTAAACTGCTAATATACGGTAGCTACTACACTATCAACCGACACCAATACGTACTACGAAACGTTCTGGAACGTTCATCCAAAAAAATAAAATTTTCTTCGTGAGAACTTAAGGAAAACAATTCTAAGCGTACCCATTAGTGCACTTGTATTACACGTTCTTGTATAATAGAAAAATTATCACATTTTATCTTATCAAATCTAAAATTTTCTCGCATAAAAGATTTTGTAAAGTTGTATAAATTATATATGATTATTACATTAAACCATGTAAATTTAAACTAGAATGGATGATGGTTGTTGTGTATATAAAAAAAAAACAATTATAAAAATCAAGAAAGATTGATGTTTTAATGAAATATAGTATAAAATAGATATCTGATGTAGGGTGTTTTAAAAAATGAGTATGTGAAAAAAAAAGTAAATTCTTATGTTAAAATAGACAAGAAATTTTGCACGAACTAATACGAATGCTTTGTAAATTTGCAAAGTTGTTATAACAACCATGTAAATATACACTAACACTATTCATTATGTATTTATTTTTTTATATTCTTTATTTACAAATCTCGACGATGAAGGAGGAGAATAAATAATGGTTGTTGTATATGAAGAAAGAAAAATAATTAAAAATTTGATATTTTATTGAACTAAAGTTTAAAATAAATTATTATTAAAAATTAATAATGTAAAATATATAAATGTAAGTTGTTATACTAAAATAAATATGAATTTTTTGCTTGAGTGGAATGCTATAAAGTCTAAACCAGTCCACATTTTAGGGAGCAGCACAGTGTGTAACTTGTAAAATTCAACCCCAAAAAAAAAAACGTGCGTAAGCTGTGAACACAATCTTGTATTCTTCGCCGTCTTTGTATGAACGACATGGTCAGAGAACAATTTTAAATTTCAAGTTGTTGTAGCTAGGTCATGATGCGACCATTCCATAACAACTAAAATCAACATCTGGACTAGATTAGGGATAAACTTTTGTGTAGTTTGGGTCCGTTTGTACTGAGTTTATTGTTGCTGAAATTGAAAATACTACAATAAAATAATTTTTAAATATATAAATAGAACCGTGTGACTTATTTTTAATATTTTTTAGTGCGTGAACAGTACTGTAAATAATAATAAACAATTGTAAACAGTGATTTTTGTCCCATACACAATAAACCTATGTGATATTACTGTTTACGCGCATGGGAGAAAACCAAAAAATATATAGATATATATGAAAACGCAAAACGTGGACACCACTTCCAACTGAAACCAATTGCTCACTTTATATGCTAGGGCCCACCAAAAAGTGTGTGGCGGTTCCTATATCCAATATAAATAAATAAATCTTATTTTACTTTTTTAGAGAAAATTCAGATTAAAAGACACTTTTTGAGACCGTAATCTACACCAACTTTGAGATTTCAAACTAGCAGCAGGATTATTCTTAAAACCTTGGGAGCTTCAAAGGAAGACTCATTTATTAGCTTAGCTCGCCACTCATGACCTCATCAACTTAGAGTCACCACTTACGTCCCGCCCAAAATTAAAAGAAATAATAATAATAATAATAATGCACTAAAATAAAATATAATATAATATAAAAAAAAGTTAGGTTTATAATATTTTTATAACATTTTTACTACAAATTATAAATAACTGATTATTATTAACTAATATTGGTAAATAAAAAAAAATTGCAGTAATAAATTAAAATAAAAACTAAATTACTATTTATAATTTATAATTTTGTTATAAAAATATAATGTACATTACATTCCTTTAAAATATAAAAAATACAGATTTCACATGATATTTTATGTGCTTAATTAAGACAAGACGTCAGACGGTATGAAATTTGAACAAGTGAACATCGTCACCTATAACGTGGAGCGCAGGGCACGTGGATAAAACTATATTGTCGGTCATCATTTAATACGAAAAAGACAATGAATTATTATAGTTTCTTAACATAAAAGTAATATATACAAACAATAATATTGCTATTCTCTCGTGATTGCACTAGTCAAAGAAATAGTCCAAGTTGCCTACTAGGCTGCTGCTGCTGCTGCTGCTACTACATTTCCTTGATGTGAAATTGGTCAGACCGGTCCCTTTCAATTTGGTCCAATAAACCATTCTACACGTCTAGACTAGACCCTTTTAACTCGCTCACACGCCTATTATAAATACCAATACTTCCATGCTTCTCTTCCTCGTTAAACATTTGCCTTTCATAGTTTCATATCATTTACGTTACCAAAAGTTGACCTCTAAAAAACCATCAACAGCAACCACATTTGTGTTCTTACTTCTGTTTTTTACGTAGCTATGGCAATGAAGAGAATGAGAGAAGATGGTGGGATGGAGAGCTTAGACATGGCAAATTGTCTAATGTTGCTCTCTCATAGCTTGGAGACCCAGCTCAAGAAAACCTCACGGGTTGATGTGTTTGAGTGCAAGACTTGTAATCGCCAATTCCCATCATTTCAAGCTCTTGGTGGCCACAGAGCGAGCCACAAGAAACCAAAATTAATGGGGGAAGAACTGAAAGAGCGTACGAATAAGCCTAAGATGCATGAGTGCTCAATATGTGGGCTTGAGTTTGCTATGGGGCAAGCTTTGGGTGGTCACATGAGGAGGCATAGAGCAATGATGGATGGTGCATTTTCTTCCGCTGCCATAGAAAAGAAAGTGCCGGTGCTCAAAAGATCAAATAGTACGAGGGTTATGTGCTTGGACTTGAACTTGACACCCTTGGAGAATGATTTGAAGTTACTGTTTGGGAAGAAGGCTCCTCAAATTGACTTTACTTTGATGATTTGATTTGATACCGCAATTGTAGTAGGTGCTAACAATTTTTCATTTCAGATTCATTGATTTATTTTATGTACAATGCCATTCTTTTTATTTTTATTTTTCCAAATTTGTATTGAATATATTGGATCTTAGTTGTAAAAATGGTTTTGGCCTTTTGCATAGGCATGTCCTTAAGTTTGGCATCCATTGAGGATATGAGAACACCTGCCTATGAAATTTCAGAGAAAGGAGTGAAGTTGGCTCTTACAGAGAGCAAGTTATATACCGCATCTCAGTGGCGACTCCAAAAAAATTTTTCAAGGTGTTCCTCAACAAGCATAAATTACATAATCTAATAAAAAGAAAATTTTATAAATTGACAACAACAATAATAAAAAAATACGCAAATACATAAAATTTACAATTGCCTTTTACGAGTTTTCATATTTTGAAATCATTGCATAATAGTTTCATTATCAATGCTACAAGCTACATCTTTTTCAATATACATAACCAAGCAATTATTTCAATATTCAAGGTGTTCCTCAACAAGCATAAATTACATAATCTAATAAAAAGAAAATTTTATAAATTGACAACAACAATAATAAAAAAATACGCAAATACATAAAATTTACAATTGCCTTCTTCGAGTTTTCATATTTTGAAATCATTGCATAATAGTTTCATTATCAATGTTACAAGCTACATCTTTTTCAATATACATAACCAAGCAATTATTTCAATATTCAAGGTGTTCCTCAACAAGCATAAATTACACAATCTAATAAAAAGAAAATTTTATATATTGACAACAACAACAACAATAAAAAAATACGCAAATACATAAAATTTATAATTGTCTTCTACAAGTTTTCATATTTTGAAATTGTTGCATAATAGTCTCATTATCAATGCTACAAGTTACATCTTTTTCAATATACACAACCAAGCAATCATTATCCATTGATCTCCCATTCGATTCCGTAGTTCATTCTTTATATATTTCATTACTGAAAAACTTCTTTCTATTGTTGCAGTAGCAACTGGAAGGGTTAAAACTAGCTTTACAAGCAAGTAGACTAATGGATAAGTCTCGTGTTTCCTTGTGCTCACTAACTTTTCAGCAAGTTCACTAACTCCTTGAAACTCTAAAAAAAAGTCATTGATGCACATATCAAAAATGTAATTCTGCAGTTGAGAGTCAAGTGCCAAAATATCTGTCCCAAGAAAATCAGAGGGATAGAACTTAGCTAGACGTATCAACTTTTCCTTATCAAAAGCCACAAATGAATTAGTTGGATTCAAGCAAGCCATACAAAGTAGCAAATCAGTATTCGCCTCAGAAAAGTGGTTGTTAAGCTCTTGAAGTTGCATATCTATGACTATGTAAAATAGCTCAACATGATAATGATGTAAATTTGAATTTTGTTGGGTGTTGCGTCGTGGCCTCCCACTAACTACAAATATCACTTCCATGTCTAGGATAGGAATATCATGTGAGGTACAAAATAAAGATACTTCAGCTAATAAAGATGCCCATCTATCATTTCTCATCACTTGCAACCGTTACTTAGACACTTTAACAAGATCCATAGCATTTACTATATCTTGATTTTTTTTTTGTAATGCTATTGACAACTCATTTGTGATCCCTAAAATGTTCTTCATCAAGTGTAGAGCATAGACAAATTCAAAAAAGAGAGTTGACCTTATAATAGATTGAGCTTCAACTTTTTGGTCGGAGAGACCATCTTCTTTAATAATCTCTAATACATCAACAACAGCAGAGAACATCAAAATCAAGTTGAGAATAGTCTCATAATATGATCCCCAACGTGTATCACCAAGATGTTTAAGATTTGTCTCTTGATTCAAACCTTGCCTACTTCTACGTACACCATTCTCTAAATCTTCTTTAATTTTGACAAATTGTGTATCCCGAAGAGAATCTCATCTCTTACAAGAACCTCCAACAACAGTTACTAAATTACTAACTACATAAAAAAATTCAACAATGTTAATATGATTTTTAGCAACAGCAACAAGTGTCAATTAAAGTCGATGAGCAAAACAATGGACATAAAATGCTAACTTGTTCTCTTTCAAAATTAAAGTTTTGAGACCATTGATATCACCTTGCATATTACGAGCCCCGTCATAACCTTGCCCACGTAGGTTCGATAAACTCAAATTATGTTCACAAAGTAAACATTCAATAGCATGTTTGAGTGACAAAGCGGTAGTACTTGCTACATATACAATACCAAGGAATCGCTCTATAATAATTCTTTCTTTGTTCACATAACGAAGAACGAGGGCCATTTGTTCTTTCATTGAGATATCACGTGACTCATCAACTAATATTGAAAAGAATCCATTGTCAAGATTCTTGATGATGGCTTTGGATGTTTCACGTGCAATTGTATTCACAATGTCTTTTTGAATATCAAGGTGGATAAGCTTGCAATTTTTCGGAGCTTTTTGCAACACTTCATTGATAGATTCATTGTGATCCCCCCAAAATTGTACAAGCTCAAGGAAATTTCCTTTATCACTTGAACCTTGAGATTCATCGTGACCACGAAAAGGTAATCCCTGGTATAAAAGGAATCTTATGCAATCAACTATTGCATTTAATTGAACCCGATATTTCAATTTATCTTGATTTGATTGCTTAACAAAAACACTTTGAATGTGTTGCTTTTCCTTCAATAGATCTTCACTCTTTTGGACAACTTGGTTATGAGCACTATTAACTTCTCCAACATGGGAATTTAACTTATCTTTCTGATTCCAAAATTTGAATCCCTTCGTTACAAAAGTGTCACCTCCTCCTTGCTTACCAACATCTTGCCCAAATAGGTAGCAATAAAAACAAAATACTGCATCCTTGTCTATACTATATTCCAACCAGTATCTATTTTTATACCATTTGGATATAAATTGACAGGGCTTTCCAGAAAAATATGACATAGGGTAATCATCATTGTGTAAAACAGGTTGACAAGGGCCTTTTGTTAAATAATATCTTCTTATTTCATCATGATGATTAGGATGATAAGATGATATTTTTTCTCGTAGCCCAGGATTTGAAGGAAGATTCTCTAAATTAAAGTCAACACGAATTCACTTAGAAGATGAAGATGAATCTTGCGCAGGAGCTGAATCTTGGGTACGTGGTTTTCTTATCAAATATTTGTCTATAATTCTAGCAAAAGGATAAACAATAAACTATAAGTTTATTTGAAATAACAATAAAATTATTAATTATTGTTGTTTAGTTGTTTAATTAATTTGTTTGTCTTTTATAAACTATAATTTGTTATATTATTGTTTCATTAATTATAAAATTATTAATTATTATTTAGCCTAACATAATTCAATTTATTTGTCTTTTATAATGTATTGGTTAATTTTACTGCTTTAATTATTGTTATTTAGCGTAACAATAAAGCAGTGTAATGTGTAGCACAGTACACTGCTTTAATTATTATTTACTACCCTGCCCCATATGCCCATCAGCCTATCTACCCCCACCCCACTCAACAAACAAAGCACAAGCCGTCCCCCAATCACAACCTACAAATCAAAAAATTTCACAATCACAATATACATTGCACTAAAAGACAATCAATGTCTCACCAACACCAACACACACGGTCCAACACCAACACAGACTGGCCAACAGCAACGGATAAGACAAAGCCAAAAAACAGGCAAAAAGAAAAATAAAGTTAAAGAGTAAAGATTGGTTCTCAAAAAAAAAAAAAAAAAAGAAGAAGAGAGTAAAGATTCGGTAGCCAATCAGAGTCTTACAGTTCAAAAGAGAGAGAGAGAGATACTGTTAGACAACTTAGACTAGAATAAATTAAAGAAAAAGAGAGACTTCAGACATTCCTACTTTTCATTTCATATTTTTCATCTGAGAGAGAGAGAGAGAGAGAGAGAGAGAGATTGAGAGAGAGTCAGAGAGAAAAAGAGAGAAATACCTTGAGGCCGAGCACCGGAGCAGCCGAGACCGATCTGTGAGCTGCGATCTATGATCTGCGATGAGGAGCAAGCGACAAACGACGAGTGACGACGAGGGGCAAGCGACGAGCGACGATGAGGGGCGACTGGCGAGCGAGCGACGACAACTAGACGAGGACGACGAGCGACGGAGCGAGCTGCGCCTACGAGCGACATGACTGTCTCACCGTGGGTTTGGTTTGCTTTGTATTAGGTTTTTTTTTTTTTTTTTTTTTGATAAACACCTCTGTATTGCAGTATTAGGTAATGGGGTTTGGTTTGCTCTTGATCTGTATAGACTGTATTGGGGTTTGGTTTTCTCTGCCAGACTGCCAACGACGTGACCGTTGTTTGATTTCTGATTTGCTCTGTACAAGTTTTTTTTTTTTTTTGGTGAGGATCCATGGGTTTGCTACCTCCGTATTATGTTGGGCTTGCCGTGGGCAGTGGGCTTAGCTCTGTTATAAATATTTTTTTTTTCCAGATTTTAGTTCAAAAATTTTTTTTTGGGTTTTTTTTTTTTTTTTTTTGGCTTGAAAGTAGAACAAATATATATATATATATATATATATATATATATATATATTTTAATTTGAGGGTGTTCCTAAATTTGTGATTGAGGGTGGTTCCTAATTTTTGATTAAGGGTGTTCCTAATATGGATTAAATATAAATTTAAAAATTTTTTTTTTTTTTTTTTCAGGTCAGGGTGTTCCTGGGAACACCCTGACCTGTACGTGGCGCCACCACTGCCGCATCTTCAGAGAACTCATTTTGCAAATTTAAATTGACTTCTGATTAGTTAGTGTTAGTTTTAGTTAACACCTTAATAATGAAGGAAATATATTAATTAGCTTCTTGGTATGTTAACTAAATCTCCTCTTTCAATCAAGAATTGTGCTCATCAACTGATGAACACGAGTCCAAATATCATGTCAAGGTTGAAATTTCTTGGATAATACAAATTTCTTATTCAGAAAACCTAGGAAGTGTATGATTTAGAGTAACATGTATCTTATATAAAAGTTGAATAGTTCTTTTGGTAAATGGCACAATGTTTCTTGTGACAATTCTTCTTTATGAAGCATGTTGGAAGAAAATTATAATGCTGTATGTATGTGCACAAATGCTCATTAACGGATAAGTATGAGTCCAAGTTGTTAGGTCAAAATTGAAATGTGTGAAGGTAGTTCCTTGTGTAGTTTATCCAACATGTGCATTTTTTTTATGTTGATGTTGAATATTCATTGGTGGCTGTGTTTCACTGAATAATTCTTACGTACACGCTATTGCCTATTTATCTTGTGATCTACAAATTTATTTAGGAGGTCCAATCCATGACTCTTGGACTTGCTAAGCACTGTAAAGAGGGGTAGGGTGTTTGAAAAATTCAAATAAGAACTTAAAATTTGACTATTATGTTGAAAGTTAGCTATCCTTAATTTCTTTTTCATTACTTAAAAAAAAATTATAATATAAAAATGCAGTATCTCAATTTTTAGCTAGACTATTTCATTTCTTGTTCACAAATCATCCTAAAAATCTCTTAGAACAATAGTACCATATGTCCCAAAACTTAGAGAAAATATACCCCGTTTCGAGAATACGTTTCTCCCCTCTCTCTCACAGCTGGTGGACCCACAGTTAATGGGTCTTACCCGCTGTGAGGGGAGTAACATACACCCGAAACAAAATCAGGAAATACTTCCTCCAGAACTTGGTTACAACTTGCTGCTTTCGCATGTGAACATTTTCTAATCATTCACCTGAAATTTGCTCCAAATATTATTCCAAGTCAAGTAGTGTGCGGTGTTCCCCACACGTTGAGGCATTCTAGCTGTCATATTGATGGTGGCTTTTTCAGTTATTATGTGAATACGTAGCTGCGGAGTAAGCCACAAACGGCAAAAGAAGGTATATAATAATATTAATAACAATAATCAAACTGGACCGCGTAAAACTATGGTGCTAATACGATAATTTGGTGTAGGAGTTCTAACTACTATTCTATCAACCGACATCACACCATAAAAATGGTGGTGTTTATTTCACACCATAAAAATGATGGTGTTGATTTCACACTTTTTATTATATATACTATTTCACCAACACGCTTTTTGCACCATGACAAATCAAGATTTTAATTCAAAAAAAAAAAAATTTAATAACAAATGTGCACTAGTTATTTACTGGGAAGAAAAAAAAGGAAAAGTTAACTGATGCCCTTAAAAGTGTTGGTTTACGAAATATGTTAAAGTTTAGAGCCTTTGAAAACACAGTTTTTTTAACTTAATATATTAGCTAAGTAGTTACTTAAATTAATTATTCAGATTTAGGTTAAACAATCATCACATGAAATAAACACAACACAAAATTAAATAACACAAGATGTGATGACTCAAGAAAACCAATGAAATAACTTGTTTCAAGATAAAAACATGGGAATGAACTATCCCAAGAGAACAGTCCATTATATCAAGTTGAGATTTACAATCAAGAATACCAATTCGTAGTAAATCTAACACAGTTACAAATTTCTAACTCCACAGACTTCCTTGATTTGGATCTTGTTCTCACATGAACCACTTGTTCATGCTTTGATCTTCAATACACTTGATTGCTGAAGGCTTAGCAGCAACTTTATTCCACCGATACTAGCAATATGGATTTGATCTCTAGTAGGTGCTTGTAGAGTTAGAAGGTTACAAAACCTTATAGATCTCACAGGAGTAACTCTCAAGACTTGAAAAATGTGTATTAGGATTTCCCTTTTATACCTAGTAGTGTTAGACTCAAACCCTAGACATTTCGCGGGCTGTTGAGCCTTATTTAAAATTCTATAGAATCACAATTCGATCGGTCGAGGCTTCTCTTTAATTGGTTGAGCTTGATAGTTTTTGAATTTTTCTTTCTGCAGCTTGTATGTTCTTAAATCTTGACTTGTATCAATTTGACCAATGTTTAAAACACTTCTAAGACAGTAAGATCTTAAACTAGACTTGTTTTTGTTCTCAATTTGCCAACATATAATAAAATTAGAACCTAAACATTTAAGACTAAATATTTAAAACCTAACAAAATATTTTTAGAAACTTTTTATAGAAAAAAGAAAGTAGCAACTAATTTTTTTTTTTTATTGTTTCTTTATATAAATGCTACATTGACAAATTATTTTATAACATTTTTACAAACTATTAATCTAGTAAATTCTTACTAGTTCTAATTTAGGCTCATCATTAATGTCACATTTTTACTGACAACAACTATTTGGAAAATGTTAAAATTACGTCAACAGTTTGTAAAAATGTTGTAAAATAGTTTGTGTCAGTAGCATTATTTTTTTTATACTTCTCATGAAAGTTGTATTAAAACTTTTTAAAAGATGAGTGCTACGTCCACAATATTTTCACAAAAAATTATAAGTGGCAACTTGTTATTGGTTCTAATATGAATCTATCACTAAATTAAAATTACTTTTTTATTTAAAAAATAACAACCAGTTACAACCTATCACTTACTATTCATTGTAAAAGTGATGTAAAAATATTGTAAACATAATATTTTTTTTTTAAATGGTTCACTAACAAATGCTTGAACGCACCTTTAACATTAAAAATATATATATATAAACAGTAGACACTCTCCTTTCATATTCTTTCTTCATGAGAACGTAAGCTAACCAATCCTATAGTGGGCGTATGCTTTAGGGAGCAGCACAGTGTGTAACTTTGTAAAATTCAACCCAAAAGAAAAATATTGCGCAAACTGTGAACACAGTACAATCTTGTATTCTTTGTCGTCTTGTATGAACGACCCGATATTCGACCGTTCCATAATTAACAACTAAAATCAACATCTGGCCTAGACTGGGGATAAACTTTTGTGTAGATTATCTGCTAGCTAGTGCCCACTAAAACAGGGTACATCAAGATTTGAAATCTTAATTAACGCGTCAAGGGGTATTGATTTATAAGCTATTTTTAAAAATATTTTATAAGAAAATAATAAAGTAATTAATTTTTTTGATAGCATTGTGATCATAACTTACGGAAAATTATTGTGTACTTCCGAAATACTATAAATGTATACTCCCTCCTCTCACATGAATGGTGAGTCCCACTAATTAAATTTATAGTAAGACCCACCATTATGTGAGAGGAGTGAATACGCATTTATGATACTCCGAAAGTACCTAATAATTTTTCATAACCCTGCACCTACTTTAAGATTTCAAACTAGCAGGATTATTCTTTAAACCTTGGAAGCCTAGAGGAAGATTCATTTAGCCCCTGTTTGGATTGAGCTTATTCTCACGTCTTGCGTTTTGCCTGCGTTTTGTCCTTTTTTTTTTTTTTTTTTTTTTCAGGCGTGTGAGGGGCGTTATTTGCAACTGTGCGGCTACTGTTCACATGAACAGTAGCCGCAGTTGTTGACTTTTGGCTCTGAACAGTGCATTTGTGCACTGTTCACGGACCTACAAATTTTACTTTTTATCAAATTTTTCATTAAAAATAGGTCCCACGGTACTATTCACATATTTAAAAATTATTTTGCTACAGTGTTTTCAGTTTTCAGTTTTCAGTTTTCAGCTGTATCCAAACGGACCCTTATTAGCTTAGCTCGCCACTCATGACCTCATATTAATCTGTTGGTTCACCAACTTAGAGTCAATACTTACGTCTCTCCCCAAATTAAAAGAAATAATAATAATAATAAAATATAAAGAAATTTTATTCCCATAACGTTTTCACAATAAATTATAAGCAATTAATTTTTATTAGTAGACAAAAAAGTAATTGCAACAATGTGTTTAAACTAGAAATAATAATAATTACCACGTATGATTTATGAGTAATGCTACGTTCACAAACTATTTTACAATATTTTTACAAATTGTTGATATGAATTAAGTATTTTCAAAATAATTATTGATAAGTAAAAATGTGACGTTAGTGATAGGCTCAGATTAAAACTAGTAAGAATTTGTCATATTAATAGTTTGTAAAAATATTATAAAATAGTTTGTGATTATAATATTACTCATGATTTAATTTATATGCTAAATTAAGTATTAAGACAGGCCGCCACACGTTATGAAATTTGAACATCGTCACCTATAACGTGGAGGGCAGGGCACGTGGATAAAACTATATCATCAATTCATCATCCATCATTTAATACGAAAAAGACAATGAATTACTATTATAGATTCTTAACGTAAAAGTAATATATACCAATAACATTGCTATTCTCTCGTGATTGCACTAGTCAAGGAAATAGTCCAAGTTGCTACTAATAGTACCATATTTCTATAGTGTGAAACCGCTGCACAGTCCAATCTCGTTCAATTTGGTCCAATAAACCATTCTAGAATTCTCGAGTCTAGACCCTTTAACTCGCCCACACGCGACACGCCTAGCTATTATAAATACCCAGACTTCCTTGCTTTTCTTCCTCGTTAAACATTTGCCTTTCAAATCATTTTCGTTACCAAAAGTTCAACATTTGTGTTCAAACTTCTTTTTACATAGCTATGACAATGAAGAGAATGAGAGAAGATGGTGGGATAGAGAGCTTAGACATGGCTAATTGTCTAATGTTGCTCTCTCATAGCTTAGAGACCAAGCCCAGGAAAGCCTCACGGGCTGATGTGTTTGAGTGCAAGACTTGTAATCGTCAATTCCCATCGTTTCAAGCTTTGGGTGGCCACAGATCAGCGAGCCACAAGAGACCAAAATTGATGGGGGAAGAACTGAAAGAGCGTACAAAAACTCAGAACTTGGGGAATAAGCCTAAGATGCATGAGTGCTCAATATGTGGGCTTGAGTTTGCTATGGGGCAAGCTTTGGGTGGTCACATGAGGAGGCATAGAGCAATGATGGATGGTGCATTTTCTTCCGCTACAATAGAAAAGAAAGTGCCGGTGCTGAAAAGATCAAATAGTACGAGGGTTATGTGCTTGGACTTGAACTTGACACCTTTGGAGAATGATTTGAAGTTACTATTTGGGAAGAAGGCTCCTCAAATTGACTTTACTTTGATGATTTGATTTGATACCACAATTGTAGTAGGTGCTAACAATTTTTCATTTCAGATTCATTGATTTATTTTATGTACAATTCCATTCTTTTAATTTTTTTCCAATTTTGTATTGAATATATTGGATCTTAGTTGTAAAAATGGTTTTGGCCTTTTGCATTGGCATGTCCTTAAGTTTAGCATCCGTTGAGGATATGAGAACACCTGCCTATGAAATTTCAGAGAAAGGAGTGAAGTTGGCTCTTACAGTAAGCAAGATATATACCGCATCTTCAGAGAACTCCTTTTGCAGATTTAAATTGACTTCTGATTAGTTAGTGTTAGTTTTAATTAACTCCTTAATAATGAAGGAAAGATATTTATAATTAGCTTGTTAGTATGTTAACTAAATCTCCTTTTTCAATCAAGAATTGTGCTCATCAACTGATGAACACGAGTCCAAATATCATGTCAAGGTTGAAATGTCTTAGATAATACAAATTTCTTATTCAGAAAACCTAGGAAGTGTATGTTTTAGAGTAACATGTATCTTATATACAAGTTGAATAGTTCTTTTGGTAAATGGCACAATGTTTCTTCTGACAATTCTTCTTTATGAAGCATGTTGGAAGAAAATTATAATGCTGTATGTATGTGCACAAATGCTCATTAACGGATAAGTATGAGTCCAAGTTGTTAGGTCAAAATTCAAATGTGTGAAGGTAGTTCCATGTGTAGTTTATCCATCATGTGCATTTTTTTTATGTTGATGTTGAATATTCCATTGGTGGCTGTGTTTCACTGAATAATTCTTACACGCTATTGCCTATTTATCTTGTGATTTACAAATTTATTTTGGAGGTCCAATCCGTGACTCTTGGACTTGCTAAGCACTGTTAAGAGGGGTAGGGTGTTTGAAAAATTCAAATAAGAAATTAAAATTTGACCATTATGTTGAAAGTTAGCTATCATTAATTAATTTCTTTTCCATTACTTTTATAAAAAAAATTATAATATAAAAAACATGGTATCCCAATCTTTAACTAGACTATTCTATTTCTTGTCCACGACTTATCTTAAAAATCTCTTAGTACAATAATACCGAATATCCTAGAACTTGGAAAAAATATACCCTGTTTCGAGAATATGTTTCTCCCCTCCCTCTCACAGCTAGTGGACCCACAATTGATGGATCCTACCAGCTGTGACGAAACAGAACTTAGTTACCACTTGCTGCTCTTGCATGTGAACATTTTCTAAACATTCACCTGAAATTTGCTCCAAATATTATTCCAAGTCAAGTAGTGTGCGGTGTGCCCCACACGTTGAGGCATTCTAGCTGTCATATCGATGGTGGCTTTTTCAGTTATTATGTGAATACGTAGCCACGGAGTAAGCCAAAAACGGCAAAAGAAGGTATATAATAATATTAATAACAATAATCAAACTGGACCGCGTAAAATTATGGTGCTAATACGATAATTTGGTGTAGGAGTTCTAACTACTATTCTATCAACCGACATCACACCATAAAAATGGTGGTGTTGATTTCACACTTTTTATTATATATACTAACACGCTTTTTGCACCATGACAAATCAAGATTTTAATTCAAAAAAAAAAAAAAATTTAATAACAAATGTGCACTAGTTATTTACTGGAAAGAAAAAAAAAAGGAAAAGTTAACTGATGCCCTTAAAGGTGTTGGTTTACAAAATATGTTAAAGTTTAGAGCCTTTGAAAACACAGTTTTTTTAATTTAATATATTAGCTAAGTAGTTACTTAGATTAATTATTCAGATTTAGGTTAAACAATCATCACATAAAATAAACACAACGCAAAAGTAAATAACACAAGATGTGATGACTCAAGAAAACCAATGAAATAACTCGTTTCAAGGTAAAAACATGGGAATGAACTATCCCAAGAGAACAGTCCATTATATCAAGTTGAGATTTACAATCAAGAATACCAATTCGTAGTAAATCTAACATAGTTACCAAACTGGGCTCTAACTCCACAAACTTCCTTGATTTGGATCTTGTTCTCACATGAACCACTTGTTCATACTTTGATCTTCAATACACTTGATTGCTGAAGGCTTAGTAGCAACTTTATTCCACCAATACTAGCAATATGGATTTGATCTCTAGTAGGTGCTTGTAGAGTTAGAAGGTTACAAAACCTTACAGATCTCACAGGAGTAACTCTCAAGACTTGAAAAATGTGTATTTTGATTTCCCTTTTATACCTAGTAGTGTTAGACTCAAACCCTAGACATTTCGCGGGCTGTTGAGCCTTATTTAAATTTCTGCAGAATCACAATTCGATTGGTTGAGGCTTCTCTTTGATTGGTTGAGCTTGACAGTTTTTGAATTCTTCGTTCTGTAGCTTGTATGTTCTTAAATCTTGACTTGTATCAATTTGACCAATGTCTAAAACACTTCTAAGACAGTAAGATCTTAAACTAGACTTGTTTTTGTTCTCAATTTGCCAACATATAATAAAATTAGAACCTAAACATTTAAGACTAAATATTTAAAACCTAACAAAATTTTTAGAAACTTTTTATAGAAAAAAGAAAGAAGCAACTAACTTTTTTTTTTTTTTATTGTTTCTTTATATAAATGCTACAGCGACAAATTATTTTATAACATTTTTTCAAACTATTAATCTGGTAAATTCTTACTAGTTCTAATTTAGTCTCATCATTAATGTCACATTTTTACTTACAATAACTATTTCGAAAATGTTAAAATTACGTCAACAGTTTGTAAAAATGTTGTAAAATAGTTTGTGTCAGTAGCATTACTCTTTTTTATACTTCTCATGAAAGTTGTATTAAAACTTTTTTAAAAGATGAATGCTACGTCCACAATATTTTCACAAAAAATTATAAATGGTAACTTGTTATTGGTTCTAATATGAATCTATCACTAAATTAAAATTACTTTTTTATTTAAAAAATAACAACCAGTTACAACTTATCACTTACTATTCATTGTGAAAGTGATGTAAAAATATTGTGAACATAACATTTCTTTTTTTAAAATGGTTCACTAACAAATGCTTGAACTCACCTTTAACATTAAAAAAATATATATAAACAGTAGACACTCTCCTTTCATATTCTTTCTTCATGAGAACGTAAGCTAACCAATCCTATAGCGTGCGTATACTTTAGGGAGCCGCACAGTGTGTAACTTTGTAAAATTCAACCCAAAAGAAAAATATTGCGCAAACTGTGAACACACATTACAATCTTGTATTCTTTGTCGTCTTGTATGAACGACCTGATATTCGACCGTTCCATAATTAACAACTAAAATCAACATCTGGCCTAGACTGGGGATAAACTTTTGTGTAGATTATCTGCTAGCTAGTGCCCACTAAAACAGGGTACATCAAGATTTGAAATCTTAATTAACGCTGAACGGTTTAGACCCCTTAAACTATAACCAGATTGCGTAGCCTAGATTAATTAGCCAAGTTGTTACTTAGTCAAATTATGAAATTCTAGGTTAAAACAATCACAAAATCATATCATGCATATAAACATATAAAGCAGCGGAAATAATAAAGAACACAGTGATATGATCACCCAGGAAACCACACCGGAAAAATCTGGGGAGGATTTTACCCACCGATCCTCAAGGCAAAACGGAATCCACTAAGAAAGAATTGAAGTTCTTACAAAAGGACTTACAAGCTTCCCGCTTGACTTCCTAATGCTACACACCAGTAGTAACTTCCTGACACGACCACGCGCAGGCTCCGAATCCACGGACTACTTCTTTCTTTGAATCCCTTCAATCAGGTACAAGCTCCTCACTTGTTTATCTTTAAGTTTCAAAGATAGCAACCAAGTTGATCATCAAGATGTTGATGTGATCTCAATCTTGAAAACCCTAAGCTTTGTGTAAAGGAAAGCTCCTCTAGATCTCACAAGAGATTTACACAAAACCGCAATGTATGAGCAATAATACAACTTGTGCAACTCTGAAAAACGTAGCTAGGGTTTGCCTTATATACCTAGGGCAAAAACATAAAACCCTAAACGTTTAAAGAGTTAGGGCTGAGTTGGAATTCTGCAGAAAAACGCATCTGGGCCGACTTTCGATCGATCGAGTCTAACCTTCGATCGATCGAGCCAGGCCGAGAAGCCCCAATGCTTCTGCAGTCACTCGATTCCAACTTTACAATATTTAATCAACTTTGAGCAAACTAAAACAAGACTAAATACATTGTTTTGATCATGGTTTGCCAACATTACATATTAGAGTTCTAAATACATAAAATCCTAAGACCTTAGAACCTAACAAACGCGTTAAGGGGTGTTGATTTATAAGCTATTTTTAAAAATATTTTATAAGAAAATAATAAAGTAATTAATTTTTTTGATAGCATTGTGACCATAACCTACACCTACTTTGAGATTTCAAACTAGCAGGATTATTCTTTAAACCTTGGAAGCCTAGAGGAAGATTCATTTATTAGCTTAGCTCGCCACTCATGACCTCATATTAATCTGTTGGTTCACCAACTTAGAGTCACTACTTACGTCTCTTCCCAAATTAAAAGAAATAATAATAATAATAATAAAATATAAAGAAATTTTATTCCTATAACATTTTCACAATAAATTATAAGCAATTGGTTTTTATTAGCAAACAAAAAAGTAATTGCAACAATGTGTTCAAATTAGAAATAATAATAATTACCACGTATGATTTATGAGTAATGCTACGTTCACAAACTATTTTACAATATTTTTACAAATTTCTGATATGGATTAAGTATTTTCAAAATAATTATTGATAAGTAAAAATGTGATGTTAGTGGTAGACTCAAATTAGAACTAGTAAGAATTTGTCATATTAATAGTTCGTAAAAATATTGTAAAATAGTTTATGATTATAGCATTACTGATGATTTAATTTATATGCTAAATTAAGTATTAAGACAGGCCGCCACACGTCATGAAATTTGAACATCGTCACCTATAACGTGGATGGCAGGGCACGTGGATAAAACTATACCATAAATTCATCATTCATCATTTAATACGAAAAAGACAATGAATTACTATTGTAGATTCTTAACGTAAAAGTAATACATTCCAATAATATTGCTATTCTCTCGTGATTGCACTAGTCAAAGAAATAGTCCAAGTTGCTACTAATAGTATCATATTTCTATAGTGTGAAACAGCTGCTCAGTCCAATCCCGTTCAATTTGGTCCAATAAACCATTCTAGAATTCTCGAGTCTAGACCCTTTAACTCGCCCACACGCGACACGCCTATTATAAATACCCAGACTGACTTGCTTTTCTTCCTCGTTAAACATTTGCCTTTCAAATCATTTTCGCTACCAAAAGTTCAACATTTGTGTTCAAACTTCTTTTTACATAGCTATGACAATGAAGAGAATGAGAGAAGATGGTGAGATAGAGAGCTTAGACATGGCTAATTGTCTAATGTTGCTCTCTCATAGCTTAGAGACCAAGCCCAGGAAAGTCTCACGGGCTGATGTGTTTGAGTGCAAGACTTGTAATCGTCAATTCCCATCGTTTCAAGCTTTGGGTGGCCACAGATCAGCGAGCCACAAGAGACCAAAATTGATGGGGGAAGAATTGAAAGAGCGTACAAAAACTCAGAACTTGGGGAATAAGCCTAAGATGCATGAGTGCTCAATATGTGGGCTTGAGTTTGCTATGGGGCAAGCTTTGGGTGGTCACATGAGGAGGCATAGAGCAATGATGGATGGTGCATTTTCTTCCGCTGCCATAGAAAAGAAAGTGCCGGTGCTCAAAAGATCAAATAGTACGAGGGTTATGTGCTTGGACTTGAACTTGACACCTTTGGAGAATGATTTGAAGTTACTATTTGGGAAGAAGGCTCCTCAAATTGACTTTACTTTGATGATTTGATTTGATACCACAATTGTAGTAGGTGCTAACAATTTTTCATTTCAGATTCATTGATTTATTTTATGTACAATTCCATTCTTTTAATTTTTTTCCAATTTTGTATTGAATATATTGGATCTTAGTTGTAAAAATGGTTTTGGCCTTTTGCATTGGCATGTCCTTAAGTTTAGCATCCATTGAGGATATGAGAACACCTGCCTATGAAATTTCAGAGAAAGGAGTGAAGTTGGCTCTTACAGTAAGCAAGATATATACCGCATCTTCAGAGAACTCCTTTTGCAGATTTAAATTGACTTCTGATTAGTTAGTGTTAGTTTTAATTAACTCCTTAATAATGAAGGAAAGATATTTATAATTAGCTTGTTAGTATGTTAACTAAATCTCCTTTTTCAATCAAGAATTGTGCTCATCAACTGATGAACACGAGTCCAAATATCATGTCAAGGTTGAAATGTCTTAGATAATACAAATTTCTTATTCAGAAAACCTAGGAAGTGTATGTTTTAGAGTAACATGTATCTTATATACAAGTTGAATAGTTCTTTTGGTAAATGGCACAATGTTTCTTCTGACAATTCTTCTTTATGAAGCATGTTGGAAGAAAATTATAATGCTGTATGTATGTGCACAAATGCTCATTAACGGATAAGTATGAGTCCAAGTTGTTAGGTCAAAATTCAAATGTGTGAAGGTAGTTCCATGTGTAGTTTATCCATCATGTGCATTTTTTTTATGTTGATGTTGAATATTCCATTGGTGGCTGTGTTTCACTGAATAATTCTTACACGCTATTGCCTATTTATCTTGTGATTTACAAATTTATTTGGGAGGTCCAATCCATGACTCTTGGACTTGCTAAGCACTGTAAAGACTAAAGAGGGGTATGGTGTTTGAAAAATTCAAATAAGAAATTAAAATTTGACCATTATGTTGAAAGTTAGCTATCATTAATTAATTTCTTTTCCATTACTTTTATAAAAAAAATTATAATATAAAAAACATGGTATCCCAATCTTTAACTAGACTATTCTATTTCTTGTCCACGACTTATCTTAAAAATCTCTTAGTACAATAATACTGAATATCCTAGAACTTGGAAAAAATATACCCTGTTTCGAGAATATGTTTCTCCCCTCCCTCTCACAGCTAGTGGACCCACAATTGATGGATCCTACCAGCTGTGACGAAACAGAACTTGGTTACCACTTGCTGCTCTTGCATGTGAACATTTTCTAAACATTCACCTGAAATTTGCTCCAAATATTATTCCAAGTCAAGTAGTGTGCGGTGTGCCCTACACGTTGAGGCATTCTAGCTGTCATATCGATGGTGGCTTTTTCAGTTATTATGTGAATACGTAGCCGCGGAGTAAGCCAAAAACGGCAAAAGAAGGTATATAATAATATTAATAACAATAATCAAACTGGACCGCGTAAAATTATGGTACTAATACGATAATTTGGTGTAGGAGTTCTAACTACTATTCTATCAACCGACATCACACCATAAAAATGGTGGTGTTGATTTCACACTTGTTATTATATACACAATTTCACTTACACGCTTTTTGCACCATGACTTTAAATCAAGGTTTTAATTCAAAAAAATTGTTTTTAATAACAAATGAGCACTAGTATTTAATGGAAAGAAAAAGAAAAAAAAAAAAAAAAAGAGAAAAAGTTAACTAATGTCCTTAAGGGTATCGGTTTATGAAATATTTTAAAGTTTAGACCTCTTAAAAACACAGTTTGTTTAATCTAATATATTACCTAAGTAGTTACTTAGATTAATTATTCAGATCTAGGTTAAACAATCATCACATGAAATAAACACAACGCAAAAGTAAATAACACAAGATGTGATGACTCAGAAAAACCAATGAAATAACTCGTTTCAAGGTAAAAACCTGGGAGGGAACTATCCCAAGAGAACAATCCACTATATCAAGTTGAGATTTATAATCAAGAATACCAATTTGTAGTAAATCTAACATAGTTACCAAACTGGGCTCTGACTCCTCAGACTTCCTTGATCTGGATCTTGTTCTCACATGAACCACTTGTTCATGCTTTGATCTTCAATACACTTGATTGCTGAATGCTTGGCAGCAACTTTATTCCACTGATACTAGCAATATGGATTTGATATCTGGTAGGTGCTTGTAGAGTTAGAAGGTTACAAAACCTTACAGATCTCATAGGAGTAACTCTCAAGACTTGAAAAATGTGTATTAGGATTTCCCTTTTATACCTAGTAGTGTTAGACTCAATCCCTAGACATTTTGCAGGCTGTTGAGCCTTATTTAAACTTCTGCACAATCACAGTTCGATTTGTCGAGGCTTCTCTTTGATTGGTTGAGCTTGACAGTTTCTAAATTCTTCTTTCTACAGCTTGTATGTTTTTAAATCTTGACTTGTATCAATTTGAGCAATGTCTAAAACACTTCTAAGACAGTAAGATCTTAAACTAGACTTGTTTTTGTTCTCAATTTGACAACATTGAATAAAATTAGAACCTAAACATTTAAGACTAAATATTTAAAACCTAACAAAATATTTTTAGAAACTTTTTATAGAAAAACGAAAGAAGCAACTAACTTTTTTTACTATTTTTTATATAAATGCTATAGCAACAATCTATTTTATAACATTTTTACAAATTATTAATGTGGCAAATTCTTACTAGTTATAATTTAGGCTTATCACTAACGTCATATTTTTACTTACAATAACTATTTGGAAAATATTAAAGCCACGTCAGTAGTTTGTAAAAATATTATAAAATAGTTTGTGTCAATAGCATTACCCTTTTTATATTTCTCATTAAAGTGGTATTAAAACTTTCTTAAAAGATGAGTGATACGTCTACAACATTTTCAAAAAAAAATTATAAGTGATAATTTGTTATTGATTTTAATTTGAATTTATTACTAAAATTACTTTTTTAGTTACTAATAACAACTAGTTACAACCTATCACTTACTATTCATTGTAAAAGTGATGTAAAAATATTGTGAATATAATATTTCTTTTTTTTAAATGGTTAACTAACAAATGCTTGAACGCACCTTTTAACATTAAAAAAAATATATAAACAGTAGACACTCTCCTTTCATATTCTTTCTTCATGAGAACGTAAGCTAACCAATCCTATAGTGTACGTATACTTTAGGGAGCCGCACAGTGTGTAACTTTGTAAAATTCAACCCAAAAGAAAAATATTGCGCAAAACTGTGAACACACAGTACAATCTTGTATTCTTTGTCGTCTTGTATGAACGACATGGTCAGAGAACAATTTTAAGTTGTACGTAGTTTTTGTGACCATAACCTACACCTACTTTGAGATTTCATACTAGCAGGATTATTCTTAAAACCTTGGAAACCTAGAGGAAGATTCATTTATTAGCTTAGCTCGCCACTCATGACCTCATATTAATCTGTTCGTTCACCAACCTAGAGTCACTACTTACGTCTCACCCCAAATTAAAAGAAATAATAATAATACTATAAAATATAGAGAAATTTTATTCCCACACTATTTCCATAACAAATTATAAGTAATAAGTTTTTATTAGCGGACAAAAAAGTAATTGCAACAATGTGTTCAAATTAGAAATAATAATAATTTACCACTTATGATTTATAAGTAATACTACGGTCACAAACTATTTTACAATATTTTTATAAATTGCTGATATGGATTAAGTATTTTAAAAATAATCATTGATAAATAAAAATGTAATATTAATAGTCGGTGCAGATTAGAACTAATAAGAATTTTTCACATTAATATATAGTTTGTAAAAATATTATAAAATAATTTGTAAATGTAACATTACTTATTATTTATTGTAAAAATGTTACGAAAATTCGGTGAACATACTACTTCTCTAAAATATAAAAGTCACAGTTCACATGATATTTAATTTAGATGCTTAATTAAGTATTAAGACAGGCCGCATCACGGTATGGAATTTGAACATCGTCGTCACTTATAATGTGTAGGGCAGGGCACGTGGATATGACATTGACGATATCATCATTCATCATTTCATACGAAAAAGAAATATTGCTATTCTCTCGTGATTGCACTAGTCAAAGAAATAGTCCAAGTCGCCTACTACTACTAATAGTACTATATTTCTATAATGTGAAACCGCTGCTCAGTCCTATCCCGGTCAATTTGGTCCAATAAACCATTCTAGACTCTTGACTTCTAGACCCTTTAACTCGCCCACACACCTATTATAAATACCAAGACTTCCTTGCTCTTCTTCCTCGTTAAACATTTTCCTTTCATATCATTTTCGTTACCAAAAGTTCAACATTTGTGTTCAAACTTCTTTTTACATAGCCATGACAATGAAGAGAATGAGAGAAGATGGTGGGATAGAGAGCTTAGACATGGCTAATTGTCTAATGTTGCTCTCTCATAGCTTAGAGACCAAGCCCAGGAAAGTCTCACGGGTTGATGTGTTTGAGTGCAAGACTTGTAATCGCCAATTCCCATCATTTCAAGCTTTGGGTGGCCACAGAGCGAGCCACAAGAGACCAAAATTGATGGGGGAAGAACTGAAAGAGCGTACAAAAACTCAGAACTTGGGGAATAAGCCTAAGATGCATGAGTGCTCAGTATGTGGGCTTGGGTTTGCTATGGGGCAAGCTTTGGGTGGTCACATGAGGAGGCATAAAGCAGTGATGGATGGTGCATTTTCTTCTGCCACAATAGAAAATAAAGTGCCGGTGCTGAAAAGATTAAATAGTACGATGGTTATGTGCTTGGACTTGAACTTGACACCTTTGGAGAATGATTTGAAGTTACTATTTGGGAAGAAGGCTCCTCAAATTGACTTTACTTTGATGATTTGATTTCATACCACAATTGTAGTGGATGCTAACAATTTTTCATTTCAGATTTATTGATTTTTTTTTTTTTTTTCCAATTTTGTATTGAATATATTGGATCTTAGTTGTAAAAATGGTTTTGGCCTTTTGCATAGGCATGTCCTTAAGTTTGGCATCCATTAAGGAGATGAGAACACCTGTCTATGAAATTTCAGAGAAAGGAGTGAAGTTAGCTCTTACAGAAAGCAAGATACCGCGCGCATCTTCAGAGAACTCCTTTTGCAGATTTAAATTGACTTCTGATTAGTTAGTGTTAGTTTTAGTTAACTCCTTAATAATGATGGAAAGATATTAATTAAAGCTAGCTTGTTAGTATGTTAACTAAATCTCCTTTTTCAATCAAGAATTGTGCTCATCAACTGATGAGCATGAGTCCAAATTGTTAGGATATGTGCCATTTAAATCCTATTGTATGATGTTATATACGACATTATGTTGTGATTAATAAAGTTGTTTTATTATTATCTAAAATAATAGTAATATGAATATTTGGACATTATCATATAGTCCATGAGATGCATATTGGATCTTAGTTGTAAAAATGGTTTTGGCTTATTGCATAGGCATGTCCTTAAGTTTGGCATCCATTAAGGAGATGAGAACACCTGTCTATGAATTTTCAGAGAAAGGAGTGAAGTTAGCTCTTACAGAAAGCAAGATACCACGCGCATCTTCAGAGAACTCCTTTTGCATATTTAAATTGACTTCTGATTAGTTAGTGTTAGTTTTAGTTAACTCCTTACTAATGATGGAAAGATATTAATTAAAGCTAGCTTGTTAGTATGTTAACTAAATCTCCTTTTTCAATCAAGAATTGTGCTCATCAACTGATGAGCATGAGTCCAAATTGTTAGGATATGTGCCCTTTAAATCTTATTGTATAATACTCTATATGACATTATGTTGTGATTAATAAAGTTATTTTATTATTATCTAAAATAATAGTAACATAAATATTTGGACATTATCATATAGTCCATGAGATGCATAATATGTGATTTATGTGATTTAGTCACAGAAGATATAAGTTACAAGTTCTTTGTAAACTCAGAATTTTAGTTCATAGTCAATGATGAAATTGGGCATTTCATCTGCGAAAATTATACATATCAACTAAGATGATTTGTCTTGATCATGAAAGTGGAAACTTCTAGTTGATATGTTGATATGATTTAAGTGTTAAGACATATTGAACTAGACCGCTATGAGATTTATTATTCTACTAACGACTGTTAAATGAATAATAAATCTCTTGATTTCTATTTATATTAACTCTTAATCCTGAGAGAATAACGATCATAATCATGAAGTGTAGGTTGCTTTGATATATCAAGAGTGAGATCAAAAGTCACGATCAAAATCTCAATATATTGAGCAGCCACATTTAGTGTTGAAGGAACATATATTTTCAAGATAGAATTCATAATCTCTTAACGGAGATATAAAATATTCCCTTTAGATAAGTTTAATGGGTTCTATTATTCAAAATGTTAGGCCTAACCACTTTAGTAAGAAGTTACTAAAGTATATATTTATGAAATTGGATTTCATAAATATATGATGAATAACTTAAAGGATTAAACTAAGTACTCAAGAGTTAAGATGTAGTATTCTTCAAAATGGTAATCAATATTCATGACTTTGTATTACTACGAATATTTTATGAAAGGGGTTGAATGTATAACAAAGTCTTAGAATAAGGCCTAGAATACAATTATATTTATATAGTTGTATTAAATATAATTAATGATAATTTTTGGCTTGTCAAGAGTTGACAGAAAAGCCCAAAACCCATTGGAGTTAGTGTTTTATTTGTTTTCTTTTGGTCCCACTCCAAACCACATACTAAAACTCAATTAGAATGGTCCAAAAGGCTAGCCCAATTAGATGATCAGTAATAAGGAGAGAAACGTATAGAATTTTGTAAGATAATGAAATTGTGTGTATGTGAGTGTAAGCCACTCTCTTATACTCCCTTGAACACATACATATAAACTGATTGAGAGACCACACTTCTTAGGTATAAGTGGAATTGGAGTGAAGATTAAGAGTGTTCCTAAGTACTTCTAATTTTTGGTTTTAAATTTTACCGCATCAAGATACACTCTCTTGTTCTTATATTCTGAAATTTACATAGTACATGTTATCAATTGCGAATGAAGTAGATTCATTAACTTTTCACTGTGTATGTTTTGAATGCGATACAAATCAAGTTTTTCCAACACAAATATCATGTCAAGGTTGAAATGTCTTGGATAATACAAATTTCTTATCCAGAAAACCTAGGGAGTGTATGTTTCAGAGCAACATGTATCTTGTATAAAAGTTGAATAGTTCTTTTGGTAAATGGCACAATGTATCTTGTGAGTTGTGACAATTCTTCTTTATGAAGCATGTTCGAAGAGAATTATAATGCTGTATGTATGTGCACAAATGCTCATTAATGGATAAGTATGAGTCTAAGTTGCTAAGTCAAAATTGAAAAGTGTGAAGGTAGTTCCATGTGTAGTTTATGCAACATGTGCATTTTTTATGTTGATGTAGAATATTTCATTGGTGGCTGTGTTTTACTGAATAACTCTTACACGCTATTGGCTTATCTTGTGATTTACAATTTTATTTAGGAGGTCCAATCCATGACTCTTGGACTTGCTAAGCACGGTAAAGAGGGGTAGGGTGTTCGAAAATTCAAATAAGAACTTAAAATTTGACTATTACGTTGAAAGTTAGCTGGCCTTAATTTCTTTTCCATTACTTTTAAAAATTATAAAAATGTGGTGCTTCAGTCTTTAGCTAAACTATTCCATTTTTCTATCCACGAGTTATCTTAGAAATCTCTTAAAACAATAGTGCTGAATGTCTTAGAACTTGGAAAAAATACACCCTATTTCGGATGTATGTTTCTCTCCCCTCACAGTTAGTGGACTCACAGCTAATAGGTCCCAAACTGTGAGGTAAAGAAACATACACCTTGTAAAGACTTGATTTGGGTCCTTAGCCCAAAAGTTGGTAGACTCAAGCCCAAAACAATAAATTTGTAGAGAATGGGTTAGGAAAAATTGGGTTTTAATGAATCAGATAAACACCAAAGTGGATTCAGATGACAAGAAAATAGGAATAAACACGTTTATACTAAAGAAAGTCGTCCTTGGCGAAATCCAAGGAGATCAATTCTAATATATTTCTCTCAGGTTGGATTACAGAATTAGTTCTTGATGCTACAGTTTTTTTTTTTAGTTTTTCGATCCCCCTTCCTCCAGGGGTCTCTTACATTATATATCTCCCTTCTAATGATCTTGGCCTTCCATTTGTTAATCATCCAAGCCACTACTTGAGTGCTTGTCCCATCAGATACCCTTTCTAGCTCTCCGTGAGTTGGGATAGCCAAGGTAGCACTGTTCAGGGGTCTTCTCCACATAAATGCGGCCTGAAAGTTAACTGCAGAACATTCAATACGGTGGCAGTAGCTTTTTCTTAAATATTTCTGAGTTTTCATCCCTCTTGTACTGGTATTTACAAAAAAAAAAAAAAAAAAACCTTAAGGGTATTTTTAGAAATATTTTATAGAAAAAGAAGGAAGAAACTAAGAACATAAAAAATTTGACATGTATATTAAGAGTATAAAAAATATGTAATTCAACTGTTATATTTTCAAAATATGTAATAATATTTATTTTATTGAATAAGATTGTAGTTTTAAGTTATAACTAATTTTATAGTTAAACTTTATTCATACTTAAGGAACGAGTAACTTGTAAAATTCAACCTAAAAGAAAAATATTGCGTAAACTGTGAACACATAGTACAATCTTGTATTCTTTGTCGTCTTTGTATGAATGACATGGTCATTGAAAAATTTAAAATTTCTAGTTGTAGTATCTGGGTCCGGGTTCGACCATCCCCTAACAACTAAAATCAACTCTTGGCATTTTCTGTGTCAGGAGACAAGAGTGCATACAAAGTAGCGTAAAATATCTCACTAAAGCTAAGGGGAGCGAAGGTGGACCAGGGTACTCTACTCGGATAATTCCAAAATGCCGGCTATTTGGAAGCTCATTTGCAACTTAATTACGGTGCCTAAACAAAATAAAGCACTTCGTGTGGAGCCATGCAGAAGCGTACTCCCCACTAAGCAGTGTATGCCGCGTTGAAAGGTCATACTGGACAACAGGTGGGAATTTTTGAAAAAAGCGAAGCGTCCCTCGCTTGATCCGTATCTTCCTGCTTCACTCTACGGAGGTTTTTCTTGTCCCATGATGAGGCAGGAATAAGATGAGATTTTAGTCCCGTACTACAGAGTAGAGTAGGATGAGTTTAGATTTTTTAGATCTAATTCGTCCATTTCGCATTAATAAGAGCTTAATTATAAATTTTTTATATCCTAAAATCCTACTATTTAAAAAATATATCATCAACTTATTTTATTCCACTTAACAAGGCTTTCTGTCTCTTTTTTCTCCAGCAATGTTGGAAATAAGGTATAAATTTTAGCATTTTCTTTTATCTTTATTATAAACAAATTTATATACTATTGAATCATTGATTTTGTATTTTGAGATTTTTGTTTTTGTTGTGATATTGTCTTGTTAAACATTTTAATAATATTATTCAATTTTTGCTAAAAATTAGTTTTATTTTATGGGAGAAATTTATTTGTAATTTCCAGTATATTTTTATTAACGAAACAAGTTTTATTAAAAACAATTGTAATAGTTGTGGACAAATTAACAAGAAGTAAAGTTGTACAAGGTGGGACAAGGCTTTGCGGGGTCCCAAGGAACGGGGATGAGGTAAGAAAATTTTTCCCATCATGCAGAGTGGGGCAGGGGCAAAGACCCCATCCTTCAGACCAGCCCTACCCCATTGCTATCCCTAGCCACATTCTATGGGAATGCAAAAATAGCCAAAGAAACCTGGAACAACACAAACTTCAAACTAGGCAACCTATGTTGTCCCCCAAAGGAATTCTTAGATGTGGTCTGGCTGCTCAAGGAGGACCGGGGAGACAAAGATGAAGCTAAAACTTGAAGTTATAGGGCAATTTTTCTGTTAGTTGTGTGCAATAGCTCTAGCATCTGGCTTTGTTGCTTAACAGCTACTGGTTTTTTATTTATTTATTTGTGTTTTTTTATGTGTGCATCTAGGTATGGACAAAATTATTTTGTTAAATTTTTTTTAAAGGGTCAGGTTGTTTGTTTTTAGTAAAATTGATTGATTGGGCTTAATTACTTTTAGCTTTGCTGTTGGTAATTTTTGTTCTTGGGTAATTTTTTTGGGCTTGTTTATTTTGTTTTAAATTTTAGATATGACTTTAAATAAAGATAAATGCTAAAGTTACAAAAAAAAATTTACAAATTTTTAATGTGGTCTTTCTCAAAAAAAAAAAAAATATATATATATATATATATATATATATTTAATGTGATAAGTGGTTATTAGTAAGTAAAAATATGATGTAAGTGACGGATTCATATGCAAACCAATAAGAATTTACTACCTCAACAGTTTGTAAAAATATTGTTGAAAAATTTATGGTTATAGTAGTACTCTTAAAAAAATCAATGATATTGTTAAAGGGGAAAAATGTAATTTTATAAAACAAAATAGCTAAAATTGATACCTATATATATATTAATATTAAAAAAAAGGGGGGGGGGGGGGGGGGGGGCATTGCTTGGGAAATCTTCACTATCACGGCCTGGAGCCTGTGGAATAACATGAACTCTATTGAAAGTACATGCCTTCCTCAGCAACAGCTGGGTGTTAAGCTGATAGCATGCACTAGTCATCAGGACAGGCTGCCATCATGTGCAGCACAGCGTGCACCTCATCATCAGGGCAGGGTTGAGTGCAACAGAGAGTGCACCTCAGCATTGAGGACAGCTGCAATCCAATGCAGCACAGCCTGTGTTGCATCATCAGGAGAAGACTAAAAGGGAAGTTACAACAAGATGGGAGCCATGAGCAAAAAACTAGTGTTTCCCTTGAGAGCTCTAGAAGTGGAAGCCAAAGCAGCCAAAGAGAAGGAAAGAAATCCTCCTTGCATGGGATCTGGGTTTGAAGGACATAGTGGTACGTTGAAGGTGATTCCCAATTGGTCATACAGGCATTAAGTGGATCTACCCCATCTGCTACCACCATCCAAAAGATCATTGAAGGCTTAACGTGGTGACTGCAGAAGTTTAATTCATGTAAAGCTTCCCACACCAGAAGAAGCAGCAACTCAGATTGTGTAACTTTGATGGAGGACACTCCTCCCATTAGGGATAAACTTTTGTGTCGTTTATCTGCTAGTGCATGCCCACCAAAAAAGTGTGTGGCGGTTCCTATCTAATATAAATAAATAAATAAAAGGAAATGCTATAAATAATCCATTTAAAAAAAGTTTTTATGAGAAATGAAAAAAAATAATTAATATTTTGACATTTTTTTTCATTTCCCATAAAAGTGATACAAAAAATTTCTTAAAATGAATTATTAATGAGTGCCCTAAAAACACTTGTTAGCATGACTCATAAATAACTTCTGTTGTACTTTTTTAAAGAAAAAAATTCGGATTAAGACACTTTTTGAGACCGTAACCTACACCAACTTTGAGATTTCAAACTAGCTAGCAGGATTATTCTTAAAACCTTGGAAGCTTCAAAGGAAGATTCATTTATTAGCTTAGCTCGCCACTCATGACCTCATGTTAGTCTGTTGGTTCACCAACTTAGAGTCACTGCTTACGTCTCACCCCAAATATATTATATTATATTTGACAGGATAGTTAAAAAAAAAAAAAAAAAAAAAAAAAAAAAAAAAAAAGGAACTATAATAATAATAATAATAGTAATAATGCAATAAAATATAATATAATATAAAAAAATGTTATGTTTACAAAATTTTCACAACAAATTATAAATGATAAGATAGTTATTAATTAATATTGGCCAACAAAAAAAAAAATTGTAGCAATAAATTCAAATAAAAACTAATAACAATTTACTATTTATAATTTGTTGTGAACGTATTATGAAAATATACTGTGCATTACATTTTTTTTAAATATAAAAGTCACTAACTTCACTTGGTATTTTAAAATCAAACTACTATTTATGATTTATTATAAAAGTGATGTAAAAATATAGCTTACATTGCATTTCTCTAATATATAATAGTCAATGATTTCGCGTATTTTATGTGCTTAATTAAGACAAGCCGGTATGAAATTTGAACAAGTGAACATCGTCACCTATAACGTGGAGGGCAGGGCACGTGGATAAAACTATATCATCACCCATATTTAATACGAAAAAGACAATGAATTATTACAGTTTCTTAACATAAAAGTAATATATACTAATAATATTGTTATTCTCTCGTGATAGCACTAGTCAAAGAAACAGTCCAAGTTGCCTACTACTACTAATAGTACCATGTTTCTTTAATGTGAAACCGCTGCTCAGTCCTTCCTGTTCAATTTGGTCCAATAAACCATTCTAGACTTCTAGACCCTTAAACTCGCCCACACGCCTATTATAAATACCAAGACTTCCTTGCTTCTCTTACTCGTTAAACATTTGCCTTTCATAAGTTTCATATCATTTACGTTACCAAAAGTTGACCTCTAAAAAACCCCAACAACAACATTTGTGTTCTTACTTCTGTTTTTTACGTAGGTATGGCAATGAAGAGAATGAGAGAAGATGGTGGGATAGAGAGCTTAGACATGGCTAATTGTCTAATGTTACTCTCTCATAGCTTAGAGACCAAGCCCAGGAAAGCCTCACGGGCTGATGTGTTTGAGTGCAAGACTTGTAATCGCCAATTCCCATCATTTCAAGCTCTTGGTGGTCACAGAGCGAGCCACAAGAGACCAAAATTGATGGGGGAAGAACTGAAAGAGACAAAGTCTCAGAACCTGGGAAATAAGCCTAAGATGCATGAGTGCTCAATATGTGGGCTTGAGTTTGCTATGGGGCAAGCTTTGGGTGGTCACATGAGGAGGCATAGAGCAATGATGGATGGTGCATTTTCTTCCGCTGCCATAGAAAAGAAAGTGCCGGTGCTGAAAAGATCAAATTGTACGAGGGTTATGTGCTTGGACTTGAACTTGACACCTTTGGAGAATGATTTGAAGTTACTGTTTGGGAAGAAGGCTCCTCAAATTGACTTTACTTTGATGGTTTGATTTGATACCACAATTTGTAGTGGGTGCTAACTATTTTTCATTTCAGACTCACTGATTTATTTCATGTACAATACCATTCTTTTTATTTTTTTTCCAATTTTTGTATTGAATTACAATTTTATTCTTATTTTGCTTCATGTCTAATGTATTAAAACGTTACATCCTCTATGTTGTTGGTTTGTTGGACTAATGGAATTCTTAATATTACGTTCAATTATATTCGTCATTTTGTAAGAAAAACAAAAAACCAAAAAGTTCATCTTGGCTAACAAAAAGAAAAGAAAAACCATCCATTCAATTTTGAAATGAATTTTTATTGCGTCACTGGTAAGTCTTGAATTTCAGATCTAATCTCACCCTAGAAATGCTTGAATGCCTCCTTAAGTATGAAAGGATTTGAGTTATAATTTTCTATTTACTTTGATTTATTGTTATATAAAAAAATAAAAATAAAAACATAATTTGCGATCTGGAAACATTATTTCCTATTTGACTTTAAAAAAAGAGCAAGGGCAGCCCATGAAAAAGCAAAATAAAACTCCATTTTGACTAATCTTCCCTCAATCACAGTTTGGTGGTAAACAGCAAACACCCCAGCACACAAGTTAGGTTTCCACTTTAGTTACAGTACATAGCATTTATTTTTTCTTTTACTTCTTTCAAAAAGAGAGAATTCTCATTCAAATATTAAGAAGTTTATAAAATTACCCAGAAATGCATGTTCTGAATTCTAACTTCTAAGTCAAAAAAAAAAAAAAAAGGAGCAGTACACGCCGTGAAAGACTACAATAAGCCGTGGGTGGTCAAATCTGGCATGTGTTGTGAGCTTTCTTCGTAGTTTCCTTTTCTGGGCCATCCTCAAAAGGTCAGCATCTTTCTGGAGATGGCCTAAAACAACATGTCCTACGCTTGTCCAACACGACATTGGTTTCACTGGGCCTATCCAAGTTGGCTACTTGGAAATCAAAATTATTAAATGCAAGTCAAGACCAAGTTTATAATATGTATATTTTAAAAAATGCTACTTACATAACACTTCACAATAATCTTACATGGTAGATTATTATTAGTGGGTAAAAAAAAAATAACATTAGTATTATAACCAGTAACAGCGTGCCACCTAAGTTCGTTGTAAAAATGTTATGAAAATAAAATTACTTTTTTTTATTACACAACTAACTCTTAAATATATATATATATATATATATTTGGCTAAATGGGAGTTATATTACCTAAACAGAGGTCTTACAAACAGAAATATTACAACAGGACTACAGTGCAAGAAAATACAACAACACTCAAACTAAACAAAGCAAACTGAACACAATCCAAACATACCAAAACCGAAGAGAGGAATAGCTGAACCTAAACAAAACATCACTGGACCCTTATTGACCACGATGACTTCGGGATGAGACAAAACCCATGGAGTCCCAATATAAACATTGCCACAAAAAAGTGAGGCATTTATCATACAACACTTCCCTCTTCGATTGAGAAGCACCCCTCTTTGCCAGTAAATCTGCACAGCTATTAGCCTCTCTCCATATATGCTCAACACGCGCCTCCCAGTCCCTATTGAGGAGCCACCTGCAATCCAAAATCAAGTTAGTAAATTCCATAGGATATTCTTCATTAGTATTCAACCATTTGTAAGAAAGAAGACAATAAGTTTGAAGACAAACTCAGTGATGACCCTTGGCCCATGCTCAAGCCAACGCCTCTCTAATACCCCACAGTTCAGCCATAATATTGTTGGTGACTCCCAGGTGTAAAGAGAAACCCCATAACCATTCTCCATTGGCTAAGCGTGCCACACCCCCCACACCAGATTCTCTGGGGTTACCTAACAAGCTGTCGTCTGTATTAATAGTGACGTAAGGGAAAGGAGCTAGGCTTCACCTAATGTATTTGATTGACAACAGAGATGAATGCCCTGAAGGAAAGGTGCTAAGGAAGAAGGAAAGGTGCTAAGGAAGAAAAACTCTGTGGTATGAGATATAGCGTTTTGTTTTAAAATATGAAAAGGAATGGATTTTCCTGTAAATATCAAAGAATTTCGACCTAACAAGATTGCCCATATGGTAAAAGCGAATATAATGTTCCATGGGACATAGCATGAAGGGGAATTAAGTTTGAAATTAAGTTTACACCAATCATGTAGCTCAAGTAAATAAGTAAATGCACAGGGAAGGAAGCCCAAATATGACATGCAAAGTGGCAATCACGCAGAACATGAATGGGGGTTTCAATCTCATTACAACGGGCACATACTACTGTACATTTAGTGTTTCTGCATGGTGCATATGTTTTTTTTATTCCATATATAACATGTCTTGCAAAAAAAATCAAATTACATCAGCAGCCTCAGCATCTCCAGCAAACTAGCCAAATTTTTGTACTATTTGGCTAATGAACAGTGACGTTTAGCTTTTGTCTACCCACTTTTCAAATACACTTTCCAACAGACTCTCTATCCATTCTCTATCTCATTTAAATATTATTTCTTCATTCATTATTTATTCTTTTTTTAACAACTATACATCTTCCAACATTTTTTTACTCAACACCTAATTATTATAATAGAAAATAAGAATTTAAAGAATGATCAGTAGCCCATCAGACTTGATGGGCTACTGTTCATGAGCCAAAAAAAAACCTAAGTTTGCCGAGTCTGCTGGAGCACTAATACAGCACATACTCTCCAAAATTTAGCTAATATATGTGGATGCCTCTACCGCTGGAGATGCTCTAAGTCATAATATGCACACATAGTAATATTCTTATTTAAGCAACTAATAATGGAAAGGATTGTCGACTATCCTAAATAAAAGTGTATTTAAGGAAGAAAATAAAAACAAAGTTAAAAAAAGAAGAAAGTCATTCAATTGTAAAAAGTCAATAGAGGATTTTGATTCATTATGTTGCTTGTGAAAATTGCTTTCAATGAAAATGACCAATCATCCTTTCAATAACGTCAATGAAACTTTCCATTACCATTAGGATATCCAAAGTGTTCTTTCAAAACCCATGTCACAGCAACCAGTCCATGCTTTTGAATAAATAGTCAAAAATTATTTATCAATTGAAATGTGGGTTTTGGACAAAACTTCTGTATAATAATTTAAGTGCAGTATATTTAGTTTCTCAATTAAATTCAAACATACAAATGAATTGAATTTAGCCTGTCACAAATTATTTCATTCTCAAAGAGATCATAATGAAATAGTTATGACTGAATTTTGGCCTTTTGCATTGGGATGTCCTTAAGCTTCAAATTCATTTTTACAACTAAGATCCAAAGTTAAAACTTAAAAGGCTCCCTCTAAGTTTATCCATTTTGTATGGAACACATGACCAGGAGATTAACCTCATAACATGATCATTTTTTTATGCAAAGGTGACTAGCATTTATTTGTTCAACCATCAGGATCATTCCCGTTAAAAATTAAAAATGATTCCAATGACTTTTTTTCAGTATTAATTAATTATACTAAAATGAAAAGCTTAGCTAAAATTTCTTGTGTTTGACAAATCAACATGCTTTCAAAGAAAATAAATTTTTTTAATAAATTAGTTCGTTATAAGCATACCAAAATATTGTATTGTCAAATAATACTATTGAATCTAGTCACCAAAAATAGTTATCTATGCATTAATTTAAAATTAGTTGTGGGAAGACAAGTGGTGAAGTGTGACCAAAACTGAAATTTGATTAACTAAATTAACTTAATTAAGTAATCATCAAGATCTTTGTTGGGAAATTTTAGGTCTACGACCCCACGCGTTGCGTGTTACATCATCAGACATAGACATAGTAGTATTTCATTATTTAGAATTATTAGTTTATATTAACCAATTCTTCTAGAGGGAAGTAGCTCTAGCTAATACATGCACCAATCATAAAGCTGAAAACCAAAACTAATATATAAAGCTAATTAATAATATATTAACCTCTAGCCAAAACTAATATATAACCCCAGCACACAAGTTTGGTTTCCACTTTAGTACATAGCTTTTATGTTTTCTTTTACTTCTTTCAAAAAGAGAGAATTTTCATTCAAATATTAAGAAGTTAATAAAATTACCCAGAAATACATGTGCTGAATTCGAACTTCTAAGTCAAAAAATGGAGTAGTACACGCCGTGAAAGACTACAATAAGCCGTGGGTGGTCAAATCTGGCATGTGTTGTGGGCTTTCTTTGTAGTTTCCTTTTCTGGGCCATCCTAAAAAGATGAGATCTGTTGGGAGATGGCCTACAACAACAGGTCCTGCTCTTGTCCAACACGACATTGGTTTCACTGGGCCTGACCTAGCAAATTGGGCATCGTTATACAAATTGGCTACTTGGAAATCAAAATTATTAAATGTTAGTTACATAACATTTTTATAATATTTTCACAACAATCTTAAGTAGTAAACTATTATTAAAAAGTAAAAAAATAACATTAGTAGTAGCCTCATTATGACTAGTAATAAAATATTATAAACAATAATAGTGTGCCACCTAAGTTTGTTGTAAAAATATTATAAAAATAAAATTACTTTTTTTTTTTAACAACTAACTCTTAAATTGTTTACTACTGTACATTTTAGTGTTTCTGCATGGTGCTTATGCTTTCTGTATTCCATATATAACATGTCATACAAAAAAAATCAAATTACATCGGCAGCCTCATAAGTCATAATATGAACACATAGTAATATTCTTTTTTAAGCAATTTATAATAGAAAGGATCCTCGACTATCCTAAATAAAAGTGTGTTTAAGGAAGAAAATAAAAACAAAGTGAAAAAAAGAAGAAAGTCATAAAATTGTAAAAAGTCAATCGAGGATTTTGATTCATTATGTTGCTTGTGAAAATTGATTTCAATGAAAATGACCAATCATCTTTCCAATAATGTCAATGAAACTTTCCATTACCATTAGTATATCCAAAGTGTTCTTTCAAAACCCATGTCACAGCAACCAGTCCATGCTTTTGAATAAATAGTCAAAAATTATTTATCAATTGAAATGTGGGTTTTGGTCAAAACTTATGTATAATAATTTAAGAGTAGTACATTTAGTTCCTCAATTCAATTCAAACATTCAATTGAATTGAATTTAGCCTGTCACAAATTATTTCATTCTCAAAGAGATCATAATGAAATAGTGATGACTGAGTTTTGGCCTTTTGCATTGGGATGTCCTTAAGATTCAAATCCATTTTCACAACTAAGATACAAAGTTAAAACTTAAAAGGCTCTCTCTAAGTTTATCCATTTTGTATGGAACACATGACCAGGAGATTGACCTAATAACATGATCATTTTTTTTTTAATGCAAAGGTGACTAGCATTTATTTGTTCAACCATCAGGATCATTCCCGTTAAAAAAATAAAAATGATTCCAATGATTTTTTTTTTCAGTATTAATAAATTATACTAAAACGAAAAGGCTTAGCTAAAATTTTCTTGTGTTGCCAAATCAACATGCTTTCAAAGCAAATGAAAATGTTTTAATAAATTAGTTCGTTATAAGCATACCAAATAGTGTATTGTCAAACAATACTATTGAATCTAGACACTAAAAAAAGTTATCTATGCATTAATTTAAAATTAGCTGTGGGAAGACAAGTGGTGAAGAGTGACCTAAACCGAAATTTGATTAACTAAATTAAGTAATCATCAAGATCTTGTTGGGAAATTTTAGGTCTAAGACGCCACGCAACCACCATGCCTCTCCGAAGGTATTTTGCTTGCTGCCTCAAGTCAAGTGTTACATCAGACATAGACATAGTAGCATTTCATTATTCAGAATTATTAGTTTATATTAACCAATTCTTCTAGAGGGAAGTAGCTCTAGCTAATACATGCTCCAATCATAAAGCTGAAAACCAAAACTAAAATATAAAGCTAATTAATAATATCAATTTTTTCATTATTATTTAATGTGGGATTTCACTCACACATTTAGACTCAACAATTTTTGTGTATTAAACTGTACAAGTGATAGTGTTTATATAGGCTCGCTATGTGACGATGATATGCAGCTGAGAGCAAAGAAATGAGCGTGTGGCATGTGTTGGTGGCTGCTGGCACATGTGGGCACATGAGATCTCCTGACAAGCTCGATGAAGTCAAGGGATGATCGGAGAAATCCTTTATTGATGGATCGAACTACATAGGGCCATAAGGACGTGGCTTTGATACCATGTTTTGAGAAAGAGAGAGAATAATCTGTATACTTCTGTGCATCAAATTCTACAAGATCAGTATATTTTTGTGCATCAAAATGTACAAAAGAGAATCTTTATATGCACATTATGTGTGTAGTACAAGTAGTATGAGTGTAGCGCGTGTACAATAGCACAATGGGCCCAGGCCCACTGGGCTAATAACCACTAACAGTAACAGGTAGGATCTAGTTAGTAAGTGCTTATCTAATCTAAGGGTCTCTATCACAAACATAATCAACTTTATATTCAAAGGCCACTAGGGATTTTTGTGTTTAAGTGTCATGAATCATGATCGTCTATTTATATATATTTTTGTTCGTAGAAATTTTTATTCAATGAAAAGCTTCCTTAAACTTACTATTGGGTTTGCCAGAACATGGTTTTCAAAGAAAATGACGGATCATTTTTCAAATCAGTCATTATAAGCTAATGTTTCTCCTAGATATATTACTTTAGAGCCCATGTCGGCAAGAAAATGATTGATGCATTGTCTCTAATGCAAGCAGCAGCACGTGCTTCCCGGAAGGTATATACATAGCTGCGTCAAGACTCGAGAGACAAACAAGTGGGTCAGTTACATCATGTGATATACATAATATAGTATTAGGGTCTAATTAAGTAATTAGAATATAACTTTGTTTACAAATTTGCATGGTTAATTTCTAGAATTTCTCAGTGTGATCATCAACAAGGACCACACTATATAGTTCCTCTGGTATAGGGAATTCAGGGCTACATGACCAATTCTAGCATACATCACTGTGATATTGGTCGGTCCAATATTATAAAGCTATTAATGGTCGCTTTTGGCTCTCGAATGATCTTTTTTTATAATCATATATAAGGCTCTCGAATGATCTTATCCTCAAGCATGCATGAATTGAATTTACATTGAACAAGGGTCCAAGGAAAGAAAGACAACTATGTTCACCAATGGCCTACAAGCTCGTTTGTCTCTTTTTTTTAACCCCAAAGAAAAATTATGTGTGAATTAAAAAACTCAAGGAATGACAAAATAATAATGATTATAAAACTTTGTTTCTGGTATGAGAGATCAGCTATAAGATCTGGTCCTCTCTAGAACCAAAAAAAAAAAAAAATTTGATTGGAATCTTGATAATTAGAGTTGAATAGTGCATGAATGTGATAATAAGAATTAAATTTCATGGCAACCATAATGTTTACTGTTAGTCTGTTACGTACAGTTACAAGATCCGAGTCAACTAACTAAATCCCAATGACAGGTTTTCTGACTTTTGACTTTTTATATCATTTCATCAAAGTTACAATCATCCTCAATATTGTGAGCATATATATTGCTACTGTAATTTTTTATGAAACTGCCATGAAAGTTGCTTTGCCTTTGTGCGACACAAGTAAGTAGATCAGTCATTGGGTCAGATTGGGCCAAGTGGGAAGCCTATATTGTTACTAGTATTCAACATAATACCTAGAGAATAGAGAGAACTTGGTAGGCCCAAGCCCAACCCAGCTTACAATACCTATATTACAAAAATACAATTTTTTTTTTAATTTTTTTTCCCATTTTTTTGCCAGCTAAAAATGAGAAATTAAAAGGCTATCAATGATTTTTTTTCCTTAGAAAAAAAAAATTCAAAGAAAATATCAACTTGTCATGCATTTACCTAAAAGAGTATATTATCTATATTATTTTTAGTATTACTAATTGAAACATATGTAAGGTTCAAATCTTTTATTTCTATTGTAATTATCGAATTGAAAAAAAAAATGTATTTTAGGATTAGTTCAAGTTGTGGGGAATATAGGGCCCGTTTTATACGTGTGTTTAAACAACAGTTTTCAGTTTTTTTGGAAATATGTTAATGTAAAAATGTGTGAAAATACATGTTGTTTAAAAACTAAAAACATATGTTTAAAATAGTGTACCAAACAGGGCCATAAACTGCTTGCCACTCGATGCAAAGTAGTTTAAACAAATTTTAGATTCACTGAAGTCAGGCATGAAGTCATTAATTTGGGAAAAATTTTGGTCTCGGGTGCAACCCATTCGTGCCTCCTGAGAGGTACAATTGCAGTCTCAGTAGTGTTTAATTAGTCAGACTTGCATTATATATTTAGGTATGGTTTTCAGAATTTGCTGAAGTGATCGAGAGGACCACACTAGTAGCTCTATTTGGAGGAGAATAGAGCTCTACACGTCACTGAGGTATTTTGTCTTTTGCTTTAAGCTTGTATTTTTGTTTCTTGTTCTCTTTATTTCTAATTGAAGTTCTATTAAGCAAGAAAAAGTGGGGAGGGGGCAAACTCTTTAAAAAGACTAAAACGTCACTAAATCGCTATAATGCATGTAAATTTATAAAGCTAAAACCTTTTACTTCAAACCAAATATGATTTTAACAAGCTCTCCTTTTTATATGCATCACTTTCACTTACCATTCATGAATCATGTGATTCTCAAAAATAATACTTGAATTATGACTCATGACTGTGACGCTAAACTTTAATTTGTAAATTTATGTATGAAGGTAACTATTTTAAATTTTCATTTGATAAAGTACCGATAGTTCAAAAAATTTAAGTTGTTAAGAAATAATAAATTTAATCATTTAACATGATTAATAAAATCATATCAAAGAAATAGCATCGCTCCTAACACATGGAAAGAGAGACAATGATTCTTTGCTGGATATATTCATGCTCCTGTAGCTCCATGCTAATCTCAAGTCCTTCATGACAACATCATTTTTGTTTTATAATGTGTGAATTGAATGAATTTTCTCTTTGGTAAAACACTGCTGCTCTATCTGGCAATGTCATTTGCTTATTATGTTTTGACTTTGTAATAGTAATTTTTTGCTTCTCTAAGTTGTAGTCTCTAGATCTAAGTAATCTAAGTAGGAAAGGTCAATCTTTCCGATTATCCAAACCACATGTTTTCTGCCTTTGAATTGACTTTTCTTTTCTTAAGAGAAGCAGTTATAATGGTCCAATCATGTGATTATTTTTGACTAATAAGAAGAGCCTAATTGTTTGAGAGAATCTCAAACTTATATACTTGCCACCTTCGGTTGCTATCCATGCATCACAATTATTCTTCTCAGAAGTCAAAAGACCTCAAAGTTAAAGCCTGCTGGTTACATGCATTTCAATGGACCAATAATTTGGAGATCCAAAGCACCAATCACAGTAATGATAATAGTTTAGTAATCGACTTTAAAATTCCCTTATAGTGTAAATAACCAATCAATGTTGGCAATCCATACTAATCAATCCTACCCAACTTTCATAATTAAATTTCACTATAAAAAAATTAATAAAAATAACGGTTCTTAACTTAAGTGGTGGAGGACCATGCTCTTTGAAAATGCATTCCTAACTGGTAACCAGTTATGCAGATTCTGAAGAAATCAAATTTGTTTGATTCTAATGGGATAAACAAACAAAATTTCAACTTTACAACTCGCAATGTACTATAGTTGATTAGTTTAGCAACCCTCTTGGTCCCTCATCTAATTCAAGTTTACATTAATCGTAGATTCTAAGGATCTCTCAAACCATTCTTTTACAAAATTAGAGACTATTTTCCAACTCATGGGATTCTATCACCTGAAATCATCAATGACGAAACATTCCAATTTTATGCAAGGCTTTTAAGAGTCCTCAGTAGTCATTCAAGAAACTCATTGTACAACTTAATTTTCTAGTTTTATTCTTTAAGTCAATTGGTGAGAGCTACTTTTTTAGTGGCTCGTGCTCCTTATTATAATTTTGATTATATTCTGCTACTATGTGTATCACGTTTCTGCTGTCAATTTTACCAAAATCATTTTAGAGAAACCATGTTTTAGAGCAAAGAGACAACTAAAATGAACGTCACTGCTGACCTGATTTATAGTGGGAAAAAATGCTTCTTGGTGGTTTTTATTTTTTTTATTCCTTATTGGAGTAACAGTTTCGCATAATGCCAGACTGAAAAATACAATGGAAATTTCGTTAAGACTTCTTCGGCAGATGTCCCATATGTTATGGCCAAAACGCAGAAGATTCCTACTGAATCAGTGATAATGTGCTCATAAAAGAGAGATTCTATAGTGATGAATTTATATAAGAACCGGTAAAAACTTGCAAACTCAATCATTACGAAAAATGTTGTGAATTTTTTTTTTTTTTTGTTGGTATATAACAGTGCTCTAATATAAAAACACAGCATATTGCAACTAGCCTGGCCCATGAAGATCCATGATCCGTCTCTGTTCTTGCTATTTCTCAAGTCAAAGAATAAATAATTAAGGAAAATGATCAAATTAACTATCAAACCATGTGGCAATTAATTTAATATATGCCTTATAATCACTACTTGGAACTGTTCTCTAATATATTCAGCAAAAAAAAAAAAAAACAAAAACTGCTCTCTTGTATTATATTTATCAAAAGTTAACTCTTTTTTTTTTTTTTTTTTTATAAAAAAGTTAACTTTTGGGAATTGGGAGCCCCACATTTGTTTATGGAGTAATTGAAAGCAAAAATAAGTAATTTTGATAACATACAACTATGACATTGAGGTATCGGCCATGGGTGTGATAATTTGAAAAGCTTTCCAAATTTGAAGTTGGTATAGCTGGCCTATGATGTAACCTATACCCTCCTTATTATTGCAAGGCTTCAAATTCTTCTATTGTCAGTGTGTCACAATAAAATCTCACAACATTTTTATAATATATTAAATTGTCAACTCACTAGTCACTATATCACAATAAAATGGAAAAAAAAAAATAGTATATCCAAATTCACAACAAATCTAAATAAGAGTTGTGGGGATAAAAGCTCAAATTCGAATATTGGGCCTTAGGCCCTATTTAAAGATATGGGTACGTCCGAGGAGAAGTAAACGAATGGAAAAGACCCCCGAATAGAGAATCGCATAAGGAAATGATAGAGGAAGATAGTCCGAGGAGTGTATACTCCTCATACTTGAAGAATATCGGTCAAGCCAATACCTGAGCAGTGTGGGTGAACTTCCAGGAAGTTCCAACGATAAGGATGAACTTCATGCACGCATAAAGATGATAAGAATAGAGAAATATCTAAAGCAAAAACTACTACCACCGCATTTAATGCTCTGCAGCAACTCTTCTGGCCGCATTTTTGTAGATAAGACCCCTGAACAGTGTGATCTCAGCAGCTACCACTCATAAAGAGCCAAAGAAACTACCTGATGGAACAGGTACTCAAGTGAATGCTTAGATGAGAAACAAGTATACGATGAAGATGTTAGGAAAGAAGATTATATAAATGTAAGAGACCTCTCATAAGAAGGGATCGGAGAAAAAGAAAAAATGAGAGTTTACTGTAACTCTAAGAATGATATTGGCCTTTCAAACAATAATATACCTCTTCGGACAGCAGTTTATATAAGTTTTGAGCATGTTTTTTATGTGGACTCACATTTTAAAACCTTGATTAACTATTGCTTATTTCACAAACAACCCAGTTCTTTCACCCACTCTCTACAAATTCATTGTGTTGGGCTTGTTGGGCTCACATCCAATATCTTTTGGGCTTGGGCTACAAATCTTGTCCCTACAAGAGTATTACGAAAATATTATAAAATTTTATTACGCGTTTAGGTATTTGAATATTGACCCTACCGATTCTTTCAATACAAGTGATATCAAGAAGGATTCTAGATGAAAATCACTTGGAAGCATATTAGTATATTTTCTGTGAATGGAAAATGATCATGACAGTTACTAGAATTTATTATCAAAAACGTTTTGTGAAGTTTTTAAAATTCATAGTTACGAATTTAATCATCTCTTATGGTGAACAAAAATAAGGTGAATTCATTTTCAAGCAACAGCTAAAAGCCTAAAACCAGGTCTTTACGGTAAATTGTTATGGCCGTGAAGGGGCTTAGATCGGTTTTTCTCTAAGGAAAAAGGGGAAAATGATTTAGCCAGAAGAAAATAAGTTGGGTTGGGTTTATTAATCAGGATTAGGCATGATTTGATGAAAATCCCTGAGTGACTATAGTCTAAAGCGTGGCTAAAAAGCACTAATGAGGGGGGGGGGGGGGGGGGGGGGGGTAGGGTCATGCCACCCAGTTCTTGAAGAGCTCAAAATTATTACCATGATTACTATATTATGCATGCTTGAAGGACGATCCCCTATAGAGCGCATAATTATCATAATAGAGCTAATGATTAGGAAGCTAATTACCAGTAATTATATTAGTCCTAATCTGATAATTGATTGGCTTCTAATTGCTACACTCAGCTTTTTTTAATTAGTTAGTCCAATTCTCATTGCTGTTTTTGTGCAGCTATGGCCTAAAGTGAGGGATAGCTTGTGTTCAAATAAGTTTTTAATTAGTCTTGAACATATTTTATATCACTGATTAGTGATTGTGATTATGAATCTTAAACAACCCGACCCGCCAACCAACACCACATGATTTGACAATTTGTGGGGACTAACAAATTCTCACCTTTTGAGTGACCCTTTCGAAGGAACTAAAGCCTAACCTATGATTGAGGATGATGATAAGGAATTTTACCAAAGCAAACTAATCTTCACTACAAAAGAATCTCTGAAAAGAGCATAATAGCATTCAGTTTCGGGTCCAAGTGCTTTTTTGTGGGGAAAAATGTTGTGTAGGAATGTTCACTTAGGGAGAGGATTAAAATAGCTTGACAATGACAATGATATAATCAATGTCATAGTTATGGGCATTCATACACTCATTCATAAAAGGTTACATTTTTTTCTGGAATTAAGTTGTGTTGTGTCCCTCCTAACATTTGCAAAAGGTTATAATCATTCACCAAAAATTACGCATGTTGATCAAGTACTTACACTTCTTTAGCTAGGCAACATCACTACATGAAAAGTTATCACCATCCAAGAAGAGAATGCAAGATGTGAGGAGTGAGGACACACCATTGTAACGGTGTACGTTGATCGCCCCCACACTTGCAGTGCAGTCACGCAAAAAAGTTTCAAGAATATATTTTAACACTAATCATGTATGATCATTAAAAAGTGACAACAATGAGTATAAGAAATCTATTGAATAGGTTGTAGTAGGACCACACAGTTCTCATTTACTCACATGACTGCAAGTCAGTTGCATAAGAAATATAGTGAGGGTCCCAAATAACTCATTTCTCAATTCTAACAATTAAAGCATGTTGTTTAACCTGTCAATGGTCATTAGTCTTTTGGTCTAATGGCTCCTCGATCCTTATTGGTGGGAAATGTCTAGGATTCAATCTAGAGGGCCGGGTAAATCACTCGAGCCCAAGAGGTGGCAAAGTAGGTTTAGTTCGTGTAGACCTAATATTGTTGGCACAACCAAACAGGTTAAGCCAAGATGCAACCATCGACTGCTCATCAAGTATCTTGATCAAGACCCTGAACATAGTTCCTCAATCAAAGAGAACAAACCCACCAACTAACACCGAGGAAACACTGTAGAAACTTCTCTAAATTAACTAGCGAGTTATGTACACACTCTATTATCTAAACACTCTTACCACTTTTCTTAAACTCATTATATGATTTAGTTCACACTCTATTATCTAAACACTCTTGCCACTTTTCTTAAACTCATCGTATGATTTTCTTCATTGACTTAATCGTCAAAGTGCCTCTAATCAAACCCCTTTGCTTGGTCTCCAACATAGTAAGTCATTCTCATTGTATTAGTTTAGAATCCTTGTAGTAGTTTGATTTTCCATTTATCCCACCTACACCATCATTCCTACTTTGACTAGGGATAAAAACAAATAACTTTCACCTTTTAAGCTATTCATTTCGATGCATCACTTCTTTGGTTGGTTGATTTGCATTATTGAACAACAATTCCTAATCTCTTTCTGTTATGTAGTGTGTCTTTTCCTATCTCGCTCCACCCCCCCCCCCCCCCCCTCTCCCTATTTTTTTTCTTGCATTAGCATAATAATGCCAACACAATTATAACATTTTAGATTTTAATTTGTTTTTGTAATGAAAAGTAATTTAGACGTTTAGTTACTTTTAAACGAAATAAATCAACTTGTTGAATTAACCACCAATTATGCAATACTAGTTATTACCAACCACAGTTTATGCAAGTCATCAATTATAAAACATTAAGTGATAGAGTAAATAACACAAATATTGGTAACAAAGTAGAAAACCTATGGACACATATTCAAAAGAAAAACCACTGCAGTGTTCCCAAACAATGAGAAATTCACTTCCTCAAAGGAGAAATTCATTTATATAGAATTAATGTTTATACATGAATCATCGCCAAATCATTTAGACTATTATTCTATCTAGAATTCCTTCCTCAAACAATGACTGTGACTCCAAGGACTGACTTAAAGGTTTGGATGAAATGAACCTAATTAATTTTAATCATCGGAATAATCAAGATTATCACGGATGAGATATCTTGGCCTTGGTTTATGTTATTTACCTGTAAAAATAATAATAATAATAATAGTAACAAAAAAATCTATGGTCTCTTTTTTTCATCGAAATTAGGTACGTATCGCCAAAAATTGTTAGTTAACGTAGTTTTGATATTTCCTCACAATCCTAATACGGATGGGTACATTGATTAAGTAATCTACAATGTGAGATTTGATAATCCACCAGTAGAAGTCATTTTAGTGCCTGTCATAAAAGGTCCACTAATGCATGCCTCGAATAATTTAATGACTCAAAAGCTAGCTCCCTAGTTGATGAATCCTAAGATGAAGCAAAGAGACAATTCACTTGTAGTTGGGGTCACCTTTTGACAATTTCTTCAGCAATAACATCATTTCTTGTTAATTGCTAATAACATCGTATAACATTCCCGTATACCAGAATTCCACTATATCATTCCTTTATAATGGCCTGAAACATGGAAGGTTCCAAGGACAAATATTGGACCGGCCATATATATAAGTCACTATCTGTGAATGCGTTTTTTCAAGCTGCTTGCTATTGCGCTAGTCAAAAAGTTCTCCCAGGAAATTGATAAAGACATACGTGTCCACAATATATGATTTAAAACCTAATTTTTAATATTATACTTCATTAAAGATTGTTTTTAATATTATACTTCATTAGCTACTCATTTCATTAATAAAGTGTGATGGGGCCATATTGGAAAGTTTGAAATGGTTGGAGCCGCCATATTGGCATCAGCAATATAGATCATCAAAAATGCGTTGGGATTGTTAAAGTTGTTGATGGATTGAGGGACTAAAATGAAAAAAAAAATGTGAAAGTAAGAATTTTCTGTGGTTGGATCTATCGATTACATTTACAATAGAAATTAAGCTCTTAACGATTACATATTTACTATTAAATATGTATGCTAATAAATCTACTATAGAGCTTATATGCTAAAGAATTCTAGATTAATCCTGGGATTAGTTTGCTTGTTGTATAAACGCATGACCCTACAATAGGTTTAGGCTTTTAGGGCCTTGATATCTTTACACCACCCTTAAACTTCAAATGAATCCTTAGTTTGTAAGGTCTTGAATGCATAACGTGATTAGTTTGCAAATGTGAAAGGCGTTCTAAAGTAGCAAACGGCCACAGTTGATGATTATCGCCCACACAAATTGCTGCAAGTTGCTTCAATTAATGGAAGCATTGTGTGTGACTGGTACTGTTGCTAATGCTACGCGACATGTGGTTCATGAGAAATGTGTACCCTAAAAAGACTAAGGACTGATCATGGTCAATGGGTGATTTGGGATATCGCTTGCACAGTGGGCTTGCATGGATTGGCATGATGCCGGAGATTGGGCACTTGGCAAGTAAGATATTGGCATGCATGATAGCTGATGTGGCACCTTTATTGGACGGGTATTATAATGTAACGAGTGACATGGCGCACTGACGTTTGGTTAACATGACAAGATCTTTTGTTATAGATATAGAATTAATAATAAGATTAACGTTTGGTTGACATGACAAAATCTTTTGTTATAGACATAGCATTGATGATAAGACTAATGTTTGGTTGACATGACAAGACCTTGTATCAATACTTGACATAGAGGGCACTTTGGCATAGCTAGCTAAGTTGCTAGGGCGTGACTTGGAAACACACATTGATGCCACGTCAAGCGTGGTGGGTTTTTTTTTTTTTTTTTTTTTTGTCTTTTCTTCTTTTTTTCTTTGAATTAAGTGAATCACAATGGCTTGCAAAATATTTGGTTGTGACGTGTGGGTTTTTAGATTTTGGAGTATCTGGCATTGATAATTGATAGTATATTAAAGTTGTTAAATGATTGAGGGATTGAAAGAGAGAGAAGAGAAAAGTGGAAGTAAGAATTTTACATGGTTCTGCTTAACGGTCTAACGCTATATCTTAACTATTGAAATTGTGTTTATAATGAATTAATCTAATGTAGGGTTCATTTAGAACTCTAAGACAATCTTAGACTAATCCTAAGGTTAGTGTGCTTGTTTTACAATTACATGTGCCTATAATAGGTTTGGACCTTTCGGAGTATAATATCTCTAACATGATAATGCAAATCGATTTAAGTTAGAATGCAAAAATATTATGATAGGTTAATGTCTCATAAGTTGTTTGAAGACATGAGAAAAAGGTCCTAACCACATCAACAAAAGACTGGATATACTAAGTTATAAGAGATTCAACAAAATAACAGTCAAAGGTGCTAATAAACAAATGCGCACTCACACAAACTTGAATTGTACTAGTTAGATAAATCTGAGTTCAAAGATTAGGGAAGAACTTTCGATGCAGTCAAGCTTCACATAAGCTAGGATAATAAAAGTGCACACACTTTTTATTTTCCTGATAAATAAACAAAAGTACGCATGCACTTTCTTCTTAACTTTCCAATGTTTTCTTTCTTTTGGTAAACGGATAGGTTTGCTTCCTCTCTCTCTGTTTGAATTTCTGCAGGTCTGACGTGGCCATGCCTCCCTTAAGGAGTTTCATGACCTAGCCAGTCTATTTTTTTAATTAAGCCCTATCATACAGGCATATTGGGTTAGGTTGTGGAAATGATTTTTGTCGAATCTCCAAAGGCCAATGGCTGAAAGCCACAATGACTAAAACACAACGTTGTCATGACACTTAGCAAACCAGCATTGGTCTCTCTCTCTCTTTAGACTCCTTATACCCAACAATACTATAACAATCATATAAAAACTAATCTCTTTTAAAAGTTCAAGTTATCTTCGTAAGGAAAATAAAAAATAGAAAAGAGGTTCAACGTATCTTTGCTTATCTCAGATTAGAAAGGACCTTTAAGCTTTTTTATTGTCACCCCTTACCAATAAAACCCTAATATGGGATATGATTGGATTTCTGCAGAAATTTTCTTTCTTCACCTTCTCCGCAATCCTCTAGTTAGTATTGACCGTAACATAATTAAGGACATAGCACGCGTACGAAATAACATGTTACAGGTCGATGATATTGAGGTAATGGAGGGTCTATTTTACAATAATCACTGGACACATGTTCATATATGAAGGATATGCTTTTGTTGAGACAGCGATGTTACTAGTCAAAAGGTAGAAAAAGGCTCCAAATATGTACTAATCGTGCCGCTTAGAAGCTTTTTTATTTATTTATAATTTTTCTGTGATAATGATAAATCTTTCAGAATCATCGGTTGGCAACAAGGCCAAGTGTATGTAGTCATATTTGGCTTACTCCTATGAAGAATTAGATGTGATTTTGTAGAGGCCATTGCTTTTACCTTACCTCAATTTAAGATGAATATGCTTTATCAATTATTCATTTTATTGCGTTAATTTGTATTCCACGATCATATGCTACTACTGCATTCAAAATTCCAAATTGAGTATGAAAACTACATCAAAAAGAAGAGAGGGTAAAAAAAAAAGTAGCTTAATTAGAGTACATGCGCTTTTAATTTTTCATATATGCTTTCTTATGGAGATTGCACTTGCACTGATTCGCCAAAAGAAAGACAGACAAAACTGCAATTGGGACTGTAGAAGTCATTATTGAATTATTGGAATATATAACAAGCCGCACTTGATGGAGCATTCCAATGAAACTAGGAAAAAGTGAGGAAGATTGGGACTGTATTCTTCTTATAGATCCATCAAAAAAAGAAAAGGAAAACGATCGAGAACTTAGAATAAAAAATTATAAATAAAAATAAACGACCACATTTAGTTGAATAGTTTTATCCAAAAAAGAAGTAAGTGTTAGCTGAATCTTTACTACCGCCAGTAGTGTCCATTGTTTTATTTTTTCTGAAAGCCAGTCAGAATGAATATGCCGCCTATATGTGTATATTCGTTCTGGCTCTGGATTACCATCCGCACATACCAGCTGAGTGACTAATTAATTTGTGTCACATCAAGAGGTTCAAATTGTAGCCACCATTTCAATTTATTGGCTTTTTCTTATTTTAAACTACAACTATTGAATTTGCTCATTAATTAGGATCTTGACTCTTGAGCCTAGAGCTTTAAATGAGTTGATCGAGTATTTTATAAATAATTTTTTTTTAAGAGTTGGGTTCAAGTTGTTCTTAATGTAACTTTAAGCGATTTTATACTACTCAATATTTTCTAATTTGATGCGAATATTGATAAATTTACCGTTAGATTAATAGATTATCTTCATATATTTTTCATGCTTACAAAATTTCAAGATGATCAAAGATTAATAGCCATGTCATCAATCAATTGTTAAAATTCAAGTTTTTGTAGTTTAAAATAATGCATAAAAAATGAATTTATGGATCAAATGGTAAATAACATCTGATTGATATGAAAATTAGCATGCATGTTAAGAACATATAGAACTTGTAATTCAACGGTTAGATTTTCGAAAGATTAATTCAATAACAAGTTATTGGGCAGTGTAACATTACTTAGAGTTACACCAGGTGTAACTTGAACCTAACTCTTTTTTATTAAAGCTATCTCTTTTATTTAACAAACATGCAAATCAAACTCAATTTTTTAGGATCTTGACTCTTAAGGCTAGAGCTTTAAATGAGTTCATCGAGTATTTTATAAATAAATTTTTTTTTAAAGCTATCTCTTTTATTTAACAAACATGCAAATCAAACTCAATTTTAAATTTAGGCTTGATTATTAAGTGAGTCAAGCACAAATAAATTAACGTGTTTAGAGGGCTATAAATGAGCCGAGCTTTGCCGAGTAGTACTGCATGTTCAAACTTGGTTTGTCAGTAAAATTCAAAAGTTAAGTTTGGCTTGAGTTTGAGACAAACCTAAAATATTGTTTGAGTTTAATGGGAAAGCAAAAAAAGTTTGAACTTGACGACTTGGCTTGGCTTGATTCATTAGTCAAGCCAAGCTCAAGCTTAATATCAAGCTCAAACTCGAGCTCAGATCAAGCTTTTGAGCTTGAAATCCAACAAAATTATACTATCAAATGCTCAAATATTCCAAAATCAAGTAAAAAAAAAAAAATAGCATACTCATTTTATCGTGCTTCTAGTCCAACCTATGATTAGCCATAGTTCAAATTACAACTTTACAAACTTAAATCCATCCATTCATCATTCATTGTCTATAGCTTCATCAATTGTTTAAAATATAATTTTTACATCTAAATTAGATGGCAAAGAACTAGAAAAAGACTTGTGGTCCACTTATAAATTTCTTTAAAAAAAGTAACTAAGATCTAAAGTGGTGCTTGATCAATTTAGAGGGAAGTAAAAAATTAAGGTAAAGGATGGTCCAATATGAGACATGTTATTATTAAGATATGTGTAATGAGTTTATTTATAAAGCAAATATCAAGCCTATAAATGAGTTTATACTCTGCTTCTTTTGTATCGAGCTTTATAGCTCACAAGCTTATTCATAAACAAATATTTTTTCTTGAGCTCGGCTTATTACTAAACAAGCCTAAAACTAAGGCTCAAGTTTTGGCTTATTTATAAATAAACAAGCGTAAACGAGCTTTTTATCGAGCTGAGTCCAAACTGTTTATAAACGGCTTGATTCATTTACAGCCCTATTAAGACTAAGCTTGCAAGTATAAAGTTCGAGATATATATATATGTGTGTGTGTGTGCGCGCGCGCGCTTATATAGGCTTTAGATTTCGTTGCATAAGTTTATAAAGAAATTCATAAGATATTAAATTATTATTTATAATATATTAATGATTAAAAATGATTTATTTTGTAGTAAAAATTATATTTTAAAACTATAGGCTTGGTGATTTTTTTTTTTTTTTTCCTTTTTTTGAGGCAATGAATCTGGTTTCTATAAGTTTCATATACGAAATATGTTGGGAAAGTCATAGGCCTAAGGTCCAATTCGTTCACATTCCTGTCATGAGTCATGACACATAGCCATTCACCCCTTTACCATTACTTCTACGACCTCCTTTTTAAAACAAGACAGAGATCTTTAATGTTTGATATGACCAACCCAAACAAATCAAATCAAAAGGCAAATCATCACAGTTGAAAAAAGATGCATAGACCGCTAAGTAAAAGTTCAATCAATGATTAGCGTGTAAAGGAAGCCGCTTTTGGTGCTACCGACACCTCTTTTTATAGTGTGTTTTTTGGACAGGTAGAAGAGACAGGACGACGAAGAAGAGCAGATGGAGAGGAAAATTATTACGCCTCCTGGAGGAGTTCTTCCCGCTCTCTTCAATGGGGGAAAAAAAATCAGATTATGTATCCGTTTGGATACAAAAAGTCTGCGTTCAACTTATGCGTTTTATTTTTTTCTCTTTTTTAGAATAGCGTTTCACATTTTTAATGAGTTTTATATACTGTTCACGAGACGCATAAATCTCTTTTTTAGTAAAACTTTCATTAAAAATGAATTTTACAGTACTAATTACATATTTAAAAATTATTTTGTTACAGTATTTTTAGTTTTTAGTTTTTAATTACCACGTTTTACACAAAAAATAATGTTCAAAATGTGATTTACTTTTTAGTAAAATTTATAAGTCTTGCCTTTTAGTTTTGGATTTTTTCTTTTGGGGGGGGGGGGGGTGGTTTCTTTTTTTTTTTTTTTTGGTAAAAGGGAATTTCATAAAACAAAACTAAACAACAGGGAACGGAGCAGGACATAACCTGCTTACAGAACGGCCAGAAACATCTGCCTCCAAACAAGGCTCTAAGTCCACAGGCAGACTGTTAAAAACAACAAAATCATTATCAAGTAAAGAGCCTAGCCTAGCCAACATATCCGCGCACCTGTTCGCCTCCCTAAAGATGTGCCTAACTCTCCTCTGAGGAATCCGGGTAACCAAATGCCAACATTCATCCATTAACGTAGATCCACTAGCATTAGGAGAGTTTGGAGAATTTAGAGTCTCCACAATAGTTTTTGCATCTAACTCAATGACCACCGACTGAGCCTGAATTTGTAAACACAACTGGAGACCATCCCTCAAAGCCCATAACTCCGCTAAATAAGAAGATGTAGTCCCAATCCTTCTTGCAAACCCGGTCACCCAAATACCATTTTCATCTCTAACAAGACCTCCACCCCCTGCTGAATTCCTGACCACCGAACCATCAGTGTTCAAAGTGAACCAACCTACCTCCGGTTTCTCCCATCTTATGCTCCTCGTAATCCTCATTTTGGTGGCCACACTATTAAAGGCACAGTAGAAAAACTCATTTGCTCGGTCCATAATACGACTGTTTAGATTTGGGCATGGCTGTTTATGCTTGAATACACACAAATGATAGCAATAACAAAATATGACTTTTTTTTTTTTTTTTAAAGCTCAATTTCGAAAAAGTTAAACTAAATTTACCCTAAACTCTTTCATAATATATTAGTTCATTTATATGTGAGACCCATACATACTGAGAGAGATGATGAAGTATATGATATATAAGATACTACCTCCTCTCATAGGAGGTGGACCTATAAGTAAAACCCACACTGCTTTTGAAAGGAGGAAGGATTCCACAAGAGAGGCTTTAACTCGTGGTGTTTGGATTTTTTTTTTTTTTTGAAAGGATGGCATGATATTTGGATTTTGGAGGGTTAAATTATCCCTCCAAATCCCTTAATTTTATTGTGTGTTTGAATAGAAAGGAGAGTAGAGGAAAATGATAGGGAATGATTGAATTCACTTTTCTTTGATGTTTTTAATGGGAGACGGAAAGGGTTTGAGGGGATTTAAATTATAAGACACCCCTCTAAACCCCTCATTTTATATTCCCCTCCAAATTCCCCCAATTTGGAGGGAAAGGGGATCCACCTATATTTATTAAAAATAAATAAAAATAAACTGTTAGCTTTACCTCTATGATGTCAATTTATCTCTATTTCTTAAAATTAAACAAAAGAAAGGTAATTATCAATTTGTACAATGTCTTATTATTTCATCCTCTTCTCATTTTAATCTTTTAAAACATCCAAATAAATGAAGAATTTTTATTCCCTTCCCCATACTTAATTTTATAATAACATCCGAATAATGGGAGAAGATACCATTTCCTTCCCATCTCCCCTCCTTTCCCCTCATACCCTCTATCCCCTCTCCTCTCAAACTTCCAAACGCACTGTTAATTCCTCTAAAATTGGGATAATATATAGGTAAACAAGTTCCAATTTTTATATACAAAATAAACATTAAATTATAAATTTTTCTCTTAAGATGTATTTTTATGTCCATTTCTTTAAATTAAACAAAAGAGAGATATAATTGTTAATTTGTATGATGTTTTACATGTCATCTCCTTCCCATTTTAATTTTTAAAACATCCAAAAAAAAGGGAGGGGTATTGCCTCCTTTTTAGTTTTTTTTTTTTTTTTTTTTAAATTTAAAATCTCAATAAGGGGAATGGATAACCATTCTCCTCCCCTCTCCTACCTCTCATTTCACTACTCTCCTCTCCTTCCAAACATACCATTAGTCTTTTACAAAGTCACCACCTTTTTTTTATAGAAAAACACACACAAGAGAAAATGAATGAGATTCCAACACAAAGATGCACCACAATTTCCCTCCAAAAGCCAAGGTAACTTTTAAGAAATTATGGGGCAAATTATACTACACACAATACACTCTCTAAGTAACCACTTTTTGTTACCACTAATCTAAAACCGGCTCTCTCAATAATTTCATTTTAACTAGGAATCTAGAAGTATTGTTTTTTTCTTAATATGTATTAATTAAAATTATGGTGCCTAAACTGTAAATTTATGCACTTAACAATCAATGCCCTAATTCAAAATTAATATTTAGTTAGTATTATGCACATGCAATTTATAGAGTATTCAAAATTATATGTAAATTAAGAACATACTTCAATAAAATTAACAATACTTTATGGTACTAAATGTTGGACTATTTAGAAGCAACGTGTTCATAAAGTGATTGCAATTAAAATGTAAATGTCTGTGTTTTTTTTTTTTTTTTGGAAGATGACATGTAAATGTTGAGATAGATAAATTGAAATACAACAAAAATATAAGTTTAAATGAGAAAATTTACTTAAAGGTAGGGTGGCTCTTATTGATGAAAATAAGAGGAGTTATCATAGTTAGTAAAATACAGTAATTATATGAACGGGTCTAATTCGACATCTTTCAAGAAAAGTACGTTTCAAAATTTTGGCAAAAAAAATACAGAAACGGAGAAAGAACAACACGTGTATAGTACGAGTATAATATGTCTATTTTATTAAAAAAATTGCAACAAAAATACGGAAACATTTTTCATATAATTTTTGTTTAGATAACTACATGTATATAATATTAAATCATATCTAGGTATTTCTATCTTATATTCAACAACCAAAAAAAAAAAATCAAATCAAATCAAATCTAGGTAGGTATAATTATGTGAGAGAAAGAGAGAGAGATTTAAAAAGAGAAAAAAAAAAGTAAGGAAGAGTAAAGTGTATTTACGATGAATAACTTTAGTGCTGGGAACCGTAAGACACTTTTTTTCTTTTTTCTTTTTTTTTTTTTTTTTTTTAGAGAAACAACTGTGAGACACTTTAGTAGAATAACAATTGACTATAGAGTATGATGCCGTAGGTTGAAGGATGCAATAGATTGGGAGTTTTTTTTATTATTATTTCCTTGAATCCGGTAGCTTTTGTTTTGGAGAGAATTACATTTTACCATCCTAAATTATATCTTAGATTATACTTTATATCTTAAACTTTTCGAATGCACATTTTGTACCTAAACTATGACCTTTGTTACACTTTGCACCTCGACGTTAAGTTTGCCGTTAACTTGAATAGAAAAGTATGACATCATGTGAAATGACCCAATTACCCCTCTTCTCACCCTAAATTATACTCTTGACATCAAAGAAAAAATTACACTTTATCGCCCTAAATTATACTCTTGATTATACTTTGTACCATAAACTTTATATTTCCATCCAAGTTAATGGTAAACTTAACATTGGAATACAAAATGTAACAAGAGTCATAGTTTATGGTGCAAAACGTGCATTCAAAAAGTTTAGGATGCAAAGTGTAATTTAAGGTATAATTTAGGGTGGTAATGTATAATTTTCCTTTTATTTTGAGAAATGATATGCTTACATATTTTTACAATACTTTTACAATAATTTCTAAGTGACAGGATGTTATTATAGCTAATACTGTTGAGCAAAAAGATAATTTCATAGATGGGTTCAAATTAGAACCAATAACAACTTACTATTTAGAATTTATTACGAAAATGTTGTGAAAATATTGTGAACTTACCGTTTCTCTTTTTATTTTTTATTTTTTGGAACCTTTTAAGTTTAACTATTTAATATAATAAACATATTACACTGATAAGTGCGTATGATAGGCTTAGAGGCTGATAGCTAACTATATATAGGTTTCATTTTAAATAGTTTATCTTTATCATCATACATGTGGCCTTAATCTATCTCTATTAATGTTGTTAACCTGCAATTGGACAAGTTGATTATTAACTTTGCACATTACTTTTATTTAAATTTGTATTGTTGAATTTTCAAACATTGTTGGGTTTGATTATTGCTTAATTTTTTAATTTGATTGGGTTTTTCAGGTTCATATTTCATGGTTTTGGAGATGCTTGAGTCTCATTCATTCATTGAAGGCAGCAATCTAAGGTTAGTTCTTTTTCTTCTTTCTTTTTTTGGTGGATATATGATGGCCTGTGGGTTATCTGGTTTTGGTGGTTGCATTTGGTTGTTTTGAACAACATTTGATGATTTGTTCTAAAAATGCACACCATGTGTTTTATGTTTTATTCTATAAGCTTTGTAGTAGCCCAATGGAGCTAGTGTGCCTACCTTATGCAATTTTAACTTACTAATTTACTTAATCATGGAGTAGAAGATTGACAAAATTTCAATCAAATCTTGATGCAAATAATAGATAGTAGCTTGACAACGTTATTTGGATAGTGTCTTGCTGAAGTGGCATAGCATCTCTTTCTTTCCCTTTTTCTCTCATACTCAAAATCTTACATTTAATACGAAGCTAAATCTAGCTTCATTTTGCAGGAGCAGAATGAAGAATTGGCTCACATTCCTGCAGATTGTTCCACGGTGCAATCTATTTGTGACTCTTTCTCCGAAAATTGTTATTAGTCACATTGGATGGTATTGGCATATGTAATGTTGGTACATCATAATATGATGATGGAACAATGAAACATGGGTAAAAAAATAAGGGAATCACCGAATGTAACAAAAATATAGTCATATGTGATGGTGATAATGTCTAACGTGAAAATAAAACCATCAAATGTAAGTAAAAAATAAGAGAACTTCTAAATGTGACAAAAGTACAGTTATATGTGATGTTGGTACTACTTAATGTGATGATGGAACTGTCAAATGTGAGTAAGTAATAAATGAACCACTGAATGTGACAAAAATACAGTCATATGTGATGGTGATAATGTCTAATGTGAAGATGAAACCATCAAATGTAAGTAAAAAATAAGGGAACCACCGAATGTGACAAAAGTACAGTCATATGTGATATGATTATGAAACTATTAAATGTGAGTAAAAATAAAGGAACTATTAAATGTGACAACAATACAATCATATGTGATGGTGATAATGTTTAATGTGAAGATGAACCATCAAATGTAAGTAAAAAATAAGGGAACATGTGACAAAAGTACAGTCATATGTGATATTGGTATTACTTAATGTGACGATGGAACTATCAAATGTGAGTAAGTAATAAATGAACAACTGAATGTGACAAAAATACAGTCATATGTGATGTTAGTACTATGTAATATGACTATGAAACCTTCAAATGTGAGTAAAAATAAGGGAATTACCAAATGTGACAATAGTACAGTCATATATGATATTGATATTGTCCAATGTGATAATAGAACCATTAAATGTGAGTAAACAATAAAAGAACCACCGAATATGCCAAAAGTATAGTCATATGTGATGTTGGTATTACTTAATGTGATGATGAAATCGTCAAATGTAAGAAAAAAAATAAAGGAACCACTAAATGTGACAAAAGTAAGGTCAAATGTGATATTGGTACTGCCAAATATGATGATGGAAACTATCAAATTAAAAAAAATAATAATAAGGGAACCAGTAAATGTGACTAAAATACAGTCAAATGTGATGTTGGTACTAAGGTTGTCAAGATCGAGGTCCTATATAGAATCGTAGGAGGTAGATGGGATCGAGAATCGTAAAATCTTACCTATTTTCATATTTAAAGCAAAAAACACATTAATAGTGATTTTGTATGTTGAATAATCACGTAAATTATGAATTCATTAGTAAAACAATTAACAAAGATTTGCATCATATCATGTAATTTGAATGCTATACATTGCTACGTCTATTCTAACGAAACAAATATATTTAAGTTTTGACCATATGTATCTAAAAAATTCAATAAATGTTTTATTAACAACCAAACACTAAAATATTTATCAACGCATATGAAAAATATTTTCTAAGTTCTAAGTTCCAAATTTAAAATCTAAAGTAAGTTAGCAAATGGAAACTAGTTAATTACAGTATGAAATCCAAAAGTAAGATGAATATTAAGGTAAAGTGAACATTTAATCATTCTCATTCTAAGATTCTTATAAACATCGTCCTAATCATCATCATCTATGTGGACATTGTATATTTGTATTCTAGAGTTATAAAAGTCATTAAGATACCGCTTCACACTTAATTATTCAAGTTAAACCACTTAGCAATAATTACAGGGCATACTCAAAAAAGTTAATCAATTAATATACAAATACAAGCATAACTAATAAAATTATATATATATATATAACATTTTGGTAATATCATAACACAAATTAGTATACTAATCAAACAAATTTAACAATATTATAACTTAAAAGATAACAAAGTCAACATCAAATTCTTCATTTAAAAATGATGAGACATTTCTTTATTTTGATTACGAATGAACTAGAAACTAGAAAGCATTTGCCTATGTTAACATAATTTTCTAGGAAAAAAAAAGTCATAACATCACAACATTGAAAAATAAAAACCCTTAGGGTGTGTTTGGTAGATTGGATTTTAAGGAGAAGGAAAAAAAATGAGAGAAAATGATGAGGGGAAACTTTTTGGAAGGTGTTTAGTTGGTAGGAGGAGAAGGGAAAATGATAGTAGGGATCAGGTGTTTTCTCCCTAGGCCCGCCAAAAAGTTTTCTCCCCAAAATAGGGAGAAAACTTGGTGGGGGGGAAATCTGATGGCTGAGTGACAAAAATATCCATTTGCAAGTTGCAAATGGGCTTCAGAACATTGCTTCTTTTCTTTTCTTATTTTTATTTTATTTTTATTTTTTTAGCCTTTTGCTTTACAGAGCATTTGCCTCTTCTCTTCTTTATTATTATTTTTCTTTTTCTTTTTAACTTTCCCAGGACATTGCCTCTTTCTTTTTTTCCTTTTTTCTTTTGATTTCTTGGGGCTGTGACGTGGTGCCTTATTTGTTTGTTTGGTTTTTTTTTTTTTTTTTTTTGTTTAACTAGACATGATTTTTATTTTTTTTATAAATTTGGGTGATTGCTTTTTTTTGGTTGCTTGTTACTTTTTTGTTTCAATTGGGCATCATTTTTTAATAATGGTATATGAGTAAATTTATACAAACTCACTTTTTTTATCCTTCCACTTTTTCACTCCCAACCAAACAAAAAGGAGGGAAATTAAAATATTTTCCATCATCTCACCATTTTCTATCGTCCCACTTTTCTACCCCTCCAAGTAAACGCATCCTAAAAGTTTCATCAAAACCAAAATTTTATACCATAAGAAAAACCCAAAATTTATGCTCTACACGATCCTACAATTTTTACGATTCTTGTGCAATCCTACATGTTTGGGTGAAGTGGGATTGTAAAATCGTGTGATCCTACGATCCAGATCGTAATTTTGATAGCCATGGTTGGTACCGTCCAATATGAAGATGGAACCATCAAATGTGAGAACAAAAATAAAAGAACTACCGAATGTGATAAAAATATAGTCAAATGTGATGTTAGTACAGCCTAATGTGACAATAAAACTATCAAATGTGGGGAAAAAAAAATCTACCAAATGTGACAAATTAAAGTACAATCATAAACCCACTACATTTTTTTGCCACTTAGCCTACCACATCAGAGCTGTGGCACAGAATGGTGTAGTCCAAAGGTGGCTTTATTTGTTCTTCATGGAGTTCAATTGAACCCCTTGACTCGATAAAAAAAAATTTTATATAATATAAATTAATTTTTATTAGTTTAATTTACCTTTACAAAATAGTTTTGCACTCCCTGACTTAAATCTTGCACACTCAAAAACAGATTAATCTAGCTTAAAACCAAACAACAATACAAATCAACTCATTCCAAAACCAACAATATAAATTACAAATCTCTCTCTCTCTCTCTCTCTCTCTCTGTGAATTTTTTTATATTATAAATTTATATATTATTTGTGTGAGTGTGTGTCTGATATTGATTGTGTGCGCTATTTATTTATTTATTGTTATGATGTTATTTGTGTGCATGAGTGCATGTATAATATAAATATAATATAATTTAATAATTAATAAATTTAAAGGGTTTGTTACATGTGTGTATTGTTATCATGTTATAATGACATTTTGTTATAAAGTTAGTGATTTAAAAAAGAAAGAAAGTAAAGTTAGTGATTGTTCAAGTATTTGATTAGTGGTCAAAGGCCTTGTAACTAAATTGGTACCTCCCCATGCACAAAGTGCTTGGGGGTCTAGCGGAGAAAGTGTTCGAGCTGCGGAATTAGCAGCATGTTGTAATTAATTCTAAAAAAAAAAAAGTATTTGATTGGTGAAGTAGACACATAATGTATTATTTATATATGTACGTATGGATGGGTGTAGCTCTTTGGGTTAATAATTAATTCAACGCTTATGGGTTGAGTTTTGTCATTTAGTTTAAAATATTTTTATAAAAACAATGACAAATAGATAATGACAATTGCATAAAAATAAAAATCTTTTACAACTTAACAAAATAAAATTGCTACATCCAGCTACATTAACAATAGATGATGACAATTCATAATGAATTATCATGTAAGGATTTCAAAAAATGAAAACTTGTAGAAGAAAATTGTAAAATTTCATGTATTTGCGTGTGACTTTTTTTTTTTGTTGATAACCTGGTATATTTAAGTACTCTTTTTATTAAATTTTTATAATTTAAGTTTCTTAATGAACCCCTTGAAAAGAAATTTTGGAACCGCCATTGAGAGAGAGAGAGAGAGAGAGAGAGAGAGATCTGATCTATGTTGTTGTTTGGTTTTGAAATGGGCTGATCTGTGTTGTTTTAGTTTTGGATTGGATTGGTCTGAGTTATTATTTAGTTTGAGTTGGGTTTATCTGTGATTAGGGTGTGTAAAATTTAAGTTAGGATGTGCAAGAATATTTTTAAAGGTAAAGTAAGCTAATAAATTTATATGCATATATATATATATATATTTTTTTTTTCAAGTCAGTCGCCCCTGTCCTAGATTTTTTTTTTTTTTTCATATTTTTGGCAACTTGATTGGTAATTTTCAATTCCATTTGTGGCTACCTTTGGAATCTGGAGTAAAGAAACACTCTAAAAATCATAGGCAATAAATTTTGCACGTGAGTTCAATTTTTGTGGTTGTATAACTAGTGGCGGCTTTAGGATTTTTTTTCCAAGGAGGTCATTAAAATAGATCTGGACTATATCAAGTTACCAAAAAAAACACCCAAATGCAGAGTTTTTTGGCTAAATATTGGTAAATCTGAAACTTATTTGTTTTATAGGCACTGTTACAACTTATTTAGGGTTTTGAGGAGAGAGATTGAATTTCGGCAATAGTGTTGCCGAAATTCCAAGAAAAGTAGGAGAGAGAATGAGAAAAAGTTTGGAGAGAGAAAAGGTTGAATTACAGCAATGGCATCGCCGTAATTCACTCTGCCCAAATTTCTTGCCCGAATGTGTGAGAAGTGCTCTGACCGAATGTGTGAGTGCCCAAAAGAAAGTAATTGTGGCAATGGTACTGCCGAAAATGGGAGGGGAAAAAAAAGTAAATGCCAAAATCTAGGGAGGAATTAAAAAAAAAAAATATAATGTGCTACGTACACAATATTTTTATAGCATTTTCACAATAAATCACAGGTAACTAGTTATTATTAGTTCAAATTTAAATTTAACATTGAGATTACTAATTTAATTCCAACAATAATAATATGTAACAACCTGATACTTAGAATTTGTTATAAAAATTGTGTGCACTTATCATTTCTCAACAAAAAAAAAAAGTGTAATGGATTTGTGGCAATGGCATTGCCGAAATAGGGGAAAATTTTTGTTGGCAATTGTGGCAATGCCATTGCCGAAAATGGGAGGGAAAAAAAAAAGTGGTTGCCGAAATTTGGGAGGAATTAAATTAAAAAAATGTTACGTACACAATATTTTTACAACATTTTCACAACAAATCATATGTGATTAGTTCAAATTTAAAATTTAACACTGAGATTACTTTTTTAATCCAACAATAACAACTAATAACAACTTGCCATTTAGAATTTGTTGTAAAAATATTGTAAAAATTGTGAGCACATATAATTTTTTTTTTTTAAAAAAAGTGGAATGGATTTGTGGCAATGGCATTGCCGAAAATGAGAGGAAAAAAAAAATTTGTGGCAATGGCATTGCCAAAATACGGGGGGTGGAAATTTTTTTTGGCAATTGTGGCAATGCCATTGCCGAAAATGGGATTAGTTAAATAGAATTTGTAACTGTAACACATGTTTGGATTGATAAAAGCACATATCTTGTAGTTAGCTACAGAGTCAGTTATATTCAGCACTTGCTTAATTAGTTAAATAGAATTAGTTAGGCAAGGCACATCTATCACATGCTAATATTGCAGAACCTTTTGCACATGTGTTATGAGCTAACCAATGAGAATTAAACATACCAATGTATAGAAGACTTTTGTAAAGTAATGAAGGACATAATCAACAAGCTGATGCCTTTTTTGCTCCTTTCTCTCTAAAAGTTTCTCTCACTCTCTTATTCTCTCTTTTATCATGGACGAGGTAGCACTCCCTTGAAGCACTCACTTATTCCTGAATTTTTTCCACTCCCTCATCATTCCTTAAGTCCATGTCCAAACCCCAACTCCCATACAACACTAGCACTACTCCAATTGTGGCAATGCCATTGCCAAAATGGCATTGCCACAATTTTTTTTTCCTCTCATTTTCGGCAATGGCATTGCCACAATTGCCACAAATTTTTTTCCCCATTTCGGCAATGCCATTACCACAAATCCATTCTACTTTTTACAACATTTTTATAACAAATTCTAAGTGGCAGGTTGTTATTAACTGTTATTGTTGGATTAAAAAAGTAATCTCAGTGTTAAATTCAAATTTGAACTAATCACATGTGATTTGTTGTGAAAATGTTGTAAAAATATTGTGTACGTAACATTTTTTTTATTTTAATTCCTCCCAAATTTCGGCAACCAATTTTTTTTTTCCCTCCCATTTTCAGCAATGGCATTGCCACAATTGCCAAAAAAAATTTTACCCCCTGTTTCGGCAATGCCATTGCCACAAACCCATTGAAACAATTTTTTTTTTCCTCCCATTTTCTGCAATGGCATTGTCACAATTGCCAAAAAAAAATTTCCCCTATTTCAGCAATGCCATTGCCACAAATCCATTACACTTTTTTTTTTTTTGAGAAATGATAAGTGTACACAATTTTTACAACATTTTTACAACAAATTCTAAGTATCAGGTTGTTACTTATTGTTATTGTTGGATTAAAATAGTAATCTCAATGTTAAATTTAAATTTGAACTAATAATAACTAGTTATCTGTGATTTATTGTGAAAATGTTGTAAAAATATTGTGTACGTAGCACATTATATTTTTTTTAATTCCTCCCCAGATTTTGGCATTCACTTTTTTTTTCCCCCTCCCATTTTCGACAATACCATTTCCATAATTACTTTCTTTTGGGCACTCACACATTCGGTCAAAGCACTTCTCACACATTCGGGCAGGAAATTTGGGCTGAGCGAATTACGGCAATACTATTGCCGTAATTCAACCTTTTCTCTCTCCAAACTTTTTCTCATTTTCTCTCCTACTTTTCTTGGAATTTTGGCAACACTGTTGCTGAAATTCAATCTCACTCCTCAAAACCCTAAATAAGTTATAACAATGTCTATAACGCAAATAAGTTTCAGATTTACCAATATTTAGCCAAAAGACTCCCCAAATGCATGTAGTTTTACAATTTCTTTCTACAATTTTTTATATGTTGAAATCATTACATGATATTCAATTTATCAATTGTCATTATCTTTTGTCAATATAAATAGGTGTGAGTGTGACCATTTCATTTGTTAAGTTTCTATAACATTTTTATTTTTATACCATTGTTATAATCTATTTGTCATTTTTAAATTTGTTATGTACTAAATAATAAATATGCACACCAACAATAAATATAAATTTATGGGATTGGGGGGTCTTGAGCTCGAGCACTAAATAATAAATAGACAAAACTTAGGTATAGTACATTAGGTGCTGTTCCCTAGGTTACTTTCTTTAGATTCAGCCATGTGGCTATTTAACTAAAAAATATACTTTCAACTCATGAGAAAAAATCCACATGACAGAGTCTTAAGAAGGGAATATAAGAAACAACACCTAAGTACTGTACCTAAGTCTTGCTCATAATAAATATACACATCATTCATAAAATTTATGGGGTTAGAGAGTAAATTACATCTTACCATATAGTGTTTGAAAGGTAATAAATTAAATCATAATATTTGAAAAGATAACAAATTAAATATTGTAGCCGATTTCAATTGTTGGTACAAATATAAATTAAGTTGGGTGGATTCTACCAATATAAAGTCTGTTTAATAAAGGGGTTACGAATTACTTTATCCATGGACCGTATTCTCTTGTAGTAAAATTGAATACACAACTGTTTCTTTTGGTTTGGAAGCCCTTGTTCATGATTTTATGTGGCTACTCCAACAATTTCCACTTAAAGTGATTAAGCATGTCCATGGGACTAAAACAGACTCAAAACTTTGTCCTTTACTCGGTCATTCCTCTTGAACATTTGTTTTTGTTTTTGTCGTTGCCTTTGACATTTGCCTTTGATCTGATATTATTAATTATATATTCTGTGTTTACCCAGATAATTTACCAAAAATCAAAGTCGACAAACAAAAGAATAAAGACCTTCAAAGCCTAATAATTTGACCAAAGAAAAATGGATTCAAATGGAAAAAGAAGAAGAAGAAAAAGAAAGTGAGCCAATAAAAAATAAGAGAGATCAATAGAAGTCAACAAATTTATCTGCACTAAGGTTAAAATTGGAGCAAAAATAACTCAAATAAGGTTGCCCCAAAAAAATTCATCTGCATCACTATCTTACCATCTTTATAGTTACCACAATTAGATCAGTGGGACTTTAATCCCCAGTGCGTCTAATCTGTTCATCAAAAGTTTTTTTTTTTTTTTTAATCTTCTAATTAAGAAGCACGGATATGGGTACAATATGGCGATACAACATTTAAAAAAAAAAAAAAAAAAGAACACAAATACTATGAGACATATCTATTAAATAATTATTAAATATATTTTTATTTATATTTTCTATATTTTATTAAGCATTTATTTTTCACATAATGTTAAATATATATTAATTTAAGAACAAAAATATATAATAAAGTAAATTCATGACTGTTAAATGATATTTAGAAATTAGAATACAAATCAAGAAAAAAAAAAAATATATATATATATATATAGAGCCAAAACTCAGAGAAAATCTAATTAAATTTTAATTGGATTCTCAATTTTGTGCCATGTGTCCCCATTTAATTTTTAATTTTTTGCCAAGTGAATTATTAAGCGTAAAAATCGAAGAGTCTAAATCCAATTAAATTTCAATTGAAGTCCAATTTTTTCCACGTGTCCATTTATTTTTTAAATTTTTGTAGTAAGTGAATTATTGGGTGAAAAAACCAAAAAGTCTAAATTCAATTAAATTCTAAATCGATAATGAGAAGCCATTACATATTTTAGAAATGTATGGTTTAAAAAAAGTTTAAGCTAATACTATGTATAATTTGAATATCTTAAATATATATATATATATATATATATAATTGTGATTGTTTTTAATTGTATCCGTCCATATATATGAGACTACACACTAGTATTTATTAAATTTCAAATACGTTGTTACTATTAGGGCATGAATACTCTCTTTATTTTGTGAAAGTGTATTCTATTCCTCTTGTATTTGTGTCCCACATTTTTTTTTTAAATGACACAACTGAGATACACACGAAGAAGTATTCTAGGCCTTTCCTGTGTTTGGTAGAATGAACAAAGTTTCTCTCCAAACTAATTTGGAGAGAAATCCTATAAACTTCTCTTATATCTTTATATTGAGTGTGAAGTTTGAAAATTTAATTGTTAAATTACATGTTCTTATTATATCCCTCATACTTACAAAATTCCAAGCAGATCAAAGATCAATTATGATATCATCAAATAAATGTTAAAATTTCAAATTTTTGTAATTTAAAATTGTGTATAAAAAATAAGTTTATTGATTGAATAGTGAATAACTTCTGATTTGAATAAAATTTGATATGCATGTTATGAACATAAAGAAACATAAAATTCAATTGTTAAATTTTTAAAATTCACATCTAAAAAAGAAATATATGAAAAATTTGAAAAAAAAATTCTTCCAACTCATTTGGATAGAAATTTTTGTTACTGTTACCGTAATAGGCAAAATATTAATGAGACGGATATGCGTACGGTGTGGTGGTTCAGTAATTCAGTTACATTAACAAAGTGTTTAATGCTTTAAACGCTTACCATAGTAGTACTACTAATTAATGTAATAAATGACTAAAATACCCGCCAATGAAAGGAGTGTTTGGTCTTTGGTACATGGAACTTGGACTTCAACATTCCCCATCTCTCTTTCTCTCTCTCAAATCTCTGTGCACTTTCTCCATCTCACACTTATAAATTTGAGGACCAAACTCACTTTTTTCTTTTACGAGGAAGAACGCCTCCAAACTTGTTCTGCATTTTTTTCTCTTCACAAATCTCCTCCACCAACCAAAAGAGGAGAAACAAGTACACATCACAACAGTACTTATCAAAAAAGTTCACACCACAACCAAATCCTGTGATTTCTCTCTTTTTCTCTCATAAAAGGGGCCTTTTTAATCTGAAGCGCACACTTTGATCCTTCTCTGCAAAACTTAAACCTTCCCATCTCCATTTCTTGTAAGTTCTTGTGCATCTCTGAGATTTTCTTTTACGTTTTTTATATATATATATTTTTTGGTTGGTTAACTTCAGGCCTCGGTGGATAGTACTTGTGGTGTATGTAATTATTGTTTCTTTTACCTTCTTGATTATGTCTTCCTTTTCCGCTAAAGTGACTCAAATCAATCTCTAATTAGCAATGTTGTTGACCCCACTCCCCAAAACTACTTTTGATGATTTCTCTGCTTCATTATCCCGATTTTCTAGTGTACTCTGTTTTTCTCTGTTTTTCCTTTTTTTTTTTAATTATAATAAACGTCTTTCTCTTGCACTCACTATTACTGTTTCACCAACAATGGGTTAAACTGAAAAACAACTTTAAGATCTTGGGCACAGTTCGGTTTTCTGGTGTACTTTTCTGTTTCTTCATTATGGTTTCAACGTCTCAGATTTATATGTATGTTTTCTTAGGTAGTTTCAAAGAACTAAAAAAAGGTTAACTTTTCGAAATGGGTTTAATTGAGATTGATCATTAATCTTTATAATAAATAAAAAGTTAAGTCTTTTTTGTTGTTTAATCCTTGATCTTCCACTCTGTCTTCCTCTCTGTAAAGAGCAAAACTGGTGCTTGTAAAGGATGTATCTGGCCTCTTCTTTCTTTCTCTTTCTTCTATATTTTATTCACAACATTTCTTTTTCTTTATTTATTTTATTTTCCTTCCTTGCTTATATATATATCTCTCAGAAGTTGTCTCCGTTTTCCCTGCAACTGGGTTTTTAATATTGCCGTTGAATTCTCCATTTGAAACTAAATAAAACCGTCTTAATAAAAATCCTTTTTTTTTTCATACCCTCTTGGTGTTTGATAACTTTGATTAATAACCCATTTTTGTTTTTATCGAAGACTTTCAGTTTTCAATCGAATTTTCTAAAAAAAACAAATCTTATAGATTCGGATTGTCTTTCACTTATACATTGAAATACCTTCCCAAGTCTCAACCTTTGGTAACTGTGATTTGATTCAGTTTCAGTGATCGGACGGTGGTGGTGCAATGAGAACCGAGCGTGGGAAGATCTCCAAGGTACGAAAATTTGATCCTTTACCGATAAATTGTTCTCTACCGAAATTTCGGCGTTTTACTGAAACCCGAATTGTTTTATTTTATCGCAGTCTTCTTGGCCGAAAATTATCGTGAGAAAATGGCTAAATCTACAGAGCAGAGGAGATGAGTTTCACTCCGATTCTTTTTCGTTAAAAGGTAAAAAAAATTTCTTTTTGTTACTTTGTTCTGTATCGGGTGCGTTTCGGGTTTCGGTATCGGATTTAAAAACGTACTTGGAAATTTTCAGCAGATAAAACAGAGAGGAGGAAAAGTTGCTCTGATAAAGACTGCTACGTCGTCGTTCCGGAAAAGTTTTCAGGTAATTTTACTGTGTAGCGGCACTGTAGTTTTGGTTCGTACAGCTTTATATTCTCGGGTGCGTGTGAGCCGTCTGATTGACGGCTCTGATTGGACACCGGGACTTTGGGATCATCGGGGTTTGCAAAGCACAAAACTTGGAAAATGGGCTTTCTTCCTCTTTTATTCTAGTTGGGTCCCCCTAATTTCATTTTGTAAGTTTATGGGATGAGTAGGGCCCATCTGCCACGTGAACGGTGGAAGATACAGATTGTTGATATGGACTTGAAATTTTTTCTTTGGATTTTGATTTTTAAAAATTTTCGAGTTTCTAACTTGGTCTTAATTTTTGGCCACAAGGTTGGTTGATGGAGGCAAATGATGGGCCAGGATTTGAACCAGTAGCACCAGCTTTGACGGATGCACAAAACCTTAGGTAAACTAGAGAAAATAATGTTTGTTAGGCCTCAAATCATTGACCTTTTACTAATTTACCGGTGGAAATTGGAAATGGAATCAAACCCACCATACTTTGATTGGAAATGCACAAATTTGACAGCTTTTGCGTGTTTTATAAGTGGAATTATTATTAAAGCTGCTTCTTAAGACTTAATATATATAGAGAGAGAGAGAGAGAGAGAGAGAGAGTTAGGGTAAATTTCATTTATGTGTATCTTAAGATTTGAGTTAATGCTAGCTAGGTTTAAGAATTTTCAAAACTACTAAAATTAATTTAGTTGAGAAAAATGACTAACCTAATAATTTTTAGAAACTAAATTAGTTTTAAGGACCAAATTGATAAGTTTTGAAAAATCTTGAGTTGATATTAATTCAGACTTCAAATTTACCATGGATCATAATTAGATGTATTTCTATTTTCATATTCTCTGAAATACAATGTCAATAAATATATATATATATATATATACAGTGTAATGTGATGTCTTGATTATGATTTGGGAGTTGGAAGTGACTGTGGCATAGTTTGGATTGGTAGGATGTTCGTGGGGACATGGAATGTTGGAGGGAAATCGCCCCACGAGGGCTTGAACTTGAAAGATTGGCTGAGGTCCCCTGCACCTGCTGACATCTATGTTCTTGGGTAATAATGCTATAAATATTTCTCTGTTTTTTTATTATCTAATCCTCAATTCCAAATTTGCTTTGTCCTTTTATGCTTCGTTTCTCTTTTGCCTATTATAAGGTCAATTTTAGAGTTGTGAGTACACAAAAAAGTGGGGTTGGTCACTCACTGATTTCTTTTCTCTCTCTTTCCCCAAAGTTTCTGGTGTAAACGGGATTTGATTCCCATCCCATATTTGATATTTTTCTAATGCTGATGACAAAAACAGTTCACCAGAGAGCAGTGGATGTTGATGTTGCAAGAATCAATTCGTGTCCATGTGGGGAAGTCTAAGCATTAGTCATAGTTTTAAGTTCTGACAACCCCTACTTTACTAGGGTAGCTGTTACTCCAACTTCGTACTATTTTTATTAATGAGAGACCCAAGCCCAGAAGTAACGTAAAACAGTTTGTTTCCAAAAATACATAAATTTTCTCACCCACTATATCTACTCTTTAAGCTTTTGCTGTTGGCAGTAGGCAGTTTTCTAACAGTGGAAACTCTCACTTGACCAAGTTGCCAATTGATTATGGAGTTAAAATCTAAGTACAGTTTTTCTAACCTTCACTTCCACTCTTTCTTTTTTTTTTTTTTTTTTTTAAATCTTTTTTTAAGAGAAATGTCAGAGATATGAATTTTTTTATAAAAAAATTTGCAAAATACTGATGTGTTGGTAAATAAAAAAGTGATATTAATGGTGGATTTAAATTAAACTCAATAAGAAACTGGTTACATCAACAGTTTATAAAAATATTGTAAAATAGTTTGTAACTGTAACATTACTCTTTTTTTATATTAGTTTTTTTTTCCTTCAAATAATCTTATTTAAAAAAAAAAAAAAAAGCTGAAAAATGAACCTTAGAGCTTAACCTAGCGGCCGATTGAGAATTAATTTTTTTTGGTAGTTTATAAGCGTAGTGTGAAACAAAAAGTTAAAAATTAATTTATTTTCAAAAAACTGAAAATTATATTATTTGAAATAAAGCTTTGACAAAAAGTAACGCTAGTCTACAAACCGGAGATAACTTAAGCAAAAAACTAGCTTTTAATATGTTGTCAATGCACACTTTAATATTGAATACAAAGGGGTATTTGGGTCATTTGGAAAAATGGTTTTATACTTCTCTCATTTTTTTTTTCTTTGCACTTTGTATTATAGGTTCCAAGAAATTGTCCCTCTAAATGCCGGGAACGTACTGGGCGCAGAGGATTATGGCCCAGCTACCAAGTGGCTTTCCCTCATTCGTCAAGCTCTGAACACAAAAGACCCTGAATTTCCACAATATAACAACAATGCCACTGGTGCAGAACTTTCATCACAGGATGACGAGCAAGGGATCTTGAAGCCAAGACAGAGCTTCTCAGACTTGCTTTCATTAGAAGATGAACTTGGCATGGAGGATTTCCAAAAAATGGTGGACTCAAATGTGAATTTGGAAGAATGCTCGCCCGGCTCACCATTCAAGTCCGAACAAGATGGTTCAACTCAGCAACGTTTCTGCCTAGCAGCGAGCAAGCAAATGGTGGGAATTTTCTTATGCGTGTGGGTTCGAGCCGATCTTTACAAACACGTTAGTAATTTGAAGGTCTCCTGCGTTGGCAGAGGCATTATGGGATATCTTGGGAATAAGGTTAGCTATTCATCACACAATGCATAGAGTTTTAGACATGTAACATAGTTGCATTATGTTGTGGAAAACATTATTAGTGAATAGGAAATGAGGAAAGTAGCAAGTTGCTAACAAACTATTATGATTTTCATTGAAACTATTATGGTTTTGATATTTGTATTCTTCTTTTCAATGGTAATATAGGGTTCAATATCAATCAGCATGACATTGTACCAGACGACATTCTGCTTTGTATGTACCCACTTGACCTCCGGGGAGAAAGATGGGGACGAGGCTAGAAGGAATTCAGACGTGGTGGAAATTTTAAAGAAAACAAGGTTTTCACATTCATCTAGAGGTCCTGAACAGCCAATACCTCCTGATACCATATTGGAGCATGAGTAAGTCCTTCACTATTTATTTATTTTTACTGTTCTTATATTTAATATATCTGATTTTGTTTTTATGTGCTCTCAAGATAGATTTGACTTTTTAAGCACTTGAATGCCTTATAATAATACATAGTGGAAACTGGATGCTATTTTTCACAAAGACTTTAACCGCTAAATCATTACCTTAATTTGGACCTTGGTCTATTCTGTTTGCCAACAGTTTTGGTCATCGGATTTGAACTTAAGCAAATGACTGAACGTATATAAATTCTCATTCTCAGTGACAATTGTCTTGGAACCGATATTGACATGAAGTTTCCACCAAACATTCTGTCTATAATATTATAAATTTATTAAGAGTGATGTTAGGAATAACACAAATTTTACTACGGGTCTTATAAATTGATGTTTCATTAGTCATAAAATGGTATTTCAAATAGGACTTTATAGGTTTATATTGTACTAGCAATGTAAACTTACATTGTAGACACACAAAAAGTGTACAATGTTGCTTATACACTTTTTGTGTCTACAATATAAGTTACATTGCTAATAGAATGTAAACTAATTTTTCTTTTTAAAATATTCATTTATTACTAATTGACCACGTTAATTGTAATATCAATTTGTAAACATTTTATAGTATAATTTGTGATAACTCTAGTGTTGAAATTATAATTAATCTTTCAAAAATTTGACCCCTTTTTTTATATATAAATTCAGCAAGATTATTTGGCTTGGGGATTTGAATTATCGGCTTGCGGTTGGTTGTGGTAACATGCATGATCTACTAAGGAAGCATGATTGGGAGGCACTTTTAGAGAAGGACCAGGTGAGTGATTGTCTGATTGATCACTAATTTTTTGGTTCTTAATTTGTGTTTGACTTTGGATTCTGTTTTAAGTGAGACAAAGGAAATTGAGATTTATACTAGAAAATTAATAAATGTCAGTTTGAAATACCCTGTTTTTTATCCAACTAATGCGTTGGTTCAATTATGTCGGCAGCTAAGGATAGAGCAGAGAGCTGGTAGAGTATTCAAAGGTTGGGAAGAAGGGAGAATATATTTTCCACCTACTTACAAGTACCTCACCAATTCTAACAGTTACGTTGTCCAAACCTCTAAATCTAAAGAGAAAAGACGAACTCCTGCCTGGTAAGATTCCAAGACATTTTTTCCCCATCTTTCCCATTTATGAAAAAGTTTCTAGATTTTTGTATCGTACTTCACCATTGTAGGTCCTCCCTCCCTCATTGGTTATGCCATGTGATGTGACTGACCTTACTAATATGTTAAAGGATCTGTAATCGATTTCAAAATTTGGGACTAAAACTTGTCTGTCATTATTGTTTTTCAAGTCTTTCTTGAAATAAATTTTTAATTATATGATTACCCCTCAACCGAACGCGATCCTATGCCAATGAAAGATGCCTAAATTAAGCTGACATAATTAATTGATATTTTCTTCTCTGATGGATCTTATGCCGGGGTCACTGTGTCAATTTAGATGAGCTTAGGTTGACTTAAGCTGCGGTCAGTGTTGTGCTTGAATAGGGTTTCAACTATTTCTTCTATAATTTGATTCACATTTTCTTCTAAATCAAAACTGAATTTGTCAACGGAGAGCATTATTTGCATAATTGGTCTTACTATGCAAGTGGATGCGTGCGAGAGCGAGAGAGTTGAATATCATAAAGCACATATTTTTCTTGAGAGGAAGCAAGCAAGAGTCATATTTTTCTTTTTAAAAATTACTTCCGTGTGAGAAGAATAATCTGACTGTAATTATTGTACGTTGTTGATTCAAAATATTACGAGTCTCAAACAAGTTGTGACTTACTTAGTTATTTTTGTCATTTCCATAGCATGTTCATTCTTATTTTATTGTATCTTATCGTGCGCTATCTGTGTGCATGTTGTGTTTGCTTACAATAGTTTCGTTCCACCTAAGCAAGTAATGATACGAACAAGTTATGTCCCATTCGATGACATTTTATGTACAATTATATCCATTAAAGAAAAACACAACTTGCATAATAAAAACTAAAAAGCTAGTTGATTTTGCTTTGTTTGGATACAATGACAGGTGTGACCGCATATTGTGGAAAGGTGAAGGGCTAAAACAAATATGGTACCTTCGAGGAGAATCCAAATTTTCAGACCACAGACCTGTCTATTCACTGTTCTCAGTCCAAATAGACATAGCAAACAAATACAAGCCAACCAGTACCACATCCGCCAAGTTCTGCACAAATAGACTGTCAACAAACACTGCCTTGTCAACCACATGTGCAGCCAAAGTTCAAGCCGAAGAACTTTTGTTAGTTAGCAGAGCACGAAGCTGCATACACACTGCGTCCAGGTTTTGAGTCACTCTCACTCACTGCCCAAATTTGAGAAAGAAATACACTAAAAATAGAGTACACCCTGACAGACTAACAGACAAAGCTCGAACACCGAAAAGCATATCCCACTGGCAATTTTTTTTAACTGGGTGGGCCGGCGTGCAAGGTGGGCGATCATGGAGTGGCCTAGATAGAGCCTCTGTTTCTTTCTGCGTCTTTTATGCGATTTTCAAAGCAGAGAAAGAGAGAGAGAGTCAGAGAGAGAGCCTTATAATTAAAAATCACGTGGGTGCGTCGTGCCATGCTTGTGCCAGTGCGGTAAAATTTTGAAATGTGGAAAATTGTAAATACTTAGGAGTAATGATGAGGAACATGATGACTATAGGTTGGTGGTGAATTTAAGGAGTGAGTTTGAAGCAAAAGACAAAGTGGGAAAATGGATATAGGGGAAGTTGTTGCTGGATGGAACTGTGAGGTTTTGAAGTGATGCGTGTCTATAATTTTTTTGAAGCTGTGCTTTTTGATTGAAGGTCTATTTTGTATTTGGCTCAGTGCTTAGGGAATTGGTTCAGCTTTTGCAGAGAAATGGTTTACTATATTCATTTATTATTTTGTCGGAGAGAAGAGACAAATAGAGATTGGTTTACTCCTAGAACTGTACAGTAAAAGGTGGATGGTGTTTTGGTCTTTGCATTTTCTTTATAAAAAACAAAAATTTGATTTTACAACTAATGAAATCTACCGCTAATATTACGAATCTACCAACATGTTTGTTGGATTTGTTATTTGTTCTATCTGATGGCTTATAAGTTGATTTCTATTGTAAATGCGAGGACCACTTTATGCTTGGATTCGAATATGGTTTTTTCCAGGAAATATGCAAAATTGGCATTATACATAATCTTATCTTCATTTGCCCATCACTCTTGAGAGGATGGATTTCTGAGGCCATTACAATTGGACGCATGATCCATTGTGTGTGCTGCTTAAAAAAACACTCTCACCAGACCAGTTAAACTAATATTTGGGGGGGGGGGGGGGGGGGGGGGGGGGGTTGGGGGTGGTGAATAACTAAACCTACATAAATCTATCATGCATCAGTCATCAGTCTTGTGAAAATAGAACACAAAAGTAAAAAATGAACAGCGTCTCAATATCATTAAGAAACCAATCATCAACAAACTAATTAAAATAAACTCTTTTTTTTCCATTCTTTGACTCTCTCTCAGGTCAATTTCTCAACGGGTCCTCTCTCTCTCTCTCTCTCTCTCTCTCTCTCTCTCTCAATTGACATGGATAGATGGTGGTCGTGGAAGAGCAAGATTTGTCACCTTCATCAATGTCATAATCAAACAAACTAGAGGGAGTAACCGCGGGAACGAATGTGGTTTGGTCAAAAGGTTGTTAGTGCTCCGTGCGACCAGATTTGTTCCATCGTGAGTCATGCTTGAGGCTTAACGCTCTTGGTGTGAAACCCAAGATTAGATTTGTTGGGTACTAAGGGTGGATTAAACATTGGAATCTAGTGGTTGGGCTTGATGTTGGGTTGTAAACAAGTCGAGCTTTGTTAAGTAGTGAAAGTTTGAACTTAGCTTAACAACAAAAGTAAAATGTTCAAGCTCGGCTCGAGCTCAAACCAAATCTACAAAAGAGTAATGTTACATTCACAATATTTTCACAACAAATCTTAAATAGCAATCTGTTATTGATGGACTAAAAAAAAGTGATATCAGTGATAAACTTAGATTAAAACCAATAACAACTCTCCAAGGGTTTATTATAAAAATGTTGTGAATATAACATTACAATATATAAAAATGGAAGCGCTACAATTAATATTGCTATGACTGTACACATTCTTTAACCCGTTGTAACTAATCATAATAATAATTGTTACTAATTGGTTTATAACTATCATTGAATAGAAGCACTCTTAAATATTACTATTTGGTTTATATAAATATTTTCTTTTAAATTTTTTTACAATAATAAATATATTTAAAAATAATGCATTATGTCTTTAGGCATTCTCTGAGCCGGTTTTAACTTATGAGTGATAATATTCATTTGACATTTATTCCCCTAAAAAGTCTATTTCACTGTCACTTAACCCAAAAAAAAAAAAATAGTGTCATATGAAAATATATAATAAAAGAAAACACATTCATCTATATAATCGAGGTATACATAATAATAATAACAATAGGCCAGCTTCAGTAGGATTTGTAGCAAAGGATTCAAGATAATCATGCAAACTTTGAGTGATAATACTCTTAATACTCTTTATGTCGTTTTTTTTTTTTTTTTTTTTTTTTTTGAGAATTCTTTATGTCGTATTTATCTAAAAGTTTTGGGTGATAATAATCTATTAAGTATTCGGTGATAAAGTAAAAGTATAAAGTATTCGGTGATAAAGGCACAAAGCATGGAACATTACTGACCTCTTTTAAGGTTGTAATGTCCATTACTTGCTCTGGCCCAGTTCTGTATGTCAAGCTATGTAAACATTGGGCTCAAAATACGTCAAGAAGAGTAATGTCTCGATTTGGTGGCCAAGCAAAGTAGATCTCGATTTGGTGACTGAGTAGAGCAAATCCCACCCTGCTCGGCCCATCCTGTCAATTAGGAATTCTGGAGGGTCTATAAATAGGTCATTTGGTGTTTTTTTTTTTTTTTTTTTGATAAATTACAAATTACACCCCTAAAATTTGGAGTGATTGGATTTTACACCTTGTAAGTTTTAGAATTTGATTTTACCCCCTGACATTTGGGGGTGTTTGTAAAATTTGGAGTGATTGGATTTTACACCTTGTAAGTTTTAGAATTTGATTTTACCCCCTGACATTTGGGGGTGTTTGGATTTTACACCCTGACGTTTCAGAATTTGAATTTTACCCCCTATATTTTAGGGGTGATTGGATTTTACTCTCTAAAGCTTGAGAGTATTTGGATTTTACACCCCCACTTTCTAAAGTTTGAAACTTCAAGGTAGAAAATCCAAACATTTTCAAACTTAATTTAGGGGTTGTAATTTGCAATTTACCTTTTTTTAAAAATGTTTCAATAAAAAAAAAATGTAAACTACATATCTGGTCTCTATCCTATACACCATATTTTCAATTTGATCTCTAACCTTTCAATAGTGTCAATTTGGTTCCTGAAGTTATCTTTTGAATGAAAATTAATGATGTGTCTAATGGCCAAAATAAAAAATTAGCTTCCGTTGATGTGATAATAAACTTAAATTTTATTTTGGCCGTTTACCACATTAGCAATTTTTATTCAAGATATAATGGCAGGGACTAAATTGACACAAGTCACACAACATTGAAAAGTTATGGACCAAATTGATACAATTGAAAGGTTAGAGACAAAATTAAAATATTATGTAAAGGATAAGAATCAAATATGTAGTTTATCCTAAAAAAAATCTTATTGTGGAAAAATTCACTAGACCGTAACTAAAACACTATATACTCTACTTATCTCCTGTTTTCTCTTTTTGTAAATATTATATGTTCTATAATTTTATTATATTTTTGAATAGTCCAATTTCTACTCTAGTTGAAGGGAAACTTACGGGCGAATGGGCTGAACTCACATCCTTCTTGCCGTTCTTATCTCATTCATGGCTATGTAATGATAAAAATATTAACAACTATCGTATTGTACCCCACCTTAGACAAGGTTATTTCATGGGATAGTCTTATGAGATTACACTCTCACAGCATATAGAACTTACATATTTAGGATCCATTTATGCTGTGAGAAAAAAGTTCTATTTTTATAAAATATTATATCTTACTCAAAGATATGTATGCCTTCTCAGTAATCACGGACAAAATGGACTTTTGCCATTTTCAACCAAATTAATTAGCCTTATGCCCTTCTTCCCAAACTAATTAGGGAAATGCCCCTCTTTTAAAACTTGATTTTTGATAAATCGAGTTAGGTCCTATAGCGGCGTTTTTAAGGACCTATAGTGACGTTTTCAAGACCTATAGTGGCGTTTTGTAACTCGATTTATATGAAATCGAGTTATAGATAAAAAAAATTAAAAAAATTGCCTATAACTCAATTTAATGGAAGTCGAGTTAAAAAACGTCACTATAAGTCTTGAAAACGTCACTATAGGTCCTTAAAAACGCCGCTATAGGGCTCCAGATTTTTTTTTTTTATAACTCGATTTTGAGAAAATCGAGTTTTAAAAGAAGAGCATTTCCCTATTTAGTTTGGAAATGAGGGCATAAGGCTAATTAATTTGGTTGAAAATGGCAAAAACCCATTTTGTCCCAGTAATCACTGCTACTAAATAAGTACATACATGAATCTGATTCTTGAAAATGTATGGGATTTATAAATTGAAAATTATAGAAGCATTTCAATTAGATGATTTTTTAAATTATCATATGAAAATTTTATACCAATATTCAATTTGACGAGTTAGCACACATCAGCCAAAGTTATGTCAAATCTTTTTTGTTGACTCTTTTTGTTGGGGGTAGAATCGGTCTTATTTGTTGACTTAATTGTGTTACTTTAACTTTGAAAAACAAATCAAACTCGGAACTAAAGATGCTTATGGATAATTCTTTACTAACATTTCAAATGAGAGCATCAAGATTCAAGATGATCCAGCGGTGTTGTTCAAATGTAGTCAGTTGAGGAAAATATAATACAGAAGGGGCTGTGTCATGCTTTTGCTAAGCTCACTGTCTCTTATTTATTTATTTATTTTAAATTTTTATGAATGATCACTTTCTTTTCAAAAGTGATAACTTCATGATCATTAATAGGTAATACCCAATGAGAATAGTGTTAAAAAATTTGAAAAATATTACTATACATTTGAGGTACTAAATAGTCATAGAGTTCCCTAAACCTTAATTTTTCCTAACAATAAGAGGAAAAAAAGAGGAGAACATAAATTATATACTATATGATATAAGTTGTGAAGTGGATATCATATTTAAATGCATTGCACCATCAATTTTTTGGATAGACATATCAACTTTTATTTCTTTTTTTTCTATTTCTTTTTCTTTTTTTCATTTTCATTTTTTACTTTTGGTTTTACACTTTGTTGAAATCAGATCCTCTCTCTCTCTCAATTTTTTTTTTTTTTTTAAATTTCTATGATAATACACTGCTTCTTCTTCTTTATTATCATTATTATTTTTAACATTAAGTGTGACAATTTTATTCATAATACATCACTTTTATTGTCTATAATTCTCATTCTCTTAAAATTTCTAGGTTGATTAAAAATCTAACTTCATTACAATTTGAGATTCTATATCTATAATAAAACTCTTCCAAGTTGATATATTCTTCTACCTATCCTACCTATGAACATTGCAGGTATGTATTTGTCTTCTTTGTTTTTGCTTTTGTTTGTTTTTTGTTTTTTGGTTTTTGGTTTTGCATGCATAAAATGAAATGCATCAAGTTAATTAGGTTTGTGCGTAAGAAAGATTTCATGTAGTTTAAAATGTTCTACGTGCATGGATCAGTTAAACTTTCAAATTTGTTTATATGATGTTATTACTATTCTATGAACTTTATCCTTTTCATGTAATTTAGTTTATTTCGTGCATTCATATTTTGTCATTTTATACTACTAAAGGATTGTGATTGTGTGTGCCAATCGTGCTTCATGGTTCTTTCTGTTATATGAGTAAAAATCATATACTAAATCTAGGCTCATCAAACATGCTTTGTACGTACGATGAAATTTTTTATTTATTTGTTTTTTGGATTTAGTGTCATAATATTTAAAAGTAAGATAGAGATAGCGTCCTCATTCTTAAGATCTTTCTTTATGCGATTTTTTTTCTCTCTAATTAGTTATTTGTACATGAGTTAGTGGCTGATGTGAATAGAAGAAACTATTTGAAATTGAAATTCTTCATTTTTTTTTTCCAACTCTCACGTAAATGGTATGTATATTTTTTAAGAAAGTGGTAAGATAACGTGGAATAATATTCAAAAGTGGGTGGAGAAGAGAAAAGAAAAAGCCTAAAACTTAAGAACAATAAATTACTCTTTTAAGTAGTTTATGTTTTTTAATTTAAAATTATGAAACTCAAACAGAAAATCTTGTTATTAGTAGTAAAAATTATGGTTGCGCTAAGTGAATATATTGTCTAATTGCCACGCATATTACTTCATTCAAATCAAATTATATGTTTACCATTAATTAACTTATTTGTTTTTATTAACTTTTTTTTCTTTAATAATTCTTATCAAAATTTTTAATTGTTTTCTCTTATATAAATAACCTTGATATTTGCATAATTTATATTATATGAATTGTTTATATAAATTAAAAAACTCAAAGATGCTTTTCAAGAGGGGAAAAAAAACAACAAAAAAACAAAAACAAAAAACAAAACCTCATCGATGCTTTCTCGAAGTTTCATTTTTTTGATATTATATAAAGCTCGCAGCTGTTATTATATCTAGGTTGCTTGCTAACAGCACTTAGCAGTTAGCATTGCTATGATTTTTAGCAATAGGATACAAGATAATTATGTTGAGTCATTTATGGAATCTAATACTCTTTATGTGTTTGTCCTAATCTAAAGTTTTCGTTGATGATAATCTAAAATATTCGGTGATAGAGTAGATAATCATCACGATTTCCTTCTTCTATAATTCTTAATAAGTGAATTAAAAATCCTAATTTTATTATAATTTAAAATTCTTCATCTCCTCTATTTTTCTTTGTTGAGTCTGCCTTAACTCTCTTTCAAGGACAAAAGTTCATTTAGTTCAATTATTTTCAAGCAAGTCTTTTTTCTAAACTTTGCTTTCATTATTATATATATATTAAAATATTTAGAAATTTGGAATATTTTAATTATTGAATTAGAAATTTAGTTTAAATTTGCTTTCAAATGTTTTTTGAATTGTTTTGAATTATTTAATTTCAAACCACTCGAAAATATTTTTGGCTAAAACTTGAATGAAAAAAAAAAGTAAAAACAAATCTAGAAAAAATATAATAAAATAAAACACTCAATTGTGGGAACATTTCTATTTGCCGAGTCTAATTTTAACCTATGTCAATTGCATGTTATTTTGTCTTGAGTAGCAAGGTCTGAAGATCTAAAAAAAAAAAACAAAACAAAACAAATTCATATCTTGGCAATAGGTTTGAAATACCTATTGTTTCTATATGAAAAATAAAAACAAAAACAATGACAAAAGAGATGGATACATATACTAGAGGGGTTCATGCTGGAGAGTTGGTAATGGAGCTTCTATCCTAATTCTTAAGGATACTTGGATTCCCAACCACCTCACAAATAAAGTCCTACATCCACAACTGAATATTGATGAGGAGATAATGGTCTCAGAGCTATTAGACCCGGACCTACAGACTACAGTGGTGGGATAGGGATCTCATTATGCAAAATTCTAATCAGGAGTATGCTGAAGCAATTCTGCAGGTGCCTCTTAGCCGAAAACATATCCCGGACTCCCTTTTCTGGCTCCACAATAAAAATGGCGAGTACTCAGTGAAATTGGGGTATCATGTAGCGAGACAGTTGGCAAATGAGGAGAAGTGGGCAGAGAGCTCTAATTGAGTATTTGGAGGGAAGGTATGGAAGAACCTGTGGAAGCTTAATGTACTAAATAAGATCAAAGTATTTGGTTGGCAAGCTTGTCGTTACATCTTACCCACTCGAGCAAAATTGTCACAGAAAAGAATTATCCAGGATAATTCTTGTGAATTTTGCAAGAGTCATCCTGAAACTAGAATTCATGCACTGTGGGAATGTGGAGTGGCACAGGATGTCTGGGCTGGGTGTTCTACATGATTGCAAAAATGCTCCATGGGCCAAGCTGACATGCTCCAGTTAATGGACGAGTTAATCAATCGGCTTCCTCCTAATGAGCTGGAACTTTTCCTAGTTCAAGCCCGATTCATTTTGCACCAACGGAATCTGATGATTCAAGGTGGACAGTTGCAGGGACCTGGGGTATTGAACAAGAGAGTAGGGGACTTCCTAGATGAGTTTCCTGTTGTTAATATGGCTAAATAAATAAGTTTTGATTCAACTATACAAACCCTAAAAAATTAGCAATGACAAAAATAAATAGATAGAGTTAGAAAGATCTCACAAATTATAGAATCATGCAAAATACGTTGTCTTTAAAAGTTTATTCGTGCCACCCGAAGTAGAACTCGGCGTGAATAGCTCTCTTGGCCGAACAACCCCCCAAGATTAGACTATAGTAATTTCTTCAAGTTGATCACACACTCAAGCAAGAAGAACTAGGAACAACCTTACTTGCCTTTCATTTCCTTAAAAAAAAAAATTGAAGCTGAAATTTATGTGCAGCAAAACCAGAGCAAAAACAGAGAGATAAGGCTAGAGAAAATGAGAAAAAATATGAGTGTTGAATAATGTGAGTTGTAGGGTTTATAAGCTAACTGATGTGAGGGCTGATGGGCTACACCAACGGTTATTGTGCATGCGAACGGGCAGCACATTAAATGCCCCAACGGGCTGCTTGTTTAATGCCCAACGGGCAGAACCAAATTGGGCTAAAGCAAAAGAAAGGGAAAAGGAATAAGGCCCAAGAGAGATAGAGACAAGTTTAAGTCTAATCCAAGCCCAACTTTAACCCTTAGCCCATTATCTTTCAATCTACCACTTAAGTGGTGCTATGGTTTATAAATCTACATGAGAACTTATCTCTAACCAATGTGGGACACAAGCATAGTTCAAGAGTTTGAAACACACATACTTCAACAACCCCCCACATGTTACAAACACTAAACTAGAAAGGCAATAAACTCAAGAAGGCATGGATCAATATGGTACCATAAGGTTTTAACCATACTTAGGATAAATAAGTAGGAACTACTAAACAATGGTAGAGTTAGACTCTCAACCAAGCTATTAGATAACCAAACTTACCACCCACATACCTTTCTTTACCAAGGTTGTTCCATAAGCGGGTTGTCACCTTATACAAGCCATGCGCCACTAGGTTTCATGAGAGCTCTAGAGATCTACCCAAGTTTCATAGGAAGCGGCACAACTTCCATTCCCACATAAGTTGCATCCATCAAAAGTGTGTGCAGTACAACTCATCCCAACAGGTAGGGACTATAGATCCATTAAGAGCTAGAGCTCAACTTACAACAATCTGCAACTTAGCACTGTCGTACACCATAGAGATGGACTCATCACTAATCTCCTCAATGAGATCGCGGAATACATTATAACTGACAGTGCCCATATGGACCATAAATGACCTCTACACATTTAACCCCTTGCGTGGAATCACCCATCATAGAGGTTGGGCATTGGCCATAGTGTCACAATTTGGGTATCAGTCCTATCCCCCTTGATGTCTCATTCACTAGCCTTCTTATTAGTGGCTTAGTCAAAGGATAGGCCAAATTCCTTTCTGATCGACCTCACAAACATCACACTATTATCAATGAGATGCCTCACAATATTGTACCTCCATTGGATATGTCGACTTTTCCCATTATAGATTTTATTCTTAGCACGTGCTATGGCAGCCTGACAGTCACAATGTATGCAAATAGAGGCAATATAGTTAGTATACAATGGTATATCAATTAACAAACTCCTAAGCCATTCGGCTTCGGACTCAGCCTTTTCTAAGGCTACTAGCTCTGATTCCATGGTGGATCTCGCTATGCAAGTCTACTTGGATGATTTCCAAGAGACAGCTCCTCCAACTAGTGTGAACACATATCCACTAGTGGGCTTTATCTCATCTGTATCAGAGATCCAATTAGCATCGCAATATCTTTCTAATATAGAAGGATAACCACAATATGACAAACCAAAATCAAAAGTACCCTTTAAATATCTTAACAATCTTGATATTGCGTTACAATGTTCAATACTAGGATTATGAGTACGTATATTTACTCAATCTATCAACAACATATGCAATATCAGGGCGAATATAGTTTGTCAAAAACATCAAACTACCAATGATTTGTGCATATTTATCTTGTGAAACACTATCACCACAATTTTTAAACAAGTGCACATTTGAGTCAAAAGGAGTAGACATAGGTGACATATCAAAGTGTTCAAATTTTTTAAGAATTTTCTCTATATAGTGAGATTGTGATAGTGTAATGCAATCATTATCCCTAAGGATCTTAATGCCCAAGATTATATTTGCCTAACCCAAATCTTTCATATCAAAATTAGTGGCAAGAAAGTGTTTAGCATCATGCACAACATCAAGGCTAGTTCCAAATATAAGCAAGTCATCAACATATAAATATATAATAACACCTTCATTATTAATAAACTTGCTATATATGCATTTATCGGCACCATTGATAACATACCCATGTGTAAGCATAACATTTTCAAAATTTTCATGCTATTGTTTAGGTTCTTGTTTTAAACCATATAAAGATTTAACCAACTTACAAACTTTATCTTCTTGTCCAAGAACTACATAACCCTCGGGTTGCTCCATATAAATTTCTTCTTCTAAATCACCATTTAGAAAAGCAGTTTTAACATCCATTTGATGTACTACAAGTTTTTAAATAGAAGCAATGACAAATAAAATTCTAATAGGTGCAATTGTAGTAACCGGAGAACAAGTATCAAAATAATCCACATTATGTTTTTGCTTATAGCTCTTGGCTACTAAGCGAGCTTTAAACTTATCAATTGTACCATCCAGTTTTAATTTCCTTTTAAACACCCATTTGCAACCAATAGATTTGACCTTGGGTGGAAGCTCAACTAATTCCCAAGTATGATTAGACATAATAAATTTTAATTCATTATTAATTGCTTCCAACCAAAAAAGTGCATCTACAGATTTAATTGCATCATAGTAACTTACAGGTTCATCTTCAACAGCATAGGCAAGGAAATTGTTACCGTAATCTTTTTCCTTCTTAGCTCGCTTGCTCATTCTTATTTCTTGCACATCATCAACAAAGTCATTAGAAATTTCAATAGAATCATGCAATACTTTTTCCTTATTTTTCAAAGGAAACACATGCTTAAAGAATATGGAATTTTCAGATTCAATAATAATGTATAATTCTAATATATCGCTTTTGATGATAAGAAATCTATAGCATGAACTATTGCAAGCATAACCAATAAACACACAATCACATGTTCTAGAACCAAGCTTTCTCCTTTTAGACTCGAGTAGCACGACCTTAGCTAAGCACCCCCACACTTTGAGGTATTCTAAGTTAAGCTTACGCCCTTCCCAAAGTTCACAAAGAGTTTTACCAGTTTTCTTATGAGGTACCTTATTTTGAATATAGCAAGCCGAAATGATGGCCTCCCCCCGCATGTTGGAAGATAGCCCAAAACTAATAAGCATAGCATTCATCGTCTCTTTAAGAGTTCTATTTTTCCTTTCAGCAATTCCATTAGATTCCGATGAATAAGGTGGAGTTACCTCATGTATTATGCCATTTTGTCACCAAGTGTGCCCCACACACCATGGTCGCAATGATCTCTTCGGTTTGCACCACATTTGCCTTATTTGATGTAGAGCCTTTGTTGTTATTCTTATTGTTGTTAAAGTTGCCCCTTGCCCTACATGTTGCCGCACAATGACCTACCTTGCCCCAAATAAAACAATTACCCTTTTTCTTTTGGATTTGAGGATTTGGGCCATTTTTATCATGAAATTTTCCTTTTTCCTTGAAATCATGTTTCTTATTATGTTGTGGAGGTCTAGAGGATCCTCCCTCTACAACATTAGCCTTGGAAGTAAATTCCTTAACTCTAGAAACCTTTTCCAACATCCTATTTGTTTCTTCAATTTGAATATCAACGATAGTTTGTTGAAGATTCAAATAGGTTCTATGGTGGCTATACCGGTGTTTATACTCTTTCCAAGAGTCCGGCAATTTAATCACTAGGCCATGAGCCACAAACCTCTCAACATCACACTCTTTAGCTAGGTTGGATACTAATTTTTGAAAATCTTTAATTTGGCTAGAAACACTTTTTTCCTCAACCATTTGAAAAGACATAAATTTAGCCATAACAAACTTTTTAACACCCTCATTCTCAAACCCATAACGACCATTAAGTTCATCCCATAAATCTTTAGCACAAGTAAAATGACAATAATTATCAAAAAACTTGTTAGATAAACCACACTTAATAGTATGAACACACAATTTATTTGTTTTTTCCCACTTTGCTATATTTTTAAGATCTTCTTCGGGCTTAGGCTCATAAAGAACCCGGTCAATTTCGGTAAATTCCAAGATGGGCAAAACCCTTTCTTTCCAACGTTTAAAATTATTTCCATCAAAAGCCTCAAGCTTTGCAATTTTCAAAATGACCTTAAGAGAATCAACAATTTCTTTCTTCATTTTTAAAACACAAATATCAACCTTTAAAATTGTTGGAAAATGTGGCTAAATAAACAAGTTTTGATCCAACAATACAAACCCTAAAAAATTAGCAATGACAAAAATAAATAGATAGAGTTAGAAAGATATTACAAATTATAGAATCACATAAAATGCGTTGTCTTTAAAGGTTGATTCGTGCCACCCGGAGTAGAACTCGGTGTAAATAGCTCTCTTGACCGAACAACCCCCCAAGATTAGACTATAGTAATTTATTCAAGTTGATCACACACATAAGCAAGAAGAACTAGGAACAACCTTACTTGCCTTTCCTTTCCTTAAAAAAAAATTGAAGCTGAAATTTCTGTGCAGCAAAACCAGAGCAAAAACATAGAGATACAACTGGAGAAGATGAGAAAAAATATGAGTGTTGAATAGTGTGAGTTGTAGGGTTTATAAGCTAACTAATGTAAGGGCTGATGGGTTACACCAACGGTTATTGTGCATGCCAACGGGCAACACATTAAATGCCCCAACGGGTTGCTTGTTTAATGCCCAACGAGCAGAACCAAATTGGGCTAAAGCAAAAGAAAGGGAAAATGAATGAGGCCCAAGAGAGATAGAGACAAGCTTAAGTCCAACCCAAGCCCAACTCTAACCCTTAGTCCATTATCTTTCAATCTACCACTAAAGTGGTGCTATGGTTTATAAACCTACATGAGAACTCGTCTTTAACCAATGTGGGATACAAGCATAATTTAAGAGTTTGAAACACACATACTCCAACATTTTTGAAAGCCAACACTCAGCTTTCCATAAATTCAAATATGGCTAGTCTGTCCAGTTGGTGCCCACCACCACTATCTCGCTTCAAACTAAATTTTGACGCAGCAATATTCACAGACCAAGCAGTCTCAGGGGTTGGTGCTATTATACAAAATGATAGAGGTGAAGTTATGGCTTCCTTATCAACTAAGGGACCACTGGTGACTAGTAGTGAGGAAGCGAGAATTTTGGCATGTTGCCGTTGAGTTTGTTATTGAGTTTGGCTCTTCAAAGTTGGTTGTTGAAGGTGATAACAAGACAGTCATGTATTCTCTGAGGTTGAAGAAATGCTCACCTTCTCAACGGGGACACATTTTCCAAGACATGATTTGTCTTCTCAACGGTCTACAATGGTCGGAGGTTCACTATACTAAACAAAGTGCCAACTCAGTAGCTCATTCATTAGCTAGACAGGCTAGAAATGTTTTGAGTGATGTCATTTGGATTGAGGATTCTCCTTCCCTTGCTGTGGAGGCTTTGTACTTGGATTCTATTTATATTCAATGAATTTTGAGGATGGTTTCCTTTTCAAAAAAAAAAAAAAAACATATCCTATAATGTATTAGGAGGTATTCAACAAGTTCTCAAAGTGGGAAAAAAAACACCTACTTTCAACTTCCTTTTTCATTATTACTAGTCGCTAACCCGTGCGATGCATAGGATAGTTAAATAAAAGAACAATTAACCAACATCAAGTTAAGGTAAAAGAATTAGTGAGAGACTGATTTGCCCACCAAGAATTTAAAAGAAAAAAAGATTGATATAATAAAATCTAAGAAATTTAGAAATAGAAAATTAGGTTAATAATATGCATATTATAGACATTTTGCTAGTTAGCGTTTTAAAAAAAAATGGATCTGTCATAATTAAATGAAATACAATGGGAATAAATATTTAACTTCTATACTTTTCTATAGTTTAGAAGTGTTGTCTAACGTAAAATGTTATTGGGTTGTAAGAAAGATTTTTATAAAATGTTAATACCATATATATATGCTTATATTGTCAATGTCTCACTGCAGGTGCATAGTTACTGAAACCTACAAAGTAATTTACAATTCTTAAATTAATAAAGCAAAGTTCCCAAAAGTTATATATATACACACACTCAAAACTGATATAAACTACAAAGATAAAAACAAATCTTATTTAGTCGTATTAATAACAATATAAACAATTCAAAACATGGAACATTATCAAATTTATAACACATAATTCTATTATCTTTTACGTTGAATCCAAACAAATAATTAATCAACCAAAAATCAAAACTTTAATTAAGAAAACAAAAAATCACATGAACCCAAAATAAAAATTCTCAATAAAGAAAAAACATATAAGGTAAAGAATTAAGATCAACCTACTAAGACGCAAATACCAAAAACCCCAAAACTTAAACCTTCCAAATTTTATAGAATCCCCAAATTCTACTTCAAAACCAAACAAAACCCTTCAAATTCAAAAAATTCATATATAATATACCAAATAAAAATTTACCACGCCTTAGGTTGGAAGACATAAGTTGCAATTTTGATTTTTCTCCAAAAAATAAAGATGCTTCATCTGCCGTATACAATATAAAATAATTATTAGAAATTTCAACCCAAAAACCAAACCCACAAAAACACTATCAAAATATAGAGATTAACCCAAACACTTAGAAGAAAATAAATTCTAAACATAACAAAACAATAAGATATAATGAAAATTTCAAGCACATATGAAAGCAAATAAAAAAGACAAAACCTACGTTTTTTTTTTTTTTAGTTGAGTCTCTCTCCTTCTTATGTTTTTTAATTTTAAAGTGAAGTTAAGTTTAGGGTTTTGAGATGGTAATTGCTAGGGTTTTAAGGAGAGAAAAGAGAGTCCTACTAGGAGTCTAAATAATATAAACAATTCAAAATATGGAACATTATCAAATTTATAATACCTAATTCCATTATCTTTTACGTTGAATCCAAACAAATAATTAATTGAAATTAATCCAAACAAATAATTAATCAACCAAAAATCAAAGTTTTAATAAAAAATCAAAAAATCACATGAACCCAAATAAAAATTCTCAATAAAGTAAGAACATAAAAAAATTTACCACACATTGAGCTGGAAGACATAGGTTACAGTTTTGATTTTTCTCCAAAAAATAGAGATGCTTCATCTGCCATATACAATATAAAATAATTATTAGAATTTCAACCCAAAAACCAAACCCATAAATACTATCAAAATATAAAGATTAACCCAAATACTTAGAAGAAAATCAATTCTAAATATAATAAAACAATAAGATAGAATGAAAATTTCAGGCATATATGAAAACAAATAAAAAAGACAAAACCTACTTTTTTTTTTTTTTTACGTGAGTCTCTCTCCTTCTTATTTTTTTAATTTTAAAGTGAAGTTGAGTTTAGGATTTTGAGATGGTAATTGTTAGGATTTTAAGGAGAGAAGAGAGAGTCCTACCAGGAGTCTTTCTCTTTTTTTCTTAATCCTAAAGTTTTTTTTTTTTTTTTTTTTGGTAAGTCCTTTTAAAAAATAAAAAATAAAAATTCAAACCTAAAGTGAGTCATTTTTTTTTTTAATTCTAACGTGAGGTATCTTAAAAAATTATAATTAATTTTTAATCTTCAATTTTATATTATATATAGATAATAATAATGATGTGATAGGCCAACAAAATATATCTAATAGAGTTTTACTTAAACTAAACTATTGTAACACTAATAAATATAACAAGATATAAAACCTAGAATAAAAAGAATCTAAAATAAAAAGAAACTATTTGGTATTTTTGTGATAAGTTGATGTAGGGTATTGTTATTTTGGTATTTTTATGCAAAAAACGTTATTTTAGGTCTAGGTGATTTGTTTCCTTATTTTTAGGTTCTTTTAATGTTCTTTTAGGTCAAATTTGGTTCCTATTATGGTTAGGTATTAATTAGGACTTATTTTAGAATATATTTTCTTGTCCATCAAGTTTTATGGAGCCCTTAAATAGGCCTCCAAGTTTGTATACGTTTTTCAATATTATTGATATTAATAAAAATTCAAACTTTTGTCTATTATTTTTCTGGTAGATTCTATATAAGATATAAAACCTAAAATAAAAAGAATTTAAAATAAAAAGAAAAAGAAAATGGTGATGATGTGGAAAATTGTGAAAGTCTATAATATGCATATTATTAACCCAATTTTCTATTTCTAAATTTCTTAGATTTTATTATATCAATCTTTTTTTCTTTTAAATTCTTGGTGGGCAAATTAGTCTCTCACTAATTCTTTTACCTTAACGTGATGTTGGTTAACATATGTTGCAGTTTTGATTTTTCTCCAATAAATAGAGATGTTTCATCTGCCATATACAATATAAAATAATTATTAGAATTTCAACCCAAAAACCAAACCTATAAAAACACTATCAAAATATAGAGATTAACCCAAATACTTATAAGAAAATCAATTCTAAACATAATAAAATAATAAGATAGAATGAAAATTTCAGACACATATGAAAGCAAATAAAAAAAGACAAAACCTACGTTTTTTTTTTTTTTTTTTTTTTTACATGAGTCTCTCTCCTTCTTATTTTTTTAATCTTAAAGTGAAGTTGAGTTTTGAGATGGTAATTGTTAGGGTTTTAAGGAGAGAAGAGATTTTGGTATTTTTATGCATAAAACGTTATTTTAGGTCTAGGTGATTTATTTCCTTATTTTTAGGCTCTTTTAATGTTTTTTTAGGTCAAATTTGGTTCCTATTATGGTTAGGTATTAATTAGACCTTATTTTAGAATATATTTTCTTATCCATCAAGTTTTATGAAGCCCTTAAATAGGCCTCCAAGTTTGTATACATTTTTCAATATTATTGTTATAAGATATAAAACCTAAAATAAAAAGAATCAAAAATAAAAAGAAAAAGAAAATAGTGATGATGTGGAAAATTGTGAGAGTTTCAAAAGTTTCGGTTTTATATATATATTTATAGACTAGTCGCTAACCCGTGCGATGCATGGGATAGTTAAATAAAAAGACAATTAACCAACATCACGTTAAGGTAAAAGAATTAGTGAGAGACTGATTTGCCCACCAAGAATTTAAAAGAAAAAAAGATTGATATAATAAAATTTAAGAAATTTAGAAATAGAAAATTGGGTTAATAATATGCATATTATAGACATTTTGCTAGTTAGCGTTTAAAAAAAAATGGATCTGTCATAATTAAATAAAATACAATGGGAATAAATATTTAACTTCTATACTTTTCTATAGTTTAGAAGTGTTGTCTAACGTAGAATGTTATTGGGTTGTAAGAAAGATTTTTATAAAATGTTAATACCATATATATATGCTTATATTGTCAATGTCTCACTGCAGGTGCATAGTTACTGAAACCTATAAAGTAATTTACAATTCTTAAATTAATAAAGCAAAATTTTCAAAAGTTATATATATACACACACTCAAAATTGATATAAATTATAAAGATAAAAACAAATCTTATTTAGTCGTATTAATAACAATATAAACAATTCAAAACGTGGAACATTATCAAATTTATAACACATAATTCCATTATCTTTTACATTGAATTCAAACAAATAATTAATTGAAATTAATCCAAACAAATAATTAATCAACCAAAAATCAAAACTTTAATTAAGAAAACAAAAAATCACATGAACCAAAAATAAAAATTCTCAATAAAGAAAAAACATATAAGGTAAAAAATTAAGATCAACCTACTAAGACGCAAATACCAAAAACCCCAAAACTTAAACCTTTCAAATTTTATAGAATTCCCAAATTCTACTTCAAAACCAAACAAAACCCTTCAAATTCAAAAAATTCATATATAATATACCAAATAAAAATTTACCACACCTTGGGTTGGAAGACATAGGTTGCAACTTTGATTTTTTTTACAAAAAATAGAGATGCTTCATCTGCTGTATATAGTATAAAATAATTATTAAAAATTTCAACCCAAAAACCAAACCCACAAAAATACTATCAAAATATAGAGATTAACCCAAACACTTAGAAGAAAATAAATTCTAAACATAACAAAACAATAAGATAGAATGAAAATTTCAGGCACATATGAAAGCAAATAAAAAAGACAAAACCTACGTTTTTTTTTTTTTTAGTTGAGTCTCTCTCCTTCTTATTTTTTTAATTTTAAAGTGAAGTTAAGTTTAGGGTTTTGAGATGGTAATTACTAGGGTTTTAAGGAGAGAAGAGAGAGTCCTACCAGGAGTCTAAATAATATAAACAATTCAAAATATGGAACATTATCAAATTTATAACACCTAATTCTATTATCTTTTACGTTGAATCCAAACAAATACTTAATTGAAATTAATCCAAACAAATAATTAATCAACCAAAAATCAAAGCTTTAATAAAAAAACAAAAAATCACATGAACCCAAATAAAAATTCTCAATAAAGTAAGAACATATAAAAATTTACCACACCTTGGGCTGGAAGACATAGGTTGTAGTTTTGATTTTTCTCCAAAAAATAGAAATGCTTCATCTGCCATATACAATATAAAATAATTATTAGAATTTCAACAAAAAAACCAAACCCATAAAAACACTATCAAAATATAGAGATTAACCTAAATACTTAAGAAGAAAATCAATTCTAAACATAATAAAACAATAAGATAGAATGAAAATTTCAGGCACATATGAAAGCAAATAAAAAAAACAAAACCTACGTTTTTTTTTTTTTTTTTTTTTTTTACGTGAGTCTCTCTCCTTCTTATTTTTTTAATATTAAAGTGAAGTTGAGTTTAGGGTTTTGAGATGGTAATTGCTAGGATTTTAAGGAGAGAAAAGAGAGTCCTACCAGGAGTCTTTCTCTTTTTTTCTTAATGCTAAAGTTTTTTTTTTTTTTTTTTTGGTGAGTCCTTTTTAAAAAAAAAAAATTCAAACCTAAAGTGAGTCAATTTTTTTTTTTAATTCTAACGTGAGATATCTTAAAAAATTATAATTAATTTTTAATCTTCAATTTTATATTATATATAGATAATAATAATGATGTGATCGGCCAACAAAATATATCTAATAGAGTTTTACTTAAACTAAACTATTGTAACACTAATAAATATAAGAAGATATAAAACCTAGAATAAAAATAATCTAAAATAAAAAGAAACTATTTGGTATTTTTGTGATAAGTTGATGTAGGATATTGTTATTTTGGTATTTTTATGCAAAAAACGTTATTTTAGGTTTAGGTGATTTATTTCCTTATTTTTAGGTTCTTTTAATGTTTTTTTAGGTCAAATTTGGTTCCTATTATGGTTAGGTATTAATTAGGGCTTATTTTAGAATATATTTTATTGTCCATCAAGTTTTATGGAGCCTTTAAATAGGCTTCCAAGTTTGTATACGTTTTTCAATATTATTGATATTAATAAAAATTCAAACTTTTGTCTATTATTTTTCTTGTGGATTCTATATAAGATATAAAATCTAAAATAAAAAGAAAAAGAAAATAGTGATGCAAAAAACGTTATTTTAGGTTTAGGTGATTTATTTCCTTGTTTTTAGGTTCTTTTAATATTTTTTTAGGTCAAATTTGGTTCCTATTATGGTTAGGTATTAATTAGGGCTTATTTTAGAATATATTTTCTTATCCATCAAGTTTTATGGAACCCTTAAATTGGCTTCCAAGTTTGTATACGTTTTTCAATATTATTGATGTTAATAAAAATTCAAACTTTTATCTATTATTTTTCTTGTGGATTCTATATAAGATATAAAACCTAAAATAAAAAGAATCTAAAATAAAAAGAAAAAGAAAATCGTGATGATGTGGAAAATTGTGAGAGTTTTAGAGGCTTCGGTTTTATAATAATAATAACTAGTCGCTAACCCGTGCGATGCACGGGATAGTTAAATAAAAGGACAATTAACCAACATCACGTTAAAGTAAAAGAATTAGTGAGAGACTGATTTGCCCACCAAGAATTTAAAAGAAAAAAAGATTGATATAATAAAATCTAAGAAATTTAGAAATAGAAAATTGGGTTAATAATATGCATATTATAGACATTTTGCTAGTTAGCGTTTAAAAAAAAAATGAATCTGTCATAATTAAATAAAATACAATAGGAATAAATATTTAACTTCTATATTTTTCTATAGTTTAGAAGTGTTGTCTAACGTAAAATGTTATTGGGTTGTAAGAAAGATTTTTATAAAATGTTAATACCATATATATATATGCTTATATTGTCAATATCTCATTGCAGGTACATAATTACTGAAACCTACAAAATAATTTACAATTCTTAAATTAATAAAGTAAAATTCCTAAAAGTTATATATATACACACACTCAAAACTGATATAAACTACAAAGATAAAAACAAATCTTATTTAGTCGTATTAATAACAATATAAACAATTCAAAACATGGAACATTATCAAATTTATAACACATAACTCCATTATCTTTTACATTGAATCCAAACAAATAATTAATTGAAATTAATCCAAACAAATAATTAATCAACCAAAAATCAAAACTTTAATTAAAAAAACAAAAAATCACATGAACCCAAAATAAAAATTTTCAATAAAGGAAAAATATATAAGGTAAAGAATTAAGATCAACCTACTACGACGCAAATACCAAAAACCCCAAAACTTAAACCTTTCAAATTTTATAGAATCCCAAAATTCTATTTCAAAACCAAACAAAACCCTTTAAATTCAAAAAATTCATATATAATATACCAAATAAAAATTTACCACACCTTGGGTTGGAAGACATAGGTTGCAGTTTTGATTTTTCTCCAAAAAATAGAGATGCTTTATCTGCCGTATACAATATAAAATAATTATTAGAAATTTCAACACAAAAACCAAACCCACAAAAACACTATCAAAATATAGAGATTAACCCAAACACTTAGAAGAAAATAAATTCTAAATATAACAAAACAATAAGATAGAATGAAAATTTCAAGCACATATGAAAGCAAATAAAAAAGACAAAACTTACGTTTTTTTTTTTTTTTAGTTGAGTCTCTCTCCTTCTTATTTTTTTAATTTTAAAGTGAAGTTAAGTTTAGGGTTTTGAGATGGTAATTGCTAGGATTTTAAGGAGAGAAGAGAGAGTCCTACAAGGAGTCTAAATAATATACACAATTCAAAACATAGAACATTATCAAATTTATAACATCTAATTCCATTATCTTTTACGTTGAATCCAAACAAATAATTAATTGAAATTAATCCAAACAAATAATTAATCAACCAAAAATCAAAGATTTAATAAAAAAACAAAAAATCACTTGAACCCAAATAAAAATTCTCAATAAAGTAAGAACATATAAAAATTTACCACACCTTAGGCTGGAAGACATAGGTTACAGTTTTGATTTTTCTCCAAAAAATAGATATGCTTTATCTGCCATATACAATATAAAATAATGATTAGAATTTCAACCAAAAAACCAAACCCATAAAAACACTATCAAAATATAGAGATTAACCCAAATACTTAGAAGAAAATCAATTCTAAACATAATAAAACAATAAGATAGAATGAAGATTTCAGGCACATATGAAAGCAAATAAAAAAGACAAAACCTACGTTATTTTTTTTTTTAATTTTAAAGTTAAGTTAAGTTTAGGATTTTGAGATGGTAATTGTTAGGGTTTTAAGTTAAGAAGAGAGAGTCCTACCAGGAGTCTCTCTCTTTTTTTCTTAATCCTAAAGTTTTTTTTTTATGCAAAAAAACGTTATTTTAGGTCTAGGTGATTTATTTCCTTATTTTTAGGTTCTTTTAATGTTTTTTTAGGTCAAATTTGGTACCTATTATGGTTAGGTATTAATTAGAGCTTATTTTAGAATATATTTTTCTGTCCATCAAGTTTTATGGAGCCCTTAAATAGGTCTCCAAGTTTGTATACGTTTTTCAATATTATTGATATTAATAAAAATTCAAACTTTTGTCCTAAAATAAAAAGAATCTAAAAGAAAAAAGAAAAAGAAAATAGTGATGATGTGGAAATTGTGAGAGCTTCAAAGGCTTCGGTTTTATATAATAATAATAATAATAATAATAATAATAATATATAGAATATAGATAAATATATATATATATATATATTAAGTAATGGTCATTAATTTAGTTATTATATTATCAAATAAATTATATATTGTATAAGATTACATGAAATTAATTAAGGCTTTAGTACTCGTACGTACCTAAAAAACGAAGAGAATATTAAAAAGTCAATTTGAAGATAAGACCGCATCTCTCCTAAGTGGGCCACGTTTTGGACGCAACACCTTCTTATAATCATAGCTTCATGGACCCAACTCCGCGAACTAAACACAAACAAACACAGACACAAACACGAGGCGCCACTGCCAATTGCCAAACCCAAACTGATCGAACTAGTTCTGGTCCACGTGTACGGCCACGATGAGGCTCCACGAACTCTGATCGTGCGGCCCACCACCTTAACATCTTTCTCCTCAAACAAACACGCAGCTACAAAACACACCAACAACACCCCAAATAAAAAACCAAAAACGGAAAAAATCTCTCAAAATCGAATCCAATATCCAAACTGGCCCCATTTGCTAGATCTCGCCGCGATCCACCGTCCGTACAATCTCCGGCGATTTTTCCGGCTGATCTCCCCCGTAACCTCCATTGATCTCCGATCACGGATCGTGCGGTTATCAGAGCGTCTTGTTGTTATTTCTCGCGACAGGTACGTTTCACGGAGATCTCTGCTTTTCTCTGTACTCAGAGCTCTAGAGCTAGGGTTTCATTCGCTTTTCCTTCTATTTTGTCTCTGTTTGGTTGCTTCGAAAATGAGCGACTCTCTTTTAGTTAATTCATCGAATAAACTGTTGTATTTGCTTTCGCTATTCGCTGCGATGAATGTGAACTTTCAGTTCAAGTAAGCGCCATTGTTGCATTGAGCTTTTTTCCTTTACTGCATTATGACACTTTGAGATTCAGAAACAGAGGATGAAAGTAAATTACTGTGGATTTGTTTCATTGCTAATATATTGAATTTTTCTTTTGGCAGATAAGTTTTGAATAATTGGCGGCGAGCTTAACGGTCCACTACGTTATGTAGCATTTGTTCTTTCATTAGCTATTAATTTAATCACCGACCAATTAGAGAAGTGCGAGGAGAATTTCAGAGAGGAATTTGAAGTACAATACAAAATGGTATGTTTTTGGACCTGAAAGTTAGAGATTCAAAATGTGTATTAAATGAACCATGGAAATTATTATAGTTTGTATCTTTTTGTTAAATGTTTAGCAGAAATCAAAGCATGTGAGCTTGGAATAAATCTAATGGGGCCCTTTATTTATTTATTTATTTATTTTTAAAGAAACTTTGTCCGTGTGTGTAATTGACCTAGTGAATGCATATTTGTACGGCTTTATCGCCCTTCTTGTGGTTCTTGGAAGAATGGAGGCAAAGCTATGGAATGTGTATGTGCACGCGCGCGCGCGCATAATTATAGTGTTTAAATTCTAGATTGAGACACAACCCCTGAACTGATGTGCTGCTTGTGTTTTAGGAAGGACTCAAGCTTAATTAGACTTCGAAACTCTCTATTTTGATTGGAAGCTTTAATAGGACTTGTCAGCATTTGTAGAAAACAAAGTTCTGAATCTGTTTTCTACTGACAACACCAGAGGATTCTTGGGGACTGGAAACTGATAGAGTAGGAAACAAAAGCATCTCTAGGCTTTACATGATAGTGTATTGTGTTGGATGGAATCTGATTATTGGCTTAAGTCATGATGTTATTTTTACTGTTTTTTATTTGTTATAAAAAACATGGAAGTATGGTTGCTGTTGTGTGTGTTTCCTCTCTTTCTTTCTCATTGCTGTCTCTAAAGTACATGTTGATTGGTAATTGTACTTATGGTAAGGAATATGATTAAGCGTGGAGAGTGGAGAAGAATGAGGTGAAAAGATTTCCATGAATGCTTTAGTTTTACGTCATTCAATTTTTGTCATTCATTACGGAGTAATCTTGCATTGTTAATTGAATTGTTGAAACTAAAACAGTTGTACTGATTGGTTAAGCAGTTCTAATGCAAATAATGTGAATGGTTCATTGATCTTAGTTTATAATTATCTACTAGATACAGATATAAAGTGTTCTCTTTACTCTCCTTTTAATTAGCTATATGGTAAAGACATTTGTAAGTAATTATTTGTCAGTCTTTCCAGAATCAGGGCTTCTGGATGAACAAAGGTGCTGGATGTATAAATGATGGTGAGACAGCTTATGATAATTCTTCCAGGATTGAGCCGAAGCGTGCTCATCAGTGGTTCATGGATGGCCCTGAGGTGGAGCTGTTTCCTAGCAAGAAGCAGGCAGTAGAGGCTCCAACCAATAATTTATTTTCAGGAATGTTGAATCCAAATGTTTCTCCATGGGGAAATGTGCCCAGTTTTCATTCATTCTCTGGCCAATTTACCGAACGGTTATTTGATTCTGAAACAGCCAGGACTGCAAATTTTGATGACAGAAGTATTCCATCACTTACCACAGAAAAAATGAATGTGGGAAGAAAGCTTGATGAGGATACATTTGGGAATGATTCCTCATTTGGTCTATCAATGTCACAGACACTAGAAGATCCAAGACTAGGTTTAAATTATGGTGCATTTAGAAAAGTTAAAGTCAGCCAAGTTAAGGACTCGGAAAATGTTATGTCTGTATCAATGCCACATGCCTATAATCGTGGGGATGACAATACCATGTTAACAGCTCATGCTTACAAGGCAGATGACAATTCAATATCAATGGGTCTCACATATAGCAAAGGGGACGACATCATATCTTTAGGCGACGCCTATGACCGGGTGGATAACAATTTCATATCAATGGGACAACCTTATAACAAGGGGGATGAAAACATATCAATGGGTCAAACATATGGAGAAACCACTAATTCTATATCAACATGTCAGACAGTCAGCAATGGTGACAACAATATCATTTCTATTGGTCAAACCTACAACAAGGCAGATGACAATACCATGTCAACCTGTCACATCTTCAATAAGGTAGAAGACAATTCGGTACCGATGGTTCATACCTTCAACAAGGATGAAAACAGTACCCTATCAATTGGTCACTCTTATAATAAGGGAGAGAGTACTATCATATCTTTCGGTGGCTATGATGATGATGATGATAGAAATCCCTCGGGAAAGCTAATGTCTAGTTATGAACTGTTGATGGGTCATCCTTCAGTGCAAAGATCAGAGTCAGTAAATGAGAAAGAGTTGGTTAAATCAAGTGCTGATGCACGTACAAGTACTGGCCTGATAACTGCTTCTGGAACTGAAAATGTTTCCAAAAAGAAAGATGATCTAAAAATGTCCAAGAAGGTTCCTCCAAATAACTTCCCATCAAATGTCAGAAGTTTGCTATCAACTGGTATGCTGGATGGAGTTCCTGTAAAGTATACTGCCTGGTCACGGGAGGTAAATATCAGTTCAAATGTTTATTATTTTCTTTTAGATTAGCTTATCATTGATGAAATGACTGGATCATTCTGTGCATGGATGGTAGAAGGAACTTCGTGGTGTTATAAAAGGTTCTGGATATCTATGTGGCTGTCAGTCATGTAACTTCTCTAAGGTAAGTTTCTGTAGATTTAGTTTCTTATATATGGTCCATTTGGTTAGACATTTTGGGAGCCTAAAAGTGCGTTTTTAAAACTCAAAACTCTGTTTCACAACAGCAACTCCTCATAGTTTCTTTACAAACACTCATTTTAAACCCAAAACACCGTTTTGCAACAACTTATACAAACACACCCATAATAGGAATTTTATGCACAATTAGTTGACTCAATGGACCAATTATTTGATTTTCTAGGTGATCAATGCATATGAATTTGAGCGTCATGCTGGATGCAAAACAAAACATCCAAATAATCACATCTACTTTGAGAATGGAAAGACTATTTATGGGATTGTCCAAGAGCTCAGGAGCACGCCTCAAAATATGTTGTTTGAAGTTATTCAGACTATAACCGGCTCACCTATCAATCAGAAGTCCTTCCGCCTTTGGAAAGGTGATGCAAGCTCTCTTTAACCTGTACTGCTTTGGAATTTTGTGTCAAACATTCTCCTTTTTTTATATGTCTTTCTTCTCATGCCTGCTCTTGCTACTTTCAGAATCCTTTCTAGCTGCAACACGTGAACTTCAGCGTATATATGGAAAGGATGAGGCGAAGCAACTATCATGAACGCTGATTTAAATTGTAAGGTAGGATCATCTTCGTTTTGTGCATAGAAGTCATCTTTTTTTGTCTATATCTTGTACTCTTTATGGTGATTGCACCACTAACTTAAGGGTTTGGATACTTTTCTAATTTAAGGGCAAGGTACATGGTGGGACTAGGAAGTTCTGTATGATGACAGTTACTTATTAAAAAAAGGAACACTGTATGATGACAGATTGTAGTTCGTGGTTTTTTTTTTTTTAAAGAAAGAATGAAATTTAAGATGTAACCTGTTGGCGGAAAGGATGTTTTGTTACTTTTAATATGCATTCATTCTCATTGATCTTGCTTGTATATGACTGTGATATGCTCATTAATGGAACTAATTGTTTTTGAAGGAAGATCTAGGGCTACATCTGTTTAGGTTTCTTTATTCAGTTTAAATCATATAAGAAGTAACTCAGCAATATTACTGATTTTTTTTTTTTCAATCTAAATTGTATTGAAGAGATATGGTGCTAAGACTGCATCTACTTAAGTCTATATTATTTAGCGCCATTAAATTGTCTTATGGAACTTTTTTTTTTTTGCTGGGTAAATTGTCTTATGGCATTTAATTACACAATTTGGTGTTTCTGCATTGTTAATAAACAAAGACCATCTGATATATTAGTGAGAAGCATTGTGGTTGTGTCTAAGGGTTTTAGGAAGAAGAGAGCCCAAGAAGGCATTATGGCTTTGTTTTAGGATCTCCAAGAAGGCATTATGGCTTTGTTTTAGGATCTTAGGAAGATGAGAGCCCAAAAGAATGTGTTTCATGGTGCAAGATGAAGGAAATGCTGGGCCATTACCCAATGCTTCACCTGCCAAATTAATATCCTGGGAGAATGAGATGCTAGGTGATACTCAACATCGGAGTAGATTCAGTTCCTGATCACTTAATTAATGTGGGAAGCTGGTGCTGATCAGACACTACTGCATATGTCCTGAATCATGACATTCTCTTGTAGAGAATCATCTGATCTTCCTTCCACCATATTAACTCAAGTGCTATCTCTGGTTCATTATATTTTCAAGTCAATTGTCATTTTCCATGACATAATTAGAGACCAGTTCACATACAAATAGAAAACCTTTTGATGCAGGACAACCAGAACAAAACTGAAACAACAATAAAATAAAGGAATATGACCTAGGAATTAGCACCTAGGCCTGGCTTGGAGTCAGCTCCAAGCGAAGAAATCACTATGACTCAGCACTTAAGGTAGACCTGGAGTTAGCACTAGACCAAAAGAGAGACCAAACCACTATTTTTTTCATTCATCAAAATATCAACTCCCTCAAGGAGTACAATAGGTTGCTTAGAGCATCAGCAATGGGCCTGCTATATGCCAAATGTAAGGTACATTTGGAATTTAGGCCCAAAACATGCTCAGCAACTAGAAGGCCAAAATTGGGAAATGAATTTTTTTGGCACAGTGCTACAGTACCATCTTAAATGTTAGATGGTACTATAGTTGAATGGAATAAATTTTTTTTTTTTTTTTAATACTCTCTCTCCCATTTTTAACCCCGAAATTTCTCTCTCCTCTCTCATTATTTCTCTTTTTTCTGTCTCTTCCTTCTCTCTTTCTCATCTGCTCTCTGCTCTCTTCAGACCCAAGACCCTGTGCTCTCTCGGATGACCCTTTCTCTCCAATAAGTTAGATGCTTGCATGTTTAAAATCTGAAAGGCATCGGTGGTGGGTTTCTTTCGCATGTTTGATTAGTCTCTTTTTTTTTTTTTTTTTTTTTTTTTTTTTTTTTTTTTTTTTTTTTTGGGGGGGGGGGGGGGGGGTGGTTTGAAACTCTTGGATTGTGTTCTGTTTTTGTTTGGTGTGAAGATGAAAGAAAATAAGAGAAGGTTCTGGGTTTTGTTGTTGTTTTAGTTTGCCTTTTTGATGGATGAGAGCGTAGTTCAACTCAGCTTTGTGTGTTTTCTGTATGAATTTTCTTTTGCGTATTGTTTGTCTGGTTAGAAAATTGGGATGGAAACGAAAGTTTTGATGAACTGTGCATTCTGTTTTGTGGTCAGTGATGGATGGCAAGCTCAAGATAACTTTTTAAAAGATAAAAATATAAATTTATCAAAGTTTTCTTTGTGAACTGTTTGGTTTCCTAGAAAGTTGAGGAAGAACAGAGAGTAAATGAAACTTATGAATCTTGATTCTTAATCTTTTTTGTCGTAGTTTTTCAAGAATGAAAAAGTTTGTTTCAAAAGAGTGATTACCTGTGTTTGTGTGTGTGTGTGGTTCTGTGTGTGTGGTGATGGGTTTGGATAGGTGGATTGGTGTATCATGGGTCTCTGTGTGTGTGTGTGTGGCTTTGCTCTATGTGTTGAAACCGGTGCTAGAGGTTGAGGGAGAAAGAGAGGAAAAGGAATAGAAAAAGAGAAATAGTAAAAAAGAGGAATAAAATAGAAAATTTAAATAAAATGGGAAAAAATAGAATTGTGGGATGTTGGGTGTGTTGTAAAATGGCATGGTATAATTGATAAAGTAGCTTTTTGGGATGGTAAAATGGGATAGGATAGCATTTCCTGATTCTGATGCTCTTATAAAGGATTGCTAAACCCTAGTTCTAATTGGCTAAGAAACCTTAATTGCCTTATTACAAAAATAACCTTGCTTCCAAATTAAAATACTAGCAGCCCAATAAACTACTAGGACATAAAACATAAAATTACAATTAACTTGCAAACATAAATAATACTAAATAATAATCTTCTTGCGTCTCTCACGTCACCTTTAATATGCATAAAATTGATAAAAGATGAAAGCTAGATTGGTCCATGCACCTTTCAGGAAAGTCATACTCTAGACAGTGATTGGACTCCTTTGCTCATGAACTTGTTCATCTCTAGTTACAATTTCTCCACCAGAAACGTCAATTGAGACTGAATTTTTTGCTGTTGATTCATGATTGGATTTTTTGTTTCCAGTGCTACCTTCTTGTATTATTTGCTTATCTGGTGCTGTTTTCTCATCGATTGATGAAGTTGAGGACTTGTAATCTTTGCTTTTACCCCACACCACAAGATATAATCCCACAACTATGATAATCGCACCTAGTATCCTGTACAATTGATGAAATTAGTTAGTCACTTTGTTCTTGTATGGCTGTGGTGGTGGATTAAGCTTGAAGAATACCTTCCAAGATACAGTTGCTCAGCCAAAACGAATGAGCCAACGATAGCAACAATAACCATGCATAGGGGATTAAAAGCTGTTACAAATACAGGGCCTCTTTCTTGCATCACAACCCCTTGAATGTAATATGTCAGTCCCGAACCCATTATGCCCTGCATCAATAAATATAAAGAGTTGTAAATATGACATTTGCTGGCCTAGAATCTGATTCTTCCTTGGGCAAAATCCCTTTTTCCATGACTGGAGAAATGAAAATATAGATGCTAGTAGGATTTTTCCATTTCTTTGGAAAGATGATTTTTTCCCCTTTTGTTTGTGGAGATGCAATAAGGCATGAGTTTTGGTAGTGGTGTGTCATGGTGGGGAACTCTGGACAGGTGATACAGACGAAGATTTATAACTAAGTCGGTGTTTGAAAGTCAGTGTCCAGGCATTTCGGTCTTTCTTTTGGGTTATCTAACCCTATGGTGGTATACAATCTCCTGTATTATAGCCTAAGATTTTGATATGATAAAAAGGGACAGATAGTAGCTTAAAGGAAATAAAGTTCCTAGGGCTATGACAACCTCCCTCCCTCCCCCCCTGCTTCTCTTTTTTGGTTGGACAAAGTCCTTTATAAATTCTCACAAATTCTCACTACAAGATTAACATAGCTACATATTTTGAAAGTCTAACCCTAACAATTGAATTGCATAATCTTTATATTCTTAACATGCATATCTAATTTTGTTCAAATTGAATTTTATTTACTATTCATTCTGTAAACTTATTTTTTATGCATAATTTAAGATTAAAAGAACTTGAAATTTATACATTTGATTGATGAAGTAGTTATTGATGTTTGATCTTCTTGAAATTTTGCAAACATAGAGAATATAGTGAGAAAATGCAATCTAATAGTTAATTTGTCAAATTTCACATTTAATAAAAAGATATAGGAAAAATTTAAAAGGTGCTCGGAGAGAAGCCTTGTCCTAGTTGATTGGAACTACTCCATTTGTTAAAAAGGAAAATGCTTTTACTTTTTGTCTCAAATTTTATTTTATTTTAAAAAAAATCCTAAATTAGCGTTTTTCAAAAATAGAGTACCCTTTTATAAATCATTGTTATGAATTCTGTTCTAGTTGAAAAATACCATTCTGGTATGTATGTAAATCAGAATGAGAAATCCTTTTCTGGTCATTCTAGTTAATTTTGGCCATTCTATCTTGGTGAATTCCGGCTGAAATTGAAGTTTCTGCTAGTATGAAGTATAAGCTTCAAATCAAATCTACTATGGTGCTATCAAATGATTTGAAAAAAAAAAAAAAAAAAAAAAAGAGAGAGAGAGAACAGAAATTCTCAAGTTTTGGTTGCGTTTGAAACTCTTTTCTTTAATTCTACACTAAAACTTACGGGTCTCTAAAACTTTCAAAAGACAATAGGAATGATGAGATATTGTAAGTTGTAACTAATGAGATTTTGAATAAAGAAGAATAGGAGTGGAAAAGTCATTGCACGAGACAGCTGGTGGAGTGGGGTATAGGTGAAAGTGGAGCTTTCAGGAAGCTTCCTAGTTAGGGCTGTAAATGAACCAAGCCGATCATGAACAACTCGGGCTCGGCTCGATAAAAAGCTTGTTTATGTTTGTTTGTTTATAAATAAGTCAAACTTAAGCCTTAGTTTTAGGCTTGTTTAATAAACAAGCTGAGTCCAAGCAAAAAAATTTGTTCACAAACAAGCTCGTGAGCTATTAAGCTTGATACACAACAATTCAAGTATAGACTCATTTATAAATTTATATGTGTTAGCTAAATATACTCATTATACATATCTTAATAATGACATGGCCAACATGAGACCACTACCTATATTACCTTAATTTTTTCCTTCCCTTTAAACTGATCAAGAACTACTTTAAATTATAGTTACATTTAAAAATAAATAAATAAATAATAAAGTATGCCACATATGATACTTCCCTATCAATCATTTAAAGTAAAGTTACAAAACATGTTAGTATTTTCTCATTCATAATAGTTACAAACAGGTATTTTTCTAGTCCTTTACCATCTAACGTGAATGTAAAAATTGTATTTTGAACAATTGTTGAAGCTGTAGACAAGGAATGATAAATGAATGAATTTAATTATTTAAATTATTAATTTGAATAATAGCTAATCATAAGTAAGACTAGATGTATGATAAAATGAGTATATTATTTTCTTTTTCTTTTTCTTTTTTCTTAATTTTAGAAATTTAAGCATTTAATAATGTAATTTTTTTAGATCTCAAACTCAAAAACTTGACCTGAGCTAGAGTTTGAGCTTTATATTAAGTTTGAGTTTGGCTTGACTAATTAATCAAGCCAAGTTCAAGCTTTTTGGCTTTCCTACGAGCTCAAGCTCAAACACTATTTTTAGGCTTGTCACAAGTTCAAGCCAAACTCGAGCTTTTGATTTTTTCTGACGAGCTAAACTTGAATATGCACTACTCGACAAAACTCGGCTTGTTTACAGCCCTATTCCTAGTTTATAAATATTCCAATAATTTTTGTTTATTTACAAAAATACCCAAACTTGATTTTTAAAATAATCAATATAATCACGTAATTATTATGATATTTCTTTTAAAACACTATATTACCTTCATTAAATGATATTACATCCATTAATTTATATCATTTGGCTTAAGAATAGCAATGAGTAATAACATTTTTTTTATTAATATATATATATATATATATATATATATATATATAAAGTGGTAATTCCGAAACGGTTCAAAATGGTACATCGAAATGTGTGTAATTAAAGTGTGTGCGTGTTTACTAGTTAATTTCTCAAGAAAAACAAAAAAAATCGGTACCAAAATGGTCATGCTAACGAGTGCCCTTAGGGCACTTGTTAATAATCAATTTTAGAAAAGTTTTTATACTACTTTTATGGCAAATTAAAAAAACTGTCAAAATATTAATTATTTTTTTTTCATTTCCCATAAAAACTATCTTTAAATAGATTATTAACCAGTGCCCTAAGGGCACTCTTTAACATTACCCTTTATGGGCAAATAAGTTACGGAAAATTTCAGAATACCAAACAGGCAATTAATGTTATATTCTTACACTGTAGATAACTGCCAATAGTTTAACGTCCCAACTGATCGCCCAGATTGCAGCTTTTCCCCTCTCCATCACTAGTGCCACTATGGTGCCTTCGATTGAGCCTAGCAGGCATACCCAAGCTGTTAGGGAAAGCTCAGCGGGGTATGTTTTTAGTGTGATTGCCTGGAAAAACAGAGAGCCATGAGAGTATTATATTTGGGACTTTGTTGTGAATTACTCATATTGTATCAATATATAAATTTATGAGGAGGAAAACTTTACTTGCAGATTAACAAAACAAGCCCAGCTGAAGCAGCCAATTGTTATCATTACGGCACCCTTAATCGAATGATGAAGATTGGTCCCATTGTGTTGCTGGTCGTGGTTTGTTTTTCCTTTAGTCCAGATCAACTCAAGAACTGGGCCTTTCACCAGTGTTATGACCATGGCTCCCGCTACTGTTGCTAGAGTCCCTACCACTTTAGCTTGGCTTCGGATACTCTTCAATTTTACATTCTCAAGCCTAGTCAAAGAAATAAAAACAACATTTTTTACATTTATAAACAAAAATCCTATAATTAAAAATAAAAAAAAATAAAACTTGTATTTATACCATTTAATTTATCTCTTGATACATCAAATATACTAAGAAAAATGAGGAATGCAGTAAACCGAGAGAGACAAGACGATGAAAACTTAATTGAATTTAGGATTCAACGTTGGGCTCCTCTATGGATTTTACATCTATAAAAATTGTCTTGAAAATATTTATGGAAGCTAACAGTTTAACAAATAGAGAATTCTGTTATTAGAACATCTTAACACGTAGCCGAAGCTTTGCCCTTATCCCTGCAAAACGAGTATCTAAAGATTCTAAACTAAATGGTAGAAAATGGGATTTTTCATGAAACTCCAGTACATAAAATATTTTTCCCTTTGTTTAATTAAGAATATATTCTATTGTATTTAAAACTTTTTTTTTTTTTTTAACTTTTAACATTAGGAATATATTCCTTTTTTTTTTTTATGGGAACATTAGGAATATATTCTATTTGAAAGTTTAAAGCTTTCTACAAGTTAGGTTTGGGCTTTTGCAAATGGAGGGAATTTTTATTTTGTGGTAGGTAACACACTTTGGCATAATAGAATCGGTTGATGTAATCTTTTGGAAAAATCCTAAAACTAAATTTTCTAATTTGTCATTTTGTGTTATGACTCATTTTCCTCCCCTTATGTGTACGTGTGTGTGTTTGTTTCTCAAAAAATAATTTATCATTTTGTTTTGAAAAAAAAAAAGAACAAAAAAGAAAAGGACTACAACAAGAAAAAAGAGACTTGAAGAATCAGATTGCCGGGGTTAAGTATTTCTATTAATGATAGATTTATCGAGTCGAAATGTTGGAACCCTTAATCTCTTTCTTTTTTTTCTTTTTTTAAACATTCTCTCTTAGTAACAATCGTGATTAATAGATTGTGTAACGTTGAATTACATGAATAAAAATATTTGTTTACGATTACATTAAGTTTGAAGCTACTTATTGTTTAACTGTTAAAAATCAATATCACAAGATAAATAGATTGTGTAAACATGGTTTTACAAGTGATCCTATGGATTAAAATCAATCAACCAAGACCTCCCCAATCTTGCATTTTGGATTTGAGTTAATTAAAGTTTTTGAAGAAAAATTCTAATATAAGTGACTTGATAGGAGTTTAAATAACACGTGATGGAATTGAGCTTTGAAGATTTTACTCAGGCAAAAACATCTTCTAATGTTATATTTGAAATAAAATTTCACATCTAATAATTTTGAATCTGGCCAATACCAGTATCACCAAAAAAACAACAAAACAAAAAAGAGAGAATCTGACCATAAATTTCGTAATAGAAAAAAAAAAAATTGTTTTAAGAAAAAAATTTTATTGAAGTCATTTAAACTAAAAAATGAAATTCAAATCATTCTCTTCTGCAACTATTTAAACACAAATGAATTACTTTAATGTTAAAATTGCTTTCTTGTTTTGTTCTTAGTGAAGTATATGCGGCTACAAGATCTTGCTTTACATTTTATTTACCTAAGAAACCAAGCCATTACGAAAGCAATGGCCGGAAGAACATTGATTAAAGCTGATGCAAACGTTGCTGTTGTGTACTTCATTCCCAGTAAGAACAAGTTCTGGTCAATGACTGGCCTGCCAAGAGAACAAGATATAAGATATGCTTAAACAATACAATACTATGAATAATTACTATTAAGGCTTAGTATTAAAGAATGCTTACTCTAGTAAGCTAAGCACAAGTAGTTTGATGAAGATAGGAACTGTCATCTTTGGCCTTACTTTCCTGTAAGATAGAGAGGGAAAATTTGTTTTAGCTATCTCTTCCCTCTGCATGTGTATGTGTACGAGTGTGTGTATATGTAAGAGTGTATGTGAGAAGCAGAAAGGCAAAGAGAGATAACTTGTCAAGAATCACTGCAAAAGGGGCAATGACAAGAGTAGCAACCACATGGCGATAGACAACAAGTACGTAATTGCTCATCCCATGGTTTAGTGCAGCCTTAGAAAGGACATCCATCCCTGCAAGCCCAAATTGCAAGAATACAACAGCAAGAAATGGTTTTATTCTATCAAACGTTTTCTTCTGCATCTTGTTGGTGCTTCCTCTTTGAACTAGAGTATCCCACAAGCTTCAATTGTGAAACGGATATATATATAGCTCATAAGAGTATCCAGTACTATCGCTGATTCTGCTTACATCTACCTGCATGAGAAAAACATGATATCATGTAATATATTCCCAAATCCATGTATTCCACTAATTTATTGAAAAAATTATTACTCACCAATTATTGACAGTAATTTATTGAGTTTAGTATCTTAGGACCATATATTTGGTGATCATACACCTATATATACCTAGGCTTATTAATGTAAGAATGCTTTAAACCTTAGTGCTTTGGTTTATTTATATGGTACTTTGGTGTTGGTGGTGAGGGTCACTTCACTGGTGGTGGAGTTGCTTTGTAGCCATTTTCAAAAAGTTGGATGAAATTATTTGTGACACTTTTAAGTCTTCTGTAATTTTGAGACTTTTTTTTGCATAATGCATAAAGGAAATGGATAAAAAGTTTTCGATCACGAACAATGATATGGATACGGGTACATGTATGGACACGAGTACATGTATGGACACGAGTACGACACAATGACAATATGACACAAGCAATTTTAGAAAAATTATAAAATAAAACGGCCGATATGACACTGATATGACACGAGTAAAACACGGATACGACACTTAAATAAGGTGTCCATGCTTCCTAACTTTCTATACCTAATGAAAGACAAAAACAAAAATATGATTAATTTTGTCTCAGAGGCGTGCTCCTTAAAAATACAATATGGTCTTGAACCAGCAAATAATCAAGAATAAGGTGGAAGAGCCAAAGGTTTGCCCATACACCAATAATAGCTTAAAAGGTGACGGATAGCAAGCTTTTGATCATGTACATTATTAAAGGTGCCAAATGATTTTTTTAACTTATTGGTCAAAAGAAAAAAAAAATTGATGGCTAGCATTACAATCTTCTTTATATTTTCTTTCTGCTTTAAATTTTGATTTTAGCGAGTCTGGGAAATTACCTAGTGCAAGGTCAAGCTTATGCTGATTGCTGAGCACGTAAATCCCCACTAGTTTTAGTATATACTGAGCATGGTTTTGTTCCCTTATGCTTTGTGCACTACTTGTAACTTTGTGCACTATTTGTGACTTTGTGAGACCCTACCCACTTCCACTCTGGAATCCATTTTCATTTTGTGCACTTTAGATTCGTGTTTCAGTGGCTATTCCTGTACTAGAGAGTGGTGTTGTACATCAGCTCTTAAACGTCAGAACAATGTTTCGTTATTGGGGTGTTGAAGGTTGAGGCTTGCTGGGTTACACATAGATTGCCATATTTTTAATATGCCTTTCCGAATAGGAAAACGTCCAAACACAAAAACAGAAACATCAAAAAGAAAACAAGTTTGGCCGACAGATAATTTTATGATTTGGAGAGAGAAATACTTGGGGAGACTCTTGACTCATTAATATAACGGCAAATAATTATAAGCTCAACTATGTTATATTAACTAACAATTGTGTAGTTAATATCATATATGAACATTACTTAATCTAAAAAACTTAAATCTAAGAGTTTCAGCTTAACAATATTATACTAACCATTAATTCTTTTTATTAGTATCCAATGTGAGACTTCATTATTTAACCAACTATACCACTCACACATAAATATTTTGATATTTTATTAATATGGAAAGCGTCTCTCTGATCAAATGTTGTAATTTACTCACTAGAGGTATAGAGAATTGGATTCAGAATTCCTTTCTTAAAATCTGTTATGTTTAGGCCATGTGCATGAAGCTAAGGGGTGGCCCATCAAAGAAAAAGCCAAATATTTGTATGGAACTTTTTTTTTTTTTTTGAGAAAATATATTTGTATGGTACATAAATGAGCAACTTAAAGTAGAACAACAATCTATAGCCATTATAAATTTGTTGGAGTAATTGAAAGGCATATGCTGACCTATTTTCTGATCATATAGGCTTCCATAGTTTTTAATTTTGATGGTTTATGTCACGGTAACAAAGCCTAATTTAACCAAGGGGTCAAACATATGGTTCCCTTATTCAATGTGGGGTCAAAGACTCAAAGTTAGGACTTGGAGTTAAGAGGCAACTCTTATATTGGCTACATGTGGTGATTCTAACTTTTGGCTGCTACTTAGTATGCGTTTTGGATACCAATTATTTTACTGAAAACTGAAAACAATAAAAAAAATAATAAAAAAATTACTGTTCATACGCCTGATTGCATTGTTCATGTCCCATGAACAGTGCAATAGGCGCTGGACTTGAAAAAAAAAAAAAAAAAGCCAAAAATGCAAACTTGGAAAACGTAGACGTCAAAATCCAAACAAACACTTAGTCATTGACGGTTTTTTTCTTTTTCTTTTTTGGTCTTTGATGAAAAATTATTTTGTTTGAAAATTTTAAAATGTAAAGTTATTTGTTTTGGGTAAAATTGATTAATTGGCTTAATTTTTTTAATCTATTTTAGAGTCCATATTTTTAGGTTGGAAAACAATGATCAAATTTAATCAATTTATAGTATTTTTGGTGAAATTGACTATACTAAAGGTGTATTTTAAAGTTCAAGACAAAAACTCAAGCTCAACTCAAGTCAGACTCAAGTTTAGCACAAGAGAAATAAAGTTTCTATAATTTTGATTGAAAGTTCAACTAATTGAGATGAGTTCGATTCCAGCTCAACACCTAGTTTGACCGATTGAGATTACGTGTATCAGCAAAAATCAGAAACATGAAAAGGCCATAACTTATTCGTTTCAAACCCAATTCGTAATCCGTTTGTTGTTCTATTTAAATGATATCATAAGCTATCACCAGAGAGGCTTCTCAAAGAGAGAAATCATCGTTTGTATGGCTAGGGTTTGTATAACCAAGTTTTTCTCAATTTTACTATACCGGAAACATTCAAAGTAGATTGTAAGAGTTCAAGACCACATAAAGAAAAATTAACTTAGTGTTGCTTCTACCATAGTGCAGGACTTATATGAAGTCATAGAGCAATCCAGTCTATAATAGTTACTAGACAAACTTTCAAATAGATTTCTTGGAGTCACAAACGGGGGAGTTTTTGTGCAATCAATTAACTACAATTACTTATTAAATCTTTGAGAGTGGATCTTGGAGTCACGAATAGGGGAGTTCATGTGCAATTCTTCAAAATGGAAGAGTCATGGATTCAGAATTACATGTAGTTACACCAGTAAGTACTACATAAGGTAGCAGTAGATTTAGAATTAAGTCTATTGTATAATCTTCAACTCTATTAGTGGACATGTTGCCTTGACTCCTTGAGGATTGTTTAGGCTAAATCCTCCCTAGTTTATTTATTATTTATTTATTTTTGAAACAATTTGTTTCATCAGTTTTTCTAAATTACCATATTATTGTCTTATGTTATTTCCACTGGATCTACTGCTTTATTATTTTATTGGTGACATATTTAATTTATGGCAGTTAACCTGGAAATCAATCTAAATGCATAATTGGTTAATTATATAAAGTTAATTAATTCTGCTATAAAATCAATCAAGGGGTCTAAACACCCTATCAACTTTGTTATTAGTAATTTTTTTTTTTTTTTTTTGGTTAATTTTTTTGAGGTTGTATATTTTGTTTTAGATTTTAGATCTATAAAAATTTTTATGGCCTTTAAAACGAGGAAAATGCCAGAGCCATCGCCCTAAATCCAAGGACACCTCCATCCCTGGTTGGATGTGCTTGCAAATACCTCCGTCCCTGGTTGAATGTGCTTGCAAATAAGGGAGATGTCAGCACTAGAATCCACTTTCTCAGTGTTTAAGCTTTTTGACGTTGATGCTTCCCAACATAGGCATAATTGCATTCCTTGATTAATATTTGAAAAATTGACTTTTGCTTGCTTGAGACAACTAGCATTGGAATAACAGTCCCAATAGAAATTTACCAAACAACTAAATAAATAATTATTCATTCTTTCACCACGAAGATTTCTGCCATGTTCACTTGCTTGATATGATGGTGATTTCTGCCATGATTACTACTTGCCTTGCCATTCTTACTTGCATTAATCAGTTCCCTAGCTAGCTAGTGGTATTTGATGACAATGATGGACAGAGAGAAGTTTTATCCTTGCCGTTGGCTGAGATAAAGGAATTTTGGTCCTTGGCTTTACCCCACATAACATATAGACCTAAGATGATCACAATAATGGCGCCAAGGGCCCTGTACATATATATAGCATTACATAATTTGCAATCATCTTTCATTCATAATAATAATGTTCTGCATGTATAGTTATGGTGAAGGAAAGAACTCGATAGATTATACCTTCCAAGGTTCATCTGCTCGGAGAAAATGATGGAGCCTATAGCAGTAACTATGACCCAGGTGAGGGGACTAAAGGCTGTTACAAAAACCGAGCCTTTTTCTTTCATTGCCACTGATTGTAAGTAAAAATTTGCTCCTATGCTGATTATTCCCTGCATATATACGTCATTTTCACGCCATGAAGAGCTGAGAAAACATTACACCCACATTTCTAGTCACGTGTTCAAGTTATGCGTGTTTATTATTTTTTGTTGTGGTACCTTGTATAGCTGGCAGTTATAGATATAAATTGGATTTTAGCTTGAAGAAAGTTGCACATTGATGAATGATTTCATTTTTAGACTAGTGCATATTTTTGGTCTTTTGGTCTTTAGTTTGGAGGTGTTTTCATTTTGGCCCTTACTTTTCAAAATTTTCATTTTGATCCTTTACGTTTGATTTTGTTTTCATATTAACTTTGTCATTCATTTTTGTTGATAACATAACCGTTCATAATATGTTTTTTTTCTTATAATAATAAATTCTTACATACTACAACATTTTAGACTAGTATCTCAAATAAGTTAAATATAAAGGGAACTTAACGAACATATTATTAACGAAAATGGATGACACTCATGGCAAAATCAACATGAATGACCAAATGAAAATTTTGAAACGTAAACGACCAAAATGAAAACATCCACAAATTTAAGAGCTAATAGTGTACTTTAGTCTTTTTTTTAAAAGAATATTTAAATTTATTAACAATGTTGTCAATTCTATTATGTTCCAATTTTATTTTTGTTCTAATCGGATTATCAAAATATTCATTTTTTCACTAAATCGACATGCTTATTAAACCCCCCCCTCCCCAAAATTTGAGTCAAATTACAATATCTTTTACTATTTTAGTATGTTTTGGTCTATATTTAAATTTTGTCCATTATAAGTACACCCACTTCATTTTCTCCCTTTTCCGGCCTTTCTTTCCTTCATATCTTTCGCTATTACTCTTCTTTTATTCTTATTTTTTTCCCAATTAATGATGATGTTATATATCTTTCATGCACATTGATGGTAATATGGTTATGTGTAAAGGAGAATCATTAATGCACAAATAAGAAAGAATAAGTCAATTCAAGTTGAAGTAACAAAAAATATTGTTGAGAAATGCCTATAAATAATAATAAAGAAAATAACAAAGAATATGATTTTAGATAGAATAGAATGATAGGAAAAAAATGCAGCCAAGTCTGATTAATCTGTTGAAAATCCATAACTTATGCCAAAAATTGGGATTAAGGCTTGATTTTCCAAGTTGCTCTAAATTTTCTTCACTTTGTGTTATATAATTATTATTCTTTAATAGATATGATATAAAACCATATGTGATGAGAAGTTAAATATATTTATTTTCTATTTTTTAAATATATAATAAAAATAATTGTAACGTCAAAACCGTACTTCAAAATAGATCAATATTTAAATATTTCCTATTAAATTTCAATTAACAAATGAGAACAATCACTGAAATGGAATTAACATTAACTTTGCTTATTACAAAGGGTTAGATTGCTAAAATTTTATTCAGTTCAAATATCCTTACATAATAGAGAGCTACCCAGAGCTTAGCATCCCAACTAAGAGACCAGGCCGCAGGTTTCCCCCTTTCCATCACAAGAACCAGTATGCTACTCTCAGCTATGCCTACCAGGCATATCCAAGCAGTAAGAGAGAGTTCAGCTGGTTATAACCTTATTGTAATTGCCTAAAGAAATAAAATGCCTAGTTATTAGGGCTTTAAAACAAACCATTATATTAATGTTCTTTGAATTGGATTGTAAATATAGAACACATATTGACAGTGCACTTACTTGAAGAACAACAGAAAAAGCTATGACAAAGCAAGAAGCTACTAGCATTATAGAACCCGCAATTAGATGTTGATGATTTTCAGTGCCTCGTTCAAGTTCTTTGTTACTTCTTCTTTTGTAAACATAAATGTAGGTCCTTTTACTAGTGTCATTAGCGTGGCTCCTGCAACTGCTGCAATGGATCCAAACACCTTGGCTTGGCTCCGGATATGCTTGATATCAATATTCTCAAGCCCATCACTCCAAAATAAAAATAAAAATAAAAATCTCAAGCCTACCAAGTTACACATGCATGTCAATCATGTTTCAGGATAAGCAAAAGTAGAATTATGTTATTTCTGTGGAAGTGAGAAGAATGTTTGTCCACACTTGGGAATGGTGCTTGTTAAATGATTAATTAAATTAAATCATCATTTCTTAATAGTTTAAACTTTTATTAATTTATTATGATATTAGAGCACAAGGTCCAAACTTTGCCACCACCTTAGCTCCCATTTAAAAGTTTTCAAATGTGTTGAGCTCCACTTAACAAGAACATTTTAAACCCACATGTGAAGGAAGGGTGTTAAAAAAAATGATCAAACTCACAATTTTCTAATAATTTAAGTTTTTGGAAAACCAATAATTTATCAACACGTACTCAAGATGGCCTGCTAAATAATAAGCACGATTGGGCAACAGCTGTTAGTTAGAGTATGGGAGTTACCTAAGAATGCAAGCCAATAAAAAGGTTATCGCTGGAAGAGTATTATCAATAGCAGATCCAAATGAGGCTGATGTGTATTTAATCCCACTAAGATACAAATTCTCATTTAAAACAGATCTGCCTGGAGAAAATATGATTAAATAGATACAGGAAAATTTGCATAAAGGAAAAGAAGTTGACGAGTCTGAATCTTACTCCAGCAAGCCTGTCAGCATTATCTTTGTAAAGATAGAGAGAGTCATCTTAGGCCTCCTATTCCTGTCCAAAAATTTTCTGTCGATTTCAGCATATTTAATCTTTCTAGAGATAAATAAATAGATGTGAATGTGGGGAGAGAGAGAGAGACCTGTACAGAAAAAATGGCAAAGGGGGCAATGAAAGCAGTAGCCACAGCAAACGAATAGGTAACCAGGACGTAATTGCTCATTTGCTGGTCCATTGCTACTTTAGAAAAAATGTGTGTCCCTGCCAACCCAACACATAACAGAATCACCGCCATGAAAGGTTTCAACCTACATAAACAGTCGTAACTCTTATGATAACTGATTTCTCATCTTCACAGGCCTAATTGTATTGCCTAAGTTCTATGAATTACTCAGAACTGAAACTTAAAACTTATTATAAAGAAAAATGTTATCACATGAATAACTTCAACGTGCAAATTCCACTCTAGTATCACAAAATCTCAACCCGCTTGGCATAACATCAATATCAGGTATTGAACTATAGTCAGCTGAAACTAATTGCTGCATAGCAATATGTGATATAAAACCAAAACTTGAACATTGATAGCCTTGTTACACACACTGTTACCACAATTTTAATTTCTTTTTTGCCTATGTGTAATAAACACTGCTCTTTAGGCTAAAGGATGCTGCAAGTTATTTAAGTTACAGTGAATACCAAAAATGTCTGCAATCACGAGAGATGGCATAATTGCTTGTAGACAGAGACAGGACCCACGCCTCACACACAAAATTTGAACTTTTTCTTAAAAGAAATATTAATTATTTAAAGTTTGCTTCCTAAAAATTCAATTGATCTAAAGAAACTACAATAAAATAAACTTATCAGCTAGCCTATATAATTTATTTCCCTCCTCCTATAAATACAAATTTTTTAACATAATACATTTTCAAAAAAAAAAAATTAAAATGATATATACAGCTCTAATAATATTTTGGTAAACAAAAAATGATATTTCTTAGTCACTAGAAAATTGAGGGCAAACTGAAAAGTAAGAAGTTTAGGGCCTTTAAGCAAGATCACTTGTTTATAGCATTCTAAGATAATATCTTGCTGTTATATGCGTGCATATGTGCGCTCTTCCAATCTTTATCAATATATTTATTTATATTTTCTATCAAAATTTCGATGGGATGATAATAAATCTCACATATTTTATATTAAAAGATCAACAATTTATCAACTTGTTTATAGAGTAATTGTATTTACGCTTACTCTTTTTGTATTTAGTGCAACCACATTCAAGACGAGCATTTTTGGTCATAAATATTGCTTTACAACAAAAAGAAAGATGATTTTCTTAATAATTACTGAAAATTTAGTACAAAACCAATCTTATTGTTTGGGGATTTAAAAGAATGACAAATTCTGTTTTGATAAATGATTGATTTGGCATGTATTGAGAAAAAAAATATTGTGACTTTTCTTTTATTTATATTTTGTTAATACTGAATGGATACTAGTTTTATTTTTCATGGTATATTTTGTTTTGAATATTAGTATCATATTCATTCTTAAATTCTAAAAAAAAAAAAAAATTCTATGCTTTGGCCCCTCAAAACTAAAATTTTGGTTTTGTTACAAGTGAATATGGCCTTGTACCCTTTTTTTTTTTTTTTTAATGTGCAAAGCTATAATTTTAATAAAAGTTAAACCTTACATCAACCCCAATCAACAAATGTAGAGGAAACAATAAAAACACCAAGGGAACGTTCGGTTCACGTAATATTAGATTGCGTTGTAATCTTATATTACTAGAATCTTTTATCCTGAAATCACATTTTAAAGTTTTGAAGATATTTTTGGTCATTTTAGAGATTTTTGAAGATAGCAGTAGTAGCCCAATAAACTAGACAAACTGGAGGCATTACCTCACATACTAGATCTAGAAACCAGGAACAAGATTTTGGTATTTTATACTATACTAGAAGAAGATCGTGTAGACTCTAGACCTATACTATGATTAGTCCAATAGTACCAAGCACAAAGACTCCTGCTAGAAGAAAATGGAAGTCAATCTTTCCGACCCCAGGTCACTGTTATTGATCTTTCCGGATCAAGGTTAGCAAGCTTGCCTCTTTCTTTATTATTGGTCCACAAAAAAAAAAAAAAAAGGCACTACTAGCTATTGAACTCCTACTGTAATCATTTTAGAGTTTTTGGGTCTTTTGTCATTAGAGAGGCTTTGAGGGTATTTTTGGTCATTTTCCAGATTTTAGATAATTTTAGATATTTGGTGGTATTTTAGTCATTCCCATGAGTGAGGAACGTAATATTACAATCATTTAATAAGGTAATCAGTCAAAGGCCTTGTAGCTAAATTGGTATCTCTCCATGCACAAAGTGTTTGGGGGTCTAGAGAGGAAAAGGTTCGAGTTGCGGAGTTAACAGCATATTGTGATTATCTCTTAAAAAAATAATAAATAAGATAATCACATTACAATAATTTATGGTCATGAGAATGTTTTGGTAATCTTACATTAATGCAAAGTTGTGTATAGATAAATGAACCAAACTTTGTAATGTCCAAGTTACAGTAATATATTGTTTGCAACTTTTTTTACATTACAGCGTGCAAAATTATAAAAAATATCCCCCTTTAAGATCAAATAATTTCATCGAATTGAGTATTATTGTATGTGTGATAGCATCTATCATAAAGCCAATTGGTAATTCACAAGTTCAAGCCAAACAAAACACAAATAATGGAGCAAACATGGTAGGCATGCGCACGTTTCAAATCGATACACGAAGGAACTCTCACACAAAAACACGAGGAAGTCAAAACACACTTTAAAAAAAAAAAAAAAAAAGTATGAAAAGGTGCTAGAAATAAAGGACAACTTTCTTTTGCAAGGAGACCCACATAATGGATCCTTTGTTTCCCCTCCTAATAGATAGTAGAATAACATAATAATTCATAATTAGGAATCCCTTTCAATCTCCATATTAGAATCTTCATTCCACTCTGTGCCACTCTGTGGGAAAATAATTGGACTTGTGAGTCTGTCCAACTAGTAGGAATGTGAATGTGAATGTCCTGCGAACTAGTATGGCCAAAATGAGCATTTGACCCTTTCGCCCAAAAAATGTAGCAAAATGTCACTATTTTAAAACTATCTAGCAAAATGCCCTCGTTTTGAAACTCTATTTTTAGAAAATCGAGTTTCAATGTAAAACTCGATTTAATGAAAATCGAGTTATTTGGAAAAATTCACATGGAACTCGAGTTTCATAATTTTTTTTATTTTTTATTTTTTTAAGTTTGATTGTCTATAACTCGATTTTTTAAAAATCGAGTTTCAATGTAAAACTCGATTTTTAGTAAATCAAGTTTCAAAATAGAAGTATTTTGCTAGATAGTTTCATAACAGAGGCATTTTGCTACATCACATCTTTTGGGCAAAAAGGGCAAAATCTCATTTTTGCCGAACTAGTAGTTAGGTTCACAAGGGAGTCCCTGTACATTCCCAATTTCTCATTGTTTAATTTGCACAAGATGATCATCTTTCTTCTATGAACATTCTAGAGTTTCGAATGTAGCCATTTTCTCTTCCTCTTCTTTTCTAAATACCAAAAAAATAGTCTCTAGTGTAAACTTATCGACCTCACTCATTTTCTATATTTTATCTTTTTTAGTATAAATTTCTCGACCCCACACTTTTTCTCTATTCTACCTTGGAGATATTTCTGGAGATATTTTGTGATATCATAGTAGCGTACAACTTGCTGGCCTACACTAAAAAACCGACCACATGCATTGTGATGAAAAAAAAAATTGAAAATAAATGGGCCACAAAAGAGTCCAAGGTTTAACGGCACCGACAACATCACCTTTTCCTTTTTTTTTTTTCTTTTCTCTTTTTTCTACATCTTTTTGACTGAGGATTAGTGACAGATATTCACATTATCACTTTGTGAATTCACTATATATGTATAGTTATATATAGTTAATTAATAGAATGGTCGGCTTGCCTTATTTCTTTGTCTGGTTGTCTGTCTCACATTTTATATAAGTTTTTTAAATTTTAATATCAACAAATGGCATTTCTCCACCACGAATAAATAATCTAGATATCTTCTTGTAGTTAAGGTGAACAGCTGAAATTTCTTCATTTGATACTTGTAGGAAAATGACAATCCTTCCCACCAAACAGTTATTCATTTGATACTTGTAAGCTACATGGTGTTGACCAAACTACTTTTATTTTTGTTACTTATCCCTAAAATAAAAGTGTGTACTTTATATTTCAAAAGATCTTAAGCTATTGCATTTGGAAAAGAATCTAAGTTTTTTTATATATATAATTTATTACAAGCTATTTTCTTATGTTTTTAGAACTTCTTTTAAAAAATTTAACTCTGAAAATAAAAAAAAAATTTTTTTTTTAGAAACAAACACACACAGGAGAGAAAAATGAATTCTAATACAAAAGCACACTACAACTCTGCATAAATCTAAACCATCAACATCATAATAAATATCATATTTAATAGTAATTAATTATATATTTATTTGATATTTTATTTTTCACAAAACTCAATTTATTATTTAAAAAATAAATAAAATGGCAAAGGATTTCGCTTGAACCCAAAAAAGAAAAAAAAGAAAGGAGGGGCTAGATATGGTGAAACGTGTGGAGAAGGGTGTGGACCAAATAAAAGAGGTCCACTACCCATCTTTTACGGGTAAAAACCAAATAAGTAAAGACTAAAAGTAGCACTAAAGAAGCAAACAAAACTGTAAAAAGCAAAACAAACATGAAAAAAAGTCTTAAAGTCTTGAATGTAAAGGAATGACAACATGAAAAAAAGTCTTAAAGTCTTGAATGTAAAGGAATGACAACATGAAAAAAAACTTTCTTTGCATCTGTTGTCGTTGAATATTCAACGACAACAAATGCAAAGAAAAAAAAAAATTTTTTTAAAGCAACTTTTTCCAGTGATGTGTAATAGAAAAAAAAAAAAAAAAAAAATGAGGTATGAGCTTTTTTTGGGGGGATTTTTTTGTTTTGGGGGATTTTTTTTTTTTTTGGTTTTGTTCTCCTTAATTTGTTGAGAGAGGGAGAGAGAGAGAGAGAGAGATTTCAACTCTTAGGTCAAAAGAAAATTAATGTGTATATATATATATATATATTTTTTTTTTTTAATATTATGGGTATAATTTATTACTCCTACATTAAAAGCCTTCTTTCTCGATTTTTTTTTTTTTTGACATTTTTCCCCTAATTTTTTTGGTTGTAATTTAGGGTTTAATTAATTTATTTTATAGTTTTTTTATGGGAATAAAAAAAACTAACCTAATTTGTTAAAATTTGAGGGCCGTAGGTAGTGGAAATTATTGTGTACTCCTGAAATACCATAAATGCGTAATCCCTCCTCTCACATGAATGATGGGTCCTACTATGAATTTACATGGTGGGACTCACCATTCATGTGAGAGGAGGGAGTACGCATTTATGATACTCCGGAAGTACCTAATAATTTTCCCATAGGCAGTTATCTAACTCGCCTAAGACTAGCCACCCCCTGTTTCGTCTTTAGGGCTAATAGAACCTGCCTAGGGTGAGCCACAGGCAAAGGTGTTTTTCCATCATTAATTAAATGGTTTTTTGGCTAATGAAATAGAGATAAGAAACGAAAAAGGAGTGGCAACTGTGAGAGTGTTGAAAAATAAAAATAAAAATTATACATTCACAATATTTTCACAACAAATTTTATGTGATGGGCTATTATTAGAACTAGTACAACTTGACACCTATGATTTGTTATGAAAATATTGTGGATATAACATTACTCAAAAATAAAAAATAAGTGTGTTTAGGAGATAGTAATAGAATATGTATAAAAAAATTAGATTATAAATAGGATATGTATAAAAAAATATTTTAAAACATTTTAACAAATATTTTTTAAAATTCTGTATTTATTTTGAATTTTTTATGTTTAAGTTTAATACCACTAAAAATCTTTGGCAAACAAAAAAAAAAATCTTTTCTTAATCAATAGAAAAATAAGGTCAAACTAAACCAAAGCGTATTTCTAAGATAGTTCCCTACTCTTTTATGTGCGTGCGTGCGTGCGTGCACGAACACACTCTTCCAATTTTTCCTATCAATATTTCAAATTATAGTTAAAAAAAAAATGATGGGGATGGTAGTAGTCGAAGCTCACATAAATTGTTGTTATTATTATTATTCATTTCTTTTTTTAATTTTTACAAATGGTGGGTAAGGATTAAAAAACCAACTACTTATTTACTTGTTTATAGAGTCATTATATTTATTTTAATCACAACTCACAAGATGAGAATTTGCTATTGTGTCTTTCACAACCCTATAGTTTCGAAGCACATATATGGCTGTTTCAACTTTCAAGGTGTGCCAATAGTAATATCAATGAGTAGTGGGTCTGACGTGACAACGCACTGCACATGGGTCCCACAGAGTCACCAAAATAACAACAATGTAACTAAAACTCAAATTTGAAGATTTGAAAACTCAAAAAATTTGTTCGCTCAAACTCAATTTTTTAAGTTTTGAGGGATGAATAGAATAGTAGCAAAAGAAATTTGCTCACTCTTGGAAGAGTCTTTAATTAGTTTCCATTATCCATCACCAATTTAATTAACTTTTGGGTTTAGATTGGCTATAAACTAAGTAGTAAGTGAATGTGTTAGTTTGACTTTCTAAGGATAAATTCTTGGCAACACCACTTTTTCTTTTTAAGTTATGTAAAATGAGTACTTTAGATCTTCAATTTTCATTAATATTAGAGATGTTTTTTTTTTTTTTGAGAAACAAACACACATACAAGGAAAAGAAAAATCGGTTCTAACATAAAAGAAAAATGTTATGTTCATAATATTTTCACAACAAATCTTAAGTGGCAGGTTGTCATGAGTAAGCAAAAAAATTATTTAAGTTGTAAAATCAAATTACCACCTTATAATTTGTTTTAAATTTTGTTCTTCTAAGATACAAAGAAATATTCACATGATCAACTGATTTCTTTTGAGACGCAAATAAAAAAAAAAATTCTTTTTTTTAGAATCAAACTTTTTGTAGTTAATCGGATGGTCTGCTACCCTATTTTGTTGTCCACCACACATTCAACGACCATTGTATTATCAACAGTGCCGCATCTCCACCACAGATAAATAATCTAGATGTCATGTAGTTCAAGTGAACAGCTAAAAACGTATTCATTAGATTCATGGATACTTGTAGGAAAATGCCAATCCTACCCACCAAATTGTGACTCTGTATTGATGTTACTCCAGTATCGAAGATTGCTTTCATTATTGTCAAAACCGGAAAACTTTGTATTGAGGTTACTTCTGCATCGTAGATTTCTTTCGCTGTTGTCAAAACCGGAAAACTCTGTATACTTTCACTGTTGTCAAAACCGGAAAACTATGTATTGAGGTTACTCCTACATTGAAGATTGCTTTCACTGTTGTCAAAACTGGAAAACACTGTATTGAAGTTACTCCTGCATCGAAGATTGCTTTCATTGTTGTCAAAACCAACCAAATCATTCTTTATCATTTAGGTTGACTGGTGTTTGAATACTTAATTCTTAAAAATGAGTGTACATAGGGCACTTCAAAAGATCTTAAGAACGCTTTGAACAAGCATAAATATAGAATGCATGAATCTTTTTCTTTTTTTTTTCTTTTTTTTCTTTTTTTTTTTCCTGTCTGCACATCATTATTCAATTTATTGAAGTCTCATCAATTTGTCTATTACTCTTTTTAGGTTTGTTTTTTTTTTTTTTTTTCTTATAAGTCGATTGTTACAAATGGAAATGGAGAATTTGAACCCCAAGGCATTTATAGTAATGGTGCTAAAATATTTAGCCTTTTGAACCTCAAAAAATTATTTTATTTATTTTACTACCTCACTTTACAATACATTTAATATCAAAAGTTCTATTTTTTAAACACTTCATTCAAAATAATATTAAAAACTCATTAAAATAATAAATAAATAAATAACAACCACCACAAAAACCTATAGCAACTAGCTATTGCACCACCAGCCACAACAACCCACCATCACAACCACAATCCACCACCACAACCAAACCCACAAAACCCACAGTCAAAATCAACCACCACCACCACCACCAAACCCACAGCCACCAAACTCATATGAACACACACAAAACAAAAGCCCAATCACAAAATATACATACCCAAATTTTGATCTCAATCCCAACAAAGAGAGAAGAGATATGGTCTGCGATGGCGAAGTGGTGGTGAGAGAAGGAATAGAGAGAGACGGGTAAGGCGAAGAGATAGAGGAAAGAGGTGAGAGAGGAGACCGAGAGACAACCACAAGAGAGATAAGTGGGACTGATGGTGTGTTTCAATGGAGTGGTTGGGTAGAGGGCAGTCAGTTGCGGAGAGAGAGAGAGAGAACATTATTTTATAACTTTTGAGTTACAATAGTCTGTCATAGATGGTAGTTTACTATAGCTTATTAACAAAAAAATTTAAGTATACCACCATCATTGTGAATGCTCTTCATGTCTCCATTAAAAACACTAAAAAGTATCAACCAATTGAACTATAATGCTCTTAGCCACTTCTTGGTCATGCTACACGTGCTTTTGAGTTAGGAAGGTAAATATATAGTATTAGGATTTAGAAATCATCATTTGGTTTTTTTTTTTTTAGCTCGAAGTCCACCTATTTCATACATAAGGTGAATTAAACCCCATCCTAACTGATCAGAATTTACCTAATTTACTTCCAGACTGATTTGAAGAAAAAGTTCTTTAACCCAATATATGACAATTCAAATGATGTGCTTTTAATTATTGACATATTTAGTACATTAAGTAATTTAATACATATAAATATATTTGTTAATTGTCACATAATATATTGGAGAAGCTCCAAATCAATTTCAACGAAAAATTTTGTCCAATCAGATGTGCTAAATGTCAGTTTGTTGCTACCAGAAAAACCCACACTTCTATTTATAGGTTACCCTGCATTCCATTAGAATCAATCAAACGAAACAGAAGTTACTTAGGAAAGAATTTCTTTATCGATGAGGCAGTTTTTTTCCTAACTTACAACAGTAGAATCTTTTAGTTCTAATTTGGCTAATCTTAAAGAATAAAAAATAATATAAATAAAAATAAATACCCCCATTTGACTTTTGTGTCTGGGTCTTTTTAAATGCTCACTTTTCTCTATGTACAAATAGACAATTTTATTTTCATCCAACTTATATTTTAGGGTAAATTTCACTAACCTACCCTGAGGTTTGGGCTAAAGCCAAAAAGGTCCAAAACATTTCAAAACTAACCAACTTCATCCCTAAACCGAACTTGGTCTAAAACGCCATTTAAGCCTTGTTAGTCATTTAAGCCTCTCTTTGCTCTCTCCCCTCTCTCAGACTCTCGCATATCTCTCATCCCTCTCTCCTCTCATCTCAACTTTTCTCATCCCCTCCCTAACCCTAAACTCAAATCAGATTCCTCAAAATCTCATGGTTATTTCCAATAGGCCATAGCGGCCACGAACTACCACCACGATGGTTATCTCTCTCTCAAGCTTAGCCATAGCTCCATGAAGCCCACACCACCACAGATGGTAGCTGAGCTCAACGACACCACCACAACCACTGATTGCCGCTTTCTCTTCTCTATCTCTCTTATACTCTTCTTTATTTCCTCCGGTCGTTTATGGCCAAAATCTCCTTTCGTCTTTGGTTTTGTGATTGGTTAATTTAGGGATTGGGTTTTCTATTGCCTTTAAGGATTTAGTGATTTTCATTTGGGTTTGTAAACTAGGGCACTAGGCATTTTATGGTTAGGAGAAAGAGATTTTGGGGTTGATTTTGAATGGGTTTGGGGGTTCAGCTCATATAAATGTTATGCATGCTCTATGTAAATGAATCTGTGTATATGTGTCTAAGTCAGTGAGTGTGTGTAAGATTTGTTTGTGGTAGTGGGCTTTGTAACAATTGTGGTGAGGTGGTAATTTTGTAAAAAATAAGCTTCTATTTCTACTAAAAGATGATGGGAAATTTGAGGCTCCACCACCATTGAACACATTCCAGCCCCGCATTCTAGCCTGTTCATATCAGTAGGCTGCTTGAGAAGTATGGGTATGACATAATTTTAGATCTTAATTTTTTTTGGTGAAATTGACACTTTCCCTCACCCCAAGCTTTTTATTTTTGGCAAAGAATGTTCGTGGATTCAAAACTAAGTGTGCGTTTGAGTAGAAATTATTTCTACCTACGTCTGTGTTTTCAGCGTTTTACTTCTTTTTTTTTTTGGCATGCATTTAGAGAGACAAATTTCACTGTTACAGCTACTATTCATGCACTGTTCATAAACAGTAGCCGTAATATTTGACTTTTCAGCCCCTTTTCGACACATCAGTGGGTCCTGTGCACTATTCACAGGCACAGGACCCACAAACCTCACTTTTCGACAACTTTTTCATTAAAAATGAGTCCTATGGTACTATTTACACATTTAAAAATTATTTTGCTACAATATTTTCAGTGTTCAGTTATATCCAAACAAACCCTAAATCTTACAATTTTTGCGTTGGTTTCATGTGGTTTTGTACAAGAGAATAGTCTTTTGTTTTGGCTGTCTTGAGAGAGAGGAGATAAATGACTGACAGAGGAGCGAATTACAGAGAGGAGAAGGAAAATAGGGTACAAACTAACGGGTCTAACAGTGGTTAGGAGCTAACTTGGGTTTAGGGACTAATTTGGCCAGTTTTGAAATATCTTGAACTTGATTAGTATTAACCTAAACCTTAGGGTAGGCTACTGAAATTTACCCTATTTTTTATGCAAAATAAGCTAATCTAAACACACAGGTATCATGAAAAAACTGAAGAAAAAAAGGCAGGCTGTTGCTAATCAACTCTCAACATCAGAATTCGTGATGGCAATCTGACAAGAACAAATTAGATTCTATCAAGCTCCCAAAAAAACAAAAAACCAACAACCGAAAAAGGAAAACAAACTAATATATAATTAATCTTAGAATACGAAGATCTACCATTCATACCCAAATGAGTAATGATCGTAAAATAATAACAGGGAGAGGCAATACAGGCAACAAAGACATTTATAACAAAATTAGTTTTTTCCATCAAACTAGTTGCTTTGAAAATGTATCCTTGTGATCCCATCTTCAGGACGATGTGCTTAAGATCCACAGCAAGCTGATCTTTGGGCAGTTTGGGCAGCCCCTGCAGCCTGGTCTGGTTGGTTAATCTTAATTGTCTGTGGCTGACAAGATCCAACAATTAAAACTCTGTTAGAACAAGCTACAAGAGGACATATATATATATATATATATATTCATGTCTAGTCCTGGGGTGGTGTAGATTTTTAGTTAAGTGTAAAATGCTTCAAAAATAGAGATAGACATAAAAAATAAAAACACGCAAGAACTTAGCCATGCAAAGAAGAAAACCCATTACATTTATTTATTTTTATCACTTTATGACTTCAAAGTTAGAACAAGTTATACTTATACCTCAGCCCTTGAGTCAGTATCCGCCAGCCTTTGCTTAATATCCCTAGCTATTGAAAAGAAAACCTCTTCCACGTTTAAATTTGTCTTTGCACTCTGTAATTCACAGGCTTCACAACATTAAAAAAAAAAAAAAATCCAACTAGTACCGTAAGCTCAATATAAGCAACAAAGTTTACTCACAGTCTCAAAGAACTTGATACCATATTCATCAGCAAGAGCTTGACCCTTTGAGGTAGGAACAGCCTGAAAATAGGGTCATCATCAAGTCAACAAAAGTAATAACCAAAGGAAAACTGATGCACATATGCATGCGCACACCTGAATGTGCATGCATGTGAGGCACATGCACACACACACACACACCCACACACACTCAGAGGAGGACAGAGTAACAGACCCTTTTGCTTTCATCCATGTCAGCCTTGTTTCCAACCAGTATCTTGTTGACATTGTCAGAAGCATGCTGTTCAATGTTACGAATCCAATTCCTAATGTCTGAATGTAAAAATAATTCAGTTTGATTAACATTTACATTCAGAAAAGTTAACATTCACCGTTGATTGAAAAAAACTCCATCCAAGCAATGAAGCTCCTCAAGATATCAAGTGTCACAATTATGCAACATGAAAAATCTAGTCTGCTCTATGAAATACAATGAAGCAGAAGAGTGATCAATATAATCACAGGATTCCCAACTTCAAATAACAAGAGTAAAGGAAGACATTACTGTTAAAAGATGACTCGTCAGTGACATCATAAACAAGCAAAATGCCCATGGCTCCACGGTAGTAAGCTGCAGAACATAGCAATACTTGATCAAGCTTCTAAAACAGTTCCTTTTCTTATCTTTTTTTTTTGGCTGAAAGCTTCTAACACTTGAAATTAGGCAAAGCAACACTTGGATGGAAATCAAACATAAATATTTATCAATTAAAACAAAGCACTGCAAGTATTATTCTTGAATAAATAAACTATAATTAAAGAATTAAAAATTTTATTTAAAAAAAAAAAAAAAAACTATATTAAAACAGTATATTATCTGAGCAAACTCAGCTCTGCTAAAATTGACCAAACCATATATATTTACCCCTCAATGATACCACCAAGTCAAGAGGCTCAAGTACTTTACAGTAAATCCATACATGCCATGCCTTCGTGCTCCTGCTTTTGGCAGGAGACACCAGCTAAAATGTCAGCCTGTTAATCCTTACTGCAACTCCGATTTGGTTGATTATGCAAACTATTTAAGCTCCTGTTAGTTATATCATACACTATATGTTACTCCTCTATAAAAACATGCCCTAATACATACAAAAACACCACAATTGTGAGTTTTCTCAATCACCTTTGTGTTTTTAAAACTTATGACAACTCCAAACAATGCAACACAAAACTGCATTACCCATAATGTGTGCAATACCATAAATTTTGCATAAATAGTACATTTACAACCCCAATTGATATCACCTTCAAGGCCAGATACTAACCAGTTGTAATCGTTCGAAACCGCTCCTGGCCAGCAGTATCCCAAATTTGTAGTTTGATTCTTTTGCCATCAAGTTCTATGGTCCTTATCTTAAAATCAATACTGTAAAAGATAATCAAACCCAGTGACATTAGAAACTGATCATGGAGAAACAAAAAGAAAATTCCCAGTATATACTGGCTTAGAAATCACTTACCCGATAGTTGTAATAAAACTAGTAGTAAACGACCCATCTGAGAACCGCAAGAGGAGGCAACTCTTACCCACACCTGCCGTGTCAAATACAGGTACAGTAGAAGTATTCAGCATCCCAATTCAATATATACAAGATACAAGGTATATCTCAAAAAAATTATATATATAAAAATGAGAGGCCTCTAGTGATTATAACATCACTCTTTCTGGTCCCACTTTTTTTTCAATTATACAATAGTTATTGGGGAAGAAGGGATTTGAACCCTAGATGTCTATGTTGGAAAAACTAGGAAATGTCAGTTAAGCTACAAGGCTCTTGACACTATTTCTAGTCCCATGTTACAAGCTAGCATTAAATTCAGGTGACCTTTAGTGATAGTAATGTAGGAGAATTTAAGCCAACAAGGAAAGAACGGTCCATTAGTCCATTGTATTTTATTTCTTCATGTTATGTTTTATTTAATTATTATGTCTTTAAAATATAAAAAGGTAATGTGATTGGCATGCAACATTTTCTTATAGATATGCTAAGATTCAAGCCTATGGTGTCCACTCTATAATCATTGCTTTTAATCATCAAGCCAAGACACCAATTGGCTTTTGGTATAGATGAAATTCGAACTTAGTTCCCTTATTCGATGACAAGAGACTTTATTAGTAAAGCTAACTGAAACCCACAATTGACATGTAAGTAATATAACCTGTAATAAAGTTGGGATTAAATTGTTAAATGGAGGAATAAAGACCTTTATAAATAGCCTCTTGAGTCCTTGTAAGCAACCTTTTCTCCAACCCTTCTTCTACACTTGACCTAAATTCTCCTCGCCATATCAAGTGGATTAAAGAAAAAGATCCTAGATTTAAGCCACAAAATTTAGATTTGAGTTGAAGGTCTCAACTCTCAACTTTAAGTGGTAGAGATCTTGGGGTAGAGGAAATCAAGGCCAGCAAACAGAGATGCTGAGAAGAGGCGCATGATTGAAGATTTTTTGCAAGTTGTACAAAGTTCTTCAGTGATGGGAACCAGCAGTAGCCCATATGGAGATTCCAAGAGGCAACTGAAACCCCTCAAACATAACAATATGTGGTCTTGAATATGAGAATGATAATAGAGAAGAAAACTCTTTTCATGATGCTGGACCCATAAAATATGTGGCCAGAGGCAGATTGAAGTATAGGTTGGTGTGAATATTTGAATTGAATGATGAACTTTTAGAAAGAGATGGTGCCACAGACTAGAATTGTCCACCGGATTATGATGTCTACTTTGATAATGGGTGATGTTGAGGCAAGTACTTCAATACATATTAAAGAAACTATCCAAGAGATTGATGCACACCACATGTTTGATACAAGTCAGGAGTGTTCTTTTGGACAAGGAATGTTTGTGTAAACATGTTTATTTGAATAACCCACTAGTGTTCTCAAAGATAAAAATTTAAGTGATGATAGACACTTATGCTGTAAAGAAGTGCTTTTTAATAATTATTTCATCAGCATAGTTTTTAATAATCATGAGAATCTTTATTCTTATAAGTTGTGGAAAATACTAGTGCAACGATTTTTTTTTTTTTTTTTTTTTTTTTTTAATACTAACAAAGTTGTCCCGATCTCTTCAAACACTTGATTATTTCCCCCCAGTGTATGCAATCCCTCCGCGTCCCACATACATCAAGTAATTTCAAGGAGTAATTCCTTATGGGTGGCCCTAAAATTCTAGCTAAAGGTTTTGAACCCAATACTTCATGAATCTTATAAAGCCTTAAGAACCACTAACCCTACCTCTTGAGGTTAAAATACATACCCATTTAGTCTAAATTTAAAAGCGATAAAATTAAAACATTTGAACAAGGGTGCTCAAATAATGCAAAATCTTGCAATAGTTTCACCCTCCTCCAGGCATCATCACACTTGTTGACTTTTTGAAAAGTAGTGTTTCACCCTTGTTAGAGGTATTCGGCATTTTAGCTTCCTAAAATCAGCAATAGGCAAAGAAGTAACGTTGTTAGTGCTAGAATTTTGCAATGTCAAGTCAACAAAAACTTTTGCATCTAACTCCACTTTCACAGTTTGTAATTTCAGTTTGTTACATAGTAAAGACCATCCCACACTGTCTACCGACTCTAGGCCTAGTCAACCAAACCTACCCACAGACGGTGATGATTTTCTATTTAGTCTCTCTCTTTGGGTGTGTGTTGCCATTGTTTGCTTATGCTATTTGAGCTTGTGAGTTGAGAACCTGTGTGGGGAGTGAATAAAGTGTGTGGAGGCATCACTGATCACTGGGACTCTTAAAGTCTAATTGGTCACCCATGTATTTGGGAAGAATTTATAGAGCAAGACTCAATTTGACAAAATTCAAGAGATGCAATGAGATCCAATTTTTATAAGAGAGTTGTATGGTGCTTGATGATGGTAATTCATTTTAAATCACTTGTTCATGTTACAAATTGAGTAAAGGAAAAAATATTATTCAGGATTCCGACAGATTATGGAAAACCAAAACCAAACCTGAAGACGAGTTTTCTCCAACTCAAAGAGAACAGATGTAGGAGAATCTCAAAAAATGCGCAATCAAATCAAACTTTTAACACATATAAATTTGACAAAAGAATCATTTACACTCCAGGGGAAAGCAAGATAAATGGCATTCCTTTTTAGTTTCGTCCCAACGACAACCCTTAGATCAAAACCTATCTTCAACCAAACAGCACTTACTTATGTTTTTTCCTTTTCATTGGTAAGTTACACACACCTTCCCCCTTCATCCAATCATTACAGGAGGAAATGCCATTTGACCTAGAGCTCATTGGCATAACAAGTTTAACACGCATCGCCGCTTTCAATTACACCGCGCTAAAATCATATACAGAATTCTATTAAAGTGGCACTATCAAATAACCCCAAACTAAGAAGCAGTCAGTTAATTAATAACACAATTACCAATCAAATCTGAAATGCATTCCACACCACATACCAAAGGATCCACCATTATTTTCCTCATAAAAACTACTAAAAATTTAGCCAATCGTTGATGTTTAGCTCAAAGTAACATAAGCTACAATCGAATCAGGCCTAAAATACGATCAAATCAAGTAAAGGAAATGGTAGGATTTTTGAAAGGGCAAAAAAGTAAAATCGTACCGCTATCGCCGATCAGAAGGAGCTTTATGAGGTAATCGTAATCGGCTCGAGCTCTTGCAGGTGGAGCAGCCATCGAAAAATTCTATCACCGAAGAAGCAAACCCTAGACGAAAATGACACCGCTTGATTAATAAAATAAATAAAATAAATAAAACAAAAAATTAATTTAAAATTTGAAATTTAAAAAATTGAGAGGATAATTTGGAGGATTTGTGAAAAGGAAATACCAGATCAGAGGGAAGAGTGAGAGAGAGAGAAAGACAGAGATTCGAAGTTTTTGAGAGAAAAGAGGAAACGAAGCGTCCCTGGTGAAACGTCAGCACCGGTCGGCCGTTGAGAAAAATGGTTTTCGAGGAGAGAATAAAAGTTTCGAAAAGGCGCGTTATTACTAGTAAGTTATGAGAGGGGACTTTTGAGCCGTTGGATTGTGAATGCATTGAGATCTGGATCGATCGGACGCACGATAATAGATTTGACGGATTAATGAAACGACGATGTTTTGATTCGCTGGGGGAGATGAAAGACGTCGTTGACGACACTGGTTTAGCCGGTTACAGGTTGCTTTGTGGAAAATGCCAGTGCATGTGCAACGACTTTTTTTTTTTTTTTTTTATATTCAAATATCTTACATCCCGTAATTACAATGAGAATGAACAATTTCTTAAAATGGCCCTAAGATGTTAAGTAAATGTTTTTAAATCAATTCCTCATGAATCTTTCAAAGCCTTATGAACCATTAGGTCCTTAGGGATAAACTACATGTACATTAGTCTAACTCTCTAACTTTTAAAAGTAGTAATAAAACAAAGTACGAAAGTTCTCAAATAATGCAAAATCTTGCTAGAATTTTCACTCTCCTTCACATTAGTGGATCAACACACTTGTTGACTTCCTAAAAATCATGTTTTACCTTCATTAGAGGTACGCGGCTTATTAGCTTCCCTAAAAGTAAAATCAACAACAAGTAGTGATATAATGTTGTTGTTCTACAATTTTGTGACATCAAGTCCAACAACTTTTGCATCCAATCCCACTTTCAAATTTTGTATATTTATTTTGTTACGTGGTAAGATACCATACCATAGTGTATGCCAACATTAGGCATAGTCGATCGAACCTACCTTCGAATGGTGATGATTTCCTTCTTGATCTCTTTCTCTCGGTGTGTAACTATTGAGTAACTAGAATTGAATGGAATAAACAAGTACATTGATGCATTTATAAGTATATTAAATATATAGTTGTTAAGGCAAACTCTTTCATACCCGCCACATGTCATATTTTTATTCCATATTAACATTACTCATTCACACAAAACAAAAAAATCCCCCCAAAATCATCAATAAATTATTATTAGGCGTCCACAAATATCTTTTATCCCATTATCAAGTTAGCCCATAAGCATTTTCCATCACATCACTGGATTGAGCTACAAATATAAACCGTTACAAAAAACCCAATATTTGGCATCCTATTTAATTCTATTATCATTATTTAACAAAACTCATGGTTCAAACTCAAGACCAAATTATTTTATCAATAGGATTCAAATTCTATGATCAAAGCCCATGTTTCAAGCTCAATGCAAATTATCTATAAAAACCCAAATCTTATAAGCACCATAAAAAACTCAATTCTTATTAGCACTACACATGCCATCATCAAAGTCCAATTCTTATTGGCAACATGAAAATCTCAATTCTTATTAGCACTATCAAAGCACATTGCTACATGGCACCATCAAATCCCAATTCTTGTTGGTAACATCAAAAGTCCAAGCTAACCACTTGGCACTATTTTATCAAAAGACCAAGGTTATTAATACTTGGCAAATACTGTATCATAAGTATTTTACTTAAAACCCAATGATAAACAATTCTTGACAAACTCATGGTAATTGTCTATTTTTAAAAAGCATGGCAATCATTTTATAAAAAGCTCATGAAATCTATATAAAAACTCATGGTCACTATTTATCTTATGGACAAAACTTAGGTACAGTACCTTAAATGTTATTTCTTAGGTTCCCCTCTTAAGAATCAACCATGTGACTATTTAATTTAAAAAAAAATACACTTCCATCATATAAGAAAAAATCCACATAGCAAAATCTTAAGAAGGAAACCTAAGGAACAGCACCTAAGTATTGTATCTAAGCCTTGCCCTTATCTTATATTCATAATTTTTTACTTTCAATACCATGGTAATTATTCATCCTACAAACCCATTATTTATTAAAAGCTCGTGAGAACGTCAAGTTTACTAAGTCTTATTTAAATCCCATAGATATTGCCTCTGTTAAGACCCATGGCAAATGTTATTCCCAAAAGAACCATGGAGGTCATTATTTAAAAACCTTATAGTAAATATTATTTACAAAGCATTTTGAAATAATTAGGCTCATGTCAAAATTATTAAGCTTATGTCAAATGCTATTATTTTAAAGCCTTGCAAATTATTACCCAAAACAAATTACAAATATTCATTAACCAAATAATACATTATATTTTGACTAACAATAAAAACCCATGAGGAGTAAAAAAAAAAAAAAAAAAAAAACCCATAGCCATATGTGGCAACATTTTCCATATTGTAGGAACCAATAAGTAATGGAAAAGGAACAAGCCCAGGTGGAGAGAACCACAAAAGCAAGGCCCAGTTGAAGTGCTTAGCCCTCAAGGCTAAGCCTAACTCAAAATCCCAACCAAAACAGTCCAAAGCAAGTAGTTAAGCCAGCTGGACAGCTTCCCTTCAATTCATCTTGACAAGACTCAATTGGATAGCTCCTCGAGAAGAACCAAGCTCCCAAACCGAATTAAGAGCTAACTAAATGCCCTATCAGTCCTACTGCCACTAGCACTCCTAACGTGAACAACACCTAGGGGTTGGGCTAGCACCTAAAGTCTAATGGACAAAAAATATTCATTTTCTTCCCCAAGTTCTAGTTCAAGCAGAAGAAGGCCATGACCAAATTACTCAAGGACCAGCAAACCAACTTTCTAAGTGCCAAATATGTCTAAGAATCAATTCAAGTTACAAGCACATGAACCCCAGAAGGAGAAATTTAGAGAAATGTGGTTGGAAGGCATAAAGAAATCCCTAACAGAACCCTTTAAAGTAGGCTAAAAACTTGATACTTGGCTTAGGGTGACGAGTCCTACTTTTTGAGGATCAAATCTCAATTACAGTAGCTAAGATTCTTATCCTAATACTTGCCTTAACCTCATTGGTTGTAATCAATCCCTAGAATCTCAACATTTTTAATGCAAGATTAGCAAAATATTCACCTCCAGCTAATATTACTTTAAAGAGAAAAAAAATCCCAAAAGGAAATCACCCCATTTTTAGCCAAATCCTAGGTTAAATACTCTAACACTCTTCTTGCTAATCAGACCCAATGTTTTCTAACCCTTGCTAATCACCCCCTAAGCTCCACTAAAAAAGAAAACCCCACTAACTCTCCCAAGATAGACCAACCTCCCTTAAATTAGATGTCATTATTGTTATTTTCCAACCCTTTATTCATAAATAAGCCCTCCTTTAGCTTGAAGATCAGCACTTCCAGCCCATAAATAACCTCTCGCAGTCCATAAAAATTCATATTTACCTATCCACAACACATTCCTTTCCTTTTTAACAAATCCCAGCACAATTAATATTCCCCAATTAGTTATAAGCAGCCTTTCATCACCAATGGCCAAAAATAGCTAAGTCTCTTTGCCTCTTCCTTTCCGTATCACCATACATTTATTCACCAACTCACTTGAAAGTAGCCTTCACCACCCATTATGCATTTTTCATAAGAATATTGGTTAAATAATTGCTGCATTAAGCTGGGCTCTCTTTTTCTCCCTTCATTCCATACTCAATAGCCCTCTTTCTTCTTTTTTTACATAGTCATGGAACCTCTAGTTTTTACCATTTTTCTCCATTGAATGATATAATGTATTTGTGACAATAGAGTTTTTCCCTTATGTTAATATGGTAGTAGGAAAAAGTACTCAAGACCCTCGTGATCAAGGAACATAATAATTTTATGATGTGGACATTTATCTGAATTTGTTTAATAATTGACCTTTGGACCGTCAGTCTAATTCTACTCCACCGCTTGACTATTTTATTTTTTGTGTTTGTTGTAATAGAGTTATCCTTGTATTTACTAATCATCATAAAATGTTTCCTTGAGCCCTGATGTTATTCTTGCTAAGGTGCAGCCTTTACTTTTTACTTGGATAAGCCTATCACTACACCAAAAGCCTTTAGGCTACACCTAGGGCTGTTCACAGGTTAGGTTGTGTTTAGAGCTGACCCGTACTCGATTTGATTAAGTTGGGTGACTGAAAATTGGACTCGTACTTAACCAAACATACTGGTCCAACCTGACATTTTGGGTCATCGGTTAGGCAAGTCAGAATTGTCGGTTTGGCAAGTCTGGGCAACAAAATGAATCAAACAAATAGTAATAAAATGAATCAAACAAATGATCAATAAAAATACAAATCAAATAAACAAAATAAAAATGTGTTAGGGTTTCAAATTTTTAAGTTAATGTTATGGGTTTGATAAGTAATAACGCAAATCTATGACCAAACCAATCAAATCAATAACTATAAATGTTTGAGTTTTAAGTGATTTCAACAATGATGAACTCATATCTCAAAACAGAGAAAAAGAGAGATGAGAAATGAAGAAAATATGCTAAGACTAAACTCATTTTGATCGTGGAGGAAAGAAAGTGAGGTAGCGACATGGTGATGACAAAGACGGCTAAAGAGGAGTGTGGAGACTGCAGAGAGCTTGAAAAGTGAAAAGTGAGAGAGAGAGAGATTTGAATTTTTTATTTTGAGTTTAAGTGGTTGTTTTTTAATTTGCTTGTACGAAAAGTGTAAGATAAATGTATACAACAGTACAACTTACCTAGAAACTAATGAGAGATGAAAAAAAAATATTTTGAAGGTAGGTGGTAGATTTTCTACCAATGAGAGGAAGACACGTGGGGAAAAAATTCTTAAACCTTACCACTTTTCCTAAACACTGACGAGGGTCGAACAAAATATAATTTCTAAAGATAATGTGGTAGATTTTCTACCAATGAAAGGAAACGTGGGGGGGGAGGGGGAGAAATTTAAAAGTAATTTTAATATACTTCAGTCGGGTTGATTTATGCGGGTCTCTAATCCATTAACCCACCACTCGAACCAAAGTTTCAATTTTCGAATCCACCTGCTAGGCTTCAGGTCAGTCAGATTTAGTTGGTTTGGTCCGTTCCCTGTACCTCAAAGTCGAATGTTGAGTCTCAATTTAGCCTCCCCGCATATTTTATTCAAGGGCATTAATCTCTCCCCTAACAATAGTTATGCTTAATTAATATACATTTTTAACTTACTTTGAGTTTTAATTTTTTTTTTCTCTCTCTATCTAACTCAAAGTAAGTAGAAAAAAATATATTAATTAAGCATAACTTCCCCCTCAAAAAAAAAGAAAAAAAAAGAAAAAGAAAAAGCATAACTTAATATAACCATTTTTGGTGTCCTGGTGATTGGTGTTTGGTCTTACATCTTCTCCTCTCATGGCTCATGTTCTAGCCCCTTAAATTATTTTATTATATACTGCAGGCTACCCCACACTCTTCAAATTATTTTATTATATATTGTAGGCTAATGGGCTATCCCAACTGGCATCCATGGGCTGAAAAGTCAATCCATTGCCTAATTCATTGGGCTAGTGGCAACCATGGGACTCAAATGTACCGGGTCGGATCACGAATTAGTCCGGTAGAGTATTGGGATACAATATAAGATGTCTACACTCACCAAATGCATGAAGCATTCTTAGTTTTGTCATCATTCAATCTAACCAACGACTCTCACTCGACATATTTGCCATTATACTTGGCTTTTAAACCTCCACACACAAGTTATCATGGTTTGAGGCCAATTGCCAACTGATTGTTGCCGACAAAACCAAGTGGTAGTCCTCGTACCTCCTAAAACCAAGTCACAAATTTATCATTATTATATGATTTTTTATACACCAAAATTTCCAATCTTTTTTTACCAGTTCTAGTCTTCTAGATTGATTGTCTTTTTTTTTTTTTTGTATTTTTTTATTTTATTTATATATATATATTGATGTCTCGTCGTGTGGCATAACTGAGAACAAAATGGCATATACATGTGTTTTTAAATATTTAAATTATTTCTTTGCCTTGTTGGTCAGTTGGTTGCATGCCATAATAATTGAGAACAAAATGCATTAGACACTTTAAAAATTTAACAAACAGGACAAGAAGAAGAAAGCATACTTTTACTTTGTCAGATTTTATTATGTTAAAAATATTTTATTTTAGTTATTGGTAATAACTAATAAGAGAAGTAAAGTGAATATATCATGGTACATATGACCCGCTAAAATGGGAATTTTATTTATTAAGAATGGTTTGCATTCACTTGCATATGCTGCTCTTTTATTTATTTATTTATTTTTTTTAAGTTTCGACTGATAACATTCACTTACATATGTTTTTCGAATACTTAATTGTATTTGTATTTTTTTTTTTTAATACAAATGTCACATATGCCCATGTGGTCAATTTACAATGGGTAAATTTTACATTGAAAAATAAGTGTGAGTTAAAAGGTTTAAAGTATATACGATATATTTAAAAGTTTAACCCTTTTAAATATGCACAACTATTAATTTTTTTTAAGATATTTTTTTCTCTTCTAATGTGTGTTAAAATACTAAATATTCTAAAAATAAAAAAATACACGTCAATTTGGACTCTTTCTCGATGCAACGAAGGAAGCTTTGTTTTCTTTCTGCCAGCATCTTTCCCGTGTCGGCCACGTCCGTTTATAGTTTATTTCCCTTCTCCTTCTTTTGTTTTTTTACCCCAAATACATGGTTGAGATCTAACGCACTTTGTACTTTCTACAACCAAATTTGACTTTGGACGTGGGCAATTGCCAATAATAATCTTCCTCTGGCGCTTTCAGCCGGCACCCGCATATACACATTAATAAACAATAGTCACTTTCTACGTTAGCATTTACAAAAGATCAGTAATGCATGACAACTATTATCATCTACCTTTCTAATTGACGGCGACTAGTCTTTGCTCTTTAACTCACGGGAAGATGTTATTTTGGGTATATTGATTAATTGATGTGCATATTTCTTATGAAAAAATGCTGCGTTGTTGCTCCATTTGCTACATATAGCCATTACGACTAACTGTAATTAACAATATAACTAATAAAGTTTTTTTTTTTTTTTAAATTTTAGAAATCAATTTTGCTCACTTGAAACTTGAAAGCCAAAAGCATTCGCTTAATAAACTTTAAGAACTAATGGTGTATTTTGACATATTTTTTTATAGGGATAAAATGCTTAAAAGCTTTGTGTTAATAGAAATTAAATTTGCCCCTAATAAAGATTCACTATTATTTGGGATTGATTTGAGTATTTATGGTTGTTAAAAGAAAGGAGATCTAAAAAAAGAAAAATTACAGACTTTCCATTTATAAATTAGTTATTTCCTAAAATAGCTCTACGTTAAGAAGCTTCAAGTTTTGTGTGAATGCCAAAAAAAAAAATTCCAATATTTTTTATTTATTTATATTTATTTTTCATTTTCATTTAGAATTTTTAAAAAATTGTAAATTAAGATTAAAAAAACGAAATAAAAAATAAAATCAAATCAAACTACAAAACTGTCTAGTGTCTACCTGAATCAATCCTATAAATGAATAACACGAGCATAAGGAGCTCCTAGATCCTAACAAGTTACAATTGATTATTGGTTATCAAATTTTAAATCTACCAAATTGAATTGACGAATCATTATTTATATAAAGTAAAAAGTGAATAATTAATTCATTCCATGGCCATCTAACGTCCGTGATTTCAGGGTATTTGTAGGAAATTATTGTGTACTCCCGGAGTACCATAAATGCGTACTCCCTCCTCTCACATGAATGGTGGGTCCCACTAATTAAATTCATGGTGGGACCTATCATTCATGTAAGAGAAAGGAGTACGCATTTATGGTACTCCGGGAATACCTAATAATTTTTCGGTATTTGCTCATGTACCTTATAATTAATGTAATGAGCGCTAGGGTTTCTTTCAACAACAAAAAAAGAGATTTAAAGTAATTATTTTACAGTATTTTTACAAATTACTGATATGACTTAAGTATTTTTCTAAATAATTATTAGTAAGTAAAAATATAATATTAATGGTGGCTCAGATTAGACATCAATAATTTATAAAAATATTGTAAAATAATTTATGACTGTAACATTACTTACATGATTCCATTCGAGAAGCATCATTTCCAAACTACATGGTATCTAGATCTAGATGGTGGATATGCGTATGTCATATTAAATTGTAGGTAGGGGGTCATTAATGTAGTCTGATGCCTCATCTTGCTGGGAAATTATTGTGTACTCCCGGAGTACCATAAATGCGTGCTCCCTCCTCTCACATGAATGGTGGGTCCCACTAATTAAATTCATGGTGGGACCCACCATTTATGTGAGAGGAGGGAGTACGCATTTATGGTACTTCGGGAGTACCTAATAATTTTCCCATCTTGCTTCAAAGCTTACAATGAATATATATATAAGAAAGAAAATTCCAACCTTTTTCTCATTTAAAAACTCAACCAAATAAATGGGTACTCACAAGTTGTAACTGCCGAATGATTTTGGCAATTAAAAAAACAATATGAGTATTAAGAATTTATTAAGGTCATTTGTAACATTTGTTTACTATTTATTGAAGGTACGGTAGAGAATCATAGATAGAAGGTAATGATAAAATATTAAAAATACAAGGGCTAAAGATAGCACCAGCAAAAGCATCAACCTTTTTCCGTCAGTTTTGCAATCAGGTCGACTCGATATAATTTGTTTTTAGACATATAGCAAAGTTGTTCTCGTACACTTTGGTTGGAAATTCCTTTATTGTAGGGGAAAGAATCTAAGAAAAAAGAAAAAAAAAAAATTGAAATGTAACCGAGGAGTGAGGACAACTGTTGAGTCCAATAACAGCTTATTTAGCTTTTTTTTGTGGCAATATCTTATTTAACTTGTGGGGTTCAATTATTTGGCAACCCCGGCCCACCTCATATCGGGTCCAAGATCCATGCCGAGGAGAGTACCAAGTCCGAGGATAAGTGGGAGAGGCCAAGTCATCAAGGGACCTCGCCGAGGATGCCCACGTCCTCGGCAGGTCGACATTAAAAACAGGAAACTGTCACCCACCCATTAAATGCACGCCACCAACACTCTGGCCGCGTTAATGGCGAATTGACCAGCAAACAGTGATGCCTTGGTTATTATAACTAACAGAAAAGCCTGCAAAGGCGGCTGATGGGACGAGTTCTCAGATACAAGTTCAGAGGGCCGACAAGTAGACGGCAGAGATCAATCAAATAAGACTATATAATAGATAGAACCCCCAAAGTAAAGGGGGTTGGACTCTTAGGGGAGGTTGGACCCTGGGGTGGAAAAGTAAAGGGGTTTTTCAGGGTGTCTAAGGACAACCCTTGTATTCATCTGTTTTAAGGGAAGAGCTCCTCGGACTGAACCGAGGACGAACTTTCCTCAAGAACACTTAGTTGAAATCCTGTTATTATTCTTACAAACCCTTAGTCAAATTCTTGTTATTGTTCTCATGAATCTCACGTAGACTGTTATCTTCCTTGTTAGTGCCTAGTCCTTCTACCCACTCTATACAAATTTATTATATTGGGCCAGCCGGGCTCGAGTCCACTCATTCTCAAGGAAGAGCGCTCGAACCAGGTCCCTACATAACTTTTTACTGAAAATATGCAAAAATATACTTGTATCTTAAAATTTTTGAAAAAGTGAAAAAATACAATAAAATGTGAGGTTTTAAAAAGATGTATATAAAAACTGATGTCAAACACATAGTTATTTGTAAAGTTTCTGCCAACACTAAAAATCAATTAATATCTTGACTTGATAATATAAAAATCATTATAAAGAAGACCCTATAAACTAAAATCTATTTATCTACAATCTATATAATTACAATAATAAAAAGATCTCTAGAATGATAGCTAGCCAGCAGTATTACAAGTGTTCATTGCCCCTATAATCTTACGAAAATTCCAAGCATATTACCATCTACGAATTATTAAACCAACACAAATGATCAAACTAAATAGTTTTATCCCAACTTAGTTGAGAAACAAAATAGAATAATTACAACTATTTACTGCCCTTGCCATTTGAAAATTCTAAGTAGACAATTAAGATACTAAGTCGAATTTTATTATTTTTTAATAAGGGACTGAGTTTTTTTTTTAAATTTTTTATAAAGGACTAAGTTGAAACTCGAAAAAAGAAAATATAAATAGGAACTTGGTTCTATTTTACATTGGAGAGAGGGGCAATAGAGTAACCAACAAAGACATATATAAAGTATAATTAAAATATATATTAAATGTAGGTATGTCAGGTTGAATTAGGCGATTTTGTGAATGTATTGACCCGCACTAAAACCTAACCCATAGAAATATATATATATATATATATATATATATATATATATATATATATATATATATATATATATATATATAACTGTGAGTACTTGACTCCACGTAAAGGATATTTGTTCGCTTTGGGGAGCCAAGCCCTCACGAATTTGTCCTCTTCGACCGAGTGCGAGACCAAGGTGTGGCTTGTAATCCCACATCGAAAGGAGAACCCTCCCACTAGTACCTTATATGCTTCTGGAGCTAACACTTATGGCACGTTTGGTACACTGTAATGATTATTATATGGGAATAAGAATAAGTATTACAAGGAATACATTAAGTTGGAATGTAATAAGTATTACTATTCATTAGTTTGGTAACCATTTAAGAATAGAATCCTAAATATACATCTACAATTTAATAGAGTATAAAAAGAATGTGTAATTAAATCATTTTAAAATCAAATTTCATAAAATACACTTATTTTAGGGTGTTCAAAATAAAACTAATAATTAACAATAAGGAAAATTTATTTTCTTTCCTTTTGAAGATATGGCAACTAATGGTTTTTTAGGAATTTTTTTTTTAAAATTATTACATAAAGTGAAGGAATAGATATTCAATGATTTTGATAAGAAATAATTATTCTTCATTTTGAAGAATAGCTATTCATAAGGAATAATTATTCATTGTAATAAAAACATAACCAAACAACCGAATAATTATGTCATAGGAATATCTATTACATTACAATATCTATTACAGCCTACCAAACATGCCCTTAGTGTACCACTACAACAGTACTCACATTATCCATTATCATCAATACAATTAACGACCTCATATTTATTTTCTGAATTTACTATATATAATATATCTCCAACCCCAAATTTTGCTGTTATGGCAAAAATTTTATATATAACCTGTGGCTAAGACAACCATTTATTTTTTGACAATTAAGACAGCCATTTCAGTATTAAAAAAAAAACTAATTTTAATTAGCCTAATTATCAACTAATTGATGTTTTAGTATAATAATAAAATGTAATCATCATAAAACAGATACTATTCAAGTGACACTATGCTTTCAATTTTGAATGGAATTTCAAAACATGACCCAGATTCATCATGAGAGAGAGGGAGAGAGAGGAAAAACATAGTAATAAAACAAAGAATAAGAAGTGGTTATACGTTATAGTCATGAAGACTCCATTAGTCCTCCCATTAAGTTGAAGAAGTCACGTTCCTTCTGGAATTGTTTCGACCATTAATGTCCAGGTCAGATAACAGTAACACAATGATGAAAATTCAACGTCCAGACGTGACCAAAACAACAACGGTTTTTTGTGTGCCCCGAAGAACTGTCTAAACTTACAAAAGTCGAGCACAATAAGAATTTATATTTCATAGAAGACTGGTAGGTTTAGTAGGGAAAGTAAAGTAGAATAAAACTTTTTTTGGTGGCACAGACAGACTGATTGAATGGATTGGATGGGAATTCCCACAGGGATCACATGCTAACAAAGAAGAGGAATTGATGCCGTGCGATCCTATTGCTATTGGTCGAGCTTACTTCAACGCCACTTCTTCCGCCAGCTCCCGCTAACCCTAATTACGTGTGGACACAATTACACTAAACTTTTTTGAGCTGCCACGTCTGCATGCCCATTTTGACTTTGTACCTTATTTTTTTATTTTTGTAATCATGTGAATTGTGTGATGGAGTGTTGTGAAAACGAATTTCTTTTCCGCATAAAAGATATTCCATAATTAATCCTTATTAAATTAAGAGAAGAACTATTTTCACAAAATTTTTACAATCATTTACAGGTAGTAAGTTATAATTAGTTTTAATTTGAATTTACCACTGAAAAATTATTATTTTTTTTAACCTACCAATAGCAATCTCTAATAACCTACAACTTAGGATTTGTTGTGAAAGTGTTGTAAAAATATTGTAGAGATAGTATTTTTATCTTAAAGTAATGACGAATCCCTTAATTTATAGAGAGAGAGAGAGACTATTTGCTTCATGTGTAAATTATGTAGTTTTATGTGGATTCAAGTTAGCTTAATTAGTAAAATTTATTGTTATTGAATCAAGAGCGGATCTACAGTCAGCCTAGGGGTTCAAATGAACCCCTTGACTTGGGCAAAAAAAATTTATATATAAAAATTTTTAAATTTTTTATGAACACCCTGAGCATAAATTTTGTTTAAATCTAGCTGAAATAAGCTTGAATATGCTCAACTTTGTGCTACTTTCATAATATTTTTATAATAATTTTAAAATAAAGGTTATAAGTGGCAAGTGGTAAGTTGTAAGTGATTTTATCTTGACCCACAATTGACATCACTTTTTTACATACTTTTCACAATTTGTCACCTAAATTTTGTTGTGAAGGTGTTGTGCAATAACACTACTCTTAAAAATGCTCATTCGTTTTAAAATAAATAAATAAACCTTATCTAACTCTGGCTTACAATACTGTTGACGGTGGAATGAAACTATTTTTCCTTGCACTTTTCTTCTTCATGAGAAAAAAAGTACACCACTCGAAGGCGCATTGCCCTCGAGCTCAGTGAATAATGCACATGAAGACCCACAAAAGGAGGAACATACTTCAGAATACTTGGAGTATAGGGAAATGATGTCAAGCGGAATGGAAGCCGTAGATCAAAGTTGTTGTGCTTTCTCTTTGTCCAAAAAACTAAGCAGTTGACGAGGTCTCATTTCTTGACTACTAAAAGGCAACAAGCCTTGTTTGAAAAGTATGCATGTATCTGAAGGGTGGGGGTGGAAGGAATTTGCAGAATTTTGTTAGGTCCCTAACGAGGGGGGACCGGGCCATGCGATGGGTACAAGCTAGACTTTGAATTGAAGCAAAAAATTCAATATTTCATAGAAGAAGGAAAAATCAACATGGCGGATGAACAGGAAACTCCTAAGAACCCCCTTAATTCGGCAACAAGAGTCGGTTATGGAATAGTCTTTTGGTCGGCTTTCCCGTTCTTGAGGACTTTATGATTGGCTTACTTGTGATGTGCGTGGCAATACAAGTAGAACTAGGTTTGTGGGTAGCGGACTCTGCGAGTGTCGGGAGCTCGAGTAAGGGAAGCCCCTCATTCTTGCTGGATGAAGAAGCATTATTTCATTTCGTGCGAGTAGTGCAAAATGCTGACATTATTTTTCGTTGGTTATAGGTAAATGCCAGGGTTCGCTTGGCACTAGTTCTACTGGCCCAAAGTAAGGAAGAACCATTCTAGTGGTTTACTTTTTTCCTCATTCTCTTTATCACTATTTCTCCCTTCTATATTTTCTTTCTATCTAATCAAGTAGGTTGATAAGTGCTTTATAGATTTTTAAGTCCAAGAAATTTTTTAGTACTTGCTCCAATTCCAAGAGAATGATCATGTGTATGGTTAAAAAGTCATACACTTCAAAAGCAAAAACTTATAACAAATACTATTTTTTTTTCTTAGTTTCACATTAACTCCCAGACCAAATCTTATATTTGTTACTATTCTTCTTTATCATTTTTTTAATTGTTAGTACATATAAATATAATAAATTATTATTAATTTGACAAAAATGTTTAATTAGTTATTTAATTATATTTATTTATGCATTAAATGGTTGTTGTCTTATCAATCTTTAAACTATTAATAATTTTTTAGGCTATTGTACAATACATTTTGTATACTAAATTGTATTTAGAATACTATTTTAGATTATTTTATACAGTATGAAAGTTGTATATACCAAAAATAATAATCATTTTTTGTTTTACTCCTTCCACGATAAATTTCTAGCTTTAACGCTATTGACCCCACAGAAAAAAAATCCTGAAACCACCACTGTATTGAATAAAAAATCTGAGGTTGATCTTAACTTAACAAAAAAAAAAAAAAAAAAAAAACCAATTAGTTGATAAAAAAATAATTATTAAGAGTGAATGCCATAAGTTAAGACTATCTTTTAAATATGTGGCTTCTGTTTGAAAAAAATAAATATTTAAAATTGCTAAGTCAGTTATCAGTTTTTTATTTTATTTTTATCTACAATTGACTTGGCAATTTTAAACATGTAAGGGTTTTATTTAGTTTAAACGGTAAAATTTCAACAATGGAATAAGAAATGTGATATTGAATTATATTTACATAAAAAAATCAATTGGTGTTTTGGCAAAATAGTAAATGACAAATAATTATAATGTCAATGGCCATCAATTAAAATCTATGATATCAAAAAAAAAAAAAACTATATACATATAGTTTTAAATGATCAAAATAACATGTATAATTGATATCACACTTTTTCTATATGCTTTTTTAAAGTTTTGAGTCCCTCCCAAAAAAGAAAAAAAAATTTGAAAAGGAAAAAAAAGAAAGAAAGAAAGAAAGAAAGAAAGAAATAAGTGTCCGTTTGGCAGCAAAATTTAATCTATAAACTTTTTGCTTGAATCGATTTTTGTATTATTTTTATCATATAAACCAAGAGAAAATCTGGTTCTAACATAGAAGTATATCTAAAGTTCCACAAAGGAAACTAATCTATTTCTCTTTGTCTTACCTTTGAATAAATAAAGTTACCCGAAATTACAAAAAATGCAAATTCTTCTCTACGCGAGTGGATAACGCACATGAGGTCCAACGTGTCAATGAGTCGCTGCCACATAGTATGCTGCAGATTCAAGCTAACGTGGCAACAATTCAGCTGTACAATAACTGAAACCCCACAGCGAATGGGGTGCACCGACTCACACTTCATCCCCATCACCAAACACAATCAATGTAAGGTACTATTACCATTTTTTATAATATCATAAAATAGACTTTTTTTTTTTTTTTTTTGGTTTCAAAAATAAACGGTAACCGAGACGATAGACTTCCCAACGTCCAGACTAACGATAACGCAGCGGACCAAGACTGCACCGCACGACCGTTAGGAACTAAGTGGGACCCAGCCAAAGTCTCAACACCCAATCAAAAAACGACACGTACCCCACCGTCTTCTAACAGCTGGTGCCACGATATATTCGTTTTTCCGCAGAATATACGGATTCCATAAGCATTTCACTGTTTGTTGAAACGTAAGAATTTTCCTTTTCTCTTTTTTTCTTTTATTTATTTTTCTTTTCCATTTAGGTCCCCTTTAAATGGGGAAACAGAAACGAGAGCGGGAACGCGTACCGCACAACGCCTTCTCTCTTTCTTTCTCTACTTAAACGCTATTCCCATTTTCTAGGTCTTGCATCTTCTCTTTCCCATTCTCTCTTCCTCTATTTTCGTCGAGATCTGTGCCTTTTCTCGAAGCTTCATTTGTGCGAGCTGGATCCTCAGTTACCAGTTGAAATAGTGGAGGTACGTTTCACAGATCGGCTTTTTTTTACCGTAAAATTCATGCTCTTGCTTTTGCTTTTTGTTTTGGTCGTGGTCTCGTGGATTTTTTTTTTTTTTTTTCGTTGCGTGTGATGCATGCAACAGTGCTTTTGTGTGTTATTGTGTGAGCGTTTCTTATTACCAAAGAAAGAACGAGTGGATTTGCTTTTGATTTTTCCGAATCTTTGTTTTGATTTTTTTAAACGGTGTTTTTACTTTTATATCCCTGCGATTGTTGAAGGAAACTCTTGATGAATCTTTCTTAGCCATATTTGGCAGATCTGAGACTGATTTTGTGGACGAATTTATTTTCCTTACAGTTCATTATTTCTGATACGTTTCAAAATGAAATTGTTTTGTCCGTGCGTTTTTTAAGTACGAAGAAACTGAATTTTTTTTTTCTTCTTCTAATTAGATATTCACCTCAATATCTATTTGGATCGAGAAGCTTAGGGCATTTATTAATTTAAATTTGTCTGATTTTTGTATTAAAATTTAAATTTTTAGAAAAGTAATTTGTAACCTGTTAGCCAAATAATGCCAAAATCTTTGACGAATTTCAAAGCTGGAACTGTTTGTGTCATGTTTGTGCTTTTCTTTGTAGAAGATTTTTAATTTTTAATTTTTTAAATAAAAAAAAAATCTTGGTTTCTTATTATTTTTTTTTTAATAATTTTATTATGGTAGCTTCTGGTTGATGTTACTTTTAGTTGACACGGTAAAGGTCTAATAAACGTTATCGTTTCATATTGTAATCTTGTAGTTGACGTTTGGTGTAGCAATTGGGACCCGTAATTAATACATAAAAAGTTGATGAATGGGTATCTTTGTTTGGTACAAATGTCTTTATGAGACACAATTAAGCATCTCTTTTATATTGCTAATTCCAAATACGACTAATCAGAAAGTTGCGTATAATGTGAGCAGAACTGAATGAAGATTTCTCGTTTTGATTGAGTTTGTGAAATTGTTGCTTGAGGATACATTATTTATTGGGTTTGTGACAAAAGTACTAGCTGTGTTTTTTGAAATATCTCTGTATGCACTTTCAGCCTGCAGTCATGGTTCCACCAATTGAAACCCCGAACAAAAACCACGACGCTCATCACGCCCCACATGCTCCTCTTAATGAGAGGATTCTTTCATCCATGACCAGGAGGTCTGTTGCTGCTCACCCTTGGCATGATCTTGAGATAGGTATGCAATGTCATAGTAAACCGTTTGTAGTTAATGCTTAATTGTTATTTTTTGTCACTAATCAATGTGGCAAACCTATATTTTCGTTTCGAACAGGACCTGGAGCTCCAACCGTGTTCAACACTGTAAGAATACCGAATCATTATCATCATTTGTTCATTTACTCGTTGTATAATTTGTTCTGGCTTGTGAGTGCTTGAGTACTGATTCTTAAGTTTGCATGTGTAAATAGTAATTTATGATTATCATATATTCTACACAGATCTAGCCATAACCAAAAAGTTGGACAAACCAGTCTGGTTATTACCGACACGCTATATCACCTATGTTTCGGGACATCAATGCATTCTGTTCTTGTTTAGAATGGGAGTTCCTCTTTTCTAAACAAATCATATGGTCCCCTAGGTTCTGAGGAAACTTTGCAAAGTGGACCAAGAATTGTATGGTCAAACATGTGAAGGCTGCGTAACTTCTGGGGCCACTTGTTTGTTAAGAAAGTGTCAGAAAGAAATTCTAAAAAAAGAGAAAGTGAATACATTATACTTAGGTTGCTAGATATTATTGGATTTTAGTCCAAACTATTAATACCCTGTAAATCTAATCTCTCATTATTAGAGAAGCTTTTTTTAACTGGTACTGAATTGGATACTTTAAAAATGCACTAAACCTTGGAGCCACATTAGCCACAAATTTGCAGCTCCTGCCATGTGATTTGTGGATGTGGTTCCTGTCATGTAATTTTGGGGTGGTTTGCAAATCAACATATAAAGATATGTCCTTTATATTTGTGCCATTGTTCAGCATTTTGACTAGAATCTTTCATGGGTTGATGGCTAATTTATGCAGGTAGTTGAAATATCGAAAGGAAGCAAGGTGAAATATGAACTTGACAAGAAAACTGGATTGATTAAGGTAATGATGTGACTTAAGTCTCTTTCCTTGGTCTCCTCATATGTGTTAGTGGATTTCTAAATGGTACATATATTTACAGGTTGATCGTGTGCTCTACTCATCTGTTGTGTATCCCCACAACTATGGTTTCATTCCTCGTACTCTTTGCGAGGACAATGACCCCATGGATGTCTTGGTTATTATGCAGGTATGCATATCTCTTTGCAAATTTCAAAATTTCACTCCTTTTTATCCTTGCATGCGTGTGTTTTTGGGAATTATACATGTATGTTTGAAAGTACTTAATGTCATCTAATTGCCTTGTTTGTTCAAGGCATTCAAACTTGACTTGAACTTACATTGATTGGATTATGTAAGACCTGTCTACTTTAACAGTCTCATGTATCTACATACACACAGTCATGTTCATATATGTTTGTACATGTGTATATAGCATTGAACATGACCGATGAACTGAACCCCACAAATGGCCTTCAAAACAATGGTTTAATTGTAGAGAGTTGTAAACCTGCCTGATATATCTTGGCTTTACAAATATTGACAGGAGCCAGTTCTTCCTGGATGCTTTCTTCGGGCTAGAGCTATAGGCCTCATGCCTATGATCGATCAGGTAAATAATCTGAGACCCAAAAGAAAGTCTTTATCCTTAAAAAAAACAAGTGTTAATTTTGATTTTTTACAGGGTGAGAAAGATGACAAGATAATTGCTGTTTGTGCTGATGATCCTGAGTATCGAGACATCAATGATATCAAGGATCTCCCACCACATCGTTTGGCTGAGATACGCCGCTTCTTTGAAGACTGTAAGTTTTTAGCATACAATAATTGTGAACATCTGCAAACATAATCCAATGCTGTATATGGTTCTTTCTTTGTGTAAATCCTATGGATGACATGTTACTGATCCTGAATACGATAATCAGACAAGAAAAATGAGAACAAGGAAGTTGCAGTTAATGACTTTCTGCCTGCTTCTGCTGCCTATGAAGCAATCCAGTACTCCATGTAAGCGATATTCCTCTTGTACACACACACACACACACACACACACGAAAGGGAAGAAATGCTTCAATATTTTTGATCTAGAAGATATTCTCAATTCCGTTTTGAGTTTTGGGCAAGTGATCTAATTGTAAAATATATTTGTAAATCTATTTCTTTTGCTTTCTTTGCACTACTTCCATCCCTGGACAACACAGGTTCCAGGCTTTTACAATTACTTTTTGGTGTTGATCTTGAATATCTTAAATTGTTTTTTTCTTTCTGATTCCTTTTTAGTACCAATATGTGCATGTATTATTATGCTTATCATCTGATTACGTTTATCTCTTTCTTTGTGAAGGAACCTCTATGCAGACTACATAGTGGAGAGCCTGAGGCGGTAGCTGTTTGTACAAGCATACATCTTGGGGTGTGATTCTCTTACTTATAATGAAGTTGCTGTTATATAAGATTTTACTTTGTTACAAGAAACCTCTATATGTAGCTGCTCTGCTTACATTGGTTTCAGGAATGTGTGCTAATACTACAACCTTTAAATGGATTGTTTTTTCATGATGATGATGATGATAAGTACGGAACGAATTTTGTTGTAATGAATATCTGAAAGGAGCAGGGAAAATTAGTCTGGCTAGAGAGTATATTGATGCTTGTGATGATTCTTTTTAGGGTCCTCAATTTGTCACCGTTTTCTGTAAGATGCTTGGCATTATTCAAGCGTGCAGTCGATTTGTCACAAGTTTTTTTATTATAAAAAAATAAATGTGTTTTGTTAAACAACTGGTGCAATGGTTTGTAAAATGAATAAATCAGTATTTGCCTAGTATCAAGTTTACTTGGTAGACATTAGAGGGAGTCTCTCTCTCCCTCTAATGCTTACAACTATAAAACTATAAGGGTATTCAAACCTTGGTTCTCTTCCCTCGTATGAAGTATGTTTGGTAGACGTTAGAGGGAGTCTCTCTATAAAGGTATTCAAACCATGATTCTCCTCAAAGAACAGGTTATAGGGTCTAAAATTCATTTGTTATAACTGATATGGCAATGAACAGGTAATACAAAGGATTTGTTCAAGTGTTTTGTAAGCGGCAATTTTATTAGAAGAAATAATGTTTAAAATCCTTTTTCCCTTAATAGTACTATCGAATTATTGGGGGGAAAAAAAGAGTATAACAACGGAACGTGTTTTATCAAAAATAAATCTCAAATTCCTAAATTACTAATTTTCTTTGTTAAAAAAAAAAACCTCCAAAATTTTAAAGAAAAAATTGTCTAACAAGAATTGAATGGTAAATATGCTCAGATTTTGCAATTTATACTCATAAATATGATCACAATTAAAATGCCAAATTCTCTAAATACTCTCAATATCTGCTTGGGGTGATGATCCGAATGTACCTTGTAAACTTTCACAAAATTTGAATCCCCAAAACTTTAATTATTGGGACTATCGTTTGAGTGCCCCACAATTTCTAGTAGTTTATTTGCAAAGTGTTAGCTATATATATATATATATATATATATATATATAAGGACCAAGTTTGGGTTCCTAGCCCACTACGTGGGTGGACTTAAGCTCTAAAAGCCCAGAATAATAAATTTGTAGAGAATGGGTTGGAATACTGGGTTGAAGCGATCACGCAATCACTAAATGGATTCAGAGGTTACGAGAATGAGAAAAAAAAAAGGTTTGTATTGAAGAGACCCTTATATCTTCTTTTTCATCTCCACCTTCCACGTGTATCTAGGACGGTGGGTGTTGATACTTGCCCTATCAACCTCTCTCATAAGTCCTTATGTAGCAGCTGTAAGGCTGAAATGCACTATTCAGGTATCATCTCCACATTAATGCGGCTAGGGAGTTAATTGCAGAGCATTAAATGTGGAGGTGGTAGCTTTTGTAGATATTTGTTGCCTTCCTCTACTCCTCTCCTATCCAATGTCTAACTTCTAATCGTGATACAACTTGGTAGGATGTTCAGGACGGCAGAACATTCCTACTGATCGCGGATCTACATTTCTGATATGACTTCTATCATCGGACAACTTTTGGACTATTATATACAATCCTTATCTCTTCCTCTTCTACCATTTCCATAATAATATTGTTTGACTATCCTCGGACAAGTAAATATTCTCGGACTGGGCCATAGGCCCAATAAATATAGTTTTAATAGTATCTTTTGGCTCTCTGGCCCCCACAATATATTTTATATATAATTTTTATGTTAAATCTATAACAAAAAGCTAAAAGCTAGCGTGGTTAAAAAAATAAAATAAAAGTTAGATTATTTGCAAAAAAAAAAAAAAAAAAAAAAGAGATAACCATCAACCATCATTCATTATTTATCATGCTCAAATTCATTTCTCATTTTTTCTAAGAGAAATACCAAAATTTCAATTTTGTGATGCATTGAAAGATACTTTCAAAAGGGATTTCCTGTAATTTGTATACTCAAGTTGAACTCAACTTCATGTCCCTTTAGGAAAACACATAATATTACAATCCATTATGTTTCATGAAAAATTTCTATAGAGTCAAGATAACAAAGAAATAAGAATAATGAAACAAGTATGCTACAAAACAGAATAGCAGTACCAAATAATTCTTTGGAAACTTACTTGAATCTATCTTGAATAATTATCCCCAAAAAAAAAAAAAATATCTTCAATAATATTCCACATCCTGAAATTCATTTCAATACTTAAAAATATTACAAAAGGGTTCAGAAATGAAAATTCTGAAAGATTACAAAGATGATGATTTTGAGTACAAGTGTGATCATAAGTTTTGTTTTATTTATTTATAATTTTTTTGGTGATGCATGATACATCCAAGGAGCATCCTTATATAGCCCTCAAAAGTGAGAGTATAATAAGTTAGAAGATGAATATTAAATATTCATAAACAGTAAAAGTTTTCAATAATTCCTAACGCTGCCAATTAAACAATAAAAATATGCAATAGTTTTTTTGTTACGAATGTGAAAACTTGAATAATTTCACTTTATCGACAGAATAATTTAGATTCATTTTAAAAAAGATTACCATATGCCTGGTACTAATAAACCTGATACACTTTCATATATAAAATATTATCTAAGAATGATTATGATACACTTTCACAAATTGAATTAGAATGTATCATAAAAAAAAAAAAAAAAAAAACCAGCATAAATTCTTACTTTCACATATGAAATGATATCCTTCATATGAATCTTAAAAATCTTGATAATAATACGGATGGAGAGAGTCACTTTGAGTCCAGATGTTTATTATACTTCTTTGATTCCACCTAGACAAACTTAGCTTGGTTTAGGTTTTTTGTGAAGTAAGAATTTGTGCTGTTTTTTTTTTTAAAATTTTTTTTAATGAAACATTCTATTTCAATTTGCTTAATAATAATATTATTATCATTGACTTCACCATTATTATAAAAAAAAACTCCTTTCAAAAAAAAAAAAACAAATATAGATTTTTTTTAAAAAAAATTTTATGAAAAAAAAGGAAATTTTTTATGAAAAACTTGGATAAAAAAAGATGCTATAGCAAAATTCCAACGCTTTCTTAGCAACCATTTTTCATATCTATCCTTTGCTTACACGTGTCTCCAATAGATCTCCAAACCTGTCAAAAATCTAAAAATATTAATCATAAACCCTCCATTCTCCCACCCACGGGTCCCTTCTCCCCTCAACACCCTTCCTCCTAAAGTCTAAAACCCTTTGGAAGAAGAATCAATCACTCTCTTTTTTCTCAGAGACCAAATATCAAACACCATGGGGTCATTCACCAACACCACCAACTTCGACAATCTCCTCCTCCAAACTCTCATGGGTCGCCTCCAAATCCGCCCTCCCACCGCCACAACCACCACCAACCCTTTCCACTCTCAGTCCCTCGAAGACCTCCTCTTCGAAGCCGCCAATTTCTCCGACGACAACGATGATGACGAAGACGACGGTGAGAATGGTAGTAGCAAAACCCAGCTCGCCAAGGAAGAATCCAAGCTCGAAAAGGAAATCGTCCGGGTCATCCTTAGTGGCAAGACCGATTCTCTGAAACCCAACTCGGGTCAGGCCGTGACTATCGGTGAGCACCACATTTGTGTCGGGTTTCACGAGGAAACGGGTTCGGATTACCGGGTATGGGAGTGGCATGGGCATATAATGCTTTTCGATGAAGAAAATGGGTACACGCCTGAGTATATATATGGGAATTACTTCGAGAGGTTGTTGGTTAAGTCGCGTGGCGTTGATGAAGAAAAAGAGAAAGAGAAAGAAAAAGAGGAGGAGAAGGAAGAGAAGGTTGGGAACTTGGGGCTAAGAGAGTTGATTGATGGTAGCGATTCGGGCGGGGCTCGGATTCTTCATCGGAATGTCAATGCTGGTTCTCCAAGGTTTATATGAGAAAATCCGTTTTCATTTTCTTTTCTTGTGTTTCTTATTGTATAAGCTGTTTTGGGGATTTTCTTGGTTTTGTGTTTGGTTGGTTTAGTTTAGTGATTCTGTTGTTTTGGGTGTTAGAAATGAGAACCTGCTTGCTGTTTGCACTTTTTGTAAAACTTGATAAAGCTACCTATGTTTGTTTTTTGAAGCTGCAATGATAATGAAAAATAGGCTTTATACAGTGTTATCAGAAAAGAAATGTTATCAGTATCGATCAGATATTTTGGTAATGTAATGTTGGGTTTGGTGGAACATAGCAGTGTGGCAGTACTGGAAATGGATGCAATGAAGAGATAGGGTTTTGGGTGATTCTGCTGATTTTTGCTGACAGCAGTTAATATCATTTGGTGTTTGTGGGGATGATGTTGATGATTGGGTGGCTATGGTGTATGTGCCAATGGGGTTTTGGTTGGGGTGTGTGTTGATGTGTTGTCATAGGGCCTTTAATCTTTTTGTAGTATTCACATGTATTTGCAATTCCAGTGGATTCTAGTTAACCTAATTGATAAAATCTGTCATCGAGCAAGACATATAGTGTTCAAACCTCACCTATACCAAAAACCAATTGGTGTCAATCATCATGGAGGGGATGCCTTAGGTTGAATTCTATCATATTTGTATGAATCGTATCTAAAAACAAAAAAAAAGGCTTTTGTAGTTCCAAGCACAATGGATGATTTTGCTCCAAATGTATGAGTAGCGTATGTGAAATTGATTGATGAAAGGAAGGGAATATTCACCCTTTGGTCTTTGCCTTTGGAAATTGAAGTAGCATTAGACAATCTAATGCCAGCTGGATGCTAGTGTAATTGTGATTTGATGTCCATTGGAATTGTGATTTTTGTCTAATTACTATTGTTTGTGCTGGCAAAGAATGGTGCATAAGAGTCATGTAGCTGATTAGCCATATCATTGGTATTTATGATTATTGGAGTTAACTAGATATTTACATACTTCTGTTAGTTTTTTGAGGAAATAATTTATCATTCATCAGTTGTAGGATATCAGGCTAAGGGGTTCACTCCATCTGTTCTTTGTTAATGTTTTGTTGTATTAGCTAGTGATTTGCTGGGATTTGCATACTTAATAAATGGAGTGGTGTTTGATAAGGTTGAAGCCTCAAGAGTAAATTATGTACATGATCAGATCTATGGGATTTTTGGCACTGTAACAAAGAAGTCTGTGGTGGCTGATGAAAGCCAACTATCTCCACAGGAAACACCTGCTGACATAGATCTATCAATGTTTAGGGTAAAGTGTAAAGCAAAATATTATTTCTAGAAAGCCAGAGTATCCTTGGTGATTATGGATAAGTCACCTAGGGTTTAACCAACTCCAGGCTTTAAAGAGCCAAATATTTGCTTATATAGTGATAGATATGTTGAGTAAAGAAGTATTTGGTGACGGTGGCCGCCAGGGCGGGAGAGAGAGAAGCGGGGGTGGGGGATTGGGGATTTAGAAGTATTGCTAAATTGCCCTAACATTTTCCAACTCTGATGGCATTGAGTTTAGCATTAGGACGTGGCTATAAAAGGAAAACCATTGGTCACAAAGGAAATAGGCAAGGATTCTGAGTTACCTAATTTTCATGCAAGGAAGGCACAAGACCAGTTACCTTAATATGTAGGCACAGTATAATGTCAGAATCAAAGCCTGACTGGTGGTTTCCTGAAATCTTCTATGGCTTACAAGTGATTGGTCGTTGCAGCCTTCTTTAGGATGCTGTCTATAGAGGTAGGAGTGGGAGGCTATAAAAAGTTCAGAACACACACACACAGATGAAAATTTAGATAGAATGATCAATTTTGGTAATTCTCAAAGTTCAGGGGATTCTAATTTCAAATTAGACGATTTAGAGGATGTTTTTGCATTTGATCCAAAATCCTCTTTTACCAACAAAACTATTTGGAACTTATCAAGGAACAAGAAACCTGTTTTGAGAACACAGAGATTTAGAGATAAACTTGGGGTTTTCTTGATGGTCTAGGTGATTCACCCATCTGCAGCCCATAACTAGGTAATCTACCTGGTTTTGGATGAATTGGTGGACCAGGCTAGATCTCAAGTGCCTAGCCTACTTTTGCTGACTTTACCAATTCAACCAAATGCTCGTTCTTATTTTGAGGTCTACTCTAATTTATTTGTTTATTCAAGGTTTGGTCTTAATTGGATTCAAGCAAATGCATATGTGACTGACATTTATAAAAAATGTGACATATTATGGCAGAATGACAAGGTCTAATTTATATGGGATTCTAATTTAGGTCATCAGGGCTTTGTTCCTAGTATGTATAAGGCCCTGTTTCTGTGTTTTTCTCCGTGATAGCTTAATGACTTGAAATGTTTTTAACATCAAAGGAGAGGTGCTAATTCCATTTGGTTGTACTTCATTCAAAATTATGCATGGCTTTAGTTGAATTTGTTCATCTTCCATGTCAGTTTTATGTGATCATATAAATGTCTTCATGATATCTTTGTGAAGCATATTTATTTATGAAATTGATTATTCTATTGACTTTACTTTGCATGTCTTCTCATGTTTGAGACATGCTACTGTTCACCACCAAAGCATAAGTTACTTGCATGAGTTTCTCAAACTTTCTTCTGAATTACTGTATTCGCTGTGTAATATATACTGCATCATAATTCATGGTTTGTTTATCCATTTATTGGTAAAGGAAATAAAATGATATTTTACGGTGCTTTGTCTGATTTTCTTATGTTATTATTCTTTAAATATGCCTTCCATGCATTTTTGAATGAATGATGTTTCTATTCATTCGTTTGTTTGTTCATTCATTCTCGCTCTTCTTTTTTGTTTTTTCTTTGATTTTCCTCCCTTCTCTGAACTGACAGGTTTTAGCCAAGTTTTCACTCATAGCATAATAAATTTTGGATTTTAAAGAAGGAAGATGATGCACTCTGTGTCTCATCCTGTCATCCACAATGCTATTTGGTGACTGAAGTTAATGCTTATCATTCCGCACATGATGTTCAATGCAGTTTCAAGTTTTAATCTGGGTCTTTTATGTGCTCTCTATTTGGACTTCAAATACATATATGACAGCAAAGACCTGAGACATACCTTTGTTAAAGTAGCTTTTTTATCTAGCAGAACGAATATTTGCATCAATCTGCTAAATTTCTTCTCAGTTGTAAGTTTAAGTCTGCCAGGCTGAGCAGATTGGTAATTACATGGTCACAGTTGGTTTCCCTTGGTTCCACGGTGTCTGCTTGCTTACTTTGTCCTAGTAGGGTCAAAATTCCAAAACTTCATTCCGACTGTTTTTCAAAATTTATATGGAACATGGCTTGTCTGTCTTTTCCCTCCCCCATAATAAATCCACAACCAAACAATATAATAACTATTCCTCAAGAATAACTACTACATTTCAACATTTATTATAGTTTACCAAACTTGCCCCAAGTATTATGGCTTTCTGACAGTGTGGGCATCAATGAATTATCACCCACTCTGCCCCAATTGGATTATTTACACAACTAGACTCATCGCACGCACTTTGCCTATGCAATTATGCTATTTTTTATTTATTTATTTTTTGCATGTAGTGTTATAGTGTTTAAAAGTGATATATAAATAATTATGTGTATTTTTTTTTTTTTTTAAGAAAGAGATAAGATAACATGGAATAATGTTTAAAAATGAGATAGAAATAATGTCCTAAGTTTTAGGCTGAATGGAAAAGATAAAGGAAAAAACTTAAAACTTAGAAATAATAAATTATTCTTTTAACTAGTTTGTGTTTTATAATTTAAGATTATTTAACTAAAAGATATAAGATATAAGAGCAAGATTTAGGTACAGTACTTATATGCTGTTCCTTAAGTACTCTTTTAAGATTCTGCCATGTAGATTTTTTTTCATGAGAAGGAAGTGTATTTTTTAATTAAATAGTCACATGGCTAAATCTTAAAAGGAAAACTTAAAGAACAACACTTAAAGCACTGTATCTAAATTTTGTCCCAAATATAAATATAGGATATTGGTAAAAGTTTCTGCTTACAATTGTATTGATGGGCTTTTGAATTTGTTATTTGATTAGTCCAATGGTTTGTTTTGTTTGGTAAATGACTAGGATTTGGGCATTTTCTAATTTCCACATAAATGATTATTTTGTGTAAATTAAGGCTTTTATCGTGGGCCAAATCCACGTAGAGAGAAAATATGATATGAGCATGTTATATGGCAAAAGCTCGTGGGTCATGACTCGTAAGGCATACTTCCGAAGCAAGGAGATGGATCGTGAAGCAAAAGAAGACGTGCCATGAGCCCAACTCATGAAGGAAGAGAAAGTACTCCTATCTGATCTCAAATCCCACATCGTGAAGTATAGTCCATTGGTCATAAAGGTCATATCGTGAAGAAAAATCGAAGGATTGCGAGGCCTGATCCATGAGAGACCCATAATTTAGCAAAAGTGCCCAACCTGTGTGACCAAACATTGGGTCTGTTTGGTTTGAGCATCACCTATAACTCAAATTCTATAACTCGAAACTCAAATTCTATAACTCGAATCTCATAGATCAAATTCAATTCTCATAATTCATATCTCTAACTCTCCTTTTTCACTCATTCTAGAAAATACTTGTTTGGTTTCATATCTTGGGTGCATATCTCTTTTCTAAAACTCAAAATTGATAAAATGAGAAGAAGGTGGGTGTGGGTGTGCTATGTGATGGGTGTAAGAGTAAAGAGCTGCTTGAAAATTAAAAAAAAAAAAGAAAAAAAAAGAAAGAATAAAGAATAAAGAGGAGGTGCCCTATGGTCTCACACTATTATGATTTGACAATACACTGACGTGAGCTCCACTAGACTAAGTTATTTAAAATTATGCTATTGAAACATTTAACTCAAAACTCAAAAACAGATGAATTTTGTTTTTCGTTTTCATAACTCAAACACAAAATTTTGAGTTTTGAGTTACAAAAACTCAACTCAAAAATCAATCCAAACAACTTCTTTTTCAATGGGGCCCACGTTTTTTGAGTTTTGGATGATGAAAACATAGTTATATAACTTAGTTTCATTTGGCTTTGTCCAACACCCATATTTAACGGTTGAGTTAAAGTAAATGTTGATGCAGCAATGGGGACAAATTGTTCTTTTAGTAGAGGGATGCTAGTTTTTGCTCACTCTAAAAAGGTTAAAACTACTACTCCTCTCCAAGTAAAAGAAGAGGCGTTTAATTGGGCAAAGTGTTGTGTTGGGTAGCTATAATTTTCAGAGAACAGTAAGGGAAGTTAAAAAATTGCGTGGATGCTTTGAGAAATCCAGAAAGTTTACACAATTACACTACTAGAAAATTGAAGCCATTGTTGCTAATACTTTCATAAGGCAACTCAAAGTCAAGCCATATTGTTTAGTTTGGATCCCAAGGGAAGCAAATAAAGCAACCCACTCTTTTGCTAAGAGCATCCACATTGATGGTTCTAAAATTGCTTAAAAGCTATTTTAGCAACCAAAATACAAACAAGGAGGCTATAGTAAAATGCCATTTTTGACACTTTATTGTAACTCCAAAGTTATAAAAAAAAATTTATTTCGATCTCTCTCCTCTTCCACTTAAAATATTTTTTTCTCTTTCTTCTTTTCTCTTCCTCCTTTTTCTCTTTTAGCTTCTCCGATTCTCTCTTTCTTCTCTCTCTCTCTCCCTTATTCTTCTCCTTTTTTTTCTTTGCAGCTTCTCCAATTCTCTCTCTCTCTCTCTCATATTTTTTTTTCTCTTCACCTTCTCCGATTCTCTCCCTTTCTTCTATCCTTTTTTATCTCCCCCTTTCTTCAAATTTGGCTGGGTTTTAAGTTTGTGTATTATTCGGCTTTGGTTGTGAGTTTCGTTGATTTTGGCTATGGGTTTCGTGGATTTGGTTATGGTAGTGGGTTATGGTTGAGATAGTGGGTTGTAGTTGGTGGTGGCGATGTCATGGGTTGTGGGTTTTTTTTTTTTTTCCATAGGCTGTGGTTGCCACAGTGATGGTTATGGTTGGTGAAGTGGTGGTGGGGGTGGTTGTGGCTGGTTGCTAAGGTTTTTATGGATGTTTATTATTATTATTTTAATGAGTTCATTATACTATTTTAATCGAAGTGGTAAAAAAATAGAATCATTGATGTTGTTGGGTGTGTTAAAATAGATGAGGGTGTGTTAAAATAGATAAAGTGAATTTTTGTGATGCTAAAAGCTATAAATTTTAGTTCCATTAATGCTAATGCTCCAAATGGTCTTTCAATTTTCTTGGTTTGGGTATCTTGATGTTATGTCTGTTTCTTATGCTGTTGTAAAAATTATCTTAGAGGAACAACTCCCTAGTTGAGGAGTTTGTCCCCTTCGATGTTTTGTTGGTATTAATAAAGTATATCTTTCTAAAAATAAAATAAAAATAAAACCCATGTTTTATAACATAGTATTTGAGTTTGCATAGGGTGACAAATAAAAATATACCATGTGGCTTGAAATCGAAAAAAAAAAAAGTCAAAACAAAAAGTTAGTGTTAATTTGGTTCTTATACACTTTTATTTTGAACAATTAACCCTTTCACTTTGGCCTTGTAATAAATTAAATCTTTTACCAAAAATTTCATTAAATTAACCTTTTATGAAAGAGGAATGATATGTCTACAACATTTGTACAACAAATCTTAAGTGGTAGGTTGTTACTGGTTGTTATTGTTGGGGTAAAAAAGTAATCTTAGTGTTAGTTTCAAATTTGAACCAATGACAACTAACCACCTGTGATTTGTTGTAAAAATGTTGTAAAATTGTTGACGCATATTTTTTTTCACCTCATCAATTAGTTGATACTCCTCTTCTCAAAAAAGAAAAAAAAAAGTTGATACTCCAAATAATGTTTATGTATAATTTCTATATATTAAAACGATTCAGAAAGTTAGTTATGCTTTTAGAAAATGTCAGAAATACCCTTAAGCTAATTAGATAATTCTTATTCTTAAAAAATAAAAAAAAATAGGGTTAAAATTGTAATTCAAAAAAACTTAAAAAAAAAACTACCAGAGAAATTTTTTCCTAAAAATTAGCACTCTTTATTTAAATATCTTTCACGAATGTTTGAAATTTTTTTCTAAAAAACTAGCACACATTAAACCTAGCAGTTTACTCTATTTCAAATCCTAAATTTTAGTTTCTTAAAAATCCATTTTTGTGTAATCTTACTAACAATAGATAAAATCAAATTGAAAAAATGGAGTGTACAGTAGAATTACCCATATTTAAGATAGTAATTAGTATTTAGATTGTGAACTGTGGAGTGATTTATTTATTTATTTTTTTGTATGGAACTTTACTTTCAAGAAATCAAGTATTGGATAAATTTTGTTTTTCTTTTGTAAATTTTATATTATTAAGTGGATTATAAATATTGAAGATAGTAATTAGTATTTAAAGTGTGGAATGTGGAGTGAATTATCTTTATCTTTTTATTTTTATTTTTTATATGGTACTTTACTTTCAAAAAATCAAGTAGACAAGTACTATGTAAATTTCTTTTTTCACTTTTTTTTTTCTTTTGTAAATTTTATATTATTATGTGGATTATAAATATTTGAGATAGTAATTAGTATTTAAAGTGTGGACTGTGTAGTGATTTATATTTATCTTTATCTTTTTTTTTTTTCTTTCTTTTTTGGTTTGTATGGTACTTTACTTTTAAAAAATCAAGTACTAGGTAAAAAAAAAAATTTCACTTTTTTTTTTCTTTTGCAAATTTTATATTATTAAGTAGATTATAAATTTTTAAGATAGTAATTAGTATTTAGAGTGTGGACTGTGGAGTGATTTATTTTTTCTTTTTCTTTTTCTTTTTCTTGTTGTATACTTTACTTTTAAGAAATCAAGTATTGGGTAATGAAGCTAGTATTTATAAAAATACTTAAATATCCCTTGCATTTCTTTTTAATGTCAAAAACAAGTTTTAATATATTGATGTGGAGGTAATTTTTGATACACAGTCATGTCATTCAAAATTTCTTAACCATACATATGTTCTATAAAATGTTTTACAACAACAAACAAATAAAAGAGAGACTTGAAATGAATATAGATTATTTTGGTGACCTTTCAATTGGATTAAAATCCTTTATGAAACATTTCTTTTAACTTTCCCCATCCCTTAAAAGACGTAAGAAATTTTTTTATTTTAAAATAATTTTATAATTACCGTAGTCATTGGATAAACCGTACAATACACCGCACTCCGAATCCGCGAGATTACGACTCAACAGAGAGTGAAAAATGAAATCCCCACCGTCCATACAGATCAAGAAAACGCCACGTCATCGATCCGCGTGAAAACCCTATCCTCCAATAAGAACCTACTCCGCCTCCCTATATAAACTCTCCCAAACCCACCAACCTCTTCATCACATTTTTTCATCGCAAGTTTTTCTCACATTCCGAATCTCTCTCTAGAACTTTCACTCTCTCTTTCAAATCAATGGCACCCACAAAGGCAGAGAAGAAGCCAGCGGAGAAGAAGCCAGTGGCGGCGGAGAAAGCTCCGGCGAAGGCCGAGAAGAAGATCTCGAAGGAAGGCGGTAGCGATTTGAAGAAGAAGAAGAAGGTGAAGAAGAGCATCGAGACTTACAAGATCTACCTCTTCAAGGTTCTCAAACAGGTTCACCCCGATATTGGGATTTCGAGCAAGGCTATGGGGATCATGAACAGCTTCATCAACGATATCTTCGAGAAGCTCGCCCAGGAGTCATCGCGATTGGCTCGGTACAACAAGAAACCCACGATCACGTCTCGGGAGATTCAGACTGCGGTGCGTTTGGTGTTGCCTGGTGAGTTGGCTAAGCACGCTGTCTCTGAAGGAACCAAGGCTGTCACCAAGTTTACTAGTTCTTGAATTTGATGTTTTTGTTCGTTTCTGTTTGGCAAAGCAACTATAGTTTGTAACGATTGGTAGAGAAATTTAATGGAATTTGTTGGTTCTGGGAATTGTTTGGAATGATTGATTGTTTGTTTTTCAATGGGATGTGAATGTGAACGTGTTTGGTGGGAAAACGATTGAAATTGTGTATTTACCAGACGGGAAATGGGATAATGTTGATTTGTGTATTTGATATATAAAGTGGGTTGTGATATCTTTTTGGGAGATGGTAATGGTGGTGGTGTTTTTGCTAATGGAAACTGGGAAAAAAAAAAGAAAGAAAAAGAGACCGGTTTCTTGGCTTTTTATTTAGGGCATGTCTGTTTGGAAAATGGATCAAGGGTTGTGTGAAATTATAACTTGAATTAGAATATGTTTTAAAAATGGGTCCAGGTACACGTTAAGCCGTTTATTTTTGGAAATATGTACTCTATTTTTTGAAATATTTTTTAAAAAATTAAAAAAGCTATCAATTCTTTTTCAATTTTTAAAAATATTTTCTCGCGATTAGCTTCAGTTATTACGTGGCCTTAAGTAAAATTCTTTAAAAATTGTGTGGGAATTTTGAACTTTTAATGAAAATTTTCCCGGAAAAATCTGGGTTGGTTTTGATTAATGACTAAATTTTAGTTTGATATTTTTGAAGAGATGGGGTGGTTTGGCAATCAAGTTTTCAATAAATTCTCGTATGTGAGAATGGCTTTCTTGGAAGATTGTCACCTACTCATAAAAATGATATATAATCTATGTAGTTTTTTTTTTCCCCTTGAAATTTTTTATTTTGTATATATGAAAGATTGGTGTGCAAACAATTTTATTCTACTCGCGCTATCAGTCTTAAAAAGACAATCCAATCAACTTGAAGAATAAATGTGCAGAAGAACAAACGCACAATCATTAGATAATCGCCATACCATTTTTGAATTTTCGCATAACTCGGGATTTATAAATAGAAAATTTTAAATCCGTTCTTAAAGCCCAAATCCAGCTACAAATCACGCATACAAACACTCAAAACTCTTTTATTTCCTTTCTGATATTGTGAGGGCTGTCCTTCGAGCCTTCTGTAATAGATCAACAAATTGCACAATATTTAGGTTCTCGAGGTGCAACCTGTATTCCCAGAACATATTGTTGATACACACCTCAACAAGCTCATGTTCCTCATTGTTGTCATAGCAATCCAAGGCTGTGTCCATGAATCTTCGGATGAATTCCACACCTTCATTCACATTTTGCTTGGTGTTATTACAAAGACTGACAAATGTTATCCTCTCCTTTTCCGGGAAGAACTTACTGCAGAAACCATCTACCATCTCATCCCAAGTCCTGACTGAACCTGGTGGGAGTTTGGTATACCACGTCTAAGCTCAATTCGTAAGGGTCCAAGGGATTTAGAAAACTCCCTTAGGCATAGCTCTTCGTTACCAGCATGTTGTCCCATTGTATCGAGGAACTTGCTGACATGCTCTATAGCGTTCCCCTTTCTCCCATCGTAGCGGACAAAGATTGGAGTTTTGTAGTTCTTTGGATAGGGCTTATCCAATAACTCGGTCGGATAAGGAGGCCTTCGAACCGTAGATTGCTGGTTATTGGCGGTAGAGCCAATCTCCTTATCAGACATAGCATTTTCCTTCTGCTTGCTTATAGAGTCTTTCAGTTGCTTGACCGACTCAACAAGCTCCAGTTGTTCTCGCTGCGCGGGAAGAGGCATCATTGCTCTCTCTTGATGCTCTTTGACTTTGGAGGCATTGTTGGACACGGTGATGAAGAGGTATTAGGACTATTTGATTCTAGATGCACAGAGCAGAGAAATAAGGAAGAAAAAAAAAGAGCAAAAGCCCCCCCTTTTACCTCTTGGTTTCTCTAGCTTATTTGGGCACAGCCTATTATCCGCTGAGAAGAGGAAAGTCCTTGCCTCGCTTTTTCTTCTTCCTCCTGCAACTGGAATTCCTCACTCCAAACAAGCTTTCAGTATGTGATCTCGTTTTTTGCATCTTGCTCTGTCTCCGAGGTGCTGGACCGTTTGACCCTGCTCCCGGAGTTGATGGTGACCACGCTACAGAACCGTAGGACCTGTCCTTTCATGAATCTTTATTAAGGCCGTTGAACCATGACCAATGTGAGTTTTGAACTTTCCTTGATTGCTTTGCTTGAGGAAGACGCTTGTGCTGATAGGGACTGGACTTAGGGTTGCTTGAATTTGTGTGCAAGTGGGACACCCACCTGCCGCTGGAACCGCGGATATGCGAGTAGGCGAATGCAAGAAAAACCACTTTAGGCCTCTCTCTTAGGTCTTTGCCTTTCTGGGTTGTTCCGAAACTTGAATCTGATGCTATGTATGGGCTTAGCTGAATTAGCCCTCAACAGCCTCTAAGTACACAACCATCTATCAACTACATTTCTTCAAGTCTCAGTGCCATGAAATTTACTAAAATCAATAGATGGGTGGATCTCAACCAAACTATCACAACAAGAAAAGTCTCCGAACACCAGAAACTTGGAATAATGTATTTGATTTATAACTCAGATTTATACACGAACTAGTCTTTTTATATAAGAATAACAAAATTCAACTCCAGAAGACAGCAAACAAATAACTTCATTGTTATAATTAAACAAAGATATAAAGAAAATTTACTTGTATGAGTAAATAAATTTGTAAACAAGGACAAAGATGGTGTACACAGACCATCATTTAAGACAATTAGCAAGATACTTATCATATGACAACTGCCTCAAATCTTGATTTTCAATTAACATATTAACTTTTTAAAAGATGTCATTGAATCTTCTTGTTTTCAGTCTCTCTCTCTCTTGAGATCCAACGAAAAGAGAGCTAAAATAGTTTTTTCCAATTCCCCTTACTCCAGAGTCTTTTCCAAACTGCAAAAGCAAAAGGAATTATCATGCATTCATGCAAGACTTAGAAAAATCACGAATAAAGAACAAAAATACATAAAAATAAAAACTCATTTAGGCATTTTCACAAACAATATATATGCACTCATTGATGATCTTGAATCTTCAATTAAGAACTAAAATTCCAAACAATAAAAATAACATTCTCAAATTCCTTAGCTACTTCATCAACTATAAAACCCAATGGCAATATCATCAATATTAATCCAACTAAAAAATTGCACATGGATGAATTTATTTATTTAAAAAAAAAAAAAAAAACCTTCAATGTTGAAACAAATCAGAGAGTGGGTAAGAGAGATTGCAGAAATATTAATCTGCCCCAAAAAATCTCTTTATGGATGACTATCAATGTATAATTTCCTCAAATCTAAACTGTATGAGTTAACCAAAAAAATCATTAGTGCAAACTGCAAAATATCAATGGCAGTAAAAGCAAGAAAAAAAAGCAAAAAGAAAAAAAAGAAACTAGGTTTTCAGTGCGTGAATAGCAAATACACACAATCAGAGAACTAGGTTTTCAGTTTTCACATAGATAAAAGAAGGAACACTGATCAACCATAAATAGGATGCAAAAATAGGTTTGAACCATCTACATTAGCAAAATTTCTTATTAGAGCAGTGTAATAAGTGAAGCTTGAGAATTTATTTCCTATCTGAATCATATTCTTAACTTGCCTAAGGTTTTATACTAAGCTTCTTGAAAGTGATGAAGAAAAACTAAAAGACAACTGGACTATACTTGTTAAGTGACCAAACTAACTGTACGGCAAGAAAGAAAAGAAAAGAAATTAGGATTAGACTTATGACAGGAAGGATGTTGGAGTTGGTCATTACCATTGGATGAAGAGGGAAATATTTCATTTTTTTCACATTAAATAAATGCTTAGTCATCATCAAACTCATCATCAAACTCGTCATCACACTCATCACGGCTTCTCTTTGAATTGACCTATCCATGATGGACACCATCCCAACCTTCAAAAGTAATGACACGGCTACTGCTGCAGCATTGTGCATTTGCTTGGTTTAACTCTTCCATCAGTTCCAGGTCTTGCTCGTATACCAAACTGAACCCACATTGCTTCACAAAATTTGCTGGCCTAGACCAGCTTCCATCTTCAAATACAACCTCAATCTGCCTGCATTCACCATTCCGAACAGTACTAAACCAATCATCACGAGACAAATACAATAACCAAACGTGGTTCTCAATCTGCTTGCATTCACTATCCCCAACAGTACAAAACCAATCATTATGAAACGAATACACGTGGTTCTCATCGTATCCCCCAAACTCTAAATTTTTAAAGACATATTGACTATGAGGCATATCACCAATGGCTGTAACATAGGCTATAAATTCACCACTGAAATCTGCTTTTTCATTGAAAAGAGCACATAGAGTGAATCCCATCCACCTACTATTACACCAATTTGGAGGCAACACTACGCTTATTGAGTTCTCCCTACTTTGATGAGTTAACCACTGCGGAACTAAACAACCGGGAATAAAGATCCGAAATTCAATTTTAGATCCATCCTCTTTTCTTTTGGTAGCAGTTTCATATCCAGTTTTTTCACACAAGAGTCCCTGTACCCAAAAAAAAAATGATATTCCATTTAACAAGTGAAGAGAAAGAGTCAAAGAGAGAGAAAGAAGAGATTACCTGTAGGTAACGCTTCAATATTGTAAATGCCACTCCACCACTGCTCTCATCATACCCACGAAAAAATGGGGAAGAATAAAGTCGTGGCAAACTGCTTTGTCTAAGCAGTCCTGGTGATGGTTCTAGGGAACAACAGCCTACCATATTTATATATCTCATGGTTGATGGAAGTTCTGGCATTGATCGAAGCTTCTTGCAGCTGCACAAATTAAGAGTTTCAAGTTTTGAAAGTTGACCGAAGATTGCAGGCAGAGTGACAAAATTGTTCCATCTTAGTGATAAATATTTTAACGAGGACAAGCAGCCTATACCATTAAGTTCTATTTCTTCAAGTTGAGAAATCCCATCCAATGCAAGTGTTTCCAAACACTTTATTTTCCATAAGTTCTCTGGCAGGTTGGCAAGTTTTGAGCATCCGGATAGATAGAATAATTTAAGAGACCTCAAACTATCCATGTTGCTTGGAAGGCATTCGAGATCTGTGCAGCCTATTAGACCTAGACTTTCAAGGGCAGTCAAACACTCGATTGATGAGCATGGTATTTCCTCAATAGCAGGCCAATTCCAAGCAATTTGCGATAGGCTTTTCATAGTTCCCTTAAATTCTGGAAACTTCTCGATTTTTGAGCAATTAGAAAGAACAATAGACGTAAGGGACTCCATTTTAGCTGACAAGCTGGGAAGATTAGTAAGAGATTTGCAGTCATACAGATTTAAACTTATAAGCTTGCTGAGTTGTCCAATAGATGGGTGTAACCCAACCAAATTAGTGCACCCATCCAGGGCTAGTACCTCAAGTCCCGTAGCCTCTGAAAAGCTGGGAAGATTAGTAAGAGATTTGCAGTCACGTAGATATAACCTTTTAAGCTTGCTGAGCTGTCCAATAGATGGGTGTAACCCAACCAAATTAGTGCACCTATCCAGGCCTAGTACCTCAAGTCCCGTAGCCTCTGAAAAGCTGGGAAGATTAGTAAGAGATTTGCAGTCACGCAGATTTAAATTTTTAATCTTGCTGAACTGTCCAATAGATGGGTGTAATCCAACCAAATTAGTGCACCCATCCAGGCCTAGTACCTCAAGTCCCGTAGCCTCTGAAAAGCTGGGAAGATTAGTAAGAGATTTGCAGTCATGCAGATATAAACTTTTAAGCTTGCTGAGCTGTCCAATAGATGGGTGTAACCCAACCAAATTAGTGCACCTATCCAGGCCTAGTACCTCAAGTCCCGTAGCCTCTGAAAAGCTGGGAAGATTAGTAAGAGATTTGCAGTCACGCAGATATAAACTTTTAAGCTTGCTGAGCTGTCCAATAGATGGGTGTAACCCAACCAAATTAGTGCACCTATCCAGGCCTAGTACCTCAAGTCCCGTAGCCTCTGAAAAGCTGGGAAGATTAGTAAGAGATTTGTAGTCACGCAGATTTAAAGTTTTAAGCTTGCTGAGCTGTCCAATAGATGGGTGTAACCCAACCAAATTAGTGCACCTATCCAGGCCTAGTACCTCAAGTCCCGTAGCCTCTGAAAAGCTGGGAAGATTAGTAAGAGATTTGTAGTCACACAGATTTAAACTTTTAAGCTTGTTGAGCTGTCCAATAGATGGGTGTAACCCAACCAAATTAGTACCCCCAGACAGGGCTAGTTCCTCAAGTCCCGTAGCCTCTGAAAAGCTGGGAATATTAGTAAGAGATTTGCAGTAACACATATTTAAACTTTTAAGCTTGCTGAGCTGTCCAATAGATGGGTGTAACCCAACCAAATTAGTGCACCCATCCAGGCCTAGTACCTCAAGTCCCGTAGCCCCTGAAAAGCTAGGAAGATTAGTAAGAGATTTGCAGTAACGCAGATTTAAACTTTTAAGCTTACTGAGCTGTCCAATAGATGGGTGTAACCCAACCAAATTAGTGCACCCATACAGGCCTAGTTCCTCAAGTCCCGTAGCCCCTGAAAAGCTGGGAAGATTAGTAAGAGATTTGCAGTAACGCAGATTTAAACTTTTAAGCTTGATGAGCTGTCCAATAGATGGGTGTAACCCAACCAAATTAGTGCACCCAGACAGGTTTAGTACCTCAAGTCCCGTAGCCTCTGAAAAGCTGGGAAGATTAGTAAGAGATTTGCAGTAACACATATTTAAACTTTTAAGCTTGCTGAGTTGTCTAATAGATGCGTGTAACCCAACCAAATTAGTGCACCCAGACAGGTTTAGTACCTCAAGTCCCGTAGCCTCTGAAAAGCTGGGAAGATTAGTAAGAGATTTGTAGTCACACAGATTTAAACTTTTAAGCTTGCTGAGCTGTCCAATAGATGGGTGTAACCCAACCAAATTAGTGCACCCATCCAGGCTTAGTACCTCAAGTCTCGTAACCTCTGAAAAGTCAGGTGTCCAAATAAGGTTGTTGGAGTGGGAAAGATTGATGGACTCTAACTTTCCTAAACACTGTTAAAAAGAAGAAAAAAAAAAAACTATTAAACATAGAATTTAGTTTGATAAGTAAAGAATTCTTTGAAATTGAAACAACCTTATTAATGAAAGGAGGAAGCTCAAATACACCGGCACTCTATTGTAGCTACACTTAAAAAAGAAAAGAGAAATAACAAATAATAGAAAGGCAGTTAAAAGAACCAAATTACCTTTGCTCCTTCCCAAAGATCTTCACATTCGCCACCCTGCAAGTCAAGTTCAACAAGTTCCTTTGGTTGGAAACTAGATGGCAAACATTTTAACGGACAGTATTTCCATGAAAGATGTCTTAGGCCATTAGGAACACGATTGAGAGCATTTGGGATGTTCAACCCATCAATTATTAGCAATCTAAGATTAGTCATCTTTGAAAAAACTTCAGGAAATTCTTCAAAGTTGAAATCTGCTTTCCATTTCTTGATGATTATGGCTTGAATTGCATTTGTTGCCTATGATTTCAAAAGCAAACACTTGAGATTTTACACAAGCAAATGATAAAAATTAACAACATTAGAATTACTACAGTAAAGCCTTCAAATGATAAAAATGTCTAAAACATTTACAAAACTACAATAACCATGTAAATATAGAGGTTACCATGGTTTTTTATTTTATTTTATAATTATTTCTCATCTCTCTCTCTCTCGGTTGCTTCCCAACCCAGACCGTCCAACCACCACCGCAACCCAGCACCATAACCCATTACAAAATTTGATCAAACCCAATGGCAGCTCAAACCCATCAACCCAAACCCAAAATCAAATCCAATCGGTAGCTCAAAAAAGCATACAACAGAGATCCAAGGCGTGGACAAACTCATAATCTCACCATCGGTGTTGGGGGGGCTTGAAATCATCGACTATGGTCGCCAATCAAATCAGGAAGGATCTGTTTGTTTGGATCATTGCAGAACTAGTTGTGGATGGATTTTGAGTTAATTTGTCGAGGTGGGGTAGGCGGTGGTGATGTGAGAGTGATTTCCGTGTGTTGGGTTTAATGGGTCTGGAAAGGAAGACCGTGTGTGAGAGAGATAGTGGTTTTTGTTTGAGGAGAAGGTAGGTATGATTTGGGAGAATTAATAAATAAATAAAAATTGATAAAGAAATAGTATTTAATGAAATGTAGCGTAAATAGATAATTTAATGCGGTGTTTTGTGAAAAATAGTTACGTAAAATAAAACAAATAGGTTTGCTAAAATAGACTGTAAATTTTATATAGGCTAATATGAATACTCTAAGAAATCGTCAAAGACAATATATTAGCATGTTAAATAAACATATTCTATATTTTGTTACTTAGATACTTAGGCAACCACTTACCTATTGAAGTTTTTTTTTTCAAGAACTAATACATTGAACACAATTATGTTACTATACTTACTCAATCTTATTTGCTAAAATAAAATTATAGCTTCTTACCATATTATTCTCCAATACATGAAACAAGTCCTCAATGAGCCACAACCTACTCTGCCTTCCAAGCTCTCCGCATGATTGTCGACGAACAATTTTTTCACCCATTTCTTGCAGTAGATCATGCATCCCTAATATTTCATAGTGTCCTGTGACAGTTAGGAGGGATTTGTCCAAGAGAACACTTATACCAATTCTTGCATTAAAATCACAATTCTCTAATATACGTATTACTTCAAATTTGGACCACCCCTTAAAGAAACATGCAATATCTAAGAATATCTCCTTCCACATTTCCTCTAGTCCATCATAACTTATTTTAAGTACATCAAATATTTCTTTTTTAGGCTCTTTTTTTAAATAGTCCAATGCACTTTGCCATTCATCTATTTTTCTTCCAATTAAAAAGGAACCCAATGTAACAAGAGCTAACGGAAGGCCACCAGCATATTTTACAACTTCCTGAGAGAGCTGCGTGTAACCTTCTTTGGGTTGCTCATTTTTGAAGGCTTTCAAATAAAAAAGTTTTGAGGCATCATTATTCTTTAGTCCATTAGGCTTATATATTTTAAGAACTCCATGTTGGACCAACACACGTTCATCTCTAGTTGTTATGATGATTCGACTCCCAGATCCAAACCAATGAGGCTCTCCAGCCAAATTTTCTAATTGGTTCACGTGATTAACATCATCTAGGACAAGTAGAACTTTTTTACGACATAACCTATTCTTGATTATGTCAACTCCTTGATGAACATCAAATATCTCTGCATTTATTTCCCCCTCTTTAAGAAATTGTTTTTGTAATTGAAGCAAATCACCTTTTTTTGATTTTTCCCTAACATCAGCAATAAAACTAGAAACTTCAAATTGATCAGAATACCTCTCATAAACAACTTTAGCAATAGTTGTTTTTCCGATTCCCCCCATACCACAAATCCCTATCATGCAAACATTATCCTCAAAATCTAAATATGAAGGGATCAATTCTTCCATGATAGATTCTATTCCTATAAAGTTTTTGTTAATTCTTGAGAATTTTGAACTCAATTTCTTCATCATTTCTTCAACAATTTGTTGGATAAATTCTGACTCATGCCTGCAAATAAGACAGAAAATATTCATGTGATGGCCCAAACCAAATATTTTATTATTTCTCACAATGTGTTGGATGAATTCTAACTCATGCCAATGAACAAGATAGAAAATAATTGCATGATGGTCCAAACCAATTAAAAAAAAAAACCACAAGAGGAAGAAAAATATTAGTCTCCTTGCTCAAACACATTTGAATTCATTTGCTCAAGTAGCGTGGATAGAACTAGGAATGGCAACGGGTCGGGTTCGGACCGGGTTTCTTTATATCTGAACCCGACCCGCGGGTCTGTATCCGTTACCCGAACCCGACCCGGTTAATAAACGGATTTTTTTTCCAGACTCCAAACCCGGCTCGTCGGGCTCCACGGGCCCCGCCCACTTTAGGGCCCAATCCTAAGTCCTGATGGCTAAACCGTGGCCCAATTTAAAAAAAAAAAAAACAAATTCCGTAATTAATTTAATAAATCTCAGATTTCTACGCCAATTTAATTTACAATAATTATTTTAGATTTCGACAATAATTTTAGATTTCAAATTTCACATAAATTTACAATAATTTACTTTTAGATTTCTCATTTTCCCTTTCAAAACACACCCTGATGATGTCGAAAAATCTCACCAGTGAGCCACACTGTTCTCGCACACTCGAAGCAGCACCTGCACAACACAAAAGCTGAAGACCTTAAGAGGAGTACCGGTGTGGTACCGGCCAAATACCCTCCGACGGTCAAGTTAGAGAAATCTCTTGTTCACAACTCTAGAATACCAGAGCTTGGGTGAATTATGCGTTCCTTGATTTGTGAGGGTATTGGGGCTTTTATAGTAGTCGAGGGTTGACCTCTCCTGACCTCTCCTCCTTGGAGTAGAAGTCTTTTCCTTATAGGAGTCTTTATGAGCGGAGATCGCGAAATCCTTTCCTTGTAGGAAACTAACATTCAGCGTGGGATACAAGTCATTTCCTTATATACTCATGCGTGGCGGCCAAGCCAAGGTTTCATTGAAGTCGTCAGCTTTAGGGTCGTCAGCTTCGCCTACTACCTCATTAGGGTCGTCAGCTTTAGGGTCGTCAGCTTGCTTACTCTCTCATCAGGGTCGTCAGCTTCAGGGTCATCAGCTTTACCTACTCCCTCATCAGGGTCGTCAGCTTTAGGGTCGTCAGCTTTGCCTGCACCCTTCAGCTTTATTAGCGTCGGCTACCCATCTTCATTGCCTAAGGTCAACTTGTCGGCTATGCAGTGAGCTTCGTCGACTCCCTAACATTGTCACTTACTAATGGATCTCGACGGAGGTTTGCTTACCCTTTTTAGCTTACTATCTTCAGCTTACTGCCTTCAGCTTACTGCCTTCAGCTTACCCTTCAGCTTGCATAATAGAGCTGACGGGTCTTTAGAGATCAACAACTTTTATTTTTCCAATTAAAAATTCCCCTTATCACACCCAAATACAGAAATCACAAGAAAAAAATACATAAAAATCACAAACCCATACATTAATCCTATATACATTACCCAAATACATAAAAAAAATTCTTCCTTACAACAAGATTTGCCACAGGTTCAAATATATACAAAATAAATCCCCCAAATCCAAATCTGGGACCATTACATCAATTTCAAAAATCTACAAAATAAATCTCACAAATGAATATACATAATAATACCCATTTCAAGTACCAAGTAACGAACCTAAAAAAAAAAAAAAAAAAAAAAAAGGAGAGATCTTGGCGGTGGCAGATCTTGGCGGAGGTGGCAGATCTTGGCTGAGCTACGCTTGGAGAACATAGATCGGAGCTCAGAGAAGACAAAGAAAGAAAGAAACAAACCTGTGACGATCTTGAGACCGGCGATGACAGAACTTGAGACTGATGGTGACAGAGCTTGAGGCCGGCGGTGAGATCGTGTGATGGCGGCGGTGAGTGACAGAGGTTAGAGCTCGAGGTTAAGTCCGTGAGTGAGAGTGAGTGAGAAGAGGGTGAGTCCATTAGCGAGAGAGGGAGAGGAGAGTGAGGCTGTGACTCTGAGGGAAATGAATGGAGGCTGAGTGTGGAATATGTGAGGAAGTAGGGTTTTTTAGTTTATATATATATATATGGGGTTTTTGGTAATTTTCTATCTAAACGGTTCAGGTCCGGGCCGGGTATGACAAAAACCTGAACCCGACCCGGACCCACTTCGGGTTTTTTTTAAAAAGACCCATACCCGACCCTATTACTTATCGGGCCGGGTAAAATCCGACCCATTAGGGTCGGGCCGGATCGGGTATCCACGGGTCGGACTTTTATTGCCATCCCTAGATAGAACTACCCATATAAGAACAGTAGAGAATTACGTGGACTAAATTCGTGGATGTAACTACCCTTAGCGGAAGCAGAAGTATAAAATAAAGAACACATGAGAGTTACGTGGTTTAGTCTTGCAGTATACATCTACAAAGAAAACCCTTAAGAGCTACATCTTTAATACATAAGTGAAGTACAAATTTTGTATTACAATGAACCCAATCAGGGGTGGAACAAGAATTTTTTTTTTGGGGGAAGGAGGGCGAGACTAAACTATCATATTAATTTGCAATTCAAGAAAAACTCAAGTTACTATATATCTATATATACGCAAAAGTTACACATCAATAAAATTATCTTATATGAGAATTTTACATCCTTTCTAAACTTTGCTTGAGTGTACACGAGTTTTTCAATTTGCCATAGATATATTTAACAAATATTCAAAAAAAAAAAAAAAGCATTTAGCATCTTCCATCAAAATTATAATTAACAGTGGTCTTTCATATAATAAAAAACCATCCATTATCATCTCCATTGTGAAATTGTAAGCAATTTCTTTTTCAATGTAAACTATCGATTAAACATTTTTAAGGTCACTTTTTGCTCTAGATTTCTAATATCTTTTGAACAACCATAAGTACATAATATTCAAAGATATTAAATATAAGTATATAACAAGAAATTAAATTTTAACAAAATCACTATAAGCAACCATAAAATAATGGAGAAATTACATTTTTCCACCCTAAACTATACCCCATTTACACCTACTCCCTTGAACTACAAGATTGTATGATCGCCCCCTTAAACTAAAACTTATGCAACACTTTATCCGCTTTCTTCACCTTTCCAATTAAGTTAGATAAGAAAAACATAGTCACGTGGAACTGATGTAACACTTGCTAACATAGACCCAATAATGCCACTTGAATTGACCGAAATACCCCTCATTTTTAGTAACTTAAAAAGGAGAAAGAAAAATAAAAGACATAATAGCCAAGCACGTAGTTTAATTTCTCATTGAACCAAATTAAATAAAGAGAAGTGAATCTCTCTCCAAAATGAATCCATAAGAGTAAGTGAGAAACCAAAAACAGATTGGATCATTCTCCAAAATCCTTCTCGTTGAACCTAAAGTTCCTCTCGTTGAACCTAGATTGAATCTCTCTATCTCTTACTTTGTGTATGGACTACTGACATAATAGCTTAGCATGTAGGAACCACACACCCAATAACCTTGACAGGGACCCGAACCCGATTACCCAACCACAACCTGCTGGCGACGAAGAGAGAAGCTAGTTGTATGATAACCTTAACCCAAACTCGTCAACAAGAAAGAGAAGAAGCTAGTTGTACAAACTCACAAGAACAACGTGATCAAAAGTGATTGTTCTCCCACCATTCTAACCATCACTACAACATCTGTTAGGTTAGGGTTTTGGTTTTAGCACCTCCTTCAATTGGCAATTATTAAGTAGTTTTGTCGATTTGCTACTTGGGTGTGAGAGAATCAACCTAGAATTTTGACATTTAGGTCAAGGGTTTTCATACCTAGCTGCCTATGAAGCCGAAATAGAAAGTTGAATCGAGTCTGGGTTTGGAGAATTGGGATGATGTCATGTGTGTCTGAGTTTGATTTGACGTTGTAATCTTGGGTTTGCTGTTTGATCTCTTTGTGGCATAGTTCATGTTCTGGGTTTGTTGTTCATCTGGATGTGTTGTTCAGCTCAGTGGGTTTGTTGTTTGATCTCTCTGTGGCATATTTCAATTTATGGGTTAATATTCATTTGGATTCGCTGATCATCACAGTTGATTTGTTATTTGATCTCCTATGGCATAGTTCATTTTCTAGGTTTGTTGTTCATCTTGTTCATTTTCTTTTCTTTCCAACCAAACAAGATTTCAGGGGAAATTGGGAATTTGCTTTTGGTTCAAGGAGGGCATTGTGGTCATTTCAAGTGGTGTTAATGGGTTCCATGTCAACAAGTGTCACGTGACTCAAGTGTTTTTCCCTCCAACTTAACTAAGAAAGTGACAGGAGGGAGAAAAGTGTTATACAGGTTTTAGTTTAAGGGGCTGATTATGAATCCTTGTAGCTCGGGGAATAAGTGTAAAATAGGGTATAGTTTATGGTGGAAACAATTAATTTACCATAAAATAATTTAAACTCAGCCAAACTAGAGATTTATGGCCAAAAAGAAAAAAAAATAATTTAAGATCACTTTTACATTTAAACGCATTGTCAAACTTTGAATAATCAGGTGTTGCCCCTACTAATAATTGCACCAATAAATTTTCATACATCAATTTTATATATATATATATATATAAGTAAAATTTTTATTAATCAACTAAAAATGTGCCTCCATGTACACAATAAGAACACAAAATTCAACATGAAATCTTTTTTCATTCATCAACTTCAAGATTTGCTCTTCTTCAAATATCAAAGGCAAATCCAATATTTTATTTCTAACATGTGTATAAGGTTTTTTTGATAAGTTAGCGGTACCAATTGATTTAATAAATTGAAGGAAAAAGAAGAAAGAAAATTATAAACTATAAGATAAATAAAAAGAAATTAATCTAAAATATAATTGAAAAAGGAAAAGAAGAATTTTGCACATCTCAAGATTTTAATGTCATTTTTTCCTACCTACAAATAAGAAACTTTTTATTAAGGAAGAGGGATGAATTGAGTGAGAATGTGAGAGCATTTGGATGAAAGTGAGAGGCTTTTTCTTTTGGGGAATTGGGTAATTGGTTTTTGTAAGAATTTTGAGATATGAGAATAAAAACTAAAAAGGTGGCTTCTAAAACAAGCTAATACAAAAAGCTAAGGATAAATTAAGGTACGATATCTTAAGTGTAGTTCATTGGGTTCCTAAATTAAATTAAACACCTCATTGCATTCACCAATAAATACAATATTATTCTTTCCAAGAATAATTAAATGTAGGCAACTATGTTTTTGAAATTTAATTAAAGAACTTAATGTACTGCACTACACCTAAAGTACATACATATTTTACCTAAAAATTAAAGGCTAAACGTGTGAGGGAGGGGATTCAATTCAATAGAAAAAGTCAAAATAATAATAAAAGCAAATCAGTATGTTAAGACGAAGAGAAAGCTTAAGGAAAGTGTGGTAGCTGAATTCGAGGACAGCTAGGAGAGATAAGAGAGAAGAGTAACAAATGAGTACCTTCTTATTGCTTGAATCATTATACAGATTGTCCTATGCTTTTATTGATTTTTTTATTGTGAAAATAATTTTTTTTTAAGTAAATTTTTTAATAAAATTGGACAAAAGGCCTAAATTGAATACATTTGAAACTTAGAGGACTTAGGGTCCGTTTGGATATAACTTATTGTTGCTAAAAGTTGTTGAAAATTGAAAACACTGTAGCAAAATAATTTTTAAATGTATAAACAGTACCGTGAGACCCATTTTTAATATTTTTTAATGCGTAAATAGTGCATGAACAGTGCGTGAACAGTGATTTTGTCCCCTGCGCAGTGAACCCATGTGATGTTACTGTTCACGCACAGGGGAAAAAAAAAAAAAAAGGCAAAACGCAAAAGCTGAAATGCAGCTTTCAGTGGTATCCAAACAGGTACTTAATTGAACAAAAGTAAAGGTAGAATACTGAAATGAATTTCAGCCAAACTTAGACGGTGTAATTTGCATTTTAGCCTTTATTTTTTTTATTCAAACGCTGATGTGACATTTTTTATTATTATTTTAGTTGACACGTATGCTTCAAGTGTTTCAACAAAGCATACCGTTTGTCATGTAAACGTTTTCCATACATTAGTGAGTTAACGGTAAAGTTCAAATTGACTATGACCCAAAAATGTAAATATCAATATGGTATTTTCACCTAAACTTATCTTATTTTACCAAAGGAATTGAATATATATAATTTATCCATTGGTTTGGCCATTTCACAATTTAGTATACAAAGTTTCAATTACTCTTTAAATCCTAAAACCATTAGGGTTCCATCTAAATTAGAGTTCTTTCACACATGCGAGACTTGTGAGCAATTTTATGGACTAGCTCGAAGAAATAACCCCTCACAATTCCAACCCAAGTGCTTGACCATGCTGTAATGGACGAAGAGGAAGAGGAAAAAAGAAATGAAATTGAGGGATGGATTTGTCTACAAAATACAAAATCTATTAATTTGGGTAGAATCCTAATGGTTTCATTTCAGCCCAAACTTTGAGGGTATGGATATAATAATTGAAATTTTGTGAAATCCCAAATCACAAAGAGTAAATTTTAATTTACCAAAAATATATAATGAAGATATAATAGATTATTAAAGTACAAGTTTTGTTGGCTTATTTAGTGACAAATTTTATGTACTTATTCTCTCATTTTTATGCAGTTTTGTGTGCATAAGTGTATTTGGGATAAGTTTTGTCAAAGTTGTTGGAAGCGCATCTGTGACCTACATCCTGGTTTGTAAACTAGTCTCTATTTTACAATCTAGAAAATTACGTTATCTATTATACCAACTCATTTTAAAATACACCCTACATCCCGGTTTTTATTCTTTAACTACTTAAATTAAATATATTTTTTAATTCTTTATTTACCATTTCTTTATTTTTATTTATTCTTTCTCTCCCATTCTTTCTGTACAATATCTGTACAAGAACCACCATATATCTACTGACACCACCACCACCACAAGCCCACCACCGCTTCACTACACACACCTGACACCACCACCACCACCACCACTAGCAACCCACAAAAATCCACAATCCACCATCATCGCCAAAAATAAATAAATAAAATAATATAAAAAATAAAAAACTTGAAGTGGATAGACTATCACCAATCCACCATCAACACCAAATGCAGCAACCCACAGTCCCCACCACTATGAGCAAAACCCAGACCCACGGCCACAATCAACAAACACCCCCAACCACAAACCCAAAACAACAAACCCATCCACCTTCCACCACTCACCACAAACCCATCGGAATAAATCAGAACAACCACATCACCACACCCACATCGGAATAACCACATACCCAAACCCAAATTGGAAAAAATCAAAACAATCACATACCAAAACCCAAACAAGAACAACTACACTAATACCACCAAACGAACCAACCAGCCACCACCACTGAAAATCTGAAGAACACCATCCACAGACCTCAAACTCTGATCATCATTGCTGTAGAAACACCACCCTCAGACCTCAAACTCCAACCATCAACACCTTAAAATAAAAAAAAAAAAAAAAAAAAAACAGCAACCCACGGTCCCCACCACCGTGAGCAAAACCCAAACCCACTGATCCACCACCATTAGAACACAGAGAACTTAGAGAAGAGAGAATCAGAGATCCTACCAAAAATCACAAGGGAGAGTTGAGAGAGAAGAGAGTTTCAGAGACTGAGAGAGCAGTGCAGAGACTTGAGAGAGAAGAGAGTTTCGGAGATTGAGAGAGACTGAGGGAGAAGTACAGAGAGAGAGAGAGAGAGAGAGAATAAATTATTATTATTTTGTTTACAAACTCGTGAACAGTGGGTTGTAAATATAGTACCTACTGTTCACGGGTTCTAAAATTTTTAAGATTTACATACCGGATTGGAGCTCTTTTTTGGGTTCACAGTTGCTAAAATAGCAACTGCGGGGTGTTTACAAACCCCAATGGCAGGTAAAGGAGCAGCTTTTATCCAAGGGTAGATGCGACCAGCTTGCAACCTAGCTAGATCTAGACTAGGCCACGAGCTGCATATAGACAAAATGTCACGCACTTTAATATGTTTTTTCCAACTTTCTCAAATATGCCAAATAACACACCTTGTGCATGTTGGACTTGAGAAACAAATGAAAGCTTAGTATGTACACTTAGAGAGAGTTCATTTTATTCATCCCAAGCATTCCATCTTGTTGAGAGAGAAAGAGAGAGAGAGCCTTAGCCTAGAGAAAAAATTCTTTCATCCTCTCCTCCATTTCTCTCACAAATGACATATACTAGAGTGAAATTTATAATTTTCACCTCCATCATCAAACCTTGTGTTTTATAAGCTTATTGAAGGGCTGGAAACTATTTAGAGATAACCTCAAATCCAAATCATATTGGTGGCTTTCCGTTAGCAGCTCAACAGTGGTCTTCCTAGTAATTTAGTTGAAAAATGACTCTGTGAAGCTGGTTGCTAGCTAGAGCTTAGATGGCTCAAGTACTTAAGGGATACGGGCTTCGATGGTTCATGATTTTTCATGTACTGCAACTATTAAGACTAGAAGTTTTATATGAAAAGTCTTCTTGGTATTTTTTGTGTGGTTTATCATTTCTTATTTATATACTTTGACTTTATTGTATGAATGCAATATGAAAATTAGGTTAATCATGTAAATTTGGTTTTAATATTAGTTTAGGATTAACTGAGTGTTAAGTCGTAAAATTGATTATGGGTCTAAATATGTACTGGGGGGTTAGCATCTGGTACTTTCATAGACAATCTCAATAGATTTGTAATTCGTAGAAAGTTAAGTCCTTATTATAAAAAAATTTTTAAAAAATTATGTCCCTAAATAAAATAGTTCTTTTTTAATTATTGCAAAGGAGCGTACCCAATTCCAAAGAAGTGTCCCGCTAAATATAAATAAAAAGAAAATAAAAAGGTCACATACTATTTCTAATAATATAACAAAAATTTAACAAGTATATGTTGCAATATTTCAATTCATGCATAATATGCTACATTTTTTAGTAACTATTTATATTATATACTTCATGATATATGAAATATGACTGGGTGTTTATATATGAGAAATAAATTTGTCATGAAAATTATACCTATTTTGTAAATCCCAACCAGAGATATTAGCCACTTCTCTCAAAGTAGATCTCCATGTTTCCACGTTTTCTATGCTTTCCTTAAAACTTTTTTTGTATTCATCAAATGCTTTTCCAAAAGTTCCCATCTGTTTCCGTACATCAGATGGATCCACATGGTAAAAAATTGGCAATACTGCCAATCCTTTCTCTTTCCTGCATCTAACAATATGCACTAGTTCATCCATGCACCATGTCGAAAATGCATAATTTATTGAGAAAATGACAATAGCAAATCTCGATTCTTCTATGGCTTTCACGAGCTCCGGTGAGATGAATTTTCCTCTCTCAAGTTTTTCATCGTCCCTAAATGTCAAAATGCCTTTCTTTTCCAAAGCACTATACAGATGATCCGTAAAGCTTTTACGGGTGTCCTCGCCTCTAAAACTGAGAAAGACATCATATGTCCACCGAGGTGTTGAAGAAGAAGACGGTGATGAAGTTGAGGCGCCTTGGGTGCTCATGGAAACCGGTAGATCTAGAGCTATAATATAGATCCACGAAAAAAAAAAAAAAAAAAGATACGTTCAATTAAAAAGAAGAGAAACATATTAAAAGGAAAGAAAATTAAGGAAAGAGAAAACAATTTGATGTGGATTTTTCGTCTCAAGGGCGAAGTGAATGTAAAGATATAAAAGTGATGAATATGTGAGAAAATTGAGAACTTACCGATCGAAACTCTCCTGAAACAACGCCTGATTTAATTCCTACTAGATAAGTTTCCTATTTAATAATAAAGGAATGAAGACTGTTCTTTCTCCATGTGTGTGTGTAAGAGAGAGAGGGAGGGTGAGATGAGAGGTAGAGGGAGATTATTCACAATTTCGCATCCCCTGTTCTGAGTCAAGTCAACAAGTCTTCTTCGTTCTATAAAGTTAGGTGATTTCGCAGTAACCAGGCTATAAGTTATTAAATATTATTAAATGTCTTTCGATTTAAACAATGCATCACAGCTGGTTTGTCTTTTCCCTAAGAAAAATAATGCTTCATAGCGTGGTGACCAGCTGTGAAATACCGTTTAAATTTCTTGTAATGTTTACTATAAAATTTAACTTACAAATGGCAAGTTTTATCTTTGTGCAAAATTTATGAGTAGTTCTAGATCATAAATTATTTCACAACTAATTTGTTATAAAACCCACAATTTATGTTGCAGATTATAAGTGATTAGTTGTCATTTATATATAGACTCACCTTTTTTTCACCAATTATACATTTATACTCTGTCATGTTTATGTCACAGTAGTGACAAGTAGTTGTAAAAAATATTATGGTCCTAGACTTTTTTGAAATTTAATTTAGAATAAGAGGTCCAAAGTTGAATACTCACATTTAGGAGTGTTCATGATGCAGTTATTCAGCAAACTTGTCACCATACCTCAGGAACCAATTACCATTTCATTAGCTCCATTCATGATCGCCAATAATTAGTTCTTTGACTTCCCAATTTTTTGGCACTAGTGTGGCTTAGTTCAATTGGCACAACCAAAAATCCCACAAATTTCCCAAATCTAACCTACAGCCAAAATCCACTAATCAAACCCACAAATCCTAAAACAAACCCACATATAAAAAAAAAATTAAAACCTATATATCAAAATATCAAATCAAAGAGAAAATATGAAGGGTTAAAGAGACTAACCTTTGATTGACCTTAATTTGCTTCAAATTCGCTACAATTTGTGTTAGATATACTTTGATTATTTGGATTTCTAGGTTTCTAGCTTACTAGATTATTGGGTTTGATGTGGGTTTTTGGGTTTGGTATGAGTGTGGGTTTCTAGGTTTGGACTTCGGAGAGAGAGAGAGAGAGCATGACTACATGAGGAGGATGGGTTTTGTGAGATATACATACATATATCTGTGCGGTTCGGTTTGTAGTGAAATACCATATTCAATTCCAACCACTTCACTTAACCAATGACAGAATGAAAGGTAGTCTCCAGTCACCTATTTCAGTTCAGTCAATCGACTTGTTTTCCGGTTTTTGTCAAAATTGCGTGTCGAGCTTTGATTTTTTCTAAAAAAGATTTTTATTAATTTTTCATAAAAATTAAAATGAAGCATTAAAATTTTTTTTTTAAGCATTATCGAACTTTTTTGGCTAATATACTTCTTGATTTTTCTCATGTTTGTCCAAGATGTAATCTTCCTGAAACAACTTTGCATGTTATAAGGGATTGTATGTGGGCCAAAAATGTTTGGATAGCTCTTCCTGGACAAAGACCCATTAATTTGTTTTTGTTACCTATAGCTTCTTGGTTGAAAGAATATCTTATTCAATAGTATCCAGAAATTCACAATTATAATCCCCCATCTGCCACCCGTAACCAAATGGTGCACAAAACCCTTCACCTCTCTTCAGAGTTTCTTCTTCTCATCCCTCCTAGAGTTTCTAATATTCCCAAATGCATCTTAAATATATCTTGGAAACCTCCTATTGATCCTTTTGTAACTCTAAATACTGATGATAGTACGTTAGGTAATAAGAAATTCACATGGGAGATGGATCACTGGATTTTATTCACATATAGGCTTAACAACGAATAATATAGCTGAGCTTTGAGCAGTTAGGCAACAGCTATCTATGGCTTGGGATGCAAGCATAAATTTTTTAAATATAGAGGTTTACTCTACTTTAGTTATTAAATGTCTAACTTTTCCTGAAGATATGGCTTTGGCCTTCGCCCCTTTAATTTGTGATTGCTGGATACTCCTGGCAAGAGACTGGACGGTCCATCTACATCATACTTACCATGAGGCAAGGGGAGTGGCGGATGGGCTAGCAAAAAGGGGAAGGGAGCAAAGCAATCAACTGGAAATATATGCACAATGTTCATCTTAATAAACTTGTGCAGAAATGCACTCCTAGAGAGTGCTCTATGAATCCTTTTGTAAACTGACACCAACTACATGTGTCTAATGGACATACTTGATGTACTTGGTTTTTAAATATTAAATAAATTCACCATTTTCACTCCCAAAAAAAAAAAGTTCTTTTCATAGTACTGATAAGTGATAATGAGTGATTATCTTGTATAACTGAGAATCTCTGTTAAACCACTGGCATTATAGATTTTGATCCAATTTATAATGAGTCACGTTTAACTTAATCTATATATATCAAAAGGCACGGTACAAATCATTCAGTTGCCGCAACTCAGGTATAAAAGCCCACAGTACCTATATACATGCTTCATTACAAGTTACTGGGAAAGAGAACAATGCTCACAAGATCTTTTAGTCGTCATTTACATTGCACCATCATAATATCATAACATTTTGACATAATGTTAATGTAAAGATAGAGCACAGAATTATAGGATCATTTTTAAAAATAAACATAAATTTCTCTCTGTATTGTGTCATCTGCTTCAAGAGTCTCCATAAATCCTCTCTCTAGCTTTAAAAACCAGAAACATCAATAAAAATTCAACTAAGCATTCAAAACTAGTTTAGTCTACAAGCCTGGCACATTTCAATTGCCACCAATTTTAACAAAAGACAGATTTGATTTTCTAGTCTGGAATACATAGAGAAGGTTTCGAAACTTTATGCTATATGATATAGTTGACATAAATTGCAGTATAAAGAAGACGAATTAGAAGAACGGAAGGGGGGAGGGGGGACAATTTTGTAGAAAGGAAGAATCCTCTGTACTAATAACCTGATTTTGCCAATCTGTGAAATTTGTTCCATGAGCATACAGAAATGCTTGCACATTTTCGAAAAATAGATAAATATCAACTCAAAATTTTATCCATTGCTTAATAGGGTCTATGCCTATGTACCAAGCCGATGTGTGTCCTTAGTTTTTTCGTTACTCTTCCAATTAAGTGAGAAATAATCTACTACCAAATTAAGGTGCTCTTTCATACCCTGTGCGTTCAAATACCACAATCCAAACTCAAATATGCAGTAAGAATTGGAGTTTTTGAGCAATAAGTTAGTTTGGGCAAGCCATGTTAACCAGACCCAGACTAAGAGGCCAGGAATAGGCTAAGCTAGTCTTAAAGGACAGCAGGTGCTAACCAAACAATAGACTCAACCAGGTTAAAAACAACTTCAAACTGATTAGAGAATATTATGATTCCTTCACATCATCCTTTGATTCAAAATTAATTTTCTATATATCATTTAGAATGGTGTTCATCAGCAAAAGCAATTACAAGTAAACAGAATTATTGTTGTTGGCACAAGAAATACAACATCTAAAAGTAAACAATAATTAAATCTCAGGGAATGCTGTTATAAAAAAATTAGCAAGCAAGCTCAATCCACGCACAATTTAGAACAATTCTTCTAACCTTAGTTTTCCTTGAGCCATTCCACTACATCTCTATGTATAATTCATACTAATAATTTTTTTGGTAACTCTTACAGATAAATGGTTAAAACTTGGAATAATGTATTTGGTTTATTACTCGATTTCTACACCAACTAGTCTTTGTATATAAGAATAACAAAATTCAATTCCAGAAGACAACAAACAAATAACTTCATTGTCATAATTAAACAAAGATGTAAAGAAAATTGACTTGTATGAGTAAATAAATTTGTAAACAAAGACATGGATGGTGTACACAGACCATCATCCAATTAGCAAGATACTTATCATATGACAACTGCCTCAAATCTTGATTTTCATTTAATCAGGTAAACATTTTAAAATGTGACATTCAATCTTCTTGTTTTCAGTCCCTCTCTCTTGCTTGATTTCATAAATCTAATTCATACCTTGTTAGGTAAACACACATAATCTATAAGATCAAAGCCTTAAAATTGTTCTTTCACTTTTTCACAACAATAATGACAAAAGAATTAAGAAAATTATATAAAAGAAAATTTCTGTGAAAATGTAAACTAAATAATGCGATTTAAAATACTTACATGAGATCCAAAGAATAAAGAGCCAAAATAGTTTCTTTCTACAATTCCACTTACTTCTCTCCACAGTCTCTTTTTTCTCAAGTTTAGTTCTTAACTGCAAAAGCAAAAGGAATTAACATGCAAGCCCATGAAAAATCACCAACAAAGAACAAAAATACATAAACATAAAAACTCATTCAGACATTTTCACAAACAATACATATGCACTCATTGATGCACCTGAATCTTCAATTAAGAACTAAAATTCCAAACAATAAAAATAACATTCTCAAATTCCTTAGCTACTTCATCAACTATAAAACCCAATGGCAGTATCATCAATATTAATCCAACTAAAAAATTGCACATGAATGAATTTATTTATTTAAAAAAAAAACCTTCAATGTCGAAACAAATCAGAGTGGGTAAGAAAGATTGCAGAAATATTAATCTGCCCCCAAAAAATCTCTTTATGGATGACTATCAATGTATAATTTCCTCAAATCTTAACCTTAAGAGTAACCAAAAAAATCATTAGTGCAAACTACAAAATATCAATGGCAGTAGAAGTAAGAAAAAAAAAAAACTAAATGAGAATTCTTCAAGATGCAGAAACTTCTACTCCACTCGTCTCTCTTCCTAAAATTTTTACAGAAGAAAAAAAATTCAACAAATGGTACCAATCTCAAAGCATGAATACACACAATTTACTCAAAAAACAATCTCAGTTTACTCAAAACCCAACAAATGGTACCAATCTCAAAAACCAACAAAATTTACTCAAAGCGTGAATAGCAAATACACACAATCAGAGAACTAGGTTTTCAGTTTTCACATAGATAAAAGAAGGAACACTGATCAACCAAAAATAGGATGCAAAATTAGGTTTGAACCATCTACATTAGCAAAATTTCTTATTAGAGCAGTGTAATAAGTGAAGCTTGAGAATTTATTTCCTATCTGAATCATATTCTTAACTTGCCTAAGGTTTTATACTAGTTATTAAGCTTCTTGAAAGTGATGAAGAAAAACTAAAAGACAACTGGACTATACTTGTTAGCGACCAAACCAGCTGTACGGCAAGAAAGAAAATAAAATAAATTAGGATTAGACTTATAACAGGAAGGATGTTGGAGTTGGTCATTACCATTAGATGAAGAGGGAAATATTTCATTTTTTTCACATTAAATAAATGCTGAGTCATCACACTCATCACGGCTTCTCTTTGAATTGACATATCCATGATGGACAATCCCAACCTTCATAAGTAATGACACGGCTACTGCTGCAGCATTGTGCATTTGCTTGGTTTAACTCTTCCATCAATTCCATGTCTTGCTCGTATACCAAACTGACCCCACATTGCCGCACAAGATATCCTGAACCACTGGTCGTCTCAAATACAACCTCAATCTGACTGCATTCACCATTCCCAACAGTACTAAACCAATCATCACGAGACAAATACAATAACCAAACGTGGTACTCACTACATTTTATAAAGAAAAATTGAGAGACATATTGACTGTGAGGCATATCACCAATGGCTTTCACATGAGCTCTAAAACCAGAATAGACACTTGTATTGAAAAAAGCACACAGAGTGAATCCCATCCACCTACTATTACACCAATTTGGATACAATTGTACGCTTATTGAGTTCCCCCAACTTTGATGAGTTAACCACCGTGGAACTAAACATCCGGGAATAATGATCTGAAATTCAGTTTTAGATCCATACTCTTTTCTTTTGGTAGCAGTTTCATATCCAGTTTTTTGACAAAAGAGTCCCTGTACCCAAAAAAAAAAAAAACATGATATTCCATTTAACAAGTGAAGAGAGAGTCAAAGAGAGTGAAAGAAGAGATTACGTGTAGGTAACGGTTCAATATTGTAAATGCCACTCCACCACAGCTCTCATCATACCCACGAAAAGATGGGTATGATGCCCACGAATAAGGTAGTGACAAACTGCTTTGTCTATATCAGGCAGTTAAGAAGAAAGAACCAAAGAATAAGAAGGAAGCAAATAAGAAGGAAGCAAAGAAGAACTAAACGACACAACATATAAGTTGCAAGGTTATTTAGATCAGTAACTAAACGGCATGTAGTTTTAGCTGTTAATTTTATTCAGATTGTAATACACGTGTTGTAACTAACCTTCACACGTGTTGTAACTAATTTCCTTATGATTCAGTTAGTTTGTTACACTCTGTTTTTGGGGTTTAGGTTCAGAGGTGTATATATACTTAGATTGTGTACAGATTCATTCAATACAAGATTAAGAGAAAGTTTTCATCTTCTCTCTCAAATATTCTCTCTCTGTGTTCATAGATTCTTCCTTTTATTCATCTCTGTTTAGTTACAGTCTAAGCAGTGCTGGTGATGGTTCTAGGGAACAACAGCTTTCCATATTTATATATCTCATGGTTGATTGAAGCTCCGACACTGATTGAAGCTGAAGAGGGAAAAATCTGTGTGTATGACGGACTGTATTCATGACGGGCCTGAATCCTGACGGGCCATATCTTGTGGGCCGAGTTTGGGTGGGCCAGTTGAGTTGTAAAGCCCATAAGTGGAATTTCAGCACTAATAAGATTCTATGAGATATGCCCATTAATGAGTTCTCTCCACAAGGAAAAGCCTTGTCCATTAAGTCTAGGATTCTATAAAGAAGAGTCCTATAAGGAAAGGATCCCGCAATTGACGCCCATAAGGATTCCTATATGGAAAAGACTTCTACTCCAAGGAAGAGAGGTAAACCCGCTACTACTATAAAAGCCCCAATACCCTCACATGTTAAGGTACGCATAATTAACCCCTCTCTAGCACTCTAGAGTTGAAAGAAGTTCTGACTTGACCTTCGGAGGGTACTTGGCCGGCACCACACCGGTGCTCTCTGTTAGGTCTTCTCCATTTTGTTGTGCAGGTGTCATTTCGAGCGTACAAGCATTGTGCAACTCACTGGTGAGATTTTCGGCATCATCAGTTGGCGCCGTCTGTGGGAAATTCAGATTAAGCCATACTACTGTTTCCCGGACTGAAGGGTTGCATGGTACTCACTCGCTCAATGGCAACCACTAACGACATTCAGGAAGAGGAGCCGCCCACGACTGCACTTGAAAGACAAGTTCGGACCCTTGGAGCTGCCGTAGAGCGTCTCACCAAACAAAACCACGACTTGGAAGAACAGCTGCGCCAAAAGAATGCAGCACTGAACGACCAACAAGAGGATCAGGAAGGGACAAGCGCTCCAAAGAAAAATCAGGAGAAACCTGAAGGTAGCCACGCCCCAAGCAAACCTGAGAGGCAGAACTTGAGCATGCCTTCCCTCACGAATGCGACTCCACCACATATTATTGCAGAGATGCAGGCGATGAGGGAACAGATGGAGGTTATGATGAACGCGCTCAAGGGAAGAGTTTCAAGTGATCTAGATGATTTAGTCAAAAAAATCCATTAAACATAGAATTTTTGAAATTAAAACAAACTTTTTTATGAAAGGAGAAAGCTCAAATACACCGGCACTATATTGTAGCTACACTTAAAGAAAAAGAGAAATAATAAATAATAGAAAGGCAGTTAAAATAACCAAATTACCTTTGCTTCTTCCCAAAGATATTCAATCATGCTATACTGCAAGTCAAGTTCAACAAGTTCCTTTGGTTGGAAACTAGATGGCAAACATTTTAAAGAACAGTAGTTCCATGAAAGATATCTTAGGCTATTAGGAACACGATTGAGAGCATTTGGGATGTGCAACTGATCAATTATTAGCAATCGAAGATTAGACATCTTTGAAAAAACTTCAGGAAAGTCTTCAAAGTTGAAATTTGCTTTCCTATTCCTAATGACTATGGCTTGAATTGCACTTGTTGCCTATGATTTCAAAAGTAAACACTTGAGATTTACACAAGCAAATGATAAGAATTAAGAACATTAGTGGCCTATTTGGAAGTTTAGAGGGGGAGGAGAGTAGAGGGGAGTAGTGGGGAGGAGAGTCGAGGGGAATGGTTCCCCCCACCTTGTTTGGATGTTTTTAAAATTAGTAAAGGAGAAGAAAGTAATTAACCCTTCCCCTTATTTGGATGTTTTAAAAATTAGGATGGAGAGGAGAGGAAATGATTAAAATAGACAAATCTATCCCTATTTGAAAATGGACTTGCAACATTGGTCTATGATTAATTTGTTAGAAAGGGTAAATTAGGGAATTTACTTGGACAATAATTTATCTACTCTATTCTACCTCCAAATCCCTCTAATTTGGGGGAATTAAAAATGAGGGGTTAGAGAGAGTTGAAACCCCTCCAAACCCTTCCCCCTCCTTCCTTAAAAAACTTCTAAACAAGGTAATTGGATTACTCTCCCTCCCTCTACTCTACTCCCCCTCCTTTTTTAAACATCCAAACATGCCATAGAATTAATACAGTAAAGCCTTCAAAGGAGATAAAAATATCTACTCCCTCAATTTTCCATATATGTAACCTCCTCTAAATTATTGGCATGCTCAAGAAGGCTGTGAACCGAACTAAAAATAATTTAATTTTTGCATTCCACTTCTCTCCCAAAATGGTGGATCCAACTTTCAAATTTCATAATAGAAAAGAGTAAGATGCACTACATATTACCAATTTACCATTTGGCTTTGCGATTTTGTGGAGAAAAAGAACGATTTAAATGAAAATGTATAAAGATTGGTGTTTTGCCTTGCGATTTTAAGATAATACAATTCATGGTGTTTTTTTCTCTTCCATTGCATTTTCACACTATGACTTTTTGTATCAAAAATACTTTCTAGTTTCCACAGATTTTATCAAACACTTAATTTCATTTTTAAAAAACACATTTTCAAAACACAATTTTTAAAATCATTACGCTTCAAAACACATATTTTTAAACAACCCAAACCGACCCTAAGAGTCGCATTAGTAATTAATAGCTTGTAGTACATCATATTTTAATTATAAAATGTATTACATATTAAGCCCTATTAGTAACTAATAGATTATAGTACATCATATTTTAAAGATTTTATATTTTTAATCAATTTAAAATTCATATGGTCATACATTAAAACAATAAAGGCGCACTTCTACACATAGTTTTAAAAACCGAAACAGTCAAAGAACCGAAAATGGGTTCAATTTCCAGTTTTTACCAGTTGAACTGGAGATGTTCATGGTTGATAGACTAGTTTGATTCTTGGTAGAACCATTCAATCCAGTCCAGTTTTTAAAACCATGCTTCTACCTTTTAAAAATTCATGACCAAGCGCGTAAAAAATAGGAAATTACAACATTACTTTTTGAAGTGCTGGAAGAAAGCAAATAAAGCCTATAGAATGAAGTTTTATTATTATTATTATTTTTATATAAAAAATGTTAATATATCTTTTTCTTTTATGTAGTAACCAAGAGATTAGTGATTGGTTGATTACATTCGGAAAAAAGAATTCAATTTTATTAAAAATTACTTAATCATATTATGTTTTTAAGATATAAGAGTATTCACATCAGTCTATCTAAAATATACTAAGACTCACATTTTAGCCAACCAATCTAGAAAACCACCCACATTATACCATGTAAAAATGTGTAAAACATTTACAAAACTACAATAACCACGTAAATATAGAGGTTACTATAGTTTTTTTATTTTATTTTTTAATTATCTCTCTCTCTCTCTCTCTCTCTCTCTCTCTGTGTGTTGCTCCCTAACCTAGACCGTCCAACCACCACCCGTTGCTCCCTAACCTAGACCGTCCAACCACCACCACAACTCAGCACCAGCACCATAACCCATTACAAAGTTTGATCAAAGCCAACGGTAGCTCAAACCCATCAGCCCAAACCCAAAATCAAATCCAATCGGTAGCACAAAAAAGCATACAACAGAGATCCAAGATGTGGACGAACTCATAATCTCACCATCGGTGTTTGGGGGGGGGGGGGGGGGGGAGGTTGAAATCATCGACTGTGGTTGCCAATCAAATCAGGGAGAATCTGGTTGTTTGGATCTTTGTAGAACTGGTTGTAGATGGATTTTGGGTTAATTTGTCGAGGTGGGGTAGGCGGTGGTGATGTGAGAGGGTGATTTCCGTGTGGAGAGAGAGAGAGAGAGAGAGAGAGAGAGTGTGTGTGTGTGTGTGTGTGTGTGTGTCAGGTTTAGTGGGTTTGGAATGGAAGACTATGTGTGAGAGAGATAGTGGTTTTTGTTTGAGGATAAGGGAGGTATGCTTTGGGAGAATTAGTAAATAAATAAAAAATTGATAATGAAATAGTATTTAATGAAATGTAAATAGATAATTTAATGTGGTGTTTTTGAAAAATAGTTGTGTACAATAGAATAAATAGGTTTTTATGCTAAAATAGATTGTAAATTTTACACAGGCTAATGTGAATGCTCTAAGAAATCATCATAGACAATATATTAGCATGTTAACTGAACATATTTTATATTTTGTTACTTAGATACTTAGGTAACCACTAACCTATTGAAGTTTTTTTTTTTTTTTTTTTTCCAAGAACTAATTTATTGAACACAATTATGTCACTATACTTACTCAATCTTATTTGCTAAAATAAAATTATAGCTTCTTACCATATTGTTCTCCAATACACGAAGCAAGTCCTTAAAAAGCCACAACCTACTCACCCTTCCAAGCTCTCCATATGATTGTTGATGAACAATTTTTTCACCCATTTCTTGTAGTAGACCATGCACCTCCAACCTTTCATTGTTTCTTGAGAAAGTCAGGAGATTTGTCCCCAAGAACCCTTATACCAATTCTTGCATTAAAACCACAATTCTCTAATATACGTATTACTGTCAATATGGGTCACCCCTTAAAGAAACATGCAATATCTAAGAATATCTCCTTCCACATTTCCTTTAGTCCGTCAAAACTTATTTCAATAAGTATATCAAATATTTCATTTGGAGGATTTTTTTTAAAATAATCCAATGCACTTTCCCATTCATCTATTGTTCTTCCAACTAAAAAGGAACCCAAAGTACCAAGAGCTAATGGAAGGCCATTAGCATATTTTACAACTTCCTGAGAGTGCTGCATATAACCTTTTTCGGGCTGCACATTTTTGAAGGCTTTCAAACAAAAAAAAATTTAAAGCATCATCATTATTTAGTCCTTTAGGCCTATATATTTTAGGAAATCCATGTGAAACCAACACATGTTCATCTCTAGTTGTTATGATGATCCGACTCCCCAATCTAAACCAGTGATGCTCTCCAGCCATTTTTTCTAATTGGTGCACATGATTAACATCATCTAGGACAAGTAGAACTTTTTTATGACGTAACCTATTTTTGATTATGTTAACTCCTCAATGAATATCCTATATATTTGTATTTATTGCCCCCAAAATATTTTCAAGAAGTTGTTTTTGTAATTGAAGCAAACCATCTTTTTCTGAATTTTCCCTAACCTTAGCAATAAAACTAGAAGCTTCAAATTTATCAGAATGCATATCATAAACAAATCTAGCAAGATTGTCTTTCCTATTCCCCCCTACCACAAATCCCTATCATGCAAACATTATTCCCAAAATCTAAATACGAAGGGATCAATTCTGCCACAATAGATTCTACTCCTATGAGGTTTTTGTTAATGATTAAGAATTTTGAATTCAATTTCTTCATCATCTCTTCAACAATTTCTTGGATAAATTCTGACTCATGCCTGCAAAGAAGGTAAAAAAAAAATCTTTATGTGATGGTCTAAACCAAATATAAAATATTCTTTTTTCACAATGTGCTGGATGAATTCTAACCCATGCCAATAAACGAGATTGAAAATAATTACATGATGGTCCAAACCAATTAAAAAACCCCAATTAGGACAAAAAATATTAGCCAACTTGCTCAAGCACATTTGAATTCATTTGCTCAAGTAACGTGGATAAAACTATCCATGTAGGAACACGAGTTACGTTGACTAAATAACATGCATGTAACTACCCTTAGCAGAAGCGGAAATATAGAATGAAGAACACGTGAATTACGTGGTTCAGTCTAGCAGTATACATCCACAAAGGAAACCCGTAAGAGTTACATTTTTGATATATGAGTGACGTGCAAATCTTGTATTACAATGAATCCAATCATGGGTGGAGCCATAAATTTTTGTTTGTGGGGGAGGGGGATGAGGCTAAACTATCATATTAATTTACAATTCAAGAAAAACTCTCAAGGTACTACACATGCACACACGCGCACACACACATGCACACGCGCGAAAGTTACACATCAACAAAATTATCTTATATGAGAATTTTACATCCTTCTAAACTTTGCTTGAGTGTACTTGAGTTTTTTAATTTGCCATAGATATATTTAACAAATTCTCAACAACAAAAAAAAAAGGCATTTAGCATCTTCCATTAAAATTATAATCATCAGTGGTCTTTCATAAAAAAAATCCATCCATTATCATCTCCATTGTGAAATTTTTGAGCAATTTCTTTTTCAATGTAAGCTATCAATTAAACATTATTAAGGTCACCTTTTGCTCAAAATTGCTCAAAAAGCACTTTTTATTTATATTAGTAACGAAATATCTAAATTTCTATAAGAATTTCTTTACAAAAGTTTAACCATGGTCAATAAAAAAATAACTAATAAATTTATAATAGAAATACAAAGTTTATCATGCACCAAAATACTTGCAACGGCAAATCTCTCCATAACCCATTAAAAATAATAACAATAATAAAAAATTCATACTTAATATTTTAAAATACACTTCAACTAAAAATTTAATACAATGAATTTTAATTTTTAAATGGAGGATAATTCTTGAAACTTGCCCTTAAAAAAAGGATAAGTTAGAACATAACATTTTTAATATTAATTTAACAAAGTTTAGTCAATCGGATGTGAAGGTGGGAAAGTGTTTTTTTCCCTTCAAATGTGGGGCGGAGTGTAATTTCCCCAAACCACAAGAGAAGGGGGTGTTATTTTCCCAATATTAAGGGTCTGTTTGGGATCCGCTTATTTAGCTGAAATTGAAAATTTTTTGCTGAAATTGAAATTTTTTTGTTGAAAGTACTATACATAAAGGTAAAAGTAAGCTGAAATAATACAGTGGGATCCATGAATGGTACCAAAGTGCAGTGGGGCCCATAAATAGTAGCAAAAATAAGCTAAATAGTAAAATAAGTTGACAAAAAATAAGCTATCCAAACACAACCTAAATATAAGTATATAACAAGAAATTAAATATAACAAAATCACTATAAGCAACCATAAAATATTGAGGAAATTACACTTTTCTACCCTTATTTATAACGCATCTTACACTTTCTCCCTTGAACTACAAGACTGCATGATTGGCCCCTTAAACTAAAACTTGTATAACACTTTACCCCCTCCTGTCACTGTCCCAGTTAAATTAGATAGAAAACATAGTTACATGCAACTCATGTAACACTTGTTGACATGGAACCCACTAATGCCATCTAAAATTATGAAAATGCCCATCACTATTAGTAACTTAAAAATGGGAAAGAAAAAAAAAAAACATAATAGCAAAGCACGCAGATTGGATCTCTCACCTAACGAAATTGAATAAAGAGAATGCGAATCTCTCTCCAAAATGAAACCATAAGAGAAAGTGATAAAACCAAAAAAAGATTGGATCATTCTCCAAAATCCCTCTCATTGAACCCAAATTCCCTCTCACCGAATCTAGATTGAATCTCTCTATCTCTTGCTCTATGTATAGACTACAAACATAATAGCCAAGCACATAGTAACCACACACCCAATAACCTTGACATAGACTCAAACACGATTACCCAACCACAATCCACCGGCAACGAAGAGAGAATCTAGTTATACTAAAACCCTAATCTAAACCCGTCAACAACGAAGGGAAGAAGCTAGCTATACAAACTCACAAGAAGGACACGATCGAAAGCAGTTGTTCTCCCACCATTGTGACCATCACCATAGCAAGTGCTAGGGTTAGGGTTTGGGTTTTAGCACCTCCTTCAATTTGCAATTATTGAGTGGTTTTGTAGATCTACCATTTGGGTGTGAGGGAATCAACCTAGAATTTGAGAGATTCAGGTTAAGGGTTTTTAGATCTAGCTTCCAAGCAGATGACTGAAATAAAGAGTTGAATCGAGTGTGGGTTTGGTGAATTGGGATTAGGTTTGTGTTTGGGTTTGATTCGATGTTGTAATCTTGGGTTTGTTGTTTGATCTCTCTGTGACATAGTTCATTTTTTGGGTTTGTTGTTAATGTTTTGGGTTTGTTGTTCATTTGGATTTGTTGTTCAGCTTAGTTAGTTTGTTGCTTAATCTATGTGTGGCATATTTCATTCTCTAGGTTTGTAATTCATTTGGATTCATTGTTCATAGTTGATTTGTTGTTTGATCTCCTATGGCATAGCCCATTTTCTAGGTTTGTTGTTCATCTTGTTCATTTTCTTCTCTCCAACCAAACAAAATTAAGGGAAATTGAGCATTTGCTTTGGGTATAAGGGGAGCATTGTGGTCATTTCAAGTGGGGTTAGTGGGTTCCATGTCAACAAGTGTCACGTGCAACTCACGTTACTACGTTTTCCATCCAACTTAACTGAGAAACTGACGGGAGGGGGAAAAGTGCTACATAGGTTTTAGTTAGGAGGCTGATAGTGAATTCTTGTAGTTCAAGAGTTAAATATAAAATAAAGTATAGTTTATGACTTTATGGTAGAAACATGTAATTTTCCCTAAAATAATTTAAACTCAACCAAACTAGAGATCTATGGCCAAAAAAAAAAAAAAAAAAAACATTCAAGATCACTTTTGTATCTAAAGGCATTGTCAAATTTTGAGAGAATAATCAGGTGGTGGACCTACTAATAATTGCACCAACAAATTTTCATACATCAATATATATATATAGTAGAAGTTATATTAATCAACTAAAAAAAGTACCCCCCATGTACACAGTTACACAGTGGGAACACAAAATTCAGCTTGAAAATGTTTTCATACATCAACTTCAAGATTTGCTCCTAAATATCAAAGCCAAAGCCAATATTTTATTTCTGACATGTGTATGAGGTTTTTTTTTTTTTTTTTTTGATACGTTAGTGCTACCAATTGATTTAACAGATTAAAGGAAAAAGAAGAAATAAAATCATATACTATGAGATAAATAAAAAGAAATTAAACTAAAATATAATTGAAAAAGGATAAGAAGAATTTTGCACCTTTCATGATTTTAATATCCTTTTTGCCTACCTCCAAAGAAGAAAATTTTTAGTAAGGGAGAGGGAGGAATTGAGTGAGAATGTGAGCATTTGGATGAAAGTGAGATGCTTTTGCTTTTGGGGAATTGGGTAGTTGGTTTCTGTAAGAATTTTGAGATATGAGAATAAAAAGGTGGCTTCTAAAACAAGTCAATACAAAAAGTTAAGGATAAACTAAGGTTTGTTATTTTAGGCATAATACAATAGGTTAAGGATGTCAATACTGTACTGGAGGCTGTACCGGTTTGGCTATCGGTATGATATATTTCGGATACCGGTCAATACCGATGTACCGTTTCGGGTTTACCGCTATTTTATATATTTAATATATGTATATATATATATATACACACACCCACACAAACACATTTACACAAACAAATCAACACAGAAATACACAAAATCATCACAGAGATACACAAACACACCCAATATTATTGCACACACAGTATTACACATAACCGTACACTATCACTATTCTATTTACAAATAAAGCCGAAAAATTAAAGTGAGTTTGTGGTTATCTCAATGCTTCATTATAATAATTACACATGTTACTATTATTAAATATAATTTAACATAAACAAACATACAAGTACGATAATAAACAAATACAAATAACAATACATTGTTATCAAAACTTAGAATAATATAAAATAGTAAAACATTATAAGTGAAGTATAATAAAATATATGTATTCTCAAAATAATAAAATAATATTACATGTGAGTAGGGGTGGCAAATGGGTGGGTTTGGGATGAGCATAATTGGGTTGGGTATATAAAACCTATTTAACTAATTACTTTGAACCCAAATCTAACCCAACCCAATTATTATGGGTAAATCCCAACCCACCAAATTACCCAATTATCAAAATGCCACTAAAGTAAAAATGACCAAAGTACTCTAAAATATTCACAAATGACCAAAATACCCCAAAACCTGAAAATTACCAAAATACCCCTAAAACCCAAAAAATTACCAAAATACCCCCGAACCCAAAAAAATGACCAAAATACCTCCGAAACCCAAAATATCCCCGAAACCCAAAAAATGACCAAAATATCCCCAAAACCGAAAAAATTACCAAAATTCCCCCGAATCCAAAAAATGACCAAAATACAACATAAAATTACCAAAATACCCCCAAACCCAAAAATTACCAAAATACTCCCGAATTCAGAAAATGACCAAAATACCCCCGCAACCCAAAAAATTACCAAAATATTCATCCCGCACTACTAAAAATTCGATATTTTACCTTTATTTTATTAAAAGATAAATATTCATCCCACTACTAAAAAAAATAGTTAGAAAGAAACATAGTGCAATAGCATTTTCTACTAGTTATTAATATATTCCTTTTCTTTAGTATTAATATTACATACAATGTGGCTTACATAACATGCATGTGTATCTACAAATGTTGAGAACTGTATAATGACATGTATATTAGTTATAATGACATGTATATATATATACATATATATATGTAAGGGCTCAAAATGTAATGAACCCTAGACAATAAAATTTTGTAGAGAGTGGGTAGGAAGGACTAGGCAACTAGCGAACAAACAACTGTATATGGGAGATTTACGGTGACCCCTAATAAACGAATAGGACTCGGAGTTTTGTAAGGGTGATCCTTATTTTTGATGTGTCTTCCGGACTCTCTTCGTGGTCCTTTTTGTTTTGTGTTTGTAAAATCCATCTCCCCCTCTCAAGCCGAGGGGGCTCTCCCTTCTCTTTGAAGGGATCCTTCTAGTTATATAGTGTTCTCTTTAGTTAATCCTAGCCGTCCATTTGTCGGTTATCTGGGCTTTGCGTGTAGGAGTTTGTCCCATCATCTGTAGTTTACAGGCTTTATGTTAGGTCAAAGCCGCCTTTGCAGGCTTTATACTAGTTGAAGTGACTGATGCCTGGGGTTTTCAGGTCACTTTGTCATTAAAGTGGTCAGAATATTGGTGAGATATATTCAAAGAATATGGGATATTTTCCCTTTGGTTAAGTCGGTGTGCCGAGGATAGGTCATCCTCGGCGCGGGCCTTGGACGTCCTGGGTTCTTTCCCATTGTCCTCGGCCTTGGTACTATCCTCGGCGCGGGCCTTGGGCCGCATGTGGTGGGCCAGCGTGGTTAGTGCAATAGAACCCCACAATAGCCCCTCAAAATTCTGCTGCACGTCCCCTTGGGCGAGGAAGAGGATTTTGATTTCCTCGGCGCCTTTTCTCGGTCTGTTGGGTTTTACCGTACCGACAGTGTTATCGCTTCTTCAGCTGTTTTTGCAGCTTTCTTTTTGTGCAAAGGGTTGCCCGAGAATGGATAGGCTTGCGTCGTTTGTGCTATAGTACTCAATTTCTCATGGTTTTTTGTCCCTGATAGGACTCGTTTATTTGGCGCTTGAAAGGGAGTTGGCTCTGCCTTAATTTTGAGCTCATAGTCCGTACAAGAGCCCTGGTTCTGTTCGGCGTTTGTATTGACTCATAGTGACTGGTTCCCTATGTAGGTTTGGGTCCGAGGACCATACAAGACCTCGGTTTTCCTTAACGTTTAGTTTTCATAGTAAAGTGTTCTTCCTCCTGGAAGTATCGAGTTTCTCTATTTCATTAGTTATCTGAAGTATCTGGTTTCCCCAGAGGCTTGGGTCCGAGGACCATGCAATGCCTTGGTTCTGTCCAGTACCCAGTTTTCTCTTTTTAATCATCTGAAGTATCTGGTTTCCCCAGAGGCTTGGGTCCGAGGACCATGCAATGCCTTGGTTCTGTCCAGTACCTAGTTTTCTCTTTTTAATCATCTGAAGTATCTGGTTTCCCTAGAGGCTTGGGTCCGAGGACCATGCAATGCCTTGGTTCTGTCCAGTACCTAGTTTTCTCGTTTAATCATTTGAAGTATCTGGTTTCCCCAGAGGATTGGGTCCGAGGACCATGCAATGCCTTGGTTCTGTCCAGTACCTAGTTCTCTCTTTTTAATCATCTGAAGTATCTGGTTTCCCCAGAGGCTTGGGTCCGAGGACCATGCAATGCCTTGGTTTTGTCCAGTACCTAGTTCTCTCTTTTTAATCATCTGAAGTATCTGGTTTCCCCAGAGGCTTGGGTCCGAGGACCATGCAATGCCTTGGTTCTGTCCAGTACCTAGTTTTCTCTTTTTAATCATCTGAAGTATCTGGTTTCCCCAGAGGCTTGGGTCCGAGGACCATGCAATGCCTTGGTTCTGTCCAGTACCTAGTTTTCTCGTTTAATCATCTGAAGTATCTGGTTTCCCCAGAGGCTTGGGTCCGAGGACCATGCAATGCCTTGGTTCTGTCCAGTATCTAGTTTTCTCTTTTTAATCATCTGAAGTATCTGGTTTCCCCAGAGGCTTGGGTCCGAGGACCATGCAATGCCTTGGTTCTGTCCAATATCTAGTTTTCTCTTTTTAATCATCTGAAGTATCTGGTTTCCCCAGAGGCTTGGGTCCGAGGACCATGCAATGCCTTGGTTCTGAGGACCATGCAATGCCTTGGTTCTGTACAGTATCTAGTTTTTTCGTTTAATCATCTGAAGTATCTGGTTTCCCCAGAGGATTGGGTCCGAGGACCATGCAATGCCTTGGTTCTGTCCAGTACCTAGTTTTCTCTTTTTAATCATTTATTTTATCTATTTATCCGTAGCCGTTTTAATTCTTGCCGCGTTTTACAATAAGCATTAAATAATTACAGTTTTCAAGCAGAATAATAATAATAGTAAATGCTGGAGTTGGTAGAGGATAAGACCTTGCCGTGTTTTGCCTCTTCGTTTGGTGGGACTCTTCAGATAACGAGGCGTCTCCTGGGTTGTCCAAGTGACGCGTTCTGACGCTTCGGTGTCTTCCTGTTTAATGAGGCGTCTCCTCATTAATACCGACCATGGATTTATGAGGATCTAACGGTTGGCAAGCCCCTTGGAAATTGGGGCGGCATCATTGTCTCCGGAAATCTCTCCCTGGGATTTAATGTGGATTGGCCTTCATCAATGTTCCTCTGCCAACTTTCTTTATTTCTTTTCCTCCTTTCTTCCTTCACTTCTTTTCCACCTTTTGTTCTTCTGCCAACTTTGCTTTCTACCATTTGTTCTTCATCTCTTCTTCTACTCTCTTTTCACTCTCTTTTTCTATCTTTCGTTCTTCTGCCATCGTCGTCCAGCATTTGCCTTTTGTTCTTCTGCCAGCTTTGTCAAGCGTCTGCCTTTTGTAGTTAGCTTTAGAACAAGTCCCCTGGGTATTACTTGTAAGAGATGTAATTTTACTTCATATATGAATAAAAGAAGTAGTCTTGTTTCACTTGTTGTCTTTTTTTTTTTTTTTTTTTTTTTTTTTTTTTTTTTTTTTTGCGTTTGTTTTTTTTTTTTTTTTGTTGTAGACTGCCGGATCAACACTATTGCTGAAAACTGTATAAATTTGCACCTATTCTCGATTGACTTGTTGTTTTGTTTTCCATTCCCCAAACGTCGCGCCGCTAATGCACAAGTCCGCCCCACGGTGGGCGCCAATTGTAAGGGCTCAAAATGTAATGGACCCTAGACAATAAAATTTTGTAGAGAGTGGGTAGGAAGGACTAGGCAACTAGCGAACAAACAACCGTATATGGGAGATTTACGGTGACCCCTAATAAACGAATCGGACTCGGAGTTTTGTAAGGGTGATCCTTATTTTTGATGTGTCTTCCGGACTCTCTTCGTGGTCCTTTTTGTTTTGTGTTTGTAAAATCCGTCTCCCCCTCTCAAGCCGAGGGGGCTCTCCCTTCTCTTTGAAGGGATCCTTCTAGTTATATAGTGTTCTCTTTAGTTAATCCTAGCCGTCCATTTGTCGGTTATCTGGGCTTTGCGTGTAGGAGTTTGTCCCATCATCTGTAGTTTACAGGCTTTATGTTAGGTCAAAGCCGCCTTTGCAGGCTTTATACTAGTTGAAGTGACTGATGCCTGGAGTTTTCAGGTCACTTTGTCATTAAAGTGGTCAGAATGTTGGTGAGATATATTCAAAGAATATGGGATATTTTCCCTTTGGTTAAGTCGGTGTGCCGAGGACAGGTCATCCTCGGCGCGGGCCTTGGACGTCCTGAGTTCTTTCCCATTGTCCTCGGCCTTGGCACTATCCTCGGCGCGGGCCTTGGGCCGCATGTGGTGGGCCAGCATGGTTAGTGCAATAGGGCCCCACAATATATATATATATATATTTTATTTACTTACTTATTATTTATCTTTTCATAAATACGTATATATGACAATATATGATAATTGTTTGTAATAGTGCAATGTTTGGAATAATTCAAAGTGTCAAACCCTCTTTGACAATAGGAATTTTTTTTTTTTTTTGAGAAACAAGACCATGATTCTTATAGATCAACAGAAACTTCTGTCAGTGACTACAAGATTTTGGACATCACAGGGGATGCCATCAGACCAATAGCAAGGACAATGGGAATATTTGGCTAATTTTGCCAATCTATGAGCAACTGCATTCCCGTGTCTTTTAACATGTGAAAAACAAAAAGAGACAAAATTCAAAGCTAGAGCTCTAATGTCTTCTATAATGTGACCGAGAGTGCTGACGCAGTTTGAATCTGCGTTGAGAGCCTGTATAATTGTTTCAGAGTCACCTTCAAGTACCACTTTCTCTACGCCAAGCTCCAAAGCAAAGGAAATTGCTTTTCTGCAAGCTAAAGCCTCAACGTCATCCACTGTTGCAGGGAGGTTAATTCTGTCTGAAAGTGCACCAATGACTTGACCAATAACGAGCATGGTATTTTCAATCTCTATCCTTGAATGAAATTAATGGATAATCTCCAACTTTCTCTCAGTTTTATTTGGTTTTTTTTTTTTTTTTTTTAGCGAATAACAGATTCGTTTTGTCGTTTCTCTAGGATTCTCTTGTGGTAAGCTGGATTTTACTCCAAACCAAAGAAATAATTCGCAGGTACATAGTACCCAATGCATTAAAAAAAAGCTGGTATATGAGTACATCACAGATGAAGTGAGACTTACATACAAATTGACGGAAAGAGCTTTAGCCCTTGTTGAAAGCAAAATTAGACCAAAAAGGAAAAGGAAAAAAAAAACTAGTGTTAATGCTCAAAAATATGCCGATAGCTAGTTACAGCAGTAGCAGCAAGAAGTTAAGAACTTCATCCAAAAAATAAAAAGCAAGAAGTTAAGAAAAATAACAATGAAGTAGCATACTCAATAAACAAAGCTCCCACCATGCAAAACACTGAATTTATGAAAAATATATTAACTTAAACATCACATCAAACTAAAAAGGACAGTCAGCAAAATAGTCTCCAAGAATTGAAATATTTTCAGTGAAGCAGTCCCCATTAGCTCATAAGGTTTTGCCGGAAACACATAGAGGTGAACAATGGAAGCAATGGCCATCTGCATTCAAAATTCACAAAATCACACATAATGGACTTATATTTAAGAAATCTCAAAAGGCATAATAATTAAAACAAGAACAATTAGCTCCCACTACCAAAACCTATAGAAAAATTACACAAACAACAGAAAAATTTACCTTAAAATAGCTTCCTTTCACCTAATCCTCATCAACATATGAACTAGATTGAGATATGCCCAAGTTGCCAAAATCCTCCACAAGGCTTTCTTCCTCAAAATCATGTACAGCTGAAAAAGGAAAGCAAAGCATTTATTAGTACATCAAATACAGATTAATGAATATTGCAAGCACATAAGTGATAAAAAATATGATATACCTGGTACTCCATATAGCCAATCACGAGCACATAACAAAGCTTCTGCAGTTTGTGGCAAAAGAGAACTGCAAAACTTATCAAGAATGCGGCCACCAATACTGAATGCAGACTCCGAGGCAACAGTAGTAATGGGAATGCTCAAAATATCACGTGCCATCAAGGAATTTTGATGGCACGTGACTAGAACCGGCAATAAAAGAATTTTGACATTTTTTACACTCTGCTATCTCTTTCCCTTCAGAACCTATAGGTAATATTTCAAAATCCGACCATACAGAAGAAGTCCTACATCTCATTCTTTTTGGAGCACTTGAAACAGTATCACCATACTCATCATTTTCTTCATTCATTGAATCCATATCTAAAATGTAAACGAAAACAAAACCAACAAACAAAAAACAAAAAAAAAAAACTCAGCATTTTGAACCATTCTAAAACCTGACCACTCAAATAATGTGGCATAAGGAATTATAAGTTAAACAATGTTGCTTGTGCTGTGTTACAACTTACAAGTTCTTAATCTTACAAATAAATAATTATAGGTTAAAACAGAAAATGCCAAACAACATATGCAAATTATCCAAGTTTAATTGCTTCTTACAATCACAAGGTGCTCATTTCTATAGAATGTTAAGGGGGGTACCCTAAACAGTACTGGCCTAATTGACATGAAAAAGCACAGGACCCAAAACCCCAGCTAAGTTTCATAACAGAAGCCCCGACAGAAAGGAAGGAATGCAGCTTTTGGATCCCTTTCATTTCCCAACAAACAAAGCATTTTGTTGTTTCCCTAGTGAATATATCACCTTTTTAAGATTATAAACTCAACAATGATCTAGCTAGTAATCATATGCAAATTAATGAATTAAAAACTCAACAATCAGAATAGAAAAAAGTAATACAAATCAAACAAATCTAAGAACAAAATGTAAAGCAAAATCATTGCATTCCATGATATCCTATCTCTCCTTGGCATTCTATCAAGCACTAACCGTGTACTTTGAAAATCACCACATTTCACATACATGGTAATCAATGCATTCACCACATCCACATCTGACTCAAACCCAACTCTGCTTTTGCTTACCCACCCACCAACACATTCCAAGAAAACACATCCCTCTCCTCCATCTTCCCAAACACATACCAAGCATTACCCAGATCACCAAACCACACAAACATACTCAACAAAGCATTACCGATGCTTACCAAAAAGATAAAATTAGAAAATGTAAACTGTTTGGTAACAGAGGAAACGAAGGAAAGCAAAAGAATACTTTTGAGTAACTAAAGAGAGGAACCAAATCCGAGATTCGAAGCTTACCGATGAGTGCTAGAGTGACCGGAAAGAGATAACGTAAATACTCCGGCGAACAACTCAGAAATCTGCTGAAGCTTTGAAGAGTTTTGATGTGTCCGAAGCTTTGAAGCTGCTGAAGCCATGATTGGAGGGCGAGAAACTGAGGGAAAATGAGGGAAAATGAAAACCTAACCCAGAAACGTCTGAGACTCTGAGGTGAGGGCTGGGTCTTTTTTTTTTTTTTTCGTGGGATGGGCTGGGTTGAGTTTGTTGGGTATATTATTTTTTGGTTAAATGGGGTTCAATAGGGTTCAATGGGTTTTTAATTAAAACCCAATTATTTTTAGGTCTAATTGGGTTGATGCCCATTTAACCCAACTAATAATTGGGTAAGTTTGGGCTTAATTAGAGTGGACGGGTTTGGGTGGGCAAATGGGTTTGGGCTTATTTTGCCACCCCTACATGTGAGCTGTAAACCACAAGTATTGTTTGACTTTGTGTATTCAGATATTTCACTTATGAGCAATTGTTTTCTTTCACCCACCGTTGCAGCTTTAGTGCCTCTTTCTTTTTCTTTTTCTTTTTTCCTTCCTTTCTTCACATCTATTGCTTCTTCTTTCTTTCTTTCTCTTCTTTTTTCATCTCTTCACACTGATGCTTTTGTGGGTTTTATTGTACTTTTTTATAGGTCTATTTGTTTTTGAATCAGTGGGTTTTGTTCATGGGTTGTGTGTTTGTGTGGTGGTTGGGTTGTGTGAGTTGGGTTTTTAAAGGTTGGGATCGGTGGGTTTGGGTTGTCGGTAGTGGTAGGAGGCGGAGTGGCTTCGGCTCTGGCTCCGGCTCCGGCCAAGTGCAGCAGCTTTGGGTAAGTTCTGAATATTCCTGAGAATTTTTCTTTGGGATTTCTCTATCTGATTCTTTACCCGGTATCCATTTACCGGCTGAAACAGCCAGATTTCGCCGGTACAGCCGGTACGAAGCCAGTACGGCCGGTATTTTTTCCGGTACGACATAAGGGGGTAATCTGTACCGGTGCACTGGTCGGTACGGTATATTCAGGCCGTACCGGCCAGTACGGTACAGAATTGACTTCCTTGCAATAGGTTCCTAAATTAAATTAAACACCATGTTGCATTCACCAATAAAATATGAAGGTATTATTTTCAAGAATAATTAAATGTAGTGCAACTATGTTTTTGAAATTTAACTAGAGAACTTAATGTGCACCACACTACACCTAAAGTACATAGCTTAAAAATTGAAGGTAACGTGTTTTTTTTTTTTGGGGGGGGGGGGGGGGGGAGGGTAGTTTCAATTTAATAGTAAAAGTCAAAATAATAACAAAAGAAAATCAGTATAAAAAGCAGGATTTAGATCTTGAGCAATAGAGCAGGTTAATTGCACCATGCATTTTCCACTCATGTAAGATGTAAAAATTTGTAGAATAAAATGGTAAAATGGTAAATAAGTTAAAAAGAATTTACTCAACCAACATTTACATCTCACATCACATTGCATGTAGGCTGTGTTTGGTTTGACGGAAAATATTTTCCAACCATAAAATATTTACGGGTGAAAATATTTTTCAGAAAGAGGAAAAAGGAAATGAAATTGAGGGATGAATTTGCCTATAAAATACAAAATCTATGAAGTTGGGTAGAATCCTAATAGTTTGATTTCCATCCAAACTTTAAGGGTATGGATATAAAAATTGAAATTTTATGAACTAAATTTGTGAAATGGCAAAATCACAAAGAGTAAATTTGCAATTTACCAAAAAAAATAAAATGAAGATATTAGACTCTTAAGCACAAGTTTTATTGGCTTATTCAATGACAAATTTTATGTACTTATTCTCTCATTTTTATGTATTTTTCTGAGCATAATTGTATTTGGTACACTTAAGCTTTGTCAAAGCTGTTGGAAGTGCCTCTACAACCTACTTAGGCAACAAAGTGACACGTGGCAAATAAAGGAGCAGCTTTTATTAAAGGGCAGTTGCAACAAACTTGGAACCTAGCTAGGTCTTGACCAGGCCACAAGCTGCATGTAGACAAAATGTCATACACTCTAATATGTTTTTTCCAGCTTTCTCAAATATGCCAAATAACACACCTTGTGCATACTGGACTTGAGAAATCAATGAGAGCTTGGTATATACAGTTAGAGAGAGTTTATTCATCATAAGCATTTCATCTTGAGAGGGAGAGAGAGAGAGCTTTAGCCTAGATTAAAAGATTCCTTCATCCTCTCCTCCATTTGTCACACGAATGACATATACTTGAGAGAAATTTGAAATTTTCACCTCCATCACCAAATCTTGAGTGTTATGAGCTTGTTGAAGGGCTGGACACTATTTGGATCTAATATCAAATCCAAATCATATTGGTGGCTTTCTGTTGGAGGCTCAACAATGGTATCTCTGGTAATTTAGTTGAAAAAAGGACTTAGTGAATCCAGTTGCTAGCTGGAACTTGGAGGGCTGGACACTACAACTATTCAGACTAGTTGAGATTCTGATGATGGTGTCAGGGGAGAGATTTTTCATTGGGGATTGGTTTCCTCTTCGAAAATTCTTCTTAATGTTTTTCATGTGGTTTGTCATTTCTTATTCCACATCTTTCTTATTGCTTCTATTTATATACTATGACTTTATTGTATGCATCCAATATGAAAATTAGGCTAATCACGTAAATTTGGTTTTAAAGATAGTTTAGGATTAATTGAGTATTAAGCCGTGTCATGGGTCTAAATATGTACTAGGGTGTTAGCATCTAGTACTTTCATAGACAATTTCAATAGATTTATTATTCATAAAAAGTTATGTCCTTACTATATAAAATTTATAAAAAAAAAAAAAAAAATTGTCCCTAAATAAAATAGTTTTTTTTAATTATTGCAAAGGAGCATACCTAAGTCCAAAGAAGTGATCTCGCTAAATATAAATAAAAAAATAAAAATAAAAAGGTCACATACTATTTCTAATAATATAACAAATATTTAACAAGTATATGTTGCAATATTTCATATCATGCATATTATGCTACATTTTTTCATAACTATTTATAATTATGTACTTCATGATATATGAAATAGATAAATTTGTCATTAAAATTATACCTATTTTGTAAATCCCAACCAGAGAGATTAGCCACTTCCTGTCAAAGTAGATCTTCATGTTTCCACCTTCTCTATGCTCTCCTTAAAACTTTCTTTGTATTTATCAAATGCTTCCGCAAAAGTTCTCTTCTGTTTCCGTACATCAGATGGTTCCACATGGTAAAAAATTGGAAAAACTTCCAATCCTTTCTCTTTCCTGCTTCTCACAATATGCACTAGTTCATCCAAGCACCATGTTGAAAACGCATAGTTTATTGAGAAAATAACAATAGCAAATCTCGATTCTTCAATAGCTTTCACGAGCTCTTGTGAGATGAATTTTCCTCTCAAAAGTTCTTCATCGTCCCTAAAGGTCAAAATGCCTTTGTTTTCCAAAGCACAATATAGATGATCCGTAAAGCCTTTACCGGTGTCCTCGCCTCTAAACTGAGAAAGACATCATATGTCCACCGAGGTGTTGAAGAAGAAGACGGTGATGAAGATGAGGCTCCTTGGGTGCTCATGGAAACCGGTAGATCTAGAGCTATAATATAGATCCACAAAATAAATATATAAATAAATACGTTCAATTAAAAAGAAGAGAAATATATTAAAGGGAAAGAAAATTAAGGAAAGAGAAAACAATTTGATGTGGATTTCTCATCTCAAGGGCTAAGTGAAAGGAAAGATATAAAAGTGATGACCATGTGAGAAAACTGAGAACTTACCAATCGAAACTCTCCTGAAACAACGCCTGATTTAATTCCTACAAGATTAAGTTTCCTATTTAATAATCAAGGAATGAATACTGTTCTTTCTCCGCGTGTACGTGTAAGAGAGAGAGGGAGGGTGAGATGAGCGGTAGAGGGAGATTATTCACAATTTCGCAACCCCTGTTCTGAGTTTTTTTTTTTGAGAAACCCCTGTTCTGAGTTAAGTCAACAAGTCTTCTTCTTTCTATGAAGTTAGGTGATTTCGCAGTGACCAGGCTATAAGTTATTAAATATTATTAAATGTCTTTCGATTTAAACAATGCATCACAGCTGGTTCATCTTTTCCCTAAGAAAAATAACGCTTCATAGCGTGGCAAAGGACAGAGACTTCGTGGTGACCAGCTGTGAAATACCGTTTAAATTTCTTGTAATATTTACTATAAAATATAAATTACAAATGGCCACATTTATCTTTGTGCAAAATTTAAGAGTAGTTCTAGATCACAAATTATTTCATAACAAATTTGTCGTAAGACCCACAACTGTGATGTTGCAAATGGTAAGCAATTAACCATTATTTATACAGGGACACCATTTTTTTCAACAATTACACTCTGTTATGCTCATGTCACAGTTGTGGCAAGTAGTTGAAAAAATATTATGGTTCTAAACTTTTTTGAAATTTAATTTAGAGTAAGAGATCCAAAGTTCAATGCTCACATTTAGGGGTGTTCACGATGTAGTTATTTGGCAAAATTGCCACCATACCTTAGGAACCAATTACCATTTCATTAGCTCCAATCATGATTGCCGATAATTAGTTCTTTGACTACCCAATTTTTGGGCATTAGTGTGGCTTAGTTCAGTCGGCACAACCAAAAATCCCACAAATTTCCCAAATCTAACCTACAGCCAAAATTCACTAATCAAACCCACAAATCCTAAATCAAACCCATAGATCCAACAAATCAAACTCACATATTAAAAAAATTAAAACCTATACATCAAAATATCAAATCAAAGAGAAAATATGAAGGGTTAAAGAGACTCACCTTTGATTGACCTTAATTTGTTTCAAATTGGCTACAATTTGTCTTAAATATATTTTGATTATTTGAATTTCTAGGTTTCTAACTTACTGGATTATTGGGTTTGGTGTGGGTTTTTGGGTTTGGGATGAGTGTGGGTTTCTGAGTTTGGACTATAATGAGAGAGAGAGAGAGGGAGAGAGAGAGAGAGCATGACTACATGAGGAGGATGGGTTTTATGAGATATACATACATATATTTGGGCGGTTTGGATTGTAGTGAAATACCATATTCAATTCCAACCACTTCACCTAACCAGCGACAGAATGAGATATAGTCTCCAGTCACCTATTTCAGTTCAATCAATCGGCTTGTTTTTCTGTTTTTGTCAAAATTGTGTGTTGAGCCTTGATTTTTTCTAAAAAAGATTTTTATTAATTTTTCATGAAAATTAAAATGAAGCACTAATATTTTTTTTTTAAAGCATTATCGAACTTTTTTGGCTAATATACTTCTTGATTTTTCTCATGTTTGTCCAAGATGTAATCTTCCTGAAACTACTTTGCATGTTATAAGGGATTGTCCGTGGGCCAAAGATGTTTGGATGGCTCTTCCTGGACAAAGACCCATTAATTTCTTTTTGTTACCCCTAGCTTCTTGGTTGAAAGAATATCTTATTCAATAGCATATAGAAATTCACATTTATAATCCCCCATCTGCCACCCGTAACCAAATGGTGCACAAAACCCTTCAACTCTCTTCAGAGTTTCTTCTTCTCATCCATCCTAGAGTTTCTAATATTCCCAAATGCATCTTAAATATATCTTGGAAACCTCCTGTTGATCCTTTTGTAACTCTAAATACCGATGATAGTACATTAGGTAATAAGAAATTCACATGGGAGATGGATCACTGGATTTTATTCACATATAGGCTTAACAACGAATTATATAGCAGAGCTTTGAGCAGTTAGGCAACGGCTATATATAGCTTGGGATGCAGGCATAAGTTTTTTCTATATAGAGGTAAGACTCACTTTAGTTATTAAATGTCTAACTTTTCCTGAATATATGGCTTCGGCCTTCGCCCCTTTAATTTGTGATTGCTGGATGCTCCTGGCAAGAGACTGGACGGTCCGTCTACATCAAACTTACCATGAGGCAATGGGAGTGGCGGACAGGCTAGCAAAAAGGGGAAGGGAGCAAAGCAATCAACTGGAAATATATGCACAATGTTCATCTTAATAACCTTGTGCACAAATGCACTCCTAGAGAGTGCTCTATGAATCCTTTTGTAAACAGACACCTACTACTTGGTCTAATGGACATACTTGATGTACTTTGCTTTGAAATATTAAATAAATTCTCAATTTTCACCCAAAAAAAAAAAGACTTTTTTTAGTCCAGATAAGTAACAATGAGCGATTGCCTTGTATAACTGAGAATCCCAGCTAAATCACTGGCTTTTTAGATTTTGTTCCAATTTATAATGAGTAAAGTTTAACAAAATCTATATATATCAAAAGGCACTGCACAAATAATTCAGTTGCCGCAATCCTGACTGCTCAGGTATAAAAGCCCACAGTACCTATATACATGCTTCATTACAAGTTACTGGGAAAGAGACCAATGTTCACAAGATCTTTTAATCATCATTTACATTGCACCATAATAATATCATAACATTTTGACAAAATTTTAATATAAAGATAGAGCAAGGAATTATAGGATCATTTTTAAAAATAAATATAAATAATAAACATAAATTTCTCTCCGTATTTTGTTACCAGCTACAAGAGTCTCCCTCATATATCCTCTCTCTAGCTTTAAAAACCTGAAACATCAATAAAAATTCAACTAAGCATTCAAAACAAGTTTAGTCTACAAGCTAGCTCGATTCAATTGCCACAAATTTTAACAAAAGATAGATTTGATTTTCTAGTCTAAAATACTTAGAGAAGGTTTCAAAACTTCATGCTATATGGCATAGTTGACATAAATTGCAGTATAAAAAAGACGAATTAGAAGAAGGGAAGGGGGGAAGGGGGGGCGGGGGGGACAATTTTGTAGAAAGGAAGAATCTTTTGTACTAATAACCTGATTTTGCCAGTCAGTGAAACTTGTTCCATGAGCATACAGAAATGCTTGCACATTTTCCCAAAATAAATAAATATCAACTCAAAATTTTATCCATTGCTTAATATGGTCTGTGCCTATGTACCAAGCCAATGTGTGTCCTTCGTTTTTTCGATACTCTTCCAATTAAGTGAGATATAATCTACGACCAAGTTAAGGTGCTCTTTCATACCCTGTGCGTTCAAATACCACAATCTAAACTCAACTAAGCAGTAAGAATTGGAGTTTTTGAGCAATAAGTTAGTTTGGACCGGCCATGTTAACCAGACCCAGAGTAAGAGGCCTAGAATAGGCTAAGCTAGTCTTAAAGGACAGCAGGTGCTAACCAAACAATAGACTCAACCAGGTTAAATACAACTTCAAACTGATTAGAGAATATTACGATTCCCTCGCATCATCCTCCGATTCAAAATTAATTTTCTCTATATCATTTAGAATGGTGTTCATCAGCAAAAGCAATTACAAGTAAACATAATTATTGTTGTTGGCGCAAGAAATACAATATCTAAAAGTGCACAATAATTAAATCACAGGAAATGCTGTTAAAATAAAATTAGCAAGCAAGCTCAACCCACGCGCAATTTAGAACGCTTCTTCTAACCTTAGTTTTCCTTGAGCCATTCCACTACATCTCTATTTATAATTCATACTAATAATTTTTTAGGTCACTCTTACAGATAAATGGTTAAAATTTGGAATAATGTATTTGATTTATTACTCGATTTCTACACCAACTAGTCTTTGTATATAAGAATAACAAAATTCAGTTCCAGGAGGCAGCAAACAAATAACTTCATTGTCATAATTATACAAAGATGTAAAAAAAATTGACTTGTATGAGTAAATAGTAAACAAAGACATGGATGGTGTATACAAACCATCATTTAAGACAATTAGCAAGATTCTTATCATATGACAACTGCCTCAAATCTTGATATTTATTTAAACAGGTAAACATTTTAAAATGTGACATTGAATCCTCTTGTTTTCAGTCCCTCTCTCTTGCTTGATATCACAGATCTAATTCATACCTTGTTAGGTAAACACACATAATCTAGAAGATCAAAGCCTTAAAATTGCTCTCACCTTTTCACAACAATAATGAGAAAATAATTAATCAAATTATGCAAAAGAAAATTACTGTGAAAATGCAAATTAAATAATGCCATTTAAAATACTTACATGAGATCTAAAGAATAAAGAGCCAAAATAGTTTCTTCTCTCCAATTCCACTTACTGCACTGTCTCTTTTTTCTCAACTTTAGTTCTTAACTGCAAAAGTAAAAGGCATTAACATGCAAGCCCATGAAAAATCACCAACAAAGAACAAAAATACATAAACATGAAAACTCATTCAGAAATTTTCACAAACAATACACATGCACTCATTGATGCACCTGAATCTTCAATAAGAACTAAAATTCCAAACAATAAAAATAACATTCTCAAATTCCTTAGCTACTTCATCAACTATAAAACCCAATGGCAGTATAATCAATATTAATCCAACTAAAAAAAATTGCACATGGATGAATTTGATTATTTAAAAAAAAAAAAAAAAAAACCTTCAATGTCGAAACAAATCAGAGAGTGGGTAAGAGAGATTGCAGAAATATTAATCTGCCCCCAAAAAATCTCATTATGAATGACTATCAATGTACAATTTCCTCAAATCTTACCTGTGAGAGTCAACCAAAAAAATCATTAGTGCAAACTGCAAAATATCAGTGGCAGTAAAAGCAAGAAAAAAAAAAAAAAAAAAAAAAACCAAATGAGAATTCTTCAAGATGCAGAAACTTCTACTCCCCTCGTCTCTCTCCCTCAATTTTTTACAGAGAAAAAAAAAATCAACAAATGGTACCAATCTCAAAAACCAACAAAATTTACTCAAAAGCGTGAATAGCAGATACACACACTCAGAGAACTAGGTTTTCAGTTTTCACATAGATAAACGAAGGAACACTGATCAACCATAAATAGGATGCAAAATTAGGTTTGAACCGTCTACATTAGCAAAATTTCTTATTAGAGCAGTATAACGAGTGAAACTTGAAAATGTATTTCCCATCTGAATCATATTCTTAACTTGCCTAAGGTTTTATACTAGTTATTAAGCTTCTTGAAAGTGATGAAGAAAAACTAAATGACAACTGGACTATACCTGTTAGTGACCAAACCAACTGTACGGCAAGAAAGAATATAAAATAAATTAGGATTAGACTTATGACACGAAGGATGTTGGAGTTGGTCATTACCATTGGATGAAGAGGGAAATATTTCATTTCTTAACGTTCAATACAGCTCAGTCGTCACACTCATCATGGCTTCTCTTTGAATTGACAAATCCATAATGGACACCATCCCAACCTTCACAATTAATGACAGGGCTACTGCCGCATTGTTCATTTGCTTGGTTTAACTCTTCCGTCGTTTCCATGTCTTGTTCATATACCAAACTGATCCCACATTGCTGCACATTATATCCTGAATAACCGTATTTCTTCTCAAATACAACCTCAATCTGACTGCATTCACCATACCCAACAGTACTAAACCAATCATCACGAGACAAATACAATAACCAAACGTGTTCCTCATTACATTTACTAAAAAACAATTGAGAGACATATTGACTGTGAGGCATATCACCAATGGCTTTCACATGAGCTCTAAAACCAGAATTGACAGTTGCATTGAAAACAGCACATAGAGTGAATCCCATCCACCTACTATTACACCAATTTGGAGACAACACTATGCTTATTGAGTTCCCGCAACTTTGATGAGTTAACCACCGCGAATCTAAACATCCGGGAATAATGATCTGAAATTCAGTTTTAGATCCATCCTCTTTTCTTTGGGTAGCAGTTTCATATCCAGTTTTTTGACAAAAGAGTCCCTGTACCCAAAAAAAAAAAAAACCATGATATTCCATTTAACAAGTGAAGAGAAAGGGTCAAAGGGCGAGAAAGAAGAGATTACCTGTAGGTAACGGTTCAATATTGTAAATGCCACTCAACCACTGCTCTCATAATACCCACGAAAAAATGGGGAAGAATAAGGTCGTGAAAGATTGCTCTGTCTAAGCAGTGCTGGCGATGGTTCTAGCGAACAACAGCTTCCCATATCTATATATCTCGTGGTTGATAGAAGCTCTGGTACTGATCGAAGCTTCTTGCAGTGGCTCAAATCAAGAGCTTCAAGTTTTGAAAGTTGACTGACGGTTGCAGGCAGGGTGACAAAATTGTTTGAGCTTAGTGATAAATATTTTAACGAGGACAAGCAGCCTATACCATTAAGTTCTATTTCTTCAAGTTGAAACATCTTACTCAAATCAAGTCTTTCCAAACACTATTTTCCATAAGTTCCCTAGCAGGTTGGCAAGTTTTGAGCATCCAGAAATATTGAGAAATTTAAGAGACCTCAAACTATCCATGTTGCTTGGAAGGCATTTGAGATCTTTGCATTCTTTTAGATCTAGAATTTCAAGGGCAGTCAAACACTCGATTGATGAGGGTGGAAGTTCCTCAATAGCAGTACAACCCAAACTAAGTTGTGATAGGCTTTTCATAGTTCCCCTAAATTCTGGAATCATCTTGATTTTTGAGCAACTAAAAAGATCAATAGACGTAAGGGACTCCATTTTAGCTGACAAGCTGGGAAGATTGGTAAGAGATTCGCAGAAAATCAGATTTAAACTTTTAAGCTTGCTGAGTTGTCCAATAGATGGGTGTAACCCAACCAAATTAGTGCACCAAGCAAGGTGTAGTACCCCAAGTCTCGGAACCCGTGAAAAGTCAGGTGTCCTAATAAGGTTCTCGGAGAAGGAAAGATGGATGGACTTCAACTTTCCTAAACACTGTTAAAAAGAAGAAGAAAAAAAAACCATTAAACATAGAATTTAGTTTAATGAGTAGAGAATTCTTTGAAATTAAAACAACCTTATTAATGAAAGGAGGAAGCACAAATACACCGGCACTATATTGTTGCTACACTTAAAGAAAAGAGAAATGATAAATAATAGAAAGACAGTTAAAAGATCCAAATTACCTTTGCTCCTTCCCAAAGATATTCACACTTGTTATACAGCAAGTCAAGTTCAACAAGTTCCTTTGGTTGGAAACTAGATGGCAAACATTTTAACGAACAAGATTTCCATGAAAGATGTCTTAGGCCATTAGGAACACGATTGAGAGCATTTGGGATGTGCAACTCATCAATTATTAGCAATCTAAGACTAGACATCTTTGAAAAGACTTTAGGAAATTCTTCAAAGTTGAAATCTGCTTTCCTTTTCTTGATGACTATGGCTTGAATTGCTTTTGTTGCCTATGATTTCAAAAGCAAACACTTGAGATTTACACAAGCAAATGATAAGAATTAAGAACATTAGAATTACTACAATAAAGCCTTCAAAGGATATAAAAATATCTACTCCCTCAATTTTCCATATATATAACCTTCCCTAAATTATTGGAATGCTCAAGAAGGCTGTGAACTGAGCTAAAAATAATTTAATCTTCGCATTCCACTTCTCTCCAAAAACGGTGGATCCAACTTTCAAATTTCACAATAGAAAATAGTAAGATGCACTAAATATTACCACTTTATCATTTGGCATTGCGATTTTGTGAAGAAAAAGAGCGATTTAAATGAAAATGTATAGAGATAGGTGTTTAGCCTTGCTATTTTAAGATAAAACAATTCATGAAGTGTTTTTTTTTTTTTTTTCCTTTCCATTGCATTTTCACAGTACGACTTTTTGTATCAAAAATACTTTCCAGTTTCCACAGATTTTATCAAACACTTAATTTCATTTTTGAAAATCACATTTTCAAAACACAATTTTTAAAATCATCACGCTTCAAAACGCATTTTTTTAAACAACCCAAACCAACACTAAGAGTCAACCAAAAAAATCATTAGTGCAAACTGCAAAATATCAATGGCAGTAAAAGCAAGAAAAAAAAAAAAAAAAAAAAAAACAAAACAAAATGAGAATTCTTCAAGATGCAGAAACTTCTACTCCCCTCGTCTCTCTCCCCCAATTTTTTAAAGAGAAAAAAAAAATCAACAAATGGTACCAATCTCAAAAACCAACAAAATTTACTCAAAGCGTGAATCGCAGATACACACAATCAGAGAACTAGGTTTTCAGTTTTCACATAGATAAACTAAGGAACGCTGATCAACCATAAATAGGATGCAAAATTAGGTTTGAACCGTCTACATTAGCAAAATTTCTTATTAGAGCAGTATAACGAGTGAAACTTGAAAATGTATTTCCCATCTGAATCATATTCTTAACTTGCCTAAGGTTTTATACTAGTTATTAAGCTTCTTGAAAGTGATGAAGAAAAACTAAATGACAACTGGACTATACCTGTTAGTGACCAAACCAACTGCACGGCAAGAAAGAATATAAAATAAATTAGGATTAGACTTATGACACGAAGGATGTTGGAGTTGGTCATTACCATTGGATGAAGAGGGAAATATTTCATTTCTTAACGTTCAATACAGCTCAGTCGTCACACTCATCATGGCTTCTCTTTGAATTGACAAATCCATAATGGACACCATCCCAACCTTCACAATTAATGACAGGGCTACTGCCGCATTGTTCATTTGCTTGGTTTAACTCTTCCGTCGTTTCCATGTCTTGTTCATATACCAAACTGATCCCACATTGCTGCACATTATATCCTGAATAACCGTATTTCTTCTCAAAGACAACCTCAATCTGACTGCATTCACCATACCCAACAGTACTAAACCAATCATCACGAGACAAATACAATAACCAAACGTGTTCCTCATTACATTTACTAAAAAACAATTGAGAGACATATTGACTGTGAGGCATATCACCAATGGCTTTCACGTGAGCTCTAAAACCAGAATTGACAGTTGCATTAAAAACAGCACATAGAGTGAATCCCATCCACCTACTATTACACCAATTTGGAGACAACACTACGCTTATTGAGTTCCCCCAACTTTGATGAGTTAACCACCGCGGAACTAAACATCCGGGAATAATGATCTGAAATTCAGTTTTAGATCCATCCTCTTTTCTTTGGGTAGCAGTTTCATATCCAGTTTTTTGACAAAAGAGTCCCTGTACCCAAAAAAAAAAAAAAAAAACCATGATATTCCATTTAACAAGTGAAGAGAAAGGGTCAAAGGGCTAGAAAGAAGAGATTACCTGTAGGTAACGGTTCAATATTGTAAATGCCACTCCACCACTGCTCTCATCATACCCACGAAAAAATGGGGAAGAATAAGGTCGTGAAAGATTGCTCTGTCTAAGCAGTGCTGGTGATGGTTCTAGGGAACAACAGCTTCCCATATGTATATATCTCGTGGTTGATAGAAGCTCTGGCACTGATCGAAGCTTCTTGCAGTGGCTCAAATCAAGAGCTTCAAGTTTTGAAAGTTGACTGACGGTTGCAGGCAGGGTGACAAAATTGTTTGAACTTAGTGATAAATATTTTAACGAGGACAAGCAGCCTATACCATTAAGTTCTATTTCTTCAAGTTGAAACATCTTACTCAAATCAAGTCTTTCCAAACACTTTATTTTCCATAAGTTCTCTAGCAGGTTGGCAAGTTTTGAGCATCCAGAAAGATTGAGAAATTTAAGAGACCTCAAACTATCCATGTTGCTTGGAAGGCATTTGAGATCTTTGCATTCTTTTAGATCTAGAATTTCAAGGGCAGTCAAACACTCGATTGATGAGGGTGGAAGTTCCTCAATAGCAGTACAACCCAAACTAAGTTGTGATAGGCTTTTCATAGTTCCCTTAAATTCTGGAATCATCTTGATTTTTGAGCAACCAAAAAGATCAATAGACGTAAGGGACTCCATTTTAGCTGACAAGCTGGGAAGATTGGTAAGAGATTCGCAGAAAATCAGATTTAAACTTTTAAGCTTGCTGAGTTGTCCAATAGATGGGTGTAACCCAACCAAATTAGTGCACCAAGCAAGGTGTAGTACCTCAAGTCTCGGAACCCGTGAAAAGTCAGGTGTCCTAATAAGGTTCTCGGAGAAGGAAAGATGGACGGACTTTAACTTTCCTAAACACTGTTAAAAAGGAGAAGAAAAAAAAAAACCATTAAACATAGAATTTAGTTTAATAAGTAGAGAATTCTTTGAAATTAAAACAACCTTATTAATGACAGGAGGAAGCACAAATACACCGGCACTATATTGTTGCTACACTTAAAGAAAAGAGAAATGATAAATAATAAAAAGACAGTTAAAAGATCCAAATTACCTGTGCTCCTTCCCAAAGATATTCACACTTGCTATACTGCAAGTCAAGTTCAACAAGTTCCTTTGGTTGGAAACTAGATGGCAAACATTTTAACGAACAAGATTTCCATGAAAGATGTCTTAGGCGATTAGGAACACGATTGAGAGCATTTGGGATGTGCAACTCATCAATTATTAGCAATCTAAGACTAGACATCTCTGAAAAGACTTTAGGAAATTCTTCAAAGTTGAAATCTGCTTTCCTTTTCTTGATGACTATGGCTTGAATTGCTTTTGTTGCCTATGATTTCAAAAGCAAACACTTGAGATTTACACAAGCAAATGATAAGAATTAAGAACATTAATTATTGGCATGCTCAAGAAGGCTGTGAACCGAGCTAAAAATAATTTAATTTTTGCATTCCACTTCTCTCCCAAAACAGTGGATCCAACTTTCAAATTTCATAATAGAAAATGGTAAGATGCACTAAATATTACCAATTTATCATTTGTCATTGCGATTTTGTGAAGAAAAAGAGCGATTTAAATGAAAATGTAAAGAGATAGGTGTTTAGCCTTGCTATTTTAAGATAAAACAATTCATGAAGTGTTTTTTTTTTTCCTTTCCATTGCATTTTCACACTACTACTTTTGTGTCAAAAATACTTTCCAGTTACCACAGATTTTATCAAACACTTAATTTCGTTTTTAAAAAACACATTTTCAGAACACAATTTTTAAAATCATCACGCTTCAAAACGCATTTTTTTTAAACAACCCAAACCAACACTAAGAGTCGCATTAGTAATTAATAGCTTGTAGTACAACATCATATTTTAATTATAAAATGTATTACATATTAAGCACTATTAGTAACTAATAGATTATAGTACATCTTATTTTAAAGATTTTATATTTTTAATCAATTTAAAATTTATACTGCCATACATTAAAACAATAAAGGCGCACTTCTACCCATAGTTTTAAAAACCGAAATAATCAAAGAATCGAAAATGGGTTCAATTTCCGATTTTTACCAGTTGAACCGGAGATGTTCATGGTTGATCCACCGGTTTGATTGCTGGTAGAACCGTTCGATCTAGTCCGGTTTTTAAAACCATGCTTCTACCTTTTAAAAATTCATGACCAAGAGCGTAAAAAATAGGAAATTACAACATTACTTTTGAAGTGATGGAAGAAAGTAAATAAAGCCTATAGAATGAAGTTTTATTTTTTTTAATTATTATTTATAAAAAATGTTAATATATCCTTTTCTTCTATGTAGTAACCAAGAGATTAGTGATTAATTGATTACATTCAAAAAAATGAATTCAATTTTATTAAAAATTACTTAATCATATTATGTTTTTAAAATATAAGAGTATTCACACCAGCCTATGTAAACTATACTAAGACTCACATTTTAGCCAACCAACCCAGAAAACCACCCACATCATACCATGTGAAGATGTGTAAAATATTTACAAAACTACAATAACCATGTAAATATAGAGGTTACTATAGTTTTTAATTTTATTTTATAATTATTTCGCATCTCTCTCTCTCCCTCTCTCGGTTGCTTCCCAACCCAGACCATCCAACCACCACCGGCACCATAACCCATTACAAAATTTGATCAAACCCAAACCCAAAATCAAATCCAATCGGTAGCACAAAAAAGCATACAACAGAGATCCAAGGTGTGGACAAACTCATAATCTCACCATCGGTGTTTTTTTTTTTTTGGGGGGGGGGGGGGGGGGGGTCGCTTGAAATCATCGACTATGGTCGCCAATCAAATCATGAAGGATCTGGTTGTTTGGATCATTGCAAAACTAGTTGTGGATGGATTTTGAGTTAATTTGTCAAGGTGGGGTAGGCGGTGGTGATGTGAGAGAGTGATTTCCGTGTGGACTCTGTGTGTGTGTGTTGGGTTAAATGGGTTTGGAAAGGAAGACCGCGTGTGAGAGAGATAGTGGTTTTTGTTTGAGGAGAAGGGAAGTATGATTTGGGAGAATTAATAAATAAATAAAAATTGATAAAGAAATAGTATTTAATGAAATGCAGTGTAAATAGATAATTTAATGTGGTGTTTTTTGAAAAAAAGTTGTGTAAAATAGAACAAATAGGTTTTTAAGCAAAATAGACTGTAAATTTTACATAGGCTAATGTGAATGCTCTAAGAAATTGCCATAGAAAATACATTAGCATGTTAAATAAACATATTCTATATTTTGTTACTTAGATGCTTAGGTAACCACTTACCTATTGAAGTTTTTTTTTTTTTTTTAAAGAACTAATTTATTGAACACAATTATGTCACCGTACTTACTCAATCTTATTTGCCAAAATAAAATTATAGATTCTTACCATATTGTTCTCCAATACATGAAACAAGTCCTCCACAAGCCACAACCTACTCTGCCTTCCAAGCTCTCCGCATGATTGTTGACGAACAATTCTTTCCCCCATTTCTTGTAGTAGATCATGCATCCCCAATTTTTCATTGTATCCTGTGACAGTTAGGAGAGATTTGTCCAGGAGAACGTTTATACCAATTCTTGCATGAAAATCACAATTCTCTAATATCCGTATTACTTCAAATTTGGACCACCCCTTAAAGAAACATGCAATATCTAAAAATATGTCCTTGCACATTTCCTCTAGTCCATCATAACTTATTTTAAGTATATCAAATATTTCTATTATAGGATTTTTTTTTAAATACTCCAATGCACTTTGCCATTCATCTATTTTTCTTCCAATTAAAAAGGAACCCAATGTAACAAGAACTAACGGAAGGCCACTAGCATATTTTACAACTTCCTGAGAGAGCTGCGTATAACCTTCTTTGGGTTGCTCATTTTTGAAGGCTTTCAAACAAAAAAGTTTTGAGGCATCATTATTCTTTAGTCCATTAGGCTTATATATTTTAAGAACTCCATGACCGACCAACACACGTTCATCTCTAGTTGTTATGATGATCCGACTCCCCAATCCAAACCAATGATGCTCTCCAGCCAAATTTTCTAATTGGTTCACGTGATCAACATCATCTAGGACAAGTAGAACTTTTTTATGACATAACCTATTCTTGATTATGTCAACTCCTTGATGAACATCCCATATCTTTGTATATATTTCCCCCAAACTTTCTTCAAGAAATTGTTTTTGTAATTGAAGCAAATCACCTTTTCTTGACTTTTCCCTAACATCAGCAATAAAACTAGAAACTTCAAATTGATCACAATACTTATCATAAACAACTCTAGCTAGAGTTGTCTTTCCCATTCCCCCTATACCACAAATCCCTATCATGCAAACATTATTCCCAAAATCTAAATATGAAGGGATCAATTCTTCCAAGACAGATTCTATCCCTATCAAGTTTTTGTTAATTCTTGAGAATTTTGAACTCAATTTCTTCATCATTTCTTCGACAATGTCTTGGATAAATTCTGACTCGTACCTGCAAATAAGATGGAAAATATTCATGTGATGGCCAAACCAAATATTTTATTATTTCTCACAATGTGTTGGATGATTTCTAACTCATGCCAATGAACAAGATAGAAAATAATTACATGATGATCCAAACCAATTAAAAAAAACCCCAAGAGGAAGAAAAATATTAGTATCCTTGCTCAAACACATTTGAATTCATTTGCTCAAGTAGCGTGGATAGAACTACCCATATAATAATAGAAGAGAATTACATGGACTAAATTCGTGGATGTAACTACCCTTAGCTGAAGCAGAACTGTAAAATAAAGAACACATGAGAGTTACGTGGTTTAGTCTTGCAGTATACATCTACAAAGGAAACTCTTAAGAGCTACATCTTTAATACATGAGTGAAGTACGGATCTTGTGTTACAATGAACCCAATCAGGGGTGGAACCAGAATTTTTTGTTTGGGGGAAGGGGGGAGAGACTAAACTAGCATATTAATTTGCAATTCAAGAAAAACTCAAGTTACAATATATCTATATACACACAAAAGTTACACAACAACAAAATTATCTTATATGAGAATTGTACATCATTTCTTTCTAAACTTTTCTTGAGTGTACACAAGCTTTTCAATTTGCCATAGATATATTTAACAAATATTCAAAAAAAAAAAAAAAAGGCAATTAGCATCGTCCATTAAAATTATAATCAACAGTGGTCTTTCATATAATAAAAATCCGTCCATTATCATCTCCATTGTGACATATTGAGCAATTTCTTTTTCAATGTAAACTATCAATTAAACATTATTAAGGTCACCTTTTGCTCTAGATTTCTCATATCTTTTGAACAACCATAAGTACATAACATTCATAGATATTAAATTTATGTATATAACAAGAAATTAAATGTAACAAAATCACTATAAGCAACCATAAAATAATAGAGAAATTATACTTTTCCACCCTAAACTATACCCCATTTACACCTACTCCCTTGAACTACAAGACTGTATGATTGCCCCCTTAAACTAAAACTTGTGCAACACTTTATCCGCTTCCTTCACTTTTCCAATTAAGTTAGATAAAAAAACATAGTCACGTGCAACTCATGTAACACTTGCTAACATGGACCCAATGATGCCACTTGGAATGACCGAAACACCCCTCATTATTAGCAACTTAAAAAGGGGAAAGAAAATACAAAGACATAATAGCCAAGCACATAGTTTAATTTCTGGTTGAACCAAATTAAATAAAGAGAAGGGAATCTCTCCCCAAAATGAATCCATAAGAGTAAGTGAGAAACCAAAAACAGATTGGATCATTCTCCAAAATCCTTCTCGTTGAACCTAAATTCCCTCTCACTGAACCTAGATTGAATCTCTCTATCTCTTGGTTTGTGTATAGACTATTGACATAATAACTTAGCACGTAGGAACCACACACCCAATAAGCCTTGACACAGACCCGAACCTGATTACCCAACCACAACCTGCCGGCTATGAAGAGAGAAGCTAGTTGTACGATAGCCTTAACCCAAACTCAACCCAAACTCGTCAACAAGAAAGAGAAGAAGCTAGTCGTATGAACTCACAAGAACAACGTGGTCAAAATTGGTTGTTCTCCCACCATTCCGACCATCGCTGCAACATGTGTTAGGTTAGGGTTTGGGTTTTAGCACCACCTTCACTTGGCAATTATTAAGTAGTTTTGTCGATTTGCTACTTGGGTGTGAGGCAATCAACCTAGAATTTTGACATTTAGGTCAAGGGTTTTCATATCTTGCTGCCTATGAAGCCGAAATAGAGAGTTGAATCGAGTCTAGGTTTGGAGAATTGGAATGAGGTTTGTGTCTGAGTTTGATTCGCCGTTGTAATCTTGGGTTTGCTGTTTGATCTCTTTGTGGCATAGTTCATTTTCTGGGTTTGTTGTTAATGTTTTAGGTATGTTTTTCATTTGGATTTGTTGTTCAGCTCAGTGGGTTTGTTGTTTGATCTCTCTATGGCATATTCCATTTTATGGGTTTGTTATTCATTCGGATTCGCTGATCGTCACAGTCGATTTGTTATCTGATCTCCTATGCCATAGTTCATTTTCTAGGTTTGTTGTTCATCTTGTTCATTTTCCTTTCTTTCCAACCAAACAAGATTTCAGGGGAAATTGGGAATTTGCTTTTGGTTTAAGGAGGGCATTTTGGTCATTTCAGGTGGTGTTAATGGGTTCCATGTCAACAAGGGTCACGTGACTCTAAGTGCTTTTCCCTCCAACTTAACTAAGAAAGTGACGGGAGGGGGAAAAGTGCTATACAGGTTTTAGTTTAGGGGGCTGATTGTGAATCCTTATAGTTCGGGGGTATGTGTAAAATAGGGTATAGTTTATGGTGGAAACATTTAATTTCCCATAAAATAATTTAAACTCAACCAAAATAGAGATTTATGGTCAAAAAGAAGGGGGGGGGGGGGGGGGGGGGAAGTTAAGATCACTTTTACATTTAAAGGCATTGTCAAATTTTGAATATTCAGGTGGTGCCCCTACTAATAATTGCACCAATAAATTTTCATACATCAAATTTTTTTATATATAAGTAAAATTTTTATTAATCAACTAAAAACGTGCCTCCATGTACACAATAAGAACACAACATTCAGCATGAAATCTTTTTTCATTCATCAACTTCAAGATTTGCTCTTCTTCAAATATCAAAGGCAAATCCAATATTTTTTTTCCTGACATGTGTATAAGGTTTTTTTTTGGTAAGTTAGTGCTGCCAATTGATTTAATAAATTAAAGGAAAAAGAAGAAAGAAAATTATAAACTATAAGATAAATAAAAAGAAATTAATCTAAAATATAATTGAAAAAGGAAAAGAAGAATTTTGCACATCTCAAGATTTTAATGTCATTTTTTCCTACCTACAAATAAGAAACTTTTTATTAAGGAAGAGGGATGAATTGAGTGAGAATGTGAGAGCATTTGGAGGAAAGTGAGAGGCTTTTGCCTTTGGGGAATTGGGTAATTGGCTTCTGTAAGAATTTTGAGATATGAGAATAAAAAGGTGGCTTCTAAAACAAGCGAATACAAAACCTAAGGACAAACTAAGGTATGATACCTTAAGTGTAGTGCATTAGTTTCCTAAATTAAATTAGACACCTTATTGCATTCACCAATAAATACAATATTTTCTTTCCAAGAATAATTAAATGTAGTGCGACTGTGTTTTTGAAATTTAATTAGAGAACTTAATGCACTGCACTACACCTAAATTACATACAAAATTTACCTAATTTAAAGGCTAAAAGTGTGAGGGAGGGAGTTTCAATTCAATAGAAAAAATCAAAATAATAACAAAAGCAAATCAGCATGTTAAGACGAAGAGAAAGCTTAAAGAAAGTGTGGTATCTGAATTCGAGGACAGCTAGGCCTCCTAGAGATAAGAGAGGAGTAACAAATGAGTACATTCTTATTGCTTGAATCATTATACAGATTGTTCTATGCTTTTAGAGATTTCTTTATTGTGAAAATAATTTTTTTTTTAAGTAAATTTTTTAACAAAATTGGACAAAAAGCCTGAATTGAATAAATTTGAAACTTAGAGGACTCAACTGAACAAAAGTAAAGGTAGAAGATTGAAATGAATTTCAGCCAAATTTAGACAATGCAATTTGCATTTTAACCTTAATTTTTATATTTAAATGCTGATGTAGCATTTTTTATTATTATTTTAGTTGACACGTAAGCTTCAAGTGTTTCAACAATGCACACCGTTTGCCATATAAACGTTCTCCATACGTTAGTGAGTTAACTGTAAGGTTCAAATTGACTGTGACCCAAAAATATAAAGATCAATATGGTATTTTCACCTAAACTTATCTTATTTTACCAAAGGAACTGAATATATATAATTTATCCATTGATTTGGCCATTTCACAATTTCGTATACAAAGTTTCAATTACTCTTTAAATCCTAAAACCATTAGGGTTCCATCTAAATTAGAGTTCTTTCACACATGTGAGACTTGTGAGCAATTTTATGGACTAGCTTGAAGAAATAACCCCTCACAATTCCAACCCAAGCGCTTGACCATGCTGCAATGGTCGAAGAGGAAGAGGAAAAAAGAAATGAAATTGAGGGATGAATTAGTCTACAAAATACAAAATCTATTGATTTGGGTAGAATCCTAATGGTTTCATTTCAGTTCAAAATTTTGGGTAGGGATATATGACAATTGAAATTTTGTGAAATCCCAAATCACAAAGAGTAAATTTTAATTTACCAAAAAAAATAATGAAGATAATAGATTGTTAAGTACAAGTTTTGTCGGCTTACTTGTTCCTCCATTCCTGTTTTATTTGATCTTTGTAATTTTGATTCTTGATTTTTGCCCCCACAGGACATCCCCAATGTAATCGGGTTGGCCGCTTTTTTAATAATATTTTTCGTTATCTATCAAAAATTTTTTTTGTCAAAGTTGTTGGTAGTGCATCTGTGACCTACATCCTGGTTTGTAAACTGGTCTCTATTTTACCATCTAGTAAGTTAGATTATCTATTATGTCAACTCATTTTACAATACAACCTACATCCCAGTTTCTATTCTTTAACCACTTAAAATTAAATTTTCTTTTTTAATTTTTTATTTACCATTTCTTTATTTTTATTTATTCTTTCTCTCTCATTCTTTTTGTACAAGAACCACCACAAATCTACTGACACCACCACAACACCACCACCGCTGCACTACACACACCTGACACCACCACCACCACCACTAGCAACCCACAAAAATCCACAATCCACCTTTAACGCCCAAAAAAAAAAAAATTGAAGTGGATAGACTAGCAGCAATCCACCATCAACACCAAATGCAGCAACCCAGAGTCCCCACCACTGTGAGCAAAACCCAAACTCACGGCAAGCAAAACCCAAACCCACAGCCACAAACAACAAACACCCCCAACCACAAACCCAAAACAACAAACCCATCCACCACTCACCTCAAACCCATCGGAACAAATCAAAACAACCACGTCACCACACCCAAATCGGAATAACCACAAACTCGTGAACAGTAGTTTGTGAATATAAGTATTTCCTGTTCTCGGGTTCTAAAATTTTTAAGTCCTTATTATATATAAAAAAAAAAAAATTATGTCCCTAAATAAAATAGTTCTTTTTTAATTATTGCAAAAGAGCGTACCTAAGTCCAAAGAAGAGGTCTCACTAAATATAAATAAAAAAAAATAAAAAATAAAAGTTCACATCCTATTTCTAATAATATAACAAAAATTTAACAAGTATATGTTGCAATATTTCAATTCATGCATAATATGCTACATTTTTTAATAACTATTTATATTATATACTTCATGATATATGAAATAAGACGGGGTGTTTATATATGAGAAATAAATTTGTCATGAAAATTATACCTATTTTGTAAATCCCAACCAGAGAGATTAGCCACTTCTGTCAAAGTAGATCTCCATGTTTCCACCTTCTCTATGCTATCCTTAAAACGTTCTTTGTGTTTATCAAATGCTACTGCAAAAGTTCCCTTCTGCAGCAGTACATCAGATGGATCTACGTCGTAGAAAATTGGCCAAACTTCCAATCCTTTCACTTTCCTGCATCTAACAATATGCACTAGTTCATCCAAGCACCATGTCGAAGACGCATAATTTTTTGAGAAAATGACAAGAGCAAATCTCGATTCTTCTATGGCTTTAAAGAGCTCTCGTGAGATTAATTTTCCCCTTTCAAGTTTTTCATCGTCCCTAAAGGTCAAAATGCCTTTCTTTTTCAAAGCATTATATAGATGGTCCGTAAAGCCATTACGGGTGTCCTCGCCTCTAAAACTGAGAAAGACATCGTATGTCCGCCGGGGTATTGAAGAAGAAGACGGTGATGAAGTTGAGGTACTCATGGAAACCGGTAGATCTAGAGCTATAATATAGATCCACACAAAAAAAAAAAAAAAAAAAAAAAAAGAGAGATACGTTCAATTAAAACGAAGAGAAATATATTAAAAGGAAAGCAAATTAAGAAAAGAGAAAACAATTTGATGTGGATTTTTTTGTCTCAAGGCCGAAGCGGAAGGAAAGATATAAAAGTGATGAATATGTGAGAAAATTGAGAACTTACCGATCGAAACTCTCCTGAAACAACGCCTGATTTAATTCCTACTAGATAAGTTTCCTGTTTAATAAAGGAATGAATACCGTTCTTTCTCCGCGTGTGTGGTTCTTTCTCCGTGTGTGTGAGAGAGAGAGAGAAGAGAGAGAGAGAGAGATAGAAAGGGTGACAGATGAGAGGTGGAGGATCAGGATAGAGTCAAGTGTGCGTTGTCTTTTCCCCAAAAAAAGCGTGGCAAAGGACAGAGCAACTTCGTGGTGACCAGCTGTGAAAAAACCGTTTAAATTTCTTTTCTAAAATGGTAATAAATACTGGAGTAATATTTACTAGAAAATTTAAATTACAAATTGCAAGTTTTATTTGTCTAAATTTAATTCATAGTTTCATAAAATATATATATATATATATATATATTAATTTAATATCCGTTTGGCAAAGATTATTTTTGCCAACTTATTTATTATTCAGCTTATTTTTTCTACTATTTATGGATCTTACTGTACTATTTTAGCTAATTTTTACCTTTATTTTCAGTATTTTCAGCAAAATAAGCAGATCTCAAACGGACCCTTAGAATACATGCTCTAGAGTTCAATCCTCATATTTGGGGGTGTTCATGGAAAAATTATTATTTACACCGAGAGGAATGCTAATATGGTCCTCTTGTCATTTATGCAAATATACGTGCGAGCTTCCTAATTAGTACAAGGAATAAAAAATAAAAATTACCAGATGATGTCACATTTGCATAAATAACAACATTTTATTGATTGAGAGATCAGAGAATACCACGTCAACAATCCTCCCGATGGACTTAATAATTTCTCGTGTTCACGATGCGGTTATGTAGCAAATTTTTTTTTTTTTTGTATGACATAGGAGAACTTCAATCAAATTAGTTGCACGTCGCAGAGCATACTATATAACAATCCTCACTGTTAATCAAACTCCTGTAGCTCCACTCATGATTGCCTGCATTTAGTTCTTCGACCCCCATCAATGTAATTTTTGGGCACTAGTGTGGCTCAGTTTAGTCGGCACAGTCACAAATTTCACAAATCTAACCCACGGCCAAAATCCATTAATCAAACACACAAATTCTAAATCAAACACATAGATCCAACAAATCAAACCCATATATCAAAAAATTAAAACCCACATATCAAAATATCAAATCAAAGAGAAAATATAAAACCCACATATCAAAATATCAAATCAAAGAGAAAATATGATGGGTTAAAGAGACTCACCTTTGATTGACCTTAATTTGCTTCAAATTTGCTACAATTTGTCTTAGATATATTTTGATTATTTGGATTTCTAGGTTTCTAGCTTATTGGATTATTGGGTTTGGCGTGAGTTTTTGGGTTCGGTATGAGTGTAGGTTGCAGGGTTTGGAGAGAGAGAGAGAGAGAGAGAGAGAGAGAGAGAGAGAGAGAGAGAGAGAGAGAGAGAGAGAGAGAGAGAGAGAGAGAGGCGGAGCTAGAAATTTTGGTTTTGGGGAGGGGGGGCAAGTTGTGATATTAATATATTAGTTAAGACAAACCTCTACACACACACACACACATATAAATTAATTTACTAAGAGAATTTATCATCTTCTAAATTTTAATGAGTATACATAAGTCATGTATTTCTTCTCTTAGACATGGACAAAAATTTATCATTTTTTACATAGTTTAATTTGTCAAACCTCTTAAATTATATGATTTTAATATAATTTCTCTTTCTTTTAAAAGCACCATTGAAATGACTCAAAATTTGGGGGGGCCAAATTCAATTTTTACATGCTACATTTTTTAAAATGTAAGTAATATAAATACTATAAAATAACCATTTAAGGCCCCCCCACCCTTGTGTGTGGCTCCACCACTGGAAATACATACATATATCCGGGCGGTTCGGTTTTGTAGTGAAATGCCATATTCAATTCCAAGTTCCAACCCCTTCACCAAACCAATGACAGAATGGGAGGTCATCTCCAGTCACCTATTTCAGTTTAGTCAATCGGCTTGTTTTCTGGTTTTTGTCAAAATTGTGTGTTGAGCTTGAGCCTTGATTTTTTCAAAAAAAATATTTTTATTAATTTAACATGAAAATTAAAATGAAGCATTATAATTTTTTTTTCAAAGCATTATCGACATTTTTTGGCTAATAATCTTCTTGATTTTTCTCATGTTTGTCCATGACGTAATCTTCCTGAAACTACTTTGCATGTTATAAGGGGTTGTATATGGGCCGAAGATGTTCGGATAGCTCTTCCTAGACAAAGGCCCATTAATTTCTTTTTGTTGCCCCTAGCTTCTTGGTTGAAAGAATATCTTATTCAATAGCATCTAGAAATTCACAATTATAATCCCCCATCTGCCACCCGTAACCACATGGTGCACAAAACCCTTCACCTCTCTTCAGAGTTTCTTCTTCTCATCCATCCTAGAGTTTCTAATATTCCCAAATGCATCTTATATATATCTTGGAAACCTCATGTTTAACCTTTTGTAACTCTAAATACCGATGATAGTACATTAGGTAATGAGAAATTCACATGGGAGATGGATGACCGGATTTTATTCACATATAGGCTTAACAACGAATAATATAGCTAAGCTTTGAGCAGTTGGGCAACGACTATCTACAGCTCGGGATGCAGGCATAAATTTTTTAAATATAGAGGTAGAATATACTTTAGTTATTAAATGTCTAACTTTTTGGCCTTTGCCCCTTTAATTTGTGATTGCTGGATACACCTGGCAAGAGACTGGACGGTCCGTCTACATCATACTTTACCATGAGGCAAGGGGAATGGCGGACAGGCTTGCAAAAAGGGGAAGGGAGCAAAGCAATCAACTGGAAATATATGCACGATGTTTTTTTTTTTTGGTAAACAGACGATATATTAACAAACTAACCAACTACAGCAGGATCAAAACACATCCTGTTAAAAACCACACCATTCAAATCATCCTCAAGAGCATTGCAAATGTCCACAAGCGGACTTGCAAGAGAAATAAATTCAAGTTCCTGTAAAGCACCCATTCTAGCAAGCAAATCTGCACAATGGTTGGCTTGGCGATAGCAATGGTTGAACTGAATCCGCTGGAAACGAGTTGCCAAAAGCTTGCAATCATCCAATATGGGAGAGATAACATTATTTACATAATCCTTGTTCCTCAAAACAGCCACCACAGCTTTAGCATCCACTTCAACAATAAGGGATTCAATGTTAAGATTGCAGCACAAAATGAGACCCTCTCGCAACCCCCATAACTCTACTATGAAGCTATTTGTTAAGCCAATGTGTCTAGTAAAACCCGCAATCCACTCCCCCTGCTCATCCCTTACTAAGCCTCCACAACCAACTTTGGCCGAGCCTCCCAAACAAGATCCATCAGTATTTAATTTCTTCCAGCCCATTTGAGGTCTTTCCCAGTAGAAGCTTCTACTGATTTTATGAATCGGGCTCCTTGGAGAAAGCACACAGTAGTTAAATTCTAAAACTTGGCTCATAATCTCCTTAGGCAGATTCTGGTTCAATAATTTCCCATTAAAAACAACCATATTACGGCTTTTCCATATACACCACATAACAAAGGAAAAGGTGGTTTTCCAGGGGGGTTTTTCTTGGGCACGGCTATGGCTGGTTTTCCCATTAAGGTTGATCCAATCTTGAATATTACTTCTCCAAAATTCCTGGTTAGATATGCTTACACCTAGCTGCATCCAAACTTTCTTAACCCAAGCACAATCCCTCATGGCATGCATGATTGATTCGGGTTCCCTTTGGCAATGGGGCATAACTCATCAACCACCACCCCTCTCCTAGCAAGGCAACTCTTTACTCCTATGCTGTTATGAAGGCACATCCAAAGGAAGGTTCGGATCCTAGGCAGCGTTTCAAGTTTCCAAATCCAACCAGCACTGAAGGAAGGCACAACCTTATCAGCCGTTGCAAAGGAATAGGCACTCTTAAGGTCAAAGGTTCCCCTCGGGTTTCCCGACCAAGCTAGTCTATCTTGACCTCTACTTGCAAGCGGAATGGGGGTGGCTTGGATGATGGACTTGACCTTAAAGGGGAGATCAAAAGGAATCTGCTCCCAATCCCAACTCAAATCAGAAATGATGTCACATACCTTCCATTGATCTGCTCCTTGAGTTAGTGGACCTTGTATCATAAAGCAAAGAGGCTCTATACCCGTCCAATTATCCCACCAAAAGCTAAGTTTACCATCCCTTCCAATCGTCCACATACTGCCCTCCTTAAAAATGTCCCTCCCTTTTTTAACGGCTTTCCAAATCTGCGAACATGGCAACCTATCCGCATTAATAGAACTGGTCCTCCTTTGGCTGTAATATTTTTGCCTTAGAACTTGGGCCCACAAAGCTTCTTTTTCAACATGCAATCTCCAGTTTAGTTTGGCCAGCAAGGCGATGTTTCTGCCCTTAGCAGATTGCAAACCAAGGCCCCCCTCCTCCTTTGGTTTCGTTACCTTATGCCACCCCACCCAATGAATCTTCTTGGCCGACTCCGACGAGCCCCAAAGAAAATTCCTATTCACCCGATCAACTCCCTCAAGGATTTTATTTGGAATGCAAGTGCATTGCATGACATATGCAAGAATAGCCGCCGAAGAAGCTTGGATAAGGACAGCCCGACCAACCAAAGAAAGCAAGTTAGCTTTCCAACCCGCTAACTTACTTTTCACCTTATCGAGAATGAAGTTAAAATCTTGAGAGATGTTCACCTTAATAACCTTGTGCACAAATGCACTCCTAGAGAGTGCCCTATGAATCCTTTTGTAAACTGACACCAACTACATGTGTCTAATGGACATACTTGATGTACTTGGTTTTTAAATATTAAATAAATTCTCCATTTTCACCCCCCAAAAAAAAAAGTTCTTTCCTTAGTCCTGATACGTGATAATGAGTGATTGTCTTGTATAACTGAGAATCTCTGCTAAATCACTGGCTTTTTAGATTTGGTTTCAATTTATAACGAGTCATGTTTAACTTAATCTATATATATCAAAAGGCACTGTACAAATCATTCATTGCCGCAATCCTGACTGCTCAGGTACAAAAGCCCAGAGTACCTATATACATGCTTAATTACAAGTTACTGGGAAAGAGACCAATGCCCACAAGATCTTTTAATAATCATTTACATTGCACCATAATAATATCATAACATTTTGACATAATGTTAATATAAAGATAAAGCAAGGAATTATAGGATCATTTTTAAAAATAAATATAAACAATAAACATAAATTTCTCTCTGCATTTTGTTATCTGCTACAAGAGTCTCCCTCATATATCCTCTCTAGCTTTGAAAGCCTGAAACATCAATAAAAATTCAACTAAGCATTCAAAACTAGTTTAGTCTACAAGCTGGCACGTTGCAATTGCCACCAATTTTAACAAAAGATAGATTTGATTTTCTAGTCTAAAACACTTACAGAAGGTTTCGAAACTTCATGCGAAATGGTATAGTTGACATAAATTGCAGTATAAAGAAGACGAATTAGAAGAAGCGAAGGGGGAGAGGGGGGGACAATTTTGTAGAAAGGAAGAATCTTTTGTACTAATAACCTGATTTTGCCAATCTGTGAAACTTGTTCCATGAGCATACAGAAATGCTTGCACATTTTCGCAAAATAAACAAATATCAACTCAAAATTTTATCCATTGCTTAATACGGTCTGTGCCTATGTACCAAGCCAATGTGTGTCCTTGGCTTTTTCGTTACTCTTCCAATTAAGTGAGAAATAATCTACAACCAAGTTAAGGTGCTCTTTCATACCCTTTGCGTTCAAATACCACAATCTAAACTCAACTAAGCAGTAAGAATTGGAGTTTTAGAGCAATAAGTTAGTTTGGGCCGGCCATGTTAACCAGACCCAGACTAAGAGGCCAGGAATAGGCTAAGCTAGTCTTAAAGGACATCAGGTGCTGACCAAACAATAGACTCAACCAGGTTAAATACAACTTCAAACGGATTAGAGAATATTATGATTCCCTCACATCATCCTTTGATTCAAAATTAATTTTCTCTATATCATTTAGAATGGAGTTCATCAGCAAAAGCAATTACAAGTAAACATAATCATTGTTGTTGGCACAAGAAATACAATATCTAAAAGTACACAATAATTAAATCACAGGAAATGCTGTTAAAATAAAATTAGCAAGCAAGCTCAACCCACGCGCAATTTAGAACGCTTCTTCTAACCTTAGTTTTCCTTGAGCCATTCCACTACATCTCTATGTATAATTCATACTAATAATTTTTTAGGTGACTCTTACAGATAAATGGTTAAAATTTGGAATAATGTATTTGATTTATTACTCAATTTCTACACCAACTAGTCTTTGTATATAAGAATAACAAAATTCAGTTCCAGAAGACAGCAAACAAATAACTTCATTGTCATAATTATACAAAGATGTAAAGAAAATTGACTTGTATGAGTAAATAAATCTGTAAACAAAGACATGGATGGTGTATACAGACCATCATTTAAGACAATTAGCAAGATTCTTATCATATGACAACTGCCTAAAATCTTGATATTCATTTAATCAGATAAACATTTTAAAATGTGAAATTGAATCCTCTTGTTTTCAGTCCCTTTCTCTTGCTTGATATCACAGATCTAATCCATACCTTGTTAGGTAAACACACATAATCTAGAAGATCAAAGCCTTAAAATTGCTCTCACCTTTTCACAACAATAATGAGAAAATAATTAATCAAATTATGCAAAAGAAAATTACTGTGAAAATGCAAATTAAATAATGCCATTTAAAATACTTACATGAGATCTAAAGAATAAAGATCCAAAATAGTTTCTTCTCTCCAATTCCACTTACTGCACTGTCTCTTTTTTCTCAACTTTAGTTCTTAACTGCAAAAGTAAAAGGCATTAACATGCAAGCCCATGAAAAATCACCAACAAAGAACAAAAATACATAAACATGAAAACTCATTCAGAAATTTTCACAAACAATACACATGCACTCATTGATGCACCTGAATCTTCAATAAGAACTAAAATTCCAAACAATAAAAATAACATTCTCAAATTCCTTAGCTACTTCATCAACTATAAAACCCAATGGCAGTATAATCAATATTAATCCAACTAAAAAAAATTGCACATGGATGAATTTGATTATTTAAAAAAAAAAAAAAAAAAAACCTTCAATGTCGAAACAAATCAGAGAGTGGGTAAGAGAGATTGCAGAAATATTAATCTGCCCCCAAAAAATCTCATTATGAATGACTATCAATGTACAATTTCCTCAAATCTTACCTGTGAGAGTCAACCAAAAAAATCATTAGTGCAAACTGCAAAATATCAGTGGCAGTAAAAGCAAGAAAAAAAAAAAAAAAACTAAATGAGAATTCTTCAAGATGCAGAAACTTCTACTCCCCTCGTCTCTCTCCCTCAATTTTTTACAGAGAAAAAAAAAAATCAACAAATGGTACCAATCTCAAAAACCAACAAAATTTACTCAAAAGCGTGAATAGCAGATACACACACTCAGAGAACTAGGTTTTCAGTTTTCACATAGATAAACGAAGGAACACTGATCAACCATAAATAGGATGCAAAATTAGGTTTGAACCGTCTACATTAGCAAAATTTCTTATTAGAGCAGTATAACGAGTGAAACTTGAAAATGTATTTCCCATCTGAATCATATTCTTAACTTGCCTAAGGTTTTATACTAGTTATTAAGCTTCTTGAAAGTGATGAAGAAAAACTAAATGACAACTGGACTATACCTGTTAGTGACCAAACCAACTGTACGGCAAGAAAGAATATAAAATAAATTAGGATTAGACTTATGACACGAAGGATGTTGGAGTTGGTCATTACCATTGGATGAAGAGGGAAATATTTCATTTCTTAACGTTCAATACAGCTCAGTCGTCACACTCATCATGGCTTCTCTTTGAATTGACAAATCCATAATGGACACCATCCCAACCTTCACAATTAATGACAGGGCTACTGCCGCATTGTTCATTTGCTTGGTTTAACTCTTCCGTCGTTTCCATGTCTTGTTCATATACCAAACTGATCCCACATTGCTGCACATTATATCCTGAATAACCGTATTTCTTCTCAAATACAACCTCAATCTGACTGCATTCACCATACCCAACAGTACTAAACCAATCATCACGAGACAAATACAATAACCAAACGTGTTCCTCATTACATTTACTAAAAAACAATTGAGAGACATATTGACTGTGAGGCATATCACCAATGGCTTTCACATGAGCTCTAAAACCAGAATTGACAGTTGCATTGAAAACAGCACATAGAGTGAATCCCATCCACCTACTATTACACCAATTTGGAGACAACACTATGCTTATTGAGTTCCCGCAACTTTGATGAGTTAACCACCGCGAATCTAAACATCCGGGAATAATGATCTGAAATTCAGTTTTAGATCCATCCTCTTTTCTTTGGGTAGCAGTTTCATATCCAGTTTTTTGACAAAAGAGTCCCTGTACCCAAAAAAAAAAAAAACCATGATATTCCATTTAACAAGTGAAGAGAAAGGGTCAAAGGGCGAGAAAGAAGAGATTACCTGTAGGTAACGGTTCAATATTGTAAATGCCACTCAACCACTGCTCTCATAATACCCACGAAAAAATGGGGAAGAATAAGGTCGTGAAAGATTGCTCTGTCTAAGCAGTGCTGGCGATGGTTCTAGCGAACAACAGCTTCCCATATCTATATATCTCGTGGTTGATAGAAGCTCTGGTACTGATCGAAGCTTCTTGCAGTGGCTCAAATCAAGAGCTTCAAGTTTTGAAAGTTGACTGACGGTTGCAGGCAGGGTGACAAAATTGTTTGAGCTTAGTGATAAATATTTTAACGAGGACAAGCAGCCTATACCATTAAGTTCTATTTCTTCAAGTTGAAACATCTTACTCAAATCAAGTCTTTCCAAACACTATTTTCCATAAGTTCCCTAGCAGGTTGGCAAGTTTTGAGCATCCAGAAATATTGAGAAATTTAAGAGACCTCAAACTATCCATGTTGCTTGGAAGGCATTTGAGATCTTTGCATTCTTTTAGATCTAGAATTTCAAGGGCAGTCAAACACTCGATTGATGAGGGTGGAAGTTCCTCAATAGCAGTACAACCCAAACTAAGTTGTGATAGGCTTTTCATAGTTCCCCTAAATTCTGGAATCATCTTGATTTTTGAGCAACTAAAAAGATCAATAGACGTAAGGGACTCCATTTTAGCTGACAAGCTGGGAAGATTGGTAAGAGATTCGCAGAAAATCAGATTTAAACTTTTAAGCTTGCTGAGTTGTCCAATAGATGGGTGTAACCCAACCAAATTAGTGCACCAAGCAAGGTGTAGTACCCCAAGTCTCGGAACCCGTGAAAAGTCAGGTGTCCTAATAAGGTTCTCGGAGAAGGAAAGATGGATGGACTTCAACTTTCCTAAACACTGTTAAAAAGAAGAAGAAAAAAAAACCATTAAACATAGAATTTAGTTTAATGAGTAGAGAATTCTTTGAAATTAAAACAACCTTATTAATGAAAGGAGGAAGCACAAATACACCGGCACTATATTGTTGCTACACTTAAAGAAAAGAGAAATGATAAATAATAGAAAGACAGTTAAAAGATCCAAATTACCTTTGCTCCTTCCCAAAGATATTCACACTTGTTATACAGCAAGTCAAGTTCAACAAGTTCCTTTGGTTGGAAACTAGATGGCAAACATTTTAACGAACAAGATTTCCATGAAAGATGTCTTAGGCCATTAGGAACACGATTGAGAGCATTTGGGATGTGCAACTCATCAATTATTAGCAATCTAAGACTAGACATCTTTGAAAAGACTTTAGGAAATTCTTCAAAGTTGAAATCTGCTTTCCTTTTCTTGATGACTATGGCTTGAATTGCTTTTGTTGCCTATGATTTCAAAAGCAAACACTTGAGATTTACACAAGCAAATGATAAGAATTAAGAACATTAGAATTACTACAATAAAGCCTTCAAAGGATATAAAAATATCTACTCCCTCAATTTTCCATATATATAACCTTCCCTAAATTATTGGAATGCTCAAGAAGGCTGTGAACTGAGCTAAAAATAATTTAATCTTCGCATTCCACTTCTCTCCAAAAACGGTGGATCCAACTTTCAAATTTCACAATAGAAAATAGTAAGATGCACTAAATATTACCACTTTATCATTTGGCATTGCGATTTTGTGAAGAAAAAGAGCGATTTAAATGAAAATGTATAGAGATAGGTGTTTAGCCTTGCTATTTTAAGATAAAACAATTCATGAAGTGTTTTTTTTTTTTTTTTCCTTTCCATTGCATTTTCACAGTACGACTTTTTGTATCAAAAATACTTTCCAGTTTCCACAGATTTTATCAAACACTTAATTTCATTTTTGAAAATCACATTTTCAAAACACAATTTTTAAAATCATCACGCTTCAAAACGCATTTTTTTAAACAACCCAAACCAACACTAAGAGTCAACCAAAAAAATCATTAGTGCAAACTGCAAAATATCAATGGCAGTAAAAGCAAGAAAAAAAAAAAAAAAAAACAAAACAAAACAAAATGAGAATTCTTCAAGATGCAGAAACTTCTACTCCCCTCGTCTCTCTCCCTCAATTTTTTAAAGAGAAAAAAAAAATCAACAAATGGTACCAATCTCAAAAACCAACAAAATTTACTCAAAGCGTGAATCGCAGATACACACAATCAGAGAACTAGGTTTTCAGTTTTCACATAGATAAACTAAGGAACGCTGATCAACCATAAATAGGATGCAAAATTAGGTTTGAACCGTCTACATTAGCAAAATTTCTTATTAGAGCAGTATAACGAGTGAAACTTGAAAATGTATTTCCCATCTGAATCATATTCTTAACTTGCCTAAGGTTTTATACTAGTTATTAAGCTTCTTGAAAGTGATGAAGAAAAACTAAATGACAACTGGACTATACCTGTTAGTGACCAAACCAACTGCACGGCAAGAAAGAATATAAAATAAATTAGGATTAGACTTATGACACGAAGGATGTTGGAGTTGGTCATTACCATTGGATGAAGAGGGAAATATTTCATTTCTTAACGTTCAATACAGCTCAGTCGTCACACTCATCATGGCTTCTCTTTGAATTGACAAATCCATAATGGACACCATCCCAACCTTCACAATTAATGACAGGGCTACTTCCGCATTGTTCATTTGCTTGGTTTAACTCTTCCGTCGTTTCCATGTCTTGTTCATATACCAAACTGATCCCACATTGCTGCACATTATATCCTGAATAACCGTATTTCTTCTCAAAGACAACCTCAATCTGACTGCATTCACCATACCCAACAGTACTAAACCAATCATCACGAGACAAATACAATAACCAAACGTGTTCCTCATTACATTTACTAAAAAACAATTGAGAGACATATTGACTGTGAGGCATATCACCAATGGCTTTCACGTGAGCTCTAAAACCAGAATTGACAGTTGCATTAAAAACAGCACATAGAGTGAATCCCATCCACCTACTATTACACCAATTTGGAGACAACACTACGCTTATTGAGTTCCCCCAACTTTGATGAGTTAACCACCGCGGAACTAAACATCCGGGAATAATGATCTGAAATTCAGTTTTAGATCCATCCTCTTTTCTTTGGGTAGCAGTTTCATATCCAGTTTTTTGACAAAAGAGTCCCTGTACCCAAAAAAAAAAAAAAAAAAAAAACCATGATATTCCATTTAACAAGTGAAGAGAAAGGGTCAAAGGGCTAGAAAGAAGAGATTACCTGTAGGTAACGGTTCAATATTGTAAATGCCACTCCACCACTGCTCTCATCATACCCACGAAAAAATGGGGAAGAATAAGGTCGTGAAAGATTGCTCTGTCTAAGCAGTGCTGGTGATGGTTCTAGGGAACAACAGCTTCCCATATGTATATATCTCGTGGTTGATAGAAGCTCTGGCACTGATCGAAGCTTCTTGCAGTGGCTCAAATCAAGAGCTTCAAGTTTTGAAAGTTGACTGACGGTTGCAGGCAGGGTGACAAAATTGTTTGAACTTAGTGATAAATATTTTAACGAGGACAAGCAGCCTATACCATTAAGTTCTATTTCTTCAAGTTGAAACATCTTACTCAAATCAAGTCTTTCCAAACACTTTATTTTCCATAAGTTCTCTATCAGGTTGGCAAGTTTTGAGCATCCAGAAAGATTGAGAAATTTAAGAGACCTCAAACTATCCATGTTGCTTGGAAGGCATTTGAGATCTTTGCATTCTTTTAGATCTAGAATTTCAAGGGCAGTCAAACACTCGATTGATGAGGGTGGAAGTTCCTCAATAGCAGTACAACCCAAACTAAGTTGTGATAGGCTTTTCATAGTTCCCTTAAATTCTGGAATCATCTTGATTTTTGAGCAACCAAAAAGATCAATAGACGTAAGGGACTCCATTTTAGCTGACAAGCTGGGAAGATTGGTAAGAGATTCGCAGAAAATCAGATTTAAACTTTTAAGCTTGCTGAGTTGTCCAATAGATGGGTGTAACCCAACCAAATTAGTGCACCAAGCAAGGTGTAGTACCTCAAGTCTCGGAACCCGTGAAAAGTCAGGTGTCCTAATAAGGTTCTCGGAGAAGGAAAGATGGACGGACTTTAACTTTCCTAAACACTGTTAAAAAGGAGAAGAAAAAAAAAAAACCATTAAACATAGAATTTAGTTTAATAAGTAGAGAATTCTTTGAAATTAAAACAACCTTATTAATGACAGGAGGAAGCACAAATACACCGGCACTATATTGTTGCTACACTTAAAGAAAAGAGAAATGATAAATAATAAAAAGACAGTTAAAAGATCCAAATTACCTGTGCTCCTTCCCAAAGATATTCACACTTGCTATACTGCAAGTCAAGTTCAACAAGTTCCTTTGGTTGGAAACTAGATGGCAAACATTTTAACGAACAAGATTTCCATGAAAGATGTCTTAGGCGATTAGGAACACGATTGAGAGCATTTGGGATGTGCAACTCATCAATTATTAGCAATCTAAGACTAGACATCTCTGAAAAGACTTTAGGAAATTCTTCAAAGTTGAAATCTGCTTTCCTTTTCTTGATGACTATGGCTTGAATTGCTTTTGTTGCCTATGATTTCAAAAGCAAACACTTGAGATTTACACAAGCAAATGATAAGAATTAAGAACATTAATTATTGGCATGCTCAAGAAGGCTGTGAACCGAGCTAAAAATAATTTAATTTTTGCATTCCACTTCTCTCCCAAAACAGTGGATCCAACTTTCAAATTTCATAATAGAAAATGGTAAGATGCACTAAATATTACCAATTTATCATTTGTCATTGCGATTTTGTGAAGAAAAAGAGCGATTTAAATGAAAATGTAAAGAGATAGGTGTTTAGCCTTGCTATTTTAAGATAAAACAATTCATGAAGTGTTTTTTTTTTTCCTTTCCATTGCATTTTCACACTACTACTTTTGTGTCAAAAATACTTTCCAGTTACCACAGATTTTATCAAACACTTAATTTCGTTTTTAAAAAACACATTTTCAAAACACAATTTTTAAAATCATCACGCTTCAAAACGCATTTTTTTTAAACAACCCAAACCAACACTAAGAGTCGCATTAGTAATTAATAGCTTGTAGTACAACATCATATTTTAATTATAAAATGTATTACATATTAAGCACTATTAGTAACTAATAGATTATAGTACATCTTATTTTAAAGATTTTATATTTTTAATCAATTTAAAATTTATACTGCCATACATTAAAACAATAAAGGCGCACTTCTACCCATAGTTTTAAAAACCGAAATAATCAAAGAATCGAAAATGGGTTCAATTTCCGATTTTTACCAGTTGAACCGGAGATGTTCATGGTTGATCCACCGGTTTGATTGCTGGTAGAACCGTTCGATCTAGTCCGGTTTTTAAAACCATGCTTCTACCTTTTAAAAATTCATGACCAAGAGCGTAAAAAATAGGAAATTACAACATTACTTTTGAAGTGATGGAAGAAAGTAAATAAAGCCTATAGAATGAAGTTTTATTTTTTTTAATTATTATTTATAAAAAATGTTAATATATCCTTTTCTTCTATGTAGTAACCAAGAGATTAGTGATTAATTGATTACATTCAAAAAAATGAATTCAATTTTATTAAAAATTACTTAATCATATTATGTTTTTAAAATATAAGAGTATTCACACCAGCCTATGTAAACTATACTAAGACTCACATTTTAGCCAACCAACCCAGAAAACCACCCACATCATACCATGTGAAGATGTGTAAAATATTTACAAAACTACAATAACCATGTAAATATAGAGGTTACTATAGTTTTTAATTTTATTTTATAATTATTTCGCATCTCTCTCTCTCCCTCTCTCGGTTGCTTCCCAACCCAGACCATCCAACCACCACTGGCACCATAACCCATTACAAAATTTGATCAAACCCAAACCCAAAATCAAATCCAATCGGTAGCACAAAAAAGCATACAACAGAGATCCAAGGTGTGGACAAACTCATAATCTCACCATCGGTGTTTTTTTTTTTTTGGGGGGGGGGGGGGGGGGGGGGTCGCTTGAAATCATCGACTATGGTCGCCAATCAAATCATGAAGGATCTGGTTGTTTGGATCATTGCAAAACTAGTTGTGGATGGATTTTGAGTTAATTTGTCAAGGTGGGGTAGGCGGTGGTGATGTGAGAGAGTGATTTCCGTGTGGACTCTGTGTGTGTGTGTTGGGTTAAATGGGTTTGGAAAGGAAGACCGCGTGTGAGAGAGATAGTGGTTTTTGTTTGAGGAGAAGGGAAGTATGATTTGGGAGAATTAATAAATAAATAAAAATTGATAAAGAAATAGTATTTAATGAAATGCAGTGTAAATAGATAATTTAATGTGGTGTTTTTTGAAAAAAAGTTGTGTAAAATAGAACAAATAGGTTTTTAAGCAAAATAGACTGTAAATTTTACATAGGCTAATGTGAATGCTCTAAGAAATTGCCATAGAAAATACATTAGCATGTTAAATAAACATATTCTATATTTTGTTACTTAGATGCTTAGGTAACCACTTACCTATTGAAGTTTTTTTTTTTTTTTTTTAAAGAACTAATTTATTGAACACAATTATGTCACCGTACTTACTCAATCTTATTTGCCAAAATAAAATTATAGATTCTTACCATATTGTTCTCCAATACATGAAACAAGTCCTCCACAAGCCACAACCTACTCTGCCTTCCAAGCTCTCCGCATGATTGTTGACGAACAATTCTTTCCCCCATTTCTTGTAGTAGATCATGCATCCCCAATTTTTCATTGTATCCTGTGACAGTTAGGAGAGATTTGTCCAGGAGAACGTTTATACCAATTCTTGCATGAAAATCACAATTCTCTAATATCCGTATTACTTCAAATTTGGACCACCCCTTAAAGAAACATGCAATATCTAAAAATATGTCCTTGCACATTTCCTCTAGTCCATCATAACTTATTTTAAGTATATCAAATATTTCTATTATAGGATTTTTTTTTAAATACTCCAATGCACTTTGCCATTCATCTATTTTTCTTCCAATTAAAAAGGAACCCAATGTAACAAGAACTAACGGAAGGCCACTAGCATATTTTACAACTTCCTGAGAGAGCTGCGTATAACCTTCTTTGGGTTGCTCATTTTTGAAGGCTTTCAAACAAAAAAGTTTTGAGGCATCATTATTCTTTAGTCCATTAGGCTTATATATTTTAAGAACTCCATGACCGACCAACACACGTTCATCTCTAGTTGTTATGATGATCCGACTCCCCAATCCAAACCAATGATGCTCTCCAGCCAAATTTTCTAATTGGTTCACGTGATCAACATCATCTAGGACAAGTAGAACTTTTTTATGACATAACCTATTCTTGATTATGTCAACTCCTTGATGAACATCCCATATCTTTGTATATATTTCCCCCAAACTTTCTTCAAGAAATTGTTTTTGTAATTGAAGCAAATCACCTTTTCTTGACTTTTCCCTAACATCAGCAATAAAACTAGAAACTTCAAATTGATCACAATACTTATCATAAACAACTCTAGCTAGAGTTGTCTTTCCCATTCCCCCCATACCACAAATCCCTATCATGCAAACATTATTCCCAAAATCTAAATATGAAGGGATCAATTCTTCCAAGACAGATTCTATCCCTATCAAGTTTTTGTTAATTCTTGAGAATTTTGAACTCAATTTCTTCATCATTTCTTCGACAATGTCTTGGATAAATTCTGACTCGTACCTGCAAATAAGATGGAAAATATTCATGTGATGGCCAAACCAAATATTTTATTATTTCTCACAATGTGTTGGATGATTTCTAACTCATGCTAATGAACAAGATAGAAAATAATTACATGATGATCCAAACCAATTAAAAAAAACCCCAAGAGGAAGAAAAATATTAGTATCCTTGCTCAAACACATTTGAATTCATTTGCTCAAGTAGCGTGGATAGAACTACCCATATAATAATAGAAGAGAATTACATGGACTAAATTCGTGGATGTAACTACCCTTAGCTGAAGCAGAACTGTAAAATAAAGAACACATGAGAGTTACGTGGTTTAGTCTTGCAGTATACATCTACAAAGGAAACTCTTAAGAGCTACATCTTTAATAAATGAGTGAAGTACGGATCTTGTGTTACAATGAACCCAATCAGGGGTGGAACCAGAATTTTTTGTTTGGGGGAAGGGGGGAGAGACTAAACTATCATATTAATTTGCAATTCAAGAAAAACTCAAGTTACAATATATCTATATACACACAAAAGTTACACAACAACAAAATTATCTTATATGAGAATTGTACATCATTTCTTTCTAAACTTTTCTTGAGTGTACACAAGCTTTTCAATTTGCCATAGATATATTTAACAAATATTCAAAAAAAAAAAAAAAAGGCAATTAGCATCGTCCATTAAAATTATAATCAACAGTGGTCTTTCATATAATAAAAATCCGTCCATTATCATCTCCATTGTGACATATTGAGCAATTTCTTTTTCAATGTAAACTATCAATTAAACATTATTAAGGTCACCTTTTGCTCTAGATTTCTCATATCTTTTGAACAACCATAAGTACATAACATTCATAGATATTAAATTTATGTATATAACAAGAAATTAAATGTAACAAAATCACTATAAGCAACCATAAAATAATAGAGAAATTATACTTTTCCACCCTAAACTATACCCCATTTACACCTACTCCCTTGAACTACAAGACTGTATGATTGCCCCCTTAAACTAAAACTTGTGCAACACTTTATCCGCTTCCTTCACTTTTCCAATTAAGTTAGATAAAAAAACATAGTCACGTGCAACTCATGTAACACTTGCTAACATGGACCCAATGATGCCACTTGGAATGACCGAAACACCCCTCATTATTAGCAACTTAAAAAGGGGAAAGAAAATACAAAGACATAATAGCCAAGCACATAGTTTAATTTCTGGTTGAACCAAATTAAATAAAGAGAAGGGAATCTCTCCCCAAAATGAATCCATGAGAGTAAGTGAGAAACCAAAAACAGATTGGATCATTCTCCAAAATCCTTCTCGTTGAACCTAAATTCCCTCTCACTGAACCTAGATTGAATCTCTCTATCTCTTGGTTTGTGTATAGACTATTGACATAATAACTTAGCACGTAGGAACCACACACCCAATAAGCCTTGACACGGACCCGAACCTGATTACCCAACCACAACCTGCCGGCTATGAAGAGAGAAGCTAGTTGTACGATAGCCTTAACCCAAACTCAACCCAAACTCGTCAACAAGAAAGAGAAGAAGCTAGTCGTATGAACTCACAAGAACAACGTGGTCAAAATTGGTTGTTCTCCCACCATTCCGACCATCGCTGCAACATGTGTTAGGTTAGGGTTTGGGTTTTAGCACCACCTTCACTTGGCAATTATTAAGTAGTTTTGTCGATTTGCTACTTGGGTGTGAGGCAATCAACCTAGAATTTTGACATTTAGGTCAAGGGTTTTCATATCTTGCTGCCTATGAAGCCGAAATAGAGAGTTGAATCGAGTCTAGGTTTGGAGAATTGGAATGAGGTTTGTGTCTGAGTTTGATTCGCCGTTGTAATCTTGGGTTTGCTGTTTGATCTCTTTGTGGCATAGTTCATTTTCTGGGTTTGTTGTTAATGTTTTAGGTATGTTTTTCATTTGGATTTGTTGTTCAGCTCAGTGGGTTTGTTGTTTGATCTCTCTATGGCATATTCCATTTTATGGGTTTGTTATTCATTCGGATTCGCTGATCGTCACAGTCGATTTGTTATCTGATCTCCTATGCCATAGTTCATTTTCTAGGTTTGTTGTTCATCTTGTTCATTTTCCTTTCTTTCCAACCAAACAAGATTTCAGGGGAAATTGGGAATTTGCTTTTGGTTTAAGGAGGGCATTTTGGTCATTTCAGGTGGTGTTAATGGGTTCCATGTCAACAAGGGTCACGTGACTCTAAGTGCTTTTCCCTCCAACTTAACTAAGAAAGTGACGGGAGGGGGAAAAGTGCTATACAGGTTTTAGTTTAGGGGGCTGATTGTGAATCCTTATAGTTCGGGGGTATGTGTAAAATAGGGTATAGTTTATGGTGGAAACATTTAATTTCCCATAAAATAATTTAAACTCAACCAAAATAGAGATTTATGGTCAAAAAGAAGGGGGGGGGGGGGGGGGGGGGGAAGTTAAGATCACTTTTACATTTAAAGGCATTGTCAAATTTTGAATATTCAGGTGGTGCCCCTACTAATAATTGCACCAATAAATTTTCATACATCAAATTTTTTTATATATAAGTAAAATTTTTATTAATCAACTAAAAACGTGCCTCCATGTACACAATAAGAACACAACATTCAGCATGAAATCTTTTTTCATTCATCAACTTCAAGATTTGCTCTTCTTCAAATATCAAAGGCAAATCCAATATTTTTTTTCCTGACATGTGTATAAGGTTTTTTTTTGGTAAGTTAGTGCTGCCAATTGATTTAATAAATTAAAGGAAAAAGAAGAAAGAAAATTATAAACTATAAGATAAATAAAAAGAAATTAATCTAAAATATAATTGAAAAAGGAAAAGAAGAATTTTGCACATCTCAAGATTTTAATGTCATTTTTTCCTACCTACAAATAAGAAACTTTTTATTAAGGAAGAGGGATGAATTGAGTGAGAATGTGAGAGCATTTGGAGGAAAGTGAGAGGCTTTTGCCTTTGGGGAATTGGGTAATTGGCTTCTGTAAGAATTTTGAGATATGAGAATAAAAAGGTGGCTTCTAAAACAAGCGAATACAAAACCTAAGGACAAACTAAGGTATGATACCTTAAGTGTAGTGCATTAGTTTCCTAAATTAAATTAGACACCTTATTGCATTCACCAATAAATACAATATTTTCTTTCCAAGAATAATTAAATGTAGTGCGACTGTGTTTTTGAAATTTAATTAGAGAACTTAATGCACTGCACTACACCTAAATTACATACAAAATTTACCTAATTTAAAGGCTAAAAGTGTGAGGGAGGGAGTTTCAATTCAATAGAAAAAATCAAAATAATAACAAAAGCAAATCAGCATGTTAAGACGAAGAGAAAGCTTAAAGAAAGTGTGGTATCTGAATTCGAGGACAGCTAGGCCTCCTAGAGATAAGAGAGGAGTAACAAATGAGTACATTCTTATTGCTTGAATCATTATACAGATTGTTCTATGCTTTTAGAGATTTCTTTATTGTGAAAATAATTTTTTTTTTAAGTAAATTTTTTAACAAAATTGGACAAAAAGCCTGAATTGAATAAATTTGAAACTTAGAGGACTCAACTGAACAAAAGTAAAGGTAGAAGATTGAAATGAATTTCAGCCAAATTTAGACAATGCAATTTGCATTTTAACCTTAATTTTTATATTTAAATGCTGATGTAGCATTTTTTATTATTATTTTAGTTGACACGTAAGCTTCAAGTGTTTCAACAATGCACACCGTTTGCCATATAAACGTTCTCCATACGTTAGTGAGTTAACTGTAAGGTTCAAATTGACTGTGACCCAAAAATATAAAGATCAATATGGTATTTTCACCTAAACTTATCTTATTTTACCAAAGGAACTGAATATATATAATTTATCCATTGATTTGGCCATTTCACAATTTCGTATACAAAGTTTCAATTACTCTTTAAATCCTAAAACCATTAGGGTTCCATCTAAATTAGAGTTCTTTCACACATGTGAGACTTGTGAGCAATTTTATGGACTAGCTTGAAGAAATAACCCCTCACAATTCCAACCCAAGCGCTTGACCATGCTGCAATGGTCGAAGAGGAAGAGGAAAAAAGAAATGAAATTGAGGGATGAATTAGTCTACAAAATACAAAATCTATTGATTTGGGTAGAATCCTAATGGTTTCATTTCAGTTCAAAATTTTGGGTAGGGATATATGACAATTGAAATTTTGTGAAATCCCAAATCACAAAGAGTAAATTTTAATTTACCAAAAAAAATAATGAAGATAATAGATTGTTAAGTACAAGTTTTGTCGGCTTACTTGTTCCTCCATTCCTGTTTTATTTGATCTTTGTAATTTTGATTCTTGATTTTTGCCCCCACAGGACATCCCCAATGTAATCGGGTTGGCCGCTTTTTTAATAATATTTTTCGTTATCTATCAAAAATTTTTTTTGTCAAAGTTGTTGGTAGTGCATCTGTGACCTACATCCTGGTTTGTAAACTGGTCTCTATTTTACCATCTAGTAAGTTAGATTATCTATTATGTCAACTCATTTTACAATACAACCTACATCCCAGTTTCTATTCTTTAACCACTTAAAATTAAATTTTCTTTTTTAATTTTTTATTTACCATTTCTTTATTTTTATTTATTCTTTCTCTCTCATTCTTTTTGTACAAGAACCACCACAAATCTACTGACACCACCACAACACCACCACCGCTGCACTACACACACCTGACACCACCACCACCACCACTAGCAACCCACAAAAATCCACAATCCACCTTTAACGCCCAAAAAAAAAAAAATTGAAGTGGATAGACTAGCAGCAATCCACCATCAACACCAAATGCAGCAACCCAGAGTCCCCACCACTGTGAGCAAAACCCAAACTCACGGCAAGCAAAACCCAAACCCACAGCCACAAACAACAAACACCCCCAACCACAAACCCAAAACAACAAACCCATCCACCACTCACCTCAAACCCATCGGAACAAATCAAAACAACCACGTCACCACACCCAAATCGGAATAACCACAAACTCGTGAACAGTAGTTTGTGAATATAAGTATTTCCTGTTCTCGGGTTCTAAAATTTTTAAGTCCTTATTATATATAAAAAAAAAAAAATTATGTCCCTAAATAAAATAGTTCTTTTTTAATTATTGCAAAAGAGCGTACCTAAGTCCAAAGAAGAGGTCTCACTAAATATAAATAAAAAAAAATAAAAAATAAAAGTTCACATCCTATTTCTAATAATATAACAAAAATTTAACAAGTATATGTTGCAATATTTCAATTCATGCATAATATGCTACATTTTTTAATAACTATTTATATTATATACTTCATGATATATGAAATAAGACGGGGTGTTTATATATGAGAAATAAATTTGTCATGAAAATTATACCTATTTTGTAAATCCCAACCAGAGAGATTAGCCACTTCTGTCAAAGTAGATCTCCATGTTTCCACCTTCTCTATGCTATCCTTAAAACGTTCTTTGTGTTTATCAAATGCTACTGCAAAAGTTCCCTTCTGCAGCAGTACATCAGATGGATCTACGTCGTAGAAAATTGGCCAAACTTCCAATCCTTTCACTTTCCTGCATCTAACAATATGCACTAGTTCATCCAAGCACCATGTCGAAGACGCATAATTTTTTGAGAAAATGACAAGAGCAAATCTCGATTCTTCTATGGCTTTAAAGAGCTCTCGTGAGATTAATTTTCCCCTTTCAAGTTTTTCATCGTCCCTAAAGGTCAAAATGCCTTTCTTTTTCAAAGCATTATATAGATGGTCCGTAAAGCCATTACGGGTGTCCTCGCCTCTAAAACTGAGAAAGACATCGTATGTCCGCCGGGGTATTGAAGAAGAAGACGGTGATGAAGTTGAGGTACTCATGGAAACCGGTAGATCTAGAGCTATAATATAGATCCACACAAAAAAAAAAAAAAAAAAAAAAAAAGAGAGATACGTTCAATTAAAACGAAGAGAAATATATTAAAAGGAAAGCAAATTAAGAAAAGAGAAAACAATTTGATGTGGATTTTTTTGTCTCAAGGCCGAAGCGGAAGGAAAGATATAAAAGTGATGAATATGTGAGAAAATTGAGAACTTACCGATCGAAACTCTCCTGAAACAACGCCTGATTTAATTCCTACTAGATAAGTTTCCTGTTTAATAAAGGAATGAATACCGTTCTTTCTCCGCGTGTGGTTCTTTCTCCGTGTGTGTGAGAGAGAGAGAGAAGAGAGAGAGAGAGAGATAGAAAGGGTGACAGATGAGAGGTGGGGGATAGAGTCAAGTGTGTGTTGTCTTTTCCCCCAAAAAAAGCGTGGCAAAGGATAGAGCAACTTCGTGGTGACCAGCTGTGAAAAAACCGTTTAAATTTCTTTTCTAAAATGGTAATAAATACTGGAGTAATATTTACTATAAAATTTAAATTACAAATTGCAAGTTTTATTTGTCTAAATTTAATTCATAGTTTCATAAAAATATATATATATATATATATATTAATTTAATATCCGTTTGGCAAAGATTATTTTTGCCAATTTATTTTACTATTCAGCTTATTTTTGCTACTATTTATGATTCTTACAGTACTATTTTAGCTAACTTTTACCTTTATTTTCAGTATTTTCAGCAAAATATGCAGATCTCAAACGGACCCTTAGAATGCATGCTCTAGAGTTCAATCCTCATATTTGGGGGTGTTCACGGAGAAATTATTATTTACATCGAGAGGAATGCTAATATGGTCCTCTTGTCATTTATGCAAATATACGTGCGAGCTTCCTAATTAGTACAAGGAATAAAAAATAAAAATTACAAGATGATGTCACATTTGCATAAATAATAACATTTTATTGGTTGGGAGATCAGAGAATACCACGTCAACAATCCTCCCGATGGACTTAATAATTTCTCGTGTTCACGATGCGTTTATGTAGCAAACTTTTTTTTTTTTTTTTTGTATGACATAGGAGAACTTCAATCAAATTAGTTGCACGTCGCAGAGCATACTGTACAACAATCCTCACTGTTAATCAAACTCCTGTAGCTCCACTCATGATTGCCTGCATTTAGTTCTTCGACCTCCATCAATGTAATTTTTGGGCACTAGTGTGACTTAGTTTAGTCGGCACAGTCACAAATTTCACAAATCTAACCCACAGCCAAAATCCATTAATCAAACACACAAATTCTAAATCAAACACATAGATCCAACAAATCAAACCCATATATCAAAAAAATTAAAACCCACATATCAAAATATCAAATCAAAGAGAAAATATAAAACCCACATATCAAAATATCAAATCAAAGAGAAAATATGATGGGTTAAAGAGACTCACCTTTGATTGACCTTAATTTGCTTTAAATTCGCTACAATTTGTCTTAGATATACTTTAATTATTTGGATTTCTAGGTTTTTAGCTTATTGGATTATTGGGTTTGGCGTGAGTTTTTGGGTTTGGTATGAGTGTAGCTTGCGGGGTTTGGAGAGAGAGAGAGAGAGAGAGAGAGAGAGAGGAGGATATACACAGGGGCGGAGCTAGAAATTTTGGTTTTGGGGGGCAAGTTGTGATGTTAATATATTAGTTAAGACAAACCTCTACACACACACACATATAAATTAATTTACTAAGAGAATTTATCATCTTCTAAATTTTAATGAGTATACATAAGTCATGTACTTCTTCTCTTAGACATGGACAAAAATTTATCATTTTTTACATAGTTTAATTTGTTAAACCTCTTAAATTATATGATTTTAATATAATTTTTCTTTCTTTTAAGAGCACCATTGAAATGACTCAAAATTTGGGGGAGCCAAATTCAATTTTTACATGCTTCATTTTCTAAAATGTAAATAATATAAATACTATAAAATAATTTTTCAAGGCCCCCCCACCCTTGTTTGTGGCTCCACCACTAGAAATACATACATATATCCGGGCGGATCTGTTTTGTAGTGAAATGCCATATTCAATTCCAAGTTCCAACCACTTCACCAAACCAACGACAGAATAAGAGGTCATTTCCAGTCACCTATTTAAGTTTAGTCAATTGGCTTGTTTTCCCGTTTTTGTCAAAATTGTGTGTTGAGCTTAAGCCTTGATTTTTTCAAATAAAAAGATTTTTATTAATTTAACATGAAAATTAAAATGAAGCATTTTTTTTAAAGCATTATCGACATTTTTTGGCTAATAATCTTCTTGATTTTTCTCATGTTTGTCCAAGACGTAATCTTCCTGAAACTACTTTGCACATTATAAGGGATTTTATATGGGCCGAAGATGTTCGGATAGCTTTTCCTGGACAAAGGCCTATTAATTTCTTTTTGTTACCCCTAGCTTCTTGGTTGAAAGAATATCTTATTCAATAGCATCTAGAAATTCACAATTATAATCCCCCATCTGCCACCCGTAACCACATGGTGCACAAAACCCTTCACCTCTCTTCTGAGTTTCTTCTTCTCATCCATCCTAGAGTTTCTAATATTCCCAAATGCATCTTATATATATCTTGTGATGATGTTAAAAAATACCACCAATGAGCTACACGACACTCGCACACTCGATACGTTACTTGCATAAAGAAAAAGAGAAGACCTAACGAAGAGCACCGGTGTGGTACCGGCCAAATACCCTCCAAAAGTTAAGTCAGAACTTCTTACAACTCTAGAGTGCTAGAGAGGGTTTAATCGTGCGTACCTCGATTTGTGAGGGTATTGAGGCTTTTATAGTAGTAGAGGGTTGACCTTTCTTCCTTGGAGTCGATGTCCTTTCCTTATAGGAGTCCTTATGAGCGTAGATTGCAGTCTCCTTTCCTTGTAGGAGACTAACATTCAGCGTGGGATGCAAGTCATTCCCTTATATACTTATGCGTGGCGTTCAAGCCAAGGTTTCATAAGAGCCGTCAACTTCAGGACCGTTGGCTTATCTTATTTCCTTCAGTCGTATCGACATCAGCCTTATAACGGAGTAATCCACTTGATGCTTCCTGCGGACTTCCTCCCATGATCCCATCACTATTCGTCAACTATAGGGTCTTCAGTTCCTTTTTTAAATTACGCCGTCAGCCTAAACTGTAAACTCCATTCCATAAGCGAAGCCGACGGGTTCGGCCTAGATACTGCTGGTTATAATTTTACTTATCAGTTGCCTCTTACTCCATATCTCCGTCAGTTTAAACTGATGGGTTATGGAGTTGTATTTTTTCGTTGCCAACTTTTACCTTGGCCAGGAAAGAGAAAATAACCTCGAGCAGCCATTTATTAAATGCTCGGACATGTGGCGCATTCTAGTTGGCTCCTTTTTTGGACGAGGGCGTCGCTTCGTTTTTTATGCATTTTCCCCTTATATATAACCCACCTTTCTCTCATTTTCCCTATTTCACTTTCATTGATTCCTGGAGAGAAGATCCGTTGCTCTTGCTCCATCTATTCACCCACATCATTGCCTGTGCTGCTGCTGTTGCTCTTAGAATCGTCGCTCGTTTTAAGAAACTTGTGAGTTCTCTCTTTTTATACATGTATGCTTTATTTCGATCGATTTTCCTTACAGTGAGGTCATCACCCTAGGTGCTTAGAATAAATCCGTCACTTGTAGGTAGTCAGATGTCAAGTAACGCATCGAGTGATTAGTCATCGGTCCGCGATGGAGCGGGTTACGACGAGGTGTTTGGTTCAGGTCATGAGTCCGGGAGCTTTTCTTGGCCGTCAGAGAGAGAGAGACGTCAGCTCAATCCCTTGCCAAGGAGGTATGGAGTTATGGAGACAACGGTCAAGAGGAGATGGTGGATGAGGAGGGTGAAGTTGAAGTGGAAGGAGAAAGGAATAGTGACGGAGATGAAGGTGATGAGGAGTCCTGTGAGGGAACTTCAGGGAGTCCTGGTAGTAGTCACCCCTTCATCCTTCCCAAGGAATGGACCGTCAATAAGTTTTTACCAAAAATGAGTGATAAGGTTTTTAAAGAGTTGCGCGTCCGTTTCCAAATCCCAGATCATATTCCTATCCATCTGCCTAGGGAAAATGAAAAGTGCTATACAGGGAGAATCACAGACGTTGGGATGTATGATGCAATGTTTGCTGCAGGGCTCAGACTGCCCCTGACAGCCTTGCACCGTCAGCTGGCTGATTTCCTTGGGTTATCCATTAGCCAGATTGCCCACAATTCATGGAGGATTTTCATAGGCGCTGAGGTCTTGTGGGGCCGTCTGAGTGGAGGACACTGTCAGCTTACTTTAGACGAATTCTTCTACTGCTATAGGCCCCAGCATCTTTCTTCTTCTAAGGGGATGTACCATTTTGCCGTCAGGGAGAGGGATTTAAGATTAGTGTCTGAGATGCTAGATTCAAATAGAGATTGGAAGAGTAGGTTCTTTTTTGTCAAAGGGACGGACTGGGTGTGTCGTCAGGAGGAATGGGAGACAATGCCCCGTAACTATTTTGATAATACTTGGGCTTTTGTCAGGGATTCAAGTTTTTTTTTTTTTTTTAGCCATCAGCTTTTAGCACCTTCAGTCTTTTCATGTATTTATTTATTTATTTTGATGTTTTAACAACGTCAGCCTATTTTTCTTTTCAGCCAACACTCGTCCTCTTATAACTGAAGAGCAAATTGATTTTATCTGTCGGGTGCTTGAGATTCCCTTGGTGGAGCGAAAGTGTCGAGATTTAATCACTCTTGACACTCTTTACGCATATTGCGGGGGGCCAGTACTGACGCCTGAAGCTCGCAAGCTAGAGGAATTTTCTCGCTGTCATGAGTAGCTTTTTGCCATTCCGTCACTTTGGTTCTTACCGTCAGTTTTCTTATGCATGTCTATTATGTTTGCAGAAATGGAGGCCGCTAGGCAACGAATAAGGGCTGCTGTTGCCCGTCAAAAGGAGGAGAGAAGGGCCAAGGGGGAGTTGTCACCTCCGTCAGCTCCCAAAGTTGTTACGAAGGGTTCGTCGAAGAGAAAGACCGACGGGAAAGATGGCCGCCCACTTAAGAAGGTATTTGTCACGCCTGGGGACGAGCCCCCAAAGAAGTCTCCCTCCAAATCAGGCCGTGGGGCTGGAAAGGGAGTGATGACTTCTTCTGATCCGATCCTAGAGGGGCCCCGTTGTCTATTAATGCACAAGGATTATGCTGTCGGAGAGGTGGAGTCGCTTATAAAACCGACGGACTTAGATCCCTGTGCCCAATTGGGGACGGAGGAGTTGAGGGCGTCAGCCATTTTTGATTTGACATGGGTAAGCTCCCTTTCCCAGATACTTTTCTTTCCTATCCTTTTTTGCACTTATTAACTGATGGCTGTACCCTTAGGCCTTAGTACATGTGAAAGTGCTTCAGGACCGATGCGTGGCCAAGGAGGGCGTCGTTACCCACGTCAAGAAGCACAACACCAATTTGATAAACGAACAGGGTCAATATAAGGAGGCCGTCCATCTCCTGAATGTTAATTTGAGGGAGTGTAAGGAGAAGCTAGAAAAGGCGAGTCGTCAGAAGGAGGAGTTAGAACAAGAGTTGACGGCCCTTCGCGAGCAGGTGGAGCATACAGGGGCTGACGCGGTCCAGAAGTTTAAAGCGTCAGATTCCTTCATTGAAGCTTGTGGTGGATACTACGGCATAGGGTTTGATGACTGCCTTAAGCAGGTCGCATCAGCTTTTCCTGAGTTGGATCTATCCGAAATTAACATAGATGATGCTCCACCGGCGACGCCTGCAAATGACACCGTCAATGTTAAGGGTGACGACCTTAAGGATGCCTCTCCTCCTGACGACATCGGCGTTATGTTGGCCCAGCCTGCTGTGAATCCTCCCGTCACTGCTTCCAATCCTTCTGTGGAGGACTTAGACGTAGAAAACCCTTCTGTTTGAAAAAGCAAAAAGACCTTAAGTGACGCTCCCTTTGCCCAGTCATAATTCTATTTTTTGCAGTTGCTACATTTTGTGTTATTTGCAAACAATATATTTTTTAAGTGCCCCTTAGTTTTTTGGGCTTTTATTTGTAAGCAAGTTACCTTTGTGATACTCTGGTAATCATGGTTTGCAAGTTTTGTTTTCTTATTTTGTATACTTCATTTTCTAGTCGTAGGCTGAGATCGTCAGCCTAGCTGTGGGTTAAAATTTATTGACGATGATTATGGACCCGTCCATTTTAATGTTGGCTTATTTTATTTGAAGGGTATGTTATGTCCGTCGGTCTCTTGCATCAGACTCATCCCTTGTAAAAGTTCCACCTTTTGACGGTCTTTATTGAGTCCGTCACTTGTTTAAGGAGTCTTTTACAGACTTTTAGTCTTATGGTTTTGTCCATATTATGGACTTGGTGGAGCCACCTTGTTAGGGCCGTCACTTTCACGAGCCCGTCTCTTTTGAACTATTAGTTCTATGTCTATCCCTATTATAGGCTTAGTGCAACTAATTTTGTTGAGATCGTTGCTTTCATGAGCCCGTCTCTTTTGATGAGTCTGTCACACGGACAGGTAACTTTATGTTTGACCATATTATGGACTTCGTGGAGAAATTCTCATGAGTCTGTCAGCCTATGTGGCTTTTTTTTTTTTTTTTCATCCCTTTGGGATAAATTGATGTGTATTCGCATTTGGACCTAGTTTCTGACCCATCCCCTTGGGATTGATCCGTCTGTTTTGAGGGCTTGCGGTTGCCCATTTTTGCAGACTTAAGGTCATCCACTCTTTAAGTACTTAGAATTTTTGAAAACTTGTAAATAGAAAGCGTCAGCCTTTCTGAATAAATTCCTCTTATTGCCATGCATTTGTAGAAAACATAAAAGGTAGCTCTAAAAACTTGCCCTTTGGGCTTATTGTAGAAAAAACTAAAGTAAAAAAAAGAACTTGCCCCTTGGGCTTATTGTAACAAAAACTAAAGCAAACGATAAGTCTGAGGAGTAAAATTATAAATGAAAGGAGGTGTTGTCGTTATCTCTACTGGTAGTACTTTCGTAAGTGTTCCACGTCCAAGGATGTGGCAGCTTCCGTCCGTCCATCGTTTCCAGGTGGTAGGTGCCTTTCCTCTGCCACGCCGTGACTCAATAAGGCTTTTCCCAATTTGAGCCGAGCTTCCCTTGGGTCGGGTCTCTTGTTGCACCCATGACTTTCCTTAGAACGAGGTCTCCAACCTGGAAGTCTCTGTGTCTGACCCGGGAATTGTAGTGTTTAGCCATGCGGTCCTGGTACCGTGTGAGTCTTTGTTCCGCTGTCTCCCTGACTTCGTCTATTAGATCGAGCTACAGACGCATAGCTTCCTCATTTCTGCTCTCGTCATGGTTTGTGCACCCTGTAGCTTATGAGTCCGACTTCGGCTGGGATGACCGCTTCGTTTCCGTATGTTAGTCGGAATGGCGTTTCTCCTGTTGGTGTCCTTGCCATTGTCCTGTATGCCCAAAGTATGCTTGGTAGCTCTTCAGGCCATATACCCTTTACCCCCTCGAGCCAAGTCTTGAGAATCTTGAGCTAGGATCAATTTGTGACTTCGACCTGTCCATTAGCTTGAGGGTGGGCGGGGGAGGAGTAGTGGTTCCGTATCCCTAGCTATGAGCAAAAGTCTCAGAAGGAGTCGTTGTCGAATTGCTTCCCATTGTCTGAGCTCAAAACCCTGGGGATGCCAAACTTGCATATAATGCATTTCCAAACGAAACTCCGCACGTTTTTCTTTGTAATGGTGGCCAAGGCTTCAGCTTCCACCCATTTTGTAAAGTAGTCAACGCCGACTACCAAGAACTTCAGCTGTCATACCGCGGTAAGGAATGGTCCCATAATGTCTAGTCCCTATTGAGCAAACAGCCATAGGGCCGTTATTGGGGTTAACTCCTCGGTTGGTTGCCTAATGATATTGCTGAACCTTTGACACTTATCGCATGTCTTCACATAAGCCTCGACATCCTTCTGCATGGTGGCCCAAAAGTACCCTGGTCGCACTAGCTTGTGCACTAATGATCTCGACCTTGAGTGGTTACCACAGATTCCCTCGTGTACCTCTCTCATGACGTAGTCTGCCTCTTTAGGGCCCAAATATCTTAGGTATGGTCAAGAGAAACCTCTTTTGTACAGGATGTCTTTTATCAGGACGAATCTTGCCGCTTGGACCTTCAGCTTTTTGGCTACTTCCTTCTCGTCTGGCAGTATACCATTTTTCAAGTAAGAGACTAACGGCGTGGTCCAATTGCTTTTGGAACCTATTTCCTGCACATCGATGGAATCTATCAAGGGAGAGAGCTGAACAAAGGAGAGCGCATTGCCTAGAACGGTCATATGTTCGGCGGAGGCGGCTTTGGCCAAGCGATCGGCTTGCTCGTTTTTTCCCCGGGGGATTTGTATGATTTTGGCCTTCAGCTCGTCTACCCTCTTTTTTGCCTAGTCCAGATACCTCTTCATTCTTTCACCCCTACATTCGTAGTCCCCGTTCATCTAGTTGGCAACGACCTGAGAATCACAGTAACTGACCATGTTTGAGGCTCCTGCAGCTTTGGCGAGATTAAGTCCTGCTATTAAAGTCTCGTACTCTGCCTCATTGTTGGTGGTAGGGAAATCAAGGCAGACCATGCATTCAACCGTGTCCCCCTCGGGGGATAGCAACACAAAGCCGACTCCCCCAGCCTGTCTATTAGATGATCCGTCTACATGTACACACCACTGAGGAGACTCTTCTGCCCCCTTGTCCTCGCCACTTGTGAATTCTGCTATGAAGTCTGCGATGATCTATCCTTTAACGGCAATTCGTGGGCGATATTGGATGTTGAACTCGCTTAACTCTATGGCCTATAGTGCTAATCTGCCAGCAGCTTCAGGGTTGCTCATTGCCCGCCATAAGGGCTTGTCAGTTAGGACGACTACCGTGTGGGCTTGAAAATACGGCTTGAGTTTGCGTGCTGCCATAACTAATGCGAAGGTGAGTTTCTCCATGGGCGGGTATCTTTTTTCGGCACCTTGAAGTGCCCGACTGACGTAATATACGGGCTTTTGCACTCTTTCTTCTTCTCTAACCAGGGCAGCACTGACGGCGGCTGGGGAGACAGCCAGGTAGAGGAAAAGCTCTTCTCCGGGTTGCGAGGGACTTAGTAATGGTGAGGAAGAGAGATAAACCTTCAACTCCTCAAATGCGTGCTGGCACTCTGTAGTCCACTCAAAAGATTTCTTCAGTGTGCAAAAGAAGGGTAATCATTTGTCCGTTGCCCTTGATACAAATCTGTTCAGCGCCGCTATTTTGCCGTTGAGGCTTTGTACTTCCCTCACATTCTTTGGCGGTGTCATCTCCATTATGGCTCGGATTTTGTCCGGGTTGGCCTCGATGCCTCTCTGTGACACCATGAATCCTAGGAATTTTCTAGCCGTCACTCCAAAAGTGCACTTTGCTGGATTAAGCTTCATGTTGTAAAAGCGTAGGGTGTCGAATGTTTCCTTAAGGTCTTCCAAGTGATCTTCCTCTCTTCGGCTTTTTACCATCATATCGTTAATATAGACCTGGACATTTCTCCCAATCTGCTATGCGAACATCTTATTTATGATCCTTTGATACGTTGCGCCTGCATTTTTTAAACCGAACGACATCACTTTATAACAAAAGAGTCCTTGACTAGTTACGAATGAAGTTTTCTCCTGATCAGCTTCGTACATTCGAATTTGATTGTAATCAGAGAAAGCGTCCATGAAGCTTAACAGCTTGCGCTGGGCCGTATAGTCTACTAGAATGTCAACCCTCGGGAGGGGATAGCTGTCTTTGGGGCAGGTTTTGTTTAGGTCAGTGAAGTCTACGCACATCCTCCACGTCCCGTTGGCTTTCCTGACCATTACAACGTTTGCTAACTAGTCGGGATAGTATACCTCCTTAATGAAGCCTGCTTCTTGTAGCTTACCGACTTCCTTTGCTATTGCTCGGTCTCGCTCTTGGGCGATGACCCGTTTCTTCTACCGGATGGGTGGATAGGATGGCGACACATTCAGCCTATGCACCATGACCGAAGGGTCATTCCCAGCATGTCTTCATGGCTCTAGGCGAACACGTCTTGATTTTCCTTGAGGAAAGTTATGAGTGCTGAGTGAACCGCTGGGCTAGCAAGAGTGCCGAGCCTGGTTATCCTGTTTGTCCTGGAGCTATCGAGAGGTATCTCTTCGAGCTTTTCTACTGGTTCTGCCCCCGTTTATTGTTCCTCTATGCATATCGCTTACAAATGGTCGTCCATTTCCAACATTGCAACGTAACACTCGCGTGCGGCTATTTAATCTCCTCGCAATTCTCCCACTCCGTACTTAGTTGGGAATTTAATCATAAGGTGGTAGGTCGATGCTACGGCCCTCTAAGAGTTAAGGGTAGGTCGCCCTATAATGGCATTGTAGGCCGAGCAGCAATCGACCACAAGGAACGTAACATCCTTAGTGACTTGTTGGGGGTAATCTTTAATGGTACCTAGCAAGGTGACTGTGCCTAAGGGGTATACTTTTGTTCCGTCGAACCCGACGAGTGGGGCGTTGGGCGGGGTCAATCGCTCTTTACTGATCCGCATCTGCTGAAATGCAGGGTAATAGAGAATACAAGCGGAGCTTCCGTTGTCGATTAAGACTCGGTACATGTTATAATCCCCTACCTGGATGCTAATGACGAGCGCATCGTCATGTGGATGGTGGAGGCGTCGAGCATCCTCTTCTGAGAAACCAATGAGGGGATTGTCAACCCGCGGTATCTTTGGAACGACGTTGGTGTGCTGAACGTTTTGGACCATTCTAAGATAAGTCTTTCGAGCCCTTTTTGACAGGCCGTAGGTGGCCGTGCCTCCTACGATCATCCTTATGTCTCCTAAAGGCTGTCTCGGACGCTCGTTGTCTCATCGGGGGGCTTGCTCTTGAGGGGGCAGATCTGCCTTCTCCTTGCTAACGAACTTCTGCAACTTCCCTTGTCTGATAAGGGCTTCAATTTTCTGTTTTAAATCATAGCAGTTCGCCGTGTCATGTCCGTGGTCGCGGTGGAAGCGACAGTACCTGTCTCGGGATCGTTTGTTGGAATCTCCCTTCAACTTTCCAGGGAAAGTCAATGCCCCCTCGTCCTTGATTTGCATCAGGACCTGGTCAATTGGGGTGGTCAGCGGAGTAAAGCTTGTGAATCTCCCCATAGAGGGCTTAAAGCATCTGTCATCTCTCCGCTCTCCGGTTCTTGCCATCTTTCGCCCTCTTTCCTGCCAAGTATCTTCTTGCCTTTCCCTCTTCTTGGGTCTCTCTTCACGAGCTAGTAGAGCGTCCTCAGCGTTTACATACTTGGTGGCCCTGTAAAGCACGTCAGACATAGTTTTCGGGTCATTCTTATATAGTGAAAATAAGAACTTACTCTTCTTCAAACCATTCGTAAAAGCTGCTACGAGTATTTTGTCGTCGGCCTCGTCTATTGAGAGCGCTTCCTTATTAAAGCGGGCTATGTAAGATCTCAGCATTTCATTTTCCCGCTGTTTAATACTTATCAGGCATGCGGTAGACTTCTTATACCGCTGCCCTTCAATAAAGTGCGAAGTGAATTGGGTGCTCAGCTCTTTAAATGTGCTGATGGAGTTGGGCGTCAGCCAACTGAACCAGATTCTTGCAGGGCCCTTCAGCGTTGTAGGGAAGACCCTACACATGATTTTGTCCGCCACTCCTTGAAGATGCATCAAGGTCTTGAAGGTCTCCAGGTGATCAAGCGGGTCCTTGGCTCCATTGTAGCTCTCAATCTGTGGCATGCGAAACTTTCGCAGCGGGGGAAAGGAGTTGATAGAGGTAGTGAACGGTGAATCGGTTTGGTGAACCAAATCATCGAGGTCGCTAGATACTCGTCCCTTACGGGCGTTCATCATAAGGTCCATCATTTCCTTCATTAATTGCACCTTTGCAACCACGTAAGGGGGGGCCGTGTCAAAACCAAAGGGATGGCTAGTCTCCTGTCACTCCTGTTGGTTTGGGATATTACTGCCTTCGGGCCTCTCCTGGTTCCTTCTCTCGGCGCTAGTCCCCTTTTGATCATCCCTTTGGTTGTTCGGTTCTTCATTCCTCTGTCGCAGTTGTTCTTCTAGGTCATGGTTTTGCTTGGTGAGGCGTTCCACGGTGACGACGAGAGTTTGGACTTGTCTCTTGAGGGCAGTCGTGGGTGGTTCCTCTTCTCGAACGTCGTTAGTGGTTGCCATCGAGCAAGTGAGCACCATGCAACTCTTTTGTTTGGGAAACTATAGTATAACGCTTCCTACAGACGGCGCCAACTGATGATGCTGAAAAATACCACCAATGAGCTGCACGACACTTGCACACTCGATATGTTACCTGCATAAAGAAAAAGAGAAGACTTAACGAAGAGCACCGGTGTGGTACTGGCCAAATACCCTTCGAAGGTTAAGTCAGAATTTCTTACAACTCTAGAGTGCTAGAGAGGGTTTAATCGTGCGTACCTCGATTTGTGAGGGTATTGGGGCTTTTATAGTAATAGAGGGTTGACCTCTCTTACTTGGAGTCGAAGTCCTTTCCTTATAGGAGTTGAAGTCCTTTCCTTATAGAAGTCCTTATGAGCGTAGATTGCAGCCTCCTTTCCTTGTAGGAAACTAACATTCAGCATGGGATGCAAGTCATTCCCTTATATACTTATGCGTGGCGTTCAAGCCAAGGTTTCGTAAGAGCCGTCAACTTCAGGACCGTTAGCTTATCTTATTTCCTTCAGCCGTATTGGCGTCAGCCTTATAACGAAGTAATCCACTTAATGCTTCCTGCGGACTTCCTCCCATGATCCCATCACTATCCGTCAGCAATAGGGTCTTCAGTTTCTCTTTTAACTTACCCCGTCAGCCTAAACTGTAGACTTTGTTCCATAAGCGAAGCCGACGGGTTCGGCCTAGATACTGCCGGTTATAATTTTACTTTTCATCTTGGAAACCTCCTGTTGATCCTTTTGTAACTCTAAATACCTATGATAGTACATTAGGTAATGAGAAATTCACATGGGAGATGGATCACCGGATTTTATTCACATATAGGCTTAACAACGAATAATATAGCTGAGCTTTGAGCAGTTAGGCAACGGCTATCTATGGCTCAGGATGCAGGCATAAATTTTTTAAATATAGAGGTAGAATATACTTTAGTTATTAAATGTCTAACTTTTTGGCCTTCGCCTCTTTAATTTGTGATTGCTGGATACACCTGGCAAGAGACTGGACGGTCCGTCTACATCATACTTTACCATGAGGCAAGGGAAGTGGCGGACAGGCTTGCAAAAAGGGGAAGGGAGCCAAGCAATCAACTGGAAATATATGCACGATGTTCACCTTAATAACCTTGTGCACAAATGCACTCCCAGAGAGTGCTCTATGAATCCTTTTGTAAACCGACACCAACTACATGTGTCTAATGGACATACTTGATGTACTTGGTTTTTAAATATTAAATAATTTCTCCATTTTCACCCCCCCAAAAAAAAGTTCTTTCCTTAGTCCTGATACGTGATAATGAGTGATTGTCTTGTATAACTGAGAATCTCTGCTAAATCACTGGCTTTTTAGATTTTGTTTCAATTTATAACAAGTCATGTTTAACTTAATCTATATATATCAAAAGGCACTGTACAAATCATTCATTGCCGCAATCCTGACTGCTCAGGTACAAAAGCCCAGAGTACCTATATACATGCTTAATTACAAGTTACTGGGAAAGAGACCAATGCTCACAAGATCTTTTAATAATCATTTACATTGCACCATAATAATATCATAACATTTTGACATAATGTTAATATAAAGATAAAGCAAGGAATTATAGGATCATTTTTAAAAATAAATATAAACAATAAACATAAATTTCTCTCTGTATTTTGTTATCTGCTACAAGAGTCTCCCTCATATATCCTCTCTAAACCTGAAACATCAATAAAAATTCAACCAAGCATTCAAAACTAGTTTAGTCTACAAGCTGGCACGTTGCAATTGCCACCAATTTTAACAAAAGATAGATTTGATTTTCTAGTCTAAAACACTTAGAGAAGGTTTCGAAACTTCATGCTAAATGGTATAGTTGACATAAAGTGCAGTATAAAAAAGACGAATTCGAAGAAGCGAAGGGGGAGAGGGGGGGACAATTTTGTAGAAAGGAAGAATCTTTTGTACTAATAACCTGATTTTGCCAATCTGTGAAACTTGTTCTATGAGCATACAGAAATGCTTGCACATTTTCGCAAAATAAACAAATATCGACTCAAAATTTTATCCATTGCTTAATACGGTCTGTGCCTATGTACCAAGCCAATGTGTGTCCTTGGTTTTTTCGTTACTCTTCCAATTAAGTGAGAAATAATCTACGACCAAGTTAAGGTGCTCTTTCATACCCTGTGCGTTCAAATACCACAATCTAAACTCAACTAAGCAGTAAGAATTGGAGTTTTTGAGCAATAAGTTAGTTTGGGCCGGCCAGGTTAACCAGACCCAGACTAAGAGGCCAGGAATAGGCTAAGCTAGTCTTAAAGGACAGCAGGTGCTGACCAAACAATAGACTCAACCAGGTTAAATACAACTTCAAACTGATTAGAGAATATTATGATTCCCTCACATCATCCTTTGATTCAAAATTAATTTTCTCTATATCATTTAGAATGGAGTTCATCAGCAAAAGCAATTACAAGTAAACATAATTATTGTTGTTGGCACAAGAAATACAATATCTAAAAGTACACAATAATTAAATCACAGGAAATGCTGTTAAAATAAAATTAGCAAGCAAGCTCAACCCACGCGCAATTTAGAACGCTTCTTCTAACCTTAGTTTTCCTTGAGCCATTCCACTACATCTCTATGTATAATTCATACTAATAATTTTTTAGGTGACTCTTACAGATAAATGGTTAAAATTTGGAATAATGTATTTGATTTATTACTCGATTTCTACACCAACTAGTCTTTGTATATAAGAATAACAAAATTCAGTTCCAGAAGACAGCAAACAAATAACTTCATTGTCATAATTATACAAAGATGTAAAGACTATTGACTTGTATGAGTAAATAAATCTGTAAACAAAGACATGGATGGTGTATACAGACCATCATTTAAGACAATTAGCAAGATTCTTATCATATGACAACTGCCTCAAATCTTGATATTCATTAAATCAAGTAAACATTTTATAATGTGACATTGAATCCTCTTGTTTTCAGTCCCTCTCTCTTGCTTGATATCACAGATCTAATTCATACCTTGTTAGGTAAACACACACAATCTAGAAGATCAAAGCCTTAAAATTGCACTAGAGCATGCACTAGTTTTAAAAACCGAAACAGTCAAAAAACCGAAAATGGGTTCAATTTCCGATTTTTACTAGTTGAACCGGAGATGTTCATGGTTGACCCACCGGTTTGATTCCTGGTAGAACCGTTCGATCCAATTTTGTCACTAAGTTCAAACAATTGTTTGACCAAATTGAGAATTTGCTTTTGGTTTAAGGAGGGCATTGTGGTCATTTCAAGTGGTGTTAATGGGTTCCATGTCAACAAGTTTCATGTGACTCAAGTGCTTTTCCCTCCAACTTAACTAAGAAAGTGATAGGAGGGGGAAAAGTGCTATACAGGTTTTATTTTAGGGGGCTAATTGTGAATCCTTGTAGTTCGAGGGGTAAGTGTAAAATAAGGTATAGTTTATGGTGGAAACTAAAATCATGAGGGAGAGTTGAGAGAGAAGAGAGTTTTGGAGACTGAGAGAGACTGAGAGAGCAATGCAGAGAGTCGATAGAGGAAAGTTTTGGAGATTGAGAGAGACTGAGGGAGAAGTGTGAGAGAGAGAGAGAGAGAGAGAGAGAGAGTGAATAAATTATTATTATTTTGTTTACAAACTCGTGAACAATGGGTTGTAAATATAAGTACCTACTGTTCACGAGTCTAAATTTTTTAAGATTTACATACCGGGTTGGGGCTCTTTTTTGGGTTCTCAGTTGCTAAAATAGCAACTTAAGGGTGTTTACACCCCCAATGGTAGGTAAAGGAGCAGCTTTTATCAAAGGGTAGTTGCGACCAGCTTGCAACCTAGCTAGATCTAGACTAGGCTAATAGGCCAAAAATGTATTGACCAATTGTGATTAAATTAATTAATTAATTAGCCAAGTTATTATTTAATCAATTTAACATGCAAATGCGTGGTAGCATAAACAAATCACCAATAAACTAATTATGCAGCAGAAAGTAAATAACACGGTGATTTGTTTACAAATGGGGAAAACCTGACAGCAAAAACCTCACCGGGTGATTTTTAGGTCACCACTTCCGAAACTCCACTATTATCACAACAAGCAGTTACAAGTAAAGGAATCACAAGTACCTTACCAATCTACAGTTGAACCCTTACCCCAATACCCAATTGGACTTGTTCTATAGTGGCAGTTTTCCTTTTTTGATGCACGTGACTAACCAATTGCGTGGATCCCAGTACGCGACTTCAATCACCAACTAGAAAGAATTGTTGGCTGCAAAGTTCTTCAGTTCATCCACGATGAAGATCAAGAAGATGCTTGGTTACAAAACCCGAAGATGCTTGGTTACAAAACCCGAAGATGCTTGGTCACAAAACCCAAAGGTGCACATACACAACAACTTCTTCAGAAGAGATGAACTAGGGCATGGCATAACTTTGTCTCTGGACACAATTTGCTTGAATAGAGTTTTCTCAATACTTACGCAACTTATGTACAGTTTGACGACCTTTAAAACAATCCTTTTATATGTTTAGGGTTAAGAGAAAAGAAAGCCCAAAGACACATTCACGGATCCCAAGAAAATCAGATTAGAAATTCTGAAATTCATAAACCTCGACAGATAGAAGGTGTCGAGCCACGGGCTTGAGACAGCTTCTTAAACCTCGACACATGCAGCTGTCAAGCCAGCTGTTGAGCTTTAATGAATGTGCACTTCTTCAGCTTGTTTCTTGGACCGACTTGATGATTTCAACACTTAATCTTACAACATTGTTTTTTAAAGTATTAAAAACACCTAGAACTACCCAATTACAAGTTGAGTGCGTTTTGTCAAAGGATTAGCCAATTACATAAAAGAATGACATACGTTCTTAACAAGTGAACCACATATATCATAACAATCTCCCATTTTGGCAATTTGTGACAAAACCACAACAAACAAATGAGATATGAGAGAAATTATAAATCACCTAACTCATATTCACTTGTTGAATACAATAAAATCTATCATAACACAAACTCTTGAAAAACTTTGCAAGAAGAGAGTTTATGGCAAGTAGACTTTGACAACTTGTATTTCTGAAACACTTTAAACAAAACTCATCATGGCATCTTAGTGTGAAACAGAAATAATAGATTGCATACAAGTATAAGAAGCATGTATATAAAGATAGAAAAGAAATAACACATGTAGAAGTAGGTGAGAAACATACATCCACATATAGAGAAAAATAAGTACAATGTATGTAAAAATGGTCACAAGACCTAATGTACAAGAACAATGTATCTAATAAAGGTAGAAAAGAAAAAGATACATCAAATCCTCACTACATCCCTCATAATAGTACTCTCCCCCTAACAAAAATGTCCTACACTAACTCTCCCCTTAAGAATGACTACTCTCAATATCCAAAACTACTTCTCCTTTTTGTCACAAGTGACAAAGGGTAAGAGTGTCAAGTAGACATCTCATTAATAGAGCTAGCATCTCCATCATCATTCAAAGCGTCATCGTCATCACCACCACCATCATCATCCTCAGCATCAGAATTAGAAGCCACTGGAGGAGGTGGTGGAGGAGAAGCCTCAGGAGCAAAGCCACCCATAGTCACCTACCGTCGTGCAATACGATCGACACAAATGTTCACCTGATACAACTCAGTAGAGAGTGTATCAAGGCAAGCATCCATGCGCTGCAGCTGCGCTATGATGTCTCAAAGTGATACATCGCCCATGGAAGTGGATGGAGCGGATGTGGATGGAGCTGAACGAGATGGAGTCGGATGGGAGGGAGGAGTGAAATTCGGCTGTCGCGACCTAAACTGCGCCTCACTACGTTTTACGGTAGTATCGTCTATGGCACAAATGTGTGTGAAGTGGTCGGACACAGGAAAAGGGACAGAAAAATGGTGTAAGATCCTCGTGATAGCGGAAGGAAAGATGAGCTTATCACGAGATGCCGAATCTAAATGAACATCTATATTATAGAGAATGAAATGAGAAGGAAAGTCTATGGTAAGATGCTCTAGTAGAGACAACAAAAACCGAGCATGAGGCTTTGTGATGGAGTTGTAGTGAGAGAGAGGATGGAGTACAAAAGTCATCACCATGTTCATGAAGCGAGGGCCTTTAGCAAAAGGCTTACATGGTGTAAACTGATGCTCACCCCAACCAACAGGGTGCTCACAAAAAGTAGCCATGAGCTCATCTTTGGACATAGTCCACAGACGCTCACAACTAGGATAGTCAGGAAACTCTATCCTAGGAACTCGAAGCACATTCGCAACAAGCTGCGATGTGACAGGAATGTGCGTACCTCGAATGCGAGTGAAGAAAATAGGTACTGAACGATCAATCCCATGCATGTTGGAGTAAAACTCATGAATAAGCATGAGAGGATAAGTGACCGGGGCGTCACACAGTGACTCCTATCCCTGACTGTGAATGACAGAGGGAAGGTCAGTGTTGGCGAAGTCCGCCAAAATGACTTGGCGTTCCAAATGAACACCTCGTCTAGAGAAGTTCTCTGAGAAAGCCTTTCAAGCATCCTTATCACGGAACCGAATGTTAGAAGGAGTAGGATCAGAATATGAAGATGTATTAGAACGCAGAGGGTTCTGGGATGGAACAGACTTACGTTTAGGTGTCATAGACACAACTAACGTAAACAGAAAGAGAGGGAGAGAAAGAAAGACAATCAGAAAAGTCCCAAGCAATTCAAATGTATCAAATATATTGAAAAGAGAGTACGTATGCATAGGGAATGCATGAACATGTGACATGCAAAAGAAAATACATCATGGGCTCAGCCCAATCCAATCCTACCAGCACATAAGCATATTACACACATCTAAATGCATGAAAATACTATTATAATGCTGATGTGATTCAAGGCATGAGATTTTAAACACATGTAAGTGAAAACCCATCCCAAAATTTCAATAAACACTCATCAATTTTGAAAAACCCCAAAATTTTTCAAAAACCCCAAAACCTAGGTTTCAAATCATGAAATGCATGAAGAATGAAGAGATAAAAAGCTTACCAAGTGTAGAAAAACTTGAAAAAGCTTGAGGAAACCTTGAGGAGCAAGATTTGGAGTGAGATAAGAGTGTTTGGGAGAGAAAGGAGAGAGCTATTGAGACGGAGATTGATAGAAATGAGAGGCGGATCGCACGAGGGGTTTATATAGAAACTTCAGTAAATCTCGACAGCTAAGGTGTTGAGAGGTGTCGAGGATTCTGTTGAGAAAGGTGTCGAGAAAGATGAACGTCGACAGCTAAAGGTGTCGAGAGGTATCGAGGAACAAGAAACACCTGACAAAGAACAGAAGCTCGATCGATCCACCAGGTGTCGAGAAGCTATCGAAGAGACAGAAACTTTCTCGATCGATCCATTAGGTGTTGAGATTGCGATAAGAAAAAGCTTGAGAAGCTCGACAGATAGCTAGGTATCAAGGAGGTGTCGAGACAGCTTTTCAAAACAGTTTTTCAAGAAGAGAAAAACACAAACATGAATGTAATCCAACATACAGCTCAACCAATGATCCAAACAACATATTAAGCTTAGAAAAAATATCTCTCAACAGAAAATTTAAGCACATGGATCCTCAAAAACACACACACACACACTAAACAAGTCTAACCAATTTTATATTTCAAAAATAAGTCAAGACAGTTTAGTGAATATACATTAGCATATGTAAAACCTTGTGATGACCAAATCACATTGTACCTGCACATGTATCAAGAGTAGCAAAGAATATTGCGTGTTGTGTGTGAAAAACATCGCAAGATTGCATAAGTGTATACATGTTATGATGATTTGAGATATGAGAAAATCACTTTAACTCATACACAATCATAAGTATTTGATGGGGACTATCACCTTTGAGGTACATCCTATAACTCCTACATCTCCTAGAATACATGCTTGCAATCGTATTTAAAGCATTTTTGATCTTTTTGCTTTTTATTTTCTTTGCATATTTTCTTTTATTTAGCATATTATGCATGGGCATATAAGAGAGAGAGAAAAGAAATACCCAAGATGTTAAGCATTTGACAATGCACTTTTGCTATGCCGAAGCATACGGGTGTCTTTGACACTGCACTTTTGCTATGCCAAAACATACAGGTGTCATATTATGATTGGCAGGCAACAGTGGTGGGATGGTTATTTATGCATTTTTCTTAGGATTTTCTTGTCCTTTCCGTCAAAAAGAGTGATACGAGTGTTAAGATCAAGAGATAACTAGATCTTACTCATCACAAACAAGAGCCACAAAGCTCAATTGCTTAATTGCGCATAAGAATGCTCATCTAAGTTACAGATGATACAAATTTTAGAAAACTTTATTTCAATGGCCATCCAAGGTACACAAGTACCAAAGTACACAAAACACACACTGTTTTTGTATTTTTTCTGATTTTTCAATTTTATTTTTATTTTAAAAACAAAACAAACAAAATTGAAAACAAACAAACAAAAACATGTTAAACAAAACAAAGCATAAAACTAGACTGACTCAAAAAATGAAAAACACATAAGTAATGTAACAAACAAAAACGAGAAGATAGAAGAAAGTGATAAAATCACTAAGAGTCCTTTTTCTTCCACACCTTGGAAGAACCTTTCCTTTGATTAAACCCTTGAATCAGCGATGAGGGAGAAGAATTGAAACCGTTCAAGTTCGAAAGGAACATGAGGGCTTTGAGAAGATCACCAAGAGGTGCAAGAAAGGATTGAAGCTGATTCTAGCTTCCAGAAGCGATCATGTCGTTGCTCTGTTGAGTGGCTAACCACTTATAGCAATTTGGTCGAGTATGATTAGCAGCTCCACAATGATGACAGAGGTGTTGCTTCTTCTGTTTAGGCTTTTGAGAATTAGCCTTTTTAGCCTTAGGGTTCTTAACATCTTTCTTATCCTGCTTAGGGGGTGCTCCTAAGATAGATTTGCCCTTGTCTAAGTTCTCACTAGCTAATTCAATTTTAACATCAGTGTTCTCAAGATCAGTTTTATTAGCAGGAGGAACAAATATAGTAGCACTAGTAAAAGCAATATTAGAGGAAGAAAGACCATACCCTAAACCTGTACGATCTGAAGTAGATTTCTAAATGCTAAGCATTTCATCAAGCTTTGCACTTGAAGTCCTCTTTAACTGAGCTCTGACTTGAAACAGCTCCACTTCAAGCTTTTTGGTCTTCTCAGCCAAGAAATTGTTCTCAAACTTCAGTGCACCAATTGTTTGATTAGCTTCATCAAACTTTGTGGAAAGCTCTTCACGGTCAAGTTCCAGCCTATACAGTTTCTCATGCTTCTTAGAGAGCTTGTGAAGTTTCTCATAAGCTGTATGGATATCATCTTGATCATCCATCTTCTCACATTTAGAATCCACCAATTCTTCTTCTTCTTCCACGTCTTCAACAATCCCTTCAGTAGGATTGACTGTGGCAGTGAAGGAATTCAAGATTCCGTCATCTTCATCGTCGGAATCATCCTCAAGCTCAGTGTCACTCAAGGTTGCAGTAAGTGCCTTACTTTTCCCAATGCTTTTGAGATATGTGGGGCATTCTTGCTTCATGTGACCAAATCCATGACATCCAAAATACTTTGGTCCTGCAGGAACAGTGTACTGATCGCCATCCTTTGCATCCTTCTTCCCTTTGTCTTGGCCTTTAGACTGAGAAGAACTGGATTGTCTGCGGTCCTTGTTGAAGTTCCTCCCATTGGCATTCTTCATAAACTTCTTGAACTGCCTAGTAATGTAAGACTTCATCTTGGAATCTTTATCATCGGAAGACTTCATCTTGGAATCTTCATCATCGGAAGACTCATCTGTGTCACTGCTCTTTGCCTTCAAGGCCATGCTCTTGCCTTTACCCGACTTACCAATCTTAGATAGTCCTAGCTTGTAGATCTGCAAGTTTCCAACCAGCTCAGTCAAAGGAATCTTGTCAATATCCTTTGATTCCTCAATTGCAGTAATCTTCGTATGGAATCTCTCGAGTAGAGATCTGAGCACTTTTCTCACAATCTTGGGTTCAGGAATAGTTTCTCCAAGATTGAAGGCTGAGTTCACTATGTCCTTGAGTTTGGCATAGAACTCATCGAATGACTCATCCTCCTCCATCTTTATCTCTTCAAAGCTTGTAGTGAGCCTTTGAATCCTTGATAGCCTTTGTACCCTCATAGCTTGTCTGGAGGATGGTCCATGTTTCCTTTGCAGTTTCTATAGAGGATATCTTCTTGAACTCCTCATTGGTGACTGCGCTAAATAAGGCATTCAACGCTTTGCTGTTGAAGTTTGCCGCCTTGATCTTGGCTTCACCTTAATCGGCCGGCGCTTCTTTTGGCTTGGTCCAGCCAATCTCTACAGCTTGCCACACCTTCTTATCTAAAGATTGTAAAAAAGCTCTCATGCGTACTTTCCAGTATGCATAGTTAGTGCCATCAAATAAAGGAGGTATGATTAATGACTGTCCTTTATCCATGACAAACAGGGGTCAATGGATCAACACAACAAAGATTAAACCTAATCAGAGTGTGCTTGCTTTGATACCACTTGATAGACCAAAAACGTATTGACCCTTTGTGATTAAATTAATTAATTAATTAGCTAAGTTATTAATTAATCAATTTAACATGCAAACGCGTGGTAGCACAAACAAATCACCAATAAACTAATTATGCAACGGAAAATAAATAACACGGTGATTTGTTTACAAATGGGAAAAACCTGACGGCAAAAACTTCGCCGGGTGATTTTCAGGTCACCACTTCCGAAACTCCATTATTATCATAACAAGCGGTTACAAGTAAAGGAATCACAAGTACCTTACCAACCTACAGTTGAACCCTTACCCCAATACCCAATTGGACTTGTTCTGTAGTGATAGTTTCCCTTTTTTGATGCACGACTCCCAAGTACGTGACTAGCCAATCGCGTGGATCCCAGTACGCGACTTCAATCACCAACTAGAAAGAGTTGTTGGCTGCAAAGTTCTTCAGTTCATCAACGATGAAGATCAAGAAGATGCTTGGTCACAAAACCCAAACGTGCACATACACAGCAACTTCTTCAGAAGAGATGAACTAGGGCATAACTTTGTCTCTGGTCACAATTTGCTTGAACAGAGTTTTCTCAATGCTTGCGCAACTTGTGTACAGTTTGACAGCCCTTAAAAAAATCCTTTTATATTTCTAGGGTTAGGAGAAAAGAAACCTAAAGACATATTCACGGATCCCAAGAAAATCAGATCAAAAATTCTGAAATTCATAAACCTCGACAGATAGAAGGTGTCGAGCAGCTATCAAGCAAGTGTCGAGCCACGGGCTTGAGATAGCTTCTTAAACCTCGACACATGTAACTGTCGAGCCAACTGTCGAGATTCTGTTGAGCTTTAATGAATGTGCACTTTTTCAGCTTGTTTCTTGGACAGATTTGATGACTTCAACACTTAATCTTGAAACCATGTTTCTTGAAGTATTAAAAACACCTAGAACTACCCAATTACAAGTTGAGTGCATTCTGTCAAAGGATTAGCCAATTACATAAAAGAATGACATATGTTCTTAACAAGTAAACCACATATGACCTAACATAGGCCACAAGCTGCATGTAGACAAAATGTCATGCACTTTAATCTGTTTTTTCCAACATTCTCAAATATGCCAAATAACACACCTTGTGCATGTTGGACTTGAGAAACAAATGAGAGCTTAGTATATACACTTAGAGAGAGTTCATTTTATTCATCCCAAGCATTCCATCTTGTTGAGAGAGAGAGAGAGCTTTAGCCTAGAGTAAAAAATTATTTTATCCTCTCTTCTCCATTTCTCTCACAAATGACATATACTAGAGAGAAATTTATAATTTTCACCTCCATCATGAAACCTTGTGTTTTATAAGCTTATTGAAGGGCTGGAAACTATTTAGAGATAACCTCAAATCCAAATCATATTGGTGGCTTTTCGTTGGCAGCTCAACAGTGTTCTCTCTAGTAATTTACTTGAAAAAATGACTTGGTGAAGCTGGTTGATAGCTAGAGCCTAGATGGCTCAAGTATTTAGAGGAATATGGGCTTTGATGGTTCATGATCTTTCATGTACTGCAACTATTAAGAGTAGAGGTTTTATAAACTCTTCTTGGTATTTTTTGTGTGGTTTGTCATTTCTTATTTTGCATCTTTCTTATTGCTTCTATTTATATACTTTGACTTTCTTGTATGAATGCAATAAGAAAATTAGGTTAATAACGTAAATTTGGTTTTAATGTTAGTTTAGGATGGGTTCCAGTTAGCTCAGTTGGTAAAGTTTTTAATGGTTGTATAAGAGATCTAGGGTTCAATCTTCGCCTACACAAAAAATTAATTGATGTCTTGGTCTGATAATAAAGAATTATTATCAGGAGCGGACGCCATAGGTTGAAGCTCTCTCTAAAAAAAAAATGTTAGTTTAGGATTAACTGAGTATTAAGTTGTAAAATTGATTATGGGTCTAAATATGTACTTGGGTGTTAGCATCTAGTACTTTCATAGACAATCCCAATAGATTTGTAATTTGTAGAAAGTTAAAGAATAAAAAAAGCTTTTATGTCCCTAAATCAAGTAGTTCTTTTTTAATTATTGCAAAGGAGCGTAACCTAAGTCCTAAAGAAGGGGTCTTACTAAAAAAAAAGTGTCACATACCATTTCTAATAATATAACAAAAATTTCTATTTCAATCCATGCATATTATGGCTACATTTTAGTAACTACTTATATTATATACTTCATGAATATATATGAAATAAGACTGCATTTATATATAAGAAGAGATAAATCTGTCATGCAAATTATACCTATTTTGTAAATCCCAACTAGAGATATTAGCCACTTCTCTCAAAGTAGTTCTCCACGTTTCCACCTTCTCTATACTCTCCTTAAAATTTTCTTTGTGTTCATCAAATGCTTTTGCAAAAGTTCCCATCTGTTTCCGTACATTAGATGGATTCACATAGTAAAAAAATGACAAAACTTCCAATTTTTTCTCATTCTTGCATCTAACAATATGCACCAGTTCATCCAAGCACCATGTCGAAAATGCATAGTTTATTGAGAAAATGACAATAACAAATCTCGATTCTTCTATGGCTTTCACAAGCTCATATGAGATATATTTTTCTCTCTCAAGATTTTCATCGTCCCTAAAGCTATAAATGCCTTTCTTTTTCAAAGCATCATATAGATGATTCGTAAAGCTTTTACGGGTGTCCTCGCCTCTAAAACTGAGAAAGACATCATGAAGAAGACGTTGATGAAGTTGAGGCTCCTAAGGTGCTCATGGAAACCGGTAAATCTAGAGCTATAATATAGATCCCAAAAAAAAAAAAAGTTCAATTAAAAAGAAGAGAAATATATTAAAGGGAAAGAAAATTAAGGAAAGAGAAAACAATTTGAAGTGGATTTTTCATCTCAAAGGTGAAGTGAAAGGAAAGATATAAAAGTGATGAATATGTGAGAAAATTGAGAACACACCGATCGAAACTCTCTTGAAACAACACCTGATTTAATTCCTACAAGATAAGTTTCTTGTTTAGTAAAGGAATGAATATTGTTGTTTCTCTGTGTGTGTGTGTAGGAGAGATAGAGGGAGGGTGAGATAAGAGGTAAAGGGAGATGGGGGTGAGATTTATTCACAATTTCACATCCCTTATTCTGAGTCAAGTCAACGAGGGTGTTTGGTGAGTGTTTCCAAACAAGAATTTTTAGTTTTTAAACAACATTTCACGCATTTTCACACACTTTTTCACTCACACGTATTTTCACAAAAATTTTTAAACAACAATTTTCAGCTTTTAATCACATCTACCAAACAGGCCCTTGAGTCTTTTTCTTTTTTTCTAGTCACATTTTTCGTTTCGGTAATTTCGCAGTGATCAGGCTATAAGTTATTAAGCCCTGTTTGGCAGTATTGTTAAATAATTCATTTTCAGTTTTTAAACAACATTATACATATTTTTACACACTTTTTTACTTATATGTATTTCAAAAAACTACAAAAAAAAAAAAAAAAAAAAAAAAACATTACTCAAACTTCTCTGTTAAACAGCCTTAGATGTCTTTTGCTTTAAACAATACATCACAGCTGGATTATCTTTTCCCTTAGAAAAATAATGCTTCACAGTGTGGCAAAGGTCAGAGTAACTTCGTAGTGACCAGCTGTGAAATGCCATTTAAATTTCTTGTCTAAATGTAATAAAATACTAATATTTGCTATAAAATTTAAATTACAAATGGCAAGTTTTAACTTTGTGCCAAATTTAAGAATAGATCTAGGATCATAAATTATTCTACAATTGTTTTATTACAATTTTGACATTGCAGATTGTAAATTATTAACAATCACTTATACATAGATGCATCATTTTTTATCACCAATTACTCTTTGCCATGCATAATTGTGGTAAGAAGTTGTAAAAAATGTTGTGGTCCTAGACTTTTTTGAAATTTAATTTAGAGTAAGAGGTTTAAAGTTCGATTCCCACATTTAGGGGTATTCATGATGCAGTTATTCGACAAACTTGTCATTGTATGTTAGGAACTGATTACCACTTCATTAGCTCCACTCATGATCGCCGACAATTAGTTCTTTGACCTCATAATTTTTGGGCACTAGTGTGGCTTAGTTCAATCAGCACAACCACAAATTTCCCAAATTTAACCTACAGCCAAAATCCACTAATGAAGCCCACAAATCCTAAATCAAACGCATAGATCCAACAAATCAAACCCACATATCAAAAAATTAAAACTCATATATCAAAACATCAAATCAAAGAGAAAATATGAAGGGTTAAAGAGACTCACCTTCAATCGACCTTAATTTGCTTCAAATTTGCTATAATTTGTTTTAGATATACTTTGATTATTTGGATTTGCTATAGTTTGTTTTAGATATACTTTGATTATTTGGATTTATGGTATTGGCTAATTGGGTTTGGTGTGGGTTTTTGGGTTCAGTATGAGTGTGGGTTTTTGGGCTTGGACTTTGATGAGAGAGAGAGAGAGAGAGAGCATGACTACATAAGGAGGATGTGTTTTGTGAGATATACATACATATATCTTTGCAATTCAATTTGTAGTGAAATACCATATTTAATTCCAACCACTTCACCAAACCAGTGACAAAATGAGAGGTCATCTTTGGTCACCTATTTCAGTTCAGTCGATTGGCTTGTTTTCTGGTGCAACACCTCGATTTCTGTTCGAAGCTTTAGTGCAAATCAGTTGCTAAACACCACTACTCATAATGCCCCTTTCTTTTTTCAAAAAAAAAAAAAAAAACATTTGCTTGAAAATCAATTCAGTCCTATAACTTTACTTTCATTTAATTAAGCCCTTTAAGTTTCAATTTTATTCAATTTAATTTTTTCCATTAGTCTTTGTCAAAATTGTGTGTTTGTGATCCTAAAAAAAGGATCTAGTTTTGATTATTGTCAAAATTGTGTGTTGAGCCTTGATTTTTTCTAAAAAAGATTTTTATTAATTTTTCATGAAAATTAATATGAAGCATTAATTTTTTTTAAAAAGCATTAATATTTATGAAAAAAAAAATAAAAATATTTTTTTGAAAAAATCAAGCTCAAGTCGTGTTTGAAAAAACTTAATATGTTTTTGAACAAAGTTTATATGAAAGCTTGTGTAAAAAAAAAATTCTCCAAACTAGGTTAGGTGGTACTTTAGAAAGTTGACATATGTACTTAACCCGATAAACCAAAACCCAACCCCCTCTCTCTCTCCACCGGCCCGTCTCTAAATAAGGAATCATGTGATCTCCTTTCAATAATCATTCTCTTTTATAATTGAGAGTTGAACTTTTTATTTTTGTTTTTTTTCTTCTTTGCTTTTCATTTTTATTCAGATGTCGTATGGTGTGCATGTGTGTCTAGGTCCCGATTGAATAGAAAAAGGAAAAGGAGAAGACAAGATTTAAAGGTGGTAGTGGGTAAAGCTAAAAAGCTAGCTCTAAATTGAAATAATGCAACCACTTAATAAAGTTGAGATGGGCTGTGCGTCTTGGGGAACTTAGTAAATTACTTAAAACTAGGATCTTTTCTTTTTTAGTTTAGTTTAGTTTACTTTTTTTTCCCCCTCATTAAGAGTAATTATGTCTCCTATCAGTTCTCAACTTGTTTGGACAATTGAGTATTTTTTTTTGGGATAATTACAGTAAACTCACCTGTGATATGACCTGTTTTTACTTTACCTACTCGTGGTTTAAAACTTTACACTTTGTCTACCTGAGGTTGGTACCGTTAGCCTTCCGTAACCCATCTCTCCGTTTGCCGTTAGAAAAACACATTTTTAAGCAAAAACAAATATAAAAAGAATAAAAAAGTTAGGGTTTTAATATCTATGGAAAAGCTCTAAAATTAAAGAAGGGAAGTTTGAGTGATGGTCAAAAGCAAGATTGTATAGTTTCTCAAGAACAAAGAATGGAAGCTGGTTTTCAAGTAATACCAAGTCAAGCCTCAAGAAAGCAGACATCCAGAGGTTTGTTGGCATCAAATCATCTCTTTCCCAACTTCCGGTATAATATCTATGGAAAAGCTCTAAAATGAAGATTGCATCCTGCAAGATAATATTCACAAAATCATCACTGCTCATGCTACGCAAATTGGTCTCTGCATAGCAACAACGAATCATTGCTTCCATCTCCTTTATAGTGCTTTGGAACTTCTCCAATTCTATACTAACCCGCTACTTTATGCTTTTCCATGGTTTGCAATTTTTCATCGAAGTGGTGAATAGGGCCAATTGAAATAACCTTAAGAGTGTAAGCTTGTGGATTCACATTGCGAATGTGATCTAGAACTCTGGTGATACAGTAGTCAATTGATGATTTTCATTTATTGTTATCTACCAACCATTTATTGTGATTTTCATTTCCACTTGAAGGGTTTGCTTCCTTGTGAGATTCAGTACTTTGATTTTGATTTTCTGTTGGAGTGTCTGCTTGTTGTTGAATTCCCCTACTTGCTGATTCTTCCATCTAGTTGCGTTTCTTAAATTTCCGGATGATGCAGATATATAAGACTATAAGAGAGCAATGGAAAATCCTAGCTTTTTGATTCTTGTTATATTTGTTTTTGCCTAAAAATGTGTTTTTCTAACGGTAAACGGAGAGATGGGTTACGGAAGGCTAACGGGACCAACCTTAAGTGGGCAAAGTGTAAAGTTTTAAATCACGGGTAGGCAAAGTGAAAACGGGCCATATCACGGTGGGTTTACTGTAATTATCTTTTTTTTTTTTTTTTAAGGAAAATTTTCAAGGTAAAACCTAAAATTTCCAATGTAGATCCTGAATTCATCTAAAATTTAATGGTGAATATATTTTTATTATTATTAGGGCAAAAATTTCTTAGATTCCCATTTTCCAATTCAGAATTCATCTAAAATTTAATGGTGAATATACTTTTATTATTATTAGGGCAAAAATTTCTTAGATTCCCATTTTCCAATTCAGTTGTGGCAACTTTTTTTCTTAGGAAAAAAAAAAAGTTTCACATCAAAGCATTAAAGCACCTTTTATTTTGTTCCTCGTGAGAAAACCCAGCCTCTTCTCATTCGAGACGAAAACTAACATTGTGTTTGGTTGGGGTGATTTTAGGGAGCATGGAAAACATAGGGAGGAAAAGTGGGTGGAAAACAGTATTTTCCACTGTTTGGCAAAAGAAGGAAAACACTGAGGATGGAAAACCCGGGAGAAAATTTTCTCTCCCGGGCCCACAAATCTCATCCTCCCAATTTGGTAGGAAAATTGTGGGTAGAAAAGTGGACTTATGGCATTTTCACACAAATGCCCTATGGAATCAAGTTAAAAAAAGAAAAAAGAAAAAAAAAAAAGAAACATAGAGAGAGCGCTGGAGAATGAGAGCTGCACCTGCTAGTGCTGGAAGCCTGGAACGTTCTTGAATGAGGAAGACAAAGCAAATAAAAGAAGGGGGATAGAGATATAAGGACAACATGTGGAGGAGAAAAACAAGAAAAAAAGAAGAAGAAAAACTTATCGATGAGAAGAAGGCTGAGAAAGGACAAATGATATAAAGAATAAAAAATCTTGAGAAATGTTACTACAATATTTTCACAATATTATTTAATGAGTACAAATAAATCTATTTCTTACCTATTATGTAACAAGGGTATAATAGTCAATTTATATAAACTATATTTTCTATCATCTCACTTTTCTTTTCAACCAAATAAAAGAGTTTTCCACTTTTTCACTTTTCCATCCCTCCAACCAAACACACACGAGGAAAAACTAAATATTTTTTATCCTCCAACTTTTCCATCCTCTCACTAATTTTCCACCCTCCCAATTTTTCACTCCTCCATCCAAACGGACCCTAACACTTTATTTGGTTATGAGGAATTTGGGGAGATGAGAAAAGAAAATGAAGGAAATAAATTCCTCCATGGCCCACCATACTCTTTCTTGAAAAAAGAGAGAAGAGAGAGTACTTATGGTGGGATCCATCAATAAAGTGTGTTTCCCTTCATTTCTTCCTTACAAACCAAATAGGAGAAAGGAAAAAATTTATCCTCTCTCTCCCCTCTCTTCCCCCCTTTCCCTTCCCTTCTCTCCCCCATTTGTTTTACTAGGCACAGTGATAACGTAGACCCACCAAATTAATGAACTCCATATTAAATTGGACAACGAAAACTAAAGACACAATCTTTGCCCATTTGTAGCCAATTTACACAAAGCTCAATCAAAGACCCATTCTAATTATCAAAATTAGACAAACGCCCATTACTCAAAATTGAATAACAAGAAATGGAAGCTTTTCTGTCACTAAAAAGGGAAGAGAACATTTTTGTAAGAGGGATGCTGCAACTTAAATAATGCTCTCAAGTGCAAGATTGTCGCGAAGTAATAACTCAGAAAGTCCGAGGTCAAATCCTCAAGGAAAAGGGAATTGATTAGCAAACCACAAGAGAATAAAACTAAAATAATAAAGTTTAATTGAAGAGATTTTTGATGGTTTAATAAAAGTAATTTAAATTGAGAGAAAATAACAATATATTAAGGCGCTAAGGTTTAGGGATCCACACACAACACATCTATTGGTAGTCTTAACAATATTTATTTTATAACTCAACTAAAATTCATACGAAGGATGATCTTAGTCGGATGATTTAACAATAAGAACTCAAGAATTAATTGTCTAAGGTAATTTTATGAAATTGATTGATTTTAGGCAAAACGAAACTAGTGAATTAGTTCGCAGGGAATACTAAGCATTTAACGTGCCCAGAGTCTACAATAAATCAAAGGATTATACAGAACTAAACACTTTTCTAGATGAGTAAAACAACCAAAAACACAAAAACATAAGCATTAAAACCAATAAATAATTGTTAAGAACGTACCAATAAATGGTTGGGTTTCACCCCTTGCCTTAGCAAGGCTTCTAACAAGTCATAACATAAATAAAACTCTAAAAACAGTAAAGAAACTTTAAGAAAACCTAAATTATGTTCTTTGGTAGTTCTCTTTTGAATTTTTCCCTAGAGAGCCTTTAAATAGGTCAAGGAATCCTATTACAAGTTAAATTCCAATTTAGAGAAAATCTCAAGTTTTTAGGCTTCACTTAACCGACATTTTTGGCCTATTTAACTTCAGAATTTAGACTTTTGGTAAATTTACGTTAGCTTTCCAGCCCAACTTGAATCATCTTGATTGGACATCTAAGCCGAAAGTTATGCTTCAAATACTAACTGGTGTACAAGCTGGAATCCTAATCCGAATTGGACTTGGATTTGGTGCAAATTTCCTTTGATTCCTTCCTCCAATTGGACTTGAATTTAATTAGGTTGGCCTTCTTTGACTTCATCATGGCCCTTGTAAAATTAAAGTCCATTAGATTTCTTCTTTACACAAATCCACTTATTTAATTTTGGGATAATTACACTTAACCCACCTGTGGTTTGCTTCTAATTCTATGTGCCTACCCGTGGTTTCAATTTTGACACTTTACCCATCCGAGGTTCAGTCCGTTATTGCTCTGTAACCCACCTCCTTGTCTGCCATTACTCTAACACGTAAACTCATAAAAAAAGAACCTAAAACAGATCAAACATTGAAGAACAAAGAACACATCAAATTACTGAAGACCGAAGAACACAGTACTCAAATATTTTCTTTTCCAACATTTCTCATACACACAAATTCAACTAAATACAAAAAATTTAATCCCAAACATCTCTCAATCTAGTAAATCAAAACCCAACCAAATCAATAATAAAACATCTAAATCAACTAAATACAAAAGCAATCAATAAGCGTGCAATGTACAGAAAACAATTCAAACTATTCATTTTTTTTTTCATCTGGGTTCTCATGCTCATTTTTTCTCTGCATTAAGCTTTTCTACTGGGTTCTTTCATTTTCTACAACATTCTCTCCGATGGGTTTCATTTTCTACAACATTCTCTCTCTCATCTCATGGGTTTCATCTAATTTCCTTCGTTCTCGCATCCGTCTTGGTCTCAGCCTCCGTCTCGGCAGTTTGGAGCAGATCCAAGAAGAGGGTCGGCGGTGGTTTAGAGAGAATGGAGCTCGATCTCGGCCTCCGTCCTGGTCTCGGCCTCCGTCTTGGCCAAAATGGAGCTCGATCTCGGCCTCCGTCTGGTCCGTTGATGATTGCGAAATCCCTCTTCCTCTCTTTTTTTTAATCAACGATGGTGGTAGTGGGTTTGTTGACTGATCGGTGGGTTTGGTGACTGGTTCGATGGGTTTGGTGACTGATTGGTGGGGTGGATCTTTTGTTTGGTCGGCGGGGTGGTGGTGGTTTGATTGTGTTGGTTAGTGGTGGTGGGATCTGGGTTTGATCTGGTTTTGATTGTGTTTTCTGGGTTTGTTGTGATTGGTTTCTTGATCTGGGTTTGATCTGGGCATGATTAGTTATACATTTTTCATTTTTGCCTCAATGTTGTTGTTGTGTTTTGCCTCAAGGAATGCTGTGAACCTTTGTATAAAAGAATAATACAAAGAATGCTAGAAAAGTTGCCAAGTTCTGAATTCTAGGAATCTTCTTGCAAATTTATGCTCCAAACTTATGTTTGAAAACCAATTTTCCTTGCTTTTGTTAGTGGCTCTTGAAAACAATTCAAAAATGAAATCATTGCATTATTTACCAAACATCAGAATACAAAATTTAATAAGAATACAAAATCTGTTGGGTCAAGCACCAAATTTTTGGAGTATCTCACTCAGTAATGGTTTACATACTTTCTCCTACTGCTTTGACAGGAAAACCCAGTAATACAAAATCTGCCAATATACATTAATTAAACAACAATAAATGTCTGTCCAAATGAAAACCTAGATGATTTTCGGTCTAATAAATAAGGTGGTGGGTAGCATTGTAGCATCTAAGCTCTTAGGTGGGTGAGCAAACATGATGAGAGTGTTTTGCTGGAGAGGAGTGTTTGATCCATTTTGTGTTTTGATTTTGAAAGAAAACGTGTTAGAGTAACGGTAGACAGTAAAGTGGGTTACGGAGCAATAATGGACTGAACCTCGGGTGGGTAAAGTGTCAAAATTGAAACCACGGGTAGGCACATAGAATTAGAGGCAAACCACAGGTGGGTTAAGTGTAATTATCCCTTTAATTTTATCACCCTACAAAAAACAAATTCACGCATTAAAATTCAATTAAGCACAAAATTAATTATTTAGTATTATTCCAAAACCAACTATAAAATGCATGAATTAACTCAAAATAAGTATGATAATACTCTCTAATAATGATATAAATATGCAAAATTAAGCTATTATCAAGGGATACACATCTTGAAAGATTCACTCTCATTGCATGAAATTCATAACAAACCAGAAAAGCTTTTGATTTGGTTTAGTTGTTTTTTGAGATCTAAGATCTCAAAGCACAATCCTGGTCCTAAAAGAAGGGTTCTGGAACTTCTAAAATATGTTGTCCATTCAACTTTGGTCTGCTTGGCATTAGCCTTAACTTTTAGTTTTTAATTTTTATCTCTTATGTACAACTTTTTAAAACCTCATGTTTTCCCACTTCTTATCACTTTTTTCCACTTTTTATCACTTTTTCCAAGGTAGAAGTATACTTAAGTTGCATTTGGGATAGCTTATATTGGCCAGTTTATTTTACTATTTAGCTTATTTTTGTTACTATTCATGGGTCTCATTGCACTTTTTTGTACTATTCAAGGGTCCTACTGTACTATTTCAGCAAACTTTTAGCTTTATTTACAATACTTTCAGCAAAAAGTTTTCAATTTTAACTAAATAAGTTATTTCCAAATGAACCCTTAAGCACACTTTCAATAAAAAGTTTGTTGAGGGTCATTTTTGTAAAGCCAGCCCAACCCAGCAAAGCAGGCAATAAGAGTGGCAGGCATAGAATAAGACTGTTAGACCCAAGCGGCAGGAAGAATAGTGTAGGGGCCTTTTCTGTATTTTGGGCTGGGCTGCCTCCTGCGGTGATGGGCCCTGATGTATTTCTGAGTAGGGAAGTTGAGACCAGCCCAACTGCAACTCACTTTGGGCCGGCTTATGCATAAACTTAGCCTGGTCCGCAGAAATACCCTTACGGCAAGCAGAGCTATTACAATAAGATTACGGCAGGCAGATATAATAATAATAAAAGAAAAACAGAATGCGATAGTTTTTTTGTTAATAACAAGGACCGAATGACACAGTAGTAATAATGACAGTGATAATAATGGCTTTTATAAGAAAGAACAATTGATTGAACGATGAGTTAATCAAAATAAACGTCAAAGCCACAACCAGGTTCGTAATGGCAGAAATCAAAGAGGAAGAACACTTCCTCTCAATAAAACTAACCTCCCCAGAGAATATCCTGCCGTGGGAATTAATGACCTTGAGGGAATTGGACCTAAATGATAAATGCCCGAAGAAAGTTCTCAATTCTTAATCGTTCCTTAGAGAGTGGGATTTTGAGGGGGAGAGAAGAGAAAAGATCTATTGGTGCATGTCCATTATCCTCACTATTTGTTTTCTTATCTTTCCTTCCTTTCTTTTCTTTTTCCTTTTAGTTTTCTTTCTATGTATTTCTTCCTCTGTTTTTCGGTCCCTTTTACAGGGCACGACGAGGCTCCTTTTATAGGGCCTGCCGTGATTGCTTTTTGAACGGTTTTAGAACCCTTAAAAACAACTAGATTGCGTAGCCTAGATTAATTAGCCAAGTTGTTACTTAGTCAAATTAAACAATTCTAGGTTAAAACAATCAAATAATCATATCATGCATATAAAACATATAAAGCAGCGGAAATAATAAAGAACACAAGATATGATCACTCAGGAAACTACACGGTAAAAACCTGGGGAGGATTTGACCCACCGATCCTCAAGGCAAAACAGAATTCACTATGAAAGAATTGAAGTTCTTACAAAAGGACTACAAGCTCCCTGCTCGACTTCCTAATGCTACCCACCAGTAGAACTTCCTGACACGACCACGCGCAGGCTCCGAATCCACGGACTACTTCTTTCTTGAATTCCTCAATCAGCTACAAGCTCCTCGCTTGTTTTTCTTTAAGTTCTAATGGTTGCAATTGTAATGATCTTCAAGATGTTGAAATCATCTCTACCTAGAAAACCTTAAGTTTTGTGTAAAGAAAAGCTCCTCTAAGATCTCACAAGAGATTCACACAAAACAAAAAATATGAGCAACAATACAATACGGAGTACCTTCAAAAACGTGGCTAGGGTTTTGTTTATATACCTAGGGTAAAAACATAAAACCCTAAACGTTTAATGAAGTAGGGCTGAGTTGAAAATTCTGCAGAAAAATCAACCTGTGCGATTTTCGATCGATCGAGCCTGTCCTTCGATCGATCGAGCCAGGCCGAAAGTCCCAAGTACTTCTGCAGCCACTCGATTCCAACTTTACAATAATGAACCAACTTTGAGCAAGCCTTAACAAGACTAAATATATTGTTTTGATCAAGGTTTGCCAAGATTACAAATTAGAGTTCTAAATACATAAAATCTTAAGACCTTAGAACCTAACACTTTTTTACCATTTCACCCTCTAACGGCCTTTGTCTGGCCTGGGCATGCTTGCCGACCACCGTCTGTACGTTGCTTACCCTCGCCAGACAAAACAGGTTTGTGTTGTTTTGTCCGCCGTGGCACTGTCCTCTGCCGTGGTCTTAAATGCTTTCTCTCTTTTCCTATGGCATGCACCCAGCGTTCCCTCCCCAATCTTACCTCTTTTGGGCGGTCTGTCATCCCAGCAGGACGTACCTCCCAAAAGGGTTTGGACGGAGAACGTAAAATAAATCTTTTCCCCCTTCCCCACCACCAAACCACACCCCCCTTACCCCTTACCACTGACCCATGGCCCCACCACGACCCATATTGGCTGGGTATAGGCTGGTGGCACCTGGGCTTTGCGCGTGCTCCCCTGTTACGTACGTTCAAAGCCTGCCTGCGGCTCATGGAGCTTTGTTTGCATCCGTCTGCCATATTTCTTGGTTCTTTCATGTGGGCCGTTTTGTACTTTCACTGCTTCCCTTTGGGATTGGGCTTTTCTTAATACATCTCCCTTGGCCCATTTCTCGGTTTATGCTTATGTCTTGTTTCATTACTTGAATAAATGGGTCTTGAGGAAGCAAATGGGCCCAAAGGGCCTGGAAAGAGAGAAATGACACCTATGGGCAATGTATGGAATGAAAAAGCGAGAATGGGCCGCAGCAGGCCCAAGGCAATGTAAACAAAGAAAGTATGGGTTGATGGCAAGCCATGAACCCCAAGGATGAGTATGAGGAGATTGGGTCGGGGAAGCCCAATCAAGTTAGTAAAAGCCCATGGGAAAGCAAAGCCAGTAAATGGGCCGAGGAAGCCCAAGGAAAGTAAAAGGGCCGCAGGCCCAAAGGGAAAAAAGAAAGGGACAATGAAGCCCATAAGTAAGAACACCAGTAGGCTCTCTTAAGTCACTGGGGGAAAGAATGGAACGGCAGGCTTAAAAGAGGCCTAGCAGGAACATATCATCATGGCAGGAAATGCCAAGTAATGAAACGAGACATGAATATAAACCGAGAAATGGGCCAAGAGAGATGTGAAACCCAGTATTAAGAAAAGCCCAATCCCAAAGGGAAGTAGTGAAAGTACAGAACGGCCCACATGAAAGAACGAAGAAGTATGGCAGACGAATGCAAACAAAGCTCCAGAACACAACAAACACATGGGCCGCAGGCGGGCTTTTGAACGTACATAACAGAGAACATGCGCAAGGCCCAGGTGCCACCAGCCTGTACCCAGCCAATATGGTTATGGTGGGGCCATAGGTCAGTGGAAAGAGGTAAAGGGGGGTGCGGTTTGGTGGTGGGGAGGGGGGGAAAAGATTTATTTTTACGTTCCCTGTCCAAACTCTTTTTAGGAGGTACGTCCTGCTGGGATGACAGACTACCCAAAAGAAGTTAGGTTGGGGAGGAAACGTTGGGTGCATGCCATAGGAAGAGAGAGAGGGCATTTAAGCCACGGCAGAAGACAGTGCCACGGCGGACAGAAACGACACCAACCTGTCTTTGTCTGGCGAGGGTAAGTAGTGTACAGACGGTGGTCGGCAAGCATGCCCAGACCAGACAAAGGCCGTTAAGTGGTGAAATGGTAAAAAACCATCACGGCAAGCCCTATAAAAGAACCCTTGCCGTGCCCTGTAAAAGGGATCGAAAAACAGAGGAAGAGAAAACATAGAAAGAAAAAACTCAAAGAAAAAGAAAAGAAAAGAAGGAAAGATAAGAAAACAAATAGTGAGGATAATGGGTATGCACCAATAGATATTTTCTTTCCTCTCCCCCTCAAAATCCCACTCTCTAAGGAACAATTAAGCAGTAAGAATTTTCCTCAGGCATCTATCACTTAGGTCCGATTCCCTCAAAGTCATTAATCCCCACGGTAGGATATCCTCCTGGGAGGTTAGTTTCATTGAGAGGAAGCGTTCTTCTTCTTTGATTTTTTGCCATTGCAGACTCGGTTTTGGCTTGATGTTTATTTTTGATTAACTTCCATCATCGTTCAATCAATTGTTCTTTCTTATAAAAGCCATTGTTATTATTACCATTACTACTACTGTGATATTCGGTTTTTTTTATTATTAACAAAAGCTATTGCACTCTGTTTTCCTTTCATTGTCATTATATCTGCCTGCTGTAATCTTGTTGTAATAGCTCTGCTTGCCGTAAGGGTGTTCTTAGCAGACAAGGCAAAGTTTGTACACAGCCGGCTCAAAGTGAGTTACAGTTGGGCCGGTCTCAACTTCCCTACTCAGAAAAAACATTCGGGCCCATCACTGCAGGAGGCAGCCCAGCCCAAACACAAAAAAAAGCCCCTACAAAGTTTTTAGCAAAAAGTTAAATAATTGTTTCCAAACAAACAATTTGAAATCTGATCTAGAAATCACCATAAAATATCCTTTCTCTGGCTTTTACATCAACGTAAATCCAACTAAACATTTATTAGGAACAAACACTATAAATTGGAACTTTCTTCAACAAAGCATTCAAAATTTGTTTAGTCTTAATAAGCCTAGAATGTTTCACTTACCACTAGAGGACAATTATTTGATTTTCATAGGATGAGATGTGTGTAACCAGTTCTGTCAGTTTGACCATTTTTTTTTCTTTTTCTTTATTATAGTATGATTTTATAATCAAAACAAAAAATAATAATAATTCACTCATTAATAATCAGTATAATCAAAGTTCCTCTTTGCCTTCTCAGTTTTCTAGAAGGCATAGCACCATTGATTATGAAGTACAGACATAGTAGAGAAGGAAGGACTATACAGACTATGTGCCGGTTTGGATAGGGAGTTAAGTTGAGTTGCGTTTTGGCCTACACATTTTCAGTTTTCAATTTTTTTTTTTTTCTCTGCCGAAGTTGTTGACTTTTGAGGCAAAAAATACTGTGCATGAACAGTGCGGCACTGTTTACGCATTGTTCATGCACTGTTCATACATTAAAAATATTAAAAATGGGTCCCGCAGTACTATTCATACATTAAAAAATTATTTTACTACAGTGTTTTCAGCAACAATCAGTTTTCAGCAACTTTCATCAACAATAAGCTGTATCCAAACGGACCCTATATCTCTCACGTTTCAAATATTTACAATGAAAAGTTCTATTGTTTTTGCTAGCACAATAAGAGGTGAATATGAAAATTAGCATAATGCTTGAACATTTACAAATGGGATGACAAAATAGGTCTGAACCATCTATCTTAGCGAAATCCTTAAAGTTTGAAATTGAAAACCTCATGAAACGACCTCGGAGTGGGCATTGTGACTTCTAAGAATTTAAGTAAATAGTAACAAATTTTGTTTCCTTTACTATATATCTATAATCTATATATTTACTAAACAAAGAAGCTGAGCTGGGAAAGTTAGCACTCAAAAAATTTAGATATAAAACAACAAAACAGCTTTATCTCTGCTTTCACATCATCTAAAGAGGAATTAAAGAAAGTTTTAAAAACAAATCTTAAAATTTTAAAAATCTAAGAATTCATACAGAGCATTGCTTAAGAAAAGAGAGAACCTTGCAGAAGCTGATATCGACAGAGAGCCATGAACGATTCATTGCAAAAAAACTTTTGTTTTTTGGCACATACTAACATGACTTAGGTAGGTGACAACTGACAAATTGATAATGAGATACTATTTGTAATTTAATTTGGATGATAAAAAACAAAGTATGTTTGTATAAATTTATCATTTTTATTTCTATTATAATTTGTGTAATTACGCACATACTAACATTGTTAAGACATATGTGATTCACTTGTTAGAAACATATGTCACTATTTTATGTAATTGACTAATTCTTTGACAAAACACACTTTACTTGTATTTGAGTAGATCTAAGATGTGTTTAATACTTCAAGAAACTTTGTTTCAAGATCAAGTGTTGAAGCCATGCAAGTTTGTCCAAGATTTACAGAACTAGGATGTACAACAAACAAATCATAGGACAGCTAGAAATACAAGTTAGAATAGGAAACAATAATACAAAACAAACTATATACACTACAAAATTCATCAATTACTATAGTCAATTGCCATCACAATCTCTCTCTCTGAACAGTAAAACAACTCTTTATAATCTAGAATGGATTAACAAGAAGGAAAATCCAAGGCAGAATTGAATTATGAATAAAAATTGGTGAAGCTTTGAAGTTGACAATCAACCATGCCAACTATACTTAAGCTTGACAATAATAGCTCTTCTATCCACTGAGGAAGCAATTCACAAATCATAGTATACTCTAATAGTATTCAATTCCATGTCATTTTATCCATCCGTAGAGGCTCATATTAGCAATAACATTCAAATGAGTCAACCAAGATCGCACCTGAAAGCAAATACAAAATTTGTTGTACCTGAATATCTCCGCACTAATTTCTTATTTAGATGAAAGAGCACATTTTTCTAGACAATGTTTCCTGTAAACCAATTTGAAGGGATGTCCTTCAACTTAATATGTGATGATCAGACAATCCTTAATGTGTATTTTATTTACAATTTCTTAAACAAGCTATATTGCTTATTCGGACATGTGAATAATTATTTGAATTGTCACATATTATATTGGAGGAGAATTCTATTATGTTTTCATCATGTAAATGATGAGTTTCTTTTTTCACTAGCTGATGATGATAAGGGACAATGGTGATGATAGCATAACAAGAACGAGATGCACGCAAGCATCAAACTGATTGGCTTATTTCAAATTTGTATATTACACGAAACAACACGTCTTTATTTTTTGTTGGTAGAGAAGGCTAATACTAACAAAAACTACTCGCCAATGTTAACAAGTACAATTCTGGGGATTAGAAAAAATATCTTCAGCTTGACAATGAGCCAATCAAGCCAAAGCATCAACACTTTAGTTAGCCTCCATAAGCATATGCAATATCATTTTACAAGAAAACTGGTGGAAGAGACATATAATCAACAATGAGGAAAAAAAACCAAGATTAGTTTTCGCCTAACCCTTTAGGAAGGACCATCACTAGAGCATCTAATTCTACAACTAAACTAGTGAACCTCAAAGAAAGGCGAAAGCACGAGATATAAACCATCCTTTTCATGCCCACAATTCAACCACAATGCTAGAAGTTATGCCCCCTAGAAAACCCATAGATCCAAAAACCACAATGATCCCGTTGTAGGCCCCCTCAAGTTGCCAGATCAAGACTACCCAACGCCAAAAATTCACATTCAACTTAACTCAATCAAGATCCAAATGAATCATCAAACTTCCATAGACATCTAAGTTAGATTTTGCATCCCTAAAAGAGAATAAAGTTCAACCATTCTATGTACACAAAGTGGAGACAAAATAGATCGAGAAGAATCTCAAAAGATAAGTTGTTTCTATCAAGCCAAAGACTCCAAATCCATGGGAGACAAGAATTTCCAATGCACATCTTCTTTATGCTTTATGACCTTCCGAGAAAGATCAACTCTAATTGGACTACACCTATTGTCATCCTTGTGCTATTTTAAGAATACATGAATTACAATATTATACTTGAACTTCTAGTGCTTCCAAGGTCAGTGGCTCCAATAAGAACCTCGGTTAAGCCCACTGTTTTAAAAACCGGACCGGACCGGACGGTCCGACCGGTTCAACCGGGAACCGGAAGCCAATCCGGTCCAGTTAAAAGCCCCATAACCGGTCAATAACCGGTCTACAACCGGAAAACCGGCCAAAAACCGGTCAAAAACCGGGGTTGAACCGGAAATTGGAAAAAAAACGGTTTGATGTCCGGTTCGGTTTTTAAAACCATGGTTAAGCCTCAGTTGAATTTTTTTTTTTTTTTCTCTTGAAATTCAATAGTTACAATTTACAACTAGAGGAGGTGGGGATTTAAACGCGAGTTCCCCTAATAAGGGAGTGTAGGGGCCTTTTTTTGTGTTTGGGCTGGGCTGCCTCCTGTGGCGATGGGCCCGAATGTTTTTTCTGAGTAGGGAAGTTGAGACCGGCCCAACTATAACTTACTTTGGGCCGGCTGGTGCACAAACTTTGCCTTGTCTGCCAGGAACACCCTTACGGCAAGCAGAGCTATTACAACAAGATTACGGCAGGCAGATATAATGACAATGAAAGGAAAACAGAGTGCAGTAGCTTTTGTTAATAATAAAAAAAGCCGAATATCACAGTAGTAGTAATGGTAATAATAACAATGGCTTTTATAAGAAAGAACAATTGATTGAACGATGATGGAAGTTAATCAAAAATAAACATCAAGCCAAAACCGAGTCTGCAATGGCAAAAAATCAAAGAGGAAGAACGCTTCCTCTCAATGAAACTAACCCCCCAGGAGGATATCCTACTGTGAGGATTAATGACTTTGAGGGAATCGGACCTAAGTGATAGATGCTTGAGGAAAATTCTTACTGCTTAATTGTTCCTTAGAGAGTGGGATTTTGAGGGGGAGAGGAAAGAAAAGATCTATTGGTGCATGCCCATTATCCTCACTATTTGTTTTCTTATCTTTCCTGATAGGCCACAAATTGAATGACCCCTTGTGATTTAAACTAATTAATTAATTTAACCAAGTTATTAATTAATCAATTTATCATGCAAAAGCGTGGCAGCACAAACAAATCACCAAAACTAAATATGCAGCGGAAAAATAAATAACACGGTGATTTGTTTACGAATAGGGAAAACCCTAACGGCAAAAACCCCACCGGGTGATTTTCAGGTCACCACTCCCAAAACTCCACTATTATCAAATCAAGCGGTTACAAGTAAAGGAATCCCAAGTACCTTACCAACCTACAGTTGAACCCTTACCCTAATACCCAATTGGACTTGATCTGTAGTGACAGTTCCCCCTTTTGATGCACGGCTCCCAAGTACGTGACTAACCAGATGCGCAGATCCCAGTACGCGACTTCAAACACCAACTTTAGAAAGAGAGGTTGGTTGCAAAGTTCTTCAGTTCATTCTTTATGATGAATAACACGAAGATGCTTGGTTACAAAACCCTATGGTGCAAATACACAGCAACTTCTTGAAGAAAGATGAACTAGGTCAAGAACTTCGTCTTTGATCACAATTTGCTTGAACAAGGATTGCTCAATGCTTTTGCAACTTGTGTCTATGTTGACGGCTCTTAAAACACTCCATTTATATGTTTAGGGTTAGAAGAAAAGAAGGCCCAAAAACATATTCACGGATCCCAAGAAATCAGATTGGAAATCTGAAATTTTAAATCTCAACAGATAGCAGGTGTCGAGGTAGCTATCGAGCAGGTGTCGAGCTTTAAAATCTGTGCACTTCAGCTTGCTTTTTCTTGGACAGACTTGATGACTTCAACACTTGATCTTGAAACCTTGTTTCTTGAAGTATTAAAAATACCTAGAACTACCCAATTACAAGTAGAGTGTGTTTTGTCAAAAGATTAGCCAATTTACATAAATAGTATGACATATGTTCTTAACATGTGAACACATATGTCCTAACAATCTCCCCCTTTGGCAATTCGTGACAGAACCACAACAAACAAATGAACATATGAGAGAAGTCATAAATCACTCAACTCATATTCACTTGTTGAATACAATAAAATCTATCCTAACACAAACTCTTGAAAAACTTTGCAAGAAGAGAGTTTATGGCAAGTAGACTTTGACAACCTGTATTTCTGAAACACTTTTAAATAAAACTCATCAAGGCATCTTGTGTGAAACAGAAATAATTAGATTGCATACAAGTATAAAGAACATGTGTCTAAAGATAGAAAAGAAACAACACATGAAGAGATAGGTGAAAAAGAAACATACATCCACATATAGAGAAAATAAGTACAATGTATGTAAACTGGTCACAAGACCTCATATACAAGATCAATGTATCTAACAAGAATAGAAAAGAAAAGATACATCAAGACCTCACTACATCCCTCAAAAATATGAACACTCCCCCTATCAACAATGTCCTATACTAACTCTTCTCCTAAGATAACTACTCTCATATCCAAAACTCCTCCCCCTTTTTGTCACGAATGACAAAGGGTAGAGTGTCATGTAGATATCTCATCAGTAGAGCTAGCATCTCCATCATCATCATCCGAAGCATCATCGTCATCACTATCATCATCATCATCCTCATCATCAGAATCTGAAGCGACTAGAGGAGGTGGTGGAGGAGAAGCCTCAGAAGCAAAACCATCCATGGTCGCCTGCCGTCGTGCAATACGACCAACACGAACGTTCACTTGATACAACTCAGTGGTGAGTGTATCGAGGCGAGCATCCATATGCTGCAGCTGCGCCATAATATCTCCAAGAGATACATCGCCTGAAGAAGAAGGAGGAGCCGATGTAGATGGAGCTGATCTGGATGAAGCCGAATGCGAGGGAGGAGTGGAATCCGGCTGTCGCGACCTAAACTGTGCCTCACTACGTTTTACGGTAGCGGCATCTATGGCAGATATGTGTGTGAAGTGGTCGGACACAAGGAAAGGGATGGAAAAATGGCGTAGAATCCTCGTGATAGCGGAAGGAAAGATGAGCTTATCACGAGACGCCGAATCTAAATGAACATCTATGATAGAGAAAATGAAGTGTGAAGGAAAATTTATCGTAAGATGCTCAAGTAAAGATAACAAAAATCGAGTGAGAATGAGGAGAATCGCAACAGATCCTTAAATAGGCACCTCAGTAATTCTCGACAGCTGAGGTGTCGAGAGGTATCGAGGATGCTGTCGAGGAAGGTGTCGAGGAATTGGTCTTCGACAGTTGAAGGTGTCGAGATGGTGTCGAGGTACAAGACCAATTTCAGAGATCAGAAGCTTGATCGATCGACTAGGTGTCGAGGAGGTATCGAGGAGACAGGAGAAATCTCGATCGACCCACATGGTGTTGAGACAGGTGTCGAGAAAGAAGCATCAGACACAATCAAGGGAATCTCGATCGATCCATCAGGTGTCGAGAATCTATCGAGGAGACAGAAACTTTCTCGATCGATCCACCAGGTGTCGAGGATGTATCGAGATTGCGATCAGAAACAGGCTTAGAAGCTCGACAGATGATCAGGTATCGGGGAGGTGTCGAGGAGGTGTCGAGACAGCTTATAAAACTAGTTTTTCGAGAAGTGAAAAACACAGACATGAATGCAATCAAGACAAGCACCTCAACCATGATCCAACCAACATAAAAAGCTCTCAAAACCATCTCTCAATGAAAAATTTAAGCACATGGATCTCCCAAAAACTCACACACACTAAACAAGTCTAACAAATTTTATATTTCAAAAATAAGTCATGACAGTTTAGTGAGCATACAAAAGCACATGTAAAACCTTTGTGATGGCCAAATCACATTGTACTTGCACATGTATCAAAAGTAGCAAAGAATATTGCGTGTTGTGTGTGAAAAATATCGCAAGATTGCATATGTGTATACATGTTATGACGATTTGAGATATGAGAAAATAACTTTAACTCACACACAATCATAACTGTTTGATGGGGACTATCACCTTCGAGGTACATCCTATAACTCTCACATCTCCTAGAATACACGCTTGCAACTATTATTAAAGCATTTTTAATCTTTTTGCTTTTTATTTCTTTGCATATTTTCTTTTTAAACATATCATACATGGGCTTATGAGAAAGAAAAGAAATACCCATTGATATTTTACATTTCAATTTTGCTATGCCTAAGTACACAAATGTCATTGACATCACACTTTTGCTATGCCGAAGCATACAGATGTCATTAATGATTGGCGGGCAACAGTGGTTAGATGGTTATTTATGCCTTTCTTTTAGGATTTTCTAGTCCTACCCATCAAAAAGAGTGATATGAGTGTTAAGTTTAAAGAAATAACTTAATCTTACTCATCACAAACAAGAGCCATAAAGCTCACTTGCTTAGTTGTGCATAAAGATGCTCATCTAAGCTACAAGAGATACAAAGTTTAGAAAACTTTGTTTCATTGGCCATCCAAGGTACACAAGTACCAAAGTATACAAAACATACACTGTTTTTGTATTTTTCAATTTTTTTCATTTTTTTTTATTTTATATCAAAAACAAAATAAACAAAACTAAAAATAAACACACAAAGACATGTTAACAAAGCAAACACAATGCATAAAACTAGATGCAAATGCATGAGGAAGAGAAAGAAGGGAGGGAAATCAATCCATGGAGATAACACCAATGTTTTGACGAAGGAATTCAAAGCGTTTGCTGTCAAGAGGTTTGGTAAACAAATCAGCCTTCTGATCATCGGTGTGAATAAACTCAAGAGTGAGAATATCATCTTCGACGAGCTCCCTAATGAAGTGATGTCGAATCTCTATGTGTTTGGTTCGAGAATGTTGAACTGGATTCTTAGAGATATTTATGGCACTGGTATTGTCACAATAGATAGTGAGATGATCTTGACAAATACCATAATCATGAAGGAGTTTTTGCATCCAGAGGAGTTGTGTGCAACAGCTACCAGCAACAATGTACTCAGCTTCTGCAGTGGATAAGGAGATGGAGTTCTGCTTTTTGCTCATCCAAGAGACGAGATTGTTGCCTACATAAAAACAACCCCCCGAAGTACTCTTCCTATCATCAGCATTCCCAGCCCAATCAGCATCAAAATATCTGTAGGGGCCTTTTTGTTGTGCATTGGGCTGGGCTGCCTCTCGCGGTAGTAGGCCCGAGTATTCTGAGTAAGGGAGTTGAGACCGGTCCAACTGCAACTCAATTTGGTCCGGCTTGTGCGCAAACGTTGAGTCCAAGTCCAAGAGAAGATGCAGCAAAGTGGGCTTATCCTCTGTTTCTGCCGCAGAAGACTTTTCTCCAGTTTCTGCCGCTGCCAGTTTCTGCTGCAGGATTGATGTTTCTGCCGCAGAAGGAACTTTTCTCCAGTTTCTGCCACAGGTCTAACTTTTCTGCTGTGCAGCAAGACTTTCTACTGTGTAGTAAAATCGTCTGCCGTGCAATAAAACTTTCTGCTATGCAGTGAAGCTGCCTGCTGTGTAATAAAGCTTCCTGCTGTGTAGTAAAGCTTCCTGCCGTAAAGCCTTCTGCTGTGTAATAAAGCTGTCTGCGGTGCTTTAAGTCTGTCTGCGGTGCTTTAAGTATGTCTGCGGTGCTTTAAAGCCTTCTGCAATGTGAATGACCACTCTTTGCTTTTATTGCAGAAAAAACTTTTCTACTTCCTGTACATGAACAAATCTAAAACCCAAAGAAAATACCCATCAAACAAGTGTTAGTTTAAATGGGTTAGCATATTCTCAAATATATACACATATTCATAAATAAAGATATATGTATATGTATACTTATGGCAGGATAATGATTAGCTTATGTCAACAGTAAAATACGTAATAACAAATAAAGAGGAAAGCTTCGGCAGGAAATGTTTAGCTGGTAAAATAGTTAACACGGTAAACATAATAAAAAAGGTACTACAGCAGAATAACAAGTACAGCAAGTAAAGGCACCGCAGCAGGACAATTGATGCGGCAGACTTGATAAGAAAACGTGTTACAGCAGGATGATTAAATACAGCAGATATAAGTTATAATGAGAGAAATCAAATATATATTTATAATCAAAATCAAGTATTAAATCTTCCCATAGGATAAGTAAACCAAAAAGGAAACCTAAACTCCAACTTGAACAACCTTTTCATAGGCTCCCGCCGTAAAAGTTGTGCATTTTGGAGAATAGGCCTAGATGGCTACTAGCTATTAATTTTGGAGACTTCAAAGAGTGGGTTTGCTAAGAGGGAGGGAAAAGATGGTCTATTGATGCATGCCCCTATTCCTACCGTATTTTCTCTCTTTGTTTTACCACTTTCTTTCTTCCTCTGTTTTTCACTCTTTCCCCTGTTTTTTCCTCTTCCTCTCTGGTTTTCTGTTTTTTACTCCTACCTTCCAGTCCCCCTTTTTCCATGGCTAGCTCCTCCTTTTATAGTGAGCTAATTCAATGGGATTTCTCTCTTTTACCCCTAGGGCTTCACCAATTGTTTTTGGTTCGTTGTGGGCATCCATTCAAGACTACCCACCAACCCATTGGTTGCCCCGGCCACTGCCATTGCTCAGTACATGTTTGCTGCACGACAAAATTCCTTTTTGTTTGCTCTTACTGTATACCTCTACCTCTAGGTTCAAATGGGTAAGGATTGGACTACTCACTACCTAGCTCTATGGCATGCATCAGTGGTCCCAACCATTTGTTACTTCTTTTGGGTAAGATACCATCCCAGCAAGGTATATCTCCCAAAAGAAGTTATGGCAGGAAACCAAATATAGACCGCCTTTTCCCCCCACCACCAAACCACGCCCTCTGAATCTCTTTGACCGTGGGCCCACCTCCCTTGTATTGGCTGGGTACAGGTTGGTGGTGCCCCGGCCCTTCTGTTCTTGCTCCACTGTCTTTTGTTTTTGTCTCCCACGCCGTTCCTACCGTAGCAGATCAACTCTGTTTCGTCTGCTGCGTGTTTTTGTTTTATTTCTTCATGCGTTTCCTGCTGCATTTGTCATTGCCTTTAGTTTGACTCTTCCTTCACGCAATTCCTGCTGCTCCTTATTTCCTTCCATCGTTCTTTTTCATATCAGTTCTCACGCCTCTCTTTTTTATACAAAAGGATTTGGGCCTTTGTGGGCCAAATAATGTTGATTGGATCAAACGGCGTTGGACCCAATTTATCTTCATCTGCCGAAGCCATCCTACCAAAGAACTGTATTCTGCGGCAGACTTGTATTTTACTGCAGATTTGCATTTTGCCGTAGATTGCTTTCACTTGCATTTCTTTCTTTGGACCCTTCTTGTTCTTTGGTCTTCTTGGTGGGCCTTGCTCTTCGTTGGGCTTTCTTCCTCATAAGCCTTTGGGTACAAATTTGCAAATATGGGCATCAACATTTAGCCCCCTGAGCATATGGATTGCTCTTTGCAATTCGTATGCGAAACTCATGCAGTTTTTCTTTTGCGGGTTGTTTAACAACTCGCATGAGAATGCTTCTCTTCTTTTCTTCACGTGCCTACTGTTTCAATACTTACTCTCCATAGGCAAGTTGTTTTCTTTCTTTCTACAATTTTATGACCCTCCAAGGGTGGCCAAAAAGTTGTTGTTCATGAGGGTGGTGCTGGGTTTGCTGTATGCTTTCCTTTTGCCCTTCATGAATTGTGCCTGCTAGGCCTCTTTGGACAGGGAACGTAAAAATAAATCTTTTCCCCCCTCCCCACCACCAAACCGCACCCCCCTTTACCTCTTTCCACTGACTCATGGCCCCACCATGACCTATATTGGCTGGGTACAGGTTGGTGGCACCTAGGGCTTGCACATGCTCTCTGTTATGTACGTTCAAAAGCTAGCCTGCGGCCCATGTGTTTGTTGTGTTCTGGAGCTTTGTTTGCATTCGTCTGCCATACTTCTTCGTTCTTTCATATGGGCCATTCTGTACTTTCACTGCTTCCCTTTGGGATTGGGCTTTTCTTAATACTGGGTTTCACATCTCTCTTGGCCCATTTCTCGGTTTATATTCATGTCTTGTTTCATTACTTGGCATTTCCTGCCATAATGATATGTTCCTGCTAGGCCTCTTTCAAGCCTGCCGTTCCATTCTTTCTCCCAGTGACTTAAGAGAGCCTACTGGTGTTCTTACTCATGGGCTCCATTGTCCCTTTCTTTTTTCCTTTTGGGCCTGCGGCCCTTTTACTTTCCTTGGGTTTCCTCGGCCTATTTACTGGCTTTGCTTTCCCATGGGTTTTTACTAACTTGATTGGGCTTCCCCGGCCCAATCTCCTCATACTCATCCTTGGGGTTCATGGGCTTGCCATCAACCCCTACTTTCTTTGTTTATATTGCCTTGGGCCTGCCGCGGCCCATTCTCGCTTTTTCATACCATACATTGTCCATGGGTGTCATTTCTCTCTTTCCGGGCCCTTTGGACCCATTTGCTTCCTCAAGACCCATTTATTCATGTTATGGGCTTGTGTTCTATTCTTCCTGCCGCTTGGGTCTAACAGTCTTATTCTATGCCTGCCACTCTTATTGCCTGCTTTGCTGGTTTGGGCTGACTTTACAAAAATGACCCTCAACATTTAGCCCCCTGAACATATGGAGCGTTCTTGCAGTTCATATGTGAATGAAGGACTTTTTTGTCTTTTTCCACTTTTTCTTTCCCTTCGCGAGCTTTTTGAAACCACGAACTCCTTCCTGCATATATATATTTTTTCTTGCCGTGAACAGTGACAACTCTTCGAATTTCCCAAAATGGTAGTTGCTTTAAAACATAACTGCTGCCTCATTAATTTCATTCTTTTCTGAATGGCTGACCCGTCACCTCCCTTCACGCCGGCCTTAATAACTCAGGTATTTAAGAGAAGAATCCCTTCCCAACACAGACATAAACTCCTTCTATTTCAAAACATTTTCCTTTACTTATCATCATCTTCTTCTCGAACACCCATCCCTCTCTTGCTCCGTTCAAATCCTCACGCCATGGCACCGGTGAAAACTCCAGCTTCTTCCCGCCGTAAAGGGAAAAGCATCGCCGTGGATCCTCCGGTGGAACAAGAAGTAGAAGAAAAGGACGTGCGCTCCGATTCGGACCGTTTTGAAGAGGAGGAAGCGCGGCGCGACTCAGACAGCGAGTGCGCCCCTCTGATTGATCCTTGGTACAGTCCTAGTCCTCACTTTCCTAAGGCTCCTGGAGATTATGTGCCGCCGCCGCCGGGCCGTGTGTGGCTCGTTCTTTGCCGGCGAAACCCTAATGTTTCTTGGGCTCCGGTGTCTTCCTTCATCCCTGATTTGGTCATTTGTCAAGGTGTCGCTCTTCCTGTGCCTATTCACTTTGAGTTTGGGTCTGGCACCGCCTTGGGTTGGAAAAAGTGGGTTGACAGTGAGTTATCGGATACACATTTCATGGGTTTGCTTCAGCGGGCCGGTGTTCTAAAGGCCGTCGTTCTTTCCCGAAGCCTTTCCAACTTCCGAGACCTCTACAATCTTTGCCATTTAGTTCGCCGATGGTGTTCCACCACTCACACATTCTTCTTTTCTTGCGGCGAAGTCACGATTACTCTCGAGGACGTGGCCAATCAGTTTCTTTTGCCTATTCTCGATGATGCTGATCCTGCCGCTATTGAGCTTTCCCCAGAAGAAGAAAATATTGAAGCGGAGTTGAAGAAGAGGATGGCTGGAAATGCTAAGCTGTCTTATTGGGTTAGTTCCTCTTCCAAGTTTTATGCTGTTGCTCGTCGTGCTGCCTTTATTGCTTTTTGGCTTTCTAAGTTTGTCTTTGGGTCCCATCCCCATTATGCCATAAAGCCGTTGTATTTTCGTTTGGCCATTAAAATATCTGCTGGGGTGAGTCTGCTGCTAGCCCCCATGTTTTTGGGGCATTTATATGTGCAACTGGACATCCTGCGGAGTGATGAGAGTCAGGCTGGTTCCTGCCACATAGTTGCTTCTTCCGTACACAGCATTATTCTGTAGCAGTTGTTGTTTAAGAGTTGTGCTCAATACTTGACGAAGTGTAGGCCTGTCAGATTTGCTAAAGAGAAGTACCAATCTTGTCCGCGAGCCATTTCTGATTTCTATGGCAAGTTTGAGCTTGATTTTCCTTTGGCTTTTCGTTGGTTTGGTTTAAAGCCCATCGATTATTCTGTCGTTGAGTCCTTTGATGAGGGTGTTGGTTTTTCCTGGAGAGCTTATAGACAGTTGCGTCCTGGTTTTACTTGTGCTGATTCGGTAATGGGTCTGTTCATTGATACCGTTGGTACTACTACCCCGCTGGCTAGCTTTGATGAGACGGGTATCACATATTTGGCTGCCACTAATCCTGGATGGCTGCCCTATTTGGCAGATGAGGGTGTCAGGTTTGTTCATTACCCTGCCAACCGAGTGAGGAGACAGTTTGGCCTGGATCAGGATATCCCTGATGACCTCTCCTTCCTCGCAGAGTCTCCTACTTTGGCAAGGCCCTTTCTGCGGCACACTGCTTTTGACTTTTGGAGAGAGCGTTTTAGTGCTGTCACAGTTGCTGGTTCTTCGAGGGAAGGCCTTTGCATCGCTGCTATGCATCTCTATTGGTAGCTTGTCATGAACTCATTTGATGCAGAGTTGGCTGGTAGTCGCGGTTTCTCTCTTATACCTCCTGAGTTAGTATGGTTATCTCTCCCAATCCTCGGTTACTCCTTCCTTCTAAGTCCGTGTTGGCCTATGCCAGGAAACAAAACCGATCTGCCATCTTCGAGTGGGACGAGGAGAAGAGTGGATGGTATTGGCACACAAGTGATTACCCCTCAGGTTGGGAAAAGAAAGTTAAAGTAGTAAACATTCTTGCGTCGGCCAAGAAAGCTCCTGCCAAGCTTAAATCTGTCAGCAAGTCCAAGTCTGCCACTCCTCTGCCTCCTGCAAGTGCTACTCCTGCCAGTAGAACACGAGGCAGTAAAAGGAAAACAACTCCCCATCCTGTATCTGCTGCTCAGCAAAGAGTAAGTTTCTAAAAACTTTTTCTTACTTTGTCTTCCAAGTACACATATACATATATATACTTCTTCCTTTTTCTGACCTATTCTGAATCCTGGCTGACTTTTTCCTTGACTCCCTTTCTTATCCCTTTTGCTTTTGCAGTCTAAGTAGAAGGAGGATACGTCAGCCGTCCGTCCTCTTATGCTTGAGGAACCCGAATCAGAGGTACATTTCTTCTTGCTCCTGCATGTATCCAGTCTGCTACATTTTTTTTTTTTTTTGTTTTTGGTTACTTCATTCGCCCAAAAAGTTAATTCGGTCTTTACACCCTTTCTTTGTTTTGTCCTTTAGGATAAGCCTGAGCCTCTTTCCATATATTGTCCTACGGCCGAGGAACTTTCTGCCCCTATGGGCATTCCTACGGAGGGCACTTTTGGTGGGGTCGAATTAGCAGCACCTGCTCCTTCTGCAGCCACTACCTCTCCTACTGGACCGGTACCCATGGATGAAGGTACTCATATTGGGGAGGTTAGTGAGGCCACCCCCACTCCTGCCATGACACCTTCTGTTCAAAGGGGAACCACCCCTCCTGCTGTTCCTGAGGTCGGGGTTATTCCTGCTACACCTCTCATCATTTCTACTGGTGACCCTTTTGCTGCTCTCTCTCAGGCAGTGCAGGGCGTTTCTTCCTTGGTAGTAACTCTCTCTTCTATTCCTATTTTTGCCACACGTGGGTCTTGTGCTGAATTGTCCTCCGAGGGGTCTGAGGAGATCTTTGAGGATCTTGAGGATGAGCCTGGCCTGGGGAGGAGGATTTCTGAATCTGAGGAAGAGGATAGTGTTCCACCCGAGGCAATGGGTATGTGCTTTCTTCCTTAAACTTTTTCTTCTTTCTCTGTTAAGTTTTATTCTTTTCCCTTTTTATTTGCCTATCTATTTCTCTGTTTGCAGAGACTTTTAGGGAGTTAGGAATTTCAGCAGACGTGGGGGTGTCTGCGGCAGCTTCTCCTGCCATGCCCACAACACCTATTCCTGCCACATCTCCCATACCAGTTTCCACCATATTTACAGCGTCCGTTTCTACAGTTCCTTCTATTCCTGCCTCTGCTTTCCCCACAGCCCCTGTTACTGCTGGCTTTGGTAAGTTTTATCTCATTTTTTTTACTTCTTCTTCGTAGGCTTCTCTTCCTTTTATTCTCACCAAGGTTCCTCATTTCAACCTTTGCGTTCTTTGACAGGTCCACCTCTTACAGTGCTTTCTCACTTTGAGGTGGGCAGTAGCTCTGCCACCCTTCCAGATCCTGCGAGTGAGGCTGCGGCCTTCTTTGTGCGTTTTGATCAGTCCGAAGTCAACGACCTTGATCTTGCTTCTTTTTGGGGCTTCGGACCCCCTTACATAGATTTTCATGGCTTCAGAGTTCCTGCGGACTGCGCTCCTCATTTGGTGATGATTTACGACAGTCGTGGGGACTTCATGTAGGGATTCCGACTTGGCCGATCAGTCAAAGAGCATTTCTTGAGAATGTTAGGCAGCGTGCTGAACGACATCAAGCACAGCTTTGTGGATACTGTCTCCACCAAGAGGATCCTTCAATAGAGGGCTGCAGTTCAGGAGCTTATTAGCGTTGGCTTTGCAGTGGAGTTCGTCTTGGATCACCTTCGAGAGATTGCTCGAGCAGTTTTCGTGAGGAGAGTCCAGCCTACCGTTGATGCTATTGACTCTCGCCTTGCGGTTTTGAGAAAGGAAGTGGCAGATTTGGAGGGCCTTCGAAAGCGTCTTCTTTCCGGTGTAGGAGGACTTGGTCGTTTTGGGGATCAGTCACTTATTTTCGAACTTTATTGATGATGATGCAGTTTCTCCCTTGTTTTGTTGTTGTTTTTTTTTTTTTTTTTTGCCTTATTACTCTGTCCAGTACATTATGCTTCCTATAGCACCTATTTGGGCTTGCTTGCCACAGTTTGGGTTTTTGTAATTTAACTTTATGATGCTACACTTTGCTACTTTTTTGCTATGATATGTGATAACAAATACTTCGTGCTTTTCATTGCAAGAAAGCAAGTTACAAAATTCGATTTGTGACATAGTCATCTTTGAAAGATAAAGAACAGAACAAAAGAAAAACATAACAGCTTTTGACAAAACAAAAAAGGTAAGGGATAATTACATTGCTTTTCTCCTTAGGCGTAGTAGCGTTTCAACCATTTCCCATTGATGGGATCCATTAAGTCCTTTCCATCCGTCTGAGTCAAGCGGTAATATCCACTCGCATGCGCTTCTCTTATCACAAAGGGTCCTTCCCACTTCGGTGCAAACTTCGATGGTCCTGCCAAGCCTCTCCTAACGTAGTCTGCCACTTTTAGGACCAGTTGTCCTTCCGCAAATATTCTTTCTTTAGTCATCCTGCTGTAAGCCTCAGTCATTTTTTGCCTGTATCTGCGGCTGTGTTTTTGAGCCTTTTCTTTTCTTTTGTCAAGTCCTTCCAAGTCTTCGTACCTTTCTGCCGCAAAGACCTCTTCATCATTCTCCTTTTGTTACATCTGCATGACTCTCAAGGATGGGGTCATCTTTTCTACTGGGCTCACCACCTCAGTTCCGTAGACCAAGGAAAAAGATGAAAAACCTGTGGCTGACTTAGGTGAGCTCCTGTAAGCCCAAAGAGCGTCTGGCAGATGCGTTGCCCATCCTCTCGTATATTCTTGGCTCATTTTACTGATTATTTTTATGAGAGTTTTGTTCGTTGCCTCCGCTTGCCCATTTCCTTGAGGGTAATATGGTGATGACCGGTGATGTTTGATTTGATAAAACTCTAGCATTCTCCTTACCTCGCTATTGACAAAAGGTGTGCCATTGTCACTGATGATCCTGTGAGGAACCCCAAACCTTACGATTATGTTTTCCTTGATAAAGTTTGCCACTGCCCCTCCTGTGGCTTTATGAAGCGGCACTGCCTCTGCCCACTTAGTAAAGTATTCCGTAGCTACTAGTATCCATATGTATCCTCGCGACGGCGGATTCACCGGTCCAACTAAATCAAGCCCCCAAGTATGGAACGGCCATGGTGTAACCATGCTATACAAGTTCTGTGGATGAGTGTGAATCAAATTGGCTTGTACTTGGCAACTGTGGCATTTTTTCACAAATTCTGCCGTGTCTCTTTTCATAGTAGGCCAGTAATAGCCCATTTGCAGCAGGCACCTGTAAAGCCTTTTCTTCCCCTGGTGTTCCCCACACTCTCCTGAGTGTATTTCTTTTATCATTTCTCTTGCCTCCTTAGGGCCTAGACACCTCAAGGGATCTCCATCATACCCTTTTTTGAAAAGGGTCATATTATGCAAGAAATAGCGCATTGCTAGCCTCCTGAGCTTATATTTTTCGCTGTGCTTCTGCGGCAAGATGCCTTCTGTCAGGTATTGTATAAATGGGTCTCTCTAGTCCTCGCTGACGAATGCAGCATAACTTTCTTCTCTGTCTGCCGCAAGTTGGCAGTTCTCACACTGGGTTTGGACTTGGTCTGCATCTTTGCTCATGGTTGGCCAATAAAAGCCCGCCCTTTGAAGTCTGCGGTAAAGGCTGACTTTTCCGCAGGATCTGCAAGTCTTTTCATGTACTTCTTTCAACTTTCTCTGGGCCTCCTTTTACCCTACACATCTGGACAAGATTCCGCCTGGCATCCTACAGTATAGCTCCCCCTTCATTAGGGCGTAGTCTTTGAGTACTTTTAGTTCCATGGCTTCCTCTCCTCCCGTCAAAACTTCCTTCATGGGTATCCGCCAATCTCCTTCGCAGTGTTCCTCCTGGAACCTTTCTTTTAACACTTCAATTATGGATTCTTCCCTTTTGCTGACCTCCACTCTGGTGCTTTCCTCTTCAAACATTACTTGCGAACCTAGTGCGGCCAATGCATTAGCAAATCGATTCTCGTTTCTCCGGGTATGTTCTATTTCGAAAGTTAAGAACTTTTCTTCCATCTTCTGGGCCATTGCTCTGTACAGGGCAAGACTGGGTTCTTTTAGGGAAAAACTCCCTTTGGTTTGGCAGATTACCAAGTTGGAATCATCTAATACCTTCAAATGTTTAACTCCCATCTCAAGAGCTGTGGCCAGCCCAGTTAAGTAAGCTTCATATTCTGCTGTATTGTTTGAACAGGGGAACTCCAGCTTGAATGATAGTGCTACTGCTTTATCTTCTTCATGATACAAAACTACCCTAACCCCTTCAGACTGTGCGGAAGAAGATCCGTCAAATTTCATCACCCACTGTTCTCTGAATTCTTCTGCCATGGCTACTTCCCCTAGAACTTCGTCGTCCAACGGAAATTCTTCCTCCCCTGGAAACTGTGCCAATAAATCTGCTATAGCCTGGCTTTTCACTGCTCTGTGCGCTCCTATTCTCAAGTCATACTGTGATAGTTGTAATAACCATTGTGATATCTTGCCGGAGAGGATTGGCTGCTGTAATAAAGCTTTGATGGCATGGAACTTAGTCATCAGCCATACTTCACAGGCCAAGAAGTAATGGCGTAATCTTTGTGAGGCATAAACAATAGCCAAACAGGCCCTTTCTGCCCTCGGATAACAAGTTTCTGCGTCTTTCAGGGCGCGGCTGATGTAATATACTGGTTGCTCGATGCCACCTCCATCTTCTTGGGCAATTAAGGCACCAATGGCATATGAATTGGTAGCCATATAAAGCAGTAATGGCTTTTTGTGCATTGGGGCTTGCACTGTAGGGAGGTTCATCATGATCTGCTGCAGCCTCTTGAAGGTCGCCTGCTGCGCTTCTCCCCATACAAAACTTTGCCCTTTCCTCAGTAGTTTGGTAAAGGCCGAAGTGATTGATGCCAACCCAGGGATGAATCTCTGGATATATGAGACTTTCCCCAAGAAACTCTTTAGCTTTTTTACCGTGGTTGGAGGTCTCATAGTTGTAATGGCCGTAACCTTTGCTGGGTCAACATCTATCCCCCTGCTGTGCACTAGGAAGCCCAGGAATTTCCCTGAGGATACACCAAACGCACATTTGAGGGGATTCATTCTCAACTTAAAGGCTCTGCACCTTTCGAATACCTTTTTCAGCACATGGAAATGTTCTTCTCTCTTCCTTGACTTAACTACTATGTCATCCACATAGTCTTCTAACTCCTGATGCATCATATCGTGAAATATAGCCGTCATTGCCCATTGATACGTTGCACCTGCATTTTTCAACCCGAAGGGCATCACGGTGTAGTGAAAGTTTCCCATGGGTGTTCTAAAAGCGGTTTTCTCCGCATCTTTTGATGCCATTCTGATCTGGTTGTATCCGCTAAAACTATCCATGAATGAGAACATGGCGCTTCCTGCCGCGGAATCTATCAATAAGTCCATATTGGGCAATGGAAATTCGTCTTTTGGGCATGCTTTGTTGAGATCCCTGAAATTTATGCAACACCTGATTTGGCCATTCTTCTTTTTCACTGGCACTATGTTGGATAGCCAGTGAGGGTGTTGAATAGGCTTAACGAATCCTGCGGCTAGCAGTTTCTGTACTTCTTTGACTATCTGTCCTTTTGTTTCTATGTGAAATATTCTGGTAGGCTGAGCTACTGGCCTGGCCTGCGGGTCCACATTTAACGTATGTGCTACTAACCGATGGTCTAGCCCTGGCATTTCATTGTAGTCCCATGCGAACACGTCTTTGAATTCTTTTAGCAACAGTACCAATTCCCTTTTCTCATCTTTTGTCAAACTTGCACTAATTGAGATGGGTCTCAGCCCTTGTGAAACATATCCTAGGTCAACTTCTTCCATTTCCTCTTCTGCCATGACCTGCACTTCCTTTTCGGCTACAACTCTTTCGTACTCCTCTTCGTTACTTCCTTCCTCTAAACTTTCTTGGACTCTGCAGCACGTCAAACCCTCGTGCTGTTCTTCTTGGGTAGGGCCCGTCTGGGTTTCGATTGCGGGCCCCATGTGCCTTCATAATTTGTAAATAATTTTGCCATCAGAGCCTCGGACTCTAATGCATTGGGGTGCGTCTTCAAATCCTGCGGCGGGTGTCTCTTTCCTTCGTCTCTTTTTTGCCAATAACTCCCTTAAATCGGGTTCTGGGTTATTCTGGACATCTTCCCATCTAGGCACAAAAGTACCCAGCGACCTTGATACTGAACTCTCCCTAGAGGGAGCCCATTGATCGTAGAACATAGTTTCTACTAAGTGGGCTTCTGCTTGATCGAATGGTGAGGGATTCGCGGCTATGCATATCATCCTGCCGTTCAATCTTCCTTTCATACATTGGTGATAGGTGGACGGGACCAGCCGGTGTTTATGCAACCATGGCCTCCCCAGAAGCACGTGGTAGGATACTTCAGTTTTTACAACATGGAACCGTGCTAAAGAGGCTATGGGGCCCACTTTCAACCACAGCTAAATGTGGCCTGCTGTGTACTCGCCCCTTCCACCGAACCCTGTTACTTCCATTGGACATCCCTGGATCTTCCTTTCTGAAATTCCCGCTGCCTGCAGAGTGCTCAATGGAATGAGATTCACAAAAGCACCAGTATCTACTAAAGCTCTCTTTATAGGGATTTGATTTATGGATGCCGCCAAGTACAAGGGTCTCCTGTGGTCTGGATACCCCACTTCCATATCTTCATCACTGAAGGTGATTTCGGTTGACTCCTGCAAGAGAGCCCTTTCATTTGATATTTCTGCCGATAGGCATTCTACTCCTGCACCAGAGGCGATGCTCACCAAGGCCTCTGTGGCTACCTTTCTTTCCTTTGCTGAGAGTCTCAACTGATCAAACAAATTTCTAAACTTGGAACTCTGTTGTAGAGTGGTAATGGCTGCCGCAGGCAAAGCCATATTTTCTTCTTCGTCCTCTCCTGGGTCAGCACAAATTACCACTGCTGCTACACCCTTCCCTTTGTGATTCGAGAGTGGGTTTCTCTGGACTTCCTGCTGGGACAATTCTAAAGTCCCTTCCTTTATTCTGCGGTGCACTAGTCTACGGAGTGCCCAACATTCTGCGGTGGCATGTTGGACATAGTTGTGTAAACGACAAAAACGTGGGTCCCTCCTTTCTTCCTCGGTGGGCTCCCTAGCAACCTGGTTAGGTTTGAAAACGCCATCCGCTATCCATTTGTCTAGCAGTATGTCTAGCTCCTTCGCGGTGCATGGTATTGGCGGGGGAGTATCGTATTCTTTCCCATCGGTCTTCCTTCTCCGCTTACTGGTGGATATCGTCATGGCTTGCGGGGCACTTCTTTTGTCCATGCTTGGTTTCACAGACTAGGCCGTCTTTCTTGCCTTCTGCAATAGCTGGGCGAATTGGGAGATTTCCAAATTTTCGAGGACTTCCCTGTATTCCCTGATCATATTCGTCATGCACATCTCCACCAGCGTCCTTTACTCACAATGGTCATAGCAGTCGAGCGCTATGTCCCTAAATCTCTTGATGTACTCCATCAAGTCTTCACCATTCCTTTGTTTAGTCGCTTGCAATGTCGCAAGTGTCACCGTTTCTTCTCCGTGAAAGTACTTGGTACAAAATACATCCACCATATCATCCCATGTTGGGATTGATCTTGGCTTTAAGCCAATGTACCAGGTATAAGCCTAGTCACACAATGACTTAGAAAATTCTCGAAGACACAAGTCCTCGTCTGCGGCATAAGGACCAAGCGTATCAATGAACTTGCTTGCGTGCTCAACAGCACTTCCCTTCGTGCCGTCATATTGTGCGAATACTCGCGCTTCATACCTCTCGGGGTATGGTTTACTGAGCACCCTTAGCGGGTATGGGGGTCTACATGCGTAGAATCTCTCCTTTGGCCCTCTGGCTCTCTCTTGCTCCAGGAGAGTTGCTACTTCTGCCATAGTAATAAAATGTTGATCCGGATTCTGTGGGACACCACCTACTAGTGTCTCTTCTGCCCCATGTTCTGGATCATGCTGGCTTCCTTTTTCTTTTGTTCTATCCGTCTTTAGTTGACGAATTTCTTCCATCATTTGCTGCTGCGAGTGTTGTAATGATTGTAAGACTTCGATAAAAATGTTGGCATTATCGGTAGGGATTCTTAGTGGCGGTTGGGGGTCAGCTCCTGTTCCGTTGGCACCTTCTGCCTGGTTAGGTTGCTGTTGGCGAGGCGTTGTAGGCCTGGACTCTGCTTGTGAGGGTACAGTGCTCATATTCCGAGTTGTCCTGGACTTTGGAGGCATTTGTTTGTGTGGGCTTTCGTCCCCGTCTGTTTCTCAACTCCCTAGTGGAGTCGTCAATTTAATGTAAGGGCCTTTTTTTGTGTTTGGGCTGGGCTGCCTCCTGCGGTGATGGGCCCGAATGTTTTTTCTGAGTAAGGAAGTTGAGACCGGCCCAACTGTAACTCACTTTGGGTCGGCTGGTGTACAAACTTTGCCTTGTCTGCCAGGAACACCCTTACAGCAGGCAGAGCTATTACAACAAGATTACGGCAGGCAGATATAATGACAATGAAAGGAAAACAGAGTGCAGTAACTTTTGTTAATAAAAAAAAAAACCGAATATCACAGTAGTAGTAATGGTAATAATAACAATGGCTTTTATAAGAAAGAACAATTGATTGAACGATGATGGAAGTTAATCAAAAATAAACATCAAGCTAAAATCGAGTCTGCAATGGCAAAAAATCAAAGAGGAAGAACACTTTCTCACAATGAAACTAACCCCCCAGGAGGATATCCTGTCGTGGGGATTAATGACTTTGAGGGAATCGGATTTAAGTGATAGATGCCTGAGGAAAATTCTTACTGCTTAATTGTTCCTTAGATAGTGGGATTTTGAGGGGGAAAGGAAAGAAAAGATCTATTGGTGCATGCCCATTATCCTCACTATTTGTTTTCTTATCTTTCCTTCTTTTCTTTTCCTTTTCTTTGAGTTTTTTCTTTCTATGTTTTCTTTTCCTCTGTTTTTTGATCCTTTTATAAGGCTTGCCGTGATGGTTTTTTACCATTTCACCCCCTAATGACCTTTGTCTGGTCTGGGCATGCTTGCCGACCATCGTTTGTACACTGCTTACCCTCGCCAGACAAAGATAGGTTGGTGTCGTTTCTGTTCGCCGTGGCACTGTCTTCTGCCGTGGCTTGAATGCCCTCTCTCTCTTCCTATGGCATGCACCCAACGTTTCCTCCCCAATCTTACCTCTTTTGAGCGGTCTGTCATCCCAGCAGGACGTACCTCCCAAAAGGGTTTGGACAGGGAACGTAAAAATAAATATTTTCCCCCCTCCCCACCACCAAACCGCACCCCCCTTTACCTCTTTCCACTGACCCATGGCCCCACTATGACCCATATTGGCTGGGTACAGGCTGGTGGCACCTGGGCCTTGCGCATGCTCTCTGTTATGTACGTTCAAAAGCCCGCCTGCGGCCCATGTGTTTGTTGTGTTCTGGAGCTTTGTTTGCATTCGTCTGCCATACTTCTTCGTTCTTTCATGTGGGCCGTTCTGTACTTTCACTGCTTCCCTTTGGGATTGGGCTTTTCTTAATACTGGGTTTCACATCTCTCTTGGCCCATTTCTCGGTTTATATTCATGTCTTGTTTCATTACTTGGCATTTCCTGCCATGATGATATGTTCCTGCTAGGCCTCTTTCAAGCCTGCCGTTCCATTCTTTCCCCCAGTGACTTAAGAGAGCCTACTGGTGTTCTTACTCATGGGCTCCATTGTCCCTTTCTTTTTTCCCTTTGGGCTTGCGGCCCTTTTACTTTCCTTGGGCTTGCCATCAACCCCTACTTTATTTGTTTACATTGCCTTGGGCTTGCCGCGGCCCATTCTCGCTTTTTCATACCATACATTGCCCATGGGTGTCATTTCTCTCTTTCTGGGCCCTTTGGGCCCATTTGCTTCCTCAATACCCATTTATTCATGTTATGGGCCTGTGTTTTATTCTTCCTGCCGCTTGGGCCTAACAGTCTTATTCTATGCCTCCCACTCTTATTGCCTGCTTTGCTGGGTTGGGCTGGCTTTACAAAAATGACCCTCAACAGGGAGAACATATTGTGGCATTACACTACAAGGCTCTTGGCAATTGATTTGTGTTTCTAGCCTGCCTTTGGGTCAAATCTTTTATTTTCAGGCAATGAACTAAAGACGCCTCTAGTCTCTCCGATATGAATTGAAATCTTCCACAGTTAACCACTACCAAGGCTCCACCCCAAAAGCTGTATTATTTCCATCCAGCCACAAACAAGAACTCTTAATTCTTAAATGACAGCTTTCCTCAATGCTCTGCTCCTTACATTAAAACCAAACTTTCATCATCCAATTCCACATACATTACCGGGACCCCTTCAATCAACATCCAAACATGCAGCACTGTTCTTAACTCACATGTGTAAGCTAGGATTTTTCTTCTATACACTTAACACAACAAACCAAATGGTCAAGGCCACAAACAACCCAAATTAAGCCTAATTACATTACAACAACTTCAACCAAAGTAACAAATGAGAATTCCAAACTGGGCTGCAATTTCATTTCAGTGACTTAAAACAAAGGATGTTTTAACCCTACAATGACATGGAAACAAAGAGTACAAATGGTCCTTGAAGAGTAAGAATTTCATATGAACGAACCTTGATATGAACGAACCCTCATATGGACGGACCCTCCTGTGGACGCACCCCTCTATGTACTGGACGGATCTGCGCCTGGAAGGACTTAGTATAGACGGGTGCAAGATCCAGGAGGGACCTGATCTTGTTATCTCATTATCTCTAAAAACCCTAGATGGGAATACTTGCGGCGCACGCCACAAAATGAAATCCTAGCACAAATAGGACTCTATTAACCGCATACATTAATGGGGATCTTATCTATAAGGAGAAGACTTGTCCATCACGTTTTGGACTCCTCAAGAGGATTTCTACAAGGAAAGACTTCTACTCTAAGTAAAAGAGGTCAACTTTCCACTACTATAAGAACCCCAATACCCTCACAAATCAAGAGACGCATAATTGACCCTCTCTAGCACTCTGAAGTTGTAAAAGATTCTAACTTGACCTTCGGAGGGTATTTGGCTGGCATCACATCGGTGCTCTCTGCTTAGGTTTTTCTTCTTTCTTATGTTGTGCAGGTTGCATTCTGAACGTGCAAGTACGTGTGGCTCACTAGTGGTTTTTTCGACATCATCAGTTGGTGCCGTCTGTGGGAAAGAAACAACAAGTAATCAGTCATTGCTTTATCCCTGAGACAAAAGAGTTGTATGGTGCTCACTCTCTCGATGGCAACCACCAACGACATCTAAGGAGAGGAACCACCCACAACCGCCCTCGAGAGACAGGTCCGAACTCTCACCGCAGCTGTGGAGCGTCTCACTAAACAAAACCATGACCTAAAAGAGCACCTGTGCTAGAAAAATGCAGAACCAAACAATTAGAGGGAGGACCAGGAAGGTACCAGTGCCGTTCAAAGAGATCGAGAGGGGCCTGAAGGTAGCAATGCCCCAAGCAGGCAAGAACGACAACATATGAGCATCCCATCCCTCATAGATACGGCTCCGCTCCCTATTGTCGTGGAGATGCAGGCAATGAAGGAACAGATGGAGGTCATGATGAATGTCTTCAAGGGACGAGTGTCTAGCGATCTGATCGACCTAGTCAACCGGACCGACTCTCCGTTTATCGCTCCCGTCAATTCCTTTCCCCTACCATAGAAGTTCCACATGCCACAAATAGAAAGTTACGATGGGGTCAAAGACCCTCTAGATCACCTAGAGACTTTCAAAACCTTGATGCACCTTCAAGGGGTAGCGAACGGAATTATGTGTAGGACCTTCCCTACAGCGCTGAAGGGTCCCGCAAGGATTTGGTTCAGTCGACTGACGCCAAATTCCATCAGTACTTTCAAGGAACTAAGCGCTCAGTTTACTTCGCACTTTATCGAGGGACATAGGTACAAAAAGTCCATGGCATGCTTGATGAGCATCAAGCAAAGAGAGGACGAGACGCTGAGATCCTACATAACACGCTTCAATAAGGAAGCACTTTCGATCGATGAAGCCGACGACAAGATATTGGTAGCAGCCTTCACAAACGGGCTGCGAAAGGGTAAGTTTTTGTGCTCACTATACAAAAACGACCCAAAGACAATGTCAAAAGTACTATATAGGGCCACTAAGTACATGAATGTGGAGGATGCATTGCTGGCTTGAGAAGAAAAGCTTAGGAAGAGAGAACGACAGGAAGATATACAGTAGGACCAGGGACGGAAGAAACCAAGAACAGGAGACAGAAGGGACGAAAGACACCCCAAGCCCTCGGGAGTAAGGTTTACAAGTTTCACATCGTTGAATACCCCATTAGATCGAGTCCTAATGCAGATCAAGGACGAGGGCTCTCTAACGTTCCCAAGAAAGCTAAAGAGCGATCCAAACAGGCGTTCTAGAGACAAATATTGCCACTTCCACCGGGACCATGGTCACGACACAGTCGACTGCTACGACTTAAAACAGCAGATTGAGGCCCTTATCAGACAAGGCAAGTTGCAAAAGTTCGTTAGCAAGGAGAAAACGGATTCAAATCCCCAAGAGCAGGCCCTTCGACGGGACAATGAGCATCCAAGAGCCCCAGTTGGAGACATAAGGATGATTGTAGAAGGAACCACAACTACTGGCTCATCCAAAAAGGCTCGGAAGATCTAACTCAGGATGGTCCAGAACGTCCAACTGACGGGCTCCGTACCGAAATAGCACAAAAGGAAAGCCCCATCGTTGGATTCTCGGAAGAAGATGCGAGACGGCTTCATTATCCACATGACGACGCACTCGTTGTCAGTATACGTGTAGGGGACTACAATGTTCATCGGGTGTTAATTGACAACGGCAGCTCGACAAACATCCTGTACTACCCGGCGTTCCAACAAATAGGGATCGACAAAAATAGACTAATACTAATATGCTCCCCGTTGGTAGGCTTTGGAGGAACAAGCGTATTCCCATTGGGTTCAGTCACGATCTCGGTGACGGTGGGCGACTATCCTCAGCAGATCATTAAGGATGTGACATTCCTCGTGGTCGACTGTTCGTCCGCATACAATGCCATTATCGGACAACCCACCCTTAACCCGTGGAAGGCGGCAACATCGACATACCATCTGATGATCAAATTCCCTATGGATTATGGGGTCGGCGAGTTGCGAGGTGATCAGATGGCCGCACGTGAATGCTACATCGTCATGCTGGAGATGGAAGATCACCATTAGACTTTATGCATCGAAGAGCAACGGACCACAGCAGAGCCAGTGGAAGAACTAGAAGAGATAACACTTGATGAATCGAGACTTGAACGGACCACCAGAGTAGGGACATTGGCCAGCCAGCCGATACGTCGAGCCCTCACAGCTTTCCTTAAAATGAATCAAGACATATTCGCTTGGAGCCACGAGGACATGCCCGGGATTGACCATTCAGTCATAACCCACGGTTTGAATGTAAACCCCGGATCCTCCCCCGTCCGATAGAAGAAACGAGTGTTCGCGCAAAAACGAGATAGGGCGATAGCAAAAAAGGTTAGGAAGCTGCTGGAAGCAGATTTTATCCGAGAAGTATACTACCCTGACTGGCTGGCGAACGTAGTCATGGTCAAGAAGGCCAATGGGAAATGGCAGATGTGTGTTGACTTCACGGACCTCAATAAAGCGTGCCCAAAAGACAGCTACCCACTGCCTCGAATAGACACTTTAGTAGATTTAACGGTGAGACATCAGCTCCTCAGCTTCATGGACGCCTTTTTAGGCTATAATCAAATCAAGATGAAGGAGGCTGACTAAGAAAAAACTTCATTCGTCACTAGCCAAGGACTCTTTTGCTATAAGGTGATGCCGTTTGGGCTCAAGAACGTGGGGGCAACTTACCAAAGGCTGATGAACAAAATGTTCGTGCATCAAATTGGGAGGAACGTACAAGTCTATGTGGACAACATGTTAGTAAAGAGCCTACGTGAAAATGATCACCTAGACGACCTCCGGAGACATTCAAGACCTCCGCTCATATAACATGAAGCTTAACTCGAGCAAGTGTGTGTTCGGAGTCACGGTAGGGAAGTTCTTGGGATTCATGGTATCCCAGAGGGGTATAGAAGCTAACCCGGAGAAAATACGGGCTATCATTGAATTAGAGCCATTGAGGACGGTGAAAGAGGCGCAAAGCTTGAATGGCAAAATTGCAGCCTTAAACAGGTTCGTCTCTAAAGCGATAGACAAATGTCTACGATTCTTCCGCACCTTGAGAAAATCGTTCAAATGGATGGACGAATGCCAGAAGGCATTTGAAGACCTAAAGAAGTACCTTGCCTTCCCACCATTACTCAGCCCGTCCAAACCAGGGGAAGAACTCTACCTCTACTTAGCGGTTTCGCAAATGGCGGTTAGCGCGGCCTTAGTAAGAGAAGAGGAAGGATCTCAATGACCCGTCTATTTTATAAGTAGGGGTTTTCGGGGGGCAGAAGAGAGGTACCCCCAGATGGAGAAGTTGGCCTTCGCACTGGTGACTGCAGCCCGAAAACTCAAGCCGTACTTCCAGGCCCATACCATCATAGTCTTGACGGATCAACCACTAAAAAAAGCCATGAGCAGCCTTGAGGCTGCTGGATGAATGGCTCTGTGGGCAATAGAGCTGAGTGAGTTTGATATACAATATCGCCCGTGAACTGCAATAAATGGGCAAGCTGTGGCAGACTTCACCGCTGAATATACTCAATTGGAAGGCAAGGGGGCAGACCCCTCAGACAATGGATCATCCACACGGACTTATTTTCAAACAGGCAAGCTAGAGGTGTCGGTGTGGTGATCCAAACCCCTGACGGAGATAAAATCGAATGCATGATTCGACTGGACTTCCCAACAACCAACAACGAGGCTGAGTATGTAGCATTGGTGGCAGGATTAGACCTCGCGAAGGTAGCAGGTGCTAAAACCATGGTCGTACATTGTGATTCTCAGGTAATAACAAGTCAGATTAATGGCGTCTACGAGTGCAAAAATGAAAGGATGAAGAAGTACCTGGAAAAAGTCAAGAATCGGATCAATAGCCTCGAAGTCAGATTCGTTCAAATCCCAAGGGAGGAGAACGAATGTGCCGACCGGCTGGCGAAAGCAGCCTCGACAGAATTTATGCTAGTCCCCAATCAAATATTGTCATTTGTCCAAGTTTCCTCAATTATTGATGACGGAACAAAAGTGCAGGAGGTGAATTCTGAGAACAATTGGACTACGCCATTAATAGCATACCTGAAGATGGGTACACTACCAGACGGAAAAGACGCAGCCAGGAAACTGAAAGTCCAAGCCTCGTGATTTGTGCTGATCAATGATGTTTTATACAAAAGGGGATTCTCACGACCGTACCTTAGGTGTTTGGGTCAAGAGGAAGCAGACTGCGTAATGAGAGAAGTCCATGAGGGTATCTGTGGAAACCATTCGGGGGCATGGTCCTTAGTGCACAAACTGATCCGGGTAGGGTACTATTGGCCTACAATGCAAAATGACGCACAAGCTTACGTCAAGACTTGTGACAAATGTCAGAGGTTCAGTAATCTGATCAGGCAACCAACCGAGGAACTGACACCCATGACGGCCCCTTGCATATTCACCCAATGGGGCCTAGACATCATGGGCCCCTTCCCGACAGCAGCAAGGTAGCTAAAATTTCTGGTAGTTGGTATCGACTACTTCTCTGAGTGGGTGGAGGCAGAGGCCCTAGCCACTATCACGAAGAAGAGCATCCGAAGTTTTTTATGGAGAAATATCATATGCAGGTACGGGATACCCAGAGTGCTCGTCTCCGACAACAGAAAGTAGTTCGACAACAGTGCGTTCAGGGACTTCTGTTTGGAGCTGGGGATCAGGAATCACTAATCGTCGCCCGCACACCCATAGGCCAATAGGCAAGTCGAAGTCACGAACCAGTCCTTGCTCAAGATCATCAAGACTCGGCTCGAGGGGGCTAAGGGCATCTGGCCTGACGAACTACCAAGCGTCTTATGGGCATATCGTACTATGGCAAGAACACCCACTAGAGAAACACCGTTTAGACTAGCATACGGAAGTGAGGCTGTCATTCCAGCGAAGGTAGGGCTTACGAGCTATCGGGTGGAGAACTACAACAAGGATAAGAACGAAGAGGCCTTGCGGCTTCAGCTAGACCTAGTAGACGAGGTCTGGGCTACAGCAGAGCAGAGGTTGGCGCGATACCAGAACCTCATGGCAAAATACTACAATTCCAATGTCAGACACAGAGACTTTCAGATTGGAGATCTTGTGCTACAGAAGGTAATGGGAGATGCCAGAGATCCTTCACAAGGAAAGCTCGGCCCCAACTGGGAAGGACCATACAGGATCTCATCATGGCAAAGGAAAGGGACCTACCACCTCGAAACTCTGGACGGACGGGAGCTACAGCACCCATGGAACACGGAGCACCTACGGAGATACTTCCAGTAGAGACGACACGAAGAGCATCGACGCTCCCTAGTCTCCAGTTTATTATTGAGTTTTATTAAGTTTTTACTTCGAACAATTTTTCTATTATTTAGTTTTGCTATCGCTAGTTTTTACTTCGAACAATTCTTTCTACAAGTGCCTTTTTAAGCCTAAAGGGGCAGGTACTTTTCTACTTGGTTTTCTTTCAATAAGAAAAATATTCAGACACGCCTGTGTTTTTCCTACTTAATTTGCCAAGTCCAATATTGGACGAAGTATAAACAAGTCCACAAGATGGACGGATCATCCCAAGATGATGAAAAATGATAAGTCCAATAATGGACGAATATAAACAGGTCCACAGGATGGATGGATCATCTTAAGGGGATGAATTTACAAAGTCCAATAATGGACGGATATAAACAAGTCCACAAAATGGACGGATCATCCCAAGAGGATGAAAAGTAATAAGTCCAATAATGGACGGATATAAACAAGTCCACAAGATGGACGGATGATCCTAAGAGGATGAAAAGTAATAAGTCCAATAATGGACGAATATAAACAAGTCCACAAGATAGACGGATCATCCCAAAAAGATGAAAAGTAACAAGTCTAAAAGTAGACGGGTATAACTAAGTCCACAAGGTGGACGGATCATCCCAAAAGGATGAAAAGTAATAAGTCTAAAAGTAGACGGGTATAACTAAGTCCACAAGGTGGACGGATCATCCCAAAAGGATGAAAAGTAATAAGTCTAAAAGTAGACGGGTATAACTAAGTCCACAAGGTGGACGGATCATCCCAAAAGGATGAAAAGTAATAAGTCTAAAAGTAGACGGGTATAACTAAGTCCACAAGGTGGACGGATCATCCCAAAAGGATGAAAAGTAATAAGTCTAAAAGTAGACAGGTATAACTAAGTCCACAAGATGGATGGATCATCCCAAAAGGATGAAAACACTATGTCCAAAAGTAGACGAGTAACTATTTCCACAATATGGACGGATCATCCCAAAAGGATCAAAAATTCCAAGTCCACATGGTGGACGAATATAAATAAGATCCACAAAGTGGACGGGCCGTCCCTAAAGGATGAATGTTTTAAATCTACAAAAGTGGACGGACCATAAAATGGACGGATATATCCATAAAGTGGATGGGATTCCACGAACGAAGTATCAAACAAGTAAACGGATTGAGTCAAAATAGAAACAAGGTCAAAAAACAACATATATTAACAATAATAAAAGCCCGCGAAGGGAAGATGTCTACATGATTCAAAAGAACATGACGGAGTAGTAACATATTGTTCTCCAAATATTCTTGCATAAAAAAAAATTAAAAAAAAAACTGAATTATTACAAATTATTAATTTGCAGCAAGAGAATCTTTTTCCTCGGTTTGATGGGCCTGATCATCCTTAGGATCACTTTCAACTACTGTCTGGTCAACAGGAGCATCATGGTTAGGGGGGTTCTCACCAAAAAGATCGTCTGTATCATCTAATTGGGCGGGTTGGATGGATGTTTGCTCTGGGACATTAATGTTGGCAGTTGACAAATCCAGCTCTGGATTCAAGGCCTTCACCTGACGAACGGCATTATAAAAAATGGTCGTTATATGAAAGGCTGAGCTCTGTAATTAGGGCGTCGGAATCACGGTACTCTCGTATCGCGACCTCCTTAGCTTGACTGATCTCCTTGTCTTTTTCCTCCAGAGCTTTCTTCAGGTCCTCCGTCAGCTTGATACATTCATCCCTAGCTGTTTCAGCCATCTTAAGTTTCTTCTCTTGGACGACCTTCCAGGTCTTCAACTCGAGTAGCTCGTCCTCCGTCACCTTGGCCTTCTCACGAACATGGTCTAAGGTCATCTCATGGTTGAGACACCATCCCATCATCCCCTTCATCATAATCATGGCCTGGAAGAAAACATAAATTAAATTTAATAAACAAAAAAAAAAAGGGGGAGAGGACAGACAATATGACGACGGATGAGTTACCTGAGCGATGCTAAAAAGGGCCGTCTCTCCCATCGCCTCTGTCGAATGGTTACACAAGTCCTCATAGTCCTCAGTAGTTATGATGGACGAGAGCCTCTCAATGGCGTATTTGGAATCCTCGAGAAGTAGAACGGGTGGCTTCTTCTGGCTTGCGGACGGACCTATCATTAGGCCCTTACTGGCCCCATGCTTCACAGGGGTGACCGTCTTAGCCCCCCTGGCCAGCAAGCCAATGACAGGCTCCAAAGGAACCTTGGGCTTTTTAGGTGCACGGTCACCCTTTGACGGTTACTTCCTTTTAACTGCTTGCTTACTGGAACCCGTTCCCATAGGGTCTGCACCAGTTTCTTTGTTTTTGGTAGCTTGTAATCTGATAGCCGCTTTCCTTTTAGTGTCATCCATCTCTGAAGAGGTAGACGGGTGTCAAAAATAAAAATAAAATAAATTTGAACAAGGAAGAACGACAGACTTACATTGACGGGTGCGCTCTTCATACTTAATTGCCACTGGAGTTGGCTCGGGTCCGTCACAGTACCAATGGATGGTGTTGAGGTAGACGAGTTTGGCCTAGGTTCGTTCCTCTGGTTTGGACTTGGCAAAAATTTTCTCAAGGAAGCTGAACTCCTCGAATGTGACTTGTGGGCGCCGTCGGACTGTACAAAAGAAGACGGACGTTCAAAACACAATGAGTATTAAATAGACTTAGAATAATTGTTATATAACGGGTTCATACCAAACTGGTTTAATACGCCCCAAACCTTGTCGACGGGCATGTGATCCGTTTCTCCTGGATGACACATCCAACCGTCGCCCTCAATGAAAAAATAACGGCTCTTCCAGTCTCTATTAGAGTTCGGGTTTTCATAAATCACTTTCAAGACGAGGCTCCTAGGAACAAAACTATACATCCCCCTTGATTTGTCTATCTCATCTGGACGGTAGCAATGGAGGAATTCTCGTATCGTCAACCTTCTTCCACTGTCTGTCGTGGCTCCGTACAGGACCTCCATTGCTATGAAGACCTTCAAGGCATTTGGGGATATTTGGCTAACGGATAAGCCTAGGTATTTGAGGAGTTCGCGGTGCATGGAGCTCAGAGGGAACCTAAGGCCTGCCTTGAGCATCTGCTCGTACACTCCGATACCGTCTACTCCTTCATAATAACATTTTTTTGACTTATAGGGCAGATGAAGGGGGATGTAGTTTGGGATTTGGTAACGGGCGCTAAGGGTATTAAAATGAGTTTCCTTGATGGTGGATGTAAAGGCATTCACCGTCCATTCGAGAAGCATGATGAACTCCCTAAGTCAATCAGCTCCCACGACGGATCTAACTATTTGATCTTCATCATCAGCGGAACCTTCCTCTATCTCGACCATCTCCATATCCTCATTTGTTGAGGGCGGGGAAGATGAAGACGGATTCCTCTCTTCGCTTAGATCGTCTTGGTCTTTATGACCTGACGGGTATACCTCTTCATAGTCCACTCCGTCACAGACGACCGACTGATTACTTGACGCACTAGACATGGCCTACATATAATGACAAAACCTAAGACTCTGACGGGTTTGGAAAGAGTGACGGGGGCATAAAGTCAAAAGAAAAAATAATAATAATATAATATAATATAATGCCCGAAGATAAATGAGAGTTAAAAAGAAGACAGATAAAAGATTACTTACCAAGTTAAAGAATGAACAAACGAAGTTGTAGATGATGGGTGCAGGATCTAAACGGATGGATCTCTGACAGGTGTGACGGACGTGCTCTGACAATATATTTTAGCAAAAAGAAGAGAAATGAGAGGAGGAGAGAGTGATATTTATAGAAGAGGTGCACGGAAGATGAAGCGACACCTCATTCTGAGACAACAACCATTAAAAGAGTGACACGCGTCACAGGTCATAAATAAGTTCCTGATAACTTGTTAGGGTACGGACATAAGTTCACATAGTTATGTATCATGGCTGTTGGACTAAGATTTTGAACCGTCACCCCATGGGTCTATTTGCTTATATAGGACGGACCCATGGTGTGAGGGGGCAACTGAAGAGGAAGAATTTCATATGAACGAACCCTGATATGAACGAACCTTCATATGGACGGACCCTCTTGTGGACGCACCCCTCTATGTACTGGACGGATCCGCGCCTGGATGGACTCAGTATAGACAAGTGCAAGATCCAGGAGGGACCTGATCTTGTTATCTCATTATCTCCAAAAACCCTAGATGGGAATACTTGCAGCGCATGCCACAAAATAAAATCCTAGCACAAATAGGACTCTATTAATCGCATACATTAATAGGGATCTTCTCTATAAGGAGAAGACTTGTCCATCACGGTTTGGACTCCTCAAGAGGATTTCTACAAGGAAAGACTTCGACTCCAAGTAAAAGAGGTCAACTTTCGGCTACTATAAAAGTCTCAATACCCTCACAAATCAAGGGACACATAATTGACCCTCTCTAGCACTCTAGAGTTGTAAAAGATTCTAACTTGACCTTCAAAGGGTATTTGGCCGGCACCACATCGGTGCTCTCTGCTTAGGTTTTTCTCCTTTCTTGTGTTGTGCAGGTTGCATTCCGAACGTGCAAGAACGTGTGGCTCACTGGTGGTTTTTTCGACATCATCAGTCCTAACTCCTAAGAACATTAAAAAGCTTCCCTACAAGCCACATACAGATAGGAAATTACATACAGTGACACAAAAGACTGAATTTTTTTTAACACCAAAGACTGAAATGTTTGTTTTTCAATGGGATGTGAATGTGAATGTGTTGGTGGGAAAACGATTGAAATTATGTATTTACCAAATGGGAAATGGGATAATGTTGATTTGTGTATTTGATATATAAAGTGGGTTGAGATTTTTTTGGAGAGATGGTAATGTTGGTGGTGTTTTTGCTAATGGAAACTGAAAAAAAAAAAAAAAATTGAGACCGGTTTTTTGGCTTTTAATTTAAGGCATGTTTGTTTGGAAAATGGATCAAGGGTAGTGTGATTATAACTTGAATTAGAATATGCTTTAAAAATTGTGTGGGAATTTTGAACTTTGAATGAAAATTTTCCTAGAAAAATCTGGGCTGGTTTTGATTAATGACTAAATTTTAGTTTGATAATTTTGAAGAGATGGCAGTTTGGCAGTCAAGTTTTCAACAAATACTTGTATGTGAGAATGGCTTTCTTGGACGATTGTCACCTAGGTATATAATCTATATGGTTTAATTTATTTATTTATTTTTATTTTGTATACATGAAAGACTGGTGTGCAAACAATTTCATTCTACTTGCGCTATTAGTTTTAAAAAGACATCCCAATCTGTTAAGTTATGATTTTTCTCATAACATTAGTGCTGGCTTATTCCAGGACAAAAAATGTTGTAATTGCATAAATTTATTTTCTTGTATTTTTGTGGGATTTATTTGTAATGGGTTTAGTATTAAGTGGTGGAGATTTGATCAAGACAGCTAAAAGTCACACAAGGAGCACATGCCAGAAGCTGAAGAGTCAAGTGCCAGCTGTGGAAGTTGAAAAGTCATGTGCTAGCTGTGCCAGATGTTTTCACAACTTAGGTGACCCGCAAATTTCACTGGTTAAAGGATTTTTCAGTGTGACCTATTTGCCCATCACTTATATAATATATACCCTCATTACCCGCAGAAATAGTAAGGAGCTCATTGAGAGAAAAACCCTAAGAGAGGTTTTTACAATACACCCACCTTATTAGAGAGAGAGCTACTCATTCTTAGATAAAAATCTTTGTAGTCTCTTCTCATTCCCTCTCCCATTGTTATACCCATTGAGAGGAGATTTGTACCCAAACACTACCCACACCCATTCAAAGTGTTGAGAGTGTTTTTGGATTTTGGGAAGCATTGGAAGATGCCAAGGATGGAGGATGCAATATGGAGCTTATTGTGGGATCTAGAAAGTTAGAGAAGATACGGTTATGCTTAACCTTATTGGAGCAAGAAGCTTGGAAAGTTTAGGTGCATTGAGTAGATTAGGTTTGGAGGGTCTATTGCTATTTATGTATCACAACTAATTTTCTAGTGGATCTTTTTACCGCTTGGAGGGCGGCAGAGAAATTTTTTGCCAAGTTCTTCGGTTTCCTCTTTGATAACACATGTTGGTGTTGTCTTTGTATTTGTTTCTCTCTTCCCTACTCTTTTCTTTTAATTGCTGTTGTGTTTGTGATTAATTATGTGTTAAAGTAGTTTGCCAATTTGGGTATAGCTTATATTTATCATTTTGCACATATATTGTTTGAATATAAGCTTGTATTAATAATTTTGATATTGAGGGTCTAAACATTCACTAGTATTTTACACACTAAGTGAGCTTTCAATTGGTATCAGAGCGGTTACACTTACTTGGTTTAAATACCTAAGTGTAATCCTTGACCCCTTATATTATTTGCCATGGATAGTACTTTATATGCTTCTATGCATGTTTTGGATGTTGATGAATGTAACATGCCATGTGTTTGTGAAAATGCCTCTATGAGTGATAATCCTCATGATTGTGATGCCATGTTACATGAATTTTTGGATGTTGTTGATATTCCTAACATCAAACTCTTGAAGAAAAAGGCTAAGAAGTTTCATAAGAATTTGAGCAAGTTATTTTGTGAAAGTGATGATTTGATTGCTAAGCTTAATGAATCCAACAAATTGGTTGAAAAGTATAAGAAACTTGCTGAAAATTCTCTTGAAAAACTAAAAGAGTTTGAGTGTTTGAATATGGACTTGGATGCTAAACTTGTTTTGTCTAACAAACTTGTTGATGAGCTAAAATGTAAAAATGAATCTCTTAAGATGCATGCCAAGTGTTTGATTACTGAACCTATTGCTAAAAAGGATGAAAATATTTGTTGCAATCATGTTGCGGTACTCGATTTTGTGTCTATTGTGTGTTCTACCTCAAATGACAAATCGGTGTACATTCCTCCACCTCCACATAAAAGAAATCAAAAGGTGGAGAGAAAGACTCTTAAGTCAAAGCCTCTATTTAGGTCTCAACCTAAGGTTTTGAATCGATCTAAGTTTGTTCCAACTTGTTACCATTATGGTGTGATTGGTTATATAAGACCTCAATGTCATAAGTTGAAGAGAGAACAAAATCATGCTGCTAGATCTCTTCTCAAAAAGCCTAGTGGATCTAAACACATTGTTTGTCACCATTGTGGTCTTTTTGGTCATCTAAGACCTCATTACTCTAAGTTTCATGCTCTTAAAAGAATCAAAAGAAAAGATAAAATTGAGCTTCTTGGAAGTTGTGCTAAAAAGAGTAAACCAGATTTGAGTAAAAATAGCATGTTGTTAAAGAAAGTGTTTAATGCTCTTAACTCATTGTATATGTGCATCTCTGGTCCTCATTCTTCCAACCCTCGTCTCACTTCTCATGAGACACTCATTCCAAACAATAGTTCCGTTTGGAGGAGAAAGGGTTCCTATGGTTGAGCTTTTGCTCTTTAGGTCCTTAATCTAAATTTTTCAATCTTTGTAGGACCTTTCATGCATTAGATGCTATATATTCATGCATTTGTGCATCTTGCATTTATTTGTATGCATTGCTTTTGTTTTTTATCTTTCTTTTATGTTTTAGTTTTGTGTGAGTAAAAAATCCAAAACCATATAAAAAGTGAAAATTTCAAAAAGTTTGATCGTATATATTTGAGCACATATCACATGTGAGTTTACCCTTGTACCTCCGTACTAGTGCATTTATAAGCTTAACGCATTTATAAGCTTAGCTTGTTATGTATGCACATCTATCTTTGTGGAAAAAATCTTGACATCTATGTGTGATAGTTTTAAATCAATCATCAAACTTGTCATGAATAATTAGTCAATAGTTTTGTTGATCTTGATACATGCGTCGAATTGTGCCTATATCTCTTCCCACTCATTTATTTATTTATTTATTTGCTTAAAGAGTTCAATTAATGTCAAATCTCAAAAAGAGATATTAAGCTGAAAAAGTCGTCGCACAAACTAGTATTTGACTAGAAAAAAAGGAAAGTGACATGTATTGAAATGTATGGTGCCTAAAAGCTAAAGGCTTATTCTCAAAATTGAAATATCAAAAATTTCAAACATTGATCTCAAAATGAGATGTATTGTTCTTAAATAATCAAATGTTATGAATTGAAAGAAACCAAAAGAAATGCTTCAAAGTTATGTACTGGTTATGCTTCAAAGTTATGTATTGTTCATATATGTTCATTTCTATAATAAAGATAGACCACTTTGTTAGGTTCTAAGGTCTTAGGATTTTATGTATTTAGAACTCTAATTTGTAATGTTGGCAAACCATGATCAAAACAATGTATTTAGTCTTGTTTAAGTTTGCTCAAAGTTGGTTAAATATTGTAAAGTTGGAATCGAGTGACTGCAGAAGCATTGGGGCTTCTCGGCCTAGCTCGATCGATCGAAGGTTAGACTCGATCGATCGAAAGTCGGCCCAGATGCGTTTTTCTGCAGAATTCCAACTCAGCCCTAACTCTTTAAACGTTTAGGGTTTTATGTTTTTGCCCTAGGTATATAAGGCAAACCCTAACTACGTTTTTAAGAGTTGCACAAGTTGTATTGTTGCTCATACATTGCGGTTTTGTGTAAATCTCTTGTGAGATCTAGAGGAGCTTTCCTTTACACAAAGCTTAGGGTTTTCAAGATTGAGATCACTTCAACATCTTGATGATCAACTTGGTTGCTGCCTTTAAAGCTTAAAGATAAACAAGTGAGGAGCTTGTAGCTGATTGAAGGGATTCAAAGAAAGAAGTAGTCCGTGGTCTCGGAGCCTGCGCGTGGTCGTGTCAGGAAGTTACTACTGGTGGGTAGCATTAGGAAGTCAAGCGGGGAGCTTGTAAGTCCTTTTGTAAGAACTTCAATTCTTTCTTAGTGGATTCCGTTTTGCCTTGAGGATCGGTGGGTAAAATCCTCCCCAGGTTTTTTACCGGTTTGGTTTTCTTGGGTGATCATATCACTGTGTTCTTTATTATTTCCGCTGCTTTATATGTTTATATGCATGATATGATTTTGTGATTGTTTTAACCTAGAATTGCATAATTTGACTAAGTAACAACTTGGCTAATTAATCTAGGCTACGCAATCTGGTTATAGTTTTAGGGGTCTAAACCGTTCACACTTGACTTAGTACTGGTTGTCTATGACTTGATTGAATTGATCATTGAAACTTAACTTTAGACTAAGGACTATTCTACACTTGATACACATACACACAACACACATGCCTAATGTTCAATGAATGTCTTATTCATTTGTTAGATTGTACTTGATTAAATGTGTTGTAGTGTGCTCAACTACACGTTTGATCAAACTAAAAAGATTTTTGATCATTTTATATGTATTTGGAAGTTATTTTTATCACTATTTGTGTTCATGTTTAGTACTTACTTTGTTTTTCATTATTTTAAGCATGTTTTGTGTTGAAAAACAAGTATCAGAGTTTTTTGCGACTCACTCGCGAGTTGTGAGTCGCGAAATTGGAAAAATGCATTTTTTCGCATTTTGGTGACTCATTCACGAGTCGCGAGTTCATCTAGAAGGGTTCGCAACTCACTCGTGACTCGCCTAATTGCAGAACACCCAGAAACAGCTTTTTAAAGAGCTTTGCATGGGAAACCTATTTTAAACCTCTCCCATCCTCTCTAAAACCCTTCTTTCAATATTTTTACATCAAAATCCAACCAATTTGAATGATTTTTCATTCCATTAACATCTCTAAGGTAATTTTAAACTCTTTTCATTGATTTTGATCCTTAGATTAAGTTTTGGAGATTTTTTTTTTGTGCTCTTGGTTGAGATTTTCATCATAGGAGTTGGGAAAAACTTAATTTTTGTCAAATTTTTGTATGAGATTTATTTCTTTTGATGATTTGTTTTGGATATTGGCCTCTTGTGACAAAAAGAACATGTATTAAGAGTGGATTTCATGATGTTCATGCATTGTTTTACATTGTTGTTCATAGTGTGCACGCTAAGTCTTTGATAAAATGCCTCTTAGGTATTTTCTCACTTGATTGGACTCCAATGAGTACCAAATTTTGGGGTTTTTCATGTGTCCTCATTAGGAACGTGTTTGGTTCATTGGTTGTGTATTTAACACAACTTACCTCACATGTGCTTTTCTATGCTGTGGTCATGCATTGCATATAGCCACCTCTTGCACACACCTTTGCTATCTTTGTCATGCATTGGTCTATACTTTGTTTCTTCATCCTATAATGTCATCTTTACCTTACGCTTTATATCATTTTGTTTTGTCTTTTGTTTGATCTTCATTTTCTCATTCATCTCGCACCCCTCGGCATCATTATCCTTGTTCATACCTTCATCTCTTGCCCTCTTTTCTCCTTGACCATTTGTCTATTCATGTCAAAAAGGGGGAGAGTATACTCTAGTGTAGTATGCCAGAGAGTTTTGTCATTTTTATATGACTCTTGTGCACATCCTTAGGGGGAGAAATTCTATTTCTTATGCACATTTGTAGGGGGAGAGTTATTCCATAGGGGAGATGCATATACCAAGAAAGAAGACATTATGTTAATAAGAAAACTTTGTTTTGTTTGTTTTCTTGTTTGCTTTATAGTACTTTTAGTTAATGTTTTTGCATTTTCTTTTGCACTCTTGTGCCTTTGTTGGATCTTGTATCCTTGATGCAATTGCCTTATGTGTTCTTGCATCGGTTGAGTGTTAGACATGCATACATCATTATGCTATTGTTCTTTATTGATTGCATGTTCAGATGATCATTTGCTTTTGTATGTGATCATTGTAGTCATTTCTTTATGATTGTTTTGATGCATAATCAAGCTATTTATATGTTTCACATCATGTTTACTTGATCGCTATTTACTTGTGACATTATACTTGTTCTTTTATTATTTGCTATACCTTGATGGTCTAATGTGTTTTGGTCAAGTGTTTCAAGTTACGGGTATTTTGTTCCAAGTTCATTACAGCTTCTAGATTTAGGTGTGAGTGAGTTTTGCCACTGTTTCCAAACTCATGTTTAAGTCTAGAATCTGTTTTAAAGTGTTTTGTCACGGAATAGCCAAAAGAGGAGATTGTTAAGTTATAATTTTTTTCATAACATTAGTGTTGGCTTATTCCATGACAAAAAGTGTTGTAATCGTATAAATTTATTTCCTTATGTTAACATCTCATTTTGCAACTCGCATTTAACCTCACATGGAGGGTAAAATGGTACTTTCATCTTGGAAATATGCATCTTGATTCTGGCGATTAGATCCTTAATCTCATTTCACTAAAATGATCTTGATGTTGTAATGATCAAATCGACTGGTCATAAGCCTTAATCGGACTACCGGATTGAAAGTTATCATCAAATCAAGTTTTAATGCCTGAAATGCACTATCACAAATTGAGTTCGACTATATGTGATTATGAACAATTGATTTCAATTGATTATAAATGTAATCAATTTAATATCAATGATGTGTCATAATTTGATTGGTTAGGACTACATTTTATGGTGAGGTTGCATACACCTAATTAATTAGATAATTAAACATTAATTATTCAATGAGTAATTTGTGCAATTATATTTTAATTAGAGTAAATTTGAAACTAATTAAGTCTGAAATTGGAGTGATTAGAGCCATTTAATGTTAATTGAGAGCTAATTTGGGACCTATTAATGTTAATTGTGCTGAAACCATTTTCCAACAAATGACCTCTGCTCACCATTTCATCGATATCTCTTAGAATATTTTGAATTTATGAATGAGGTTAATTTTTCCAGAAACTAGACATCCGGGGCTTCAGTTTGAGTATAAGAACGAGACAATTTCGATCCGAAATGAATTAGATATGATTTTTCGAAAATGGCTCTAGGGTGTTACAGCAGCTACGGGAAAACCGAAATTTGGCTTGCTCTCCACTCCTACCAATCTCTCCATTTAATGCACTAGATTTTTCCCAATGCTAAAATGAAGTCTAGGTTCATGATCCTTATCAACCCTCATTAAATGGTCTTCCATTCATATTCTCTCCACCACTACTATATAAACTCTCCCTCTCCTTCATTCCAAGACACACCAAAACCCCCTCTCTTCTCCTCTCTTAAGTTCTAGTTAAGTTGAGTAGTCTTGTCATATCTTGGTCTTCCTAAGACTCAAGATATTGAGTGAGACTCATTCTTCCTCTCTTAGTTCTTCTTTTCTTCACCCTTAGGACCTCCACCAAAAGTCTCCTCCTCCATCGTCTGGATCTTGCATGAAGATATAATCCCTTTCCCTAACTTGTTTATTGTGTTGCCATGATGAGAATTTAGGATTAAAGCATGATAGTGATTATTTAAATTCTCTTGAATATGTTTGAATGTTCTTAAATGTTCTTATGTGTTTTTTACATGTTCTTAGTTGTTCATCACATGTTCATGCACAATACTAGTTTTGATCTTAAATCTACATCAAAAATATAAAAAACATGTTTGTTTCATAATTCTTTCAAATCCTTGAATTTAGGTTATCACCATCCACACACATTCACTAGAATTTTATTTTTCAATCCAAATGCAATGTTTAATAAATTGAATTAGGGTTTATCACATGCACACATATTAAATTCAACATGTAAATTGATTGACATATTGGATGATATGATATGATTGTTGGCCACCATAGTCTAGAAGACCGGTTTCACCGGGCAAGGTGGGTGCCTAACACTTTCCCACCTTGTAATATAGCCTCCGAACTTAGATCAATGGTTAGTAGACCAAATGCTTATCCATGTAATTTTCAATTTCTAGATTGTAACTAGGAAATAAAGCCATGTACTTTATCTTAGATTGTATCTAGGACCAAAGCCATGTGATTTTCCTATGATCAATGTAAATTCAAATTTCATATTAATAAAATGAGGAATTTTTCAATTATGGTTTTCTTATTTTTCCAATAATTAAATAAGTGGCGACTCCATTGTAAAACCCTTAATTTAAGAGAAAAAATATAATTAGTCGAACCTCCATTTTAAGAGGCAATAACACGACTCCACCCATTCACGTGGGTTTGGTCCAACATCTTAAAACGGGCCGGGGGCGCGGTCTCTCACAGTGGCGACTCCACTGGGGATATAGAGAGCTAGGTTTCAATTAGATTATGGTGGTCAACCATGTCATTGTTTATTTATTACTTTTTTATATATCACATGTCTAATACGTCATTATTTTGCATGTCATGCATCATTTGCTTGAATGAAATTTATTTTATTTGTGTGCTAGCCTGGAAGCCCGGTAGTATTAGTCGTGGATTGTGGTCTTCCTGAGACTCACATACCCAGCGGTGAACCTACCACCCACCGCGACAAGGATCATCATGGTTATGCCATGGTGGTTCATAAGGACAAACTATACCGTTCAGACCAACGTGGCGCTCCTAGCGTCACAAGTTGGGAGGTACGACGTCCTAACTTGTGGGAACCTTTAACCTACCTTCTACCCATGTTGTAATGACCCATAGAACCTACCTTTAGGTTAGTCCATGTAAATTGCATTTCATTATGCATTTGTTTGGTCGTTATTTGAACCATGATGACTCAAGTCCAACGCTTGATCCCAGCTTAATTGTTTGAACCTTGTATGCTATGAATGAGTTCAAGCCCAAAGGCTTGTGATTGAACTCTACTTGGTATGGAAACCAAAAATTGTTTCTTGAATCATTCTAAGCCCAATACTTGAGCCCATCAAAGGTGTATACGTATGATCAACATCAAAAGCCAAAAGCTCACAAGATGCATGCATTTCAAGCGCAAGCCCAAGCCATTTCAAGCAAATATCAAAAGATCATAATCAAGGTTCAAGCCTTCCAAGTGCAAGCCCAAGCCATTTCATCATAATCAAGGTTCAAGCACACCAAGCCCCAAGCATCCTAAATGGACCAAGAAGAAGCAAGTGGCCTAACTTTGCTTCACTCCACATTTGGTTTGCAACATCATGGTTAAGCTTAAAATTTGTTTGTTTATTCCATGTTTCTTTGAATTCAAAATTTTCATGTAACATTTAATGAGCTTTGTTCATGTATATATATTAAGAAAAAAACAAAAAACAAAAAAACAAAAAAACAAAAAAAAAATCAAAAAAAAAATTTCAAGATTTCCAAATCTTTCCCAAAAAAAAAGAAAAATTTTCAAATGAAAAAAGTCCTTGGACTAAGGGCATTGAGCCCTTAAGTCATTTAAAAAAAAAAAATTTCTTTGGACTAGGGGCATTGGACTTCCTAGTGATTTTTTTTTTCAAAAAGACCCATTTTTTTTCTTTCAAAGATTTCAAGATTTTTTAAAGTCGTCTTTTCAAAATGGTACATGAGGATCCCTTGGACAAAACTTTTTCTAAATTAAGATGTTTAAAGGCTTGAACAATCAATTTGTACTGAGAAATGATTGATTTCATTTGATCTGTGTAAACACTTTTGCTAAATTACTTTGAATAAAAGAAGAAATGGTCTTGCAAGGAAATCAAAGAAAATCTATCCATCAGAAAATTAAAAAAGCTCAAGCATTCATTCCAAATTTCTGAAAACTTTTGTGTCTCCAATAGAGTATTTATACTTTTTCTTTTAAGAGGAATTTATTAAAAGAGCTCAAGTCACTGTGCCTACAAGCAAGCATTATTAGGGATAGGAGGCCACCTTTGGTAAAACAAGATTATATCTTAACACCTAGAATGATCATTATCCATTACTAGCCCATTTAAGCCTTTAAACACTTAGCATCTTTTTCACATGAACCCACTAAAATCTAAACCTAGGGTGGGAAAATTCAAAGTATACATGCTTAAATCTCATGTTGAGGAGGAGGTAACCTTATAGCTTTGAAGCTAATTGATAAAACTCTCCTAGAAGACATGAAAGACAAGTAAAGAATTCATTAAGCTAAAGATAAGAGATCATCAAAGAAAAATGAGCTTTCACTCAATCAAGGAAAGAGAAATGAAATTCCATCAATATGAGAGAAAAAAAAAAGTGTGCATCAAGTTTGAAAAGCCTAAAATTCATTATGCCAAGAGGAATACAAGATTCATCTAAAAGAGATTTCATCAAAAAATGAAAGATTCATCAAGCACAGAAAGGTGCAAGTGCATCGAGGCAAGAAAGGAGTCTAGAAAGTGCACCAAAATGACCAAAAATCATTAATCTAAGAAAAACAAGGAGGGAAAAATGTCCCCAAAAGTTCATTCAATCAAGAGATGAAAGACAAAAAAAAAAAATGGAAATTTGTTTTTTTCAAAAAAATCATTCTTTTTCAATATCCAGTTCTCTTGAACTACGTCTTGACCTGATCCTCTATGAAAGAGGTACGTAGGCAGCCTTGTAGAGACCCGAACCCATTCACATAAACAACCTTGGAGAACAAAGTCAAAACAATGTGACAAAATTGTTTGGGTGCATGTTAGGTTAAGCCCATTTGTTTGCATTAAGCATGTTTAAACTTGGAGCATTGGCCTATTTATATTGTGTGCAAGTTTTCACAATAATTGATTTCTAACAAGCTAGAGAAAGAAATTCTTTTTGCAGGAACCAAGGATGGCGGACCATGATCTTCTTTCATGTACCCCAATGGTCAAAACATCAAATAAATTCAGCTTCAATCTAAGCATGGAATATGCCCCAAACTAGAGGCATTGGGAATTAAGCAAGAGCTTATCCAGCAATCCACATCAACTTCCAGCCAAAGTTACTCTCATTCAAATGATAGGTTTTTCAAAAAAAAAAAAAATCATCTTGAATTTATCTTCATATTACTCCATTTTCATCTTCATCTTCTTCATTTTTTGATAATGAACAAATCTTCATATTTCCCCCCCCCCCCCACCCAAAAAAAAAAAGAAGGAATTTTCAAAAAAGCCTTGGGACTAGGGGCACTGGGCTCGTACTTCTTAGGTTACCATAAAAAAAAAAAAAAAAATCATTAATCAAAATTTTCAATTCCTTTAAAAATTCAAGATTTCCAATCTTTTCCCAAAAAAAAAAAAAAAATTCTTCATTAACTTCATCTTCAGGAACAGAAAGCTATGATCCTCTTTCATATTCTCCAGTGGTGCAACATCAAGTCAATTGTCTACCATCAGCATTCATCAAAGCATGGAATATGTCCTAAACTAGGGGCATTCGCCAAGTATGCCGAATTCTTTTCAATGAATGACTCTGTTACTAATAGAAAATATTTATTTTGCAGGTACTAGGGTAAAAAGCCCACACACATCGGCATGAGCCAAGATCCAAAAATCCTAGGTCTCTGAAAACATGAACCAGGATCCAAAACCTTTGGTCCTTTGAAAACATGAGCCAAAGCCCCAAAAACCCTTGGTCTTCTGAAAACATGAGCCAAGATCCAGAACCCTTGGTCCTCTGAAAACATGAGCCAAGATCCAAAAATCCTAGGTCTCTGAAAACATGAACCAGGATCCAGAACCCTTGGTCCTCTGAAAACATGAGCCAAGATCTAAAAATCCTAGGTCATCTGAAAACATGAGCCAGGATCCAGAACCTTTGGTCCTCTGAAAACATGAGCCAGGATTTCTTGACCTTAGGTAAGCATGTTTTGTACTCATTCAAAAAAAAAAAAAAAAATTGCATGCATGAACTACGTTTGGACCTGATCCTCCCACCAAGAGGTATGTAGGCAATCTCCCTCGAGATTCGATCCACATTTTGATCCGCAACATGACTGTTTACATTTTTATCTACATACATCATACATTCACCACGGTTAAATACTAATTGCAAAGTTAGGTGTCTCTTTCATACATTGACATTCGCTTTTCAAGCTCTGCCAATGAGGGACATTCTGTTAACACTCCATTTTGCAACCCGCATTTAACCTCACATGGAGGGTAAAATGGTACTTTTATCTTGAAAATATGCATCTTGATTCTGGCCATTAGATCCTTAATCTCATTTCACTAAAATGTTCTTGATGTTGTAACGATCAAATCGACTGGTCATAAGCCCTAATCGGACTACCAGATTGAAAGTTATCATCAAATCAAGTTTTAATGGTTGAGATGCACTATCACAAATTGAGTCAGACTATATGTGATTATGAACAATTGATTTCAATTGGTTATAAGTGTAATCAATTTAATATCAATGATGTGTTATAATTTGATTGGTTAGGACTACATTTTATGGTGAGGTTGCATACACTTAATTAATTAGATAGTTAAACATCAATTATTCAATGAATAATTTGTGCAATTATCTTTTAATTAGAGTAAATTTGAAACTAATTAAGTCTGAAATTGGAGTGATTGAAGTCATTTAATGTTAATTGGGAGCAAATTTGGGACCTATTAATGTTAATTGTGCTGAAACCATTTTCCAACAAATGACCTCTGCTCACCATTTCATCGATATCTCTCAGAATATTTTGAATCTGTGAATGCGGTTAATTTTTCCAGAAATTAGACATCCAGGGCTTCAGTTTGAGTACAAGAACAAGACAATTCCGATCAGAAATAAGTCAGATATGATTTTTCGAAAATGGCTCCAGGGTGTTACAGCAGCTACGGGAAAACCGAATTTTGGCTTGCTCTCCACTCCTACTAATCTCTCCATTTAATGCACCAGATTTTTCCCAAGGCTAAAATGAAGTCTAGGTTAATGATCCTTATCAACCCTCATTAAATGGCCTTCCATTCATATTCCCTCCACCACTACTATATAAATCCTCCCTCACCTTCATTCCAAGACACACCAAAACCCCCTCTCTTCTCCTCTCTTGAGTTCTAATGAAGTTGAGTAGTCTTGTCATACCTTGGTCTTCCTGAAACTCAAGATATTGAGTGAGACTCATTCTTCCTCTCCTAGTTCTTCTTTTCGTCACCCTTAGGACCTTCACCAAGAGTCTCCTCCTCCACCGTCTAGATCTTGCATGAAAGTATAATCCATTTCTCTAACTTGTTTATTGTGTTGCCATGATGAGAATTTAGGATTAAAGCATGATAGTGATTATTTAAATTCTCTTGAATATGTTTGAATGTTCTTAAATGTTCTTATGTGTTCTTTACATGTTCTTGGTTATTCATCACATGTTCATGCACAACACTAATTTTGATCTTAAATCTACATCAAAAATATGAAAAACATGTTTGTTTCATAATTCTTTCAAATCTTTGAATTTAGGTTATCACCATCCACACACATTCACTAGAATTTTATTTTTCAATCCAAATGCAATGTTTAATAAATTGAATTAGGGTTTATCACATGCACACAAATTAAATTCAACATGCAAATTGATTGACATATTAGATGATATGACATGATTGTTGGCCACCATAATCTAGAAGATCGGTTTCACCGGGCAAGGTGGGTGCCTAACACCTTCCCACCTTGTAATATAGCCTCCGAACTTAGATCACTGGTTAGTAGACCAAATGCTTATACATGTAATTTTCAATTTCTAGATTGTAACTAGGAAACAAAGCCATGTACTTTATCTTAGATTGTATCTAGGACCAAAGCCATGTAATTTTCCTATGATCAATGTAAATTCAAATTTCATATTAATAAAATGAGGAATTTTTCAATTATGGTTTTCTTATTTTTTCAATAATTAAATAAGTGGCGACTCCATTGTGAAACCCTTAATTTAAGGAAAAAAATATAACTAGTCGAATCTCCATTTTGAGAGACAATAACATGACTCCACCCATTCACGTGGGTTTGGCCCAACATCTTAAAACGGGCCGGGGGCGCGGTCTCTCACACCTTGTATTTTTATGGGATTTATTTGTAATGAGTTTATCATTAAGTGGTGAAGATTTGATCAAGACAGTTAAAAGTCACATGAGGAGCACATGCCAGAAGCTAAAGAGTCAAGTGTCAACTGTCTAAGTTGAAGAGTCCAATGCCAACTGTGGAAGTTGAAGAGTAATGTGCTAGCTATGGAAAGGTGACCCGCAAGTGACCCGTGAGTGACTCGCAAATTTCATTGGTTAGAGGATTTCCCATCACTCATACTATATATACTCTAATTACCCACAAAAATAGTAAGGAGCCTATTGAGAGAAAAACCCTAAAAAAAGGTTTCTACAACACACCCACCTTACTAGAGAGAGAGCTACTCATTCTTAGAGAGAAGTCTTTATAGTATCTTCTCCATTCCCTCTCTCATTGTTATACCCATTGAGAGAAGATTTGTACCCAAACACTACTCATATCCATTCAAAGTGTTGAGAGTGTTTTTGGACCTTGGGAAGCAGTGGAAGATGCCAAGGATGGCGGATGCAATATGGAGCTTATTGCGAGATCTGGAAAGTTAGAAAAGACATGGTTAGACTTAACCTTGTTGGAGCAAGAAGTTTGGAGGGCTTAGGTGTATTGGGTAGATTAGGCTTAGAAGGTCTATTGTTATTTATATATCCCAACTAATTTTCTAGTGGATCATTTTACCGCTTGGAGGGTAGTAGAGAGGTTTTTCGCCAAGTTCTTTGGTTTCCTCTTCAATAACACGTGCTGGTATTATCTTTGTGTTTGCTTTTCTCTTCCCTACTATTTTCCTTTAATTGCTGCTCAATTAATCATGTGTTAAAGTAGTTTGCCAATTTGGATATAGCTTATATTTATCATTTTGCACATATATTATTTGAATATAAACTTGTGTTGATAATTTTGATATTGAGGGTCTAAACATTTACTAGTGTTTTACACACTGTAAGGGGGTGGGCCTGGCTTGGGGTATTGGGCAAGCTCCTGCCGCACTAGGCCCGGGTTGTTTCTGGGTGAGGAGTTGGGACCAGCCCAATTGGAGCACACCTTGGCCGGGCTTGTGCACAACCTTTGCTGCTTCGGCCAATGTCCATTTAAGAGCTCACAGCAGGCAGAGTTATTGTTAACAAGCTATGGCAGGCAGACATAAAATAGAAAACGTAAAGAAAAATGCATTCACTGTTTCTTCCGCAACGAACAAGATAAATGACTTAAAGGCCTTGCTTTTAAAGAAAAACGCTTAAACGAAATATTAGAGCAAAATTAGTGGAGTAAAATAACGAGTTTGCCATATTTAGTATTGCCGCAGGATTCCAACCACGGAAGGGAAAACTACTCCCTCAACGCAAGTAACATCACTTGGTGAAATTAATTGCTTTGAGAGGACAGCCCCAAATGGTATATGCCCAAGTATAAATTTTGTATTGCCTTTGGAGGACAAGGCTATTGAGGGAGAGAGGGGGTTAACCCATTTAGGTGTATGCCTGCCATAAACACTCCGTTTCTCTTTCTTAGTATTCTTTTCTCTCTGTTTTCTCTTTTCCGACTCTTTTCTCTCTGTTTTCTCTTTTTTTCGATTCTTTTCTCTCTATTTTCTCTTTTTTCTTCCTTTTTTCGCCTCCCTCCTCTTTGCACACAGCCACGGGTCCCTTATATAGTACCTGCCGTGGCTGATTTTATTGTTCTAGCCTTTCTATGGCCCTATTCTGCTACCGTAGCCTTTTGCCATCCATTTACCGAGTCAAATGATTCTGATCTACCATTGAATCGTGGCTTTCAGACAACGAGGTTCCTTTTTTACTTCGTCTAGTATGTCCTCTCTCTCTCTTGGTCTCTCATGGCATGCACCCAGCGGTTCTTACCCACCCTTGCCTCTTTTGGGTGGCATGTCATCCCAGCAGGACTTTGCCCACCGAAAGAGTCTGGGTAAGAAACGCAAAATGGGTTCCCGCTCCTCTCCCCACCGCCAGACCATGCCCTCACCCATGATGTCACCCTTTCCCATAGTGGCTGGGTATAGGCTGGTGATGCTTGGGTCGTTTGCATGCGTTACCTTATTGATATTTTATTCGTTTGCCGAGGTTTGAAAATGGGTGCGCATATCCTACCGTGCGCTTTTTGGCATTTTCTGATGTGGATTGTTTTTCCAGCAGGCCAACGCCCATGTGTTGTCCCTTTCTTTAGAGGGTTGAGCTTTGTAGTGGGCTTCCCTTTAGTTTGGGCATTTCGCTTTGTGGCTTTGCGCCTCTTGCCATGCCAAGTTGCTATTCCTGTTGCTCGTTTTTAATCCTGTCGAGCCCCTTTGGGTCTGCCATGTGCTTTCTCTCTCAGTATACTTACTGGGTTACTCCTCTTATTTCTTGTGGGATCCAATGTCCCTTTTTCTTGTGGGCATCCCTGGCCCATTTTGGTTTTGTTTCACACATGGATTTTTGCTAACTCACTTTGGGCTTCTGAACGGTTTTAGACCCCTTACAAATAACCATATTGCGTAGCCTAGATTAATTAGCCAAGTTGTTACTTAGTCAAATTATGCAATTCTAGGTTAAAGCAATCAAACAATCATATCAAAAGTATAATGCAGCGGAATAATAAATAACACAGAGATATGATCACCCAGGAAACCACACGGAAAAACCTGGGGAGGATTTTACCCACCGATCCTCAAGGCAAAACGGAATCCACTAAGAAAGAATTGAAGTTCTTACAAAAGGACTTACAAGCTCCCCGCTTGACTTCCTAATGCTACCCACCAGTAAAACTTCCTGACACGACCACGCGCAGGCTCCAAGTCCACGGACTACTTCTTTCTTTGTATTCCTTCAATCAGCTACAAGCACCCACGCTTGATATTCTTTAAGCTTCAAAGGCAACAACCAAGTTGATCATCAAGATGTTGAAGTGATCTCAATCTTGAAAACCCTAAGCTTTGTGTAAAGGAAAGCTCCTCTAGATCTCACAAGAGATTTACACAAAACCGCAATGTATGAGCAACAATACAACTTGTGCCAACTCTGAAAAACGTGGCTAGGGTTTGCCTTATATACCTAGGGCAAAAACATAAAACCCTAAACGTTTAAAGAGTTAGGGCTGAGTTGGAAATTCTGCAGAAAAATCAACCTGTGCGATTTTCGATCGATCGAGCCTATCCTTCGATCGATCGAGCTAGGCCGAAAGTCCCAAGTACTTCTGCAGCCACTCGATTCCAACTTTACAATATTAAACCAACTTTGAGCAAGCCTAAACAAGACTAAATATATTGTTTTGATCATGGTTTGCCAACATTACAAATTAGAGTTCTAAATACATAAAATCCTAAGACCTTAGAACCTAACAGCTTTTTTGGCCCAATTTTCTCTATAAACTTTATCCTTTGGGCTCATGGGTTCTCCATTTGCCTGTTACTCTCTTTTTTCTTATTGCAGTGGGCCTGCTGTGGCCCATTCTTTCTTTTCCCTCATCCTTTTCATGGATTTTGTTTCTTTTCTCTTTTCGGGCCTATTCAAGCCCATTTGCTTCTTCTGGACCCATCTCATGGACCCTTGAACCATTCATATGCCTTCTTTTTCTTTTTTTGCTATTTCTTTTAGTTCGCCCGCAACTCTGGGCCTTGGGTCTGCAGGGCTTCATAAAAAATGAGCCTCAACAATTAGCCCCCTGAGCATATGAAATGCTCCAGCGGTTTATATGCGAATAAAGACTATTCTTGTCTTTTTTCTTCTTCTTTTCCTTCGCGTGCTTTTTCAAATAGTGATTTTCACTTCACGTGTATATTATTCTATTTATATATATATATATATATTTTCTCTTTTTTGCCACGAATAGAGTTGCTTCTTCGAGTTTCCCAGTTTGGCAGCTATTTTGAAGAGCAGCGTTGCTTCATTAATTCCATTCCCCATCCAGCGGCTAACCCATCACCTCCCTTCACTTCGATTTTAATGATGGTGGCATTTAAGGAGTCTCCTTTCTTTTCCCAACTACTTCTTCTTCTCTTTTCCATACAAGCGCCTCTTTCTTTTCTTTTCTTTTTTCTTTTCCGCTGTGCTCTTCCTTCCAAACACTTCCCTTTACCTACTCCGATCCGTGATGTTGCCGGTGAAGAGCCAAGCTTCCTCACGCCGTAAAGGAAAGGAGGTTGCCTCTGATCCTCCCTCCGCTCGCGACGAGGGTGAAGAGGTTGAGTATTCTGAACCGGGTTCCTCCGACGAGGAGGAGGCACACTGCCCTTCTGACGACGAGGTTGTTCCACTGATAGATCCATGGTATGACATCCATACTCACTTCCCAAAGGTTCCTGGCGATTATGTTCCGCCGGCGTCGGGCCGGGTGTGGCTTGCTCTCTGTCGCCGTAGCACCGAGGCTCCTTGGGCTCCGTTACCCTCTTCGATTCCTGATATTGTCATCCGCCATGGTATTTCGCTCCCTGTCCCTATTCACTTTGAGTATAGGTCAGGCCAGGCCTTGGGTTGGAAAGAATGGGTGGACCAAGAGTTGTCGGATGTAGATTTCATGGGTCTGCTACAGCAGGCCGGTGTGTTGCAGGCCGTTGTTTCGTCTCGTTACTTGTCAAACTACAGTGACCTTTTCAATCTTCGCCATTTGGTTCGCCGGTGGTGCACTGCCACCCATACCTTCTTTCTCTCCTGCGGTGAGATCACCGTGACATTAGAGGATGTGGCAAACCAACTTCTTTTGCCCATTCTTGGTGACGTTGACCCGAGTACCCTGGAACTCTCTCTGGAGGAAGTGGCCGTGGAGGCCGAGTTGAGGACAAGAATGGCTAAGAATGCCAAGCTATCTCATTGGGTCAGTTCTTCTTCCAAGTTTTCTAGCGCCGCTCGCCGTGCGGCTTTCATCTCCTTTTGGCTCTGTAAGTTTGTGTTTGGTGCACGTCCTTATTACGCAGTTAAACCTCTGTTTTTTCGTTTGGCTATTAAAATTGCTGCTGGGATAAGTTTGCCGTTAGCCCCCATGTTTCTGGGGCACTTGTATGTACAGTTGGACATCCTGCGGACTGATGAGGACCAGGCAGGGTCCTGCCATATAGTTGTCACGACCCAAACCTGTAATTCAGGATTTAGAGCATGACCGGCATGTTAATATCAAGTTTATCTCAATACTAACACGAACCAACTTAAACTGAAGGGCTTACCAAGAATTGTTTCCTGAATTCCTATTTATTTTCATGCTTTAAAGCCACCATATATAAAATGATGAAAACCTTAAAATTTCATTTCCTTTAAACTTGGAAGCTTTCCACCTGGTTGAAACTTAGGGTCTTCGTATAAATATTACATAGCTAAACGTTTAGTAAAACTCTTATTACAAACCTAACCCCAAAGGCATACAACTGGGGTTCAAAACAAACCAAGCTACTGAATTACATCTGTGCTCCAGAATCAAGTACATCTTGATTCCACCTATACAACAAAAGAGCTAACTACTGTACAACAAAAACTAACTATACATTCTGACAAACGAGAAAACACTGAATCCTTGCCACCTCTAATACTCTCGCTGCTTCCAGGAAGAACCTGTGCACTGAAATATAAAAGGGTGAGCTGCGAAGCCCAGTAAGGTTTTTAAGCTCCATGGGCCCTTGATAAGAATGCATGTAAATTACATACTTTATGGATATGCCAACTTTGATAAAATAGTCTTCATATTATTCTTATTGTTCTCAAAATAATTTACGAGCTTTTAGATGAACGTACTTCATTTTCCTTTTATATAATAATAAAAGGATAGACATAGTGTAGTAACCTTATCTTTGGACAGATTGTAATTACTTTATCATAACTTTTCATTAAACTTATAACACATTCAATATACATTTCTTATCATCATACTTTTCTTATAATTTCAAATAGCTCAATAGCTCATTTATCATATATATTAGTTAATCCAACTGTAAGTCTGTCACAACTTTGGGAGGCTTCCAGCACAAAGTGCCAGGCATCCAGCATTCCCCACAATGCTAGGTTATTCCGGAATCATATCATAATACATCTTTTCAACCATGGGGGTAGGTTGACATCCTCCACAAGTTGGCTATTACCAACAAGGGAGGGTACAGCAGAGCCAGTCCCACTTATAATGGCCAATTAGAATTTCCATGGAAATGCCAGTACTATAACCCCTACTGGCTGAGTTCAGATCATAACGATGGAATAACTGAAAATTATATTTTTCTGATAACTTTGCTTTTACATAAACGTATCACAATAGTAGCATATCCGCTTCATTCTTAAATATCTTGTTCGTGATATAAATAATAGCATCAATATGCTAAAATTATTATGTATATAAGATTGAATAACTCACGAACACATATTTTGCTTAACTCATGCTTATACGTAATATCTCTAAATAAAAGCTTTAATGCATAATACTTTTCTAAATAATATCTATACTTATCAAAGACACATATCTCAAATCCCTTACCTGAAAGCCGAAGACGCGAGAGATTGTACAAGAGGAGCTCAAGTGTCCGTGTTCTCGTTCTCGTCACCTAAATGAAAACCAAAACTTATTATTGACAACCTCTTCCTAAGTATTTAAACTTATCCTCAATCCTAACCTAACTCTCAAACTCAAGAAAATCTTAACTCCCATCACAAAAAGTTCCCCAAAGCATATGCTACAATCATTAAACACATTATGCATCCAAACCAAAGAGAACCCAAGGCATAAAATTTATATATATATACTCCAAACATAACAAAGGATGAGCATATAAAATTATAGCTCAAAACATTCACCCTAGCTTCAAAATTAAATCCACAAAGTCAAAGTTTTACTACCCTGTTTACTGGTCATTACAGCAGCAAAATCCCTATTTGTAAAATACGAATGGGCTGTTCAAACACATCCAAATGGCATGAAAATTTACAGAACTACTCCCCTGTATGTCTATTATATACCATAAAATTTTCGTAGTCAAAGCATAAAACCATGATTTATTATAAATCATGCAAGCCAACGTGTTCAAATCTGTCCTGGCAGGAACTCATGCAAATTAGAAATTAAATCATTATTTTTCTGTTCATCCAAATGCTGTGAAACCACCTCCACAACAACCATACGTGTCTTAGGGTTCATAAAAACTATTCCTAGCGTCCTAATTCTCAAAACATGATTTAATACAGAATTTTATTTTTGTAAACATCAAATCTGTCACAGGGACAGCTTCAGTGCATGTTCTTTCTAAAATCATCAACAAATAGCAATTAGCCTTGATTTCATTTGGGTATTTTTATACTTATACAATACATATTAAAATACCCTAATCAACATCCAAAAGGCCATAACACCATCAACTTTCAAATTACTAAAATAGAATCACAAGATTAGCTTCTAAAATCAGAACAGAGAATAAAGAAGGAAAATAAACAAAACAATCATACTATTCAATTACACACAAAATCATATGAGGTTTAATTCACTTACCCCCACACACTTTGAAGATGACACCTTAGTGCTTAGGCTCTTAATTTGTTCTTAGAGAGATGCTTATGATTTTTGGTGAGAGGGTGAAAGAAAGTTACAGCCGTGTGAGAGGGGAAGAAGATAGAAACCAGAATAAAGAAGAAGGAGAAGAGAATGAGTGCTGAACTTTCTGGTTCCAGCAAAAGAAAAGATAAAGAGAGACTTTTGGGGCAGCCAAGCAGATAAGGAGTGGACTTTTGAGGGTGAGAGGTACGTGTGATGCTAGGGTAGAAATATCACCCCACTTTTCTTCAACTTTTCTTGCATTCACACTTACATTTTTCTGATTTATGTGTGTGTACCTATGAAAAATGGAGGAGCATAACTTCTTGGATGTTCTAATTGCTTGAGAAAAGTCAAGGAAAATGGCTCTAGGTGAATTTGCATGGCCGGCCAAGCCTTGGCCTTTTGGTTTGTCAACTTGCATGTTGCTTTAGTATTAGTTGTTTTGAATTCTCATTGGTTGCATGTGGGTTGAATTTTCACTCTCACATGTCATGCATCATATGTCTAATTAAAATACCAACCATGCATCATACTAAGTATATATATGTGTGTATATATATATATATATATATATTCATGACACCACTAGCCATTTCAATTATTTATAATATGTACAAAATCAAAGCTTCAAGCACTTAAAATTAATTAAGATAATATCATGCATATAAACCCATAAAATTAAGTATGTAATTAGGTTGGGGTGTTACAATAGTTACCTCCTCGGTTCACAGCACTATCCTGCAACATCTATTGTATGAACGCTGCGCGAAACACTTGACCAAATGCAGGCCTGTTCGTTTTGCAAAAGAGAAGTACATTTCTTGTCCGAGGGTTATTACCGATTTTTGTGGCAGGTTTGAATCTGAGTTTCTTGTGGTTTTTCGTTGGTCTAGTTTGAAGCCTATTTACCACCCTGCTGTTAAGGGTGTGGGATTTTCTTGCCGAGCATATAGACATTTGGGTGCGGGTTACACTCGTGGGGATTCTGTTATGGGTCAGTTTGCGGACACTGTTGGTACTACTCATCCCTTGGTTGATTTTGACGAGAGGGGGATCACCTACTTGGCAGCCACTAATGCTGGGTGGCTGCCTTATTTGGCTGATAAGGGGGTTCGATTTGTGTATTATCCTGCCAATCGAGTAAAAAGGCAGTTTGGGTTGGACCAAGATATTCCAGATGATCTCCCTTTTCTTGCGGAGTCTCCTACTTCTGCCAGGCCATTCCTGCGGCCTGTTGCTTTTGACTTCTGGAGGCGGCACTTTACTGCAGTCACTGTCCCTAGTTCTTCAAGGGAAGGTATTTGCACTCTTTCCATGCATGAATATTGGCGGGCTGTAATGATATCTTTTGAGCAGGCTTTAATGGGCAGCCATGGCTTTTCTTTGATTCCTCCTGATGGCCTTGGCATGGTTGTTTCTGCCAACCCCCGACTAATGCTTCCTTCCAGGTCCGCGTTAGCATATGTTACTAAACAGGGTCGATCTTCCCTTCTTGAATGGGATAAGGGGGCTAAAGGATGGAATTGGCTTACAGGTGACTACCCTCCTGGTTGGGAAAGGAAGGTGAAGGTCTTGAACCCTCCTACATTGGGCAAGGAAGGTTCTGTCAAACCCAAGTCCACCAAGAAAAGAGGTGAGGCAATGTCTTCTAGGAGTGATCTGCCTCCCATGGGCCACATAGTTCTATAGGACTCTCCTCCTTCTAAAGCCCGTACTCTTCCTAGCACACGTTCTACCGCCGGCAAGCCAAAGCATACCATTTCACAGCCATCCACAGATGCTCTTCCTTCTAGCAAGACGCGAGGTAGCAAAAGAAAGACATCTCCCCCTCGTGCCCCTGCCATTGAACGGAGAGTATGTTGTCTCTAATTTCCTCTAGTCTTTTCTATACTTGTTTCTGGGTTTTCCTGCAACTAACACTTGTGCATGTTGACCTCACCTCTCTTGCAGTCTAAGCACAGAGAAGATGTATCTGCTGCTCATCCTATACTTCTTGACGAACCAGAACTTGTGGTATTATATATATATATATATATATATATATATATATATATTTATATGCCTTCAATTGTGCTCTTTCCTTCTTTCTGTGTTACTGCGGTTTTCTTAGTCACCCTTACTTCCTCTTCTCTTTTTTTTTTTTTTTTGTTGCAGGAGCAGCCTGAGCCCCTTTCCATATATCGTCCCATGGCTGAAGGGACTTCTGCTGAGACCCCTGTCTTCTCTACTAAGCTGGTGCCCATGGAGGGCACTCATACTGAGGGGATTAGGGAGGCTACCCCCACTCCTACCAAGACACCCACTTCTCAAGAAGGGGCCACTCCTCCTGCTGTTCAGACTGGGATTGCCTCTCCTGCCGCCCATTTTATTCTTTACACCAGTGATCCTTTTGCAGCCCTTTCTCAAGTTGCAAAGGAGGGTTCTTCCTTGGTAGTTACCCCCTCTTCCATCCCCAATTCTGCCATCCGCAGGCCTACTGCAGACTTGTCTTCTAAGGAGTTTGAGGAGGAGGAGGAGAGTGAGGCTGAGCTAGCGAATACGTGCCTCTTTCCTCCTTCCTGGTTTTATTATATATATATATTTTTTTTTATGCTTATGCTGCTTTCCTTCATTCGATGCATTCACATTCTTAATTGCAGAGGCTTTCGAAGAACCAGAGGCTGCAGTAACTGCGGAGCTACAGTCATCCATTCCTCCTGCTGCTCCTATCGTGCCTGTTTCTGCCATCCCCGTTTCTGCTTCAGCCACAATACCAGTCTCTGTTTCAGCCGCAAATCCTGTCACTCCTATCTTTACAGTTTCTGGTAAGTTTTCTCACCTTTACTGCTTTCTTGCAAACTTATTATTTTCTCATCGTAAATACTCATATTGCATTTCCTACTTCTTATTAGGCTTGCCTCCTACCACCTTTTCTTAGTTTGAGGTAGAAAGGAGTTCTGCTGCAGTTTCAGACCCTGTGAGCGAAGCTGCGACTTTCTTCACTCGTTTTGATCAGCTTAAGACGAATGATCTTGACCCGGCAGATTTCTGGGGAGCAGGTTTTCCTTATGCGGACTTTCACGGCTTCCGAGTTCCCAGTGAGTGTGTTCCTCACTTAGAGGGAGTTTACAGCAGTCGTGGTGACTTCATGCAAGGGTTCCGTTTGGGTTGCTCTGCCAGGGAACACTTCTTGAAGATGCTGGGGAGCGTGCTAAATGATATGGAGTACAGCTTTATTGACTCTGTTTCTTCTAAGAGGATTCTGCAGTGGAGAGCTGCAATGCAGGAGCTAGTTAGTGTGGGCTATGCTGTGGAGTTCCTTTTAGACCATCTCTGTGAGATTGCTCGGGCCTTCTTTATAAGGAAGGTTCGGCCTGCTGTGGATGCCATGGACATAAGGATTGAAGCTTTGAAGAAAGAGATAGCAGATGTAGAGGGCCGTCGTAAGCGCTTAATTGCCAGTATTGGTGGGCATGACCGTTTTGGAGACTAGTCTTTGCTCTCAAGGCTTTATTGATGATGGCAGGCTCCCCTTTTATTATATATATATATATATTTTTTTTTTTTTTTTTGTTTAGCCAGCCCACTTTATTATGGTTTTCTAGAATACTTATTTAACTATTTTTGGTAAGACTTATACAATCTGGGGTTTGTAACTTAACGTACTACACTTAATCTCCTTTTGCTACTATTTATGTTATGGAAAGTTCTTATAATACTTAGCATATTTTTTCATTGCATAATTCATGAAAACATATTATAGACATGTCTTGTGACATGGTCACTTGGAGGAAAGCAAATAGCAAAACAGGAAAGGGAACAAACTAATCTTGGAATTTGTGAAACACAGCATAGAAGGAGAGTAATGACTTGTTCTCAACTTTAAGCATAGTAGCGCTTCAGCCATTTCCCATTGATGGGATCCACCAGGTTTTTGCCATCCATTTGAGTTAGTCGGTAGTATCCATTTGGGTAGGTTTCTCTTACCACAAGGGGTCCCTCTCATTTTGGTGCAAACTTGGATGGTCCTGCCATACCCCTTCTGACATAGTCCATTACTTTTAACACGAGTTGCCCTTCCGCAAATATTCTTTCTTTAGTGATCCTGCCATAGGCTTCTGCCATTTTTTGCCTGTATCTGCGGCCACATTCCTGGGCTTCTTCCCTTTTTTTGTCCAGCCCTTCCAAATCTTCACATCTTTCTGCCGCAAAGATTTCTTCTTCTTCCTTCCCCTGTATCTGCATGACTCTTAGTGATGGGATTATTATTTCTGCAGGACTCACAACTTCTATTCCGTATACTAAGGAAAAATGTGAAAATCCTGTGGCAGACTTTGGTGATTTTTGGTAAGCCCAAAGGGCATCTGGCAAGTGCATTGCCCATCCTCCCGTATACTCTTGACTCATCTTGGGGATAATATGGTGATGAACGGTGATTTTTAATTTGGTAAAACTCCAACATCCTCCTTACTTCGCTATTGACAAATGGCGTACCATTATCACTGATGATTCTGTAGGGCACCCCAAACGTTATAATTATATTTTCCTTAATAAAGTTTGCCACTACTCCTCCTGTGGCCTTGCGAAGTGGTATTGCCTCTGCCCATTTGGTGAAGTATTCAGTGGCAACCAAAATCCATATATATCCACGAGATGGAGGGTTGATTGGTCCCACCAAGTCCAGCCCCCAAGTGTGAAAGGGCCATGGAGTAACCATAATATGCAAGCTTTGTGGGTGGGTATGAATGAGATTAGCCTGTACTTGACAGCTGTGGCATTTTTTTACAAATTCTGCTGCATCCTTCTTCATGGTAGGCCAGTAATACCCCATTTGTAGCAGACACCTGTATAGCTTCTTCTTCCCTTGGTGTTCCCCACATTCCTCTGAGTGCACTTCTCTTATTATTTCCTTTGCTTCCTCGAGGCCCAAACATCTTAATGGGTCCCCACCATATCCTGTCTTGAAAAGGACTTCCTCATGCAAGAAATAACGTGTTGCCAATCTCTTGAGTTTATAACTTTCAGAATGCTTTTGTGGCAGGATGCCTTTTGTTAGGTATAGTTTGAATGGGCTTCTCTAATCTTCACTAGTCAAAACAACATAACTTTCTCCTCTATCTACCGCAAGCTGACAGGTCCTTCACTGAGTTTGAATCTGGTTTGCATCTTTGCCCATGCTTGGCCAATAAAAGCCTGTTCTTTGGAGCCTGCGATAGAGACTAATTTCTCCGTAGGATCCACAAGTCCTGTCGTGTACTTCTTTTAACTTTCCCTGGGCTTCTTTCTGCCCCACGCACCTAGACAAGACTCCTCCTGGCATCCTGCGGTACAGTTCTCCTTTTACCAAAGCATAGTCTTTTAATACTCTTAATTTTGAGGCATCTTCGTCTTTCATCAAAGCTTCTCTTATGGGGAACCGCCAATCGTTCTCGTCCTGTTTTTCCTGGAACCTTTCCTTTAAGGTTTCGATGATAGACTCTTTTCTTTTACTAACCTCTACCGTGGCACTATCTCCTTCAAAGGTTATCTGCGAGCCCAACACCGCTAACGCATCTGCAAATCGATTTTCATTCCTTGGGGCATGTTCTATTACAAAGGTAGAGAACTTTTCTCCATCTTCTGGGCCATCGCTTTGTACGGAGCTAAGTTGGGTTCCTTTAGAGAGAAACTTCCCTTGGCCTGGCAAACCACTAGGTTCGAATCACCTAGTACCCTCAAATGTTTGACCCCAACTTCGAGAGCTGTAGGTAGCCCAGTTAAATGGGCCTCATATTCGGCGTATTGTTTGAACAAGGGAATTCTAGTTTAAATGACAATGCCATTGCCTTGTCTTCCTCATAATACAAGACTACCCCCACCCCTCCGGACTAGGTAGTAGAGGACCTATCAAATTTCATTATCCATTGTTCTCTCCTTTCTTCTACCGTGGCTACTTCTCCTAGGACCTCATCATCCAGCAGGAATTCTTCTTCTCCCGGAAACTGCGCCAACAAATCCGCTATTGCTTGACTTCTCACTGCCCTGGGTGTCCCCATTCTCAAGTCGTATTGTGATAACTATAACAACCATTGGGATAACCTGCCAGAGAGGATTGGTTGTTGAAACAAAACTTTGATAGCGTGGGACTTGGTCATCAGCCATACCTCATAGGCTAAGAAGTAATGGCGCAATCTTTGGGAGGCATATACAACGGCCAGGCACGCCCTTTCTGCTCTTGGATAGCGAGTTTTTGTATCTTTTAGAGCATGGCTGATGTAGTATATTGGCTGTTCTACATTAATTTCGTTTTCCTGAGTGATCAACGCCCCTACGGCATGTGAACTGGTGGCTAGGTAGAGCAGCAATGGCTTCATGCGGACTGGGGCTTGCACAGTGGGGAGGTTCATCATGATCTACTATAGCCTTTTAAAGGCTGCCTGCTGTGCTTCTCCCCAGTCAAAGCTTTCCCCTTTCTTGAGTAGTCTGGCGAAAGCGGAAGTGATTGATGCCAATCCAAGGATAAATCTCTGAATATATGAGACTTTTCCTAAGAAACTCTTCAATTCTTTCACTGTGGCTGGCGACTTCGTAGTTGCTATGGTTGTGGCCTTGGCAGGATCCACATTTATTCCTCTGCTATGGACCAAGAAGCCCAAAAATTTTCCTGAGGACACCCCAAATGCACACTTGAGGGGATTCATTTTCAACTTGAAGGCTCTGCACCTCTCAAACACTTGCTTCAAAGTGTAGAAGTGTTCCTCTCTCTTCTTTGACTTTACCACTATGTCATCCACATAGTCTTCCAATTCCTTATGCATCATGTCATGAAATATGGCCGTCATTGTTCGTTGATAAGTTGCACCCGCATTTTTCAATCCGAATGGCATTACTGTATAGTAAAAATTGCCTATGGGTGTTCTGAAGGCAGTTTCTCCGCATCTCTTGGTGCCATCCTGATTTGATTATACCCGCTGAATCCATCCATGAATGAGAACATAGCACTTCTTGCCGCAGAGTCTATCAACAAGTCCATGTTTGGCAATGGGAACTCATCCTTTAGGCAGGCTCAGTTGAGATTTCTGAAGTCCACATAGCATCTTATCTGCCCATTCTTCTTCTTTACTGGCACTATATTGGATAGCCATCCGGGTGTTGGATGGGTTTAATAAATCCTGCAGCTAACAATTTCTGTACCTCCTTGACTATTTGCCCTTCTATTTCCGTGTGAAATACCCTGGCAGGCTGGGTTACTGGCTTATCTCCCGGATCAACGTTCAGTGTGTGCACTACTAGCCCTGGATCAAGTCCTAGCATTTCACTATAGTCCCATGCGAAAACATCCTTGAATTCTTTTAACAATTGCACCAATTCTGACTTTTCCTTTTCCGTCAATCCAGAACTAACTGAAATAGGTCTTAGTTCCTGTGAGTCAGACTCCACGTTGACCTCCTCTAATTCTTCTTCTGCCATAACCTGAGGATCCTTTTCTGCCATAGCTTCTTCGTGACTTTCTTCGCTACCTTTTTCTTCTGAACTATCTTGAATTGCGCAACACACCAGACTCTTGTGTTGCCACTCTTGCCTGGGGCTCGCTTGTGTCTCACTCGTGGACCCCGCGTACCTTCATAACTTGTAAATAATTCTGCCATCAGGACCTCAGGTTTTGACGCATTGTGGTGCATCTTCTGTTCCTGCGGGCGGGTGCTGTTTTTCTTTTCTTCTTTCGTGCGAACAACTCCCTCAAACCGGGCTCTAGATCACTCTGAATGTCTCCCCACCTAGGTACAAAGGTACCAAGTGGCCTTGCTAATGAACTTTCTCCGGGTGGTGCCCATTAGTCATAGAACATAGTTTCCACGAGATGGGCTTCTGCTCGCTCAAACAGTGACTGGTTTGCCGTTATGCGTATCATCTTACCATCTAACCTTCCTTTTACACACTGGTGATAAGTGGATGGGACTAACCGGTGCTTGTGCAGTCAGGGTCTCCCTAATAGCACATGGTATGAAACTTCTGTCTTTATTACATGGAATCGAGCCAGAGAAGCTGTAGGGCCTACTTTTAACCATAGCTGAATGTATCCTGCGGTATACTCTCCCCTTCCACCAAAGCCTGTTACTTCCATTAGGCACCCCTGGATTTTTCTTTCCGAAATTCCCGTTGCTTACAAAGTGCTCAACGGGATGAGATTCACAGAAGCACCTGTGTCCACCAAGGCTCTCTTTACGGGGACTTGATTTATAGATGCCGCTAAGTAAAGCGGCCTTCTGTGATCTAGATATTCCACTTCCATGTCCTCATTGCTGAAGGTGATTTCACTTGATTCTTGTAAAAGGGCCCTGTCTCCTGTACTTTCTGTAGTTAAACATTCTACTCCTGCTTCGAAGGCGATACTTACCAAAGCCTCTGTGGCTACCTTTTGTTCTCCCATAGTGAACCCCAATTGGTCAAACAAATTCTTGAACCTGGTACTCTGTTGTAGAGTAGTGATAGCCGTGGCAGGCAGAGCTAGATTCTCTTCTTCATCCCCTCATGGGTCTGCGCAGATTACGACCACTGCCACACCTTTCCCTTTATGGTTTGGGAGTAGGTTTCTTTGGACTTCTAACTGTGACAACTCCAGGGTCCCTTCCTTGATCCTGCGATGTATCAGTCTGCAAAGCACCCAACATTCTGCGGTAGGATGTTGTACATAGTTTTGCAAGCGGCAGAAGCGTGGGTCACTTCGTTCTTCCTCCGTGGGCTCTTTCGAGACCTGATTGGGCTTAAAGACCCCATCTGCTATCCATTTATCCAGCAGCACGTCTAGTTCCTTTGGAATGCATGGTATGGGTGAGGGAGTATCATATTCCTTCCCCTCTGTCTTCCTTCTTCGCTCGCCAGTAGTCACCGTCATTGCTTGTGGAGCATTTCTTTTGTCAGCGCTTGGCTTTACTGACTAGGCTGTCCTTCTGACCTTTTGTAACAACTGTGCGAACTAGGAGATGTCTAGATTTTCCAAGACTGCTCTGTATTCCCGTATCATGTTGGTCATACACATTTCTACCAAGGTCTTCTCTTCACAATGGTCATAGCAGTCAAGCGCTATGTCCCTGAATCTTTTTATGTATTCCATCAAATCTTCGCTGCTCCTTTGCTTGGTTGCTTGCAAGGTTGCAAGTGTTACTATTTCCTCTCCATGAAAGTACTTAGTACAAAACACATCCACCATGTCGTCCCAAGTCGGGATGGATCCTGATTTTAGGCCAATGTACCAAGTATATGCTCAGTCGCATAGTGATTTAGAAAATTCCCGCAGACACAAGTCCTCGTCTACCGCGTAAGGGCCAAGAGTATCTATGAACTTGCTTACGTGCTCAACAACACTTCCTCTCCTGCCATCGTACTGGGCAAAAGCCCATGGCTTGTACCTTTCAGGATATGGCTTGCTAAGCACCTTTAATGGATAAGGGGGTCTGCGTGCATAAAACCTTTCTTTAGGCACTCTAGCCCTCTCCTGCTCGAGGAGAGTTGCTACCTCTGCCATGGTGATGAAGCGTTGCTCCGTATTCTGAGGGACTAGTGTTTCCTCCATGTCTGTCGCATGATCTAGAACATGCTAACTCCCCTTCTCTTTTGTCTTTTCTGCCTTTAGCTGACGGATTTCCTCCATCATTTGTTGCTGAGAATGTTGTAGCGACTGTAACATTTCAATGAAAGAATTGGTGTTGTCTGCGAGATCCCTTGGCGGTGGCTGGGGACCAGCCCCCATTCCATTAGCGCCTTCTGCTTGGTTAACCTGCTGTTGGCTAGGTGTGGTTGGCCTGGACTCTACTTGTGATGGCACGACGCTCATGTTTCCTGTCGCTCTAGACTTTGGTGGCATTATTTGCGAGGGATCTTGTATTTTGTCCCTAACTTCTTTCCCAACTCCCCAGTGAAGTCACCAATTGTAAGGGGGTGGGCCTGGCTTGGGGTATTGGGCAAGCTCCTGCTGCACTAGGCCCGGGTTGTTTCTGGGTGAGGAGTTGGGATCGGCCAAATTGGAGCACACCTTGGCCCGGCTTGTGCAGGCAGAGTTATTGTTAACAAACTATGGCAGGCAGACATAAAATAGAAAATGTAAAGAAAAATGCATTCACTGTTTCTTCCGCAACGAACAAGATAAATGACTTAAAGGCCTTGCTTTTAAAGAAAAACGCTTAAACAAAATATTATAGCAAAATTAGTGGAGTAAAATAACGAGTTTGCCATATTTAGTATTGCTGCAGGATTCCAACCACGGAAGGGAAAACTACTCCCTCAACGCAAGTAAGTTCACTTAGTGAAATTAATTGCTTTGAGAGGACAGCCCCAAATGGTATATGCCCAGGTATAGATTTTGTATTGCCTTTGGAGGACAAGGCTATTGAGGGAGAAAGGGGGTTAACCCATTTAGGTGCATGCCTGCCATAAACACTCCGTTTCTCTTTCTTAGTATTCTTTTCTCTCTGTTTTCTCTTTTTCGATTCTTTTATCTTTGTTTTCTTTTTTCCGATTCTTTTCTCTCTGTTTTCTCTTTTTTTCGATTCTTTTCTCTCTGTTTTCTCTTTTTTCTTCCTTTTTTCACCTCCCTCCTCTTTGCACACAGCCACGGGTCCCTTATATAGGACCTGTCGTGGCCGATTTTACTGTTCTAGCCTTTCTATGGCCCTATTCTGCTACCGTAGCCTTTTGCCATCCACTTACCGAGTCAAATGGTTCTAATCCACCATTGACCCGTGGCTTTCAGACAACGAAGGTTCCTTTTTTACTTCGTCCAGTGTGTCCTCTCTCTCTCTCTCAGTTTCTCATGGAATGCACCCAGCAGTTCTTACCCACCCTTGCCTCTTTTGGGTGGCATGTCATCCCAGCAGGACTGTGCCCACTGAAAGAGTCTGGGCAAGAAACGCAAAATGGGTTCCCACTCCTCTCCCCACCGCCAGACCATGCCCTCACCCATGACGTCACCCTTTCCCATAGTGGCTGAGTATAGGCTGGTGATGCCTGGGTCGTTCGCATGCGTTACCTTATTGATGTTTCATTCGTTTGCCGAGGTCTGAAAATGGGTGCGCATATCCTGCCGTGCGCTTTTTGGCATTTTCTGATGTGGATTGTTTTTTTGGCAGGCCAACGCCCATGTGTTGTCCCTTTCTTTAGAGGGTTGAGCTCTGTAGTGGGCTTTCCTTTAGTTTGGGCGTTTCGCTTTGTGGCTTTGCGCCTCCTGCCATGCCAAGTTGCTCTTCCTGCTGCTCGTTTTTAATCCTGCCGAGCCCCTTTGGGTCTGCCATATGCTTTCCCTCTCAGTATACTTACTGGGTTACTCCTCTTATTTCTTGTGGGATTCAATGTCCCCTTTTCTTGTGGGCATCCCTGGCCCATTTTGGTTTTGTTTCACACATGAATTTTTGCTAACTCACTTTGGGCTTCCTTGGCCTAATTTTCTCTATAAACTTTATCCTTTGGGCTCATGGGCTCTCCATTTGCCTGTTACTCTCTTTTTTCTTATTGCAGTGGGCCTGCTGTGGCCCATTCTTTCTTTTCCCTCATCCTTTTCATGGATTTTGTTTCTTTTCTCTTTCCGGGCCTATTCAAGCCCATTTGCTTCTTCTGGACCCATCTCATGGACCCTTGAACCATTCATATGCCTTCTTTTTCTTTTTTTGCTATTTCTTTCAGTTCGCCCGCAACTCTGGGCCTTGGGTCTGCTGGGCTTCATAAAAAATGAGCCTCAACACACACTAAGTGAGCTTTCACAATCAACTTGAAGAATAATGCGCAAAAGAACAAACGCACAATCATTAGATAGTTGCAATTACTATTTTTGAATTTTCGCATAATATTTAAATCCTGTCTTAAAGCCTAAATCCGGCTACAAATCATGCACACAAACACTCGAACTCTTTTATCTCCTCTTTGATACTGTAAGGGCTGTCCTTCGAGCCCTCTGTAACAAATCAACAAATTGCATAATATTTAGGTTCTCAAGGTGCAACCTGTATTCCTAGAGCATATTGTTGATGCAAATCTTCGGATGAATTCCACCACACCTTCATTCACATTTTGCTTGGTGTTATTACGAAGATTGACAAGTGTTGTCCTCTCCTCTTCCTGGAAGAACTTACTGCAGAATCCATTTCCCATCTCATCCCCAAGTCCTGATAGAACCTGGTGGGAGTCTAGTATACCATGTGTAAGCCCGATCCGTAAGGGATTTAGAAAACTCCCTTAGGCATAGCTCTTCGTTGCCAGCATGTTGTCCCATTGTATCGAGGAACTTGCTGACATGCTCTATCGCATTCCCCTTTCTCCCATCATAGCTGACGAAGATAAGAATTTTCTAGTTCTTTGGATAGGGCTTATTCAATAACTCGATCGGATAGGGAGGCCATCGAACGATAAATTGTTGGTTATTGGTGGTAGAGCCAATCTCCTTATCAGACGCAGCATTTGCTTTTGCTTGCTTATAAAGTCTTTAAGTTGCTTGACTGACTCAACAAGCTCTAGCTGTTCTCACTACATGGTCTGCAACATCTTATAGAGGGTGGCAACATCTGGTATTGGTTCGTGGGAAGAGGCATCATTGCTCTCTCTCTTGATGCTCTTTGACTTTGAAGGCATTGTTGGACACGGTGATAAAGAGTTATTACGACTATTTGATACAAGATGCAGAGAGTAGAGAAACAAAATTCAAAGCTTTTCTGTATTCTCTCAATGATTGAGATTTCTCTTTTCTTTCATCTGCCCCTACAAGTGAGTCTCGTTAGCCCCCGCTTTTACCTCTTGGTTTCTCTAGCTTATTTGGGCACTGCCTATTATCCTCTGAGAAGAGGAAAGTCCTTGCCCCGCTTTTTCCTCTTCCTCCTGCAATTGGAATTCCTCACCCCAAACAAGCTTTCAATACGTGATCTCGTTTTTTGCATCTTGCTGTGTCTCCGAGGTGTTGGACCGTTTGACCCTGCTCCCCGGAGTTGATGGTGACCCCGATACAGGACTGTAGGACCCGTCCTTTCATGTATCTTTGTTAAGGCCACTGAACCATGGCCAAAGTGAGTGAGTTCTGAACTTTCCTTGATTGCTTTGCTTGAGGAAGACGCTTGTATTGATAAGGACTGGACCTGGGGTCTTGCTTGGATTTGTGTGCAAGTAGGACCCCTTCTTGCTGCTGGAACTGCGGATATGTGAGTAGGCGAATTCAAGAAAAACCACTTTAGGCCTCTCTCTTTGTGAAGAAAGTATATCCAAGTCAGCATCTGGTTTGGTGATTCTTCACCAATAAATGATTGACACTTGTCCAACAAATCCAACTCAGTTTACTCCACCAACAAAAAATGAAAAGACAGTCCTGCCCTTGAAATGTTTTCAAAGCCCGCCACTAATTACTCTTTCAGCTCCGTGTCCCTGTATAATGAGATGTTGTAGGCTCTTTATTAGCAGTTTTGAGATGAATGGATTGTATTTGTTTCTTAAATTAGTTAAACAATAATCTTTTCCGTTTCACTTTTGTTTTAGCAAAGTCATTCGTTCTTTTACATATTTCTAGCATATGGTTTGGTCAAATGCTTTAAAGATGATTAGATGATTGAAACCAATTATGCTTTCATCGATGGCCAATTAAAATCAACTAAAGGATCCTACCACCAAGTTTTTGAATTATGATTGATAGCATTTTTGGACAAACTGATTACTTATTTAGAATTGTTCATTTCGATATAGTACCCGTTTGGATTGCGCGTTTCATTTTCAGCGTTTTGGGTTTTTTTTTTTTTTTTTTTTTTCAGCGCGTAAACAGTAAAATCACATGAATATACTGTGTAGAGGCAAAAATAACTGTTCATATATTGTAACAAAATTGTTCACGTATTTAAAAATATTAAAAATAAGTCCCACAACACTATTCACGCATTTAAAAATCATTTTGTTACAATGTTTTCAGTTTTCAGTTTCAGCAACAATAAGCCTTTTTCATAAATTTGGTTGCTTACAATTGAGAGTAAAAATTTGTGGCATATAAGTACATTGCGGCAAAGGGAGCAACAATTAAGAAAAAAACTATTTGATTTCTCTAAAATAATATTACAATCACTCATTTTCACTCTCTAAAATCTTTCAGTTCTTTATCCATAATGTCCAAGCATTAACTTCTCAATCACAAAAGCTCTTGGACAAATGACCAAATCATCTATCGGAAACCAGCAATCTTAGACAATTATGCTCAGCAGAAAGCAAACTCAACAACTTCCATTTCCTTTTTCCAATGTCATAAGATTGCACATCAACAAATTGAGAAAGCATTTAAGCTTGGTCATATCATCGCTGTAACACCAAAATACATTAAATTATGATTCAACTAAAAAAACATTCAATTGAGAATATGCAATTAGTTGGCAAAATTTTGCTCTGAACAACAATAAAAATACACAACTAATATTCTAGTTGATACAATTATAGTAACTTGTTACAATTACAATGACTATCACCCTAACAAAGTCAAGTACACAATAGCCCCTTAGTCAATTACTTTCAAGTAACGGTAGAGATAAGCTAATGCTTCTCAGCACATCAACTCGAGCATCACAAGCACAGAAGCTCACAGGACATAACTCAGCAGCAGGCAGCAACTCATCTCAGCAATCATCTCAACCGCACATATGTACCAGCATGCTTTCGATTATGATCCTAACAAATGAACAACTTGAAATTTAAATGTTATAATTGGGAAATACTTACGAATGCACTTAGGATATTGGTTAATAATCCATTTAAAAAAAAAATTTATGGGAAAAGAAAAAAAAAAAAACAATTAATATTTTGACATCTTTCCTAAAATGAATTGTTAGCCAACGCCCTAAGAGCAATCGTTAGCATTTCTCATAATTAATTTCCATAATAACTCAACCAACCATGAACACATGCATACTCAACTAGATCTCATACCCATTCTTTGGGTATAATCATTTCATAATAACAACCAAGTTAACACTAGAAAGAGAAGACTGGAAATTTTTTGTTGTTGAGCACTTATACCTTAGAGGAAGGTCTTAGAAAGACACTATCTCATAGAATCAATTCCTTTGGCAAACTCGACAAAACAAAAACATCACATTCTTGCACCATTGACATTCAAATTTTATAGAGATCGAATTCAGAAATAAAGAGCTAGAACACAAACTACCATAAACAAGATAATTATTACCAAGGACCAGGATTTGAAAATTCCAACAATGATCAAGAAAATTAATATGTACTAGAGCTGCTTTTGTTCCTAAAGGACTTAATATATCAAATTGTATATAAGTTCATGATCAAGAAAATTAAATAGACCACAGCATGACTAAATCAAGGTTTCAGGCAAAGAAAATATACTATTAGTACTAAGAAGCAAGTGGCCCCACAACTAGCATTCCCTTTACCATCAAAAAATTGAATATGATTTTGCCTATATTGAACAAAAGAAGTCCTTTGTGAGGTTAAAATTAAACAAAAGAAAATGTAAAATCCAAAGGCCATCTCCAAGATTATTTTCAAATTGTCCAAATGGTAGAACTTTTAATTTATTGTAATTTTTAGATCACAAGGGTTTTCTTCAGAACTCAGTTGCATTCCAAGTTTAATTTCATAGTATTTCACCCAAAATTACATTCTCATGATTTTGACTTTAATCATTGTCACCAGCTGAATCAAGAGCATTTTCTTAAAACTTCATAACTAGTCTAGCCAAATAATGAAAAAGAGAATATGGTGAATGAACAACTTGAACACACAGAACTCATAATTTTATAATAACAGAACCAGAGACTTAAGCTAAGAAAAGACAAAGGAAGAGATAGATTGAATACCTTAGAGCAGACTCTTAGAAAGAGACTATTTATTGGAATAAATTCCTTCAGCAAACCCAACAGAACAGAAGCATCATGTCCCTGTATCAATACCAAATTCAAAGAGATACAGATCAGTTTCAATACCCTGATGATTATTTTTCAGCTCTTTGTTTCACAAAAGCTGGGATATATATCAGAAATAAATATCTTGTTCAGGTTATCACATATTCAACATGTTTCAAGTTCTAGTATTCCTATCTTTCTCCTTTCCACGCTCAAATGTTCCTTTGCCTTTAATTTTTTTTTTTTTTTTTTTTAATCTTTGTGATAAGTGAAAAACTCGTAATTAATTGCAAAGAAATAAGAAGAAGATGAAAAAGAAGATGTGAAATAAGCACTGAAAAGAAACAGATAGAAAGGGAAAATTACCCATTTTCGTTGCTGGGTGTCGGAATCAGTGAGTGAGAAAGTGGTGCAGGTTCTCCAAACTGAAGGTGACGCTAGAAAAAAGAGTAAAGGTGATTTTCAGAGTTTTTAGAAGATACAAAGGCCGATCTCGTTGGATCGGTGATGCTCGGCAGTGGCTGTGAGAACCCACAGAGAGGGGGGGGGGGGGGGGGGGGGGGGGGGGGGGGGGGGTGGGGGTGGGCGGTGTGGGAATGGAAGAGGCAGTTGTGGTTGGAAGGGAGCTTGGGCGAGAGAGAGAGGACTGAGGAGTAATCCATCTGATTTTGGGAATTATATTTGAGAGAGAGTCTGGAAGTGGCAAGGGTTTGAAAAAATTTCAAGGTTTGATTTTGGCAATAAATTTGAAAGAGGAAGAAGGAATGTAGGAGCTGAAAGAGTAATAAGTGGCGGGCTTTGAAAACATTTCAGGGGCAAGACTGTCTTTTCATTTTTTGTTGGTAGGGTAAAAAGTTATTACCTAAACAGGATATACTTTCTCTTCTTTGTGGGTTGTTCCGATACTTGAATCTGATGCTATGTATGGGCTTAGCCTAATTAGCCCTCAGCAGCCTCCAAGTCCATAACCTTCTATCAACTACATTTCTTCATGTCTCAATGCCATGAAATTTACTAAAACCAATAGATGGGTGGATCTCAACCAAACTATCACAAGAAGAAAAGTCTCCGAACACCTGAAACTTGGAATAATGTATTTGATTTATTACTCGATTTCTACACGAACTAGTCTTTTTATATAAGAATAACAAATTTCAACTCCAGAAGACAGCAAACAAATAACTTCATTGTTATAATTAAACAAAGATATAAAGAAACTTTACTTGTATGAGTAAATAAATTTGTAAACAAGGACAAGGATGGTGTACACAGACCGCCATTTAAGACAATTAGCAAGATACTTATCATATGACAACTGCCTCAAATCTTGATTTTCATTTAACCATGTAAACTTTTTAAAATAGGTTATTGAATCTTCTTGTTTTCAGTCTCTCTCTCTTGAGATCCAACGAAAAAAGAATCAAAATAGTTTCTTTCTCCAATTCCCCTTACTCCACAGCCTTTTCCTAAATGCAAAAGCAAAAGGAATTAACATCCAAGCCTTAGAAAAATCACGAACAAAGAACAAAAATACATAAAAAATAAATACTCATTCAGACATTTTCACAAACAATATATATGCACTCATTGATGTACTTGAATATTCAATTAAGAACTAAAATTCCAAACAATAAAAATAACATTCTCAAATTCCTCAGCTACTTCATCAACTATAAAACCCAATGGCAGTATCATCAATATTAATCCAACTAAAAAATTGCACCTGGATGAATTTTTTTTTTAAAACCTTCAATGTCGAAACAAATCAGACAGTGGGTAAGAGAGATTGCAGAAATATTAATCTGCCCCAAAAAATCTCTTTATGGATGGCTATCAATGTATAATTTCCTCAAATCTTAACGGTAAGAGTTAACCAAAAAAATCATTAGTGCAAATTGCAAAATATCAATGGCAGTAGAAGCAAGACAAAAAGAAGCTAAATCAGAATTCTTCAAGATGCAGAACCTTCTACTCCCCTCGTCTCTCTTCCTAAAAATTTTATAAAGAAAAAAAAATTCAACAAATGGTACCAATCTCAAAGCATGAATACACACAGTTTACTCAAAAACCAACAAATGGTACCAATCTCAAAAACCAACAAAATTTACTCAAAGCGTGAATAGCAAATACACACAATCAGAGAACTAGGTTTTCAGTTTTCACATAGATAAAAGAAGGAACACTGATCAACATAAATAGGATGTAAAATTAGGTTTGAACCATCTACATTAGCAAAATTTCTTATTAGAGCAGTGTAATAAGTGAAGCTTGAAAATTTCTATCTGAATCATATTCTTAACTTGCCTAAGTTTTTATACTAGTTATTAAGCTTCTTGAAAGTGATGAAGAAAAACTAAATGACAACTGGACTATACTTGTTTGCGACCAAACCAGCTGTACGGCAAGAAAGAAAATAAAATAAATTAGGATTAGACTTACAACAGGAAGGATGTTGGAGTTGGTCATTACCATTGGATGAAGATGGAAATATTTCATTTTTTAACGTTCAATACAGCTAGTCATCAAACTCATCACGGCTTCTCTTTGAATTGACAAATCCATGATGGACACGATCCCAACCTTCATAATTAATGACACGGCTACTGCTGCTGCATTGTGCATTTGCTTGGTTTAACTCTTCCATCGGTTCCTTGTCTTGCTCGTACACCAAGCTGACCCCACATCGCAGCACAGGAGTATACATTGAACCAGAGCCCCTTTCAAATACAACCTTAATCTGATTGCATTCACCATTCCCAACAGTACTAAACCAATCATCACGAGACAAATACAATAACCAAATGTGGTCCTTATTACATGTCCCAAAATGAAATTTAGAGACATATTGACTGGGAGGCATAACACCAATGGCTTTCACACGAGCTCTAAAACCAAAATTGACATCTGCTTTGAAAAGAGCACATAGAGTGAATCCCATCCACCTACTATCACACCAACATGGAGACAACGCTACGCTTATTGAGTTCCCCCAACTTTGATAAGTTAACCACCGCGGAACTAAACATCCGGGAATAATGATCTGAAATTCAGTTTTAGATCCATCTTCTTTTCTTTTGGTAGCAGTTTCGTATCCAGTTTTTTGACAGAAGAGTCCCTGTACCCAAAAAAAAAAAAAAAAAAAAACACATGATATTCCATTTAACAAGTGAAGAGAAAGAGTCAAAGAGAGAGAAGGAAGAGATTACCTGTAGGTAACGGTTCAACATTGTAAATGCCACTCCACCACCGCCCTCATCATACCCAAAAAAAGAATAAGGTCGTGGCAAACTGCCTTGTCTATGCAGTGCTGGTAATGGTTCAAGGAAACGACAGCTTTTCATATTTATATATCTCATGGTTGATGGAAGCTCTGACACTGATTGAAGCTTCATGCAAGAGCTCAAATCAAGAGCTTCAAGTTTTGAAAGTTGACTGAAGATTGCAGGCAAGGTGACAAAATTGTTTGAACTTAGTGATAAATATTTTAACGAGGACAAGCAGCCTATACCATTAAGTTCTATTTCTTTATGTTGAATCATCTTACTCAAATCAAGTCTTTCCAAACACTTTATTTTCCATAAGTTCTCTAGCAGGTTGGCAAGTTTTGAGCATCCAGAAAGATTGAGAAATTTAAGAGACCTCAAACTATCCATGTTGCTCGGAAGGCATTTGAGATATTTGCATTCTTTTAGATCTAGAATTTCAAGGGCAGTCAAACACTTGATTGATGAGGGTAGTAGTTCCTCAATAGCAGTCTCACCCAAAATAAGTTGCGATAGGCTTTTCATAGTTCCCTCAAATTCTGGAATCATCTTGATTTTTGAGCAACCATGAAGATTAATAGACGTAAGGGACTCCATTTTAGCTGACAAGCTGGGAAGATTGGCAAGAGATTTGCAGAAATTCAGATTTAAACTTTCAAGCTTGCTGAGTTGTCCAATAGATGGGTGTAACTCAACCAAATTAGTGCACTGAACCAAGCCTAGTCTCTCAAGTCCCGTAACCCCTAAAAAGTCAGGTGTCGAAATAAGGTTCACGGACCGGGAAAGATTGATGGACTTTAACTTTCCTAAACACTGTTAAAAACAAGAAAAAAAAAAAAAAACCCATTAAACATAGAATTTAGTTTAATAAGTAAAGAATTCTTTGAAATTAAAACAACCTTATTAATGAAAGGAGAAAGCTCAAATACACCGGCACTATATTGTAGCTACACTTAAAGAAAAGAGAAATAATAAATAATAGAAAGGCAATTAAAAGAACCAAATTACCTTCTCTCCTTTCCAAAGATATTCAAACTTGCTATCCTGCAAGTCAAGTTCAACAAGTTCCTCTGGTTGGAAACTAGATGGCAAACATTTTAACGAACAATATTTCCATGAAAGATGTCTTAGGCCATTAGGAACACGATTGAGAGCATTTGGGATGCACAACCGATCAATTATTAGCAATCTAAGATTAGACATCCTTGAAAAAACTTCAGGAAATTCTTCAAAGTTGAAATCTGCTTTCCTATTCCTGATGACTATGGCTCGAATTGCATCTGTTGCCTATGATTTCAAAAGCAAACACTTGAGATTTACAAAAGCAAATGATAAGAATCAAGAACATTAGAATTACTACAGTAAAGCCTTCAAAGGAGATAAAAATATCTGCTCCCTCAATTTTCCACATATATAACCTCCTCTTAATTATTGGTATGCTCAAGAAGGCTATGAACCGAACTAAAAATAATTTAATTTTTGCATTCCACTTCTCTCCCAAAATGGTGGATCCAACTTTCAAATTTCATAATAGAAAATAGTAAGATGCACTACATATTACCAATTTACCATTTGGCATTGCAATTTTGTGGAGAAAAACAGCAATTTAAATGAAAATGTATAAAGATTGGTGTTTAGCCTTGCGATTTTAAGATAATACAATTCATGGAGTGTTTTTTTCTTTTCCATTGCATTTTCACACTATGACTTTTTGTATCAAAAATACTTTCCAATTTCCACAGATTTTATCAAACACTTAATTTCATTTTTAAAAAACACATTTTCAAAACATAATTTTTAAAATCATTATGCTTCAAAGCACATTTTTTTAAACAACCCAAACCAACACTAAGTGTCACATTAGTAATTAATAGCTTGTAGTCCAACATCATATTTTAATTATAAAACTAGTCGCATACCCGCACGTTGTGCGTGATAATTTTTTTAGGATGATCTCATTAAATATTTTATTAATACTATAATTTTAGTTATTAACCATTAGTTTTTCATTAGTTTTTAAGTTAATATAAAAGTTAAATATTCTTTTTTTATACCTTTACACACACACACACACACACATATATAATGTGAATCTTTACACATACCTTTAAGAAAATTCTATATATTCCATTTCCTCAGATGCGTAAAATTATAGATCATTACTTCATAATGATAGTGGCTAATTAATTTTATATTTTTTTTTAGTGATCTCATTTGCAACACTTCTTACCATTATCGTATATTTACTAACTGATGATTTACACAATAAAGACATTAAATAAGAGGTAACATTGTTCATTAGATTTTCAAAAGTAATAGTGTATAAAAATTATATATATATATATATATATATATATATATATATATATATATATATATTATAAATAAGGTTAAATGAGAGGTCAAAAAAGAAATTTTAAAATTTTCTAACTTTATTTCTTATGTAATTTCTACTACCACCAAAGAACATCTTTCTTTTTTTTTTTTTGTTATGATTAATATGGTTTCCATAGTTAGAGTTTGATTAGTTTTAAATTTAAATTTAGTACTATGATTGTATTTAATTATTGATTTAATTTTTAAGTGAATTTAACGGTTCATTTTACTACACTGTAAAGTTTTTAACGTTCTCCACGCGATAATCTCCATTTTATTTTTTACTTATCCTTAGAAACCTCTTTGTTTTCCAATCAACGGTTACTAATTGACACTTGATTTTTTTTCTTTATCTACTCTTTATTATTGTTTTTTTTTTCTTTACCATCTCTCTCTCTCTCTCTCTCTCTCTCTCCATTAGCAACCTATTGTTATCCAAAATTTGATGATGATTCTATGACATTAAATATGCATTATTAGTTTTTTATTTTTTTAATTCAGTGTTTCTAACATGATTTGTTTTGTACTTCATTTTTCCTTTGACGCATTGGGTGTAAGAAAGAATGAGTGTTTCCTTAGCATTACTTCACTTAATAAGGACAATTTTATTTATTTAATTTAGGCAAAATATTATATTTTAAATTTTTTAAAATTAAAAAGGAGCGGAAATATAAATAATTTAATGATATATATATATATATATAGGGGATGTGGCTGAATTTAAATGTTGAATAAAATTATATCAGAAAAAAAGTAAAAATAAAATATATAACAGTAAACACTAACTTATCCAAATCATTCTATGTAATATAATAATAGTATATTCTTATATACTATCTATAATTCTTTATAATGCAATACGATAACATTTAACAATCAAAGTGATAAAAATAATAAAAATAAAAAACTTAAAATACTAAACTAAATTTCATCAACCAAAATAGAATTCTAAAGAATACAACACTTTATCAAGCTAAAATAGAGATGCAAGAAAAATAAAAATAAAATCCACTCAAAAAATTGAGGGAGAAAGAGTGGGAAAAACCCCATTTTTTGTGAGAGAAAATTATGTAAAGAATAGAAGAGGAATGACAAATTTATACTAAGAGAATGGTAATAAAAAAAAAAACAAAATAAAGAAAGATAAAAGGAAATAGGAAGAGTGATATCAAGATAGATTGTTTAGGGAGATGAAAAGGTAAACGGAATGAGAAAGGTTAGAGAAAGTGTAAATGCTAAAAAAATGAGTACAACTTGATGAGCACAATTTTCTTTTATTTGAATTTAAGTAAAATATTACATTTTTATTTTTTAAAACAAAAAGAGAGAGAAAATAACAATAATTTAATGATAAGGAGGATGTGGTTGAATTTGAATATTGAATAAAATAAAATGAGAAGAAAACAATAAGAAAAATTAAAAGATATAACAATAAACACTAAATTTTCCAAATTATGTTATGTAATGGAATACTATTATATTTTTATCTACTATCTTTAAATTTTTATAACGTAATTGAATAAAATTTAACGATCAAAGAGAAAAAAAAAAAAAAAAAACTAGTAACTTAAAACACAAAACTAAATCGTATCAACCTAAATTAGAGTTCTAAAAAACACGAAAATTTATCAACCTAAAGTGTAGATGCAATAAAAATAAAAATCTATCAAAACATTGAGAGAGAGAGGGAGAGAGAGAGAGATAACATTTTTTGTGAGAGATAACTAATGCAAAGAATGGAAGAGAAAATGATAAATTTATAGTAAGAGAGAGTGCATAAGAAGAGACAAATAAAGGAAGATGAATAGAAAGATGAATAGTGATATTAAAGTAAAGGGTAGTGGAAAGATAAAAAGGTTAGAGAAGAAGAAAGATTGAAGAAAGTGTAAATATTTAAAAAAAATTATAGGAAAATTGGAAATAAAAAGGAAATATATATATATAAATGTTAAAATCAACAAAGATGAACATGTAAAGTTAATAATTTATTAAAATATTTTTTTAAAAAAAGAATAACAATTATGTGGCAAATGATGTGGTAATGAGGTGACGCAACAAAAGCTCAGCAGCAATACATGCTACGCTTCAACTTTTAATAATATATAGATATAAATAGATGTATTACATATTAAGCCCAATTAGTAACTAATAGATTATAGTACATCATATTTTAAAGATCTTATATTTTTAATCAATTTCAAATTCATACTGTCATACGTTAAAACAATAAAGGCGCACTTCTACACACAGTTTTAAAAACCAAAACAGTCAAAGAACCGAAAATGGGTTCAATTTTTTATTTTTACCAGTTGAACCGGAGATGTTCATGGTTGATCCACCAGTTTGATTCCTGGTAAAACCGTTCGATCCAAGTTTTTAAAACCATGCTTCTACCTTTTAAAAATTCATTACCAAGAGCGTAAAAAATAGGAAATTACAACATTACTTTTTGAAGTGATGGAAGAAAGCAAATAAAGCCTATAGAATGAAGTTTTATTTTTTATTTTTTTTTATTAAAAAAAAATGTTAACATACCTTTTTCTTTTATGTAGTAACCAAGAGATTAGTGACTGGTTGATTACATTCAAAAAATGAATTCAATTTTATTAAAAATTACTTAAATCATATTATGTTTTTAAAATATAAGAGCATTCACATCAGTCTATGTAAAATATACTAAGACTCACATTTTAGCCAACCAACCCAGAAAACCACTCACATCATACCATGTAAAAATGTGTAAAACATTTACAAAACTGCAATAACCATGTAAAAATAGAGGTTACTATAGTTTTTATTTTATTTTATAATTACTTCTCATCCCTCTCTCTCTCTCAGTTGCTTCCCAACCCAGACCGTACAACCACCACCGCAACCCAGCACCATAACCCATTACAAAATGAACCCAATGGTAGCTCAAACCCATCAACCCAAACCCAAAATCAAATCCAATCGGTAGCAAAAAAAAAACATATAACAGAGATCCAAGGTGTGGACAAACTCATAATCTCACCATCAGTGTAAGAGGGGGGGGGGGGGGGGGGGGGGGGGGCTTGAAATCGTCAACTATGGTCGCCAATCAAATCAGGAAGGATTCAGTTGTTTGGATCATTGCAGAACAAGTTGTGGATGGATTGTGAGTTAATTTGTCAAGGTGGGGTAGGCAGTGGTGATGTGAGAGAGTGATTTCCGTGTAGACCGTGTGTGTGTCTCTTGGGTTTAATGGGTTTGGAAAGGAAGACTGTGTGTGAGAGAGATAGTGGTTTTTGTTTGAGGAGAAATAGCATTTAATATATTAGACAACAAATTTTACACGGACTAACGTGAATGCTCTAAGAAATCGTCATAGACAATATATTAGCATGATAAATGAACATATTCTATATTTTGTTACTTAGATACTTAGGTAACCACTTACCTATTGAAGTTTTTTTTTTCAAGAGCTAATTTATTGAACACAATTATGTCACTATACTTAATCTTATTTGCTAAAATAAAGTTATAGCTTCTTACCATATTGTTCTCCAGTACATGAAGCAAGTCCTCAAAAAGCCACAACCTACTCTGCCTTCCAAGCTCTCCACATGATTGTTGACAAACAATTTTTTCGCCCATTTCTTGTAGTAGCTCATGCATCCCCAATTCTTCATTGTCACCCGTGACAGTTACAAGATATTGTTCCAGGAGAACACTTATACCGAATTTTGCAAATTTTGCATTAAAATCACAATTCTCTAATATACGTATTACTTCAAATTTGGACCACCCTTTAAAGAAACATGCAATATCTAAGAATATCTCCTTCCACATGTCGTCTAGTCTATCATAACTTATTTTAAGTACATCTAATATCTCTCTTTTACGAATTTTTTCAAAATAGTCCAATGCACTTTGCCATACATCTATTTCTCTTCCATTTAAATAGGAACCGAATGTAACAAGAGCTAACGGAAGGCCACTAGCATAATTTACAACTTCCTGAGAGAGCTGCGTATAATCTTCTTTGGGTTGCTCATTTTTGAAGGCTTTCAAACAAAAAAGTTTTAAGGCATCATTATTCTTTAGTCCAGTAAGCTCATATATTTTATGAACTCCATGTTCGAGCAACACATGTTTATCTCTAGTTGTTATGATGATCCGACTCCCTAATCCAAACCAGTGATGCTCTCCAGCCAAATTTTTTAATTGGTTCACGTCATTAACATCATCTAGGACAAGTAGAACTTTTTTATGACGTAACCTATTCTTGATAATGTTAACTCCTTGATGAACATCCCTTATCCTTGTATTAATTCCCCCCAAAATATCTTCAAGAAATTGTTTTTGTAATTGAAGCAAATCGCCTTTTTCTGACTTTTCCCTAATATTAGCAATAAAACTAGAAAATTCAAATTGATCAACATACATATCATAAACAACTTCAGCAAGATATGTCTTTCCCATTCCCCCCATACCAGAAATCCCTATCATGCAAACATTATTCCCAAAATCTAAATATGAAGAGATCAATTCTTCCACGATAGATTCAATCCCTATCAAGTTTTCGTTAATTCTTGAGAATTTTGAACTCAATTTCTTCTGCATTTTTTCAACAATGTCTTGGATGAGTTCTAAATCGTACCTGCAAATAAGATAGAAAATATTTATGTGATGGCCAAACCAAATATTTTATTATTTCTCACAATGTGTTGGATGATTTCTAACTCATGCCAATGAACAAGATAGAAAATAATTACATGATGGTCCAAACCAATTTTAAAAAGCCCTAAGAGGAAGAAAAATATTAGCATCCTTGCTCAAACATATTTGAATTCATTTGCTCAAGTAGCGTGGATAGAACTACCCATATGAGAATAGAAGAGAATTACGTGGACTAAATTCGAAGATGTAACTACCCTTAGCGGAAGCAGAACTATAAAATAAAGAACACATGAGAGTTACGTGATTTAGTCTTGCAGTATACATCTACAAAGGAAACTCTTAAGAGATACATCTTTAATACATGAGTGAAGTACAAATCTTGTATTACAATGAACCCAATCAGGGGTGGAACCAGAATTTTTTGTTTGCGGGAAGGGGGGAAGAGACTAAACTATTATATTAATTTGCAATTCAAGAAAAACTCAAGTTACTATATATCTATATACACACAAAAGTTACACATCAACAAAATTATCTTATATGAGAATTGTACATCCTTTCTAAACTTTTCTTGAGTGTACACGAGTTTTTCAATTTGCCATAGATATATTTAACAAATATTCAAAAAAAGAAGAAGCATTTAGCATCTTCCATTAAAATTATAATCAACAGTGGTCTCTCATATAATAAAAATCCATCCATTATCATCTCCATTGTGAAATTTTTAGCGATTTCTTTTTCAATGTAAACTATCAATTAAACATTATTAAGGTCACTTTTTGCTCTAGATTTCTCATATCTTTTGAACAACCATAAGTACATAACATTCATAGATATTAAATATAAGTATATAACAAGAAATTAAATGTAACAAAATCACTATAAGCAACCATAAAATAATGGAGAAATTACACTTTTCCACCCTAAACTATACCCCATTTACACCTACTCCCTTGAACTACAAGACTGTATGATCGCCCCCTTAAACTAAAACTTGTGCAACACTTTATCCACTTCCTTCACTTTTCCAATTAAGTTAGATAAAAAAAACATAGTCACGTGAAACTCATGTAACACTTGCTAACATGGACCCAATAATGCCACTTGGAATGACCAAAATACCCCTCATTATTAGTAACTTAAAAAGGGGAAAGAAAATACAAAGACATAATAGCCAAGCACGTAGTTTAATTTCTTGTTGAACCAAATTAAATAAAGAGAAGTGAATCTCTCTCCAAAATGAATCCATAAGAGTAAGCGAGAAATCAAAAACAGATTGGATCATTCTCCAAAATCTTTCTTGTTGAACCTAAATTCCCTCTCACTAAATCTAGATTGAATCTCTCTATCTCTTGGTTTGTGTATAGACTATTGACATAATAGCTTAGCACGTAGGAACCACACACCCAATAAGCCTTGACACGGACTTGAACCTAATTACCCAACTACAACCTGCTGGCAATGAAGAGAGAAGCTAGTTGTACGATAACCTTAACTCAAACTCGTCAACAAGAAAGAGAAAAAGCTAGTCGTATGAACTCACAAGAACAACGTGGTCAAAAGTGGTTGTTCTCCCACCATTCCGACCATCACTACAACATGTGTTAGGTTAGGGTTTGGGTTTTAGCACCTCCTTCAATTGGCAATTATTAAGTAGTTTTGTCGATTTGCTAGTTGGGTGTGAGGCAATCAACCTAGAATTTTGACATTTAGGTCAACGGTTTTCAAATCTAGCTGCCTATGAAGCCGAAATAGAAAGTTGAATCGAGTCTGGGTTTGGAGAATTGGGATGAGGTCTGTGTCTGAGTTTGATTTGATGTTGTAATCTTTGGTTTGCTGTTTGATCTCTTTGTGGCATAGTTCATATTTTGGGTTTGTTGTTAATGTTTTGGGTTTGCTGTTCATCTGGATTTGTTGTTCAGCTCAGTGGGCTTGTTGTTTGATCTCTCTGTGGCATATTTCATTTTATGAGTTTGTTATTCATTCGGATTCGTTGATCGTCACAGTCGATTTGTTATCTGAACTCCTATGGCATAGTTCATTTTTTAGGTTTGTTGTTCATCTTGTTCATTTTCCTTTCTTTCCAACCAAACAAGATTTTAGGGGAAATTGGGAATTTGTTTTTGGTTTAAGGAGGGCCTTGTGGTCATTTTAGGTGGTGTTAATGGGTTCCATGTCAACAAGTGTCACGTGACTCAAGTGCTTTACCCTCCAACTTAACTAAGAAAGTGACGGGAGGGGGAAAAGTGCTATACAAGTTTTAGTTTAGGGGGCTAATTGTGAATCCTTGTAGTTCGGGGGGTTAAGTGTAAAATAGGATATAGTTTATAGTGGAAACATTTAATTTCCCATAAAATAATTTAAACTCAACCAAAATAGAGATTTATGGTCAAAAAGGGGGGAAAAAAAAGTTAAGATCACTTTTACATTTAAAGGCATTGTCAAATTTTGAATAATCAGGTGGTGCCCCTACTAATAACTGCACCAATAAATTTTCATACATCAATTTTTTTTATATATAAGTAAAATTTTTATTAATCAACTAAAAATGTGCCTCCATGTACACAATAAGAACACAACATTCAGCATGAAATCTTTTTTCATTCATCAACTTCAAGATTTGCTCTTCTTCAAATATCAAAGGCAAATCCAATATTTTATTTCTGACAGTATAAGGGTTTTTTTTTTTGATAAGTTAGTGCTACCAATTGATTTAATAAATTAAAGGAAAAAGAAGAAAGAAAATTATAAACTATAAGATAAATAAAAAGAAATTAATCTAAAATATAATTGAAGAAAGAAAAGAAGAATTTTGCACATCTCAAGATTTTAGTGCCATTTTTTCCTACCTACATAAAAGAAACTTTTTATTAAGGAAGAGGGATGCATTGAGTGAGAATGTGAGAGCATTTGGATGAAAGTGAGAGGCTTTTGCCTTTGGGGAATTGGGTAATTGGCTTCTGTAAGAATTTTGAGATATGAGAATAAAAAGGTGGCTTCTAAAACAAGCGAATACAAAAAGCTAAGGATAAACTAAAGTATGATACCTTAAGTGTAGTACATTAGTTTCCTAAATTAAATTAAACCCCTTATTGCATTCACCAATAAATATAATATTATTTGTTCCAAGAATAATTAAATGTAGTGCGACTATGTTTTTGAAATTTAATTAGAGAACTTAATGCACTGCACTCTACCTAAAGTACATACAAAATTTTCCTAATTTAAAGGCTAAACGTGTGAGGGAGGGAGTTTCAATTCAATAGAAAAAATCAAAATAATAATAAAAGCAAATCAGTATGTTAAGATGAAGAGAAAGCTTAAGGAAAGTGTTGTAGCTGAATTCGAGGACAGCTAGGCCTCCTAGAGATAAGAGAGAAGAGTAACAAATGAGTACATTCTTATTGCTTGAATCATCATACAGATTGTTCCATGCTTTTATAGATTTTTTTTATTGTAAAAATAAATTTTTTTTTAAAGTAAATTTTATAACAAAATTGGACAAAAAGCCTGAATTGAATAAATTTGAAACATAGAGGACTCAATTGAACAAAAGTAAAGGTAGAAGAATGAAATGAATTTCAGCCAAACTTAGACGATGCAATTTGCATTTTAACCTTAATTTTTATATTTAAATGCTGATGTGGCATTTTTTATTATTATTTTAGTTGACACGTAAGCTTCAAGTGTTTCAACAATGCACACCGTTTGTCATATAAACATTTTCCATACGTTAGTGAGTTAACTGTAAGGTTGAAATTGACTGTGACCCAAAAATGTAAAGATCAATATGGCATTTTCACGTAAACTTATCTTATTTTACCAAAGGAACTGAATATATATAATTTATCCATTGATTTGGCCATTTCACAATTTAGTATACAAAGTTTCAATTACTTTTTAAATCCTAAAACCATTAGGGTTCCATCTAAATTAGAGTTCTTTCGCACATGTGAGACTTGTGAGCAATTTTATGGACTAGCTTGAAGAAATAACTCCTCACAATTCAAACCCAAGTGCTTGACCATGCTACAATGGAGGAAGAGGAAGTGAAAAAAAGAAATGAAATTGAGGGATGAATTAGTCTACAAAATACAAAATCTATTAATTTGGGTAGAATCCTAATGGTTTCATTTCAGTCCAAAATTTTGGGTATGGATATACTAACTAAAATTTTGTGAAATCCCAAATCACAAAGAGTAAATTTTAATTTACCAAAAAAATATAATGAAGATAAAAAATATAATGAAGATAATAGATTCTTAAGTACAAGTTTTGTTGGCTTATTTAGTGACAAATTTTATGTACTTATTCTCTCATTTTATGTAGTTTGTGTGCATAATTGTATTTGGGATAAATTTTGTCAAAGTTGTTGGAAGTGCATCTGTGACCTACATCCGGATTCGTAAACTGGTCTCTATTTACCATCTAGTAAGTTACGTTATCTATTATATCAACTCATTTCACAATACAACCTACATTCCAGTTTCTATTCTTTAACCACTTAAAATTAAATTTTCTTTTTTAATTTTTTATTTACCATTTCTTTATTTTTATTTATTCTTTCTCTCTCATTCTCTCTGTACAAGAACCACCACAAATTTACTGGCACCACCACACCACCACCACCACAACACCACCACCGCTGCACTACACACACCTGACACCACCACCGCCACTAGCAACCCACAAAAATCCACAATCCACCATTAACGCCCAAAAAAAAAAAAAAAAAAAAAAAGAAGAAGGTTAAGTGGATAGACTAGCACCAATCCACCATCAACACCAAATGCAGCAACCCAGTCCCCACCACTGTGAGCAAAACCCAAACTCACAGCAAGCAAAACCCAGACCCACAGCCACAATCAACAAACGCCCCCAACCACAAACCCAAAACAACAAACCCATCCACCATCCACCACTCACCTCAAACCCATCGGAACAAATCAAAACAACAACATCATCACACCCAAATCGGAATAACCACAAACTCGTGAACAGTAGTTTGTAAATATAAGTACTTCCTGTTCACAAGTTCTAAAATTTTTAAGTCCTTATTATAAAAAAAAAAATTATGTCCCTAAATAAAATAGTTCTTTTTTAATTATTGCAAAAGAGCGTACCTAAGTTCAAAGAACAGGTCTCACTAAATATAAATAAATAAATAAAGGTCACATACTATTTCTAATAATATAACAAAAATTTAACAAGTATATGTTGCAATATTTCAATTCATGCATAATATGCTACATTTTTTAATAACTATTTATATTATATACTTCATGATATATGAAATAAGACTGGATGTTGATATATGAGAAATAAATTTGTCATGAAAATTATACCTATCTTGTGAATCCCAACCAGATATATTAGCCACTGTTCTCAAAGTATCTCTCCACGTATCTACCTCCAACGTACTCTCCTTAGAACTTTTTTTGTAGCTCTCAACTAAGGCTCTTTTTTCGTATTCATCAAATGCTTTTGCAAAAGTTCCCGTCTGATCCTGCACATCAGTTGGATTCACGTTGTAAAAAACTGGCAAAACTTCCAATCCTGTCTGTTTCATGCATCTAACAATATGCACTAGTTCATCCAAACACCATGGTGAAAACGCATAGTTTTTTGAGAAAATAACGATAGCAAATCTCGATTCTTCTATAGCTTCAATAAGCGCTTGTGAGATGAATTTTCCTCTGTCAAGGTTTTTGTCCCAAAAGGTCAAAATGTCTTTATTTCTCAAAGCATTATATAGAAGATCCGTAAAGTTTTTACGGGTGTCCTCGCCTCTAAAATTGAGAAAGACATCGTATGTCCACCGGGGTGTTGAAGAAGAAGACGGTGATGAAGTTGAGGCTCCTTGGGTGCTCATGGAAACTGGTAAATCTTGAACTATAATATAGATCCACACACACACAAAAAAAAAAAAAAAAAAAAAGGTACGTTCAATTAAAATGAAGAGAAATATATTAAAAGGAAAATAAATTAAGGAAAGAGAAAACAATTTGATGTGGATTTTTTTGTCTCAAGGCCGAAGTGAAAGGAAAAATATAAAAGTGATCAATATGTGAGAAAATTGAGAACTTACCGATCGAAACTCTCCTGAAACAACGCCTGATTTAATTCCTACTAGATAAGTTTCCTGTTTAATAAAGGAATGAATACCGTTCTTTCTCCGCGTGTGTGGTTCTTTCTCCGTGTGTGTGAGAGAGAGAAAAGAGAGAGAGAGATAGAGAGGGTGACAGATGAGAGGTGGAGGATAGAGTTAAGTCAAGCGTGCGTTGTCTTTTCCCTAAAAAAAGCGTGGCAGAGGCTAGAGCAACTTTGTGGTGACCAGCTGTGAAAAAACCGTTTAAATTTCTTTTCTAAAATGGTAATAAATACTGGTGTAATATTTACTATAAAATTTAAATTACAAATTGCAAGTTTTATTTGTCTAAATTTAATTCATAGTTTCATCCAAAAAAAAATTAATTTAATATTCAATTAGTAAAGATTATTTTTGCTAACTTATTTTACAATTTAATTTATTTTTGCTACTATTTACAGGTCTTATTGTACTATTTCAGTTAATTTTTACCTTTATTTTCAGTATTTTCAACAAAAATTTTTCAGTTTTAATAAAATAAGCAGATCTTAAACGAATCCTTAGAGTGCATGTTTTAGAGTTCAATTCTCATATTTGGGGGTGTTTACGGAGAAATTATTATTTACACCGAGAGGACTGCTAATGTGGTCCTCTTGTCATCTATGCAAATATACGTGTGAGCTTCTTAATTAGTACAAGGAATAAAAAATACAAAATACAAAATGATGTTACATTTGCATAAATAACAGCATTTTATTAGTTGGGAGATCAGAGAGAACCATGTCAACAATCCTCCCGATGGACTTAATAATTTCTTGTGTTCATTGGTGCGGTTATGTAGCAAACTTGCCAACATACCTTAGGAGTCAGTTACCTTTTTGTCAACTCCACTCATGATTGCCTGCATTTATTTCTCCGACCTCCATCGATGTAGTTTTTGGGCACTAGTGTGGTTCAGTTTAATTGGCACAGTCACAAATTTCACAAATCTAACCCACAACCAAAATCTACTAATCAAACACACAAATTCTAAATCAAACACATAGATCCAACAAATCAAACCCACGTATCAAAAAATTAAAACCCAAAGATCAAAACATATATATCAACACATCAAATCAAAGAGAATACATGAAGGGTTAAAGAGACTGATTGACCATAATTTCCTTCAAATTCACTATAGTTTGCTTTAGATATGTTTTGATTATTTGGATTTTTGGGTTTCTAGCTTTCTAGGTTATTGGGTTTGGTGTGGGTTTTTGGGTATGGACTTTGGTGTGAGACTAAGTTGGAGAGAGAGAGAGAGAGAGAGAGAGAGAATGGGTTTCTATGATATATATACATATCTGTGCAGTTCGGTATGTAGCGAAATACCATATTCAATTCCAACAACTTCATTGAACCAGCGTAGGAATAAGAGGCTGTCTTCAGTCACCTATTTCAATTCAATCAGTCAGTGTGTTTTCCTGTGCAATACCTTAGTTTCAATTCGAAGCTTCAGTGAACACACCTAGTCATAATGCCCCTTTCTTCCTATAAAAATAAAATAAAATATAATAATGCCCCTTTCTTTTTTTCAAAAAAATAAAATAAAACCTTTCCTTGAAATTTAATTCAGTCCTGTAACTATACTTTCATTTAATATAGTATAGACACTCAATTTTGCACCCATGATTTAATCAAGGAAGACGACTAGAGTAACCATCCATGTACCCCAAAAATCATGATTGTATTACATGCATCAATTCATTCATTGCATATCATAAAAATAATCTTGAGATTCTAACAGTCGCAACAATTTGTCCAGTTTCCAAATCAAATCATTGGATCAAAAGATATCACATAATCAAGTTTGCACAGTCAGCATGCATGGTGTCTAAGAAGAGTCGACCACGCACAATTAATTTAAATTAATTCTGATTAGTTAAACAATTAAAATTAATTAAATAATTTTGTGATTGGTTGATAATTAGTGTCTAAGATAGGATTGCTTGCATAGGATAAAAAGGACAATTGGATAACAATAAAATTGTGGATAATCTGAACTTTATCAGTATTTATTTTAAGGTATTTATCTATAGATAATTGTTTCTGAAAAAGCCTGAATTATCCACAAAAGAGATAAAAATCTTAGAACGTGGATTAAAAACACGTCTAGGTGCAAGGACCGGCTAAAAAATACCTAAAAAAGGAGTCCAAAACGCACCCGAACACGGAAGTACATTTGGTGCCCAAAAGTACCATTCGGCACTTTTGGAGTGCCGAACGGCACTTTAAAAGTGCCAAATGGCACTCTTTTGGGCTCTAGCCCAACTCCTTTTGGGTGACGATAAGGCACATCATTTTCAATCTTTTCGCAAAAGGACGCATCCCAATTTGCATTCTAATCATCTGAGCTATTTTTTAGAGTTTTCTAGCCTCTATAAATAGAGACTGGATCTCATAATTCAGCACACTTTTTACGCTCTGAGAGGCACACTCTTTTAAGCTCTCAAATTGCTCGTATTTGTTGATCCCCTCTCTGATATTTTCTATTGAAATTAGGGTTTTTAGGTTTCAAGATAATTGAATAAATTTCTTTGAACCCTAAAATATCCTTTCAAGAACAAGAAGTGCTTCATGCAAGTGGTTGTTTCTAATAACCCTTTTTCTCTTTATGCTTCTCTTTTATGATGACGCATGTTTTTTTTCTTTTCCATAACATGAATTGTTAATCATTGTTTTTTTTAAAGCATGATCTTGATCTTTTTATATAATTGTTATGATCCCTTTCTTAATTTCAATGATCTTCATATTACCAATTCTTTTTTCTTTAAATCAAAAACTAATCTGCATTTTCCTTAGATGTAGATCTGAAATTTTCTTCAAAATAAAATAGATCTGCATCTTCCTTAGATGTAGATCTGAATTTTCTTCAAAATAAAATTGATCTACATCTTCATTAGATGTAGATCTGAAATTTTCTTAATAAAAAAACAGATCTGCATCTTCCTTAGATGTAAATCTAAATTAATAGGCCAAGAATGTATTGACCCCTTATGATGAATTAACCAATTAATTAGCCAAGTTAATTAATTAATCCGATTAACATGCAATAACGTGTGGTAGCACAAACAAATCACCAAATAACTAAATGCAGTGGAAATTAAATTTGACACGGGTAATTTGTTTACGAATGGGGAAAACCTCCAAAGCAAAAACCCCACCAGGTAATTTTAAGGTCACCACTCCCAAGAATCCACTATTATCACAACAAGCAATTACAAGTAAAGAAATTCTAGTACCTTATACTAACCTACTGTTGAACCCTTACCTCAATACCCAATTGGACTTGTTCTGTAGTAACAATCTCTCCTTTTAATACACGACTCTCAGTACGTGACTAACTACCAACTTGAGAAGGATGTTGGCTGCAAAGTTCTTCAGTTCATCACACGATGAAGATCACAAATCTCCTTGGTTACAAAACCCTATGGCGTACAAACGCAGCAACTTTTTGAAGAGAAAGATGAACTAGAGCATATGTCTCCGGTCACAATATGCTTGTGAAAAACTTTTGCATTAAGGTGCATCAGTTGTGACGACCCTTAAAATAATTCTTATATATGTTTAGGGTTGTGAGAAAAGAAAGTCCAAAAAATTATACACGGATTGGAGTGAAATCAGATCTGAAAAACTAATTTTCACAAATCTCAATAGATAGGTTATCTATCGAGAGCTGTCAAGCATCAGGCTTAAACAGCCTTTTAAATCTTGATAGATGCTAGCTGTCGAGTTTTAAAATCCAACACTTCTTCACTTGATTCTTGGACAGATTTGCATGGCTTTAACACTTGAACTTGAAACCTTATTCCTTGAAGTATTAAACACATCCTAAATCTACCCAATTACAAGTAAAGTATGTTTTGTCAAAAGATTAGCCAATACTACATTGACATATGTTCCTAACATGATTCACATATGTCCTAACAATCTCCCCCTTTGGCAATCCGTGACAAAATCACAACAAACAAATGAACATATGAGAAAAGTCATAAATCACTCAACTCATACTCACTTGTTGAATACAATAAAATCTATCCTAACACAAACTCTTGAAAAATTTTGTAAGAAGAGAGTTCATGGTAAGAAAGACTTTGACAACCTGTATTTCTGAAACATTTTAAAACAAAACTCATCACGTCATCTTAATGTGAAATAGAAATAAAAGATTGCATACAATAAATAAGAAGCATGTGCATAAAGAGAAAAACGAAACAACACATGAAGAGATAGGTGAAAGAAATGCAATAACAACCTCATCATATATATATATATATATATCAACATAAGTACAAGGTTTGCTATCACAATGTAAGAACAATGTATCTATAAAAGATAGAAAAGAAAAGATACAATAAGTCCTCACTACATCCCTCATAAATAAAAACATTTCCCCTAACAAAAATATCTCCTATAACTAACTCTCCCCCAAAATACATGACTACTCTCATACCCAAAACTACTTCTCCTTTTTGTCACGAATGACAAAAAGTCACTGAGACGCAATCATCTCATCATCGCTGGAAACGCTAGAAGCCTCATCCTCATCAGCATCACCGGAGCTATCATCATCGCCCTCGTCCTCTGAAGCTTATGGAGATGGAGATGGAGATGGAGATGGGGATGGAGATGCGGTGAAACCACCCATGACAGCCTGTCGTTGTGCGATATGACCAATACGGGTGTTCACTTGACACAGCTCATCACTAAGAGTGTTAAAGTGAGCATCCATGTGCTCAAACTGTGCCACAATGGCCTCTAGAGTCACACCACCCGCAGAAATAGAAGAAGCAAATATGGATGGAGCGAAAGAAGCCGGAGGAGTCACCATCTCGGGTTGTGGCCGCTTTGGTTGAAGCTGGGCCTCGCTCCATCTAATAGTAGTAGCGTCTATAGCACACATCACGATGAAGTGAGGAGACCCAGGATAGGAGACAGACGCATGCTAGAGAATCCTCATGATAGCAGAAGGAAAAATGATCTTATAGACATCTATAAGTGAGAGTATGAAATGAGAGGGAAAATCAATGATAAGTCCCTCAAGAAAGGATAATAAAAATCGAGCACGAGGCTCAGTAATAGAATTATAGTGAGACAAGGGATGTAAGACAAATGTCATCACCATATTCAGGAACCTCAGACCTTTAGCAAAGGCCGAGCAAGGGGTGTTTTAAAGTCCACCCCAAGAAGATGGTGTCCCACAGAATCGGGACATGAGTTTGTCTTTAGACACAGTCTTAAGACGATCACAGCCGAGGTAGTCAGGATGCGCTACCCTCGGTACATGTAGCACCTCGGATATAAGATCCGGAGTAACTACGATGCGCGTACCTTGAATGCGAGTGATAAAATGAGGTACAGAATAGTCAAATCCATGCATATTGGAGTAAAACTCTTGTATGATTACAAAGGGACAAGTGACCGGTATGCCACATAGTGACTCCCAACCCCTACTGCAGATGACAGTGGGAAGGTCAATATCGAAAAAGTCCAATAAGATGACTTGGCGTTCCGAATGAATGCCTCATCAAGAAAACTTCTTCGAGAAGTTCGATTTGGCCTTCACATCATGGAACTGAACGTGAGAGGGGGTAGAATCAACAGAGGGAGAAGAAGAAGCAGCCTTAGAATGAAGAGGGTTTTAAGACAGAGTAAACTTGCGCTTAGGTGCCATAGAGCAAGTCATGCATGTGATATACAATAGTAAATGCATTATGGGCTCAGCCCAATCCAATCCTACCAACACACATAATTTCAACATAATAAACACATATCTATAATGCATGAAACATTGTTAAAATGTAAATGTGATGTAATGCATGAACATTTAGGATCATTTAAACAAAACCCATCCCAAAAACTTTGTAAAAACCTCATTAATTTTGAAAAATCCCAAAATCTTTCAAAAGCCCCAAAAGTTAGGTCAAAAAGAGATGAAATGCATGATAAATGAATGAAAAAAAAAATCATACCAGAGGAAGAAAATGATCTTGAGACCGAAGATTGAGTGGGGAAGACGTTTGGAGTGAAAGAAGGGTGTTTAGGAAGATGAGGAGTCAGAAAGAATCGAGAGAGATCAAGAAAAATGAAGGAGAAATCATGCTGAACCTTTATATAGAAAGCCACGATTCTCGATGGATCGAGAGGTATCGAGATTTAAAATTCGACAAATACAGCTATTGAGAAGCTATAGAGAGGTGTCCAGAGCAAAGAGAGCTCGATGGATCAAGAAGCTATCCAACAGCTATCGAAGAGACAAAAACTTTCTCGATGGATCGAGAAGCTGTCGAGAAGCTATTGAGACTAATTCTCAATAACCTCAATGGATCGAAAATGCGATAGCAGTTGTCGAGAAAAGAAGCTCAAGAGGCTCGATAGATAGCCTAGTTGTCGAGAGGTGTCCAGCAGCTGTCAAGATTGCTCAAAACTGTTTTTCAAGAAAAGAAAAACACAGATATGAATGCAATCAAGCATGCTACACAACCAAAGATCCAAACAACATTTTAAGCTCTCAAAATCATCTCTCAACAATAAAAATGTCAAGCACATAGATACAGAACACACACACACATACTAAACACGTCTAACCAATATTATATTTCAAAAACAAGTCAAGACCGTTTAGTGAGCATACATTAACACATATATTCCTTCTAATGGCCAAATCACATTGTACCTGCACATGTGTCAAAAATAACAAAGAATATTGTGTGTTGTATGTGAACAACATCGCAAGATTGCATAAGTATCTACATGTTATGATGATTTGAGATATGAGAAAATCACTTTAACTCACACACAATCATAACTGCTTGATGGAGACTATCACCTTTGAGATACATCCTATAACTCTCACATCTTCTAGAAGACATGTTTGCAATCATATATAAAGTATTTTGTTTCTTTTTGCTTTTAATTATCTTTGTATATTTTCTTTTAAGCAAACCATGAATGGGCATATGAAATAAATACCTAATTATGTTAAGCTTTTGACATTGCACTTTTGCTATGTTGAAGCACACAAATGTCATTTCATGATTGACGACAACAGTGTTGAGATGGTTATTTATGCCTTTCTCTTAGGATTTTCTAGTCCTTCCCTTTAAAAAGTGTAATACGAGTATTAAGTACAAGAGATTACTTAATCTTACTCATCACAAACACGAGCCACAAAACTCATTTACTTAGTTATGCATAGAGATCCTCATCTAAGCTACGAAAGATACAAAATTTAGAAAACTTTGTTTTAATGGTCATCCAAGATACACAAGTACCAATGTACACAAAACACACATTGTTTTTGTATTTTTCTAATTTTTCAATTTTTTTATTTTTATGAAAAACAAAATAAAGCAAAACTGAAAACAAACATGTTAAATAAGGCAAAGCATAAAACTAGACTGACTCAAAACAAGAAAGCAAAACACATAAGTGATGCATAATCAAAAACAAGAAATAGAGAGAGAGAGAGAGAGAGGAAAAAAAAAGTGACTAAATCACTTGGAGCCTTTTTCCTTCCACACCTTGGAAAACCCTTTCTATTTTACAAACCCTTGATCTAGCGATGAGGGAAAAGAATTAAAATCGTTCAAGTTCAAAAGGAACATAAGGGTTTTGAGAAGATCTCCAAAAGGAGCAAGAGAGGATGAAAACTGATTCTGGTTTCTCGATGAAATTATATTATTGCTTTGCTGAGTGGCTAACCACTTATAGCAATTAGGTCGAGTATGTCTAGTTGCTTTACAATGATGACAGAGATGCTGATTTTTCTGTTTGGGCCTTTTAGTATTTCCCTTCTTAGCCCTAAGGGTTTTAGTCTCTTTATTATCAAGTTTAGGGGGTGCTCCTAAGATAGATTTACTATTGTCTATGTTCTCACTAGCTAACACAGTTTTGACGTCATTGTTCTCATATTCAAGATTATTAGCAGGTAAAACAAAAACAATAGTACTAGTAGAAGCAATACTAGGAAAAGAGAAATCATACTCTAAAACGATTCGATTGAAAGCAAATTTCTAAGAACTGAGTATCTCGTTAAACTTTGCACTTGAAGTCCTCTCCAGTTGAGCTCTAACTTGAAACAATTCTGCCTTAAGCTTCTTGGTCTTCTCAGCCAAGAAGTTGTTCTCAAATCTCAGTGCTCTAATGGTCTGATTGGCTTCATCAAACCTCATGGAGATTTCTTCTCGTTCAGGCTCCACATCACTGAGCTTTTGATTACAAACCTATACAACTTTTCATGCTTTTCTAAGACCTTGTATAATTTTGCATAGGCTGTGTGAGTGTCATCTTGCTCATCCATCTTTTCAAATTTAGACTTCACCAAGTCCTCTTCTTCATCCATATCTTCAAAAATCCTCTCAGTAGGATTTACAGTGGCAGTGAAGGCATTTGGGATTCCATCATCCTCATCATCAGAATCATTCTCAGGCTCGATATTGCTTAAAGTAGCAGCAAGTGTCTTGCTTTTCCCAATAGTTTTGAGATACGTAGGGCACTCTTGTTTCATGTGACCGAAACCTTGACAACCAAAGCACTTTGGTTCTAAGAGAATAGTGTACTGATTGTCATCCCTAGCATCCTTCTTCCCTTTGTCTTGGTTCTTGAACTGAGACAAACTGGACTACTTGCAGTCTTTGTCAAATCCTTGAGCATTGACATTCTTCATAAACTTTTTGAATTGCCTTGTAATGTAGACTTTCATTTTGGAATCTTCATCGTCTGAAGACTCATTAGTGTCACTACTCTTAGCCTTCAATGCTATGCTCTTACCCTTTCTAGATTTCTCAATCCTCGTCAAACCCAACTCATAGGTCTTCAGATTGCCAACTAGCTGTATCAAAGGAATTTTGTCAATATCCTTTGATTCCTCAAGTGCAGTGATCTTGGCATGAAATCTCTCGGGTAGAGATCTTAGCACCTTTCTAACAATCGTGGGTTCGGGAATGATTTCCCCAAGATTAAAGGCTAAATTCACTATGTCCTTGAGCTTGGCATAGAACTTATCAAATGACTCATCCTCTTCCATCTTGATCTCTTCAAGCTTGTAGTAAGCCTCTGAAATTTTGAATCCTTGACAACCTTGGTTCCTTTATAGGTTGTCTAAAGGATGGTTCATGCTTCCTTTGCAGTTTCAGTAGAGGATATCTTCTTGAACTCCTCATTCATGACCGCACTAAATAAAGCATTCAATGCCCTGCTATTGAAGTTAGCTACCTTGATCTTAGCATCATCCTAATCGGCCGGTGCTTCCTTTGGCTTGGTCCTGCCTATCTCCATAGCTTGCCACACTTTTACATCTAACGATTGCAAGAAAGCTCTCATGCGTATTTTCCAGTATGCATAGTTAGTACCATCAAATAAATGAGGTATAATCAAGATTGTCATCTATCCATGACAATATGGGTCAATGGATCACACAGCAAAGATTAAAACCAAATAAGAGTGTGTCTACTCTAATACCACTTGATAGGCCAAGAATGTATTGACTCTTTGTGATGAATTAACCAATTAATTAGCCAAGTTAATTAATTAATCTGATTAACATGCAATAACATGTGGCAGTACAAACAAATCACCAAATAACTAAATGCAGCAAAAATTAAATTTGATACGGGTGATTTATTTATGAATGAAGAAAACCTCCAAGGCAAAAATCTCACCAGGTGATTTTAAGGTCACTACTTCCAAGAATTCACTATTATCACAACAAGCAATTACAAGTAGAAGAATCTCAATACCTTATACCAACCTACAGTTGAACCTTTACCCTAATACCCAATTGGACTTGTTTTGTAGTAACAATCTCTCCTTTTAATACACGGCTCCCAATACGTAACTAACCAATCGATACACGGATCCAAGTACGTGACCAACCACCAACTTGAGAAGGATGTTGGCTGCAAAGTTCTTCAATTCATCACACGATGAAGATCAGGAAACTCCTTAATTACAAAACCCTACAGCGTACAAACGCAGCAGCTTCTTGAAGAGGAAGATGAACTAGGAAATATGTCTCCGATCACAACATGCTTATGAAAAACTTTTGCATTAAGTTGCATCAGCTGTGATGACCCTTAAAATAATCCTTAGTTATGTTTAGAGTTGTGAGACAAGAAAGTCCAAACAATTATATACGGATTGGAGTGAAATCAGATCTGAAAAACTGTTTTTCATAAATCTCGATAGATAGGTTATCTGTCGAGAGTTGTCGAGCATCAGGCTTAAATAGCCTTTTAAATCTCAATAGATGCTAGCTATCAAACTTTAAAATCCAGCACTTCTTCACTTGATTCTTGGACAGATTTGCATAATTTTAACACTTGAAACCTTGTTCCTTGAAGTATTAAACACATGTCAGATCTACCCAATTACAAGTAAAGTGCGTTTTGTCAAAGGATTAGCTAATAATACATTGACATATATTCCTAACATAATTCACACATGTCCTAACATGAATTTTTCTTCAAAATAAAACAGATCTGCATCTTCCTTAGATGTAGATCTAAATTTTTCTCAAATAAAAATTGGTTTGCATCTTCATTAGATGCAAATTTGAATTTTTACCACAAAAACTGATTTATATCTTCCTTAGATACAGATCTGGTTTTTTTTTTTTACATATGCGGGAAAAAAAAAAGATCATACATGATTGTGTTGGTTGTTTGTTTTATTTCGTTCATGTAGCATAAATTATTTTATGAATGAAATCCTCACCATGAAAAAAATCTTTTCCATATTTTTGAAGATGTAAAAATAGATCTGAATTTTCCGTCATCAAAAAACCATTTTTTTTTTATCATCATAAAACAGATTTGACCTTTTACAAAAAAAAAAAAAAAAAAAAAAAAACACTTTTTCTAAGTCCTTAAAAACAGATTTGATTTTTTTTTTTTTAAACCAAAAGACTTTGTGTTATCATATAAAAACAGATCTGAATTTTCTCTCTAAAGACCACCATTTTTTTTACATCAAAAACAGATCTGATTTTTTTAACCAAAATGCAATCAATTTTTTTTTTTAATCACTAAAATGGATCTGAAATTTTTTAAAGAAGAGAATACATTCATAAATAAATTTATGTGATTTAGTTTTTGTTTCTCGTATACAATATATCATTCATAGCATGCATAAAAGGGGTACATAGGTCACAAGAGTTTAGAAGACCATATTTTGTCTAGGCGGAATGGGTGCCAAACTACTTGCTCACTCCCAAGTGCAGGAGATCGTAGCAATATAATTCTCGGAATATCGAGGTCGAACCACAAGGAGCAGAGTAAATTCAAAGACAATATAATTAAATAATAATTTGGGTGAAGAAGAAAAATACTTTTGCTTGGTGATTGTAAACAAGAATAATAACAAAAACTGATTAAATCAATAATGTAAATACTAGGACATCGGGGTGTTTCCCTATATCGATATGAAATTCTTTGTGATCTAAGAAATTATATATTTCACAATTGATTGTTCTTATACAATTAAAAACTTATGATTTGGTTGAACTGAGACAATTCAAGAACGCATGATAACCTCGATTAATAATGCGGTTAAAATAGTTTTTAGAAAAACCCATTCACTTTAAAACATGATTTCTATTTGAAACTATTAGAAATTCCTCTAAACAATAAGAAAAACATGATTGAACTTATTGAAAGCATGGAAGAACTAATACATCAAAAGAAATCTAATTGAACAATCAAATATGTTATTGATAAAATCCTAGAAAGAATCACATTGAATATTCATACCGTATAGAAGAAACATAACTCCTAACCCTAGCAAAGAGTTTAGGCTGCCATTAAAGAAAGGAAAATATAAGGTTTTCTCTGCCCAAAATTCGTTCTCACAACCTCCCTTTTAAAACCCTCATGTCTAGGTGTCCAAAGAAAATAAACTTTTCCTATTTTAATTTCCGTCCAGGTTTACAGTGGTAACTTGTAAGTTAATTTCGACCTTGAAAAATTGAGAATTTTGAAAAACTCAAAACTAGAAAGTTGTAGATATTTAAGTCACGGTTTCAACCCATCTAGCTTTGTGTCAATTGGATTTTTGAGGAGAGAGATACGCCAAAAATACTGATCAGTGCTCAAATCAGATTTTTCCTTTTCAGATTCTGCCTCTTTGATTTCTTTCCTTATTTGAAGCTTCCAATCATGTTAGATGATCCAAGCATTCCAGCTGCACCTCCTTAGACATTTAGGCATGGTCCTTTAGCTCCACTTTAATTCTAGTTTGACCTCCATTCTCTCACAGATTCCTGTAAACTCACCTTTCTCACATAATTTTCTGAAAGTAGAAAATTACACACAATGAATAGCATCTTATTCAAGAAATTATGTAAAGATAAATAATAGGAACTAATACAAATCGTGGCTTAATTATACAAATTAAGCATAGTAATAAGGAGATAACGCCCACATAAATATAAAACAAGTATACTTTTTAAGGCGTTATCACACCCCCCCCCCCAACCTAAATCTTGCTAGTCCCTAGCAATCCACAAAGTAACCATGTCTAGTAAAAGTAAAAAATTAAAACTAAAATACAAGCCATTTTCGTAGGCTACACGACTGCACTTCCCATGTGCAGCAAGTCTTTGAACCCCTAGGTCACCCTAGTGGACGAGTTTACTCTCGTGAGGGTTTGCAGTGACTCTACCCACAAAAGTCAAATGTTTCCTGAAAATTCTTGCAGCAAATGTTAGTCTGCTTTACCATTATATCATACAAATGAACTTTCAATTTTTGAGTTGGGATACTATTCATCATATTAAAGAGCTTTCACTAGCTTCACTTTTGGAGTGTGTGTGTGCATAGTCCATCCAATCAAACCGGCTTTTCCAAACATGCATAGACCAAGAATAATCTAGATTAGAGCATCTACTCCAAAACCTCTCTTAAGTCATCAACACTCTGAAAGAACACACATAGAAGTAATGGTTTCTCTCTTCAAATCACATGTGAACAAAAAGGAAAGAAGAAGTTTTAAGAATATCACATGTGTATACAAAAACAGCAGCTAAAACAACGGGAAAAGATCTCTTGGAAATGATGTTGAATTTCTGGAAACATGAGGTTAATACCATTCTCATCCCTAGTTTTTATTCCAAACACATACCAGTCATGCACCTTTAGGATCAAGTAGGACTTTAGGCTCAATGGTAGTATAATCTTTTGGCTAGGTAAAGGCAAACTGCTCTCTTTGAAATATGAGGTATATGAATCAAATGCAGAAAATTCAAGCCAAACCCAACTCATAGTAGTAACAACCAACTTGAATCAAAACAACCTTTACTCAACCATATAACCCTTCTGAAATACATGAAAGATGTGTAAGACACCAATGATTTATATGTATGTCTTCTCTTTCTTTTTTTTTTTCTTTTTTTTTTTTTCTTCTTCTTCTTCTTTTGGACTTTTTTTTTTTTGGGAAAGAAAAGAAAGACAATGGTGGTATCTAAACACATCAATTGCTCAAAACTTGAACCCCCAAGAGAACACCCATAAACAAAAATGTGTTGTGGTATTGTGAAAATATTTCTCATGGCTCAAATGATGGTGACAATGGTTAATGTAAAGATAGGCTGAATATTTGTTTAGCTAGTGAAAAAAGATTGATGGCCTTAAGCTCTCATCTCCTAAAATTCCACATAAACCTGCATGTCTAAGGACAAAAATAAGTAAAATCATGGTATATCTCCCTATAATGTTTACAGTAGTCAACCAAAAAAAAATATAGAGATCTTTTATAAAAATTGAAGCATATGAGAGAAATTTAAGAGTTCAAACAAAGATATACTCTCACAAAGAAAAGTAAGGCTCAAGAAATCTCCATATATTTTGAGTTTCAGCTTATATCTAGCTTGTTCATGATCCATGCATATCCAACATCCAACCGTCCGCTAACCTGGCTATTGTGCTCAAAAGTTTCCAATTGTGCTCTTCATGAAAGAGTCTTAATATAACAAATAGTATAACCAACTCAGTATTATTCATTCCATCACATGATATAAAAATAAAGCTTATAACTCTTCTGCATTCAAATTCAAGGGTTTTTTTTTTTTTTTTAATTGAAAAGTTGCAACCAAAAAGAAAGAAGAAAAAAAAAATCATGTAAGGTGCAGCAAAATGTGTAGACCTCTCCCCCCAACTAAAATATTGCATTGTCCTCAATGTATCAAAGCCAAAAAAAATTCAAGTATAAAGGGAAGAAGTTACCTTAAGCATTTGATTTTTTTTTTTTTTTGGAAATTTCTTTCACACCTGTAAATGTTAGCTCACAAAAGAAAAATAATAACAAAACAAAAAAAAAACAAAAAAAGCATAAACAAAAACAAAAACAAAAAGAAAAGGCAAAAAAAAAAAAAAATTAAAACAGATATGGTACAACTTCATAAGGCTTTTTCAAAGTTCACTTAGCATCCCAATAGGCAGGGATCTCCAGTGACATAGTGTCTTCCTCTGGTATAACCCCCCCTTAGTATGATTTTAACCTTTGTCCATTTACTTTCAAAATCCTACCATCCCTAGGGTCCTCAACTACTACAACTCCACGGTTAAACACTTCCCTTGCAATGAAAGGGCCATCCCACCTAGGTTTTAACTTACCTCGACCTAAATATGCATATTTAAGACTACTGGGTAGCAGCTTAAGCTCCAATTGTGGTGCCTCTTCACTTGAATGCACGTGCTTTTTTTCATTTTCTAATAGCTCCTCAAAGCAAGGCTTCCATCCTTTATTAATTGCCATCATTTGTTGTTCTTCCAAAACTTGTGAGGAATCCAACAAAGAAAAATTTTCAGATACATGAATATCACATTCTAAATCATAAGAACCAACAGAATTATTAAGAAGAGTTTCAAGAGGATCAGAAAAACAATTCTTATTAAACTCTTCTTGAACCACTGCCCCAATGAGGTTCACATAAGCACAGTCATCATCCTCATGTGGTTGTTTAGCCACATGAAATATGTTTAGCTCCAAAGTCATGGAACCAAAAGTGAGTTGCATCCTTCCATTCCTGCAATTAATTAAAGCATTAGCTGTGGCAAGGAAAGGTCTATCCAAAATAATAGGGGTATGAGCACTAGGATGTAAAACAGGTTGGTAATCTAGAACAATAAAATCAACTGGATAATAAAAGTGTTCAATTTTTACCAACACATCCTCAACCATCCCCCTCGGCTCCCTTACAGAGCGGTCAGCCAACTGTAAAGTTATTGAAGTAGGTTTCAACTCACCAAGTCCAAGTTTTTGATATACACTGAAAGGGATCAAATTAACACTTGCCCCAAGATCTAGTATTGCATGCTCCATGATGTAATCTCCAATAGTACAAGAGATTGTAGGACAACCTGGATCCTTATACTTTGGTGGGGTCTTCTGTTGAATAATTGCACTTACCTGTTCTGTTAGGAATGCGGTCTTCTTCACATAATGCTTTCTCTTGACGGTGCATAAATCCTTAATTACCTTGGTATATGCAGGCACTTGCTTGATAACATGCAATAATGGCAAATTTATCTTGACTTGATGCAAATGCTCTAATATCTCAGATGCGGTGTCCAATTTCCTAGGTAATTTTAAGGCTTGTGGAAATGGTGGAGAGATTGGACATTGTTCAATGTCATCAAACCCAAGTGACTCAGTTTCTCTCTAAAGACCACCATTTTTTTTACATCAAAAACAGATCTCATTTTTTTAACCAAACTGCAATCAATTTTTTTTTTTAATCACTAAAATGGATCTGAAATTTTTTAAAGAAGAGAATACATTCATAAATAAATTTATGTGATTTAGTTTTTGTTTCTCATATACAACATATCATTCATAGCATGCATAAAAGAGGTACATAGGTCACAAGAGTTTAGAAGACCAGATTTTGTCTAGGCGGAATGGGTGCCAAACTGCTTGCTCACTCCCAAGTGCAGGAGATTGTAGCAATATAATTCTCGGAATACCGAGGTTGAACCACAAGGAGCAGAGTAAATTCAAAGACAATATAATTAAATAACAATTTGGGTGAAGAAGAAAAATACTTTTGTTTGGTGATTGTTAACAAGAATAATAATAAAAACTGATTAAATTAATAATGTAAATACTAGGGCATCGGGGTGTTTCCCTATATCGATATGAAATTCTTTGTGATCTAAGAAATTATATATTTTACAATTGATTGTTCTTATACAATTAAAAACTTATAATTTGGTTGAACTGAGACAATTCAAGAACGCATGATAACCTCGATTAATAATGCGGTTAGAATAGTTTTCAGAAAAACTCATTCACTTTAAAACATGATTTCTATTTGAAACTATTAGAAATTCCTCCAAACAATAAGAAAAACATGATTGAACTTATTGAAAGCATGGAAGAACTAATACATCAAAAGAAATCTAATTGAACAATCAAATATGTTATTGATAAAATCCTAGAAAGAATCACATTGAATATTCATACCGTATAGAAGAAACATAACTCCTAGCCCTAGCAAAGAGTTTAGGCTGCCATTAAAGAAAGGAAAATATAAGGTTTTCTCTACCCAAAATTCGTTCTCACAACCTCCCTTTTAAAACCCTCATGTCTAAGTGTCCAAAGAAAATAAAACTTTTCCTATTTTAATTTCCGTCCAGGTTTACAGTGGTAACTTGTGAGTTAATTTTGGCCTTCAAAAATTAAGAATTTAGAAAAACTCGAAACTGAAAAGTTGTAGATATTTAAGTCACGGTTCCAACCCATCCAGCTTTGTGTCAATTGGGTTTTTGAGGAGAGAGATACGCCTAAATTACTGATCAGTGCTCAAATCAGATTTTTCCTTTTCAGATTCTGCCTCTTTGATTTCTTTCCTTATTTGAAACTTCCAATCATGTTAGATGATCCAAGCACTCCAGCTGCACCTCCTTAGACATTTAGTCATGGTCCTTTAGCTCTACTTTAATTCTAGTTTGACCTCCATTCTCTCACAGATTCCTGTAAACTCATCTTTCTCACATGATTTCCTGAAAGTAAAAAATTACACACAATGAATAGCGTCTTATTCAAGAAATTATGTAAAGATAAATAATAGGGACTAATACAAATCATGGCTTAATTATACAAATTAAGCATAGTAATAAGGAGATAACGCTCACATAAATATATAACAAGTATACATTTTAAGGCGTTATCACAAACACCTTTCCATTCCGTAACTTAGCCTCCGAATTTAGGTTTTTGGATAAGTAGATCTAAGCCTTGTCTTTATTTCTATTTTGGGTAGAATGTAACTAGGACAAAAAGCCATGTAATTATTTGGTAGATTATAACTAAGACCCAAAGCCATGTAATGTCAATTTTTCAAATATGTATTTTCTCATCCAATTATTGAAAGGAAACAATTCAGCTATGTATTTTGTGTTTAGTTTTTCTTTTTTTATAAAAAAATAGGTGGCGACTCCACACCACTAAGAAGTGCCCTAAAAAAGCACTCCAAAAATCTTTCTTTTTTGAGAGGCACCCAATTTTGGCGGTCTCTCACATATAGTCCTTTAAGTTTTAATTTTATTCAATTCAATTTTTTCCATTAGCCTTTTGTCAAAATTGTGTGTTGGTAACCCTAAAATAAATAAATAAACAATCTAGTTTTGATTTTTGTCAAAATCATGTGTTAGTGACCCTAAAAATACGATCTAGTTTTGATCTTTGTCAAAATTGTGTGTTGAGCCTTGATTTTTTCTTTAAAATATTTTTATTTAATTTTTCATAAAAATTAAGGTAAAATACTATTTTGGTTCCTAAACTTTAAGAAAAGTTTGTTTTTTGTCCTTAAACTTTAAAAAGTTTTTTTTTTCATCCCTAAACTTTGTAAATAGTTTTTTTAGTAGTTAGAGATAAAAATAGGGATGAAAAAATAACTTTGTTCAATAGTTTAAGGATGAAAAACAAACTTTTAGTAAAGTTTAAGGACATAAATAAAACGTTTTCAATAGTTTAGAGATGAAAGATGAACTTTCCAATAAAATTTTAGTAAAATTTAGAAACTAATATAGTATTTTACCCTAAAAAATAATACGATGCATTAATTAAAAAAAAAGCATTAATATTTATGAAAAAGTAATAAAAATATTTTCTGAAAAAACTTAATATGTTTCTAAACAAAGTTTATATGCAAACTAGTGTAGAGAAATTTCTACAAATTGGGTTAGGAAGTATTTTATAAAGTTGGCATACGTGCTTAACCCAAGCATACCAAAACCCAATCCCTCTCTCTCCACTTGTCTAAGTAAGCAATCATATGATCTCTTTCAATAATCAGCCTCTGTTATAATTGAGAGTTAAGCCTTTTCTTTTTTAAATTCACATGCCGTATGGTGTGCTTGTGTTTGAGGAGTCCACTCATTAAATTCATGGTGGAGTTCATCATGAATGTGAAAGGAATGAACACCATTTTTCCATGGTCCGAGAGTACTTAAGAATTTTTCGTGTTTGGGTCCCAATTGTATAGAAAAAGGAAAGAGATAAGACAAGATATGGTGGTAGTGGGTAAAGCTAAAAGGCTAGCTATAAATTGAAACAATGAAACCGCTCAATAATGTTGAGATGAGTGTGTGTGTGTGTGTTGGGGAACTTAATAAATTATAAAATTAGGATTTGTTTCAGCAATAATGTTTTCTAAAAAATAAGTCATTTTTCAAAACGTATTTTCTATAAAATTATTTCATTTTCTTATATTTCGTAACAATCTTAAATGAGTTAAAAAATAATTTCCTAACTACTTTTATTTAGTTTGTTATGAGATAGGGTTATTTTCCAAAAAAATTTAGTGGAAAACATTCTCTAAAAATAAGCCATACTTTTTCTGTTAGTCAAAGATAATTTTCCTTTGACTAATTTTTTATGATATTACCAAACTCTGAAAAACACGAAAAATAATCTTTACACAAGGTTTTTCATCGAAACAAACAAAGCTAAAGTATTAATAAGTCTCCTCTCAATTCTCACCTTCTTTGGACAATTAAGTTTATTTCATTCCTTGAAAAAATTTTACCGTAAACCTAAAATTTTCAATGTAGATTGTAGAAACTAAAATCATCTAAAATTTAATTATAAGCATTGTTAGTGAATATTATTAGGGCAAAAAATTTTTAGATTCTCATTTTAAAATTCAGCCATATGGTAACTTAAACAGCTTCATATCACAACATTAAAGCACCTTTTATTTTGTTCCTCATAAGAAAATCCAACGTTTTCTCATATGAGGTGAAGATTATACGTAGTCCCACCAAAATTAAAGAACTCAAATATTAAATTGTACAACGAAAACTGAGGATACAAAATTAGACAAAGACCCATTACTCAAAATTGAATAACAAGAAATGGAATCTTCTCTGATATGGAAGAGGGAAGAAAACATTTTCGTAAGAGGGATACACATCTTGGAAGAAATTAATAACAAATCATAAAGGCTTTTGATTTGGTTTAGTTGTTTTTTGAGACCTGAGATCTCAAAGCATAATCTTGGTCCTAAAAGAAGGGTTCTATCTGATATATATATATATATATAATGTTTTTGTTTTGTTTTGTTTTTTCTTTGGATAAAAATCCTTCCTATTTAACAGCCAGTCAAAGTATAAACAGAACATGGGTGTCATTCTATGCATACATGTCAATCATTATCATCTGCATATACGTGAAAATTTGAGTTAATATGATACTATAATCAATATTGATACGTAAAAATAAATTATGATTCAACCCGTCAGTTTTTCACGTACGAAAGAGCCTACGGTCTAAGCTGACGGGATTAGACAACTGGAAAAGCTAAAGGCTCCAAGGTTGATGGACGGTAATTTGGAGCTCTTGGGCAGTCCATGGAACGTAGCAAGGAACTGATGGCAACATGGCTGAAGGGGATAAGGCAAGCTGACGGTCCTGAGGCCGACGGTTATAAGTAAAACCATGACTTAGCCACCATGCATGAGTAATAAGGAAATTACTTGTATCCCACGCTCAGTGTTAAAGTCCTATAAAGAAAGGATTCCGCGATCCACGCTCATAAGGATTCCTATAAGGAAATGACTTCTACTCCAAGGAAAAAAGGTCAATCCTCAACTACTATAAAAGCTCCAATACCCTCACAAATCGAGGTACGCATAATTCACCCCTCTCTAACACTCTAGAGTTGAAAGAAGTTCTAACTTGACCTTCGGAGGGTATTTGGCCGGCACCACACCGGTGCTCTCTGTTAAGGTCTTCTCCTTTTTTGTTGTGTAGGTGTCGTTTCGAGCGTACAAGCATTGTGCAACTCACTGGTGAGATTTTCGGCATCATCAGTTGGCGCCGTCTGTGGGAACCTTTGTCTTATAAGCCATACAATTGTTTCCCGGACTAAAGGGTTGCATGGTACTCACTCGCTTAATGGCAACTACTAACGACGTTCAAGGAGAGGAACCACCCACAACTGCCCTCGAGAGACAAGTTCAGACTCTCAGTGCCGTCGTGGAACGTCTCACAAAACAAAACCACGACTTGGAAGAACAGCTGCGCTAGAAGAATGTAGCACCGAATGACCAACAAGAAGATCAGGAAGGGACCAGCGCTTCAAGGAAAAATCAAGAGAAACATGAAGACAGCCACGCCCCAAGCAAACCGGAGAGGCAGAACTTGAGCATGCCATCCCTCACGGATGTGACTCCACCACATATTATTGCAAAGATGCAAGTAATGAGGGAACATATGGAGGTTATGATGAACGCGCTCAAGGGGCGAGTCTCCAGTGATCTTGACGATTTAGTAAACTGTACCGACTCGCCCTTCACCGCAGCCGTGAACTCCTTCCCCCTACCCCACAAATTTCGCATGCTGCATATAGACAGCTATGACGGAGTGAAGGATCCTCTAGACCATCTAGAAACTTTCAAGACCCTAATGCATCTTCAGGGGGTAGCAGACGAGATCATGTGCAGGTTCTTCCCCACAACACTCAAAGGCCCCACAAGAGTATGGTTCAGCCGACTGACGCCCAACTCCATCAGCACCTTCAAGGAGCTAAGCGCTCAGTTCACTACACACTTCATTGGGGGACACAGGTATAAAAAGTCCACGGCATGCTTGATGAGTATCAAGCAAAGAGAGGATGAGACGCTAAGATCCTACATAACGCGCTTCAACAAGGAAGCGCTATCAATTGACGAAGCCGACGACAAAATACTCGTAGCAGCCTTCACAAATGGGTTGCGAAAGAGTAAGTTTCTGTTTTCACTATACAAAAATGACCCCAAGACAATGTCAGAAGTACTCTACAGGGCCACCAAGTACATGAATGCTGAAGATGCGCTGCAGGCCCGGGAAGATAAGCCAAGAAAAAGGGAAAGGCAGGAAGAGCCGCGATAAGATCAAGGGCGGAAGAGACCGAGAACAGGAGATTGGAGAGACGAGAGGCGTTCTAAACCTCTGGGAGGAAGGTTCACAAGCTTCACCCCGCTAACCACCCCGATAGATCAAGTCCTGATGCAAATCAAGGACGAAGGGGCTCTGACCTTCCCTGGAAAACTGAAGGGAGATCCTAGCAGGCGTTCGAGGGACAAATACTGCCGCTTCCACCGAGATCACGACCATGACACAGCCGACTGTTACGACTTAAAGCAGCAGATTGAGGCCCTCATAAGATAAGGGAAATTACAAAAGTTTGTAAGCAAGGAAAGAATGGATCCACCACCTCAAGAACAGCCCCCCCGACGGGATAATGACCGTCCTAGACCTCCCATTGGCGACATAAGGATGATTGTAGGGGGGACGGTTACCGGGTTATCCAAAAAGGCTCGGAAGACGTACCTCAGGATGGTACAGAACGTCCAGCTGACGGGCTCAGTACCAACAATAGCACGAAAAGAAAGCCCCGTCATTGGGTTCTCCAAAGAAGATGCACGGCGTCTTCACTATCCGCACGACGATGCGCTTGTTATCAGCTTACCAGTTGGGGATTACAACTTACACCGAGTGTTGATCGACAATGGGAACTCGGCGGACATCCTGTACTACCCGGCATTCCAGCAGATGGGAATCAGTAAAGAATAATTGATTCCGACGAATGCCCCACTCGTCGATTTTGGAGGAACAAGGGTATTTCCCCTGGGCGCGGTCACATTGTCTGTAACTGCAGGCGACTATCCTCAGCAGATCACGAAAGACGTGACGTTCCTCGTGGTCGACTGTTCGTCCGCCTACAATGCTATCCTAGGGCGACCCACCCTCAATTCATGGAAGGCGGCGACCTCGACTTATCATTTAATGATCAAATTCCCTACTGAATATGGGGTAGGGGAACTGCGCGAAAATCAGGTGGCCGCACGCGAATGCTACGTGGCTATGATGGAAATGGATGATCACCTCCAAGCCATGGGCATAGAAGAGCATCGAAGTACGACAGAGCCCGTCGAGAAGCTGGAAGAAATATCCCTTGATGACTCCAAACCTGACCAAATAACAAAGATTGGGACCCTTGCAAGTCCCAGAATCCGATAAACACTTACAGCCTTCCTCAGAGAAAACTGGGACGTATTCGCTTGGAGTCACGAGGACATGCCAGGAATAGATCCTTCAGTCATGGTGCATAAGCTGAATGTATCACCCTCCTTTCCACCCATCCGGCAAAAGAAGCAGGTGTTTGCCCCTGAACGAGATCGAACCATAGCTGAAGAAGTCCGCAAGCTACAGGAGGCAAACTTTATTAGAGAAGTTTACTACCTTGACTAGCTAGCCAACGTAGTGATGGTCAAGAAAGCTAGCGAGAAGTGGAGGATGTGCGTAGACTTCACTGATCTAAACAAAGCGTACCCCAAAGACAGCTACCCCCTCCCGAGGGTCGATACCCTAGTAGACTCTACAGCTCAACACCAGCTATTAAGTTTTATGGACGCTTTCTCTGGTTACAACCAAATCAAGATGCACGAAGCTGATCAGGAGAAAACTTCGTTTGTAACCAGCCAAGGCCTCTTCTGTTACAAGGTAATGCCATTTGGTCTAAAAAATGCGGGCGCAACATACCAGAGGCTTATGAACAGAATGTTTGCGCCACAGATCGGGAGAAATGTCCAAGTTTACGTAGATGATATGCTAGTGAAAAGCCGCAGGGAGGAAGATCACTTGGAAGACCTCAGGGAAACATTCGACACTCTACGCTCTTACAACATGAAGCTGAATCCAGAAAAGTGCGCTTTCGGGGTGACGGCAGGGAAATTCCTAGGATTCATGGTTTCCCAAAAGGGCATTGAAGCCAATCCGGACAAGATTCGAGGTATAATAGAAATGGCTCCACCAAAAAATATGAAGGAAGTACAAAGCCTTAATGGCAAGATGGCAGCACTAAATAGGTTCGTCTCAAAGGCAACGGACAAGTGCTTACCCTTCTTTCGCACATTGAAGAGATCTTTCGAGTGGACTACCGAGTGCCAACGAGCGTTTGAAGAATTGAAAACTTATCTCTCTTCTCCCCACTGCTAAGTCCCTCGCAACCGAGTGAGGAACTTTTTCTCTATCTTGCTGTCTCCCCAGTCACCGTCAGCACCGCCTTGATTAGAGAAGAAGATAGAGTGCAGAAACCCGTGTACTACACAAGCCGGGCGCTACGTAGAGCTGAAGAAAGATATCCGCCCATGGAAAAACTCGCATTCGCGCTAGTTACAGCAGCACGCAAACTAAAGCCGTACTTTTAAGTCCACACGATGGTCGTCCTCACTGACAAACCTTTGCGATGGGCAATGAGCAACCCTGAAGCTGCTGGGCGATTAGCACTATGGGCCATAGAGTTAAGCGAGTTTGACATCTAGTACCGCCCGCGAACCGCCATTAAAGGACAAGTCGTTGCAGATTTCATAGTTGAGTTTACAAATGGCGAGGACAAGGGGGCAGAAGAATCTCCCCAATGGAACATACATGTAGATGGATCCTCCAACAGGCAAGCTGGGGGAGCCGGCATCGTACTACACTCCCCCGAAGGAGACGTTGTCGAGTGTATGATCCGCCTTGAGTTCCCTACCACCAACAACGAGGTGGAGTACGAAGCTCTGATAGCGGGGCTTGACCTCACCAAAGCCGCGGGAGCCGAAAGAGTGATTGTTCACTGTGACTCTCAAGTCGTGGTCAACCAGAGAAAAGGGGATTATGAGTGTAAAGGCGAAAGGATGAAAAAATATCTGGACCAAGAGAGGTGGAGAGTCAACGAGCTGAAGGCCGAAATTACACAGATCCCCCGAGGAGAAAACGAGCAAGCTGATCGCCTAGCTAAAGCCGCTTCAGCCGAACATATGGCCACCCTTGGTAACACACTCTCTTTCATTCAGCTCTCTCCACTTATAAATGCTATCGATGTACAGGAGCTTGGTTCCGAAAGCAATTGGACTACGCTATTAGTTTCCTTCTTGAAGAACGGCGTATTACCAGACAGAAAGGAAGCTGCAAGAAAGCTGAAGATCCAAGCGGCGAGGTTCGTTTTGATAAGAGATGTCTTATACAAAAGAGGTTTCTCCCGCCCCTATCTACGATGCTTAGGTCCTGAAGAAGCAGACTACGTCATGAGAGAGGTGCACGAGGGAATTTGCGGAAATCACTCAGGGTCGAGGTCACTAGTACACAAGCTAGTGCGGACGGGGTACTTCTGGCCAACCATGCAGAAGGATGCCGAGGCTTATGTAAAAGCCTGCGACAAGTGCCAAAGGTTCAGCAATGTCATTAGACAACCACCCAAAGAACTCACCTCGATGATGGCGCTATGGCCATTCGTCCAATGGGGACTGGACATCATGGGGCCGTTCCCTACGGTAATACGACAGCTGAAGTTTCTAGTTATCGGCATTGACTACTTTATAAAGTGGGTGGAAGCTAAAGCCTTGGCCACCATTACAGAGAAAAACGTACAGAGTTTCGTTTGGCGATGTATCATATGCAGGTTTGGCATTCCAAGAGTCTTAGTCTCGGACAACGGGAAGCAATTCGACAACGACTCCTTCCGGGACTTCTGCTTGCAGTTGGGGATACGGAACCACTACTCCTCCCCCGCCCACCCTCAAGCCAATGGACAAGTCGAAGTCACAAACCGATCCTTGCTAAAGATTATCAAGACTCTGCTCGAAGGGGGTAAAGGGCATATGGGCTGAAGAGTTGCCAAGCATACTATGGGCCTACAGGACTACAGCAAGGACACCAACAGGAGAGACACCATTCTGACTAACATACGGAAACAATGCAGTAATCCCAGCCGAAGTCGGCCTCACAAACTACAGGGTGCACAACCATGATGAAAAGAGAAATGACGAGGCCATACGTTTGCAACTCGATCTGGTAGACAAAGTCAGGACAGCGACAAAACAAAGGCTCGCACGGTACCAGGACCGCATGACCAAGCACTACAACTCTCGGGTCAGACACAGAGACTTCCAGGTTGGAGACCTCGTTCTAAGAAAAGTTATGGGTGCAGCAAGGGACCCCACCCAAGGAAAGCTCGGCCCAAATTGGGAAGAACCCTACCGAGTTACGGCATGGCAAAGGAAGGGCACCTACCATCTGGAGGCACTAGACGGACGAAAGTTACCACATCCTTGGAATGCTGAACACTTGCGAAAGTACTACCAGTAGGGGCGACGGCGTGAAGAACAACACCACCCTTTTTTAGTGCACTCAGATTTATTAATTACTTTTAAGTATTTGCTATAATAAGCCCAAAGGGCAATTTTTTCTACTTATGTTTTTGCTACAATAAGCCCACATGGGCAGATTTTGTTTTCAAACTACTTTTCACATAGATGCATGACAATAAGAGGGAGTTTATTCAGAATTACTGGAGTTTCTACTTACAAGTTCAAATTCACAAAATATGGACGACCTTAAAACCACAAAGAAAAGTGGCCAATTCCACAATAAACTCAGCTCTTAAGCTGACGGTCTAAATAAAAGACCGATGAAGTGGTTAAGCCCACAATAAACTCAGCTCTTAAGCTAACGGTCTAAATAAAAGACTGACGAAGTGGCTAAGTCAACAAACTCAGCTACTAAACTGACGGTCTAGATAAAAGACATGAAGTAGCTAAATCCACAAAAAACTCAGCTATTAAGCTGACGGTTAAAATAAAGAACCGACGATTTGCCGTCTACAAAATGAACAAAATATGCTGACGGTCCAATAAGAGAACCAAAGAAACCAACGAAGCTCAAATTAAACAAAAAGTTGACGGTTTAAATAAAACAAACGGCTCCATTAAACTAGCATCATAACTCCGTTCCGTTGGATCATAACCTACAACTGGGTGAGCCCAACATTAAACAACTTCAAAAATAAAGGAATAACCAAAAAATTCCTAGCGAAAGGGCGACGGCTTTATTAAAACAGTAGAATCGTAAGCACATTAAATTACACAAGGGCTGACGGCCTCAGCCTGTAGATAAGAAAGTAAATTTAGAAAAGAAAACTCGAGCAAATAGCCCAACGTACATATATAAAAAGCGAAGGGCATTAAGCAAAAGTAAATTAGTGTTCAAATGGAAACCCCCAAAGACAAAGGGGGCACTAAAAAACATTGTCCAAAACAAAATACAACAGTTACCAAAAAAAAAAAAAAAAACTACAGCTGGAAAGGAGGAACGTCACTTAAAGCCTTTTTTACTTTTCAGGAGCTGAGGGTCTTCCACTAGAAGGATCTCCACTGAAGGGTGGACGGGAGGATACGCAGCAGGTTGGGCTAAAACAACTCCACTATCTCCATATGGAGAATCCTCTTGGTCGTCACCACCAGCAGTAATGGCGTCAGTAGTAGGCGTCATCGGCTGGGCGTCGTCCAGGGTGATCCCAGATAGGTCCAATTCAAGGAAAGCTGACGCTACTTGTTTGAGGCAGTCATCAAATCCCGTGCCATAGTATCCACCACAGGAATCGATGAAAGAGTCTAACGCCTTGAATTTCTTGACCGCGTCAACCCCTGCCGTCTCCAACTCGTCACGGAGGGCCGTCAGTTCTTGCTCCAATTACTCCTTCTGACGACCCGCCTCTTCCAGCTTCTCCCTTACTTCTTTCAGCTCAACGTTAAGAACACGCACTGCCTCCTTATACTGAGCCTGCTGATCTCGCATGTTAGCATTATGTTTGCTAACACGAGTGACGACCACCTCCTTAGCCACGCACCGGTCTTGAAGCGCATTTACACGAACTAAGGCCTAGAAAAGAATACAACCGTCAGTCATGAAACAGGAAAAGGATAAGAGAAAAGCCAATTAAAGGAGACGGCTTACTCGTGTAAGATCGAACAAAGCTGACGCCCCCAGCTCCTCTGTCCCCAGCAGTGCACAGGGATCTATGTCCGTCGGCTTTATAAGCGATTCGACTGCCTCAATGGCAAAGTCCTTGTGCGTCAGCAGGGAGCAGGGGCCCTCCAGGACAGGACCAGAGGAGGTCATCATGCCCTTCCCTACCCCATGACTTGATTTAGAAGACGGCTTCTCTGGGGGTTCATTCCCAGAAGCGACGGCTGCTTTCTTGAGGGGACGGTTGGCATCCCCGTCGGTTTTCCTCTTGGAAGAACCCTTGGTGACGGTCTTGGGGGTCGATGAGGATATCATCTCCCCCTTTGCCTTCTTCTCTTCTTTCAGACGGGCGGCGGCAGCCCTTATCCGTTGCTTAGCTACGTCCATCTCTGCAAAAGAAACATATACGAGAAACCGATGACAATACAAAAATAGTTTCGAAAAAAACATTGTCAAGATACTCACGATGACGGGAGAATTCTTCTAGCCTACGAGCCTCAGGCGTCGGTTCAGGACCCCTCAGTAAGCATGAAGATAGTCAAGGGTAATTAAGTCTCGACACGACCGCTCCCCTAGAGGAATCTCCAAAACCCGACGGATGAAGTCTTCTTGCTCGTCGGTTATGGAGGGGCGAATGAGGGCTGAAAAAAACAAACAAATTGACGGCGTTAGAACCATTGAAAAACAAAAACTGTTACTTGCTTAAGTTGACGGGTTGAAAGCTGACGGCTAAAACCTGACTCCTTTACAAACGCCCAAGTATTGTCAAAATAGCCATGGGGTATCGTCTCCCATTCTTCCTAACGGCACACCCAGTCTGTCCCTTTAACGAAAAAGAACCTGCTCTTCCAGGCTCTATTCGAATCTGGCATCTCAGACACCAACCTCAAGTCCTTCTCCCTGACGACAAAGTGGTACATCCCCTTGGAAGAAGAAAGGTGCCGAGGTCTATAACAATAAAAGAATTCATCCAAGGAAAGTTGACAGTTCCCTCCACTCAGATGACCCCACAGTATCTCGGCACCTATGAAAATCCTCCACGAATTTGGAGTAATTTGGCTGACGGATAAACCGAGAAAGTCAGCCAATTGGCGGTGTAAGGCCGTCAGACATAATCTGAGACCGGCAACAAACATGGCATCGTACATACCAACGTCTGCAGTTCTTCCTGTATAACATTTCTCTCCTTCCCCAGGGAGACGAATGGGAATATGGTCGGGAATTTGGAAACAGACGCGCAACTCTTTAAAAAAAATTTCAGTCATTTTTGGATGAAACTTATTTACAGCCCACTCTTTGGGAATGATGAAGGGACGGTTACCTCCAGGACTATCAGAAGTCCCTTCACAAGAGTCATCGTCGCCTTCATCCTCGTCACTACCCCTCTCTCCTTCCACCTCAAATTTACCCTCCTCACCTACTGCCTCAACCTGACGGTCTCCATGACTTCCTACCTCCTCGTTAGGAGTTTGGGCTGACGTCTCCCTCTCTGACGACCAGGAAAAGCTCTCGGACTCACTACCTGAACCAAATACCTCGTCGTAGCCCGCTCCATCGCGGACCGACAACCGGTCACTCGACGCGTCACTCAACATCTGACTACCTACAAGTGACGGGTGTAATCTAAGCACCTAGGATGACGACCTCACTTTAAAGAAATTAATTGAAATAAAGTATGTATAATGAAAGAAAAGGAACTTACAAGTTTTTCAAAAGTGACAGTTGAAGAAGTGATGATAGAAATGTAGGCGAACAGTAAGGAAGTACTGACGGAGGATAGGCGACGGATTTGCTCTCTAGGAATCAGTGAAAGTGAAATAGGAAAAATGGGGAGAGGTGGGCCATATATATATATATATATAAGGGAAACGCACAGAAGACGAAGCGACGCCCTCGTCCAGAAGCGAAGCCAACCGAAATTCGCCACGTACCTAAAGCATTTAATAACAGCTGCATCATTTTCTCTCTCCTGGCTAAAAGGAAAGTCAGCAACAAAAAATATAACTCCATAGCCTGTCAGTTTCAACTGACGGAGATATGGAGTAGGGGGCGACTGATACGTAAAAATAAACTATGATTCAACCCGTTAGTTTTTCACGTACGAAAGAGCCTACGGTCTAAGCTGACAGGATTAGACAACTGGAAAAGCTGAAGGCTCCAAGGTTGATGGACGGTAATTCGGAGCTCTTGGGCAGTCCATGGAACGTAGCAAGGAACTGACGCCGACATGACTGAAGGGGATAAGGCAAGCTAACAGCCCTGAGGCCGACGGTTATAAGTAAAACCATGACTTGGCCACCACGCATGAGTAATAAGGAAATTACTTGTATCCCACGCTCAGTGTTAGAGTCCTATAAGGAAAGGATTCTGCGATCCACGCTCATAAGGATTCCTATAAGGAAAGGACTTCTACTCCAAGGAAAAAAGGTCAATCCTCAACTACTATAAAAGCCCCAATACCCTCATAAATCGAGGTACGCATAATTCACCCTTCTCTGTTAAGGTCTTCTCCTTTTTGTTGTGCATGTGTCGTTTCAAGCGTACAAGCATTGTGCAACTCACTGGTGAGATTTTCGGCATCATCAAATATATATAATGTTTTTGTTTTGTTTTGTTTTTTCTTTAGATGAAAATCCTTCCTATTTAACAGCCAGTCAAAGTATAAACAGAACATGGGTGTCATTCTATGCATACATGTCAATCATTATCATCTGCATATACGTGAAAATTTGAGTTAATATGATACTATAATCAAAACAAAAAATAATAATAATTCACTTATTAATAATTAGTATAATTGGAGTTCTTCCTTGCCTTTTCTAGGAGGCATGGCACCAATGATTATGAAGTATAAACATAGTAGAGAAGAAGTACTATATAGACTATGTAGAAAAAAAATTTATGAAAGGTTCTCTTGTTTTTGCCAGCACAACACAAATGGGATGACAAAATAGGTCTGAACCATCAACCTTAGCAAAATCCTTAAAGTTCGAAACCAAAAACCTCATGAAACAACGTCGGATTTAGTTCTTATTATTCAATTAGTGGATTAATTAAGGAGTAGGCATTGTTATTTCAAAGCATTTAACTAAATAGTAACAAAAATTGTTTCCTTTATTATATCTATATATTTACTAAACAAAGAAGCTGAGCTAGGAAAGTTAGTCTGATTTGCAATCCTTTAATTCTCTCCAATGCAATCCTTTAATTCTCTCCAATTTTTAGTCTGATTTGCAACATGTGTCATTTATTTGATTTTTAAATGTCACATATCTTACACCTAAATAAAAATTTGAGGAAATTGAAGGATTCAATGGAAGAGGGATCTTATCCCAAAATTAGCACTCAAAAAATTTATGGCCCGTAAGGGAGAGAGAGAAGGAGTAGAGTAGAGTGGGTTAAAAATAGGCTAATTTTAAGCCAATTTCACTCTACTCTACTCTCCCTCCCTCCTCCTCAATCCAAATGGAAACAACATAACAACTTTTCCTTTGCTTTCTTATCATCTAAAGAGGAATTAAAGAAAGATTTAAAAATGAATTATAAAATTAAAAATAAAGAACTGAGAATTCATACAAAGCATTGCTTAAGAGAAGAGAGGACCTTGTGGATGCGGATATCGACAGAGAGGCTTGAATAATTCATCGAAAAATATTTTTGATTTTAAGAGAAAATTAGAGGGAGATGTGTGTTCGGTAGAGAGAGACTGTCACACTAGGTTGGTAGGTGACAACTGACAAATCGATAATGAGATACTATTTGTAATTTAATTTTGGATGATAAAAAATAGTGGATTTTTATATATAAACTAGCTTGTAACCCCATGTATATGCATGGATACACTTAAAAATATACATTAAGATGCATAATATAGTTCATATATATAATTTAAATGCTATTAATTGTCATTTTTATATTTTGTTAACTCTTTTAAAAAATTTGTAAGGATATTATTAGATATAAAATGTAAATTGTCAATTTTTTTAATTATTGTGAAGCACTTTTTTTTTTACGATCGTCCAGACAGGAATCATGATGAGCTTGAATCGGGATTTTGTAGTAGATTCAAGCTCGTCAGCTTCAACGGACAGGCTGGGAGAAAAAAAAAAAAAAAAAAAAAAGAGGTTTTGGTTGCGCGCGAGAGGAATGATTCCTCTTTGTTTCCTAAAGGCCTCCCCCTTCCCCTTTGGGGTACAAGTACTATGATTGAGTGAGACAGCAACAAGTCCTCCTTTCCTTCAGCTAGTCGTCTTAAGTCTCAAGATGAAGTCTCCGTTGATCGCTCTTCATCACATCTCTATAGGTCATTTTGGACTGTGAAAAAGGGGGTCCAACCCAGCAGGTTGAAGGCGAAGGCGTGGCGCGTCTGATGATAAAGAGGTTCCTTCTGCCAATGCAAGTTGCCTAATAATAAATCGATCAGACGCGCCACGCCTTCGCCTTTAAGCTGCTGGGTTGGACCCCCTTCTTCACAGTTCGAAATGACCTATGGAGATGTGATGAAGAGTGATCAACGGAGACTTCAATTTGAGACTTGAGACGACTAGCTGAAGGAAAGGAGGACTTGTTGCTATCTCACTCAATCATAGTACTTGTACCCCAAAAGGGAAGGGGGAGGCCTTCAGGAAACAAAGAAGAATCATTCCTCTTATGCGCAATTAAACCCTTTTTTTTTCTCCCAGCTTGTCTGTTGAAGCTGACGAGCTTGAATCTGCTTCAAAATCCCTATTCAAGCTTATCATGATTCTTGTCTGGACGATCATGAAGCCTATATTTCCAGAGCTATAGGCTCAATTGGTTTCGGGACTACCTTTATCTCGCTCTACAAGCTATCTGCTAGCATTATGGTTTGGAATCGACAAAACTACTGCCTATGCCCGGCAAGTCCCAGGAAAGCCAGAATCTCCAATTAGTGAAAGTAAGGCACGAAAGAGAAAAGTACAGTGCGCGTTCTATTATAGATCGTACCTACCTACTTACCATCCTTGCCCCTACGCACTCAAAAGATGGGCATCTCCAACCCCTACTAAGTATAATGAAGGCTGTTCCTGCGTGATATCAATTTTGCTTCATTCCTAAAACAATCCAGCCAAATGAATAGCAATACTAATAATCTCTGAAACAAAGCCGAAAAGCAGGACTACTGCTACGACTACATGCGTATCTAGTGCAGTGGAGACAAGCTACCTTTAGCTAGGAGCCTCTGTTTGGATTACTTCATCAAGACCATAAATGGTATAAGTTTAGCACCACTCAATAGAAAGCACCTTTCTTTTTTGTAAGGTCTTAAAGATACCGGGCGACCAAGCGACTTTGATCTTCATCTCCTGAACAAAAGAGTGGCAAAGCCGCCCCATTGACTATGAATCCTTACTCTGAAGTAAGTCCCTTATGGAAACTCAAAGAACAAATTCACTTCGTTCATGTAAGTTTCAATCTTCACTCTAAACCCGGTCTCTATCCCTGAAACAGGGAAGCAAGCCTGTCTTCCCAAACAGTATAATCCTAACTCTTAATCTTTGTAAGGGTGTTCTGAACTCTCCTTTGTTGCTTGAAAGCTCACTAAGGAAGTCTCACAAAGCCTGTGTCTTGGTTCCGTAGTTGTTCCTTGATTGGTTGATTGGGAAGGAAGATAACTATATAAGTAAACAAGCTAAACAAGCCAATCCACGAATAGGGCTAGTGTTAGCAAACAAGCCTTTGATAGAATTCATTTTCCATGGGTCAAAGCAGTTAATGATTTTGTTTTCCAATACAACTTATTTTAATGCTTTACACGGGCATGTACTTTCGCAATAGTTTCATTTGTTTGCTTATAGGAGCGGATTCGGGACCCGACATTGCCTATGTTGTTGTGGAGGACAGAACGAATTGATTCAAAGACTTCTTCATCGCACAAGAGCTTCGCGGAGTCAACAAATTGATTGGGGAGAGGATAGCTTTGCCCTTTGCTACTCTTGTATGAACACCCTTTATCTCCTGAAGTGAGCGAGTGTTGATCACTAAATTGGAATTTGGCTCCTGAAAGCTTAGAAAACGCATTTTTTAGACCGAGCTGAGAATTGTTTACAATTAGTCGTGATCAAAGCTTTTTCAAGCCAATAAATTTGCTTTCCTGGAAATCTGTAATATCCCTGCCCCGCTCACTACGTAAAGAAGGGTGGAGTGAAGCTTCCCTTGAACTGGCCCTTCCTTAGGTTCCGTACGATGTTCTACTAGTTTGGTTGCTTGGGAGCACGAGATCGTAACTACTCGTAATATCCTTTAATCGCTTACCGCGAAGATGGAAAGCATGAGCTAAAGCGGTTATCAAGTTAAAGACTCAATCTTATTGTTAGGAAGTAGCTGCAAGAAGTAGAGTCAGTCTGAAAGCCTTCTTTTTGGCTCTCATGTGAGGGTTGTCATAACTTGTGTCTATGTTAAATGACTTTATAGAGTCCTAAGGGTAGTCTCAAAGATAAGGGATTCAAGCCGTGTTTGTTTTGATTAGCTATCCCAGGGAAAGGAGTAAGTATTGGTTGTTGGCATGTCCGAGCTAAGATTGGTTGAGGTGGGTAAAGACGGTTGCATAGCTTACTTGGTAAAGGATTCCTTTAGTTTAGCGGTCATGGATCTATTCTAGGTGGTTAACTTGTATACCCCTATTCTCAGAGTTCACGTTTTGATCTAGTAAATCGACTTTTCAGATAAGTTCCATAGTTTTGGACAGGATAGGACAGGTGGAAACCAGGAGGTAAAGCATATGTTAAAGCAATCAGGCAAATGTGTGTAGACTAGCTTATTAGCTTTAGTAGCTTGTGTACTAGCTTGTTAAAGGAAGTAGGAGTACGCTGATTTGGGAATAAGCTAGAAGTATAGTATAAGTTGAAGTGAAGGGCGCTAGTAAGTAATAATAAGTAGAGCGGAACACTGTCGGCTGAACAAAAGACGTATGACTTGAGAAAGTAAGATCTTTGATCTGTTGTCGGGAAAAGAAGTGAACATGGTACTTTAGAATGCAAATAATAGGTCCTTTTAGCCAAATCCAGGCTTTTGAGTTTGTAGCTAGGCAGCTAAGCCAGTAGTAGTTCAGTTCAGGTCAGGGCATGAAGCTACAGGTTCTATTTGCGGTCATGAGACAGAGGTCAGAGGCAACTTGTTATATAGGTAGCCGTGTGTGTTAATAGATCTTCTTCTATACTAGTAATAGTAGTAGTGGGTGAATTGGTTTAATATGGGGTTTTTTTCTTTATTAGAAGGATAAGCACGGTTATTACTGTTTGTCCCAACATTCAGCCGAGGTAGGCTACTAACTTGCTCGTTATAAGTAGTTAACGAATGGAAATAAGGCCATTTTATGTCTATAAGTGAAGATTGGATGGATGCCTGCTCTTTGGGTATGCTTTCAAAAGGGCTGTTTTCATGCGTACTGGTGTTCATGGTCTGTTGGTTTTCTATTCTCGTGGGGGAAGGCGAGATTGGCGCATCTACAAGTTGAGAGTGTGCTCGGGCAAGTGGGCTAACCAGAACTACTAGTAACGGGATTTGCCTGCAATACGAGTAAGGGGAATGGAACTCTTGTTTGAAAACTTTAGCTACGGACTTAGGTTAGCTAGCTCAACTTCTCTTATGGCTATTTGGATCAAGGAACTAGGGTAACGCAAATACAACGAAGGCCTAATAATAATGGTGAGTTGAATGATGTGCATGAAATATATACAATAAAGTACTCACATATCTACATATTTAGCCTTACTTTTATGTTATTTTGTGACTGATTATATAATATCTTTGTATTGCAGGTAACAAAGGTTTTACATGCAAAGTGGAGCTAAGCCAATTGAATCAAGCCAACTTACATCCAGCCATGCATGAATTCAAGAGAAGGCCAACTGAATTAAATTTAAGTCCAATTGAAGTAAGGAATCAAAGGAAATTTGCACTAAATCCAAGTCCAATTCGGATTAGGATTCCAGCCTGGACATCAGTTAGTATTTTCAGCATAACTTTCGGCTCAGATGTCCAATCGAGATGATTCAAGTTGGGCTGGAAAGTTAACTTAAAGGGCTACAACTTTGTAGTTTACCAAAAGCCCGAATTCTGAGCTTAAATGGGCCGAAATTGTCGGTTAAGTAAAGCCTAAAAATCTGGGATTTTCTCCAAACGGGAATTCAACTTGTAATAGGATTCCTTGACCTATTTAAAGGCTTTTTAGGGCAAAATTTAGGGAGGCTAGTGCTAGGGCTGAGGGCTGAACGTAGAGAGAGCTGCGGCTGTGGCTACTTCTTTGGTTTTCTTTCATGACAGTTAGTTTTATTTTATTTTTCTAGTTTAATGTTTAGTATTTTATTCTTGTGTTTTCTTTCAATTATCATGAGTAGCTAAATTTATAATTAGGGTTGAGGATGAAACCTTGTTAAGGATTATTAGTAATATTTATGTGATTTGACTTTTCTCATAATAATTGTTCTTTAATGATTTAAATTGTTCTTGCTTCATATCAATTGACTAAGATGAGATTCTAGATATGAGTTCAATCATGTTTTTCTCATGATTTAGGATTTGTCTTAATTAATTGAATGCTTGGTTTATTAATTCTTGATTATAAAATTGGATATCGTTTGTGATTTGTCTGTCAATGGATACAATTTATGATTTGATTTTTAGAATTGGATATATTTTGTGATTTGTTTGGCTACGGATACAATTGATGATTTGGTTTTATACTTAAGAAGCGAAGAAGAACATGCTTTTGGTTTTTAAAATAAGGATTTTAATGAGGATATTTTCCATGATAGCAAGATTGATTTCTAGATTATCATGTAGTGAGTTGGGAAAAATTAATGATCATAAATATATGCTAATATGATTTACAAGGCGGATTCCAAAACCTTAATTCCATTCCCTTGATTGTTTACATCTTTTTATTGCTTTATATTATACCTTTGCTTAGTTTAATTATTTTCTTAGTATATTTAATTGCAAACAACCAATTTTTATTAAACTAGATTAGGATTAATTTGGTTAAGATTTGATTAATTTTCCTACGTTCATTCAAGTCCCTGTGGGTTCGACCTCGTTCTTGTCAAACTATACTTCGGTACGGTTCGTACACTTGCGAGTATTTTAAAATTTCACAACAAGTTTTTGGCGCCGTTGCCGGGGACTTGGTTAGGAAAATAAATTAGGTCTTAATTGAATTTTTCCTTCTACTAGTTGTAGTTAAATTTTTTTTTTTTTTTTTTTAAAAAAACAAAAAAAAAATTATTTCTTTGTGCTTGGTGTATGAGAACTTGGTTACGTGATAAAGAAAATCGTCTTGTTAGTTTTGATTATTCATCCAGAATGGGAGAAACAGGAGATGATTCAAAAACCCTTAGGGAGTTGTTCTCACCCATAACCACCAACCCTCCATCTTGCATAGTATTGCCTGCAACCACTGCTACACATTTTGAGCTGAAACCACAGATAATCCACCTTCTTCCTAATTTTCATGGATTGGATAGAGAAGACCCTTATATGCATGTAAAGGATTTTCTTGAGATTTGTGCTACTTGTAAGTTCCAGAATTTCACTGATGACTCTGTTCGCTTGCGTTTATTCCCTTTTTCCTTGAAGGATAAGGCAAAAGCATGGCTTAATTCTTTGTCACCTGGATCTATCACTTCATGGGAACTGTTGGTCACAAAATTCCTTTCTAAATTTTTCCCAATGGCCAAGACCAATGCTTTGAGGAGAGAAATTGCAGATTTTTATCAGGATGAACAAGAGAAATTTTATGAGAGTTGGGAGAGATTTAAGGACTTGATCTTAAAGTGTCCTCATCATGGTTTTGAAACATGGAGACTAGTACAATATTTTTATAATGGTTTGACTCAGACAAATCGTAACATGATTGAGTCCATGAATGGTGGTGGATTTTTAAGTCTTGTAGATGATGAGGCATACAAATTTCTTGAGAATTTTTCTGAAAGTTCACAACAATGGGATTTTTCCAACCGTAAAGAGAGATCTGCCCCTGCAATTAAGAAAGGAGGATTGTATGAAGTCAGTGAAGATTTAGACATAAAAGCTAGGTTAGACAATCTCACTCGTAAGGTTGAGGCTTTAGCTTTAGGAAGAGGGATGAATTCTGTCAATCAAGTTCAAAGTGAAACATGCTCTATTTGTGCAAGTCCTATGCATACAACACAAATGTGTCCTTCCATAGCTGGGTACCCTGATTTTTATACTGAGCAAGCAAATGCACTGAATAATTATGGAAAACCATTTGCTAGTCCATTTTCAGAGACATACAATCCAAATTGGAGGAACCATCCTAATTTCTCATGGAGGCAAAATCAGCCTCACACAAATGTAGGTGGACAACAAGTGCATCAACAAAGTCAATTTTGTCCACCTACTCAAGCATATCCTCCCATTCCTCAATCAACACCTCAGTTTGTAGCACCACCAAGACAACAACCATCTTTGGAGGAGTCTCTCAAAAGTTTCATGCAATCAACTAGCCAAGCCATTCAAGAGATGAAAAGTTCCACCCATTTGAATACTCAAGCTATTTCAAAGTTGGAAAATCAAGTTGGCCAGTTAGCAACCCATGTTGGAGAGAGGGAAAAAGGAAAGTTTCCTAGTCAACCCATACCTAACCCAAAAGGACAGTATGCCATCAATGGTTCTTCTAGTTCTACTCATGGACAAGAACATGTTCAGTCTATTACTACCCTTAGGTCTGGTAAGCAAGTTGATAATCAAGTGAAGATGCCAGAAGTGGAGGATGATGAAAATATTGTGTTAAAGGAAAAAGGAACTCATAGTTCACATGATGATCATGGAGAAAAGAAGGACAACCCACCCGCCACTCCAATTCAAGATCTTAGTTCTCCCCTTGATAAGAGGTTTGTTCCTAAAGCTCCATTTCCTCAAAGGTTAATTAGTCCTCAGAAAAGTGCACAATTTGGAGACATTTTAGAGGTTTTTAAGCAAGTGCAAATAAATATTCCATTTCTTGATGCAATTCAGCAAGTTCCTGCTTATGCCAAGTTTCTAAAAGATCTTGTGACAATGAAGAGAAAGACAAATGTTCCTAAAAAGGCATTTTTGACAGAACAAGTCAGTTCAATCATTCAGAATAAATATCCAGTGAAATATAAGGACCCAGGATCCCCTACAATTTCATGCAAGATTGGGGATCATCTCATTGAGCGAGCTTTGCTAGATTTGGGGGCAAGTGTGAACTTATTGCCATATTCAGTATATTTACAGCTAGGTTTGGGAGAGTTAAAACCAACAACCATGACACTTCAATTAGCTGATAGGTCTGTGAAAATCCCTAGAGGTATTGTTGAGGATGTGCTGATTAAGGTGGATGCATTCTATTTTCCTGTTGATTTTATTGTGTTAGACACTGAACCTGCTCTAAATGCCAATACACAAATCCATGTCATTTTAGGTCGCCCTTTCTTAGCCACATCCAATGCTTTGATCAATTGTCGGAGTGGTGTAATGAAGATTTCTTTTGGAAATATGACTGTTGAGCTTAATATCTTCCACATAAGTAAACAAGTGCTAGACAATGAGGATATCTGTGAGGTTGACATGATTGAGAGTCTAGTCCATGATACTTTCCTACAATCGAGTTATGAGGATCCTCTAGAGGCTTGCTTAAATTTTTTTGATTGCAATTTTGATATTGAACACTCAATTGAAGAGGTCAATGCATTGTTAGATTCTGTTCCTCTCTTAAGTACTGATAGTTGGCAACCAAAAGTGATCCCTCTTCCACTTTCTTCATCCCCACCCCCATCTGCTGTGGAACCACCAAAGTTGGAGTTGAAACCATTACCTGACACACTTAAGTATGCATTTTTAGGTTCTTCTGGGACCTTACCTGTCATTATAGCTTCAGATTTAGATGACCTTAGGGAACACCAATTGATAAGTGTACTTCAAGAGCATAAGGAAGCTATAGGTTGGTCAATTGCTGATATCAAAGGTATTAGTCCATCTGTGGTTATGCATAGAATTCACTTGGAAGAGAATGCTAAAACTTCACGTGAACCGCAGAGACGTCTAAACCCTATTATGCAAGAGGTAGTGAGAGCTGAAGTTTTGAAGCTTTTAGATGTGGGTATTATTTACCCAATTTCTGATAGTAATTGGGTGAGTCCAGTTCAAGTTGTACCAAAAAAATCTGGCATAACAGTTGTTAAGAATGAGGATGATCAGTTAGTCCCAACTCGTGTGCAAACAGGATGGAGAGTATGCATTGATTATCGTAAGTTGAATGCCATGACAAGAAAAGATCATTTTCCTCTTCCTTTTATAGACCAAATGTTGGAAAGGTTAGCTGGTCATGCTTATTATTGTTTTCTTGATGGATATTCTGGATATAATCAAATTCCCATTGCACCTGAAGATCAAGAAAAGACTACCTTCACATGCCCCTTTGGGACATTTGCCTACCGTCGCATGCCATTTGGTTTATGTAATGCTCCTGGTACATTTCAGAGGTGCATGATTAGTATTTTTTCTGATATGGTAGGACGATTTTTGGAGGTATTTATGGATGACTTTTCAGTATTTGGGTCCACTTTTGAAGAATGTTTGCACCACCTATCCTTAGTGTTAGTGCGGTGTAAGGAGAAGAATCTTGTTCTTAATTGGGAGAAATGCCATTTTATGGTGAGAAAGGGGATTGTTCTTGGGCATGTCATATCAAAAAGTGGTATTGAGGTTGATAAGGCAAAAATAGATTTGATTTCTAACCTTCCACCTCCTCGATCTGTTAAGGAAATTAGATCATTTTTGGGTCATGCAGGATTCTATCGAAGGTTCATCAAGGATTTTAGTAAAATCTCAAGGCCCTTATGCAACTTACTTGCCAAAGATGCCCCATTTGTGTTTGATGATGAGTGTCTCCATGCATTTAAGAGATTAAAAACTGAGTTGACTTCTACACCTATCATTCAACCACCTGATTGGAAAATGCCTTTTGAGATTATGTGTGATGCCTCTGATTATGCAATTGGTGCTGTTTTAGGACAGCGGGTTGGAAAGATTCCCCATGTGATTTATTATGCTAGTAAGACTCTAAATGATGCTCAAATGAACTACTCTACAACAGAGAAGGAGTTGTTAGCAATTGTTTTTGCCTTGGATAAATTTAGGTCCTATTTGTTGGGGTCTAAGGTCTTAATTTATTCGGATCATGCTGCACTGAAGTATCTTTTCTCCAAAAAAGATGCTAAAGCTCGACTTATCCGATGGATTTTATTGTTACAAGAATTTGATCTTGAGATTCGAGACAAGAAGGGAACTGAAAATGTAGTAGCTGACCATTTGTCTAGATTAATTGTTGAGCACACTGATGACAATTTACCAATTGTTGAATCTTTCCCTGATGAACAGTTGTTGCATGTATCCCAGAGACCTTGGTATGCTGATATTGCAAACTATCTTGTCACTAATCAAATGCCTTCGCATTGGACTAAACAAGATAGGTCTAGATTTCTGGCTGAGGTTAAGTATTTCTTTTGGGATGATCCATACTTGTTTAAGTATTGTTCTGATCAAATAATTAGGAGATGCATATCCGAGAATGACCAACAAAATGTTATATCCTTCTGTCATGATCATGCTTGTGGAGGCCATTTTAGTTCAAGAAAGACTGCTGCTAAGATTTTGCAATGTGGATTTTATTGGCCTTCCATTTTTCGTGATTCCCATGCATATTGTTCAGCCTGTGAGAGATGCCAAAAGTTGGGGAGCATTGGAAAAAGAAATATGATGCCATTGAACCCTATTTTGATTGTTGAGGTATTTGATGTTTGGGGTATTGATTTCATGGGTCCTTTTCCTAATTCTTTTGGTAACTTATACATCCTTGTTGCTGTTGATTATGTTTCTAAGTGGGTTGAGGCCATTGCATGTAGAACTAATGATCACAAGGTTGTAGTAAAGTTTTTGAGAGAGAATGTGTTTGCACGGTTTGGCACACCACGTGCCATTATTAGTGATGGAGGAAAGCACTTTTGCAATAGAGTTTTTGAGCAACTAATGAAGAAATATGGCATCACTCATAAGGTTGCAACACCTTATCACCCACAGACAAGTGGTCAAGTAGAGATATCTAATAGGGAAATCAAGAGAATATTGGAGAAAACAGTTAACCCTACTCGAAAAGATTGGTCTTTAAGACTCAATGATGCATTGTGGGCATACCGTACAGCATTTAAGACTCCCATTGGAATGTCTCCCTATCGAATTGTGTATGGTAAGGCTTGTCACCTCCCTGTTGAGTTAGAGCATAGAGCTTATTGGGCTATTAAGCGGTTAAATTTTGATCTTGACAAAGCAGGTGCTGAAAGGAAACTTCAAATCAATGAGTTAGAGGAAATTCGCAATGATGCATACAATTGTGCCAAATCGTATAAGGATCGAATGAAAAGGGTTCATGATAAAAACATCTTGAGAAAATCATTTGAACCTGGTCAGAAAGTTCTTCTTTATAATTCTCGTTTGCATCTCTTCCCAGGCAAGTTACGATCTCGATGGACTGGTCCATTCATAGTTCGCACTGTTTATCCCCATGGTGCTATTGAGATTGAGAATCCTAAAAATGGTGATATGTTTAAAGTTAATGGCCAACGTTTGAAACCATTTTTAGAACTTGAGCCTCCAGAAGTTGAAGAAGTCCTCTTGGATGATCCTATTTATCAGGATTGATCCCAGTTGTGTTTATCAGGTTTGCAATTTTTTTTTTTTTCTTTTTCTCTTGCTTATTTTCTGCTTTTAGATTAATATTTGTGTTTATTTTCTTGTTTAGTTTTATTTTCTTTTGTTCTAGCTGATATTTGACAGAAATTAAAATTATAACAATCAGCTTGATCAAGGTATGTCTCCTCCTTCTCCTTACCTTACTTGTTTCTACTTGATTCTCATGTTGCATATTACTATTTTGCTCACTTTTCATTCAAGACATCTATTTGAGAGGATCATTTTTAACATTGAGGACAATGTTTGGTTTAGGTTTGGGGGGGATGTACGATTTCTGTCTTTCTTTTTTGTTTTGTTTAGTTGCTTCAGAAAAAAAAAAAAAAAAAAAAATCTTTTGCCTAGCTTGAGGTTTATGTTTTGAGTTCGTTATACTACTCTTGTTTAAAGAATTTCATTACTTTCATGCTCAATTCATTGCACATGCACGTAGCCACTCAGACACAACTTCTTGTTGAAGGATAAAAATGATTAGAAAATCTTGTTGATAACAATGTGGAGATTGTAACCCCTGTGAGTTTTGAGCCAATCATTATTTTTGGAGGGTTATTTATTGTTTCTAATCTTAAAGTTCATTTGGAAGTTCATAACATATTTCCCTTGTTGTAGTCTCATTATTCTTTCTTTTGGTCAAGAAAAAAAAAAATATGATTTTATGCCACACTTGAATCTTTTGAAGTCATTGATGTTGAATGAGCTATACTAGTCTTTGAGAGATGAGATTAGGCCATTTTTGTCTACTTTGAGCCATACATGTGTTTTTCTTTCTTGATACATTATCGCTAGTCACCCCGTTGAGCCTTTTAATTAGCCTTTCTTTCTTAAAGCCCTTATCCATAGTGTTTCAAGATGGAATTTGATCAATTTGTTTCAATGTGGTGGTTTGTGCAAGAATTCAAAGAAAGAATTGAAAAAAAAAAAAAAAAAAAAAAAGAGAGAAAAAAAAAAAGAAGAAAAAAGAGAATTCAAAGAAAACAAAGAAAGAGAAAAGGGGGCAAAGTTTCAAAAAGAAGAAACTTAAAAGGGTTCTCATCAAATTTTGAGAAGTGAAATGTAAGGAAGGAGTACCGCTTTGAAGAAGAAGAGTTAAAAAAAAAAATGTTGAATGGAAATTCCAAAAAGAGTTGACATTCTGATTAATCTTGAAAACACTTCTTATATTTACCTTTACCCATTTTTATTTCATTCCCTTTGCTTTTACCCTACATTACGTCCTAATAAAGTCCTTATTTGATCTTGAAGATTGTGTAGTTCAGATATTGATATGACTGAATAAAAAAGTGTGGTATAAATTCTTTTTGGCATCCTTTCATGAGACTATTTGTTCTTTCTTGGTTAAGCGTTTTTCATGTGATTTATATGTGAGATGTTTGATTTTGCTTACATTATTCTGCTCACATATGTTGTTGAGAGTGTTACACCCTATTTCAGAGTGATTTCATTTGTTGAGTGATAACACCGGAAAGATTTGAGTTGAAGCATACTTTCAAATAGAGATTCGAGTCAAATTTATTCTAAAACTAAGAGTATGTTTGGGTTGGCTACCACTTTTCACTCACATTGATTTTTGATGGCATGAGAAATTTCTTTAGCATTTGTAGTGTTTTTGAACTTGAACTAATCCTCTTTGCAAAAGGCAATTGAAAAAAAAAAAAAAAAAAGATTTTCTTTGTTTTGTTTATTTTGTTTTTAGTATTCATTCTCAGAATTTTGTGGGTATATTCCCTGCAAACCCTCACGAGACTACAACTCGTCCACTAGTGTAAGCTAGGGGTTTAAAGGCTTGTTGCATACGCTAAATGCAATCGAAATTTCCAGCGAAAGTGGATTAGTTAGGATTTCCTTTTTCTTTGTTTTGTTTTACTCTTTATCTGTTTTGCTCGAGGACTAGCAAAATGTAGGTTTGGGGGTATTTGATGTGCATGAAATATATACAATAAAGTACTCACATATCTACATATTTAGCCTTACTTTTATGTTATTTTGTGACTGATTATATAATATCTTTGTATTGCAGGTAACAAAGGTTTTACATGCAAAGTGGAGCTAAGCCAATTGAATCAAGCCAACTTACATCCAGCCATGCATGAATTCAAGAGAAGGCCAACTGAATTAAATTTAAGTCCAATTGAAGTAAGGAATCAAAGGAAATTTGCACTAAATCCAAGTCCAATTCGGATTAGGATTCCAGCCTGGACATCAGTTAGTATTTTCAGCATAACTTTCGGCTCAGATGTCCAATCGAGATGATTCAAGTTGGGCTGGAAAGTTAACTTAAAGGGCTACAACTTTGTAGTTTACCAAAAGCCCGAATTCTGAGCTTAAATGGGCCGAAATTGTCGGTTAAGTAAAGCCTAAAAATCTGGGATTTTCTCCAAACGGGAATTCAACTTGTAATAGGATTCCTTGACCTATTTAAAGGCTTTTTAGGGCAAAATTTAGGGAGGCTAGTGCTAGGGCTGAGGGCTGAACGTAGAGAGAGCTGCGGCTGTGGCTACTTCTTTGGTTTTCTTTCATGACAGTTAGTTTTATTTTATTTTTCTAGTTTAATGTTTAGTATTTTATTCTTGTGTTTTCTTTCAATTATCATGAGTAGCTAAATTTATAATTAGGGTTGAGGATGAAACCTTGTTAAGGATTATTAGTAATATTTATGTGATTTGACTTTTCTCATAATAATTGTTCTTTAATGATTTAAATTGTTCTTGCTTCATATCAATTGACTAAGATGAGATTCTAGATATGAGTTCAATCATGTTTTTCTCATGATTTAGGATTTGTCTTAATTAATTGAATGCTTGGTTTATTAATTCTTGATTATAAAATTGGATATCGTTTGTGATTTGTCTGTCAATGGATACAATTTATGATTTGATTTTTAGAATTGGATATATTTTGTGATTTGTTTGGCTACGGATACAATTGATGATTTGGTTTTATACTTAAGAAGCGAAGAAGAACATGCTTTTGGTTTTTAAAATAAGGATTTTAATGAGGATATTTTCCATGATAGCAAGATTGATTTCTAGATTATCATGTAGTGAGTTGGGAAAAATTAATGATCATAAATATATGCTAATATGATTTACAAGGCGGATTCCAAAACCTTAATTCCATTCCCTTGATTGTTTACATCTTTTTATTGCTTTATATTATACCTTTGCTTAGTTTAATTATTTTCTTAGTATATTTAATTGCAAACAACCAATTTTTATTAAACTAGATTAGGATTAATTTGGTTAAGATTTGATTAATTTTCCTACGTTCATTCAAGTCCCTGTGGGTTCGACCTCGTTCTTGTCAAACTATACTTCGGTACGGTTCGTACACTTGCGAGTATTTTAAAATTTCACAACATTGAATCAGGCGCGGTAGCCGTTCCAAGGCTTTTATGTTCCTGCCTTATTTAAGATAGGAGAATGCGGTTCAAGCAAAAGACTCTGGGTTTTGCCTAAGACGAGTAGCAGACTCTGGTTTCAGTGCATGTGTGGAAGGCAACTCTATTTAGCCAGCAAGCATAGGAAATAAATCCCCACGGGGAACTTACTATTAATGCTAATCCATTAGTTCTAGCTTGAAGTTTGCCTTTAGTTGTCTTGAAGTTAGCTGCTTGGCATAAGTAGCTTGGCTTGCTCATGCGGGGCTTTGGAAAGAAAGTCACCAGGGAATTCATATACAAATCTTCTAATCCAGCTCGAGAAGTTTTATGTTGAAAAGTAGATCGAGAGTTTAAGTGGATGTTAAATTAGGGTGAGGTTTACTATTCTAGTCTATAAGCCACTTAACTAAATGAAATCCTAAGTATCAACTATCGTGTGAGTCTCAACCAATGTGTAGCTGCCGTTAAAAGGCTATAAGTAACGACATTCTCAGTTAAGATAGCAGGATTCAAGCTTGCTTGTGTGTACGTGCTTGTTATAAGTAGATGTAGATGTGAAGGTGCCTAAGGAACAGCCCTAACCCCCTTAAATACGTTGTTAGAGGTGTTGGCTATTCGTAGATCTGTTATATAGGCAATTTAGCTACTTTCAATCCTTAGTTTAAACTCTTTAGTGTGTCTTGCTATCTCCCAGTCGTAACTGTACCTTAGGTCCACTCGCTATGGATGTGAAGAAAGTGACAAAGTCAACGTATAACCGCTTACCTTTGGAAACGCGCTAAAACAGGCTTATGGGTTTGCATTTCTAATAGAAGAAGTATATCTAATTAGCCAGATCGTCTGAAGCATGAACAGAATCACCTTTGTTCCGAAGGCCTAGCAAGTTACTTTTTTTTTAAAGGCAGTCCTTTTCTTTCCCCGAACCAATGACTCGCTTGTTCAATACTCCTAACTATTATAGAAGGATGCCGTCCCCTCGGGACTACCGGTAGTTTCGGTTGTTGAATCTCATGCAAGTTAGGTGGTTGTGGTTGTATTGGTTGCAAGCGGAACGTAGGCGCTTTAAGTGTGTGTTGACCATGCACTCTCGTGTCATGTAATGTCGTATGTATAATAGAGGTGGTGTGGTGATTGACCTCAATGCTAATGGTTATCCCAAAGGTTCAACAAATGAATGAAGCTATGATCGTACCCGGATAGAGATAATGGTCTCCCTCTGATGTCTCCAAGCCAGTCATAATAGAATAGATAGTCAAAGCCGCCAATAGCAGTCTGTTCTCGCCTATCGATAAATAGAAGGTTGCTTTCAAGCTCAAACCATTTGAAATTGAATTGCTACTTTTTTCTTGTTATTGATAGAGTGGTATTCTCCGCCTCTGTCAAGTAAAGTAGAGGGAGAGAACTGGAAGAGAGAAGGAAAAAGAGCAAAGGATTTACAAGTCTAATTGGAGAAGAATGGCTAACACGTTGACTGCCTTCGAGACTCTATAAAATCTAATCCAAGCGGTCTAACCCCCGAGGCGGACCCCAACCGAAAGGTGCTAGATGGACTAACGGCAAGCGAGATAAAGAAAGCAGTTGGCCCTATATGTAAAACCTTGCCGCGGGAGAGTCTTTCTCCAATGATAATAAAGAAAGTTTTTGGGCAAGACAAGAAAGGAACTCGCGCCCTTTGACACCAACGGATAAGAGCTGATTGCTGGCGATGACTTGGTGAAGGGAATCTATGAGAGATGGTTCTCGAACCGGGTTCGGACCGAATAGAACACGGAGCCAACGAGTTCAGTCGAACAGCGTAACGAGTCTAAGGGCGGGATCAAGCTTGAAAGGAATGGGCGGGCATAGGCTTAATAGTGAACGCGGACCCCCTTGCTTATAGATATGAGATCAATGACTTAAAAGACAGATGCCGAGAGAAACTGCTAGACTTCTTTATTGCGTTGCAAAGAGAAATCGAAGATGAAGATTTGCTGACGCAGTGCGGGCACTGGATGAAAAAGACAGAGAAAAGAACAACAACCCACCGGAAGGGCATACCTCAAGAGCACCAATCTCCCTTAGCAAACATCTATCTAACGAAGCTGACCTATAGATAGAAAGAAAAATGCAGGAAAGGAAAATGAAATATGAAATAAAAAAGATGCTTTGGGAGTGTGAGATACGCGAACGGGAAGTACGCAGCTGAACAACTGCAGGGGCTTCCAGCAGTGATAGCTGAACTAACTAGATGGGTCGCCCAAAACCTGGAGCTGACATTTCAATCGAGAATCAATGTCGGATCCCGGCTATCCGAAAAACGTAGACTGAAGCGGAGGATCACAAAATGCAACAACACAACAAGGGGTGAACCAAGCACTTGCGCAAAGGAAGAAGCGAATCAATCAGAATGGAGACAGGGAGGAGAGGCGAAAGAGATATTTTCGAGCCTGCAAGCAGCAAGCAACAACGGCTGAAAAGCCATTGCACGCTAGCTTATAGTTTAGGGGTATAGTAAGGGTACCCCTTTCTAAAACTTATACTTCTATTTAATATAATGTAAGCTTTTTGGAACCCTAGTTTTGGAGTTTTCCCCAACCTATAACCTATACCAACCTAAGAAAAAGGGGCTTACGTTTTTCAACTGCATCGCACTGCCGCATAAACAATAGATCCGCTGGGCTGGATGAGACACCTTCTCTGGAAAGGAATAGTGAAAAGCCATGTCACTTGGAACAGAACTGCTTGCCTTATTTACTTTTAGTAAGACCGCTTTGGTAAGCCAAATTCTATTATATGGGCATGTTTGCTTACAAGACAAAAGCTAGCATCTAGATGTTCTTTGCCTGAACATATAGAAGAAGCAACCTTCTGGCCTCTGTACTAGTAGTGGAGTGGCTTGCTACTTTCAATCAGAAAAGTAAAATGGAGCAAGGCAGGGGAGAAAGAAGCTGTCCCCTTTTCTCTGATAACCCGCCGCCGGTCATATAGAGTGCTTCGCCCGCCACCGCATATGTAGAAAAAGAGGGAGCAGGGAAGGAAGAACAACCGTTTGACTTTGGCACATGAGGTGGGGGCTTTGGCTAGGTAACATAATGGAAATGTATTGGACTGCAAATCCTAGAATGACGGTTCGACCCCGTCCTTAGCCTCGGGGAATGGCGAGCAGCGCGAGACTTTAATGAATCAAACGGCATAAGCATAAGGGGGCTTTCCTTTGTTAGAAATCCACAGACAACATTCTGGAACTTCCAAACCAAAAAAATGCAACATGAGAAGGAGCTTTTTACGTTACGCTTCAATAGAATGAATTCGGTAAGGGTAGAATACGCCCCATGGTCGATCGAAGGTCCTATGCCATTTGAACTCAAATCTATCTTACCTTCCATCCATCTTTGTCCAGCCAGCTCATAACAAAATGTTAGACCAATCTCACAGGATTGACACAACCAAATTGGTTGAGGAAAAGGAAACCCCAGCGGCCAAGCATTCCTGCCCCCAAAAACGGAGACCGAACAACTGCCAAGTTGTCCTGAAGAGGAGGCGGGCACCCTCTAAGTTTACCGCCCTACCCATTAATGGACTATGAAGGGGGCGAGCGAACGGGAACCGACCGAGAACCTGAACCGCTTGATGGACGGACCCTTTCATACTCGATTCATTAGGGTCGAGGATGAATGGAACCAATCAGAAGTGCAAATCGCGCAAGCAAAGCTGGGAAACAGACCACAGCACAACGACTAGGACTCGTGTCGGAGAAGTTTTAAGCGTGAGCTACCACTCATGCAGTGACAAGGACCCATAACTCTCGAAAGGGGCCACCAATTGCCTGAATCACTGTAGCAAAGCCCCCCCCCCCTCCTTTACTTAATGGATAGCGCTTATCCTCTTTCAATCAACAAAATGAAAAATGGGGGAGAAATGAAATAAATAAAAGAAAGAGAGAAAGAGGCCTTTATTGAAGAGGCTTTGCACCTAAAATTGGACTAATGAAGATCCAGAAGAATGGGTCTAGGCTTTTAAAAAGATGAAGATGCAAAGGGTAAAGAGAAAGTCTTTTGAACAACCAACCGACGTAAGGATACTAGCTCGCCCACTTAGAGCGGATGGAGATTCTCGAACGGGGAAAAGCGGCACTCGACATCTATTAGACAACACCAAGAACAAAGCCATACCATGCCCTCGGGAGAAACTAGTGATGATTGCCATGAATGCTGCTCTCTCAACATGGTGCCCCTCTCAGTAGAGGGGCGTGAAAACACCGTGGAAACTTTAACCAAATGAATAGGGATTAATTGATAGATATTTTTATTGAGAAAGAGAATCCAGGATGAACGTTTTTTTCGATTGTTATGCGCTGACTGGATGCGTACTCGCATGATTGATCGATGAATGGGGGAACTGCGCGAATGACAAGACCGACCTAATAACCTAAAGTAAAGGCTCTTCCCTCTCTTGGTGGCTGTTGAGAACCATTTTTTCGACCCACGTGGCATTACTTCATTGGCAACCAATGCCACATCAACATATTATTGATTTTATGGGTAAATCTATTTAAAGCTCAAAATAGGCTCATATCTCATTCAACTACATGGATTGGGCTTACATGGCCCATGAGATCCTTACTTCACAAGGCGGGTCCATGGTCCACATTTCCTCTTCATCAATTAGGATCATAACCCCATGACATCATCAACATCAACATATGGATCGGGCTTAAGCAATGAATCAAAGCTTATGGCCCATATTACCTCTCTTACACTCATGGCAAGCGGCTTCTTCAACAAGAGCCCATATTTACACAAAATGACAACAAAACTCGAGGTACGTCATCTCACCTTCGACTTATGATCCAAGCACATAAGTCTCTTTAGGGAAACTTTGGGAGTCGTGGTTTGGAGGGCCAAGAGGTATGTTCAATAAAGCTCCAGCGGTTTAAAGTTGATAAAAGAAACATGTTGCTTGACGTGTCTTCTTCAACTCCCTAAACTCTGACGAGTCCGTGTGTAGCGGGTAACATATGGTAAGCATCTCTTATCACGTAGCACTTTAGATGATAAAATTCCCTATTGCTCTTTTCCTAAAGCTTGATATTCATCATGTGACAGATGCTCGATATTCCCAGCCATCTAACTGCTGGGAAGATTACTGTTCATTCAATCCCCAGCTGTTGCTATACATATTTAGAAACTTCATTTTATCATTCTACATAAATCTCATTACTTCTTTCAGCTCAAATCCAGCTCAAACACTTGGCCTAATCTGATTGGCTATCTTTTATCTCTCTCTATACAAAATATTCATGATATTTCTAATACCCAGCTGCTGTTTGCCACAATCTGACCATATATTTCTTTGTCAGCTGCCAGAGTAGAGCATTAAATACTCTTCTTGCTCACCAAGATTATGTTACAACACAATGAGACCTTGACTAAATCTTTAAGGTTTCATTATCTTTCAACCAATCCTTCTATTATGTGTTGTAATGGAACCTTGCACCAAAAACACAAACACCCAAAGAAGAAAGCATTTCCAGCTGAATCCCAGCAGTGTATTCAGAACTTGACACCTGGCTGGGAGTGACATCATCAGCCATTTAATGCTAAAATCCCAGCAGCCAGCTGTTATACCCAAAATAGCAAGATACCCTCCAAAGAGATCTTACCATTTTTCAGCCAAATCCTTGAAATGACCTCTCTAGCAGTCTAAAATGACCCATTTGACCTCATCTATTCTACTTAAAGCAAACAGCTTTTTCATGATAGCTATCACAGCTTTCCCTGACAGCTGGGACAGCTTTTTCATGATAGCTGTTACAGCTTTTCCTGACAGCTGGGACAGCCTTTTCAGAGTAGCTATGACAGCTGAACCAGCAACCTAAGCATTACTGATTTTTTCACTTTTGGCTAAAACCAAAACCAACTATTGAAATTACCTTTCTCTTGCCAAAATACCTTCCTTTTCTGTTGCTTTTTTCCCCAGCAACTCTTACCCAAAATAGTAAGAATACCTTAAAGCTTAACATACCATTTTTGGCCAAATCTTAAGATGGATTCTCTGAAGATTCATTGCTGATTAGTACAAATTTTGGCTAGGATTTTTGCTAAGTTATCCCCTTAAACTCAGCTCTAAAGTGATGTAGAACAGACAGCACATGCCTTCCTAGAGTAACAAGAGCGCAGAAAGTCATAACGCAAGATCAAAGGGGGGTGCCAATAGGGGCCATCAGAGGTAACAGTGTCGGAATTGCATGAAATTTGGCAGGTTGAAGGGAAACGACGTTCTGATCCAGAGTCATGTCATGAATGTTGCCAAATTTTAGGCAAATTCCTTCATTAAGGCCCCGAAAATAGTGTTTTTGCTATTTATAGTAATATTTATTTTTCCTTAATAACTTTTAGTTTAAAGGTCAGAATAAGGTCCCGTCTATTTTGGGACGACCCTTAAGGTTAGTAGTTTATGATTCTACATTTAACTCAATTTTGCCATTTTTGGTAAAATTCGGTAATTTTGTCACCTAATCACTTAATTAGTGCGAATTAGGGTTTTAAATGTTTTTGCTTAGTATTTATATGTTTTTTAGCCGTCAGAGGCAAATTAGACTATTATCAATAAACACAGACATTTTGTCAATTTTTCTTCTGGTGGATTCCAGTTTTATCTCCTTGTGGATTCAGGGAAACCCCTCGTGGATTCAAGGTTTACTACCCAGAAACTAACAGTTTAGTTTCTGTTTCATCAAGAGAGCATCGTATGTGATCTTCTTTAGGCTTCCAAGACATCATAAAGGGACCCTTCATCAACACCTCAAGGGGGGACACCAATGGAGAACAACTCTCTCATAAGCTTCCCTATTCTTTTTCTCTTGAATGATCTTCTGAAACTCTTAATAAAATACTGAGTTTCTGAGTTTTTAGTTTCTAAATTAGGAACTAAACTCTTCGGCCCTTAGCTTATAAATGCCATTCATAAGCCTTCATATAATCCCAGCAGCTTTGCTAAACACACTACAATGCTATTACTCTCATATACTCTTTGTCTCACTCTCCACATTCTGAAAATACATATATTTTGCTGTCCATAAACACATCTCAATACTCTTCTACACCTATCTTACGGCTTCTATCTCCAAATACCTAAACACATCTCCATACTCTTCTCTTACAAAATCCCTCATCTTGGAAAGCAATCTCTACAACTTCTCCAGTAGTTATGATCTCATATTTTTACTATCTTTAACTACCATATCTCTCATACTTCTATATATCACACATCTTACAAATACTACATCTCACAACACATCTATATATTTTGCCATCTCCATACTTCTTAAGAGATGTCAAACACTCATACTAAAAGTCCTTTTCATGGAAGGCATGAACTGCTATTACTAAAGCCCTTCCCCTAGAAGGCACTAAGATCTCATATCAAAGCCCTTCTCTTAGAAGACACAATTACTTCTTACATAAAGCCCTTCTCTTAGAAGGCACATATACTCTATACAAAAGCCCTTCTCATGTAAGACAACACTATTCATAACTTCACAAGAACTAAAAGAGCATTATCAAGGGGAAAACTCATTTAAGTGCATGATAAGAGGAGCAAGCTTAACTAGCCCCTACACACAACTAGACATACTCTCTCTCCCTTCAGTTGCACCCATTTTTTTCCTTCAATCTTGACATCATCATGGCAAACTACCACTGGCATTCCGCTGGAATCTTATCAGCTCACTGATGCTACACAACTAGGCTGTAAACCATCAAAGATAAGTGACTCTGTTTCCTTATCTTTTAATTTATATCATTACATGATTACTTCACATTTAAATACATATTACTTTATTCCAATTACTATTACAAATATTAACCAAGGCTTAAACTCATTTAAATGCATGACAAGAAGGGCAAGCTTAACTAGCCTCTACCGCTGGCATCTTGCTGGAATCCTGTCAGCTCACTGATGCTACACAGCTGGAGCTATAAACCATACAAAGGGCTTAAACTCATTCAACCACTGGCACTTTGCTGGGATATTATCAACTCACAGAAGTTGTACAGGTGGGGTTACAAACCATACAAAGATAAGTGACTTTGCTTCTTTATCTTTAAATTTACATCGTTGAGTACACAATTACTTTATCTCTAAATAAATACTACTTTATTTCAACTATTATTACAACTAATCAAAGCTACCATATCAAACACATATTACATATTTACTCAACAATTATCGTGATTCTTAAATTTTGGCCTTAATAATTGTTAGGCTTAATAATACACCGGTAGCCATTGGACCACGTGGCCCAATGTTGAGTTCCGGGCGCAACTCCCTAAAAAGAACTAGGGCCTAGTAAGGTCATCCCTCCAACAAATCACACGTGGCTGGGCAACCGAAAAATGGCCCCGAACAGTGGCAAATCTTGATTGATTGACACTAGGAACCGATTCGGAGAAACAAGAAGCACGGCATGAGATACGCGGCGAAAATTTTTCCGATAGTGAATTACTTGACTCGATGGATGGAGGGGGGGCCCTCCAACTCAAGCACGAAATCAATGTTGAGTCAACAATCACTGGGAGGGGCACCACCAAGCGAGATCGAGACCAGCCCCTTGTACAGGGTTCCAAACCTGCACTTCTTCAAATATCTCATAAAAAAAGGTAGGGGCTTCAAAGCTTGACTAAGAAGCGCAAAACTTGACTTTGAGAAAGAAGCGCCTTATATTCTAATATTAATAAAGGTGCCTTAGCCTATCTAAACATAAAGGGCCTTTTCTTGCTCGTTAGCACTTTAGAAAGATTACAGGGCGCTAGCTTACTAATAAGAAAGGGCTTTTTCAGCTTGATTGGAATCAATTTCTATGATTGAATAGCAAAAGTGCTACTTATTAGTAGAAACTTGGAGAAACAGATAAAGAGGGGACTCTCTTATACCTGCTAACTCTTAGGATGAGAAGTAGGTCCCTTGTTTTTGGCAAGAATAGTTCCAGCCTTTGTTGCCCTTCGGAAGAGTGAGTCTACTTAGCGAACTGGCAGGACGCGAGGATCGATTGATCAATATGAATCTCAAGAGTAAATGGTTGACTGCAGCCCCCTTGTCCTAGGGGCTCTCCAGCCGGGGAGGGGCTTGCTATCGTAACCTTTTCTCCTGGTGTATGTGAAAAAAAAAAAGAATGGCAAACCCATTTTTGTTCGGTCATAGGTTGGTTCCAAAGAACGAGAGTCGGCTTCCTTAAGTCCATTATTCCTCAGTAGCTCAATGGTAGAGCGGTCGGCTGTTAACTGACTAGTCGTAGGTTTAAATCCTACTTAGGGAGATTTTTGAGTTATCGCTTTTCTGACCTACTAGCAAGCCCTGCCCTTCTCCTTAGTTTCTAAACTAGCAGAATCGTGGGACATAAAAAGTGGGAAGTTATTTGTTGGTTTTTATTCCTCACTCTTGTATAGGTGAACTTGGTTCGTTTAATTCTTAAGGAGAAGAAGGATCCACTGGGAATGAATGGGAAGACTGGAGTAGTACCTTTATTAGCCGGAAGGAAGGTCTCCACTCATTTCATTCATTCAGTGCCTGTGGTGAGGCGCGACCCACAACAAACAAAGGGGGAAAGCTTGCTTGCTGTAGCCCTATTTTTGTAGACTTGGCTTGGTAAGCGTAAGTTATTTAAGTAGGCTTGAGAAGGGTAGGCTCGTAGCTTCGCCAGAAGCAACTAGTAGCCTCATTTCCTCCACCGAAAGATGCTTATTAGCCAAAAGTGATGAAGGGGGGCTGGGGAAAGCTGACGACTACATGAGGGGGAAGCTGTCGTAGAAGCTTTGCCCCTTGCTCTACAGAGATTGTTATGAACTGACTAATTACTAGATTCTCCCGGAACGCTGACTAAGCTAATAAATAGTATTAGTTCACTTCAATGAAATCAATAAGCTTTTTGATTTATTTAGGGCATCGCCCTCCTTCTTAAAACCCATTGAGGAGGGCCTCAGCCTGGGAAGGGGAGAGTGGCCGAGTGGCCAAAAGTGGCAGACTGTAAATCTATTAAAGTTTTTCTACGTAGGTTCGAATCCTGCCTCTCCCACTTGTTTGTTGTAGACTTCAGAGAAGAGAAAGGAGGCATTCATCAGCGTAGGAAAGCCCAATGAGCGAAGCTCTTTCTTTTTTTGGCTATGCCGTGAAGTGAAATTGTATCGTATGTTAGTTAGAGAGGTTGGCGAACTACTATGATCTATAGATTCCCTATCTATATCCAATCCCAACGAGAATAGAAGCGAGCTGCTTCCAACTTGGCTTGTAGTCGTAGTCTTTTAGCTTATGTAGTGGTCGGCCTTCCTACATGCATGCGCCCGCCAAAATGCCTCCTTGGTTTTGGACGAAGCCAAGCCGATACATACGATAGGCAAAAGAAAGACCCCCCATTTCATAAGCTTGGGGAACGCAAGTTTAATCGAGGATTGGAGAGGAAAGGTGAAAGAAAAGGCTCGGGATGGATTTAGGAGTCTTTGTGTGAGCCGTATGTGGTGAGAGTCGCATGTACGTTAACGAGAGGGGTTCGCGTTTATACGTGTAGTCTGGTGGTTGGGCCTACCCACCCTATTTATTCCATGATCTATGGGTCTACTGAAGCTACCCACTTCGATCAATTAGCCAAGATTTTGACCGGATACGAAATCACTAGTGCTCGATCTAGTGGTATTTTTTTGGGGATTCTATTTATCGCTATAGGATCCCTATTCAAGATCACTACAGTTCTTTTTTGGGCGGCTGTAGGACGGACGGCCGCCTATAGGTGGTAGGGTAGGGTGGGTGGTACCGCTCAGATTGCGGCCAATCTTCCTAATCGTGCGCGGGCCGAGCTTAGAGCGCATGAAACTCATCACTACCTCTTAAGGGCATTGAGACCATAGCATGTTACACGAAAGCGCCGCTTTCACTAAAGTGTTGTCACACAGCTGCCCACTTAGAAGAGCCACTCGCTCTGGAGTGTTGTCACACAAGATAAGCACTCTGCCAGCCTGCTGGCCAGGTGAATCGAAGTTTTCTTCTGGTCAACTGTCCACCCAGTCAAGTTCAAAAAACACAGTAGAATCACGCAATGCACGCTGCTGGTGTGCTTCCTGCCCACGAGGAAAGAAATAAGAGTGACAAGGTTTAGTTCAAATTTGACTGTTTGCAACATGGAAGAGGATTACCCAAAAAATCCCTGAGAACAATAATAAAAAAAAAGATATCTCAGTAACGAAAACTATAAGGGGCTGTATTGGCGAGATCCAACAGTGAACAGCCGCCCAAAAGAAAAACTGCCTAGAAGTCTGAGGACCTTTAGTATCCGAACCAGCAGCTTTTGCACTAAGAAAGACCGCCCTTGCCCCTTTCTTTTCTCCATTCCGCCTCCTTCTTTGCTTTGTTCCAATAGAGTCTAAGGCAAAGCAAAAGTGGTTTATATGCCTACTTTACCTACTTGACGAAAAGGAACACACTTTCTTTCATTTCTGGGTTCATGGATTGGATTCAGTCAGCGTCACTCCTTCCTTTTGATTATGTCGTGACGCTTTGGTTACCGACGAATGCTTCAAAAGGCGACCCTCTCGAGTTTCCGGTTGTTTCCTAGATTAAAGTAGCCTTTCGTCACCCTACCAAACGAAAGAAGTCACTATCAAAGAGCTCGCCCTAGTGAAGTACCAAAAAAGGTGTGCTCCGTAGGTTGGTTCTTTGGTTTCCTTTAGAATGAAAATAGCTATGAAGCCCCTACTACATACTTTGTTTGATTCAAAAGGCGAACAGCCCCCCAACTAGTCGTTTGGGGGGGGGGGGGGGGGTGCTTATGGTAAGCTACCTTGGATATAAGGAATTCCTAAAAAAAAGTCAAAGTCCGGTATTTAACGAAGATCTTTCTATCAATAGATAGGATTTAGTGTTTGATATAGGGGATAGGATCCATCTGCTCTTTCTCTCTCCATTTTTTTTAGAGAGAGCGGATATAACGATATAAAAAAGAATCGGGAGATGATAAAGGATTACATAGACATCTAAGGGGATGTCTATTCTATTCCTCTTTTTTTAGAGAAAAAAAAGATATCTCGTTTATCTATCTTTTGCCTTTCTATCATTGATTCTATCTATAAATCAAGTCGAAAGACTTCGTTTTATGGTTCCCCGAAGCCCCGAATGGATTGGATCGTTTCTGCCAACAAAATGAACGCGGAGCCCGTTCCGAATGCTTCTCTGATCCAAAAGTTCTCGTGAAGAGAATAAGATGCTGCTCCCCCTCCCTCTGTCTTTTCTCGCTTTGCTAATCTTCCCCTCTAATGCAGGCCGGGTGCGGGAGGAAGAAACCTAAGAGAAGAGCGTCTTCTCTTAGGTCCTTTTTTCTTTTTTTAGTGCAACACAGGAAAACACCCTCTTTTTGTCATCCCTGCAGCTTTCCAAATTGTGTATTGAACGCATGGTGTAGCTAGGACCTTCAAATCATGTTTGAGCTTATGTTTAAACCAAACCCACCCCCTTATTTGAATAAGGCTGGAAAGAATACCCGTCAAGTTCAGAAAAGGGAATGCTTCTCCTAACCATTAAAGGAAAGGCTCGACAAAGGGAGGGAGATGCGGCGGGGGAAGGAAAATGCTTTCGGAGATCGAGATTTTATTTGTTTTTCATCGAAAACGAAGAAGGCTGAGGATGGCCTACGGTGCGTGTAATCTGAAGGGAACACGTTTTTTCGACCGGGTATGATTGCCGGGCTCTCTCCTCGTTCCGCCTGCTGGCCTATTGGGATAGCAGCCTTTGGGCTTTGCCAGCCTTATTTTCTAGAAAGAATTTCGACTTGGTCCAGGAAAGCATTGGCAACAACAGAAAGGAAGGGGTCCATGTAGCTGCTGTGCCCACCCCCTTCTTAGTCAATGGGGCAGCAGGTTTGGCATCTACTGGAAAATAGAGAATCCACTTCAGATAACCACACCTCTGCTAGGCAACGTGTGGAATAGCTGAGAGCAGACCTTTTGGATATATAATCCAAGTCGAGAGTGGAGTTATGGGAACAGCCATCTGATGGAAAACTACTTTCACGTTCGGTTCAGAAAGCACTTTTTTCGTTGAGAATTCCTTGTTCCCTTTCGTGTGAATTCCCCAGCAGCGAATTAAAAAATTGTGGGGCCCTATCTATTCCATCTCTCGAGCCCCAAAGAAAACCTCCCTCCCCTTCGGACTCCATATCTCTTTTGACTCTATATATGTGGGCACCTAATATTTATGAGGGCTCGCCCACCCCGGTTACAGCATTCCTTTCTATTGCGCCTAAAATCTCTATTTCTACTAATATTTCACGTGTTTCTATTTATGTTCCTATGGAGCTACATTGCAACAAATCTTCTTTTTCTGCAGCATTGCTTCTATAATCTTAAGAGCACTGGCCGCCATCACCCAAACAAAAGTAAAAAGACCTCTAGCTCATAGTTTAATTGGACATGTAGGTTATATTCGTACTGGTTTCTCATGTGGAACCATAGAAGGAATTCAATCACTACTAATTGGTATCTTTATTTATGCATTAATGACGATAGATGCATTCGCTATAGTTTTAGCATTACGGCAAACCCGTGTCAAATATATAGCGGATTTGGGCGCTCTAGCCAAAACGAATCCTATTTCGACTATTACCTTCTCCATTACTATGTTTTCATATGAAGGAATACCCCCGTTAGCCAGCTTTTGTAGCAAATTCTATTTGTTCTTCGCCGCTTTGGGTTGTGGGGCTTACTTCCTAGCCCCAATGGGAGTAGTGACTAGCATTATAGGTCGTTGGGCGGCTGGAAGGTTGCCACGAGTAAGTAAGTTTGGGAACCGAAGGCAATTCTCCGTGCACCAGACACGTAGCTTACCGAATCAGTTGTGACATGGATGGGAATGCATGCTACGAAAGATAAGATCAAGTCTGATACATCAACCGTCTACTCAATATCCTTGTACGAGTCCATAATCACTACACGAGATGAACCTTGGTTTGGTGAATGGAAGTTGGCCTTAGGTGTAATAGGAATCCCAATTACTGTGCGCGATCGTATACTGAGGTGCTCCCCACCGATTGTTGGAACGACACGAGCCGGGCTGGGCCTCGATTCAGAAAGATGAAGAGCCCAAAAGTATAAATAGGGGGTTACAAATTATCCATCTCATTGGGGGTGGAAAACGAATAGACATCTCGATGTGATACAGCCTTTTCTATTTTAGTTGGGAAAGAATGGCGAAGTCCATCCAAATCGTCCAATGAAGAATAAGAGGAGAGCAAAGCACCAATGGCGTGCAAAACGCATGCGGAATGGGCACGGAGAAAAATAAGTGTCGAGAAGAAGCAGCCGAGCTCATTCCCTTCGCTTCCTAGGCCCAAAGCAGTGCAGTCCCTCCTGGCCAAATCAAGGATTTGGGGCTTCTTGCTACGCTACTTAACTATAGAAATCTATTTTTTTTAGTAATATATATGAATAGAAAGATAGATCCATCCATCTATCCTATCCTATTTCCATTTTGATATCTAAAAAAGAATCGATATCATTCAACGTTTGATTCAAAGAATTGCGCTTAGCCCCCCTGCTCATGAAACAGCCCTGCTGTAATGGATGGCAGAGGGTCCGTAGTACCCTAAGCACTGGAGTGATCTAGTAGCCAAGAAGGGGCCTAAAATGCCTACTACTACACCACACTACACTTGGCTCTACACCTACACATTTACAGAGCTAACCCTCGTCCAGTTCCTGGCAGAGCTAAGAGGGCGTCCATCCTTATTCCTTATCCCCATCTTCGCCCAGGCTAACGGGGCCTTACTTACTCAGAGGGGAGAGTGGAGCCTCAAGAAGCACTATTGAGAGGAAAATCCTTGGTCCCTCTTCATTCTCTACAGGGTTCCAAACCTTTCTTCAACATAGGTGACAACGAGCGAAGCAGAGATGGAAGAGATCGAACACGAGAATAAGAAGCAAGCTCGCCTTCCTTTTTGATTTTTTTGATGGAGGGGGATGGAGAAAGTGGACAAAACAGACTAGCATTTCTCATCGAACAAATACGAGAAAAGAATCATATTGAAAACGTTCCTAACCAACCAGCCCCTTCCTTCGTAGAGCCATGTATTGTAAGTGATCCGAACCTGCTCGGAGCAAAGCTTCGTAGACAGCTTCGCTTCCTCGTCGCTTCTCTCTAGTGACTAGCTTCTCAAGTGGGTGGCTTGGTAAGCAAGCTACCTTCAGCATCAGTAAAATCCTTAAAAAGAATAGGTCGGAATGGTGGGGAAGGAGGCCCTCCTTACTTCAATGGAAATGGGGGAATCGTCGTTTCACAGTCGCTCATCTACAACTACCTTTCGCCCAACATGATCACGAATAAAGATAGAGAATTGCGTAGATAGAAGGACGAAACAAACCAACCCACTTGTCCTAATCAGAACGATTGAAGAAAGAAAGAGAATGGTGCCCCCTTTCGCCCAGGGGGCATCGTCGAAGAACAATGTCGGGGACAGGGTGAGAACCTTTTGTTGATTACGCCCTTTAAGTGTTGGTTCTTCCATATTTAGATTAGATATGGAGATAGATCCAAATAGAGATCTATATCTTTCTCTCGATAGATAGAAAGATATATTGAGAAACGGATATTGATCAACTTTCAAGATCTATGAGCAAGAGAGATCCCTAAATATTTAAGATGTGGTCCCACATTTGATTTTAAAATTAAGAAATAAAATTCTCTAAGAGTAAATAATTTATGACACATAACGCAAAATTGAAACTCTAATTTGGAATTCTAATTTTAGTTTCTCTCAGTTTCACCTATTATTATTATTATTATTAAATATTTATATTTATCATTTTTATTTCAATTATAATTTAACTATGGTTTAGAGTTCAGTCAAGCACAAAGGTAGTCTAGTTTCAACTAGACCAAAGTTTGGATCGCCCAACACACAACTGAGCTGAACAATTTTGCATCTTTACTATGGTTTACATATATTATTCGTTATTGGTAAATCTAAAGGTGTGCCTTCTATTCTACGCTAATAAATGCAGGGCGTTGGCACAAACACAAAAGCCATTGGAAGGAAAAGAAAGTTGAAGTCACCGATTTGACAGCACCTGTGGTTGGGTTGAACAATCAAGTCTAATAAATGGCTAGCCACTTTCAAGAAGTGATTGGTCTAATTGTAAAGAACCAAAATGAAAAATGCTAATAGCATCCTAGCACATTTTTAGAACCCTAGACATCATTTTTACAGCTTAATCACTTTTAGCCTAAAACTACTGATTAGTGAAATATAAGTGATTAACCAATTCTATATATCAAACAGAAAACTACTATGAACTAAACAAAGTAAATAACAAAATGGAAATAAGGTAAATAAAAGCAAACCAACACTAAACACAAAGAAGTGTTTAAGAAGAGGAAAACTTGAGGCTCAGGCAAAAAACCTCTCCCCGACCATACTATCAGAAATCTCCACTAGATAAGTAGTTGCAATACAATGGACATCATGAACCTTTCCAACCCATAAACCTAAAGTACTTGAGCCCCCCAAACCCCAACTAGCAGCCAACTAATTCGGATTTTTTCTCCACTAAGCTTGCAAGACACCGCTCCATTAAACCACCAATGGACAACCACTAATAAGATTGAATTTGAGATGGTTTCCTATATTTCCACAACTTCAACTCACAATGATCTGTGTGTGTTTGAGATGAAGTAAATAAAAATCTCTCTCAAATGATGAGAAGGATGGAGAAGAGAGGATGAGAGTTTCATGGCTCAAAACTAAAAGCTCTCTCTTTTCTTACAAGTGGTTAGATAGATGATAAGAATGATGTGTAGAGATTAAGTTAAAGTTATACTATGATCATTCCCTCTTGTCACATTCAACATGCATAGAATGTGTATTAAAAATTTTACAATGGACAAAAAAAAATCAAAAAACATAGCTGTTTGATCGTGCAATTTGCAACCTTGTCATGTCCTGGACTCACGAGTTGAGCAAATAGCCTGAGGTCGCAAGTTGACCCAGAATGCAGCTTTCACAAAGATCAAGGGCTTAACTACTTTTTTACTTCAAATACAATTAAGCCCAGAAAAATGGGACAAAAAATAGTAAAATACACATAATTTTGTCATTGAATAGAGCCAATTAAAAACATGGACTTTACAATCTCCTCATTTAGCTATTTTGTGACAAAACACACCTATACAAACTCTAAACTTAAATGTGAGCCAAACACCTAGGAACAACAAATAACTCACTTAACTGTAATGACTGTAGCCAGGGACGGAACTAGGATTTGAACCTGGGGGGGGCCAAAGCTTAAAACAAATTTTTTTTTTTTAATGAAAATAAAAACTAACACCTATTTCATATTCAACAAAATACTACATATAAAATAAGTGTTTCTTAAACAGTTGATATTATAAAAATGTTGACAAAGAATAACATACAAAATAAGTGTTTTTTAAACATTTTAACACATTTATCAAAATGGAACTCGACACTCTTTTAAGTCTCGAAAGTCATCTATGATTGAACAAAATAATAATAACGAACAAAAGTAATGAACAAAAAAAAGTTGGAAAAGAAATAAATTTAAAGGATGGATTTAAAATCTTACCGAATCCTAGAAGAAAAAGTTTTGTTGGGGACATTATTCAAGAAATGAAATACAGACTTAAAACTACTCCCACAAACTCTATAGTCTATGGCATGCGAAAGAGATGAAGTTACGAGTAAAAAACGGCGAGTAGATGATTGGTACAACATCAAGTTCACAACAAAAGAGAGAATAGCTCACCTTGAATTCAATGAAACTTCCGAAATGAGAGCCATGTTTTGACCAATATTCCTAGCTTTTTTTCTTTCTTTTTTTCTTTTTTTTTTTGGTGGGGTACTAGCTTTTTTTGGTGTGGGGGGGGGGGGGGGAATGGGCCCCCCCCCCCCCCCTGCCCTTATGTAGTTCCGTCCCTGACTGTAGCAAAACTTGAACTTAAAACTAATGAACTTAAGGCAAGTAGGATAAAGTAAGAAATAAGAAACAAATACAATACGATCAAGTTGATATGAATAATACGCATGAATGTGACTTGATCAAACAAACAACCATTTTAAAATGGCTACAGTGATCAAAACACCAAGTAGTGATCATCCAAACATGCAAGCAATTAAGCACACAAGCACAAGATAATTGCATGTCCAACATTAAAGAACAATGTAATGGAAATAGTTTAGCATAATATAAAGTTTTAAATCCAAAACACCACACAAGTCAAGTAGGCCTAAACACGGCCATAAGTACAAACCAACAAATGGAGTTATAAAGATAGGCCAAAATGGTCAAATACCACATTTTTTTGAAATTTTTAGCAAAAAACCACTGTTTCAGAAATAAATGGCAATGTACCACTTTTTCTAGTACTCAAGTTTGGTAAACTCGAGTACCCTATTTTATAGTTCCACCATGTCACTGTTGAGCTAGAAATTGGGCGATTAAAAAAATATAATTTGGTACTTGAGCTTGGTAAACTCGAGTACCATGCAACACAATACTCGAGTATACCGGGCTCAAGTACCTTTTATAACTAAAATGCAGAAAATTTTATTTCTATAGTACTCGAGTTTACCAAACTCGAGTACCGTGTAATTTTTTTTTTTTTTGTTTTTTTTTTTTTGAGGATAATCGACAAATAAATATAAAGATAAAAATAATTAGCTTTTTTATGTTTTCATTTATTTAAATAGAAGCATTGTAAAATATAGAGATTTTAATTTCGAAATATGAATTTAATTTCTACATTGATTAAAATTGTTCATTGTTTTCTCATAAAAATTGTTCATTGTTTTCTGTATAAACTATTTCTACAATTTTGCATAAAATTATTTTCTGTTCAGCATTATTTAAGAAATTGTTCACTCTCTTTTTTGCATAAATTATTTTCTGTTCACTATTTAAAAAATTGTTCACTATTTTCTCATAAAACACCTAGTGAAATCGTGTTTTCTAAATTTAAACACCAAATTTGAATGTTTTTTCATGTTTGAATTTCACAATAATCGAATATATTTTTCTGCATTGATAAAATCTGTTTCTACATTAATGAAATTTTCTCTCTGCACATCATATTTATTGTATATTCGAATCTGTTTACTACATTCATAAAATCTGTTTTTTGCATTAAGTAAAACTGTCCAAACAAATCAAGACAGTCCAGACAAATACAGATAGATGTTCAAAAGTTACTACTGTTTACTAGCATGCGTAAAAAGAAATCTGATAGATTCCCGAAATTTGAAAGATTCTCAGACAGGCGCAGACAGACTATTACTCATCAGTACTAATTTCCATACCACTGACAAATTAACTTAAGTTAAATTTACCTACTCAGGTTACTTTACCATGGTTCATTTCACCTGTAAAAGAGACGGACTACAAAGACAGAAGACAAGTTTCTAAGTTTCTAAGATTCTAAGCTTTTAAGTTCAAAGTTTTAGAAGCCTTTTGTAATAGTCTTCCCTCTCCCTTAGAAAGACTTTTGTACTCTCTCCCCTCTTGTAATCTTGTAACCTTTCTCTTCAGACAATTTTATTTTCAAGCTTATATCAAAGACAGCAGTTTGTTTTCAAGTTTATCAAAGAATGAAGTTTTTATTCAAGTAAAATTTTACTAGTTTCTATTTTCATATTCAATACTCCATTTTAACCTTATTTTGAATATATCTATTTTGCTATTTACTTCTTTATTATCTATTTTATCATTTTTTATGCTTCCATATTACTGTTGTGCTTTCTTCTGGGTAGTAATTGGTATTAAAGCATCCGGATCATAAAACACCTAATGAACATTGAATAATTTATGCAGAAAAAACAGTGAACAATTTTTCAAATAATGCTGAAGAGAAAATACTTTTATGCAAAATGCTAAAAATAGTTTATGCAGCAAACAGTAAAAAAAATTTATGAGAAAATAGTGAACAGTTTTAATTAATACAAAAAATAGATTTTATGAATGTAGTAAGCAGATTTGAATATACAGTAAACATGATGTACAGAGAGCAAATTTTATTAATGCAAAAAAAACAATTCGATTATTGTGAAATTTAAACATGAAAAAGCATTCAGATTTGGCTTTTAAATTTAGAAAACACGATTTTACTAGGTGTTTTATGAGAAAACAGCGAACAATTTTTATGAGAAAACTGCTTTCAAACACCAAAAAAACACAGAAACAAGTTCAAAATCACACACATAAATGGACACTCAAAACATGCCCTGAGGTAACAGTCATAATAGAAAATTGATTATTGAGCTACATTTTATTTTATTTTTCAGGCACGATTGCAGCCATTAAACCAACATAGATTCTATTACAAACATTTTTTTTTCCAGAATATAGATTCTATTCTCTCTCAGCCCCTAGACAGAGGGAAAGTATATAACAAATCTGATATTGAAAGACTTTAAAGAAATAAAATATTTGGTCAAGAACCTGCTTCGAAGTTGTATGTGAAAACTAAAAACCCAACCTACCACCATTATTTGATCAGGTGGATGTAGTTTCTTTTTTTTTTTTTTTTTTTTTTTTGGTTGGTTGGTAATTTATGTTGCTTGTGACAACTTATTTAAGTACAACAACAATGCCGCTTAAATTTTTTATTTTGGCAGTTCTTTGGTCTAGATTTTCCGCCATGTATTTCGTGGCATAGATTTTTGGATAAACCAAAAAATGTTTAACTTTTTAGATAAACTAAATAAGGAGTAATAATAATAATAATAATAATAATAATAATAATAATAATAATAATAATAAAATGTAATAAAGGGAAATTTTCAATACATTACGATTCATTGTATTCAAATCATCTTTAATTTCTACTCATTTTGTCACACTTGTTCTATACTTCTACATGGTAGACTGTAGGTGAAGTAGAAAAAATAGGGAGTTTATTAGAAAGCAATAAACAACCAATCACAATCTATCATTGTTGGATAATTTTGACAAAGTGTGTATCAAAATAGATTTTATCAATGCAAAAAAATAGATTCGATTATTTTGAAATTAGAACATGAAAAAACATACAGATTTGGCTTTTCAATTTAGAAAACACAATTTCACTAGGTGTTTTATGAGAAAATAGCGAACAATTTTTTAAATAGTGAACAGAAAATAATTTACGCAAAAAAGAGAGTGAACAATTTTTTAAATAGTGAACAGAAAATAATTTACGCAGAAAAGAGAGTGAACAATTTTTTAAATAATGCTGAATAGAAAATAATTTTATGCAAAATCGTAGAAATATTTTGCAGAAAACAGTGAACAATTTTTATGAGAAAACAATGAACAGTTTTAATTAATGCAGAAAACAGATTTTATGAATGCACTAAGCAGATTCGAATATAGAGTAAACATGATGTGCAGAGAGCAAATTTTATTAACATAGAAACAGATTTTATCAATGCAGAAAAACAAATTCAATTATTGTAAAATTTAAACATGAAAAAGCATTCAGATTTGACGTTTAAATTTTGAAAACATGATTTCACTAGGTGTTTTACGAGAAAACAGTGAACAATTTTTTAAATATTGAACAGAAAATAATTTATGTAGAAAAGAGAGAGAACAATTTTTTAAATAATGCTGAACAGAAAATAATTTTATGCAGAATGCTAGAAATAGTTTATACAAAAAACAGTGAACAATTTTTATGAGAAAACAGTGAACATGGTGTGGAGAGAGCAAATTTATTAATGTAGAAACAGATTTTATCAATGCAAAAAAATAGATGATCTGTACATCTAATGTAATTAATTTTCCATTAAGTTTACTAATTTGGTATGTTCTTCAATTTTTATTTGAATTTTCACGATTTTACACACTCAACGAATTTGAATTTTTCAACAAATTCGTACTATTTGTACATCTGATGTTCACAATTTTTCCTTGAGTTTTCACAGTTTTGTACATTCAACAAATTCAAATTTTTAAACAAATTCATACGATCTATACATCTAACGTACATACTTTTCCATTGAATTTTCATTATTTTGTACTTTCAACAAAATCAAATTTTTCAATAAGTCTAGACTATCTGCACATCTTATGTACACCTTCACGATTTGGTACGTTCATCGATTTTTCTTGAATTTCTACATTCAACTAATTCAAACATTTTTACAAATTTGAATTTTTCGAGACATTTACCATTAGGTGATTTATACGAATCATTCATTTTTCTTTCATGGAGTTTGTCCATTATTCATATGGGTACATATTTAAAAAAACACAAAAACCATTTAAGTGCAATAACTACGCCAATGCTAGAAATAGTTTCTGCAAAAAACAGTGAACAATTTTTATGACAAAACAGTGAACAATTTTAATTAATGCAAAAAACAGATTTTATGAATGCAGTAAGCAGATTCAAATATACAGTAAATATAATGTACAGAGAGAAAATTTCATTAATGTAAAAACAGATTTTATCAATGCAGAAAAATATATTCAATTATTGTGAAATTCAAACATGAAAAAGCATTCAGATTTGGCGTTTAAATTTAGAAAACACGATTTCACTAGGTGTTTTATGAGAAAATAGTGAATAATTTTTTAAATAGTGAACAGAAAATAATTTATACAAAAAAGAGAGTGAACAATTTCTTAAATAATGCTAAACAGAAAATAATTTTATGCAAAATAGTAGAAATAGTTTATACAAAAAACAGTGAACAATTTTTATGAGAAAACAATGTACAATTTTAATCAACATAGAAATTAAATTCATATTTCAAAATTAAAATCTCTATATTTTACAATGCTTCTACTTAAATAAATAAAAACATAAAAAAGCTACTTATTTTTATCTTTATGTTTATTTGTCGATTATCCTCAAAAAAAAAAAAACAAAAAAAAAAAATTTACACAGTACTCGAGTTTGGTAAACTCGAGTACTGTAGAAATAAAATTTTCTGCATTTTAGTTATAAAAGGTACTCAAACTTGGTATACTCGAGTATTGTGTTGCATGGTACTCGAGTACCAAATTATTTTTTTTAATCACCCAATTTCCAGCTCAGCAGTGCCACGGTGGAACTATAAAATAGGGTACTCGAGTTTACCAAACTCGAATACTAGAAAAAGTGGTACATTGCTATTTATTTTCGAAACAGTGATTTTTTGCTAAAAATTTCAAAAAAATGTGGTATTTGACCATTTTGGCAGATAACTATAAAAACAGTAATGCAAATAAAATAAGCTATAACAAAAAGAAACGGGTGAGATTTGATGCAGGCCGTGTAGCTAATCAATCTTATCACCCCCTTGACTATGTACTCCCCCTTCTTGAGCAATCCCAAAGTATAAAAAGTCAGTTTGTACTGCTCTCCCCCTTTTTAGCAAAATAGGCAAAGAGGGTCCTCAAATCCTCTAGTCCTCCGTAGGAGGTGAAGGAGGAGGTGGAGACAGAACATGTAGAAATTGCTCAATCCTATCAACCCGAGTCAAGACCGTCAAATCAGTGTACATGTCAACAAAGAGAGAATCCATATGGGAGAAACCCGATGCGATCCTCTTCAAACTTTGCTTGGATATCAGGCATATCGAACAAAGGAGGGGTACCCTCTTCTACCATCCTGTCAATCTCTGCATCAAGGTCAACATTGGCACCACCAAATCCAGGGGCCTCCTGGTGACTAGAAGAACCTCTCTCTTTATTCTTCTCAATCTGTGCACGGATCCTTGCAAGAATGGAGCTGCTAATTGGTCCAACACGGGGAAGAGTTGTGTATGGATCAGGACGGTTCCGCAAAAAATAGCCACAAATCTTGAGCACAAGAGAGGGAAACAGTAAGCCATTTCTAGAAGAAGTCTGGGACCCTTGTTGACAAAAACAATGATAGATGTGGTAGCTAATGTCAATGGAGACGCCCTTGATAACATCATAGAGAAACCTTGAACGACTGGAGTTGAGATTTGCCAAATGATCAATAGGATATAGATTGATGCCCATGATGGTGGGCAAAGCCTTATTCTCAACCGAGAAACATCTAGTCATTATAAAACCAAGTCCAAGTTGACACCGTCCACCAAGGAATGATGCAACTTAATCAATATTGCGGAGAAGAAGAGTCTCATAGGCTTGAGTCTCAATTCTTGGAAGAAAACTAATAACAATGATACAAGATATGTCGCCTGGGGTGAGTTCAAAACAAACACCTCCAGCATAGCATAAAAGACTTTCATCAATACCTACGAGATTTGCATAGAACTCTCAAACTAAATTTGCTCTGTATCTAGACTTGGAAAAAATGAAATAAACCTTTCTCGATGCTGAAGAGAGCTTAGTGGAAAGAGCAGATGCATATATCACCATACAGGCTACAGCACTAACTAGTAACTTCTTCTGGGCTTGAAGAGATTACTATTTGTTAATTCAAATAAAATCATCCTAGTCTTCCTAGTGGCAAAAGATTGATAAGTTGGAAAATTACTTAATTGCCTTGAACAACTATATTTGGTAATCATATTGATATCTTTTCTAAGTATGGAATATTACGGTAAAGTACGGTCAGTCTTGGATCTGCACAGCAAAGTAAGGTCAAGCACCCAGCTTCTCCATCCCTAATATGGAAAGCCAAAAAGGCATTATAAGTTTTTACTTCCATTTGGTGGAGGAAACGCTAATTCACCCCCTCACATTTGGGTCCTCTGTCTTACCTATAAAATAAAATAAAATAAAATAAAGCAAGGGAAAATTGGTCAAAACAAACCAAGTGGCAGGTATGCTGATTAAACAAAATTATTAATGAGATATGAAAAATCACCTAAAAGAAGCTTGTTCTACTTCAATTCTACAGATCTTGCTCCATTTCTCACCAGCAAGAGGAATCATGCTTCATTCTAGCATTCGCTATCAGCTCATGGACGAATAAAAAACCAAATGAAATGCAAACAAGCTTGGCCTCCCTTCACAATAAGACCACTAAAACCCAGTGGGTTATAGCATCATTGTGAGACATACATAACATGGTCAACTTTCTAAGCTTTTCATAACCACCTTTACAGAACTAGGATGCAAAACAAACAAATCATAGGGCAGCTAGAAATACACATTAGAATAGGAAACATTAATTCGAAACAAATTATATACACTACCAAATTCATCAAATACCATTGTCAATTGCCACACAATCTCTCTCTCTCTCTCTGTCTCTCTCTCTCTGAACAATAAAACAACTCTTTATATTCTAAAATGGGTTAATGAAAAGGAGAATCCAATGCAGAATAGAATTATGAATAAAAATTGGTAAAGCTGTGAAGGGGACAACCAACCATGCCAACTCTACTTAAGCTTGACAATAATAGCTCTTCTATTATAGTATACTCAAGTAGTATTCAATTCCCTATCATTTTATCCATCATATCCATCTGTAGAGGGTCATATTAGCAATATAATTCAAATGAGTTAACCAAGTCAACTAAGATCACACCCGGCGGCAAATACAAAACAATTCATTGTACCTAAATATCTCCACACCTAATTGTTTAAGAAAACTGTTTATTCTTATTTAGATGAAAGAGCACATTTTTCTAGACAATGCTTTCCTCTAAACCAATTTGAAGGGATGTCCTTCAACTTAATATGTGGTTATCAGATGATCCTTCATGTGCATTTTGATTACACTTTCTTAAACAAGTTATATGACTTAATAGGACATGTGAATAATTGTTTGAATTTTCACATATTATATTGGAGAATTCTATTATGTTTTTATAATGTAAATGGTGAGTGTCTTTTTTAAACTAGCTGATGATGATGACAGGGGACAATGGTGATGACAACATAACAAGAACAAGATGCACGCAAGTATCAAACTGATTGGCTTATTTCAAATTAGTATATTACACTGCGCTACACATCTTTATTTTTTGTTGGTAGAGAAGGCTAATACTAACAGAAATTACTCGCCAATGTTAACAAGTACAATTCTGGAGACTTATCAACAAAATAACAGATATCAACCCTAGAGAGGGGATTAGAAAAAACATCTTTAGCTTGACTATGAGCCAATCGAGCCAAAGCATCAACACTTCAGTTAGCCTCCCTAAACATATACAATATATTTTTACAAGAGAAATGGTGGAAGAGACACCTGTAATCATCAATGAGGGCAAATAAACCAAGATTAGCTTTCACCGAACCATTTACAAAGGACCTTCACTAGAGCATCTAATTCTACAACCAAACTAGTGAACCTCAAAGAGAGCACAAGATATAAACCATCACTTTTTTGCCCACAATTCAACCACAACACTAGAAGTTATGCCTCCTAGAAAACCCATAGATCCAATTACCACAATAATCCCGTTGTAGGCCCCCTCAAGTAGCCAGATCAAGACTGCCCAATACCAAAAATTTGCATTCAACTTAACTCAATCGAGATCCAAATGAATCAACAAACTTCCATAGACATCTCTAAGTGATTAGATTTGGCATTCCCTAAAAGAGCATAAAGTTCAACAGCTCTATGCACAGAATGGAGACAAAATAGATCGAGAAGAAGCTCAAAAGACTAAATTGTTTCTGTCAAGCTAAAGACTCCAAATCCATGGGAGACAAAAATTTCCAATGCACATCTTCTTTATGCTTTATGACCTTTACAGAAAGATCTGCTCTAATTTGACTACACCTATTGTCATCTTCGTACTTTTTTAAGGAAACATGAATTACAATATTATACTTGAACTTCTAGTGCATCCAAGGTCAGTGGCTCCAGTAAGAACCTTAGTTAAGCCTCAGTTGATTTGTGGGGTTGGTTTTTTTTTTTTTTTTTTGTGAAATTCAATAGTTACAACTTACAACTAGGGGAGGTGGGAATTTAAAAGCTAGTTCTCCTAATAAGGTAGAACATATTGTGGCATTACACTACAAGGCTCTTGGCAGTTGATTTGTGTTTCTAGCCTGCCTTTGGGCTAAATCTTTTATTTTTAGGCAATGAACCAAAGGTGCCTCAAGTCTCTTCAATATGAATTGAAATCTTCCACAGTTAACCAGTAACCACCACCAAGGCTCAACCCCAAAATTTGTATTATTTCCATCCAACCACAAACAAAAGCTCTTATGCTATGTTTGGAAGGTTAGAGGGTGAGGAGAGTAAAGGGGAATAGAGGAGAGAAAAGTAGTGGTGAGGAGAGTAGAGGAAAATAATTATCCTCCTCCTTGTTTAGATGTTTTTAAAATTAGATTTTTTAAAAATTAAGTAAAAAGGAGAAGAATAATTAGCATTTTCATAGTTTGCAATTTTGTTAATATGATAAAAGTAAATTTAGTAATTTATTTAGTCAAGCATTTCTATGCTCTACTCTCTCTCCAAATCTCTCCACATTGGGAGAATTAAAAATGAAAGATTAGAAGTAGTTAGAGCCCCTCCGAATCAACAACCCCCCCCCCCCCCCCCGCCTCTCCCACTTCCCCCCAAAGTAATATAACTTAATCTCCCTCTCCCTCCCTCTACTCTACTCCCCATCCATCCAAACAAGCTATTAATTCTTAAATGACAGCTTTCCTCAATGCTCTGCTCCTTACATTAAAACTAAACTTTCATCATCCAATTCCACATACATTACCAGGACCCCTTCAATCAACATCCAAACATGCAGCATTATTCTTAAGTCACATGTGTAAGCCAAGATTTTTCTTCTAAACACTTAACACAACAAACCAAATGGTCAAAACCACAAACAACCCAGATTAAGCCTAATTACATAACAACAACTTCAACCAATGTAACAAATGAGAATTCCAAACTGGGCTGCAATTTCATTTCAATGACTTAAAACAAAGGATGTTTTAACACTACAATGACATGGAAACAAAGAGTACAAATGGTCCTAACTCCTAAGAACATTAAAAAGCTTCCCTACAAGCCACATACAGATAAGGAAATTACATACAGTGACACAAAAGACTGAATTTGTTTTAACACATTAAGCTTTCTTGGGCGATTTAGTGGCCCTGGCTGGAGACTTGGGCTCCTTTGTGGCCGCCTTCTCAGTCTTCTTCGGAAGAAGGACAGGGTTAATGTTGGGAAGTACACCTCCATGTGCAATGGTCACACCTGCAAGAAGCTTTCCAAGCTCTTCGTCATTCCTCACGGCTAGCAACACATGCCTCGGGATAATCCTGTTTTTCTTGTTGTCTCTTGCAGCATTTCCAGCCAATTCCAAAACCTAAACCAAAAAAAAAACAATATTCTTAAAAGTGAACAAGTAAAACTAATTTACACAAATTAAGCTAAGACCAATACACACAAATCATAAGTTTAAGCAAACATATAGCAAATGTAACAAATTCATTAACCTATGATGTCATCATTGCTTTATATCGTCAAACCAAAACACCACTCGGTTTTCTGATATGAGCAAGAATCGAAAACCAAATCTCTTATTCGACGACAAAAAACTTTACTAATCGAACTAACTGAAACCCACAACAAATTCATTACTTGAGACTACAGTAATGCAAGATCTAACAGAATCATAGTTCAGACAACCAAACAAACAAACTAATTTAAATGTTTGGTTCTAATTAAAACCCACAAATGAACATTAAATTAGCTTCAAATTCTTAAGTTCCGAAGATTGAAAACCTAAATCACTTCTCCATTACAAGTTCTACTTTTTTTACATATTCTTTATAACTAAATCAAGCAAAAGCAACTAAATCAAGTAGAAACCCTAAATACTCAAAAGCAACAAAAAAAAAAAATTGGTTACCTCAGCAGCTAAGTACTCGAGCACGGCGGCGAGGTAAACCGGAGCACCGGTACCGACACGCTGAGCGTATCGGCCTTTCTTCAAGTACCGGCCGATCCGACCGACTGGGAACTGTAGACCGGCTTTGACGGACCGGGAGACGGGTTTCTTCTTTGGACCGCCGCCTTTTCTTCCTCCAGCTCCTCTCTTCACTTTTCCACCGGTATCCATGAAAAATCACACAAAAAAAATTTTCTCGAGAAACAAACAGGGAGTGAGGGAAAGAGAGTGGTTGGACTGGAAGTGGGAAATGGAAATGGAAATTGTGTGAGCGAGCGGTATGGTTGGGTGGGTGAGATTTAATACGGACTCGGCGAGAACCATGGTCTGTGGTTGGGGGAATCTGGACTGTTGAATCTGGGTCTAATCGACGGTTGTGAAGTGATGAAGTGGCGATCCGCGTGAAGTTGGATGAACCAATGAGGTAAGGACGTGGGTTTAGATAAATCAAAGACAAATTTTACTATTTGGACCCTGTAATATGGGAGTATATTTGCTTGTGTTTGGGGTTGAGATGGCCTATTGTGATTCGCGAAAATTACTTTCATATGTGTCGATCAATAATCACAGCAGGTTATGTCCTAGTAATTGTAAAAAAAAAAAAAAACTGTGTAATTATATAATTGCATTTAGAAGAAAAAAATTAAAAATTGTGTGACAAACCACAAAATTAATTATTTTTCATAGAAATAAAAGAAAAACTAAACCAGTTAAAACATGATGTACTCCAAAAGTTATAGGTACAATCCATCGGTCCATAAAATTTATACTTTTTAGTGTGTTTTATGAGTAAAGACTAAAGAGTGGTATTTCAAGGTTTCATTTTGGGGTAAAATACAAAAATTACTCCTATGGTATGAATTAATGCAAGTTACCATTAAAACTTTTCAAAAATATATAATTCACCCTCTAAGTACAAATAATACTTAACATTGTTTGAAAGTATCCTACTCCTTTTAAGTTCTTTGCTCTCTTCCTATTACTTGTTTTGACCATATAATAGCAACTATATATTATATACATGAGGGGGTATTTGAACAGCCAATGGTAGATACATAAGAACTAGATATAGAGAATGAAACACAGGAAACAAAATGTTAAAATAGTGTTAAGTAACATTTATGTTTAGGGAGTAAATTGGATCTTTTTGAAAATTTTAGGCATTGCATAGCATTAGCCTGAACCTCAAAATTTTATTCTTTTATTTTATATCAATTTTGTTTGGAATCATATTAAAATCAATTTTAGCCTATATTCATTTTCAAATTTAAAAATCTATTCTTCAAGGAATGTGCATGTAACTAAAAAACAATATATAATTGTTGTTTGATTTTGTTATACTAAACACTTCTTTAAAATGGAAAAAAAAAAAAAAAAATTGTATGTTGCAAACGAATAGGTTTATTTAGCCCAATGAATAAGTTTACGGATACAACATTTTTTTGATAATTTTTTTACAATTATTGATGTAATATATTTTGATTGGTGCCTAATAAAAGTGGTGTCAGTAATGAGATCAAATAATAATTGTATTACTTAAATCACAACAAATCATATCAACAATTGCAAAAAATGTTGTATTATTAGCACTACTCTTTTACATTTAACCAACTTATTTAAAAATAAATAAGTAAAAAGTCCCATTACTAGATCATGGAGTTTAACCATGAATTTGACTTTAGAGATTTCGTGGAGAATCTGGAGATAGACAACGAAAGTGGTACACGGGTTGCAACGTAGGCAGAGAAACACGATCGTTTTGGATAAGTTTTACTTTTGCTTTTGAATCAATGGGCTCAAAGAGTGAGACTGCTAGTTTCAGCTGCTCTCCGCTTTGAACTACATCCAATCGATCAACCGTCCTAGGTGAGTTTCATTGCATGATTTTGGGTCGGGCCTGACTGAAGCTCGAACAGCAAGCAAACGATGTTCAATTATCCAGGTCCAGTTCAAATAAATATCTTGGATTGGAGTAGAATCTAAAAATTTTTTTTTTTTTGTTTTTTTCTTATACAAAAATATAAATGCTTACCAAGTCTAATTTAAGTGTATACTATATAAGTGTGTAAAGCTTTCTTCAGATTTGAACACCAAACTTTCTACTTGTAAAATGATCATTATGCTAAGAGTTCGCAGTAATAATCTAAAAATTTGCTTAGCTTGGCTGAAAAATTGGAAGATAGAAAACTAAGAAGAGAAAATGAAGTGATTATTATTTTTTACTATTTGGTGAGGAATAAAATCAACAACCAAAAAAAAAGGATGGGTGGGTATATCCCCATTGAACCCACAAAATTTTTTTTTCTTTAAAATAGAAATAAAAACCATGAGAAAAATCCTTTGGAATAATGACAAGAATGTAAACTCACACAAACTATCTTTTCCATACTCTCATTCTTCCTCTCAAACAAACAAATAGAAGTTTTTATTTATTTTCTAAATTAATTTGCAAATTACACCTTTTACATTTGGGGTCGCAAACACCATATTTACAATCAATACTAAAAATTTAATTTAATGGTAAATGATATAAACTCAATGGTAAAAATATCATCTTCAAGATTGAGAATTCATTTTAGAACATTATCAAAACATTTTTTTATGTAAGATAAAAATCCTACTTTAGTTTAATCTTAAGTGTATATGTGTGTAAACTCTCTCTTGAAGATCTTGTATTTATAATGACAATCATGCCAATGGTGCACGATGGCATCATCAAAACTTTTAATGCCCAAAAAGGCATTCACTATTATTAATAATGTGTCACATTCTTATGGTTAAAACCCAAAGAAAGAATGTGCATTAATGCATGAAATAAACTTAACAGAAAATTAGATGTTTTAATTAATTTAATTAATTATTTGTTTCCTAAAATGAATAATTTTTTTTTTATACAAGATAGAAATTCTACTCTAACCTAATCTAGGTGTATATGTGTGCGAAACTCCCTCCTAAAAATTTAAACCCCGACCCTTGCCCCTCACACCTCACACCCCACCCCACAAGCTTCCTAAAATGAATAATTGATTACTAATTAAAAAACCTAATTAATTATAGGGTTAAAATATCATACAATGGCTCAAAGTAGGAGATAAATTTAAAATTATCCCCCTAAAAATATTTTTTTTTAAAAACAACTAAAGCAAAATCGGATAAACTTGAAAATAGGAGTTATAAGTGAGAATGAGACGAATGGAGCAGTGTTATTAACTTATTATCCGTATAGCAAGGGTAATGCGTAACTTCAAGAGAATAGTGCATGATTATTGGGTGGTAATGATTTTTTTTCAGTTACGTTTGGTGGTTGGACTTTCAACATAGTGGTTCGATCGATTTGGCATGGTGCTTGGGTCGACTTTGGAAATATATTGGTTTGTGGGTTTTGTTTAAGGATAGGTCTTGGTGAAATTGATCAATTCTAGATGGTGGCTAATGGATTTGGCCAAAGTTGTTTGCGTGATAATAAACCTAAAATCCACGATTTCTCAAGTGAAGAGGCAAATTTAAAGAATTAGATGTTAAAGAATGACATTATAGGTTGTGTAAAATGGTGACTATATTGTTCGACCATGTTGTCTTGGATGGAGAGGACCGGCGAAGGCTAGTGGTAGCGATTGGAGAGTGAAAATGGACAGAGAAAAGAATAAATAATAAAACTAAAAATGAAGTTTTAAAATAGAAAATAGAAATGAATAATTTTTTTCTTACTTGCTCAGTATATTAAAACTACATCATTTTGAGTTTTGAGCTTAAATTATCTTATTTCTTCAAAATATATAAATATTTTGTATAAAAAACTTCTAAAGATATTTAATGATCAACTCAGCAATGCGCATAAATAGTGTGATTGAAATTAAATCCTTAAATAATGTTAAGATCTAAAACCCAAAATTTTAAATTAATTGGTATAAAATCAAGATAATTCCAAATTTAAAGGATTCAATTTACAATTTATGATCCGTTTGTTATGGCATTAACATTTAATGAAAAATTATCTCATTTTTCTATATTTGGTAGCAAGTTTAAAATAAGAAAAAAAATTATATCTTTTGCCAAGCTAAATAAGGGAGTTGGCATGCCTTCGGAACTATAGTGTTCTTGGACACTAAAGGTAACACATGCACAATGCATGTTCTAAAATGACCAAGTGCACGAGACAGTTTTTCATCGTTTCAACCAAGCACACCACAATAATGCTATAAATACGAAAAATTCCACAAAATCTTTAGAACTTGTTAGTTTTTTTTTTTTTTTTTTTTTTTTTTGAGTAAAGAACTTGTTAGTTATTAATGTGATAGATTGTGATTAAAATATCACATTTATTATATAATAATCACAACTTGCCATCTCACCCATTGTAAAATATGAAAATTTAATGCCGATTTGAGATGCCTCATAGTGTTATTTAATCTATACCAAACCACTATTTAAACTGTTTAATCCATGAACCAAAGCATTATTCAAAATATTTTATTGTAAAATATTGAATGTGAAATGTCCCAATCTCAAAATGTGCAAACCAACGGATTGCAAACCATAGATAAAAGAAAGAATAGAGTGTGAAATTGTGAAAGAAGATTGAACTGAAGTTATTGAACTCTAAAGTCTAAATTGAATTACTAAACTACTGAAAATTGAAAAGGTAAACTGATAAAGATTAAAGACTAAATAGATAAAGTAAGAGTTGTGCAGTCCATAAGATGAGAGTTGAGAGTGAAGAGATAAAGAGATAGTGATGAGACCGAAAGAGATAAAGAGATAGTGATAAAACTATAGAAGTATGTGATAAAGTGATGAACTTAAAAAAAAAAATTTAGACAAAAATGGAAGAACTTCTACACTCTAAAGATAGAGATAACTTTGTGGACTCTGTCAATTGGTCTGCATGAAACACAAGCGATCAATATCACAACAATAACACCTTATTTTAATCATCACTTGTATTTGGTGATTTAAATAATTTTGTTATGCTAGCTCTAGGGTTTAGTGAATAAGCTAAAGATTTATTTTGAACTTCTATAAGATAATTTTTTTTTTGACTTTTGGATTATATAACCTAGTTATTGGATGATTTACCTATGAATGATGTTTTTTTTTTATTATTATTTATTCTCTAACTTTATTTCATATGATATTTTTTTTTGTTATAATTTATTAATTTAGGTAAATGAAGTATTTTTATTTTATTTTAGTTGTTTTCTATAATTATAAAATATATTATTTAATCAATTAATAAACCTAAAGTTCAATGAACCAATCTTTTAGTCCAGTTAACCTTAGGTATAGTTTTAATAACTATAATAAGCCAATTTATTACTTATTTTTTCATAATATTTGCAGGCCTCACGTAAATCACCCATGGTTGTCGAAATCTTGATCTAGATCCTATGATCTACGATTTTATGATCCCACCTGCCCAAAATAATATGGATCTTTCAAGAATTTTTGCGATTGTTTAGGATTAATAGGATTGTACAATTCTGACGATTCCAAACAATCCTGATTTCTTGTAATCTTCTTTAACTTGACAAAAAGGCTTAGTTGGACTCAAATGAAAAATAACATCCCAATAGGCCAAGTTTTGCTATTCTAATATAAAGAGATAGAATGTTAGTTGGACCCAAATGAAAAACAACATCCCAATAGAGTGTTACGTTTTGAGATTTTTGGCATCTTTAAATAATGCTTACAAATGAATATAGTAATATATGGTAATTACATCAAATTGATGCAAATTTATGAATGAATGTATAATTTATGTGATTATTTAACATATCAATGTGTTTTTTTTTTTTTCTTCAAATAGTGTAGGATCTTACAATCCACTATTCAATCCTACATAAGACCCCAATTTTGATAACTTTGGAATCACCTACTTATTTTATTATACTTTTGTTTATTTTTTCTACTATATGTAGACCCCACGTAAGTTACTTAATTTATTTAGCTTTTTACCTTTTATCTATTGTACTTTCAAGAAAAGAAAATAATTTTAATAAAAAGTTAAATAAACTATTACCAAACGGACACTTTAAACTTAACGAACACACAAAATACACAAATGTGAGAAAATAAAGTCTTTAACTTTTAACGTAAAGACACATCACAAACTCTACTTGGATGAGATAAGAAAAGCTCTAAAAACACAACAAAATGTCACAAATTTGTTATCTTTTATCCGTAGCAAAAATATTGCGACAAGAGCAAGACTTATGTACAGTACTTACGTGCTGTTCATTAAGTTCTCATTTTAAGATTCTACCATATAAATTTTGTAGTTAAGTAGCCACATGACTGAATCTTAAAAAGAAAATCTAAAGAATAGAATTTAAAGTATTGTAAGTGTTGTCTTTGCAACAATATTTTTTTTTTGGTTTTTTTTCTTTTTTTAGAGAAAAAGCGACAATATGTTGTTGTGTCCGTAGAAGTAGAGCAACAAGTCATGGTAAAAACGTGTACGTCCCTGATTTGGTCTGAGACACCACCACACGTCTAGGCGATACACCCATTGGCCATTGACCAAAAGACTCTCTCTCTGTCTCTCTATATCTATATAGTAAACCCTCACCTGCTCTTTCTCATATCCATACCCAATATCTGCCTCCTTCTCCGATCTTTCTTATCTTCTTCCCCGATCAATCAAATGTCTCTCTCTTTCCCTCCGACCCATTTCATGCTCTGCCTCCAAACTCGCTGATTTCTCGGACCCACATCCCACAATTTGTTTTACCTCTTATTCAACTCCAAATATCTGCTTTCGCTGATCAAAAAAATCGCAGCAATTGTGGCTTATTAGAGGAGTTTCGGGGTTTTTCTTAACTGGGTTTCGAAGAGCATTGTGAAAATGCCTTCGGTTCCCGTTGAACTCTTTATTCTTCCTTTGGTTCCTTCTTTGACTTGCTTTCATGGTGGTTCATCTTTTCATCGTCTGAAACGTCTTGAGAAAGGTGATCGTCGTGGTAATCTTAGTTAACATTTGCTTTCTTTTTCTTTCTCTTTCTTTGTTCTTGTTGTTGTTGTGTTTTTTTTGTTCTTTCGGTGAGATATTTTCCCGGTCATTCTCGTTTCGTGAGCGATCTGTACGAGATTTGAAGTGGGGTTTTCGAGAAATTCAAGATCGAGAGGGATTAAGGTTTTGGGTGGACAATAGCTGAGAAAGATAGTAGATTCTGTTTGGTAAAATACTAAATACGCGTTCCGGGTTTGTCATAGCCCTGAAATTTGTTTAAGGTACTTTTTCTTTTTATTTTATTTTTAATTTCATGTAGATTTCAATGTATATGAAATTTTTGACTTTATTGAGTATTGATATGATAATCTTTAAGCTTTTTACATTCACTAACATGTTTAATAATAACATTATTTTAGTTTTACGACTTTGGGATTGTTGTGCATTCAAAAATATTAAGGTTTAGTTTAGTTGGATGTGCGTGTTGTCACTTTAAATTCTTCTGGAACTCAAGGTTTGTTTGGCTTCTGCTTTGATGGGAATGAGGGATATCTTAAAGATTTTACTGTAGCTGTTTATGTTTACCACATTGATTACCACTATAGTTGTCTTTTGAATATGAATGTGATGCTCTTGTTCTTGTAGAAGTTGTCTTTCTAATCTTCATGTGTTGGGCTCAAATTTTTGTAGAAGTTGATTTTGGCAATGGACAGTCAATCTTCTGATGTAAATGCCCTTGGGGATGCTCTTCACGAGTCGCTAAATATCCAACATGTTCAAGTGTCGGAACCTGCATCTGATGGGCATGAGGGGGAGGAAGACATACATGAATGGAAGGAAACTTGTCCAAAGAAGCACTATATCAAGTCTGAAACCTTTCCATATCCAAAGTTAAGGTTGCCTCCTAATTCTTCTTCAGATGAAGAAGGTGAAGAAGATGAGGAACCTGAAACAATATCACAGAGCCTCCACTCTGAGGAATCTAACGACCATGCCTACTCACGATCAATATCTTTGCCCGTAAGTTCTCATCTTTTTGCTAAACTTGTTACTGAACTTGTATGTATTTAAACGCGCACACACACTTGTATTTACCTCCTCCTGCACTGTCTTTTCTGTTGTGAGCTCGTAAGTGCCTTTCAGTTTTCTTCTAACTAAATATTCTTTGCTGCCATTGTATTTTGGCTGGAAATTTTTTTAGCAATAGACCCTAAATGTGAATTTTAGATGTGACAAAATAATGATGGGGGAAATAACTGATAAACACCTTTTGAAGACTTATAAGAGGTGAGGGAAAGCTGGTTCTAGCATTCAAGCATCAATTTGGGGATGCGTCAGATGATGGAGAGCTCTTGGAACCTTGCTTAGTTGGTTTAAGTTGAACTGATTTTTATTTTATCATTTAGGAAAACCTAGATGTGATTGTTTAGTAAAACATAGGTTTGGTTGTCTAATTTTTGTATTTCTGCCGTAAGATGTCTTTTAGATTTATCAAAATGGCTGCACATTATTATTATTTAAAATATGCTGGGGAATCATTGTAATGCTTTTTTTTTTTTTATTAACTTTATACCTTCCAGACTCCTTTGAAGCTTGTGTCTGCCATGAAAGGTAGCCGTAGGACTGAGGGGATTCCGCCGAAGAAACTGCCTGTTAAATGGGCTCCTGATGTGTATGATCCAAGGCCTACTTTGATGTCACACTCGGTTAAAAACAAGAGCTCACAGAAGTATAAAAACAACAAGAAAAATGACAAGAAAAATGACAAGAAAAATGGAAAGAAAGGGCAGAAGAACTCTTCACATGGGATAAGTGGCAAGGACAAGAAACAATCCCGCAAGGCTGCTAAGGGTTCTAATGAATTTGAGGTTTTTGAAGTTGGCAGCTCCAACTCCCACTGTGGGAATAGCTTCCTTAGAAAATCACACACTGAGATGCACTACCCGGTTGCTGAAGCATTATGAGTCGACATTTCTGTACCATTTCCTATCTTTTGTTCCCATGTGTGTGGATAAATAAGTATTTGCCTCAACTGTTTTCTTAGTTTTTGATGGTCTAAGAACTTTGGATGATACATGCACTACTGTGTGGTGATAACTTTTTAACTAAGTTAATATATGGTGTTTGATGCTTTGTATATAGAATTATTGATTTCAAAGTTTGTATTGTTGGGAGATTTGTATCCATGTCTAGCCTTGATGAAAGAGGCCTCCTTAGTGCTAATGCTAAGTATATGGTGAAGTCCTTTTTGTTTCCACAACAGGTAGAACCTTGTTTTCATGCAAGTCTAACCAGCATTTTGATGGCTTTGCTGAAGCCTGGCCCCATCAATTCCCACTAATTATACTAGAACGAAGGGTCAGAAATCACTAAATCAGTGTTTCCAGATCCAAAGCCCTTCACAAGTCTTGTAAGTAGGTGATACTTTCCCTTTTCAAGGTAGAGATTTTTGTTCAGACTTTAAATATGGGGCTGCTTTGGAAGGGGAAAAGAGGTTCTGTTTCTGTTGCAGACTTACCACAAATGTGTTAGCTTTTAGCCTATCGTTCCTACTATTGTGTAGTGAATTATTAGGAGTTTTTACCGGAGACTCCCAGTTCAGATATTTGATTTCCTAGACTCTTCTAATTTTTTCTTTTGATAGTAGGAATGAGCTCCAAAATTTATTTGCAATCATGCAATGTTGATTGTTGAAAAATGTTTTGCATAAGCAGATCTACATGAGATACAACAGTGACAGAATATTAAACCAATAATCAACATATGATAAAGAGGGTTTAATTGTTTGGAAATCCTGAAGTGAGAATAAATACGAGATGGCACAAGTGTTCTTTCATGTTGTGTATTCTGCATTTATTTTGACATAATCATAACTTAAATCACATCCCCAAGCTTGCCCACTTCCCAATCCATCACCTGTTTGAAAGAAGAAATGAGGGAAATTAAATAAGATAAACACCAAAAGATGTAAAATCTCATTATGCTCATTTATAGTTAAGTATACTGATGCAATGAGAATATGAGATGATAGATATCTTTCAGAATTTCTTTTTTTAGACATTATCTGTTGGGTAACTAAACATGAGTTGTCAACTATGCACTAAATCTTTATTATGATAAGATCGCACTTAATCTTAATATTTGAGAAGATGGCTGCCCAAATGAGCAAATACTAAATTCAGCTAGCCAACTTGTTCAACCACAAGAAAAACAGCCCAGATTAGCTACCGAATTGCAAAAGAGCTAACACATTGTTTTCCGTTCTTCTTTTTAAAAATGAATAGTAGTTATTTAACTTGAAGAGAATTCAGGAATCCTAGCCCTTTAACAACTAAGCAAATCTGCAGCCTGAGCAGGGACATGAGCATCACCCTAACTGAATTGTTTGGATTCAGTCTGAATCATTCAGATTATGGACAAACATTCTAAACCAATACTAGTATTCATTGTGTAAACAAAGGTTAGCAGGCAAACTTACATTTATATTTTTATCTTTTTTTACAAAATTATGTGGATCCCACCCTCCAGGGGAGTGTTATCCCTTAACTGGCTAATTTTAGCGGACTTGGTAATTTTGGATTTAACTATAAATAGGGAGAAAAATTTGCATTTGTATGCTTCATGAGTACTACAGAAGCTTACCGACTGATATATGTATTTTAACTGTACTGTGGGTTTCACCAGCCTTCCTCAGATAGTTACTTGCTGCAGCCCTGAAAATATCTCCAATTACTCAATACATTGAAGGTACAAGCTGAGAAGAATTTGTAAAACAGAAAGTGACATGCTTAAAAAGGCAATGTGCACATGTAAAATGCTTAGAAAAAAAAAAGTGCACCGGCAACATGCATGCCTTCACGTAATCAAACCTGCACTCATCTATACAGGAGAGTCCTCTACCTCAAAAAATTCAGTTCTAAAACATGGGGTATAAACTAGCTTGGGAAACAAAGTGTTCACACTGGAATTTGGATGATTGCTACATTCTGGGGCTCTCAAAACTGCAACTATGATTGCAAAGTTGGTTACCTTTTTTAACACACAGCAACCAAAGAAGCATTGTATAGAAAAATTTCAAGATGATACCATGTGCTGTGACAGGTACCAGATTTTAGTGACGCACCGATGGTAACAGTAAGTTAATCAAAGGAACCAGCCTATCCTCGCTTTCGCTCTCACCCCCACCCCAACAAAAAAAAAAGAGATAAGAATAGAAACTTATGATCAACTTCCACAGAGCATCGGAAATAATATATGTACACTAGGAGGAACTAAAATGAGGGGGAAAAAAAAACATATGCAAGATCAAATCTTATAGAGAAAAGAACTAGTTCTTGGTTATGCCCCAGATTTTAATATAAAAGTCAAGCCTTAGAATTACCGGCCAAATGGTTGTGGTTCCCCAGCATCCATGAGCAGAATATCCCCTAGCAATACTCGAAGCTTGTTTTGGTGGAAAGGAATCCCTGCATAACCTGCAGCAGCAGCAATGCGCCCCCAATTTGGATCTCTGCCATATACAGCAGCCTGCTTGACAAAACTGACAGAAGATTAGACCCTAATGTGAGATATTGGAAGGTTGGTCAAGTTTAAAAATCATGCCTTAACAAGTGAAGAAGATGCCACTGAGCGTGCAATCTTTGCTGCTTCAGCCTCACTGTCTGCACCTACCACACTTACCTATACACCAAAGATAAAATTAGATAGAAGATTTCAACATATCGGCCGGTCACTTCTCTAAAATCACAGCATATTGCTGAGTTTGAAATCATAATTAAGTCATAAAGATTTTTTAATTTGCAAGTTATTTACACACAATGGGTCTTTAACCCACAACAGCATAGCCTCACCCTCCAACCCATTATTACATGAGGACATGCCATTTGAACTAGAATAAGTCATAAATATAAGCTTCAATTATTTTGCTTTTTCATTCTCTCTGAAAAAATCTTGCTGTTTCTTTGTTTTTTTAATTAATTAATGAGTAAGAGGATACTGCTTCATAGATATGAGAGTTGTTCCCTCTCACATTGCTCCCCTAAGAGACTTGTTTCTTGTTCATAGTTGTGTTTATATCCAGTATTAGTTACAATCAAGAGTAGGTTTGGTAGGTTACTATCAGATGTCCAATTTTATAGAATGGGGCAAATGTACAGCGTCAAATTTGGCTCATAAGCAGAGATAACATTAACTTTAGATGCAGACCTCTATTAAGCATGTTGCTCCTTATCCATCCCAAGCTATTGATTTGGCAAGACCTTGCATTACCTGAAAATTTAAAATTGATAAAACTTCGAATAAATTGAACCCAATACCTGGTTTAGATCCATACAATATTACAATTTGAGGCCCGTGACTAATTATGGCCCATCTCATGAAATTATATAAAATGCAGGACCAAGTCCTAGGAACAAATTTGAGCACCATCAATTTTATTTTATTTTTGATAAATTAAAGCACTAGCAATTGAAAAGAGTTATGGGCAACACTACATTTTTTTTTGTCAAAAAAAAAAAAAAAAGGAAAGAAAGATAGATATAAACAAGAACGAAAACAAAAAACAAAAAACCTTTTACAATCTTAGTGGAAAAAAAAAATTCAGTAATGTTGGATTAGGAGGTGTAAATAAATACAAGGGTTTTATTAGCACCAGGAGGAAGGGGAACAGAGGCATCCAAATACAATGGAAAGTTGGTGCAAGTTTTGCAGAAAACAGTTCTTTATCAATGAGAAGCAAAATAATACTTGTGAATTTATATGATTGAGTGAATAGTTTAATAGCAGCATAACTTACCACATCAAGGCATGCTTGGAGTTGCAATGCCTCGTAACTGTCTATAGAAGCTATCCTGGTTGATCCAGATAACCCACTAGCCAAAGCAATAACAGTATCATTGGTACTAGTATCTCCATCTACCTATTGCACCAAATCGACCACCCGTTAACTTTCATAATGTCCCAGAAGTGGGATTAATCACACCATGTCAAAAAGGAAACTTGGGTACTTATTCATGGCAACAAGTGTGCTTGCCAAAGATGACATATAGTTCATAGAACAGGAGTATTATATGCATATTTATAAGATAAGAAATTAGGTCATGTATATGCCTATATTCATCAATGTGAACTGGCAAAATTGTGTTCATTAAAGATCTAGGAAGCAAAAACCTCTCTTAAGGCTAAATTATTAGGGGGAGAGGAGGAGCTTTCTGTTAATGAATAGTGGTGACTAGAAGAAATATTGATTACACAAAGAATCAATAATCATTAGGAAAAATAAAAAACAAAGAGCAATTAACAAATTAGTTAAACCTCTGATTAGCATCAACTGAATGTAAATAACTTGGAAGTTCACACACCTACAGCAGACGTGATGAGCACTAGGAGAGCAACCATGAACAGAGGAACTGAACCAACCCAATCTAAAAGCTACCGGCTTGGTTCATTTTTCTTTGAATTTTGGTTATATTTGGGTTAATAAGTTTTTGAACCAATTGTACTCAAATTCAGTTCCAGGTCAAGTAGTCAAACCCCAACAAGAACTGACCATTAGGTGGATCACACATCATTCAATAGAAGACATCACCCCACTCCATATAAAGAGGACAATTTTACTTATCAGGGGAGAGAGAGAGAGGAAAACTTTACTTGTTTTGGCATTATGATTAATTGCATTGACAATGAAATTTACAGAGAGCTTTCATATTACATAATACCAAGACAAAGATGCACACATAGAATATATAGGAATATTGATATTAAGGAGAGGTAGAGGATGTACAGGCCAAAGATTGGCGTCTAAACATCAAGCAGTCCAATATGAGGTAAAGTTCATCCCATTGACAGGAGATAATAAGAGAAACTGTAAAATGGGTAGAAAAGTTAACTCCAGTGTGAATTACTGCATTCACAAATGGGTGATCATTACATGCAAGAGTCAAAAGAGAAGAGTTACTTATAACACCTAAATTAAAGGAAGTCTGCGTAAAAGAGGGCACAGCAAAAATTACAGAAATGATAGCCAAGTCAATAATCCTATAAAACGGATGGGATTAAAGCAATGATACTCCATACAGTTATCTGGTTGAAACTCCTGTTTACAGCAATCTGCACCATCTTTCTCCAAATATCACTTGTAACCAGGGCATCAGTTGTTATTACCTGGAACACATAAAGCAATATAAAGGAATAGAAAAGAAATGTATGCTTCCCACAAAAGTTGCAAGAGTAACGTGAGGACACATACACCAAGCATGGTAGCCATATTTGGGTGGATCATCCCAGAACCTTTTGCCATTCCCCCAACTCTTACTGTTCTCCCTCCAACCTGAGGAATTTATAAGTTTTAAAGGCCTGTCTTTGCTGGGAAGTTAAATTTCCAAGAGTAATAATATTGAAGAATCCTAATTTCCTGGGATGCAAGTTCTGTAAGGTTGAGATAAGGCTATTCTATATATCCAACAACATTTTCTACAAAGGAAGAATGTTAACTTGCTTATTGCTTTTTATTGACAAGATACAGCCCATTGCTGAATCAAACCATTTTCTTTAACATTAGATATTGTCCTTATTAAACTCTGCAGAGTCACCAATTATGCATTAGAAATCAAGAAACCAACAAGAATTGCTCCTGTTTGGTCCTTGATCCAGTATCCATATTCAATGCCTCATTTAAGCAAGTAGCACAATTACCTCTCAAGATATGCATGCTGATAATCTTTGGTTTAAATTTGTCACGGTAACACATATGCATGCAAATTGACACAGAAAACAAGTAGTTGCACACCTGAGATTCAATTGCAATGCTCTTGCTAACAAGGTCAGTCGTTGTGATTGCCACTGCTGCAGAATCTGCCCTGCACATGTGCTGATAATATTCAAGAATTTTTTAATAAACATGACATAGGAGACTAAACAACCTATCAAGGAGATTGCTTGAAGCTTATACATATTTCGATACAATAGAAAAAATCAACATAGAAGATTGGAAGTAGAAAACATAGACAAGCAGGTGCCTTCATAAACATGGATTAACGTCAATAACGCAAAGTAAAATGAAGAAAGCATGAGCATTACCCCTCAGTTGATGATGAGAGCATAGCAACTAGTTTTGGTAGTGACTTTAAAAGTGCTTCCTGCATATGCATTAGAGTATCAATTATATGTAAAACATTGAAAGCAACAAGGCATGTTATTAATCTGACAAAAGAAATTGTGGCAAAATATTTCAGCTGATCTATTCGGCAGGCATGGTGCACATCAATGTGATCAGTATAACATACATAAGGTCACCAAGTTACCTTCTTTATTCTTTGACCAATTACACCAGTGGATTCAATCAACACTTCTTCTGGTCTCCTTTGAAGAAGCTGTAGCAACGAATATTCTTAGTCTAATTAGCAAGAAAAAATTGAACCTGCACAACCACAACGATGGGAATGACGTGTTCAAACTCTGAAGGTAGCATACCTCAGCAAGCATGTTGGCAGATTCTATCACATCCTGGTATCCTGCATCACCCTGGACATCATTGGTAGGTCATTTAGCCACATAAGACTTGGTTCACACTCAAAGCAACAACATTTTTCCCCCTATTCAATGAATCTCTTAAAGTAACAGGCTGACAGCAAATAATGCGGTTGACTTGAATAAACCCCTAGTCTTTGCACAGACATGGCCTCAGTGCCCCCAGGGGGAGAACAACCATTAACTTTGGTATTGTAACACATTCTGACTGAAACTATGCAGTTACTAGACAGGAATGTACAAGCAAAGCATCTATATGCTCAGATATCTTACCGTTGCTGCATTGGCTTGGCCAGCATTTATTAACACTGCACGTGCCTGATGAGTTGCCGAAATTGAGTCATTAGCAGATAGATAAGAAAATGAAAACATAACAATAAAAAATCTGAACAGCAACCACACAAAAAATCCTTATTTTGATTTATAGGCCATACTATGGCAAAATATGTGTTGAATGAGTAACTTATACATCAATTGTTCAAGGTAGCAAGCCCTTTAAAACAAAGTATTGTCGAAAGTATAATCTAGCCAGAAACAAATAATAATCATAATAATATCTAAAATTCATGCTAACTGCAAGTTCATCCCTCCCTTTATTGATTTATGGTTGACTGAAAAAGGAGTTGAGTACCGTTTTTGAAATGTCTATCGCCTTCTTGCAGTATAACACTGGTGCAGCAGCAACCACATTCGTTGTAAACGCCCCTATAAATAAATATTGACATGAAACAGTATCTCCAATCAAACCCTTTCCTTTCTTAAATTCTCAAAGAGCCAATATTGTTCCAAGTGCACACAACTCAAGAAAAATAGTTAAGACCATAAACAACTGGAAAATAAGTTTTACTACAAAAACAAAAGCATAAAAATAATTGAAACTAAATTTGCTAAGCAAAATGAAAGCTAGCTAACCTGCAGATGTGGCATCCACATCACAAGTGACAAGGGCAAGGTCAGGTTTCTCGCCTTTAGCACGCAAACCGCCATACAAACCGGCAGCTTTGAATCCCTCGGCGGCAGTAACTCCCCCAGGAATCTACACATTAATCTATATTCCTTACATTGATTACATATTTTACCACTGACATTAAAATGCTTTTTTTTTTTTTTGATAAATATGTTTTCAAAAAGTACTTTTTTGACAAATATAGGCAAATTATGTTTTCAAAAAAAAAAAAAAATGATCACCTGCTTCCATGGGCCTTCGGGGAGAAAAATCGGAGCCTTCGGAATGTAATTGGAGGCGTCAATATTCCCAGTGGTTGAAACAGCACGTACTTTGAATTCCTTCTGAGACGAACTAAACGAGCTACAAATCTGTGACTGAGATATATACAGTTCCTTTATTCAACTATTTTTAAAATTTTCTTAGCAACCAAACAGATTGTTGAGGCGAATATTACAATGTGAGAGAGTGATACTGACCTTTGAAGCACTTAGCGGTGGTGGTGGCAGTTTCATCATGGAGACGCAGTGAGAATGAGGAGCATATAGACACAGATTATTCATGTTTGTTTGCGACTGTAAAAGTATTGTTTGGGTTTAAGTAAGTAAAGCCGAAGGGTTTTGTTTCTTTTTTCTTATTTGTAGGCGTTTTTTTAAAAAAAGACGAGTGTGACAACCTCGGAAGGTGACAAAAATTGTTCAGATCAGTTCACCACCTTCCGAGGTTGAAAGACGAAGTTGAGACCCTCTGCCAACTAAGGAGCTCACTTCTCTCTCTATGCTAATAAAACCAACAAAATTTCTTAAGATCACTTATGGGTTCTTTGGGATATATAGTTTTCATAGCTTTATTGAATTTTAATTAATCTCTAATTCTCTATTGGCCTTTTTTTACCTTCTTGAGAGATAGTTTTAATACAACATTTTCTTATTACGACAATTGCTTTTTATCATTAAATTAATTTGACAACAAAATATTTTTCTAATTGAACTAATTAGAACTCACAATTCTCTATTGTCCCACTATCTATTAGTTTCTTAGCCTAAGAGTTTAATCAGAGCATCTATTAGTTTCTTTACCTATGTCTAATGGAGCAATGAGGTATTATCTTTAGGTGATATGACAACATTTCCCCTATCAAACAATTACACATCAGCTTAAACAAATCTGGAACAACTACTGTTACCCACTCGGATTCAAATCCGCCTTTAACTAGAAAAATGAAAAGAAAAAAGGCTTTCCACTCAAAACAAACGAAATAAAACCAAAAAAAAACAAAACAAAGAAACCAAGATGAGAGAGAGAGGGGCCTTTGACAACCTGATGGGAATCGTGGGATCCCTCTCAATTCAACCCATAGAAAATTTTGAAGGTAAAAGGACTTGGTTATGTCAACAGACATTGAACTATTATTCATTTTTCACGGTGTCAATATAGGTACCCTGGGAAGAGGGCGTTCTGAGATTCAGTGCATTTCAACTGAATTTAAAGTCGGAATCCTTAGAACCAGTCATAACAAGTTCCATACCACGTAAACAAAATTTTAGCAACACAATGAATAACAAAGCCTAACAGGCTAATAGCAATAGACCAACAATGCATTGAATTAAAAAAAGTCAAAAAGCTTCATTTTTCTCAATGGTTAATGCAATAGTGTTCCATTTTCACCAATTCAACATGTATATTGGCTAAATAATGTGTATTATAGTCTCAAACAGTCCTCATATCCCAATGAGATCCACTACAGCCTCTAATACATTCATCCACACCATCCAACAGTCCTGTTTGTTCTGAAACCAGTTTCGGAAGGCTCTTGCTGTGGCTGAGGTGGAGGTCTAGGCTCCCTTGGTTTGGCAGGGTCAACAAAAATAACCCATCCATCCAAGAACTTAGCATTCATTCCTTCTCTGGCCTTCTCAGCTTCTTCTATGGTTGCATATGAAACAAACCCAAACCCCTTTGATCTTCCAGTGGCTCTATCAGTTATGACTTTTGCTGCAGGATCATTAAGCCAGTTGGTCAAAGTAGAAGAATAAGGAAGGATGCAAGGAAGAAATATAACCAAAATATGTTTGCCTTTTACCATCAACAAGCTGGCCAAAGGGAGAAAATGCCTCTTGAAGCTTTTGATCAGTTGTAAGTCTGGAAAGACCTGTTTTCGTTACACAACACAAGGATAAAAGACAGTCATACTTCAAAATAAGAATTTCACGTAAAATGTAAATTGTACGTAGACTCCCACTATCTTCAGTCTGTTTTACGTAGCCTTGAGAAGAGATAGTAGGCACCTTCAAATTTGAATAAAATTGCTACTAATCCAGTATTCCATAGCCATTAATGACATCATGATAAAATACATTAGTTTTAATAACATAAGAAATGGGGTAAGTTACATAAGCTAATGATAAGTTGATAACCTCATAAGATGAATTAGAAAAGAAATATCAACTGTCCATGTGTGCAAAATCCATTTGTACTAACTACAGCCTCATATTGCTTCTCCAGTGCTAGTTTGATAGCAAATGCCAAATTTTGAGCAGGTATGTCAGGTTGACAAGGAAGGCGCACCCAGCTCAAGATATTGGGAGATAAAGCCAGGCAGAATGGTTACTAATGGGCCAAGTTCAACCTATCTCACCCACCTTTTAACCCCTAAAACATCCAACAAATCATAATGCATTTAAAGAAATTTATACTTAACTAATAAACCAAAATAAAAGTCAGATTTCAAGATCCGCCTCTTGGAAAATAATAGTAATTAATAACTTTTCACAACTTTTAGAACTAACTCAGATGGTTCCATACCTAGATTCTCAAATTGGTAGCACAAGCTATAAAATGGGATTTGAGATGATTGAAGATTGATAAATATTTATCCTAAATATCACTCATTAAAAAGTATTTATCCTAAATGTCAGTGCCCTTAAGTAGCAACAGTCATCCACACCATCCTAAGGTATCATAATATTTCCTTGAGCAATAAAACAAGCTCTACATTCAAGTGACAGAGGACAGATGGTGTTATGAGAACTAAGCACCTGCAAACTTGATCAGGTATATATTGTGAATACTTCCACTTGTTTTTATCAGAAATAAAGATACATTTCCCTTACTCTGAACAAACTTAGAATTCTTAATTTAAATGAGCATCACTGCTAAAACGCAAACAAGATCCATCAACAATGTCATCTAGAGATCAATTTAATTGGCACACAGCAGCGCCATCCAGGCAACTTGAAACAACCCCCCCCCCCCCCCCCCCCCCCAAAGAAAAAAAAAACCAAAAATAAATAAATAAAAAAATCAAATGATCTAGCCTTAAATTTCAGCACTTTCATTTTAGAAACCCCAAAATGAAAAGACATTTGAAATCACTTTTTTTGTTACAGCTATTCAACCAAAATAATGATCTATTTGATATTGACCTTAAAATTCAGAGCTTTGAAATACAGAAGATTTTAAATACTACAAAACCAAGACAAAGATAATAATCAGAAAACAGATTGCACAATTGCTAACTCACTTTTTCGTAATATAAATTACAACCGGCTGATTAGACTGCTAAAGCTAAATCACAAGCACAAGGCATTTCTACCCTCTAAAGAATCACCCAATTGCTAACTCACTTTTTTCTTGATATAAATCATAACACAAATATAGATAATATCAAAGACAGACCCATGATAAACTAAGCTACAAGAGACAGAAGAAACCAGAAAGAGATATAACTATTTAAAATAAAAATTAGAAAACTGGTCTAAAATGGATGACCCAAGATTACCAAATCAAATATAGACTCGCTTTTGTAACATTTACCGTACAATTTTCCCGGGAACCAAACGAAAAACAAACTCAGAAAAGAGGGAATGAGACGTACCACTGATAAAGAGCTTAGGGGAAGTGAGAGTAGTATTGAAACGAATGGAAGTGTAGTGAGATTGAAGAATCGAAGACGCAGTGGAAGATCCTCCACCAAGAACGCGTCGAATGCCAGAGACGAAGGCCATTGTAGGAATTTGGGAATGATATTGATTTGGGTTTTAGAGGATCCGCAAAACCCTAGTAAAACCCTCGATAGATAGGACAGGAAGGTTGGAACTTGGAATGAGAAATATGTAATGTGAGAGAATCTTCTAGTCACGGCTGATAGTAAGTACTACGTGCAATCAACCAATGTCAAACGTCGAATGTTTTTCTTTTTTTTTGTGAACCCTTTGATGTTGTTGCTTTTTTTTTAGTAGTGTCTACTGCACACTATTGGACATATGTGAAAAATAAATGTGTATATTGTAATAAAAATGTTTTTTTTTTTTTTTTTTTATAAGCGGAGAGTATGTCTTATATATATATATATATATATACACACATTTAGATATAATACTTAGATGTTGTTTTTGTGAGTTCTAGTTAACTTAACTGATAATAAAGAGTTATTATCAGAAGTGAACCTAATAGGTTGAAACTAAAAAAAACTTATCTCAATTCGGTTGGCACTTTTGCCAACTTATCTCAATTTCTAACATATATTAGTGTATGTCAAACATAATTTTTTTTTTTTTTTTTGGTGAACCCTTTGACGTATTGTTCCTTCTCCCACTCTTTTTTTAAAATAATTTTTGGGTAAATTACATAATTGGTCATTATCCTTTACACTATATTTCAATTTTAATCCCTAAACTTTTGGCATCGTGTCAATTTGGTCATTGCTGTTATGTCTTGGATGAAAATATCTGACATGTCTAACGATATAATTAAAAAATAGTTTTTCTATCACGTCAATGGCCAACAATACAGCCACGTCATACTTAAAAAAAAATTAAGAACAAAATTCCTCTCACGTGAGTTAGATTGGGGGAAAAATTAAATCCCTAACTCTCACTCTATCTCGTCAGACCCTCTCTCCCTCACTCTCACGCCATTAATCCCTAACTCTCTCATCCAATATGAAGTTGCAGGTATCATTATTGATGAGAGCTCGAAAGGAGTGGCAGTAGTGGATCTCGTAGAAGTGACCAAACAGTTGTGAAAGTTCCAGATGGTAATGTGACTAACTACTGTGAGCAAATAAGAGGAAATCAGGAAATATGGAGTGAAAGGAAATGATTTGCTTGCATTACCCATAGATCTAACCAAGTCCATTAATATATATACTGTGCATAGCGCCATAGCCATTATACAGTGGCTATAACTAACAAACTGAGTTTTAGTATATAAAGTCAATCGCCTAGCCTCTAAATACAAACACATGAATCCCTATCTTTCTACAATGATTCAACACTTAAATAATCTTCACACGACACCGTATGGTGATAGACTTGGCTTTGATTGGGATTGTTGTGCATATCACTTCTCTTTACAACAATATGGTGCCCTTCTCAAATTCGTTCTCACCACTCACCATCAATGGTGATGCTATTCTTCAATTTAGAATCGTTATGATTTTAGTTTTTTACTGCTTTGATTGTCGCTTTGATATGATAATAATAAATTATATAATTGAGATCACGTTGGTGAAAATGAGAAAATAAAGCAACTGAATTAGGGGTTAATGGTGTGAGGGTGAGGGATTTAATTTTCCCCCAATCTAATTCACGTGAGAAGAAGTTTGTTCTTAATTCTTTTAGTATGAGGGGTTTTTTATTATTATTATTATGACGTGGCTGCATTGTTGGCAGTTGATATGATAGAAAAACTATTTTTTAATTATATTGTTAGACACGTCAGATATTTCCATCCAAAACATAACGGCAATGACCAAATTGACACGATTCCAGAAGGTTAAGGACTAAATTGACACAATTGAAAGGTTATGGACCAAATTGAAATATGATGTAAAGGATAAAGACCAATTATGTAGTTTACCCATAATTTTTTTATATACTAGAATTTCAATATATATTGTAATATGGATAAAACTTATGGGGGAAAATGAGCTTTTGCCCTTATTTTTAAAAATATCTAGCATAATGTCACTATTTTGAAACTATTAAGCACCGTGTCCCTATTTTAAAACTTGATTTTTTAAAAATCGAGTTATAGGTGAAACTCAACATTAACAATGTCGAGTTTTATGCATATTTTCACTTAATTTTTTTTTAAAATTTAAGTGAAACTCAACATTGCTAATGTTGAATTTCACTTAAAAATATACATATAACTCAATTTTGAGGATATCGAGTTTTATATAGAACTCGATTTTGTTAAAATCCAGTTTCAAAAATAGGAACATTATGCTAAATAGTTTCAAAATAAGGGCATTGTGTTATATATTTTAAAAAATAAGGACAAAAGCCCATTTTCCCTTAAAACCTATGACAAAATGGAATTGGCTTTATTTTAGTATTGCCAAAATTCTTTGCCTACGGAGAGAAATGGATCCCTAGGAAAAGACAATGCATTTCCACTCCTTCATTATCAGTTTATATAGACATTCCTTACCTTTCTTTTTGGTTTTAAACTTTTAATCAAAACAACTTATCTGCTTGTGATAGAATCCTTTCCTTCCACCTTTTACCTTATCTTGGATCTGCTCCGCTATCCTGGCTAACAATTGTTGCTTTGATTTGTCTTGGCTTAAGGGACCCAAAGTATTTCGAGTGCAGAGTTGTTGATTTGAGGTCTAAAAGAGTAGACTGATGGATTTTTGGTATAGAGACTTGTTTTTGTTGATAGAAAATTCCCTGTGATTATGCTAAGAGTACCCAATAATTTGCACAGGTTTAATTTTCATTTTGCTTTTTTGTTGGGTGTTAAAAAGGCTTATACATTACCGCTCAAAAAAGAAAAAACATATAGTATAACAGTAAATCGGGGAAAAAAAAAAAAAAAACCTAGGCAGCATGAGGGCCAAAAAAGTAAACCGAAAATAAGATTTATATAAATATGAACAACGATCTGACTTCTACAAGAAAATAGCTTTCTCTTTATCAGGAACTTCAAGTACACGATAATGCCAACTAGATCAACTTTTCTTTTCTTTTTTTGATAAATAAAGCCAACTAAATCAACTTTCTTCCTGAACAAAGGGTAACTGAGTTTTTGATAGACATTTTTGTACATATATGAAACTAGAGGAAAAAAAAAAAAAAAAGAACAAAGTTTCAATATTACAAAAATAAAATTTACCGCATGCATGCGCAATAAAAGGTTAGCATGCACTGTTTTTCTTGTTCTACTTCCTCCTCTTCCCTTCTTTCTTTCTTCTCTTTTTTCTTTTTATTTTTATTTTTTCATTTATTTAACGCTCCCTTCTCCCCCACTCTACTCCACTCTACTCAGTTCTCATTCCTAGTTTGTACAAGAACAAAACAATGTAGCTGGCTGCTGGCCAAAAACAAAATAGCAGCACCAACACATGAAAATAGAATCACTTATACAAAAATTAATGAATAAGTCTTCCCATCTTCATTGATGGAGTCATTTTGGACATGGAGAAGATATCACTCCATTATTTGCTGCACAGCCTTCTCTAGCATTGCTGTTCCCTTGAAAATTGTCAGCTGGACCTCCCTCATATACTTCGACAACTAGCCAGTAAAATATATTTATCAGTCAATAATTGTTTCACATTCACTATTTACCAACATGAAGATGGAATATGAAGTTCAATACCATTCTAAATAAGACTATAATAGTTAAAAGAAAATACGTCCACCATCATATTTTATTAACTAATGGGCAATGAAAAAAAACTAAACAATAGACACTCATGTCATACAGATCTCTAAAACATGAACTTAATCCGACCCTTCAAACATTCAGACATTTTCCCAGAGTTTCTCCTTTTCTTTGTACATGCTATTTATTGGGGAAATTATATTTTTTATTTAGGGGTGGTTTCAAATTAAACCCTATATTTTTAGAAGATTCAAATAAACCCTATAATTTATAAAAGTTTCAATTCAAAACATAAACCCACTACACAAGATGTTGTAAATAAATTTTAATAAAAAAAAAAAAAAAAGTACTTATATAAAATGACACCATACGTATTGGATTGAATAACAATCATATATAATAGACGTGTGTTCAATAATCACAAGGTGTTGCTTTTTTTAAGGGGTGTAGAGTTTCAATTGAAACTTTTTGCAAATGTAATGAAACTTCTGAAAGTAAAGAGCTTAATTTGAGATGGGGCTTAAAATGTAACTTATCCTATTTATTGTGCACAGCTCCATGGCTAAACAGCACCTCCACCCTCCATAAGAATGAGATGGTGCACAGGGTCATGGACTCATGGGTTGAAGTCCCATGGTTCTTTTGCTTACCGATCAAAAAAGGAAAGGCAGCTTAATGTTTTCTCAGTGTTCTTTATCCTATTCAGATGACTGTTTCATTCTTTTCTGTTTATATATATTTTTTTTTCCTCTTAAAGTTGTCTGACATTCAGATGACCTATAACTAATTTGTCCAAAAAAAATCAGGTAAATATATATTTTTAATCTGCATGAGTCCACTGTCACAGAATTCACTTACTCTCTCCTCACTCATCTTTCTGAAGCCTAATTTCTTTGTCCAAATTGACTCAGCATCCTCAGCAGCAGGGAGCACCAGGTTTTGCACATCCATGGAAACCAGCAACCTCTCTATACATGAAAATAATGCTTGGAAATAACCCTAAAAATAAAAATACAATAAAAACAAATCATAAGATTACCCATTAAAAACATTTAAGATTCAGGAAAAAGGAGGGAAATAAAGGGGGTGGGGGGCAATATTAACGTCTACAACATAGCAAATTTAGAAAACAACATGAAACTGTGAGAGTACTGACTTTTCCTTGATGTTCTCTACTGGTAGCCACTAGAGGAAGCTCAGCAACCTCTCTGCCAAATATTCGGAGAAGACCAGCTGATACAACAACGGACCTGTGCATGCATTAAACCATTAAACATATGATGATTGAATGTCTAGAATAAATCTCAAGAAACCCTAAACAGAGACATAATCAACATTGTGCCACAAAAGAAACATACTTCACAATTAAAACAACACAATACATTCCTCCAAACTCTTGCCCAGATATATTTCTCCTGCAAAATACAAAAGAAAAATAAAAACACATTATGGAAATTGCCAGAAACCAAACATTCAAAATAAAGTCATAAGAAGTTTAATATTAGGCCCAAGCATGCAATTAGAATTTCTAAACAAATTGTTTAAATGGACCTAACTGCAGTGTTTAAATGAAATGCTAAACAAATTGTTAAGGTTAGATAAGGAAAAAAAAATGGTAATTAAAATATTCCTGTGTTTAAATGCAATATTCAAAAAGGTATTTTATTTTATTTTTATTTATTTTTAAATCATCCTGGTTAACCAAGGAAAGATAATTTTATGGGTAAATTTCTTTTGCTTCTAAAACACTGAATAATAAAGAACATAATTTAACTTTCCCATATCTGATAGTAGTAGCCATAATAATGTGTTTGCTCATAAGACCTAGGAGAGTATTAAAAAAAAATAGGTTGTTTGACATCAGTGAAATAGCAAGATAGGTACCCACAATACCTGCTATATAATGGTGTTCCAAAATATAATGTCTCACATCAACCGTTAAACAAAACACAGGCTAGTAGCCTAGTACAAGAACCAAATGCCTATATTCTTCTCATCAACTAGTCCCACATTTACAACAGAGTCATATATTTAGCCACCTCAACTCTTTTTGGGGTGAGTAAATGCCACTTCAACTATCGCAAAATATTTATGGAAACCATCATAAATTGCTAGCAAAACACACACTGCACACACACACACACAAGAGAGAAGAAATGAAAACAAAAGGCAGTGTAATAAGCACATGTCAAATACTACTTACCCGTAGACCATAACAGGAATTAGATCACGACCAGATTTTGCAATAATAGGGTCAAAACACTCCTGGCAAAAATATAGAACAAAAAATTAGTCAAAAGAGGATAACAATTAATAACTCCAATAACTATAGTATAACCAAGTTCTCCAGACACAAACACACAATTATAAGATTTAACAGCAATGGGGAAAAAGGAATGACGACTAAAATATTTTTCATCAAACAAGACTTTAAAAGCAGATAATCAACAATGGGATTCTCAAAAAAAAAAAAAAGAAAAAAAAGAAAAAAAAAAAAAAGAAGATAATCAACAATGGGGAAAATTTGGTTCATATTCACCACATTTTAACAATCAAGGTTCCAAGTGACTCTTTTCACAAGATATCACTGTTTTGTTAAGAGAACAAGTTGGGATCCAACACAGTATATAAACAACTTACTCGAAAAATAGAAGTAGCTGTTGAAAGCAAGGGTAGATGCTCTGGATAGCGACTTTTTCCACTCATAATTTGCCACTGAACATCATTTGCATCCCCATCAATAAATAATCCTTTCTCTACATGCTTGTTGCTTATCATGTTAAACAATGAAGCAGGAACTGTCTCTGTTCCATGGGAAACTGAATTCTGTAGAGCCACATGGATCTTATCACAGTCATCACAGCAGAACCACTTATCCTTGGGGAGTTCCTGAGATATGATTCAAGGAAAATATATAAGCCCCTTTAACAAGCCTTATAAGAAAAAACTATTACAAGGTTCCCAGACTTACTTCTAAATTGCATAGCCCACTGTCTCGCAAACATCCAACATGGAACTCCCTCTCACACTAAACAGAAATAAAGAGTTAGGTTAAAAAAATGTCTAAAAAAATTATCAATACTAAAATTGATGCTTGCATACTTAAGGGGAAAATGAGAGCCATACTTGGTCACAGAGCATAACTGTTCGCTCATCGAATTTAGCGACACTGAAATCATGAGCCCTAAGAACAAAACAAAAATTGTCAAACAGTTGGTTAGCCTAATTATAAAATCAAAAGCGGAAGTGCATCGCTGGCACATAATATAATGCTAACTAATCAACATAAACAAGAAAACAAATGAATAAAAGAAACTTCCACTTCAAAAGGCAAAAACAGATCTTCCACCAAGAGGATGCCCCTTCTTTACTAGTTTATTCTTCTTTGATAGGTACCCCTTTATTAGGGCTAAATAATCCAGTCCATACACTAAACATAAGCAACTAATCTATAACATTTTAAAAACAGTTAACCCATTGCTTTGTCATGTATCAATTTTTCTGCCCAACATTATTGATTTAAATCCACATTTATTCCATTAGTTCCCTGCACCTGCTCCCAATCACCAAAAAAATTCTTTCAAGAACTGTGTAGGACGATAATGACCAAGTGCCGAAATTAATAACAGGTTGATAAGAACCCCTTCCCAAGCAATTACAAAGTAAAAAAGTATCTAGCAGGGGGAAGAGAGATAAAGAAGATGAGGTGAACTAGAAAAATAAAGACCACAAATCCACAAAGACATACACAGGAAGCATTTTTTATTTGGAAAGAATAGGATAAGAAAAATAAAACTCCCTTGTGTAAACTGAAAATAGCACATAAATGAAAACAAAAACAGGAAAAACAAAGGATAAATCTGTTTCAATCACCCACTACACATCAAAGGGGAAATATAAGGTTGATCATATCTTAAACATGATTCTCTTAGATGCCAAACAATTTAATCAAGTCAAAGAATGTCAGAGATACTATATTACGAAGACCACATTTGGCACCAAGTCACAAAATTTTGTGTATCATCTTCTCACATAACCAAATAAAAAAATAACAAACAATATTTTGCTATTTTCAGGGATAACAAATTATAAATTAGAGCAACCAACCTGCAAACAACACAACCACCATATTCAGATTCAGGTGCTTTGACAACTCGTGTCAACCGTATAACAATTGGTCTCACAAGACTTGAGGATTCTCCAGCAGCAGATTTTCTGCCAGGGCCAGGTTTTTCTATACAATTTGGACAATGCCAATCACCTTCAGGAACACACTCTAAATCCAAACAAGCTGCAACACAAAAAAATCCAGCTGAAACAAAAATGAAAGAAAACTGTATACCAAAAAAGCATTAAGAGTAATTTAGACATAAAGAAGTAATCATATTGACCAACATCACCACCATGTTCAACAAATAATGTTTGGTTCTATTCACATCCAAATGAATACACACACACACACATTCATATACATATAAAAGAAGAAGTTGACATGTCTTTCTAAGGTCTTTTTCTATATACAAATGTCTTTTTAAGGTAATTGGAAATGATATAATACGGTATTCATCTCTGAGAAATTGGACTGGAAATATTGGATTGAGAAGACTCCTTGACGTAAAACAAAGACCATTCATTATCTAGTGGAAGCAATATGAGTCAAGTTATATGTCCTGTTAGTGCAAGATAAAGCTGAAGAAAGATGTGAGGCAAGATAGTATGAAAAGACAAGGTAGCCTTTATGTTTTATGCATAATTCAAGTGTACCTAATAAAACTTCAAACAAAATTGAGAAACCAATATAACACATATGGAAAGCTAACACATATAATGTACAACTTATTTTCATTTTTGAACAGCATGTACAACTTTTCAAAGCATCACCTTTTTTAAGGTACAGCTGCACTTTTGCACAATAAATAAAATAAACTGATGAAAGTAAGCTCATCCAAACACACTATGATCTTTAACATCAACTAAATCCAAGCATAAAGCAACACAGAAAATCAGAAGCTAGGTACCACCTGCATGAAAAGACCGTGGGCATCTATCACAGGCAATCAAATCCCCCCCATCTCCACACACTGCACACATATCATCACTGCCACCTGTGGTAAGGTTTTGTCCACTTGCCAATGAAATAGCTATATCATGGAGTGTCAAACCATTAGAGATATAGATGTGGCGGTAGCTGCAATGAGACATATAAACTAATTACATTACAGCAAACTAACTCAAAACAAGAATCACAGTACTTTAAAGGCTACTCACGGTTGACGCCTGGCAGCCATTCCAGCATGTGCTTCAAACTGTGAAGGGCTAATCTGTTCACAGGTACAGGTGATAGTATTGTTCAGCAATAAAGAGAGGGAGGGAGAAACAGGTAAACAAGCATGCAATGCAAATTTCAAAACTTGATGTGGTCTATACAACTCAATGATCATACCTCTCTGTCACAGCATCCACAGACAATACCATTCCCCTGCTTGTAGCCGCCTAATATTTTCTGTAAAAGATAAGAATAAAGAACCACATCAGCAGAACATCCACCATAACAAGAACCAATCACCAACACTAAAATATTTCAATACCTGTCCTTTGACATAGTAAGCCAATTCAGCACCATCTGGAAGTCCATTTGGCATGAAAAGCAACCGGTGTAAATCATTATCCCTGCCAATTCAAGAAAACTCCCCAAGTAAGCAAGTATAAACCCCATTAATAAACATCCTATTGAAATTGGGAAGAAGCATAGTAGAAGATGAAAACAAATACCTTTTCCTAGTGCCACCATCAGTAGTTTTCTTCTGTTGCGTAATTGAGCTAGAAACATAGGAGTTTGGTCTACAAAACACGTATAATGTTGGCATCCAAAACAGAACAACGCATATAGTTCAATAAATCAATTTAGTGAAGAAGAATGTAGATTGCTGAATGAGAATGTAAGGAGAAAAACAGAGAGAGAGCATACTTTTTCATTGCATATTTCCGCTCTTCATATGCCTCTTGCATATACATTTTCCTTTCAAAATAGTTGTTCTGCACAAAGGAACATGAAGCAGGGCTAACACTTTCTTCAAAAGCTGGACTGGAGTAGCTAGAAGTTTCAAGAAAGCAACATTGTTAACTCAAATAATTAATCATAAACAAGTTCAGTTGCCATGCCCAAAAAGAAAATTAGAATCACCAAAAACACAATCAAGAAAATAACTAGAATCTAGGCTTAATAAAATCAGGCACAAACTTTATGCAAATTGATGGTGTCTTCCACAAATATCTACAGGTAGATAAATTAATTCCTTTGCTCTACATGAACCAAACCAACCAAGCCCTGTGGATCAAACCAAAGGGTGCACAAACTAATGGAGATTAATAATGTTTTACCTCATATGTGAATGAACCAACGGAGGAAGCTTGCGGTTATAATTTCGATTGGATTCAACCTTTCCATCACTCTGTTGAAGACTTTCTGCAGGGTACAAAAGAACCTCAAAGTCTGAACAAGACCATAAAAGAATAGACACAACATTTGTTTTCTTCAACTTCTCTTTTCCAATGCAAGTTCTCATTACAAGTATATATATGCAACCTCCCCCCCCCCCCCCCCCCTTTTTTTCTGATCTTTTGGTTCATTGGTTCATATGTAACTAAAAAACATTTTAAATGATTTTTTTTAATATTATTAATAAGTCACACACGGGTCACATGAACCTAGTGGGTTTGAAACCATAACACCTCACCCTCGACCAACACTTGTGAGGGAAGGAAGTGTCATTTGAGGCAGATTCCAAATAAAACAATTTAAAAGATCAAATAACAGTCATCACCTTTCCAAAGCTCAAAGAACTCCTCATTGACAGATGATCCGGCCGAATCCTTTATCACTTGATCAAGTATACTGAGTGGTGCAGTCTTCAGTTCTTGTATAATACTATAAATTGGCCTCCCATTCTCCAAGTATATGTGATTATTTGGATGTCTGGTCTTGACACCAGCATGCTGCTCAAACTCATAGGCACTTAAAACCTGTTCATACCATTCAATCAATCATTAATCACCACTACCAAACAAAAGCCCCAGTAACCAGAAACAATTAAAACTGCACAACTTACTCTCGAAAAATTACAAGATGAACAAGAACACAAATATCCACCACCATTTATGATTCCCTGAAGCTCTATCTGACAACCATTTAAAAACAACATATCAATCCCAAACAAATATAAAACTTTAAACAACGACCCAATGAGGTTGCGAATTCAAAACCCAATTGTGCACGTGTAACATGCCAACAAAAATAAATTATATAGAACTACAATTTACCTTCCCCGAAGTAGAAACATACTTCACTCGAGCCCCATCAAGAATACCAGTAGCCAACAGCTTCTTGACATTCGTAGGAACAACCTTCTCAGACATATTAAACTCGTTATTAGAACTACCTAAACCCGATTTTCTGGGGAGGAGGTACTCCTGCCCATATGTGCTTTCTACCATGCCCCTACCAGAATCAATCATCGCGGCCGAATAATCTCGTTCAAAATGGACTCCATATGACATGCCAATAGCAACCCCACTAGTCTCAGGCTGAGACACCACCGAAGCATACGACTGGTTATCATAGTCCTCTCTTCTTTTACTAAACTTAAACGTAATTTTTCTTATTCCAGTAGACCGAACATCCTTGGGAATTTCCATCACAACCCGGGACGTCTCAACGGCACCGGAGGCAGAGGCCGAGGCATCAGCATCGTGAGAAGTGTCATTGTCACCGTGGTGGCTCAATGCCTCGTCTGAACTCGAACTCGAGTTACTCCCCAAACATGTGGAGGTGACTTCACCGCACTCCACCTGGTTGTTACTCCCATTCCCATTCCCATTCCCAAGTCCAGGTGATTGGCTAGTGAATTCCTGAACACTACTAGACCCGTTCTGCTTCGGCGAACAAGTGTTGGGGTTCGAAACTTCTGACCGAATGTCTTCGTTCGAAACCTCCTTCGCTTGCTTCTTGTTTGGAAACAACGGTTCCGCCTCGTCTTCTAGAAGATACTGATGATCGCGCTTCAACTCATTCGTCGTGTTCTCGTTTTCACTGACTCCATTTGTCAGTACATCCAAACACACTGCTCCTTCCTCTCCCATTCAGCCACAAAATTCAATTCCTCCCAGACAGCAAAACTGAGCGAGAGCATTCAAAAACAAACAGCACGAGAAGCCAAAATCCCTCTTAATTATGAACTATGAACTCAAAGCAAAATATATTTGAATTTGAATTTGAACTTGAATTTCAACGTTGGCCTCTATATAACAGGAAAAAATATATATTTCGTAACCTCCACGCTAGAAATCCTAAAACAAACCAAACACATTAAAAAACCGTTATTGTAATCAATAACCGCCTGAACTGCTTTTTTTTTTTTAATTTGAAATAATGAAAAGAAAAAAAAAATTACCTTCAAAGCTTTGTATAAATCCAAATCTGCAAACAGAAATCAAATCGAGAAAAACAAAGGGCCTTGGAGTGAAATTTGAATCTTACAGATCTGAGATTTGCGAAGAGAACGAAAGCTTTTTGGTTCTAAAGCCAGAGATCCAAATAAGAATATAGCGCGCGATTTGATAGGATTAGGGTTTTTGTGTTTGTGTTTGGGCAAAAAGAAAAGGGAAAAGAAACGAAATTGATAAAAAGGCAACGTGCTGAGCGGCAACAAACTGAAACGAAAAGCTGGTTTCGCGGTCGAGATTTAATTTCGAGGGAGAGAGAGAGAGAGAGATAAAAGAGTAGGAAAGAGTTGAAAAGACAGAAAAAAATATTATATAGTAACAAAAAATCAGGAAGAAGTTTTGGAAGCAACGAGAAGAGAAGTGGATATACGTGATGGAGCCCACTTTAGCTGACCTGTAATGTGTCTCCACGTGGCATATATTGCGGCTTTGAAACTGAGGCCCTATCACTAGGAGTAATAAAAGTCTAGGGTCACTAACCCGTCACAAACAATTTGACACAACCTCTATTTATTTATTTATTTATTTTTTTTTTTTTTTTTTTTAAACACAACTTAAACGCATGGCAAGTAAAGGATTGATTTTTTTTTTTTACTTTTTAAAAAGTCTTGTAAGAATATTATTAAGTAGAAAATGTAAATTATTCATATTTTTTAAAAATATTTATGTTCATTAATTTTAAAATTTTTGGTTTTTATATAGTACTTTACTTTCAAGAAATCAAGTACTGACTAAAAAAAATTTCACTTTTTTTTTCTTTTGTAAATTTTATAGTATTTAATGGATTATAAATATTTAAAATAGTGATTAGTATTTAGATAGTGGAACGGGGAGTGATTTATTTTTATATTTTTTTTTCTTTTTATATGGTACTTTACTTTCAAGAAGTCAAGTATTGGGTAATTTTTTTTTCACTTTTTTTTTCTTTTGTAAATTTTATATTATTAAGTAGATTATAAATATTTAAGATAATAATTAGTATTTAAAATATAGATTGTGGAGTTTATCTTTTTTTTTTCTCTTTGTATGATACATTACTTTTAAGAAATCAAGTACTAAGTACATTTTTTTTTTAAATTTTATTTATTTATTCATTTCTAGCAACTATATTTTTCAAATTCTCAACCACTATATTTTTTAAATCTCCCAAGGTTATCATTTTTGCTTACATTTTAATTTGAAATTTATCAAATCTATATAATTTTTCCCTACAAAATTCATTAATTTTTCCCTACAAAATTCATTAATTTTTTTGACTAGTTTTATTTTTTAGGTCGTGATTATTATTCATTAACTTATCATTATCCCTTTATAATTTTTCTTTTAAAAAACCTATCAAATTTTAATTTAAGGCATCATTATTACTATTTATTAAAAAATATCTTAGATCATAATCTGGTAATCTTCAACTAAGTTTTGCCACTAGTTTTACCAAATATCAATGAAGATTGATGTATAAGTAAGTAATAAAATTCAAAAAGAGCCTGTGTTCAGTGTCCGATTCTACTAGGCGCGTTGGGATGCAAATACATGTTCATATCTCAATGTGTCCAATAGAACTAGACATTAGACACAAGACACAAGCCATGTCCATATAATTCAATCGCTAATTAACAAATACGTAAATTATGTTGACACCTGTCCAATATAATTTGACACAAATTAAACATTACAAATAGTGATATAATCATGACTTATTAACAAATACGCAAATTATGTCAAAGTATGTCAATGCCTACCAACATAATTTAACACAATTTAAACACATAATTGAGTAGTGATTAAATTATTTTTCATTAATGTATAAGTAATATAATCCAATTGCTCACTATAAAGTTGTGTTAAAGTGTGTCGACATAGTGACCAGAGACCTGAGACCTTTTTTTTTGGATGCAGTGTCACGTCTTGTACAGGTGTACATATAGCGGCGGCTCTAGGAATTTTTTTTAAAGTGGTTACTAAAAAATTTAAATTATACAAAATCTAATAAAGAGACAACTTGAATATATCAACGTCACAAAAAAAATCACACAAATACTTGAAATATTACAATATTTTTGTACTAACAAAGTGAAAGAAAAAAAAATAGACTAATAAGAAATAAAGTGAAAATTATAAATTGAAAATGCTGAAATGAGAACAATAAAATGACCATAATATTTTCATAACAAATTGTAGGGACTCAAAATGTAATGGACCCTTGACAATAAAATTTGTAGAGTGCAGGCGTAAGAACTAGCTCCAGTCAATAGAAAAGGACGTCAATCTACCGTGGCAAAAGGAGCTTCTACGGTGTCCAGGGGACGGATCTTCTCTCCTCTATTTTTCTCTTAGTCCTGCTTTCAGCGTCCCTTCTTTTTTCTCCTTTCTTTTCCCCTCCCCCTCTCATGTATCCTTACTTTTCTTTATATACTATCCCCTCTGTCTTGCCCTCACCGTACACGTGTAGGCTCCCTTCAGGAAATTACTTTACGTCCCATCCTGAACTTTCCGGATCCTCCGTCTAGTGGTTGTAAAGGCTGCTTAACTGTTGTTCAGGTATCACCTCCACATTAATGCGGCCAGGGAGTTAGGTGGGATGCATTTAATGTGGAGGTGACACCTCTGTAAGAGACATTCGTTACCTTTTCCGGTTCATTCTTTGACCGTGACCTACTAGTTTGGTTCGTGCGCAATTCTGTGATGTTTCTCGATAATTAGAGTGGTACGTTATATCCATATCGTAAGCTGGTTTGGAAAACAGGTTTCATCCTCGGACCAGGAGGTGTCCTCGGCCAAATGAGAGTCCTCGGACTGGGCCGTTGGATCGTGGGCCTTTCTTCCCCGGATATCGTTTAGCTTTTCGGGTGATTGGCCCCACAATAGCCCCTCAAAATCACCCTTTTTGTCGTCTCGGAAAAAGGGGGATTTTGACATCATGCCCTTAACTCCTTCGTGGGGTTATTCCGAATCCCAGAGTGCCTTTTTACCTACCCCAGACACGTTCCTGACGTTCTGACGTCAGGAGCACGCCACCATTAAATGAGGGCGGTTTTTCAGTCCTCCACGTTTCGATAGGATGCAAATCTGACGGTGAGGGATTCCCACGACTTACGAGCGGGGTTTTTCCCGCTTACAATTTCTGTGCTCGTATAAAGAGCTTTTCAAATCAACTTTCTTTTCGGTTACAAGAAATCTTGCGATTGTATCGAGCATTCACTGAACCCGTCTCTCTTTCTTTCCTCTCAATGATCTCATAAATACTTGAAGTCTGACCGAGGAGCCTACTTTTCACAACTGTAAGTTTCTTTAACCTTTCTTAGTCTGCTATTATCTTTTTTACTTTCATTCCGCGATTCTTTAGAAATGGGTAGGTTTAAAAACCTAGTTTGTTCCGAGGAGAAAATGGAGGAATTTAGGGTCAAATATGGAATTCCTTCAACGGTGGGTATGAGATACGCCTCCGCGGAGGAGTGGTACGATCAAAGGAAATCAGGGGAAGTAGTCATTCCTATGATTGCTTTCATAGAAGAGGGAATGACTATTCCGATGGGCCGCATCACCACCAGCTACCTTAGGTTGTTTAGATTGTCCCCCACACAATGTGCCCCAAATATGTTTAGGGTGTTAGGGAGTATAGAAGCCCTTAATACGAGGCTAAACCTGGGCCTTACCCATCACGATGTGAATTGGGTATACAACCTCCAGCGCTTAAAGGATGAGGGGTACTACCTTAAATCTAGGTTCTCCGAGATAAGGTTAATCCAGTGTCTAACTCTGGGATTCGGAATAACCCCACGAAGGAGTTAAGGGCATGATGTCAAAATCCCCCTTTTTCCGAGACGACAAAAAGGGTGATTTTGAGGGGCTATTGTGGGGCCAATCACCCGAAAAGCTAAACGATATCCGGGGAAGAAAGGCCCACGATCCAACGGCCCAGTCCGAGGACTCTCATTTGGCCGAGGACACCTCCTGGTCCGAGGATGAAACCTGTTTTCCAAACCAGCTTACGATATGGATATAACGTACCACTCTAATTATCGAGAAACATCACAGAATTGCGCACGAACCAAACTAGTAGGTCACGGTCAAAGAATGAACCGGAAAAGGTAACGAATGTCTCTTACAGAGGTGTCACCTCCACATTAAATGCATCCCACCTAACTCCTTGGCCGCATTAATGTGGAGGTGATACCTGAACAACAGTTAAGCAGCCTTTACAACCACTAGACGGAGGATCCGGAAAGTTCAGGATGGGACGTAAAGTAATTTCCTGAAGGGAGCCTACACGTGTACGGTGAGGGCAAGACAGAGGGGATAGTATATAAAGAAAAGTAAGGATACATGAGAGGGGGAGGGGAAAAGAAAGGAGAAAAAAGAAGGGACGCTGAAAGCAGGACTAAGAGAAAAATAGAGGAGAGAAGATCCGTCCCCTGGACACCGTAGAAGCTCCTTTTGCCACGGTAGATTGACGTCCTTTTCTATTGACTGGAGCTAGTTCTTACGCCTGCACTCTACAAATTTTATTGTCAAGGGTCCATTACATTTTGAGTCCCTACACAAATCTTATGCAACAAACTGTTATTTGTAGGTAAAACATGTCAATGTTGAGCCCAAATTAGAATTAGTAACAGCTTACCACATAATATTTATTGTGAAAATATTATGAATGTAGTATTACCCTTATTTTTGTTAAACTTAAATTCTTGTGATTCTCTGGTCAGGATATTTAACATTTTATTAGAGTAGTCAAAATAAGTTAATTTAGTATATAATATTTTTTTGTAAGTATATTGTGGGGCCCTACTACACTAACCACGCTGGCCCATTATGCACGGCCCAAGGCCCGCGCCGAGGATAGTGCTAAGCCGAGTACAATGTGATAGAGCTCAGGTCACCCAAGGCCTCGCCGAGGATGACACGTCCTCGGCACACCGACTTTTGATAAAGGGAAAAACATCCCTCATCCATTGAAACTATCCCACCAACATCCTGACCGTTTTAATGGTGATATGACCAGCGAGCCCAGTTGCCTCGATTACTACAACTAATAGAAAGTCTGCAAAAACGGCTAAGAACTAACATAAAGCCTGCTAATTACAGACGATAGGACAAACCCTTATACATAGAGACCAGATAATTGACAAATGGACGGTGAAGATTAAAAGGAAAGGGACTATATATCTAAGAAGGCTCCCAGCAAACAAGGGGGGGCAAAGGAAAGAGAAGGGAAAAGGAAATATATATCCTCGGCCTGAGCCGAGGACAAAGAGACACCGCAAACACTTAGCCAAATTCCGAATATTCCTAGGAAGTTCATATCATCCTTTATTACGGCTATAAACTTGACACCAGCCATTGTACACTTCGGTGAGGCCAAACCCTTAAACCCACTTCTCTATAAATTTTATTGTTATGGGTCCATTACATTTTGAGTCCCTACATATATATATACATTTTTTTGTTCAAGTTAGGCTGGTCACAGAACAGATTAGTTTAAACTAATTATTTTATATAATTGTTTTTGCTAAGTTAAAAAAAAAAATGGCAAGTTAGGGTGGACACATACAAGTGGAGCCGCCACTGTGTACATAGCAATTCTCATCGAGAGGATAGAGTGTTGAGGTTTGGTTCAGACTCTTTCCTTAGTGATGTGTACGACATGACAAATGCCGCCATTGGTGCGTCGGAGTTAGTATAGGCCGCTGGATGGTCCACGCAATTGCATCACGTATTTTCAATTGCTTTCTGAGCCGTTGGATTTTAGAAAGTTAGTTGGGTGAAAGAGACGTGGGAGTTGGGACCGTGTGAGATTTTTTGAAGTCTTGAGGGATAAGGCTCCTGCATGCATGCGTAAGTGTTGTGAAATTAGGCCCAAGGTAAAACTGTACAGGGCCATTCCTCAAGCCAGCCTATTTGGGCCTCATATGGGCTTAGAAATTGCTCAGTCATAGAAACTCTTACCAAAAGGATATTGGGAAATCTGTTTCTAACCCTAATGTTAGGAATTTATAAATGAATGGAATCAAATAAAATAGATAGAAAATAAAAGAATGAATTCTTAAAAAAAAAAAAATATATATATATATATAAAAGAATTAAATAATTATCTTCTTTAATTTTTGAAGGGGAACGAATGGAAGGAAAAGTAACCTTAAAATAAAAACTAATTTTAGTATTTTTAATTACCTTTTTAGGTTGTTCGAGATGTTTATGGATAAATTGTTGCTATCTCGAGATAATTTTCGAGATATGACAACTAGTTTGAAGTGTTATCTAACTTTGTAAATTATGGTATGAGGTACGAAAATACTTAACCTAATAGGACTTTGAAATATGCATTGGCTAACAACTAAAGAGATTAAGAAATGCTAAATGGCAAAACTCCTAAAGTGACTAAGTTAACTAATTGACTAAGACATGTTGCATCATCTCAAAATCAAAGGGCTTAAAGTAAATTATCTCGATTAAAGGAAAATCACAAGAATTCGATTGATTCAATTCTAATAACCCTATGTTGTATTGAAATGGACATTCATACATATCAGATTTTCACAACATGTACATATGGCATTAAACTTAAATAAAAGTATAAGGACATAATAACCTAATAACCTAATATAAGGTCTCTAAAATTGCTCTGATATGTGTTGTGAATAAATTCTTTGGTTTGTTGATTTGATAGTTATGTTCCATCTCTAGCACCACATGTCCTTCTCCGTTTTGTTATTTTGCATTTGTTCTATCTCTAGCTTAATCTATATGTATATGTGTGTGAAGCTCCTTCTCGAAGACCTGAACCCCATCTCTTTCCTCCACACCCCCCACACTCCACAAGTACTTATACTTATGGAGTAACCACTACGCCAAAGGTGCGCAATGGTTCATGCATCCTTTACTTAAATCATCAAATGTCTATCTTATGTCAACTTAAGTGAATCACTTCCCATAATAGTTTTTGTTTCCAGGCTTATCTATCATTGTTACTCTATGGGCTTGGCCTATTCTTTTACTCAAATTAATATTTAGCCCAACGTGTTCATTAAAACACAAAAAATAAAAAATTCATGTTGTTATTTGATACCGGAATTGTATGGGGCAACCCAAACTTATCTGATATGATAAATGAGGGTATGTTGGATGTATATATATTTATTTTTTCTATTTATATGGAATAATAAAAAACACTCAAGAATTAAAATGATAGATAAGCTCACTAATAAAGCAAACCGAAAAGAATATAGATACCAGCACCTAAAGGAATTTAACTAAGGATATAGAATTAGATTGGCTCACCACTCAATGAGATACAGAATATCACCACCCAAAGAGATATAGAAACTCGCCACTTAAAGGAATCCATTCAAGGGATAAGAGTTAATTTAGAATAAAACCATATTTTGAAAAGCATAAAGGTTAATTCTAAAAACACTATAATATGATTTTATTAAATTCAACCAAATGACTTATATAATGCTTAGAACAACATTCTAAGCATGGAAGAACGAAATTAACAATTAAAAACATTACATTTTCAAGAACCTGAATCATAGGAACTATAAACAAAATAAATAACTTATCTGTCCAGGAGAACTAAAACATAATGATTAAATATTTCGTAGGGAACCAACATTAAATACTCTTTTACTTCTTGGAAAAAATGACTTATTATTATCCTTCAAATATCTTTTGAATTATTGGGAAACTCGTTCAAAATAATGGCTTTATTTGTTGGGCCTATGAAATTAATTGGATTGGACTGTAGGCTTGTTTGGATACTCATCATGTTACCATGTTTGTGGTTGCCACTTTATTCCGGTGCCATTAAATACTTTTTGACTTCTTGGAGAAAATGACTTATTATTATCCTTCAAATATGTTTTGAATTATTGGGAAATTCATTCAAAATAATGGCTTTATTTGTTGGGCTTAAGAAATTAATTGGATTGGACTGTAGGCTTGTTTGGATACTCATCATGTCACCATGTTTGTGGTTGCCACTTTATTCCGGTGCCATTATTTTACACTTTGTTTGGTTGTAGAATTGTAGCTAGGGAGAAGGATAAGCAAAGGAAAAAATGAAGGGAAATAAAATGATAAAGAAATGAGAAAATAGAATGTTTCCCTCGAATATGTATGGTTTCAAAAACCAGAACGGTTAAAGAATCAGGAAAGGGTCTGGTTCTCGGTTTTTTCAGTTTTTGACCGGTTTTTCATGGTTTTAACCAAGGGAGTCAATCTCGTATCAGAGGTTGTACTGGTTTGACCAATGAAACGATATATTTCGGTACCGATCAATACTAATGTACCGTTTCGGGATTACCGTTATTTTTTATATTTATAAATATATATATATATATGTGCGTGTGCGTGTGTGTGTATTATAATAAATATAAAAGTTTACCATAAAGCATTACCTTAATTCAAAACAAATTATTCATGATTTTAGACTTTAGCATTAATTAAAAAAAAAAAAACACAATATAAAAAATAGAAAGCTTAATTGTTCATTGCATACTAAGAAAATAAATAATACTAATAAGTTAATGCAAGTAAGTTACCATTATGTCCTTAGAAAAATTCAAAAATTACAAAACTAAAAAAAAAAAAAAAAAAAAAAATTTTTGTACCGACCGGTATTGCCCAAAATTAGCCGGTATGGCCGGTATTTAAACCGGTACGAAACGTTAGCGTTTCGATACCGGTAAATGTACCGGTACGGTATCAACTACCTTGGTTTTAACCTTTTTTTTTATCGGTTATTCTGGTTTTTACTGGACCAATTATAGGTTTGAGTCAATCAGTTAAATTGACTGGTCCGGTGTGATTTTTAAAACAGTGCATACATGTCTAGAAATAGGGATGGAATGAGAAATGAAAATTATATATATGTACTTATCTTTCTTCTGTTTGGTTTGTAAAGGGAATAGAAATAGAAAGCAAAAATGTGTGTGTGCGTGTGTTTTTTTTTTTTACATATATATCCTCGTGAAGCAAAGAGAGAGATGAAAACTCATGGACGAAAGTGTGATTTTGTGAGCCACTAAAAAGTTAAAAAAAAAAAAAAACTTACCTTTTTCATTGTATAGCTTTCTCCCCATGTATGCCCACTTCTCTCAAGCTCAACCAAACATAATTTCCCTTCCCTATTATCTTCACTTCACCCAATCCAAACACAGCATAAATGATTTTCACTTTATTCATTTTTATCATTTTTCATTCGATTAAATTTAACTCTTCTATTTTCCAATAAGTTTAGACAAAAAGATAACCAAACATAATTTCCCTTCCCTATTAACTTCACTTCACCCAATCCAAACACAGCATTAATGATTTTCACTTTATTCATTTTTATCATTTTCCATTCAATTAAATTTAACTCATCTTCTATTTTCCAATAAGTTTAGACAAAAAGATGTTGACAATATTATATTATATTTTGTTTTATATATATATATATATTGAATAACAATTTTAAAATGGTATTATGTGCTGGTACGCTATAAAAATTCTTATACTCTTATATAGTTTATTGGTATTATCCGATTCTTCACATAAAATAAATAATTGAGTTCAAAATTTCAGTTCTTACTTGCTAGGGAAAAATTATTATTATTATTATACAGTAAAAAAATTGTTTTGATGCAATATGTTTGCTTTTGCAAATTATGAGTCCCTTTACATACAAAAAATGTCAAAAATAAAAGTTGAAATCTTTGTATTTGGCAATAACATATAGGCTCAAAAGGTTTGTTATATATCAAGATGTGTATGCCCACATTTTTTGAAAACGTGAGATAATTCATAGCAAGATTAATACAACAATATTTCTTAGAATCCATTTCCAATTACTTAATATGATTTTAAGTAAACTCAACTCGATCTATTTATAAACAACTCAAACTTTACTTAGGCTGAGTTTGGATACAAACCCACGTTTCATGTTTACGTTTTCATTTTTTTTTTTTTTTTTTCCAGGCGTTTAAAGGAGTAGTGCGGTTACTGAGCATTACTGTGCGGCTACTGTTCAATGAACAGTAACCGCAAATGCTGACTTTTCAGCCTTGAACAGTGCATAATGCACTGTTCATGGGTCTCACAAATTTCAACTTTTAGCATTTTTTTCATTAAAAATGGGTCTCACGGTACTATTCACACATTTAAAAATTATTTTGCTACAGTGTTTTCAGTTCAGTTCAGCAAAATAAACTGTATCCAAACGGACCCTTAGATAAAAACTTATTTATATTTGTTTATTTATTACCAAACAAATAAAATTCATCAAGTTAAAGTTTAGGTCCAACTATCAAACTATCAAATTTAAACGGGATAACAGGCTCATGAGTGTTACTTTCAATTTGAATAAGTATAATATTATATATGATTTGAAATTAGAATGCGTACATTTGTAAAGACTTGCATAAGATATCAAATTATTACTTGTAATTTATCGATGATATAAATAGTTCACATTGTAGTAAAAAATATATGTAATTATGAACAATATAAGTTTTTTTTTTTTTTTTTTGGGTTCTATATATAAATTTAATTGTTGCAACAAGTGAGGGAGGAGGATTCAAACCTTAGCTTTTCTCATAAAGAATCAGGCAATATCACTTAAGGTACGAGGCACTTGGCAACAATTCAAGGTTAGTGAATCTAGTTTATGAAAGTTCTTAAATGAAAATCATTTTATCTAATTAATTAACTCAAATTAACTCAAATGATTAATTTCTATAATATTTTATCCGCCAGAAGACTTAATGTAGCCCACATAGAGTTTATGCTAGTTGTTTGATTAATATAATTTCGAATTTTTTTTATATATTTAATAATAGTAATAAGAGTGATATACAATAACCAAAAAAAAAAAAACTTGGCCTATCGTATCGTGTAATTTTTTTCTCTTCATGGAATAAAACTTGGCCTATCGGTCTAGATTCTAAAAAAAAAAAAAAAAAAAAAAAAGTGTGATATAAAAACTTATTTTATTAGGAGTCTATTTATGAACCAAAACTTAAAACGTCATTTGCTGAATAGACGTTACTTTTGGTGTCCAATTACTTGACTAATAATCAATGATACTTTTTGATGGGAGGATTGAGAAGTATAAATAGTGTATCGACATTAAATTGAGGGGGTCTTTGGTAGGCCATAAACGAAAAGAATTCCTTCACCATTATGCAGTGGATTTTCTTTGTACATTAATTGAACAATAATGGCATGACGTATCATTTTAAATTTCTTACATGTAAACTATAATTCAGTTATTAATCATTAGATTTGTTAAAGGGTAATAGAAATTAGGTGCGGTGTTTACTACATAATATAAGAGAAGATTATTTTAATCAAGTAACTCATAAATAAGTTTAGATTTATTCGACAAGAAATGAACAAAATTTAATCATGCTATTTAGCTTCGTGAGGAGATCAAATTTGACTTATGTTTAACATAAAATTAAATGAACCAATTTGGAAATTTTAATATATAGTTTAACTCAACTCATTTATAACCGTAATTGTGAATTGCATGAGAATGTCAAATTAATTATGGAGTCACTCACCTTGATTATAAGCTCTATGTTGTCCAAACACACCCCCCCCCCCCCCCCCAAAAAAAAAACAAAACCATAATGGGAAATTTAAGTATTGGTTTGGATAAAGATTAAAGTTGCGTTGGGTTGCGTTGCGTTTCCTCCCTCTTTTTTCTTTTTTTTTTTTAACCGCTTTTGTTGACTTTAGGAGAAAAAATACTGTTCATAAACAGTGTGTACTATTCACGCACTGTTCATGCATTAAAAAATATTAAAAATAGGTCTCACAATACTATTCATACATTTAAAAATTATTTTGCTACAATGTTTTTAACAACAATCAATTTTTAGCAATAATAAATTATATCCAAACGGACCCTTAAAACTAAATTTTCCTCATAAGGAAACATGTCAATCATATTTGGTTACAAGGATTTTAGACACTTTCTAATCCACAAAAAGGAGGAAAAAAAAAAGCATCAATGCCTTGTAGGGGCTTTTATGCCATTATGAATTTTTTTTAATGTTACGTTGAAAATACTAGGTCCAATCTTGGTGCATGATATTTATCTTCCACTCAAAATAATAATTTTTTTTTTTTTTTTTGTTTCTTTATTAAACAGATAGTCAGCGGGGAGAGTTTGATGAGATTTAAGATACATAAATGAAGCTTCACAATATCTATCAATTTAACCCAAAATAATAGATTGAGAATCTTGTTTAGTGAGAGCTTTATACAAAGAAAATTTGTGTTTGATAGATTCCGCTTCATAAACAAAGTGCTTAGGAGTTCAAGGGTAGAAATATTTGACATTAAATATATGTATTTCTAACAACCCCAAGGGAAAGGGAAAAAATAAGTATTATCAAGACATTAAATGCTTATGCTTTGCAATTTGGAATTGCATCTTGTGCAAGATATTGCCCACGAATATCGGTGCATTGGATAACCCTTTTAAGACATTACCATATACAAAAGAAGTCAACTATGTATTGTGCAATATAAATCTAGTGAACCCCCACCGTCTCTCTCATCAGTCTCTCTTGCTTTCCTTCCTCAAACTCCCATATTTGTTTCTGTGATTCTTATCAGTTTGCTTGAAGAAAAAAACAAGAAGAAGAAGAAGAAAAATGTCTCAGAAAGTAGGTCGCCACCAAAGGAAGCCATCACAGAGTGTGTTCATTTCCCTTGAAGACCTCTCAGCTCCTCCTTCGGACAATGCTGCTGCAGACAAGGCTGTTCCAACTCCACCACCCAATCAGGCTCTGCCACCGCAGCAGACTCTTGCTCCTCCTACAAGCACTCCGGCTCCACCATCGGCATCGACTGAGTCTTTGCCAAAAAATGATACCAAACCAGCAGATTTGGGAAACTAAAACTGGTATTGTGCTTTATCTTTGGATGAATGCAAACTAGCATTTGATTTGGGTTATGGAAGTATCTACACAGTTGGGAACGCTCATAGTGCTTTAAACTTTGATGGGTATAATACACAGTTGGAAATGTATTTCCTTTTCTATGTTTTATTCTCCTTGCTGAAAGAAAAATCTGTGTTTGTTTTAGTACTGCTAATATATATATTGCTTGCTTATTTATTTATTTATTTTTTTGAAAGAGACGATAGAATTGCTTGCTTAATTAGAATCATGCGTACGTTGTTTGTTTGGTTTTTATTTTTCTGAATAAACTCATATTCTTAACGAAAAACATATATATAACAGATCTCCATCCATCCCTTTAAGCTTACAAAATCATGGGCAAAGAAATTGGCATCTCTTACATAAAGGCTAGAGAGGAGAGAACCAAAAAATAAAAAATAACCAATCTAGTATCATCAACGCGGTACGTTGTTTAATGGTTCACGGCCGTATCTGTTTAATCTAACAATAGATGATGGTCAATGGAGACACAAATGATAATAGTAATGATGATGATGATGATTTCCATATTGACTAAAGTACGATAGCAAGGATGTACAAGAGCAATTACCCTAATAAAAATTTAAAAAAGTTAATGTCTATTAATAATATTCGAAGACAGCAATTTTTTTAAAAAAAAAATTATTGATAACATAAAATATCGTTAAGACAAGATCGATCCTTTGAACCCGTCCTTATATTTAAGTATATTATATCATACAATAAAGGGTATTGGCCGGATCTATAAAATCAAGTCTTACTAATGTATGAACTCTTTAAGCTTTTAAGCTTTTGACATGATATGCGGTTTCAAAAAAAATGTCATAATGTTTTTATTTTTAGAAGAAGACGTGTTAAGTTAGTATAGGAAAAAATAAAATAAAAGATTGAAAATAAATCAAAGTGAATGTCTATTAATAATATTCAAAGACAACACGTTTTTATAATATTTTATTTTATTTTGAATTATTGATGACATAAAATATCTTTAAGACAAAATTCTTTGAACCCATCCTTATATATAAGTATATTAAATCATACAAGAAGGGTCTTGGACCTATCATGTCCCATTAGTAATGCATGAACTCTTTAAGTTTTTGACATGAAAATATGTTGTTTCACAAAAAATATCGTAATATTTTATTCTTTTTAGAAGTAGATGTGTTAAGTTAGTATACTGAAAAAATAGAAGATTGAAAATAAATTAAAGTTCCTTATATTATGTACTTACTGTATAATAAAAGTTAAGTGTTAGAAGTTGTAGTTACGTCAATTGAATATCTTATTTGATGTGGGTTCAAGTTAACTCAACTAGTAAAGTCCCTAATAGTTGTATAAGAGATTTGGGTTTCAATCTCCGCCTACACCAAAAATTTATTGGTGTCTTGGTCTGATGATAAAAAGTTGTCATCAGAAATGGACGCTATAAGTTGAAACTCTCTAAAAAAAAAAATATATATATATATATATATCTTATTTGATTACCAAAAAATTATTAGGTACTCACGGAGTACCATAAATGCGCAGTCCCCCCACTCACATGAATGATAGGTCACACCATGAATTTAATTAGTGGGATTCACCATTTATGTGAGAGGAGGAAGTACGCATTTATGGTACTCCGAGAGTACACAATAATTTCCCTTAATTATCATACCATTGCGCCGAATTGCAACAATTTTTTGGGATAAAATAACGGCTTAACTGTTTTATCAATTTTTGGATAAATACAAAAGTTTAATTATTATTTTGAAAGCTCACTACTTTGAGGTTAGATGCCAATATATGGCTAGATTTTGAATTATATATGTCGAGATTTTGAATTATATATGGCTAGATTTTGTTGTTTGGAGATGCCTAATTTGGAGTATTGATGCCATCTAGAATACGTAAATTATGGTATGTTATGAATCATTGATCATTGATCATTTTTTAGTGATTTTTTTTTTTTTTGAGAAGAAGTAGTGAAGGACTGATCATATTATTAGGGGATTGAGGCTGTTCAAATCAACTTTTGTAGTGATTTTTATTGTTGAATTTTCTCGCTCAATCATCTAATGTGGCAAAAAAAAAAAAAACAGAGAGTAATCAATTTGTTGTTTGTCTATACTCTATATATGGTATGACTCGCTGAAGAGGTTATTATTTAGTATTTACTATTTGTATTACATATTTACATCTAGCTTTTTTGAGTAAAAGGTAAACAAAATTTTATTAAAAGAAAAAGCAAACTACAAAAATGAAACAAAAACCAAACTCAAGGAAGATCCGACTGGAAAACACCATCCACGTCCTCGGGTAAGTCTTCTACCCAAACCTCAAGATCTGCAGATAAAACTGCTTTTTTAGCTAAACTATGAGCTAATCTATTCCCATCCCTCCTAACATGTTGGAACATACAACTTCGTAATACTCCACCAAGTCTTTTTGTCTCATCAATGATATGGCCAATCAGCAAAGGACAGGGGCCAAAACAGAGCAAAGCTTGAATAACAGTAAGACAATCACCTTCAACAATAATGTCAAATAAACTCATCTCCCTTGCGAAGATCACAGCCCTTCGAGCTGCCAAAGCTTCTGCCATCTCCGCTGACTGCACCCTGCCCAAATTCTGACATAAAGCCGCAATAGCTTGCCCGGAATGATCTCGACAAACTATACCAATACCTGCTAAACCTGATTCCTCAAAATAAGCTGCATCAAAATTTATTTTGAAATGACCATCAGGCGGAGGAGACCAGCGGACCATAGGACGAGGAATAGACACACCATGGTCCTGAGAATTCACATTCCAAAATTCATCAACCATCCTTTGAGCGTGATCACCCAGCTCATGAAGCTTCCAAGTTGGTTGACGTTCCCTCATCCGGTTCCGACGCTGCCACAAACACCATGCTACAGTAGCGAACAGAGCTACCTTCCTATTCGACCCAGTATTGAAAACTTCCTCTAGTAATTCATAAAAGGACCGAAACTTCTTATGAACCAAAGAACGAAAATCCTGGAGCGACATCCAAACTGATCGCACCTGATCACAGAGCCATAAACAGTGCGCAATCGACTCCGTGTGCTCGCCACAACCATCACAATCCTCGCCAACAGGGATATGCCGAGCTTTTAAGTTCTGTTTCGTAGGCAAAGAATCCTTTGCAGCGCGCCAAACAAAGTGTCGAATCTTATTAGGAACTCTCATCTTCCAAATTTTCTTCCACACCAACCCATTATTACCCGAAACTGATGAACTTGGCAAAAGAATAGATTCAGCAGATACTAGCATATGGTAGTCATATATTAAAGAAAAATAATAATTAAATACTATCTAAAACAAAAGGAAAGACTCACGCTCACATAATTTGTTTTTCTCACATATTTACCTTTTTTTTTTTTCATAAAAAAAAAAGAGTAAATGACTTCAATTCGTCTTCAAGTTTATGGTATCAACTTTGTGTTTTGAGACTTTTTTCCATTTCTCTGTGTGTATGTTAAAAAAACTTACATTTTGTGCAATAATGAACTTTGTCCCTTGCCTCAGGATTTTTAGTTAAACTTGCTCGAGCATGCTCATCCATTGTGAGATAGTGCATTATTACAATAGAGTACACTTTTAAACTATATATATATATATATATAGCTATATTTCGCCAAAAATCTTTTAATTCAACTAGTATCTCATAATTCTTTTAATGGAAATGTACATGGCTCGACTCTCTCTCCCGTCCTAATTGTTGTAACTATCAAAATAAAATAATAATAAAAACTTTAGTTATAATTCAGTTATTTTATGCATATTGTGAGCGTTTTGCCTTTTTTTTTTTTTTTTTTTTTAGCGCCTCTTGCACTGTTCATGTGGCTTATGAATAGTAACCTACATTGTTTATGCACGCGGATTACACTATGCAAGAGACATTGTGCATTGTTTACGGGACCCACAACCACTTTATTTAGAAAAAATATATATTAAAAATGGGTCTCACGGTACTATTTACACATTTAAAAATTATTTTGCTATATTGTTTTCAGTTTTTAGTTTTCAGTTTTCAGCAAAATAAGCTGTATCCAAACGGACCCATTATCACACAAAAATTGGTTGTAGGAAGTAACGTAATGTAACATTTAGATACATATTTGGTCATACAAAAGACATTTCATCATATTACCAATAGACTATGTTTGGTAGTTTTAGAGAAATAGAAAGGAAAAATTTGTGTTTGGAAATTTATAAGAGAGGTGCATGCTAGGTCCACAATATTTTTATAACATTTTCACAACAAATTATAGGTGATTAATTATTATTAGTTCAAATTTGAACTTGACACTAAGATTACTTTTTTGCCCTAACAATAACAACCAGTAACAACCTACTACTTATGATTTGTTGTAAAAATGTTGTGGACATATAATTTCTCAATTTATAAATAAATATTTCCTTGGGTTAGTTTTAGCTTTCCATCTTAAACTATATTGTATTTATAATGTGTATCCAAAATTTTAAAATCTTACTGTCAATATCCCAAATTAAGAATAATTTGTAATATACACCCTCCATCCAAAATTATGGCTTAAATCAATTATGCACATTACAATGCCCTCTACACCAAGTAACCATTTTATTAATTTTTTACACTAATTTATATTTGAGGTAGAAATTATAAATTAACATCAAATTAGGAAATGTGTTGTGAAATTTAGAAATTTAGTCTACACATTGAAAATACCCTTATAGTTTAGGGTTAATCATTATAATGAACCGTTTAGTTGTAGTCAATTACACCATGTTTATTTCAATGGAAAACTTTGTATATAGATAGTTTTTCATATTTTCTAGTATTTGGTAGCATCTAAAAAATTGAGTCAAAGGAAAATTATATTTAATTAACATAAAAACTATGGCTTATTTTTAGAGATTGTTTTCCACAAATATTTTTGGAAAAACAACTCTGTTTCAAAGCAAGATAAATAAGGGAAGTTGAGAGATTGTTTTTTTTTTTTTGTTTTGTTTTGTTTTGTTTTGTTTTTTTTTAACTCATTTAAGATTGCTACCAAATATAGGAAAGTTAGATAATTTTATAGAAATTGTTTTTTGAAAAATGATTCATTTTCTATAAAACATTATTGCTGAAACAAACAGAGCGTTATTCATCTATTAAAGAAACAAGAATAAAAACATAATTTCATAGCAAATAATGAGAGGAATGATTCACTTTGCCAACATTTTGGATGTAACACGTATAAAATAATAAAATGAAATGGGTACTAATGCATAACCGTTATATTTCTTCCTACAAAACTCCCAAACAAGAGGAGATTTATAAAATGTCTCTTATAAATTTATTTGATTTACCTCCCAAACATATGGCTCAAATATTTCTAATCGATTTTCAAAGATTAAAAAAAGCTCATGGTAGGCTAAATTTCACTACATGTATGACCTCATTGGACCTTTTATAACATAGTCCAGTTAAGCTTTATATGACCCAACTGTGGGCTAGATCAAAATTAGGTGACCATATTTAACCTATAGGTGGATGGATTGAACATAAAAAGATTGAATTGCAAGGAAATTGTTCCAATTGATGAAATATGTTTTAGCTGCTACTGATACGCCTTTCTTTCTGCATGGAACAAAAATCCCTTATGGCCTGTTTGGATGTTTAAAAATGGAGGGGGAGTAGAGTAGAGGGAGGGAGAGTAATCTAATTACCTCATTTGGAAGTTTTTTAAGGAAGGAGGGGAAGGGATTAAGAGGGATTTGGAGGGGTTTCAACTACCTCCAACTCCCTAAATTTAATTCCCCCAAATTGGAGAGATTTGGAGGGAGAGTAGAACACATAAATTATTGAATAGGTAAATTACGTTATTTACCCTTGTTATATTAAAAAAATTACACAAGGGGAAGGGCTAATTACTCCCTTCTCCCTTACTAATTTTAAAAACTTCCAAACAAGATGGAGGAGAATCATTTTCCTCTACTCTCCTCCCCACTACTCCCCTCCCCTCTACTCTCCTCCCTCTCTAAACTTCCAAACAAGCCATTAATGTGACATGGGCAAGTTGGGTTGGAAGCTAGCTAAAGATACTTCGATAACTAAGGGCCTGTTTGGATTAAGGGGGGAAGGAGGGGGAGTGGAGGAGAGTAGAGTAGAGTTAGTTGAAAATATGTTAATTTTGGGCTAATTCTACTCTACTTTACTCTACTCCCCCTCAATCCAAACGGACCATAAGTTTTACAATATTTTTTGCACTAGATTCCTCAAAATAATAGCGATCATAAATGGCTTGTCTTAGCCAATGGCCCAATATGACTGGTGGGTTTTTATATGGTGTGTTTGGAAAACTTTTGGCAGAAATCATGCTTCAAAAGCAGGTTTTATGAGTGTGCTAGAGATTGTTTCCTTTGGTGGACTAATGGGATATACTCTAGAGTGGTGTGCATGAGGTAATATGTGGGGGCCGGGCAGTTTCAATTGCAAATTTGTATGCAATTAAAAGTTGGTGAGGCACAATAAATATTGATGTGAAGAGAGGTTGACACTTGATAGTGCTTGACAAGCTTTCTCTTTATGGAAAGTTGTACAAACCGATTGAAGGAAAGATTTCCTCAAGCACCTAGTTGATTTGTTACAAGTGATAGTGTGAAAATTTGGTTGATAAGGTGGTGGGGGAAGGTGATGGAGTCCAAACATTGTAGAGGTAATTTTGAATATTATAATGGTGCTCGATCCAAACCTTGTGGGGCTCAATATTAGGCTTGTTGAACGACCCTTTCCCCTACTCCAACCATAATGATATATATATATATATATATATATATCGAACACCATACGACTTTGTTCATTAACATAAATAATTTATTGTTGTAAAATGGACTATTGCTTAAAGAATATTTTGCTTTAGTGACAAAAGATAATAGGTGTACTATGTAGCCAATGGCATTTATGGTAGAACCCTCTCTTCATTTTTGTTGTTGTCCAATAATGAATGAAGGATCTTTCTCCTTTTTCCTCTTAAATGTACCATTTCACCTGTGGATGGCAAAAATTCTCCATCTCGATTAACTCACCTTGCCCTACCCTACGCGGATTTTCCCTACCCTAAAGAGGTGACAAGAAAGGGACGGGTTGCCAACCCATGTAGTCTTGAATGTGCATACATGTGTTTTTAGGCCAAAATATTGTTTTCATTCCTAAAGTTTGCATGATTTTTTTTTTTATTCCCAATTTATCGAAAATGTTACATTTTCTATTTTTAGACTGAAGTATTTTCTTTATTGGTTTTATCCCTAGACTATTAAAAATTAAGTTATTTTTTCGCCCTCATTTTGCTCCTAAATTATTGGAGAAAAAAATCCAAAATACTACAGGAGGAAAAAACAAACTTTTTAAAGTTACCTTTTTTTATAAAAAAAATTAGTATAATTTCATATTTTTTATTTACTTATTATAACATATTATCGGGGGCGAAAAAGTTTTCCTTCCAACAAATGAGATTTATATTGGGTTAGGGGTCTAAACCGAAACTCGACGATGGGCTCGATGCATGGCCCAAAGGCTGTCGGTGAAGATCCAAAAAATTAACTGTATTTTATACCTTGGGCTTAAGTTGAGACTGACAAAAATGGCCCATAAACAATCCTTACAGTAGACACATCAGCATGATTAAAAAGCATACTGTAAGAAATAGTCGCAGTAAAATATTTCTGCAGAAAATAGCCCAGCGGTAAAGTGTATTTTATACACTTTATACCTTGGGCTATCGGTGAAGATCCAAAGAATTAACTGTATGTTATACCTTGGGCTTAAGTTAAGTCTGACAAGAATGGCTCATAAACAATCCTTACAGCAGACACATCAGCATGATTAAAAAACATACTGTAAGAAATAGTCCAGCAGTAAAATATTTCTGCAGAAAATAGCCTAGCGGTAAAGTGTTTCTGCAGAAGATAGCTCAGCGGTAAAATGTCCCGATGATAAAGTAAGATAAAATAGGATAAACCTCTAGCTGTTAGCTATTTTATAGATTAAGGGAAATATCTACATTTTCAGACTTATCATCCGTTAGCTTTGGAGGGGAGTCTTCTAATACAACAATATGAGGAAAAAATTCTATGGTAACAGTTACATCATAACCATCAATAGTAATTAAGTAAATATCATGGATTCCATAATAACAAATAATGAGAAAAACTTAGTGTGAGATGAAGGGAGAGAGAGAGAGATCCCAGCTAGCGCAGCAAGATCATTATGGTGCCAAGGTGCTTATGAATATAGTATATGTAGTGAGTAGAGAGAGTCATTTGTGAGTAGTATGAGTAATGAGCGAGAGTGTATAGTAAAACTGCTGGAGCTTTCTGCTGGGAGTAGATAAGTGTTTATGAGTAAGGCTATAAGGAGTGTTTGTGAGCTAGGAGTTGGGGAACTTAATTTCTAAGCTTGAAACTAAGAACTCAGTGACTTTTTCAGAGCATGGAGAAAGCTTAAACAGGGAGGTTAAGGAAGAGTTCCTCTTTCTTGATATATATCTCAGTGAGTTCCCCCTGAAGCATTAATGGAGCATTCCATTTATAATTGGGTTTTAGGGGGTAATTAGCAAACAATCTCTGCTAAATCTCCCTCAATCTTCAGAAAATTCTTAGAGAATCGTTCCTAGGATTTTGGTCAAGAGTGGTAAGCTCAACTTTTAGAAAGTTGTTACTGTTTTGGATAATAATAGCTGGGATTCTGGCTTAGCATTGAATGCTGATTGGTCTTGGCTGATGGGATTAGAGCATGCTTTAGGCTAATGATCTTGGTTATGCTGCTGCTGCTATAATCAGAGCTCCCTAGGGCAGATTGTGTCACCCTAAGCCAGGTGTCAATCTTCGAGCCCTTGCTGGGAACTTTGCTGGGATCCCCTTGGTGCCTTCCAAACCACATTTCCCTAAGTTTCTCCATTTAGGGTTCATGTACTTGGTCCATGAACCAGAGAGTACGCATTTTTAGTATTTCAAGTTGTTTCAGGAGCTTTAAGGGCCTTGTCATGTCTGCTCTTAGTCCTTGGTTGAACGGGCTGGAGAAGAAAGAAAAGATAGCTGGCTGAAGCTTCCCAACTTTCTGTCACATCACTTTCAACTTTATGTCACTTGAGAAATGATGGGATTTCAGTTTGTGAAGGAAGGGTTTAACCCCTGATGGACACGTGTCCTCTTCTAATCTAATTGAACAAGTTGGGACTTGATGGGAAGGGGCTCCAGCTGTTTGGTTGTGCTGAAATTTGGCTGGTCAGCTCACGTGATCTTCAGTTGCTGGGATTTGTGGGTGGGCTAGCCTGACTCAGTTGGGCTTTGTAGTTGAGCTCCTATGGGCTTGGTCATCCCTACAAAAATGAATGGTTTTGTCATAGGTAATATACATGGGCTTTTGTAGTTAGTTGATTATGGGAAAATAAGTATAATTCCCATGAATTTTGTAAAAGAAATATTTTTGAGAGATGAGTAATTATATTTCCCATGAGTGAGAGACTTTAGCATATATAAAATTGGTGTCAAAATAATATTGGGTTTTTAGAAATAGTTGCCAAAATAATATTGGACATTGTGAAAATAGTGCAAAATTATTATTTGGACTTTATAAAAATAGTGCCAAATCATTATTTGGGTTTTATGAAAATAGGTATCAAATTAGTATTTGGGCTTTGTAAAATAGTGCCAAAATAAGTGTTTGGGCTTTGTAAAAATGGTGCCAAATTATTATTTGGGCTTTATAAAATAGGTGTCGAATTAGTATTTGGGCTTGGTAAAATGATTTGAGATTTTGTAAAAATATTGCCGTGTAGCAACGGGCTTTGTAAAGGTGCTGTGTAGCAACGGACTTAGTAAATGGTGCTGTGTAGCAACGGGTTTTAGAGATGCCATATCGTAGCGGGCTTTAGAGGTGTCGTGTAGCAACGGCCTTTGTAAATGTGTCGTGTAGCAACGGACTTTGTAAATGGTGTCGTGTAGTAACGGGCTTAGTAAATGGTGCCGTGTAGCAACGGGCTTTGTAAATGGTGCCGTGTAGCAACGGGTTTTGTAAAGGTGCCATGTAGCAACAGACTTAGTAAAGGTGACGTGTAGCAACGGGCTTTGTAAATGGTTTTGTTGGGCTTTTTGGGCTTTACCCACAAGTTAAATGATTTTGGGCTTTTTGTGAAGATAGTGTTTGTGGCCCAATTTTGGTAGTAATGTGATAAATATTATTTGTGGAAAATCTAAGTTGGATAACATGTGGGATATAATGGGTAATATTTGTGAGAGAGCCCAAGATAATTTATGGGGCTTTATATAGGAAATATTTGTGGGAGCCCAATAACATGGAGAATATTTGAGTAATATATGGGAAATATTTATGTGGGCTTAAAATAATTTATGGGCTTGTGTGGGTATTTTTGTGAGTGGGCTAATGAAATTAAAGCCTGAAAATTTGTACCTCAACACATATTCTATTACCATCCAAAAACACTTGCTTCGTCTCTTTCGTATCACTCTCAAGATTGTTTCTCCCATTTTTATCTCATCACTACCTTGTTAATGTTGAAGCCATCTCATTAGGCATGACAAAAATACTTCCAACCCATCTCGAGCCTGATTTGCCCCACTTCTACCTCACACGAGTTTCCTCACCCCAAAAAAGGTATGAAACACCCCTAATTTGACCCACTTTTCATTTAATTGAATTATTGGAAACACTTGCAATTCAATAAAACTTTTAAAATTAGGTGATCACATGGAAGAACATGCTTGCAATATAATTCAAGTTAAATATCTGTTAATGGTAGTATTTTTTTTTTTTTTTGCAAGAGTTATTAATTGTTATTATTAACATATTATGTTCTTTATTATCAAAATTCAATATTCTATTGTGTTGGGTTGATGCAGAAAAATAATCTTGATGGGCCCTTGCCCAAGCCAAGTTTGAAGGAAGTATCCAAAATTTTAGGATCACAATCAGTTCTACGCCTCTTTTAATAATTTTTTCAATTGATATGTAGTATTTTCTCAAACTTATGATGTATGATGTAGGTAATTAGTTCTACACTCGTTTTAATAATTTTTTTAATAGATACATAGTATTCTGACACTTATGACGTGTCATGTAGGTGATTGTTAATTTTTGAATTAAAAAAAAAAATTTAGGAGCACAATCAATTCACAAAAAATCAAGACAAGATTCTAAGAATTGCCCTAAAAAAGGGCATTATGTTTTCTCAACAAATCAATGTTTCCTGGTGCTAGGAAAGATTCGGTCCTGAGCGCTTTTCAAGGGGTGAAGACCAGGAGGTGTTCAAAGAGGTTATTTGGCCTTGGTAGCAATGTGCTCCCCAGGTAGTTGCCATGGCCTTCGAGGGGTTCGAAGGGCATGCCGAGGCCTTGGCAATCCACCCACGAGGCATGTAGCCTAAGCCATGGCATGCCTTGCGTGTGCACGCAGTCAAGGCCTTTGCATATACGCTGCCTAGGCAATGGCATCCCAACATGGGCACGCGGCACACTTGTTTAAATAATTTTGTTAATAGATACATAGTATTTCTCAAACTTATGATGTATGATGAGATGATTGTGAATTTTTGAAAAAAAATAAATTTAGAAGCACAATCAGTTCTACATCCGTTTTAATAAATTTTTAATAGATACATTTATTTCTCAAACTTATGATATATGACATAGGTGGTTGTAAATTAAATAAAAAATAAAAAATTTAGGAGCACAATCCGTTCTACACTCATTTTAATAATTTTTTAATAAATACTTATTATTTCTCAAACAGAATACAAGTGCAATTTAGATTGCTACAGTGTCTCTTCTCTATTTTTTCCCCGTCCCCTCCCTCATGGAGGGTCTCTTACATTATATATCTCCCTTTGGACCATCTTGACCCTACACTTGTTGACCATTTGAGCTCTTACTCAAGTGCATGTCCCATCAGACACCCTCTCTGACTTCCTATGAGTTGTAGTAGTCAAGGCAACACTGTTTAGAGATCTTCTCCACATAAATGCGGCTAAAAAAGTATCTGCAGCGCATTCAATGCAGCGGTAGCAGCTTTCCCTTAGATATTTTTGGGTTCCCCTCCTTCTCGTATGTTCATGATGCACGTCTCTATCACTGAAGCTTCTATGAAGGTTACTTTCATCGTCGAAATACACATTTGAGCGATATTTATCATACCCGAGGAGGAATTACTCCTCGGACCGCCTTCCACTCATCTCTTGTCTATAAGATTCTAAATTGGAATCCCTTATAGCTATTTATCCCTCCTCGGACCTATCAACATCCTCGGACAAAGCCCAAGGCCCAATATATTATTTTGGGCCCTTATACCTACAGTGAATTTTTGAAAAAAAAATAAATTTAGGAGCACAATCAATTCTACACCCGTTTTAATAAATTTTTAATAGATACATTTATTTCTCAAACTTATGATGTATGATGTAGGTGGTTGTAAATTAAAAAAAAAAAAAAAAATTAGGAGCACAATCCGTTTTACACTTATTTTAATAATTTCTTAATAAATACTTATTATTCCTCAAACTTATGATGCATGATGTTAGTGATGGTAAATTTTTGAAAAAAAAAAATTAGGAGCAAATCAATTCTGCACTAGTTTTAGTTTATATTTTTTAATTATAGATATGTAGTATTTCTCCAACTTATGAGGTATATACGATGTAAGTTGTGAATTTTTGAAAAAAAATAATTTTAGGAGCATATTTAGTTCTACACCCATCTATATATCCACATATATATATATATATATATAATAATAGGTGAAGCTGAGAGAAAATCTAATTAGATTTAAATTGAATTCTCAATTTTGCACCACGTGTTTTTTTTTTTTTTTTTTTGTCAAGTGAGTTAATTAGATTCTCAATTTTGCACCATGTGTTCTATCTAAATTTTTAAAATTGTTGTGCCAAAATAAATAATACATTAACACCTAATACAAAAACTAAGAAAATCACAAAAATAACCTAAACAAGAACATTTCACCTGGACACTTCTATGTAGACTCTCAAGCTCCTCTCTCTCTCTCTCTCTCTCTCTTTCTTAAATGTTTCTCTAAATATAATCTCAACCCCTAACCACCTGCTACCATCAACAATCAATTATTAATAACAAACTGGCAACCCCCCAATTCAAAACAAACATATTTGTAAGTAAACTTGTAGCCCCTTTTCTATTCATATTCATTGACTTATGAAACATTGTCAATTCATTTTCTCACATGTTTTTATTTATTTATTTACGGTTTACAACTCTTTTGCTTCATAACTAACCATTGAATTTAACAATATAAATATTCAAATGTATAAATGAAACTCAAATCCCGTATGAGGATTAAAATAATCAACCATACAAATTCGAAAAATATGGCTTTTGGAAACAATACTTCATTATAATGCAATTTAAAATCATGAGCTGGTTTCCTTATACTATTTCTTACTATTATGTGGCTTCTATATATATAATAATAAGTGAAGCTGAAAGAAAATTCAATTAGATTTCAATTGAATTCTCAATTTTGCACCACGTGTTTTTTTTTTTTGTCAAGTGAGTTAATTAGATTCTCAATTTTGCACTATTTGTTCTATCTAAATTTTTAAAATTGTTGTGCCAAAATAAATAATACATTAACACCTAATACAAAAACTAAGAAAATCACAAAAATAACCTAAACAAGAACATTTCACCTGGACACTTCTATGTAGACTCTCAAGCTCCTCTCTCTCTCTCTCTCTCTCTCTTTCTTAAATGTTTCTCTAAATATATTCTCAACCCCTAACCACCTGCTACCATCAACAATCAATTGTTAATAACAAACTGGCAACCCCCCAATTCACAACAAACATATTTGTAAGTAAACTTGTAGCCCTTTTTCTATTCATATTCATTGACTTATGAAACATTGTCAATTCATTTTCTCACATGTTTTTATTTATTTATTTACGGTTTACAACTCTTTTGCTTCATAACTAACCATTGAATTTAACAATATAAATATTCAAATGTATAAATGAAACTCAAATCCCATATGAGGATTAAAATAATCAACCATACAAATTCGAAAAATATGGCTTTTGAAAACAATACTTCATTATAATGCAATTTAAAATCATGAGCTGGTTTCCTTATACTATTTCTTACTATTATGTGGCTTCTATATATATAATAATAAGTGAAGCTGAAAGAAAATTCAATTAGATTTCAATTGAATTCTCAATTTTGCGCCACGTGTTTTTTTTTTTTGTCAAGTGAGTTAATTAGATTCTCAATTTTGCACCATGTCTTCTATCTAAATTTTAAAAATTGTTGTGCCAAAATAAATAATACATTAACACCTAATACAAAAACTAAGAAAATCACAAAAATAACCTAAACAAGAACATTTCACCTGGACACTTCTATGTAGACTCTCAAGCTCCTCTCTCTCTCTCTCTCTCTCTCTCTCTCTTAAATGTTTCTCTAAATATAATCTCAACCCCTACCCACCTACTACCATCAACAATCAATTATTAATAACAAACTGGCAACCCCCCAATTCACAACAAACATATTTGTAAGTAAACTTGTAGCCCCTTTTCTATTCATATTCATTGACTTATGAAACATTGTCAATTCATTTTCTCACATGTTTTTATTTATTTTACGGTTTACAACTCTTTTGCTTCATAACTAACCATTGAATTTAACAATATAAATATTCAAATGTATAAATGAAACTCAAATCCCGTATGAGGATTAAAATAATCAACCATACAAATTCGAAAAATATGGCGTTTGGAAACAATACTTCATTATAATGCAATTTAAAATCATGAGCTGGTTTCCTTATACTATTTCTTACTATTACGTGGCTTCTATATATATAATAATAAGTGAAGCTGAGAGAAAATTCAATTAGATTTCAATTGAATTCTCAATTTTGCGCCACATATTTTTTTTTTTTTTTTTGGGTCAAGTGAGTTAATTAGATTCTCAATTTTACGCCATGTGTTCTATCTAAATTTTTAAAATTGTTGTGCCAAAATAAATAATACATTAACACCTAATACAAAAACCAAGAAAACCAAAAAAATAACCTAAACAATAACATTTAACCCGGACACTTCTATGTAGACTCTCAACCTCCTCTTTCTCTCTCTCTGTCTCTCTCTCTTAAATGTTTCTGTAAATATAATCTCAACCCCTAACCACCTGCTATCACCAGCAAACAATTATTAATAACAAACCGGCAATCCCCCAATGCACAACAAACAGATTTGTAAGTAAACTTGCAGCCCCTTCCTATTCATATTCATTGACTTATGAAACATTGTCAATTCCTTTTTTCACATTTTTTTTTATGGTTTACAACTCTTTTGCTTCATAACTAATCATTGAATTTAACAATATCAATATTCAAATGTATAAATGAAACTTAAATCCCGTATGAGGATTAAAATAAGCAGCCATACAAATTCGAAAAATATGGCTTTTGGAAACAATACTTCATTATAATGCAGTTTAAAATCATGAGCTGTTTTCCTTATACTATATCTTACTATTACATGGCTTCTATATATATAATAATAGGTGAAGCTGAGAGAAAATTCAATTAGATTTTAATTGAATTTTCAATTTTGCGCCACATGTTTTTTTTTTTTTTGGGTCAAGTGAGTTAATTAGATTCTCAATTGTGTGCCATGTGTTCTATCTAAATTTTTAAAATTGTTGTGCCAAAATAAATAATACATTAACACCTAATACAAAACCAAGAAGACCACAAAAATAACCTAAACAAGAACATTTCACCTGAATACTTCTATGTAGACTCTCAAGCTCCTCTCTCTCTCTCTTTTTTTTTTGGTAATTAGCTCCTCTCTCTCTCTTAAATGTTTTTTTAAATATAATCTCAACCCCTAACTACCTGCTACTATCAGCAAACAATTATTAATAACAAACTGGCAACCCCCAACGCACAACAAACATGATTGGGTGTATAGGAACAAAGCTACACGTCTTAGCAAGATCGTCTTTCAGTCTCTGTCAAACTCTTTTTCAAGTTATTTTAGTGAAGTGATTAGTCCCTTAAGAAATGTTATCTTGGCATGACTAATTATATTTTTTCGCTTATTATTCTAAATGTTAATTTCAATTTATTTTTTAATTCATAATCAGTAAGCAAACAATTTACACACACACATATATATATATATATATATATAATTGAGATTGTTTTCAAATGTACATGCATATACACGGATTACACGTTAGCCTTAATAGATATTCCCAAACTTATGATGTATGATGCAGCCATGCAGGTGATTGTGAATTTTTGAAAAAAGAAAAAAGAAAAAAAATTGAGTTGATGCGAAAGCGAATTACTTTATAACTACATAAACTCAAATTTTATACTACCAAATCCAAAGCCAACGACCACCAAATATCAGTCTGTGCAAATAGTACATCTACACTAGCTGAACTCGCCAAGCCAGCCCAGAATCAATTAAGATCCCATCGATCACTCCCTCATTGAAAGGTTTCTTCATAATTCTTCTTCCTTATCAAGATCTATCAAGCACATTACAAATACACACAATTAATGCTTTAGTCAGTTGGGTTTTATTTTATTTTTTATGGTTTTGCAGAGAGAAATGGCATCTGGGGATGGTGGTCCTGAGAGATGGTGCGTGGTGACAGGAGGTCGTGGTTTTGCTGCTCGTCATTTGGTTGAAAAGCTCATCTCATATAACATGTTCCTCGTCCGAATTGCCGATATGGGTCCCACCATTAACCTTGACCCTCACGAGGAGAATGGAACTCTCGGCCAAGCCTTGCGCTCTGCTCAAGCTGTTTATGTTTCCATGGATCTTCGAAACAAGGCCCAAGTTGTCAAAGGTTTGCTCACCCCTTCCAACTGTTTGATAAAATGCCTAGCTGAAAAATTTACTGCATAAGTTTTGAATTTTTTTGTTTGTTTTTGTTTTAATAATGATAATAAACAGCATTGGAAGGAGCTGAGGTTGTGTTCCACATGGCTGCGCCGAATTCTTCGATTAACGATTACCAGCTACATTATTCGGTCAATGTGGAAGGTACAGAGTGCTAGGCGCGTGATGGGTGTCTAGCCTATTGGCTTTTTTGATGTTCTTTTGGACTTTGTTAAATCTTTCTTTGTTTTGGGTATTTGGATTTGTTTGTCTTATTATGTTGTGGTTCGTTTATGATCTATTATAGGGACCAAGAATGTTATTGATGCTTGTATTGAGCTTAAAGTGAAGAGACTGATCTATACTAGCTCTTCTAGTGTGGTCTTTGATGGGGTTCATGCCATTTTGGATGCGGATGAATCAGTGCCCTACCCGGCTAAGGTACTCACTTCACTTTAAAAGTGTTGAGTTTGTTGTTGTTGCTGCTAACCCATGAATGGCAACAAAAATTTTGTCAAAAAATATTAAATCTATTACTTATATTAGAACAAGTCTAAAAAAAATAAAAATTAAAAGCTTTCAATTTATATTATTATGTCTATTACTTATGAACATCGAACAATCCCTTTGCCTGTGTCTGTTTTTTGTGCTGATCTTGTAAACTTTAGTATTATCTATCCTCAATTTATTATGTCCTTTCTGTTGGTTAGAATGTCTACACAATGCCTATTTTGTCTTCACCTGTTTCAGCACAATGATTCATATTCAGCAACTAAATCTGAAGGAGAGGCATTGGTTATCAAATCGAATGGGACAAATGGACTTTTAACATGCTGCATCCGTCCTAGCGGCATTTTTGGTCCTGGAGATAAGTTGTTTGTTCCATCTTTAGTTGATGCTGCAAGGGCAGGGAAATTGAAGGTACATATATATAATCATTGTTCTGCTTAGTGATGAATTTGTCTCCATTTTTGTTCTCTGGTTGTGCATGTGATATACAACAAATTGGACATTATGACAGTTTCAGTCATCCACATCTATGACGTGATACATGAATGACACAGATTTTGACTAAGACATTGATCAAATAATTATTAGACAAGAAACTTGACCACTAAAAACATTGATCAAATAATCATTTGATCATTTAATTGTGCCTCTCTGCTTGGTAGGAAGTACCGGGTTTGGGTACAAGAATCTTCTAAATCATATAAAATTTGGGGTACTGAGTGGTGAATACATTTGGGCTATATGTATATGTATGTAAATGTATACAAATGCAGACACTCACTCACACACACACACGCGCGTGCACACACACACACACACATCACACTTGTCAAAAAAGAAGAAGATTATATTACACAGAAACACACACATAAGTGCATTACATTAATATTCAATAAAATCTAATATTGATTCCTTTCTTGTGTAAAATGATCAGTTCATTATTGGAGATGGCAACAACATTTATGACTTCACTTATGTTGAAAATGTGGCACATGCCCATATATGTGCTGAGCGAGCTCTTGCATCAGAAGGGATGGTTGCAGAAAAAGCATCAGGCCAGGTTCATATACGTGTGTGTGTGTAGAGAGAGAGAGAGAGTGAGAGCTTCCTCCATCAAATCCAATTGTCATCTATGGGGAAGATTTGAATGCATTTATTTTTTGTTCTCAAATGGGTTGTACTTCTTTGCTTATTCTGGTTGTGCTAGAACCAATTTTGATTTATCCAATTTATTGCATGTGACCATATTGTTGGAATCTTTGAGACTTAAAATATGAGATAGGCTGTATTGTCAAATATCCATAGATATAACAATGCAGTGTAGTGATAGGCTTTAGGTGGAGATGTATCATGCATCACTTGAAATGATTTGATGGTTGAGAAACACCAATTTGAGAGGAGAATTGACTGACCTGAGGAAGAAAATGGGAGGAGGCAGTTGAGTGGGACCAAGGGGTAGCTTGGACCCATTGACTTCGTGTGAGTGAGAACATGGCCTGAACAGACTCTAACTTCAGTAATTTATGGGGTGCATATGCTTGGTTTGGTGAGCTTATGGTGCAGCCCAAAGCCAAGAAAACCTCATTGGGGGTGGACTGGTGGAGGCAGTCTTGGTGTCTCCCTGCACCATGATAGGTACTTTGAAGCTTTATGGTCCCTGTTCTGGATAGGCAATAGGCATAACAGTGCATTCTCTGCATCCTTAAGCAACTTCAAGATTGAACAAAGGTTTTCGCTTGAACTTTCTGTGTATGTGGCAACCACCTTCAATGGTATTTATTTTTGGGCCAGGAAGGGACCGCCGGGGGGGGGGGGGGGGTGGGGTCGGGTGGGGGAGGGGATGGTTGTTTGTAATTCACTGTTGGGAACTTTACTTGCAGCTAGAAATTTATTTTTATAGTTCTCTGTCAATTCCATTGAATTCTCTGATGGAATCACATCTTCTCAAAAATGGTTATATGCTTATAGTGTCCCCTCTCTCCTTTTATCATCTGTGCCAAGGCCCAAGTGGCATGTTCTGGGGATTTTTAATGCATTTAGAGGTGATGAAACAAAAATAGAATGCCAATGTGCAAGCTTTATGATTTGGAACCAACCTGCAAAAGGATTTATGCTGGACAGGTTCAAACATTTTTATTCAGATACTTATAAGAGAAGAAATTTGAAGTTTTTTGAGGGATGATTATCAAAAAAAGTGTCAATATGTCTGAGTTAGTTTAGAGGCATACATCAATTTAATATTCTGTTTCATGGCATTTTCTCTACAATTGCAGATTTATTCCTCAAAATTTAATTGGAATGTCTCCTAGGAAAGTTAAACAAGAAGATACATATATGAGTGAGGACATGTCCAACTAGGATATTATAACTGGGTTTTGGCAGGTTTGTTAAATGGAGATTGGTTTTGCAGGCATATTTTATTACCGACATGGAACACGTGAAATTTTGGGAGTTTGTCTCGAATGTCCTGGAAGGTCTTGGCTATGAAAGGTATTGCTTTTAATTAATACCTTTTCATTTTGTGCAAATGTGCTGTCATAATGTTGGTCCTTGTCTTCTTCTTCTCCTTTGATCTTTGTCTCATTTATGGTCAATTCAACCAGTTCTTTGTTATGTTAAATCTTCAACTTGTCATCTGCAGGTCAACACGACAAAGGTCATTTGAGTTAGTTATATTACATTTTCAAAGCTGTCATTTCTGTATTAGAAGCAACAGATGCATCCTTATCCACTGCTATAAGGAAGAAAAAATTTATCCAAAGCTATAAGGAAGAAAAAACAATACGAGTTAAAAATTAAACTGGTTCTTTTTTCTATCAAGTTTCTCTAGGTTAATGAATCATTTGTTTCAGTGGAAAACGTTCCACTCATTTTCCGGGATTTGGTATGGCAAAAAACTTTGGTCAATAGGAAACTTGTAGCCTAGTCAACAGAAAAAAGCGGAAAATGTTTTCCACCCTTTTACCTAAGCTGTCAGAGATGAACACTAAAACAATTTCCATTTTGGCATGTTGTAATATTTTTTATAGTTATTTAGATGGGGCAGAGCTAGGGGGTTTCTGGGGGGTGAATTGCCTCTCCCTGCCAAAGTGAAAATAATACCCCTTAGTGTATAAGCAATTAAATATGGAAATAATTATATAACAAACTCCATAATTTGATATTGTTTTCAAGTTAAACTCTATTTTTTTTAGCTTAAATGTTTACGATATTGTTTAAATTGTTACAATTTGATCTTTTTCTGAGTTCAACAAAAGTGATATAATCCAATTACTAAGATAATTCCACAAGAATTGTAGAATTTTGATACTGAAAAAATTGCAACACAACATATTCATATGCAAAATATTCCTAACAAATAAACACAATATAATGGATATGCTATATTTTTATTGATTTTCTAACGTCAAAATTCTATTTAGTATTCTCATTAGTGGCGATATATATTGTCTAGTATAGGCCAATGTTTTGGTTGGGATGTAACTAAGGGGTTCTTGTACCAGTTTGAGAATTAGTACTAAAAAATCCGGCCTTATTGGTGATTGGGGAATGTTACTTATAACAAGGAAGCTTGGCTCAAGTGCTTAAGCCTTAAACAACTAATGATTACTCTTATCTGATTCAAATACTATGTTTCTTGCCCTAATAGTCCATTAGTCCCTTGGAAAGCTGCTCTTCCAACTATATGGCAAGAAAGGAATAGCAGGACCTTTGTTGGTGCTGAATGTTCTATTCGCTTTATTGAACAATGCTTTTTATATTCTTTATATTATTGTATGAATGCATTAGGAAACATTTCTGTTGTATCTTTTCTTAGATTTACTAGACTCTGAAATTTTAGATTGTAACTGCTTAGGCTACTAGATACACACTCCATGTGATCCAACTAGTTCTTTATGTTATTAAATTATTTTATTCATTAAAAAGGAATAAAACATAGTTATTTAATTGTCGATTTCCCTTCACGTTTTGTCTGAACCATTGTAGTTTGCAGGCCAAGAATAAAGATTCCTGCCTTTGTGGTGATGCCAATTGCACATATGGTGGAGTGGGCATATAGGCTGTTAGGTCCATATGGGATGAAAGTTCCACAGTTGACACCTTCAAGAATAAGACTCCTCTCCTGCAGCAGATCTTTTAATTGTTCAAAAGCAAAGGATCTACTTGGCTATGCGCCTGTTGTACCACTTCAGGTCCTTTCTTGTTTCATTAGAAAAGATTAACAAGTTGCTAAGAGAAAAAAAGGGATAGAAAAGAAAAGAAAATACAAGGAGGGGGGGGGGGGGGGGGGGGGAAGAGTGAAGAAAAATTTGTTTTTCCATGTGGAAATATTTTCTTGATTGTTTTGAGTCTAATTGCTTAATTCTTTGGTATTGGATGAAGTTGTATAAGGATTTACCAAAGTTCTCTGTTTAGTATATGTCATGTCTGCTGAACCTCATAACCCCTAGAGTTAACACAATTAGTTGTGGATCATGCCTGATGAACCAGCCCTCACTCGTTTGAGTCTTCCCTTTCCTTCCCCTCATCTTGGGGCCAAAAAAAAACTTATGTGTATATGTATGTATGTATGTATGTATAAGGAAATGTTTTTTGCTGAACCACATGGGTTAAGTAGCTATGGCCCCATGATTTTTCTTTGAACTCAACATCAAGGATTTGCTCTCATGAGCTGTGCAACCCTTATAATTTCTTGGCAATAACCTTTTAAAAAGAATTTTTTGGATTGCTGATGTAAATTTAAATGCCCATAATGATTTGTCTTCTACATATTTAGATAATTGTGATGTGGTTTATTTTTGTTGTCCGAGTCTAAAGTACATTATAAACTCTGAACTGGATAGTTCTGCTTGATAAACACTTACCAATAACACTGAGAAAGATCCAATCACCACTTATATTCCAAGTTAAGTCCTTGTGTTGGTATAATACTTGTCACAATTAGATTATTATTATTAATAATTAGTTATTATTATTTTTCCTGTAGGAGGGTCTAAAGAGGACAATTGAGTCATACTCACACTTGAGGGCTGAACATCCATCCAAAAGAGAGGGGCCTTCTAAGGCTTCCATATATCTTGGAAAAGGAAGGGGTAAAAATCATCAATTTATATTCATGTTACTACGTTTTGGTATATTTGGCCATGTTGCATTCCCATATGCTATTCTTTGGACGTTCTGCTCATATTGGGTTGCAGAATGCAGTCATTCTGGGTTAACTTGAGTCGTAAATATGGATGATAGTTTACTTATAAAAAAAATAGATACAATTTTTTTGATAACATAACTCTATTAGTGTAAAATAGAAGCCCAAGTACACAGGAGGTAAAGTTTATACACACAAGCTCTCTAGGTAAAATGATTAATCATATAGAAGAGAAGTAAAAGAAAAGGATTTCAAAGCTAGCAACCAATCAAACTTCAGATCAAGAATAGTCCATTCACAACCTTTGAAACTTTAGCATTTCATTCCTTCCAAATGCCCCACATTAAACAATGAGGCTCAACTTTCCAAATTGCTATGTTCTGATGAGGACCAAAGCAACCTTGCCAAGAAGCTAGTATATCCAAAACTCTTTTTGGCGTAACCTAGTGAACTCCAAACCAAATACCATAGTCCACATCTTAGTAGCTAAAGGGCAATGCATAAATAAATGGTCCAGTTTCCCCATTACATTTCACACATATAACACCAATCTATCACAATAATATGTCTCCTTTGTAGATTGTCAATAAGTCAGAATTTTCCCCAAAGTTGCTGTCCAAGAAAAGAAAGAAACTCTTGGTGGTACACTCAATCTCTAAATAGTTTTCCAGGGAAAAGACACGTCAATAGTAAACATTAAAGATCAATAGCACTCTCCAACAGACACACCCTGATCCTTGGCCGGCTTCCAGCAAGGATATTAAACTTATGCATAAGCAAGTTCCCATGAAAAGGTAACCATCATGGATAGAAAAGTCCAAATATTGTGCTCATTGCACACTCAATAATTCAGTGTATATGATGCTGAAATCCTTACATGGAGGATCAAATCCAATCACTTGTACAGCCAATGAAGTACAGATATAGACCACCCGACATAATGCATCTGCTACCCTATTCCCAATTCCAGCTTTGTGCTCGAGAAGAAAAGTGTATTCTTGCAAAATGGAGACCCACTTTTCAAGCCAATAATTCAAATTCTTTTGAGAGTAGATATATTTCAAAGCTTCATAATTTGAGTATAAAAACATTGGAATTGATTCTCTATTCATAAAAGAGCCTGCAAAGGTGGCTAAAATCTGATCCTCTGTCCTCTCCACATCCTCAAACACATGCCTGTTACTTTGTGGAGCATATGGCAGAAATGTGATAGGCATACGTTTGAGGATGTGTTTCTTGAGGTGTTGTAGTGACTGGATTGCTCCTTTATTTGGCCATAACAGCAAATACAACTCTACTTTTTTAACTTTTGCATTCAAACTTTTATTGTTAAGAACGAAGAGATGCTTATTTTGAGTTTCAGCAATATTCTGGAGATTTGTTTTGAGTTTCGGCAATATCCTTAGGCTTGACCTCTTGTTTTAGAAATATGGTTACATTTTCAAGGGAACTAGCTTATGTTAGTTAAGAAGATGACAAAGAGTAGATTTTGGATAGTGAAGAATTGGTGAAAAAGAGCACGTTTTATCTTGCATACTTTTTATGGTTGGATGTCTGTGGTGAGTGACCTCTCATTTTCTTTGCTTATTGATTTTTAGATTTGTGTTCTTTTTGTTGATTCTCTTGGCCGTACCTAGTACACTACCGGTGTATATGGGGAGTGGTCTGTAATTTTTTTTTTCTTTCTCTGTTTTTAATAAAGTTTGCATTGCTTGTAAAAACAATGGTGAAAAAGAATACTTGTGGCTGACCAACCCTTATCTGTTTAGAATCCGTAGTTGTGATCCCAAAATTTTGGGATTAAGGCTTGTTTGTTGTATCATACTCCTATTCTGTTGTATTTTAGTTTTACTAGAATTACTATCTTGCCATGTTTGTATCGTATTAGGCCAGGACTGTATCCATATTGGTGCTTCATAGCCCATCATAATCTCAAGGAAACTAACAAGGAATCCATTCCACGTTATCACCATCGATTCTATAGCACCTACCTCATGTTCTTGTTATGTAAGCTAAAGGGAGTATTCAAAGTTCAAACGTCCAAAGGGATATTATACTCAATCTAGTTGTTATGCAACGTTGTTCATGGACAATTTAAAAAAAAAAAATCTGAAGAAGGCCCAATTTATCACTTTGGGTTTTCATATGACCTTAAATTAGGGGGTTTGAAGAGTTCAAGATGGACAAGCCAACCTTGTGGGTGTTGCAATTGAGTTGATAAAAAAAGCGTATAAAACTTGTATCTCTAATATGACCTGAAATTTGGAGATTTGATCAAGATGAACAGGCAAACTCTAAGGAGGTTTCAATTGAATTCATAAAACAAAAGGCATATAGGAATTTGTTTCTAACATATATACGTGCAAACATCCACATGCATATGAACATGTATGTATGCACTCTAGCGGAAGTAGTGACAAACTTGCTACAAGTACATCCCTAGCCTTAGCCTTCTTAAGCCTTTCCCTCCTATGAGCTATACTCAAGACTACTGTAGCGTGTGCAGCGAGCACAGTTAAAATTTATTTAAGAGCTTATTATTTTAGATTTTGTCATTTGAGATACCAAATTCACATTTTGAATTATGAACTTGGGCTTTATTGCGGTTGAGGATTTCATGGATTGTTGTGAAGGATTTTATGAGATGTAATTGTGACTTGATTAGGAGTCCCCTTGTTGATGTAATCCTTGAAGCCTATCAAAAGAGGCTTCAGCAATAGTTTGGAGCGGTGCAAGTTGAATACAATTTTTCCTGAGTTCGAGTTTTTCTACAGATTGTTGGTGATTTCAAGTACCTCCAGATTGTGAAGCCTAAGGTTTCAGGCAGGGTGGTGAAGCTTAGGGTTGTTCAATACTTCAATTTTTGTAATTCTTTCTTATTCTCACAGTCTGGTGCCCCATCAAAGACCTCCCCTCTTTCAAATGGAGAGATATAGACTTGGCTACAAGGACTGGCATAAACACATACATTTTAGCATTTTCAAAATTCAACACAGTATGATTGTTGACAATTGACATGTCAAATGCTGACGCATTTAGCTGTCTGACAAACAGAACATTTTAGTGTTTTCAAAATTCAACACAGTATGATTGTTGACAATTGACATGTCAAATGCTGACGCATTTAGCTGTCTGACAAACAGAACATATGTGCATTGAAAAGTGCTCAGATACCTTATTTATTTATTTATTTCTTATGGTTTACAATATCAAATGCTGATGCATGTTGGAAATAAGTGCTTATATTTCTTATTAAGTTTATAAATTCTATTGTGTTTGGACATCTAGAGGAAACATAAGGATATTATTATTTATGGGACTTATGATTGTTGTACTTTTGTCAAAACATAGTTTTTAGTCCAAACATTGGGATTGAAGTTGTAATATACATCAATTCATTTAAATTTATGGATGAAGTGATCCATTAACTGCTATATCCTTTTGCAGTTGCTGACACATTACTCTGGAGGGATAAAAAAAGGACACTTACTGCATTGTTAGTTTTGGTTGCTATTTACTACAACTTCATTGCATCTGGATTCACCCTCCTGACTACCCTTTCAAAACTTCTCTTGGCAACATCAGTATTCTTGTTTATCCATGGCATTTTACCAGAAAAAGTGTATGTCTGGCTTTTCTCTTCTTGGACATGTCAATATTCCATTTAACATGATTACTGCTGTTTAACACGTTTCACCCATGGTTGAAACTTGTTAACATGCTCTGACTGGATGGGAGGCTGTCAGAACGTAGAAGCATATAACTGATGTTATTAAACGCATTGTCTACTATGGCAGATTGGGATATACGGTTGAGAAAATACCCTGGTCACGTTTTCACTTGTCAGAAGAGATGTCAAGAAGAGTTGCTTTGTCAGTGGCTTCATCTTGGAATGATGCTGTTGATGTTTTAAAATCTCTTTCGACGGGACATGACTGGACTCTGTTCCTTAAGGTATTTAGCACTCTTTGCATGTTTACTTGCTATTTATCTCAACTAGCCGATGTATTGTGTTGTGCATCTTGAAAATCTTTGTAAGAAATTATCTTATGACCCATGTTTGATATTTATTATGTGTGATAATGTTTGTGGAATTCACTTTAATCATGTTAGATGTCATTAACAAGATAGGAAATGCAAATCTATTAATACAATTTTTTCTTACCTATATTAAATTAAATGCATTTGTCCTATTAATACTTTTTTTAATCACAGTATTTAGTCCACTACAGTATTGTTCCGCCCCCCGCCCCCACCCCCCCCGCGCGCCAACACACACACACACATATATGTTGGGTTAAGGTTACACATGGTGTATCTTTTGTCAGTATTACACCGTGGAATAGCTTTTTATTGGATGTGTTTTTGACAAACCCATTGTTGGATTATATTCACCTTGTGCTCTACATGTTCATTTTCACCTTATACTCTACATGTTTTACAAAATATTAAGACTATCAAAGATTAATAACTATCTCATGAATAAAATGTTAAAATATCAATTTTTGTGCACTTTAAAATTGCCGTATGAGTTTATGATTAGATGGTACATGGTATCAGATTTTTATTAAATTAAATTAAAATTTATGTAGTTATGATATGATTTAAACCTATGGTGTTCACTGCATGATGATTGCTCATATCATCTTGCCCAAACACTACTTGGTTTTGGTGTGGTGGGATTAAAACCTAAATCCCTTGTTCGATAACGAGACTTTATTTGTTGAGCTAACTAGAACTCATGTGAATAGTATCAAACTATCTCTAAATTTGGCTTGCATGTTAAAACTAAAGTCTAATCCAATAGTAAGATTTTCAAAATATTAATACAACAAAAACTTATTGAGTGGTGTAATATAAAATAAAGTTACACCAAGTGTATTTTGACCCAACCTTATATTTTATATATATCACGTGTAATTACAAGGAGTTATGAAATGTGAATTGTTATGATTAATATGATTAAAAATATGAACATATCACTTAATTAAATTCATAAATATTTTGATATTTTGACTAATTTAAGCTCATAGTTATATTTTATGTTCCTAATTGCATGCGTTATTAAATTTGCTTTTGCCTTTTGATGGTTTTTATTTCAATTGTTGCCAAAGCAACTAAACATGAGGAAGAATGTCGTATTCCAAATGAATTATTTTTTGATAATAAGTATTCCAAATAAATTGTTTCTTATTTAAATTTTATAAAATTAACCATAAAAATTATTAGTGTATCATCTATTAATAATTAATACATGGAAATAAATGCATCTATCTCATTAACACGTAGCAATTAGCTAATACTGTGTCAGAAATGCAACATTTTGGTGAGGTGACAGGCTAAAAGAAGAGAATTTTCTTTCCTTTTCAAGGATTGAGTCACATGGCAGAACCTTATACTACTATAACTGAGGTTCTTTATATATTATATATATATATATATATCTATATATATAAAAGCAAAGCCATCCTGTCAAAAGGCAAATTTAAAACCAAATGCTGAAGTAGAATAAGTTTCTAGCTCTGGCTCAAATGATACCATCTTCCCATTAGAATGGGTGGAGGGTATGGTCGTGGGTTCACACTAGGTGCGTATGTAAAAAAAAACTATTAATGACCACATTGTATTGGTGCATTGTCTTCTAACTTCTATGTTATAAACTGGCATAGGATGTGCCAAGCAGTTTTTTGATGATATTTATTTCTAAAAATTTCATTTAGGCAGACTAGTAGTGTTAAAAGTTACGTTATTTATTATGAAAATGTAAACTGCCATAGCTGAGGGGTGTACTACACAGGACAACAAAGAACTCAAAATGAAAAAGAGAAAAAAAGTTGAGTGGTGTTAAAAGTTACGTTATTTAATATGAAAATGTAAACTGCCATAGCTGAGGGGTGTACTACACAGGGTCAAACAAAGAACTCAAAATGGAAAAGAGAGAAAAAGTTGAGTATGTACTTTCTCAGAAGGAATTTCATAGGCTCTCAAAATGAGTACCTATATCATGCGGCAAGTTTGGTTTTATTTCTATGAAGTTAACTTTAAAAGGTTTCTGGGGTAGCATTTGTTCAGCATGTCACTTTTTTTTTTTTGGTTGATTTGATCCCAAAAAAAGAGAGAGAACATAGTTTAGTTGGTGCTTGGACAGTTTTGGTAACCAATGGAATTTCAAGAAGGAAACTATTTGTTCTCATGTCCATAAATACATAGGGAAACCAATTCTGTCCCCATTTATGACTTTTTCAAAGTCATAGCCCAAACCATGCCTCACTCATAAATTCTAAGAATGAATTCTGTGCCCCTTCTCTAGAATGAGTTGAAAGGTTTTTGATTCAATGTGAAAGATTCGTAACCCTCCCATGACATAAGAAAGTTTCTTGGCTAATTCAAGGTAGTTGTGGCCTCTTTAATGGAGATGAGAGGGGGAGAGAGATAGAGTTGTTTTAGTCAGCCGCCAAAATTGATTTCTTGATAATTTGATATTTTACAACTGGGGGAGGGGGGGCATTCAAACCTGGTTCTCTTAATAAAGAGGACAGCTAATTATGCCACTGAACTACAAAAGGTCAGCTAATGGAACCACCGAATTTGAGATGATTTTTTTTGGATGATGTAGAACTTCACTTAGATTAGTTGCACATTCCAGAGCATATTGTACAACAATCCTCACTGTTAATCAAACTCTTATGGGCAACTGACCCACCGGCTAGAACCAGTTACCAGGTAATTCAGGAACTTTTCACTCCTGATAATAATTAGTTGTTTCATTCAACCAAAAGCATATGGTTGGGGGTGGGGTGGGGGGGACCTTCAATAATGTGGACTAAATATTGGAGATGAAATCTTTGCTGGTCAAATTGTTGTTTGAATGTTGTAGGACCTGTGGAGCTAGTGATATGTGTTCTATTGTAGACTTCATAGGCTTGTTGGTGGTGGATAAAATCTTCACCAATAGAATTTGGTGGGAGGAGTACAACTGAAATTTTAACAATGTTGCGGACTCAGTGGTAGATGAAATCTTTGTTTGAGAGATTGTTCTTTGAATGGTCTAGGACCCTTGTGCTTGGTAATATGCGATATTGTAGACTTTGATCTCCTTTTGTAAATCTTTCATATTCCTAATTCTTTAGGAGAAATTTTGTACGCATCCAGTGTACATAAATTTCTCCTCATTCCATTAAGATTTTATTACTTATTATACAAAAATACTAGTGGTAATGATGATGGGTGATGATGAGACACCACTCTACTCTTTGATGACATAGTATGTTGTAAAAGCATATGCCCCTATTGGATCCTTTCTTTCTTTTGTTTGCTTTCATATATTCCTTTGATGAGTATGCACTGATCAATGATCACCATGCTTTAATTAGCATACTATTCATAATAAGGCAATACCAGGGCCAGCACTAGAAAATAGTTAAAGAGCTACTTTCCCGAGGTCCCCTGTTTCCATCAGTTAATGCTATATTTGCTTCCAAATAGTTTAATGCACATATTATCTGGTTCATTACAGTAATTCTAATGGAATTATTGATTCACTTTAGCTGATACTTTTCTTTGCTCATGTTCATAATAGGTTGTTCTCTCCCTATTGCTTCTTAGCTTACTTGGAGCCATTTCATTTCAGAGCCTTTTTGTTATAGGTTTGCGCTCTCGCTCTCTCATTCTCTCTCTCTCTCTCTCTCATGCATGCCTTTTTTCTACAAAATTTTTGGAAGGTATTGGCATTTGATCTGATCTTGAAGCCATAGCTTTAGTTCCTGATGTTGTCAATCTGAGCTCAAACTCAATTAGTATATTTTAGTGTTGTTTTGGATAATTGTGATTGAAAAAAAAGAAGTCAACACCAAAGTTAGAGTGTCCAAATTTTCTGGGAGAAGCCGATATTAATTGGGTAAATTACCTTTACTTCAGGAGTTCTGAGCATGGCACTCATGAATCTCAACAACATTTGATGATTCTTGCCCATGAAATGTTAATTCTGTAAATGAATTAGCTGGATGGTCTTGAAGGAAGCCTGCCATTTTTTATAAGTAAAACTGAAGCTGATGGTCCCAGATAAAAATGTTTAGGAAAATTGTACTTTAAACCCTATACTTTAGAGGTGATAACAAATTAAACCCTAAATTTTGAAAAGGAACAAGTTAAACCTGAAGTCAAAATAATTTAACACCGTTATTACGGGGGGGGGGGGGGGGGGAGAGTTTTTTTTTTTTAAGGGAAACAGTCGAGAGAGATGCTGTCGCACCCCACCAGCTGCACAACTCCTGCCACTGCACACCATCCACTGCTTTTGGACCACTGACCACTAGCTCACAGCCAATCTCCACAAGTATGCACTGGACCGGCATTTCACAAAATCTGGTCCTCCATTACTCAAACCTGTAAAAAATACTCAATCACAAACCATGCTCTTCACAATAAAATCAATACCCATTTAGCTTTTTGTTAAGGAAAAACAATTCTTCAACTCAAACCCACGTTCTAAACAAAGCCCCAAACTGAAACTCCAAAATGGTCACTTAGAAATTCAACAAAATTTCCCAATTTGCATTCACATTACCAAAATAAACCATAAATCTCTATGAATTACTAACATTTCCCAAAGCATGTACAATAAAAAAAAGGTTAAAAGGGTTACATACCACAAAGAAAGAGGAGGGTTTTGTTGGGGTTGGACTGTTGGAGGATGGACCGTACTGGGGTCATTGGACAAAATGGTGTTGCCATGAATGCTCAGAGAAGAGAGTGAGAGAAATAAGCTCAGCAAAGCTTTTCTTTCATTGGTACACCATGAACGCTTTGAGAACAGAGAGAAATAAGCTTAGCAAAGTTTTTCTTTCATTGGTTAAAGACAGGTAGTGAGTGAGTATTTTCTTTTTGTAATTTCTTCTGGTTCGCTTCAAGTTTGGTTTACTTAAAAAGAAAGAAAGAGCTTACCGGTGGGGGTGGGTGGCAGTTTGATGGTAGTGGGTGGCGAGTGGTGCTGAGCTGTGGTCACCTCTCGCTTGGTTTGCTTAAAAGACACCCCCCCTCCTCACGGTGTTAGATTAATTTGACTCCAGGTGTTTGTTGCAGTTTAAAAGTTCAAAGTTATATTTGTTACTTTTGAAACTTTTGGGTTTAATTTATTACCACCCCTAAAGTATAAGGTTTAAAGTGCAATATTCCCAAAATGTTAAAATGGTTGTTACTCCATTAACAGACCATTTTCCATACTGGTTCCTTTTTATTTTAGTAGTTGAGGTTTGAATATGAGATCATTTCTGTCCTGCCTTGGACTGCATGCCACTTTCATATTGGACCAATTTTGTGACTTTATTCCATTTTGCATTGTCTTGTATAAGGGGGATTTTGTTCTCTGGATATTTTGCAGGACTTCCTGTTGCCTTTTTAGCCTTCTATATATATGAGAAAAAGGAGCAGGAAATTGATGCTATGGTTATGGATGCTCTCACTCTTGGATGCAAGTTAAAATCTGCAATTGTCAGAAAATTTGTTACTTCCAAGTCCAAGAAGGATCAGTGATAGCTGGTAGCCCAGATTTTACATGGTGCGAGCATCTTCAATTTTCTCATATGGAGCCGTTTGCCTCGTATTTTCACGATTTGAAAAGTGGGTAGCGGCATGTAGCCTTGTAGGTGCTGTTAGTGTTAGTCTATGAGATTTCACAAGAGAAGGTGAGGGACTCCATGTTATGCTTGTGCAGCAGATGTGTTACTCTCTTCCCAATTAATGACGTTCTTTTAATTGATATTTATTTTTAGTTTGATAAGTGACGTTTTAATTGATTTGTAATATTACATTGTATTTTCTTATGGTGTAATATTGGTCTCTTTATTTCAATGGAAGATAATCCCTGAAGAAATATTTGGATTTTGCTTCAATTTAGTTTTCCGATCTCTTAAAATGTTTTACACGAATTCTTTTCGCAACTCATCAGGCTTTTTCGAGTTGCTTATGGAGTTTTTCCAAAAAAACTCTCTCTCTCTCTCTCTCATGCATTCAGAATCCGGGCTAAAGATTACTCACATTTTTGCTTATAAAACTACCTAGACCTATTGAACTGAATATTTTTTGTTCTATTTTTATGTTTATTTTCTTAGTGTCACTTGAGGCAACCCAGGGTGGAAACTAGCCAAAGATGCTACGGCGACTAAGTTTTACTATATCTTCTACACTAAAATTCTCAAAATAATACTGATCAGAAATGGATTACCTTAGCCAACAGGAATGGTGGGTTTTTATAAGGTGGGTTGGCGCTACTTTTGGCGGGAATCATGCGTCAAAATTAGGGTTTTTTTTAGTATACTAGAGGTTTTCTTTGTTAGGCTGATGGGACATACTCCAGAGTGATGTGCAGGAGGTAACATGTGAGGGATAGGTTCATTTTTATGCAATTGAAAGTTGGCGAGACACAATAAATACCGATGTGAATGAAGGTTGACAGTGCTCATTAGGCTTTCATTTCAGAATATCTAAACTAACTGATTGAAGGAAAAAATCCCCTTAGGCTCCTAGTTGAGCTCTCTAAGTGATGTAGTTTGTTGCGGGTGATGATGTAGCTAGTTGGTCGAGAATGTGGTGGAGGAAGGTAATGGAGGCCAAACATTGTAGAAGTAATTTCGAATATTATAATGGTGCTCGATTGGAGATAATATTGGGCTTGATGACTTCAATTATGAGCTTATCAATCACCTCTCCCCTACTCCCAACCCTAATCAAATATATTGTTCATTGAGTTGTTAAACCATTTATTGTTGAAAAATGGAGTATCACTTACGAAATATCTAGCTTAAGTGGGAAAAGATAAAAGAATGTACTATGTAGCCAATGACATTTTTTGGTAGAATTTTCTCTTAAGTGTTTTGTTGTCCAATAATGAATGAATTATCTTTTTTATTTTTCTTTTTCCCACCCTGTTTGACCTGCATTGTCACCCAAAGAGGTTACAGGGAAGGGGCGGCTTTGCTCACTTGTCCCACCTTGAATATGCACATATGTGTTTTGATGCCAAAATATTGTTTTCATTCCTAAAGTTTGCCTTATATATATATATATATATATATATTTTTTTTTTTTGTCTTTAATCTATTGAAAATGTTACGTTTGTCCTTAAAATTAAAAACCCCTTTTTTTTTAATCCCAAACTATTATAATTCTTTTTTTGTCCCTATTTTTGCCCTTATATTATTGAAAAATTTTCTAAAAATTTTAAGCACTAAAAACGAAAATTTTAAAGTTTAGAGACAAAAATAATATTTTTATATTCAATTGCAATCCAAAAACACTTTTTTTTGTTGATATATACACTTAAGTCATCTCTCTTAGCACTCTTAAAACTGTTTCTTCATTTTCAATTCCATCTATATCTTATCAATATTGAAGCCACCTCATTAGAGATAATAAATTATCTCCAATCCATCTCCGATGTAACTTACTCTAATCTTTCCTACACAAGTTTTCTTGCTCCGGAAAATAGATGAGACAAGAATGAGGCACCCTTAATCCGACCCCATCCTGACTTGTTGTCATCCCAATTTTCACCCACTTTTGATACAATTCTTCTTTTTTTTTTTTTTTTTTTGCTGAATCACTTTTCATAGAATTCAATTATTGGAAACACCTGTAGTTTGATACAGCCATTAAAATTAGGTGATCATATGGAAGAATGTGCTTGCAATATTAATTTTAAGTTTAAATATCGGTGGTAGCGTTGGGTTGACGCAGAAAGAGAATCTTGATGGACCCAAGCCAAGTGTTATTATGTTCCTTATATTTAAAGTGGAGAGAAATGGTTTGGTTTTGAGGGAAGTATTCAAATTTTACACTACCAAACATACAATGTCAACGACCACCAAATATCTGTCTGAGCCATTGTACATGTAAACAGCTGAACTCGCCAAGCCAGCCCTTATGCGGCTTCCCAACTTTGGATATTTCTTAAAGGATTTTGCTCTGTTTTTTTTTTTTTTTTTTTTTAATTTTTTTTTAATTTTTAATTTTTTATGTTCTTCTCCCAATAGCTAGGATTGATTGCTATTGAAAATACCAGGATAATTTAATTAAGAATCAAAGTTATTCTGTTATTCATTAAAAAAAAAAAAATCAAAGTTTACTACTCTAAAAATTGTCTTATTCACAATGGAATATTAGTATATATTATTAGTTGTTTCCTTCGTTCAAGACTAAATAAAAGAAAAAAAGGGCAATAATCACACTTTACAATAAAAAAAAAACTGCAATAACCCAAAGTTAGATATTATTAACTAACTCAATTTATGTCTTATGAGATTGCTGTTGAGTTATTCTCAAAAAAAAAAAAAAAATATTATAGTTGAGTAAATAAATATATTTTTGCCTCCAAATAATTATTAGTTAAATTTACTTCAATTGGATATCTTTTATGTGTTCATGTTAATATTACTTCAACATCAAATATTATAATCAATTTGTTATAATTCATAACATTGTTTCGTAACATATACAAAAAATGTTATTGAGACTATAAACTTCAGTATCCCCTCTACCTAATTTTCAAGTCTCTGTTATGTCAAATGTAAATGTCTTTTTAAGATCCCTTTCTTGTTGGGAATTTTGTTAAGTTTCTAGGACGTTAAACTTTTTGGCCCATAACATTGCTTCTTGGGCAACATTTTGTAATTGGGATGGACCTAAAATCATCCCTAATCTTCTTGATTGGATTTTCTGCCTAGAAGGTAGAGATGGGTTTGAGCCTGTTTGCCCCCTCTTGTCTTAATACAATTATTCTTAATATGGTACGTTTGGTACACTGAATGAGGATTTCGATAGGAATTGTAATCTTTATTACTAGTAATAAAGTGTGTTGTAATGTAATAACTAAACCTATTCATTAGTTTGGTTGTGAGTTACAACATTATAATGAAATTTAACATTTATTTTAGGAAATATCTTACTCATACAATTATATCTCTTTAAAATTTGTTATTTTTAAATTTAAAAGAGATATGCGTTATTTTTTATGATTTTTTATATTTATAATTGTTAGATGTATATGGAAAGTTTGTTTATTTGGAAATAAATTAAGTTTTGAAATTATTACATTTACTAAGGAATAGCTAATACAACATTTTAAAGAGAAATAGTTATTTCTCATTTTGAAGAATAGCTATTCATAAAAAATGACTATTCATTGTAATAAAAACATAACAAAACTAAAGAATAACTAAACTATAGGAATAACTATTACATTACAGCGCCTATTACAGTCTACCAAACATGCCCTTAATTATTAAAAAAAGTTATCTTTTCTATTGAAAATGAGGTTAATTATAAAATATTATAGAATATTGATGGAAAAAACACATTAAAATTATAAAATATTTAACATGGCGGTTTATAAAACCATATACATGTATTAAATCATATGATTGTTATGTAAATAATAATATTATATGCAGAAACTAATTTGAATTTCCACATAATAGTTTGGAGGAAGCCTTCAAATTAGTTTGAAGAAAAATTCTTCCTCTTGAATGGTCTGTACTTAAATTAGATGCATTGATTTTAAAATTGCTTATTACTAAAATGTTTTTTTTCCCTTCATTTTATTATTTTCAGTGTCAAGAAAATCACTTTCAAAAGAAAGCAATAAATCTAGTGATACAATTTTTATTTAAGAACTACTCATATAACTTCTTGTGATTGGAGTATTTTAAAAAAAAAATTGTCTTCGATAAGTTCATATGAAACTAGTATTACTTAAATTACAATCTATCAGTTTACAATGAGAAAATTTGTATCTAAATTATTGTTCAAAAGAAAAATCCACCGTCCACCCATACATTCTTTCTCGCGTATATGCACTAAAACGTGGCGCCACGCCATTGGCTAAACGGTTTTCCACACACCCCCAGTCGTAATCGTAGTCGTATACCGCGATTGATACTTAAATTTAATCCTTGCTCACCAGAGAGATACAGAGCCACCTCTAAAAAATCTACTACGTAATAAAAAGGGCATTTCAATTTTCAATTTATTTAAGCAACCAGATATCAAGGAGAACACTCAAACCCAAACCCAAATCCATAGCCTTCGTCATCGGACGATTCTCCCGTCTCTCTTTCTCTCTCTCTCAACTTCCTATATCTTCTCTTCCTCAACTATCCACTGCAACAACAAAAAAGAAAGAAGAAGCCGAACAAACAAAATGGTCAGTCTCTCTGTTTACTTCTTTTATCTTAGGGTTCTGACTTTACTACTCCGATCGTACTCAAATTTTTCTTTTAGTTTTCTCGCGGTTTCTTAGCAGCCAAACGGATCTTCGTTTTTTGGAAAAAAAGTTGTTGTTGTTGTTTGTTGAAGTCGGTGTTTGATCTGTGGGCGATCTGATTATTTGAACTAAAAATTGACTAGAATTCTAGAAATTTGTGTGGATTTGTAGCTCCTTGACTGTTTTGCTGTACTTCGTTTGCTAGCAGATCTGATTTTCGTTACGATTCGCGATTTCTGTAGCTGACTATAATTTTTTGTTTGTTTGTTTGTTTGTTTGTTTTTTTGTTTTGTTTTGTTTTTTTGTTTTTAAGTTTCTGATCAATGATTTCTCTCAAAATTTGAGTGATTGTAAATTATATGGATCTACTGTCCTTAGTCAATGGATCGCCAATGGATCTTGCTTGCTTTGCTGTGCTTTCTGTTTAGATTTTCTTTTTTACTCTAGATATTTTTTGTGCATGTGTGTGTGTGCTGGTTTTGGATGTAGTGAATGTGCGTTATCCTTTGAAAGCGGACGGTTCTGACTTTGCATTGCGTGTTGATTTATTTATTTTTGTTTTATTATTATTTTAAGAGTATTGGAAGTGTATGCTTGTTTGATTTGAATTTCATATTTCTATAATATGAATATGTTTTCAGTTTTGAACTGAACCGGAATGCAGTAACCAAACGGGCACTATCTACCTTAAGCAGATATGTTAGAGGATGAAGAAGGCCGAATTTTGTTTGTTAAAATTTTACAACAACAAAGCCTTAGTCCCAAAATTTTGGGGTCGGCTATGGATCAAATTAGACTAGAATCGTTTTAATCATCGTGATCTTATTCTTGTCTATTTATCTTTCTCTGTCATTCCAGCAATCAAATGTAGGGTAATAGAATTTAATTTCTCATTGTTTCCAATATTTTGGAATGCTAGTTATGTCAGTATTCCGCGTATCTTATGTGGGTTTTACTGAGTTACGGAATTATGTCAAGTATTTTATCTCTATGATGTGCGTGCAATTCCTCAGGCCAACGCAGCTTCGGGTATGGCAGTGCATGATGACTGCAAGCTGAAGTTTTTGGAGCTTAAGGCAAAAAGGACCTATCGCTTCATTGTTTACAAGATTGAGGAGAAGCAAAAGCAAGTTGTTGTGGAGAAAGTTGGTGAGCCAAACCAAAGTTATGAGGATTTCACTGCAAGCCTTCCGGCTGAGGAGTGTCGTTATGCTGTCTATGATTTTGATTTTGTCACTGAAGAGAATTGCCAAAAGAGCAGGATTTTCTTCATTGCGTGGTAACTATGATCCGTCTTTACTTGATCTTTGATACCATGTTCTTGGTGGTTGTATGTTCTAATTCCTTTCCTGTTCTATGAAGGTCTCCTGATACGGCAAGGGTTAGAAGCAAGATGATTTATGCAAGCTCCAAGGATAGATTTAAGAGAGAGCTTGATGGAATTCAGATTGAGTTGCAAGCAACCGATCCTACTGAGATGGGTCTTGATGTCATTAAGAGCCGTGCCTGCTGAATACAAATCGTAGCCCTTGCGACAGGGAGTTCCTCCCTTCATCCCTTCTTTACTTAAGTGAATTGTTTATAGTTTGTGAGATGGTAAACTTGGCTAATTATGGTCCTAATTTCCAAGTTTTTCCGTGGAGTCTTTTATTCATCTTGGACAAGTGTTTACCACCTCCTGCCTCCCTGGCGGGTCTGGTCTTGTGTAAACAAGTATCGCTGGTTTCTGAAATATCATGTTCATGTGATTTGTTATCTATAGAACCTATGTACTGTCGAGTGGCCTTTCATAGTCTTATTCCTACTAGCTTATATGTAACTGTTCGTGGGGGTTAGACAACACCTTTAGAGTTCATTTCAAGTTTTGAATTGATCCGTGTCATTTAACTTTGGAATGCTAAAGGCGAATGGTTTTAAATCTTCAAATTGCTGATTTATTGGCTTGTTTTGTTTTACATAGATAAATGTTAAAATGTATCAAGAGAACTGATATCTGTTTTTGCAAAATTTTCTATATTTTTTTAAAACTATTTCTACTTTCTTCTTAAATAAATATTCTTTTGAGTTATTGTGGGTTGCGGAACAGGATTTGCTTACTTGTCACTCTTTGAGAATTTTAAGGTCAATGACAGCGTCATCGCTAGTATCTTACTGAATTATTACGAGCCTTTGTTTGTGTTAATTGTTCAAATACCTACCTATAATTCCTAAAGAATAATTATAGGGACAAACCTAATCACACATTCAATTTTACATATGTTGATGTGTGCGACGGTTAGTGGTGAACAATTTTAGCCTACTCTTATTTCCATGGACTCACAACTTTTGGTTGATTATTTACAGTCGTACAAGTAAGCAAGTTGTGAAATTCGTTGTGAAAATGAGTGTGTTCATGTTATGGTTTGTTAATTCTTAAATGACGGAGAAGCTTGTCTGTGTGCAATGTGTCTACCACTCTATTTACGCAGTCAACTTTAATAGTAAAATGTTACCACTCTATATACTGAGTCAACTTTAATAGGAAAATGTTGTTGATGTAGGCTAGGCTTGTCTGTGTGCAATGTGTCTACCACTCTATTTGCGTTGTGTTGCACTACTGGTATTGTTTCGTCTTCTTCTTCTTTAATGAATCGAACTAATTTCATTAAAAAAACCCAACTAATTTCATTAAAAAAACCCAACTAATTTCAAAGACCCTGCTAGTACAACTTCATATTGAACTCTCAAGTACAAAATCAAGTATAGTCAAAATAGCTATTTTTAGAACAAATAAGTGCAAACCCCACTTGCAGTAGAGGACTCTGTTTAAGACAAAGTCATTGAGTCCCCCAATGGCCATAACACGAGCTTTCACATCCCATCTTATGGATTGCAACACCTCTTCCTTAGTTTTAGAGTGACCTTGATGAATTCTAGAATACCTATGTTATGTGTGAGAATATGCTGCTCCCCAAGCAAATTTTCTTGTTTCTTTCAAATTACCACCCTTCAATTTATGACCACCCTAGCATACTAAATCTTCCCAACAAAACTCAGGCTTAATGACAAGGCACCAGCCCATAATCTCCTTTCAAAAAATAAACCTACTCTTAGTATAGGCTTTGCAAAAAACACAGCAAGACTCACCTTTATATCTCCATTGGATCAATCTGTCTCTAGTAGTCAAACTGTTGTTGAAGTCCAGCTTGCATCTAAATGCATATGTTGGAAGCTTGAACCAGACCAACCTCCACCAATTCAACTCTGGTAGCTTGGTTCCAATTGCATTCTAGGTTTAGGTGCAGTTAAAGCCTCCAAATTTTGAAATATTGCAAAAAAAAAAACACCATGTGCTGATGATGAACATGGTTCAGGCAGCGATGCGATACGAGGGGCCTAATGATGAGTTCATCCACAATCTAGCCCTATGGGCTAGGGAGCAAGATGGTGAAGCCATTGGGGTTGTCAGGGACGGAACCAAGATTTGAACCTGAGGGGGGCAAGCATAACCCAAAAAAATTTTCACAAGTGTTGATTTTGGCCGACCAAAAAATGCATACACATCATAATAACATATTTGTGGATGTATTCTAATATTAATTTTTAGGAATTTATTCTATGTAACGATTCAAATTATTTCTTGACTTGCAAAGTCAAGAATCTTTAACCCATATAAAAATTAAAATTTTTTTTTCTTTTCGATATTTATTTCTTTAGTTTAAAATTTTAAATTAAAAAAAAAATAACCCACAAGCCACAACAATATTGTTATTAATAATTTATTAACACAATAAAGTTACAACAAAATTAATGGATATAAGATAGTATACTGCTACATTCATTTATATAAGGTAGTACATACTATATGATCATACCAAAAAAATAATTAAAATAAAATAAAAAGAAACAATTAAGTGCATGTGGCTTTATATTGGCCACAAGAACCACAATGAGTTGTAGCCATCTTTGCCACAATCTCCAAGGTGCCTTTGTCAATCATCATTTTGCAAAATAGAGAGAAGGCATACACTAAAGTCTGAACCTTGTGGAGTTAGAAAAAAAAATAATAAATAAAATAAAAAAGAAGAAAAAGAAGAAGAAAGTAGTAGAGATGCAGCCGGCCAGAGAAGAAGATGCTGGTGGTGGTGCAGCAATAAAGGATTGTTTTGCTAAGGATTTGTCATTTGTACTTAACTTGTTGGTATTTTTTTCTATATTGGATTTGTGATTGGCTAAAGGTTATTTTAATTATCCAAGTTTATGAATTGTTTGTTGGTTTGTCTAATGGATTTTCTTGATATTTTTGGGGCAACACAGCAAATGGATGGTTTGATTAAAACAATTTGGGAAATTTCATGGGTCAATTTGTAAAAATATTTGGGGAGGGGGGCAAGTATGTACAATTTAGGGTCAAAAGTTAGAATTTTTGTATAGTCTATGCATGCTACTAGTTAATTTTTCAAAATCTGAGGGGGGCCATCGCTCCCCTCAGCCCAAGTGTAGTTTCGTCCTTGGGGGTTGTCGGCAGGGAATGGCATTGTTGTCATTGAGAGGCCAATGTGGGGTGGGACGTGGGTGGAGAGGAAGAAGTTTGAAAAAGAAAATGAAAAAGAAAAAGGGAAGGACAAAAAGGGGAATAGATGTAAAGTATACTTTTTGGTGTTTAAAAATAAAATTTTGTTAATTTTTTGGCGCACAGTTCAAATTTTTTTATTAAAAAAATATACATTTTGATTTTTCAAAATATCTAAAAGGTAAAAATTTAGTCATTTTGTTAATTTTTTTGGGATGTTTCTTTGCTTACTATATTAAGGCTATTCAACTCGTTTGAAGAAACCGATTAGATCCGAGTTGACCATTGGTTGACCTGACTACTTTGATGGTCAGCAGCAGGTCTTTTCCTCCAAAAATTAACTTCAAGAGGTCAGTTTAGGTTCTCCTCCCTTAAAGCCCAAAAAACCCGAACTGATGGACTTACTAAGCAATTTTCGATGAAAATTTCTAGATCCGGCGAGATTTCAACTAGATTTGGAGAAATCTCATTGAATTCGGTGAGATTTCTGCCAGATTTAGCAAAATCTCATTGATTTCCTATTGTTTTCTCATCATTTCCTAGATCTTTGATTCCGACTGACCCGCTTGCCACTCGTTGGAGGTTTGATTCGCCTAATCCGATCATCATCTCGATTAGTGGCAGGTTGAAGGCTGCTTTACTCTATTAGGTTGGGTCGAATGCAGGTTAAGCCCAAACCTGGCTTAACCTAATTTGACCCGACCTGTGGACTACCCTAGCTTATGTTTACATGGTTGGTAATTTAGTTGCCATATCTTGACACCTTAGCCCCATGTCTCCTCCTCCTCCACACCCCCCCCCCCCCCTCTCCCCCTAAAAAAGCTCACTCAAAAAGTAAAAACACGATGTAGCTAGTGGCAAGCCCATAGTCCTTGATGATCCATTTGGATCCCAAATTTTGCCTTTTCCCCATAGTAATGAAATATAGTTTTCAATTGGGTAGCCAGTTCGAGTATTTAATTAAACCATTTCTGCAAGTGACCCACCTAGACCTAGTCAATCCTGGTGGTTTTGTGAGGGACCATTCAACTGGTTGTGTCTGTGATTTTTGAGAAAAGGGAGTTGTTTTATAAATTTCTAAGAAACAAAAGGGTTAACAAGAAGAAGAAATGGAAAAAGAAGTCGTTGAGGCTAGAAAAAGAAAAGGCACTTCTTGTTATTGTGGCAGATCACCCAACCTTAGATGTTGTTGTTGTTTCTTCTTAGTTTTCAAAGCCGCTTTTCCCCAATATGCAATAAGTTTCTTTAGAAGATATATATTTTTCTTTCTAAAAAGTAATTCTTACCATATTCTTAATCAAACAAAACATATGTAATTATATTCCTACACATCCAAATTTCCAAACATCACATTTATGAGAATTAAATTGATAGGGCATAATAAATTTCCCAAATTAAAGTTTAATGTCCACCTTATCAATCATAATTGTACTAAAGAAATAAGTCGTTTATGAATACATGACAATAATTATTTTGTCATTTTCTTTCTAAAAACAGTGATGTCTTTTATTTCTATATTGAGCTAATCACAAAACTATAAAACAATGTCAGAAGTTTTGTAGTTTAGTGGCAGCATTGGGTTTTTTTTTTTTTTTTTTTTTTTTTTTTTTTTTGGTGAAAAGGAAAATTAGATTAGAACTAAGTTAAGTAGTACAACTACAACCAATGTCACATTTGACATAACACTCCAAGCATCAGCTAAAAGCCGATACAAAATACAAGAAGGTGGATTATAGTACATTACAAAAATATCACCAAAATTGTTTCCTTCCTTTGCTAAAAGATCTATGCACTGTTCCCCTTCACGGTGGATGTAAGCTTCATAAAAAAGCCGAACTAGGGTCTTGTAGTAAAAAATTAGGGCACTACAAGGGTCAGAGGCATCAATCATGGGGCTATATGATGTGAGCATGCTAATAACACATTTTGCATCTTTGTAAGTAGCTTGCCGATATTGAGGTTGTTTGCGAGGGCAAGTCCATCTCGAAGTCCCTAAAGCTCTATCACCATGGAGTGGGTGAGACCAATACTTCTAGAAAAAAAAAAAAAAAAAAAAAAACCCTCCATCCATGCTCCTTTGAAATTTCTAATGAGGCCACCAACAGTAGCCTACCCAAGTTTCCATAGGCAAACCCATCAATGTTGAGCTTGAAGAAACCCATAGGAGGGGTTTCCAACCAATAAGATTGATGGTTTGACGATGCTTGCTTGTTTTGTAGGGCCAAGAGGAAAAAAAAAAAATCAATTACAAGAGATTTGATTATCTTTAAGATTGTGTGTGGCTCAAAAGATTGACCTTCCTTAATTGTTTTAATACGAGCAGGCTAACATTGGATTCTTTATTTTTGGTATGGGTTCCAGTTAACTTAATTAGTAAAATCTCTTCTCGTTGAATAACAAATTTAGGGTTTGAACATTACTTATACTAAAACTTATTGGTATCTTGGCCTGATGATAGAGAGTAATTATCATAAAACGAATGTCATAAGTTTTCCTTTTGAGAAATGTCATAAGTTAAAATAGAAATATAACAATAATAATAATAACTTTTAAATTGAACAAAGTTTAGTTACAAAATTGGTTATAGCCTAAAGCTACAACATTATTCAATAAGATAAATATTATTACATATTTTGAAAATCTAACCGGTGAATTGCATATTTTTTATACTGTTAATATACATGTCAAATTTAGTGTCAATCGGATATTATTTATTAAATGATTTATAAGTTTATATTTAATGCACAAATTTAAACTACAAAAATTTGTAATTTAAATAATTATTGATGATATAGCTATTAATATTTTATTTTCTAGAAATTTTGCAAGTATGGAAGATATAAGAAGAAGATGTAATCCAATGGTCGATTTTTCAAAATTCACCTTTAATAAAAAGATATTAAGTAAGATTACAACTAATTTTGTAGTTAAATATAGTTTAAAAAATAATAATAAACGACAAAATATAAGTTTGCATTTCCTCTATGAAAACGGTGGGTCGTTACGAAAACTGCCAAACCCAAAACTTTATCACATTGTAAATTCTTCTCTGCCAATTTCCTATCTACTCTCACCTCATTCGCCAGTTGCCACTCAACTCTCTGCACCTTACATGTTTGTGAAATTGCCCAAATGGCTTTCTCTTCCTGTCTAAAATGCTATCCTTTGTCTCTCCCACATTCCATAAACTACCACCCACCACCGCTCTCATTCTCTCACAAACCCACTTCCAATTCCTTCATCTCCTTCGCCTCCACACAACACCATGACCAAGTCACAGCCCCTTCTCCACTCTCCAATTCAACTCCACCCACTACTCTCTCTCAGCTCCCTTCAGACTTCACCCCAAAGCAACTCCTTGACACCCTTCGCCGCCAAACCGACGAGTCTTCAGCCCTTCGCATATTCGAATGGGCCTCGAAGCAGTCCAGCTTCACACCCAGTTCGGCCATATACGAGGAGATTCTTCGTAAGCTTGGAAAGGTGGGGTCTTTCGAATCGATGAGAAGTGTCTTGGAAGAAATGAAACTCGCGGGGTGTGAGATTAGTACAGGTACTTTCTTGATTTTTATTATGAGCTATGCAGAGTTTGAATTATATGATGAAATTGTTGGTGTGGTGGAAATGATGGAGAATGAGTTTGGCTTAAAACCTGACACGCATTTTTGTAACTTCTTGTTGAATGCTCTTGTTGATGGTAATAAGCTTAAACTAGTTGAAACCATGCATTCGAGTATGGTTAGTAGAGGAATTAAACCGGATGTTTCCACTTTTAATGTATTGATAAAGGCTCTTTGTAAAGCTCATCAAATTAGGCCGGCCATTTTGATGATGGAAGAGATGCCAAACTATGGTTTGTCACCGGATGAGAAAACGTTCACCACGCTAATGCAAGGGTATATCGAGGAAGGTAATATTAGTGGTGCATTGAGAATTAGAAAACAAATGGTAGAAGTTGGTTGCCCATGTACCAGTGTGACAGTTAATGTTTTGATTAATGGGTTATGCAAAGAGGGTAGGATTGAGGAAGCGTTGAGTTTTGTTCAGGAGATGTCAAATGAGGGCTTCCGTCCCGATCAGTTTACGTTCAACACTTTGGTTAATGGTTTGTGCCGGGTGGGACATGTCAAACATGCTTTAGAGGTTATGGATGTAATGCTGCAGGAAGGGTTTGATCTGGATATATTTACGTACAACTCTTTGATTTCTGGGTTGTGTAAATTGGGTGAAGTTGAAGAGGCAAAGGAAGTTCTTAATCAGATGGTTTTGAGGGATTGTTCCCCTAACACTATCACTTATAACACTCTAATTAGCACCTTGTGTAAGGAGAACCGAGTTGAAGAGGCCACTGAACTTATTCGTGTTCTTACAAGCAAGGGAATTTTACCTGATGTTTGTACGTTTAATTCTCTGATTCAAGGACTCTGTTTGACTAGTAATCATAGAATGGCAATGGAGCTATTTGAGGAGATGAAGAAGAAAGGGTGTCAACCTGATGAATTTACTTACAATATTTTGATTGACAGCCTCTGTTCTAGAGGGAAACTTGAGAAAGCTTTGAGCTTGCTGAAAGAGATGGAGTCAAGTGGCTGCTCACGGAATGTTTTTATATACAATACTTTGATAGATGGGTTTTGCAAAAACAGGAGAATTGAGGATGCGGAGGAAATTTTTGATCAGATGGAACTCCTAGGGGTTTCAAGAAATTCAGTGACCTACAACAGCCTTATTGATGGTCTTTGTAAGAGCAGGAGGATGGAAGAGGCTTCTCAGCTTATGGATCAGATGATAATGGAAGGATTGAAACCTGACAAGTTCACATACAATTCCCTGCTCACATTCTTCTGCAGAGATGGTGATATAAAGAAAGCAGCAGATATTGTTCAAAGTATGACTTCAAATGGGTGTGAACCAGACATTGTCACTTATGGGACTCTTATTGGGGGCTTGTGCAGGGCAGGTAGAATTGAGGTTGCAAGTAGGCTCCTCAGAACTGTTCAGATGAAAGGAATGGTCCCGAGTCCACCGGCTTATAATCCTGTAATTCAAGCACTATTTAAGCGAAAGAGAGCAAAAGAAGGCATGATGCTTTTTAGAGAAATGATGGAGAAGGGTGATCCTCCTGATGCCGTTACGTATAAAATTGTTTTTCGTGGGCTTTGCAATGGCGGAGGGCCAATTGGAGAAGCTGTTGATTTTGTGGTTGAGATGATGGAGAAAGGATTTGTTCCACAATTTTCATCATTCATTTTGCTGGCTGAAGGACTTTGCGCTTTAGCCATGGAGGACACCCTAATCAAACTTGTTGATATGGTCATGGAGAAAGCAGGCTTCTCAGACAGTGAAGTTTCCATGATAAGGGGGTTTCTCAAAATCCGTAAATTTCAAGATGCCTTGGCCACTCTTGGTGATATCTTAGATAGCCGAAATCCCAGAAAAGCTTACAGGTGAAGATGCAATTAAAATGCTACGTGCTAGTTGGTAGGAAAATAGAGGCCATGTTTCCTGGTTTCTAATTTGAAAATTTTGGATTACCTTCAGTCCAGTAGGTGATGCTGTGCAAAGGTAATGAAGATAACGAAAGGGATTTTAGAGGATGACATGCTGGACTTGTAAGGGGTTGAGTCAATATAATAGTAATGTTGGTTCTCTTTGGTTGGCCTCATGGAGGAGACTCCCTCCTACATATTTATCTGAAAAAGACTTCCTCTTGCAACTTCAGTGTCAACATTTGCAGAAGAAAAAGATCAGAAATTGTCGTTGTGTTAAGTTGGTGTGTACCATTTCAGAACGAATACCATTGTTTCTGGCCCTGAATTTCTTGTAATAATGTATGAATGCATTCAGGCTGTAGGGTCAACTTGTGGATTGGTACAAAAACATTGCCTATCAACAGGTTCAAGCTTCCAGTTATACCCATGAGGATGTTTATATGTAAATTAGACATAAATATTAAAAAAGAACGAATTTAGCAAGCTTGATCGAGTAGCATGTAGTATGTCTTAGGCATTACTCCCTTCTCTTCAATGCATAATTTGTTATTTACTTATTTAGGGGTTTGGTTTATATTTATCACCGTTTGCTGTTCTGTTGGTTAGCTTTCACGAATTTAATACATATTCGTGTGTGTGGAGAGATGCTACGTCCACAACATTTTTACAATATTTTCACAACAAATCATAGGTGGTTAGTTGTTATTGGTTCAAATTTGAACCTAACACTAAAATTACTTTTTTGCCTTAACAATAACAACCAGTAACAACATGCCACTTAGTTGTAAAAATGTTGTGGACATATCATTTCTCTCGTGGGGGGTGTGTGTGTGATTTGCACCCATTTTGGAATCTTTTGGCTGAGTGCCAAAGAATGGTCGAATTTTGGAATCTCTGCTCTTCTTTTATTTTGAGTCATGTATCATAAAATGAGTATAGTGGAAATGGGAAAATTATGATGGATTGGCGGGAATACACGGAAAGATAGGATTTGAAACAAGGGAATCCACTTAAAGATAGGGGTAGCCTAAAGATGAGGGAGAGCTGCTTGAGATAGTTTGGTCATGTTAAAAAGAGAGCAAGTAATGAACCGGTAAGAAAAAATAAGTTGATCCAAGTTGAGAGAACGGAAAAATATTGAGGAATGTCAAAAATAACATTAGTAAAAGTAAATAAAAAAAATGACATGCTAATTACGAAAGTAAAATAGAGCATGGCTTCAAATAGATTAGAATAGAGAAAAAGGTTTGTACTAACTCAAGATTTACATTCTCCTGAAAATGTATGCAGTACAATTCTTGTCCATACATAGTAGCACATGTAAACGAGAAGGAGATTAAAGCACATGGCAAAGAGTTACCGGAACCCTGAACCAACTTTCTCCGTCTCTCACCGTTTTGAGTCATGGGTCAAAGACAAAAGCCATAAGCTGTAAATTGGTCAATAAAAGTTTCTGCTTTATATAATATTGATCTTAAAGGACGAAAATAAAATCTTTCAAGCATCATGTTTGAGTAAAGTTGAACAGAACGTACTTATCAAAATAAACAATTTGAATAGAATACTCAACCTCCGATCTCTGTCTTTGGCTGTTATCTTTACTCATGCACGTTAGATACTCTTCATCCCGTATATACTAACCACAAAAATTGCGGTCGTATCAGAGAACAGAGATTGGCATCCCTGCTCTATTCCATTTTCCCCACTATCATTTTTCTATTTTCCTTCTTTTAGGCTCTTGTGAAATGCTAAGTTTCCAAAGAATAGAAAAATTCTATTGTTCAAAATTTATCCTTTGAAGGACATAAGATAAGAATTTAAGAATGGTCTTCTAAATCAACTTGTAATTCCTGGTATTTTCAATAAAAACGTCAGGGTTTAAATCCTTTATTTCCCAATCATCAAATTATCCATGGATCAAAGAACCTATTGAAGATGCTCTTAGAGACCATGTGATCAAAACTCTAATTTGTCAAATTCTTATGGGAAAAAAACAGAAAGAGAACGAGTCCCTACTCCCTCTTTAATATGAAACATAGTGATCATTGAAGTCAAAAGAAGATTTTTTTAAAAAAAAAAATTTTAAATGAGCAAATAAAGATTACTTTTTCCCATATTTACGTTATTTTAGAATTTTCTGAAGGTGCCAGACTTAACAATAGCTACAACCAAAGAACTGATTGGACACCATCGATGGCCCGATATTTTATTGATCTAATGTTAGAGCAAGTTCGCAATGGAAGTATGGTTGACTACACTGATCAAAGACAAAATTACTCTGGTCACTCTATGGATGCTGAGGACTATGAGCTGGGAGTAAATATTGGATTCTCTCTCTCTCTCTTTGCAATATTACCTTAGGTAGACAAGATTGGTACAATCAGTTAAGGGCTTCTCAGAAAATGTTTGAACTACACGAGTGATATTAGAGGAGGACCATCTCAAAACTGCACTATAGCATTTTTAAAATTACAGGTGCAGTAGTTGTCCATTTGCTAGTACAATTAATATAATAAGTTGTCAACTTTTGTGTTATTAGTAAGTATTAATTTGTCGCTAACCAAGCAAAAAGGAAGTTTTGATTTGATGCTAATACAACTACTTGACTCGGTGTTCCTGAAAGTTTGATACAAAAGAACTGAATTTTGCCCATTTCAAGTAATGTTTGAACTTTGAAGCTATTAATTTTGTCAAACAGTATGAAACAACGCTATTATTCCTTTTTTTTGGTACTGTATGCCTCCAGAATAAATCCTCTCATGTAATGACAATTATTTTTATGTTAGAACAGTTGCATAGAGGGAATAAGATTGGCCGTACATATACAATGCTCAAGCTTGGACCTGGATGAATGCATCATTTAGTAAAAAATTTGGATTCCTTTGTGACAAAGATATACTAGAAGATCAGTATTGGAGATTGAGGAAAGAGTATACGGACATCACAGATATCCTCAATCATAATGGCTTTGCTTGGGATGGAATTCGCCAAACAATGACAGCTGATGATGATGTTTGAGAAGCTTATATCAAGGTGCTATTTTTTCTTATTTGTAATGTTGCCAGGATAAAGGGTTATCTCCTTTTGTTTCCTTTGGTTATCACTAAAGAGCACTGAGCATGCCACGGTATGGTAAACACGTGTGTGCTTCATGAAGTAAACTATATGTTGGTGCGTAATGTAGGGTGCAGAACATAATCTTATCGATAATTGAACATTGAACTGTATAATTTTGATCAGCTTTTATTTAAAAATGGCATTTTGCAGGATCATCCAGATGCAGTTACATACAGAGATAAGATCATAGGTGATTATTGTGATTTGTGCTTGATTTATGGTCATGAAAGTCAGCATAGTAGATCAAGTTATTTCGACATAAAAATGGAGATCAACGCCTACACCCTGGGGATGGGGGTTGATGATATAGGGTCCGTTTGGATTGAACTTATTGTTGCTGAAACTGAAAACTGAAAATACTGTAGCAAAATAATTTTTAAATATGTGAATAGTACCGTGGGACCTATTTTTAATATTTTTTTATTGTGTGAACAGTGCATAAACAGTGCGTGAACAGTGCACGCACTATTCATGCACAGTGTTTTTTGTCTCTCATAGTCAACATAAGCGGCTGAAAAAAAAAAAAAAAAAAAAAAAACCAAAACGCCAAATGCCAGACGCAAACGTTGAATCCAAACCGCACCATAATTGGTGATACGCAATCTCTAGCTACGGAGTTTGAAATATCTCATCTAAGAAGAAAGCGAAAATCTGCTCCTTCGTCAACCTCAGCATGTATCCAAAAAGTTCAGAGAACCATCAAGAAAGAGACACAAGAGGCAGTTGAGGGGAAGCCATCTGTAGTAAAAACATGGCGAAAACCACATTTTTGTCCCTATATTTTCACTTGATTCCACTTTGGTCCATAAATTTTTTTTCCACCACTTTTAGTCCCTATCCTGAAAAACGCGTCTTGTTTTTGTCTCTGCTGTTACATCAGAGACGAAAAATGCACACATGTCAAACGGAGTGCACTGTTGGCACACTAAAAGTTGACGTGGCCATTAAAATAAAAAAAAAATGTTATTTGGCATTTAAAAATTCCACGTCATTAAAAAATTAATTTATTAATTTTAACTAAATAAAAAAATTAAAAACAGAAATAAAAACTAAAAATTATATGAATTGAGATCTAAGTGTGTCTTGAACAAGAACAACAAGAACACAAATCCAGATCTAAGAACACAAAATTAAAATTAAAAAATCATAAACCCAAAAAATAAGAACAGAAAATTAAACTATAGATCCACATCAAATTAAACATGAACAAGAAATTAAACATGAAAACAAAATTTAAAACCCAGAAAATTCGAACCTTAGAGCTGAAACCCAGAATTAGAATTCATGCCAACATTCTTGACAAACCCAGATAAAATTGATAAATTAAACATGAACACATTAAATATTTGAACAAGAATAGAAACCCAGCAAATTTAAAACCCAAAAAATTAAATTCAAACCCAGATTCAAACCTAGATTCAAAAATTTAAATTTAAACCCATATTTCAAACCCCCACACCACCAAAACATCAAACACAAAAATCAAATCCAGATTTTCGGCCCCTAAACACTAAATTCAAACCTAGATTTTCGGCACCCAAACTCAAAACTCAAAACCCCAATTTTCTTATACTTTATGAGAAACCAAACATAAACCTTAGATCCAAGCAGTGCGTCGTATAACCTCAGGCAGATCTGGTCCTCTACTCCACTCTCCACCAACGGAATCGTACACCAACACAAGCCCTTCTCTCAAACCTCACAAACTCCTCCCACTCCGTTGCAACAAGTCGTCGATACAACACTTTACTTGAACCAAAACCACTTTGTTCTCTAAACGAGAGCTCCATGGCGTGGGCGTGGCTCGCGAGGACGTAGATGTGTCCTGGGGTAGAACATGCCGCGACGATGCAGCCTCCGCCCGAGATGGCTTGGCTTCGGAGCCACGCACGTGCCTCCACGTTGTATAAATCCATCGAGCTCGTGTGAAAATTTAACTATAGATCCAGCTCTCTTGTGTGAAAATTAAACTATAGATCCAGCTTGTGGTGTGGGTTGTTGCTAGGTTGTGGGGGTGGTTTGGTGATGGTGGCGTGGTGGTGGGTCTGCCTCTCTCTCCTCTCTCCAGCTCTCTCAACTCTCACCATGTCTCACCTTCTCTTTTACTTTGATTTCTGAATCACAGCTCTACTGGGGTTTGATATTTTGTTGCTTTTGCTAGGGGGTTCATGTGTTGTTCTATATGCTTAGATCCCTGTTAATAGTTTGGGATAGATTATTTTGAGCTTGGAATATTGATCTTGTTCTTATTTAATTCCTTGTTCATGTTTATTTTGACGTGGATCTTATGTTTAATTTTGTGATCTTATTTTTTGAGTTATTCGTGATTTTTGGTTTTCAATTTTGAGATCTTAAGTCTGGGTTGGTGTTCTTGGTGTTCTTGTTCAAGATACTTTTAGATCTTAATTCATATGAATTTTGATTTTTATTTCTGTTTTGATTTTTTTTATTTAGTTAAAATTAATAAATTAATTTTTTAAATTTAGATGCTAATGTGGCATTTTTTAATGCCAAACAATATTTTTTTATTATATTTTAATGGCCACGTTAGCTTTTAGTGTGCCAACAGTGCAATCCGTTTGCCACGTGTGCATTTTCCGTCTATGATGTAACGGCAAGGACAAAAACGAGATGCGTTTTTCAGGATAGGGAGTAAAAGTGGTGAAAATAAAAAATAGGGACCAAAGTGGGAATCGCGTGAAAATGTAGGGACGAAAATGTGGTTTTCGCCTAAAAACATATTTGGGTACTGAGGAAGACAAAGACTACAGCTCAATAGAATTTATAGTTGCAGCGCTTTAAACCGTTCCTGACATGGATGATGAGATCTTCTTGGAGGCTTGTGAACTTTTAGAAGATGAGAGAAAGGCCAAGATGTTCGTGGCCATGGATGTCACAGCACGGAGGAATTGGTTATTGAAAAAGCTTCGACGGTAGCATCTTTTTTTTTTTTTTTTTTGAAAGACATTTTTCTTGTTAATGTCAGATATAATTTTGGTACTTTTTATTGGGTAGTTTTTCCAATTTAAATCAGATCCTATATTAATGTAAAGGCATTTTTCAATGCAATTTCCTATATGATTTCCTTATTGAAATCGGACAAAAAAAAAGGGAATTGAATTTGTTTTTGCTGGGAGGTCCTGCGCATGGACTTTTCACACATTCCTTTTAGGGATGGCAATTTAGATCCGATCCGTGGATACCCGGCCCGGCCCAACCTTAATGGGCTGGATTTTACCCGGCCCGATAAAGAATAGGGTCGGGTATGGGTTTAAAAAAAAAAACCCGAAGCGGGTCCGGGTCGGGTCCGGGTTTTATCCAAAAAATCCGGACCCGACCCGAGACCCGGCCCGGATATTACCCGGTTATGTGAGATTACTAAAACCACCCTTATATATATATATCATTGTAATTTGTAAACCCTAAGTCACTCATTCCCAATACTCAGCCCAGCCGCCTCCTCTCATTCCCATTTCAATTCACGCTTCAGTCAGTGCCTCATCACGCCCTCACACCTCAGTTAGTGCTTCATCACACCCTCATGCCTCAGTGCCTCATCACACCTCAGTGCCTCAGCACGCATCCATGCCTCGGCCAAGCTCACAGAAACAAATCAAAGTTTCTCTCTCGAAATTTCTCGAAGTTTCATACGCCTCGGTCAGTTTTTCTCTCTCGAAATGTCCCATCCCCACTTGATGCCACCACAAGCTGCCGCCGCGAGCCACCATCTAAGGCAGCTCCGTCTTTTTCTCTCGCTCAATAGCCAGTCCCAGGTTGAGCCTCCATGGCTGAACCTAAGCACTCTTCCCTCCATCTCTAGATCTAAAACCCAAGGCCGAAGGCCTCAAGCTCTCTCTCTCTGATTTCCAACTCATGGCCAAGACTCTTTTCTTTCTCCATTTCTATTTTTATCTTCTTCTTTATATTTATTTTTTGATTGATCCGAAATCTCCTCTGTTGGTTTGGTTATTTCTGGGTTTGAGGATTGAAAAATGGGATTTTTTATTTATTTATTTGGGTGTGGCTGTGGAGATTTGAAAAGAAGGGATTTTTGGGATTGGATGTTTGGCTGTGGGTTTGATGATGCGTTTGGGGCTTGTTTCAGAAAACGAGGCCTGCGGGGCTCGTGGGACCCGGCGAGGCGGGTCTGGGCCTCGTAAAAAAAATCCGTTAAATAATCGGGTCGGGTCCGGGTCGCAGGTCTAGACCCGTGGGTCGGGTCCGGATATGCAAAAACCCGGCCCGAACCCGACCCGTTGCCATTCCTAATTCCCTTTCCCTTTTTGAGTGTGATATTTTTGATAAAAATTATGGCAAATGTTAACCAGCACGGGTGTGGTGCTGGTTAAGAATGTACTTTTCATTCAAAAAGCTGCAAAAAATTGTAAAAATGTGTAAAAAATAGTATAAAGCTGCAAAAAGTTACAAAAGAGGATAAAAAACTGTACCAAAAAAGTAAAAAAAGCTATTGTCGGTGACCGTTAACACAACCCAAAAATTATCGTGTTGAGTGGATTCTACTTTCTTCACTTTTTCATTTTTCTTTCTTTCTTTCTTCTTTACACCAAAGGAAAGTTTATTTCCCTTCCCTTCTTTCTTCTTTACACCATCAGTGTCATGGAAAAAGAGGGGAAATCTGTAGGAAAATGAGAAACTTTACTTTCTAAAAAGAAATCTTACTTGACATGGTGCTAGACTAAAGATAGCTACTTTTCCAGAAAGTCAAAAACTTGTGGACCTCTCTTTCAACTTTGTCGGATTGCATGGAAAAGGATATCTACCTTTATTAACAGGGACGGAACCAGGATTCAAACTTAAGGGGGGCCAAAGTTCTTCGTTCTTAGATTTTAAAAATTGGAATATCAATACTAGAAGTTGACAAAGTTGCATTATTAACATTAATTTATTAATTATTATTTGTATTTTTTCTTTTGAAGAAAAATTTAATAATGGAATTTTATAATCAAGAGTTTTGCAAGGCAAATGACACATCTTAATATTTTCAAAGTTTAACTGATGTGTGGATGAAGCGATCAATATGTGGCATAGGAGTTGTCTCTATGGCTATGAGGGTGGAGTCGTTTGAGAAGGGCATAGAACTCTCAAGTGATAGGAAGAAATTGGGTAAAGATTATTGGGTTTTTGTGATTTTTTTTTGTTAGGATTTATAATTAATTTATTGTTATTGCTTTTGCTTAGATCGGATTTATGATTTGTTCAAAATTTTTTCTTATTATCTAGATATGTGCATTTTTTTTTATTAAGATTTTGCTTGTTATCTATTTGTTGGATTTCTTAGGTCAATTTGTAAATTTAAGAGCTAAAATTAAAATTCTTTTTGTTAATACACATACAAATATTTTTTTTTCAAAGGTTTGGGGGGGGGGGGGGGGCAGTGGCCCCCCTCTGCCCTTGAGTGGTTCCGCCCCTATTTATTAACATTTCCCTTTGTTTATTACGCCTCACTTACGAATGACTAATAATATAGGAAATTACCATTTTGTTTGACCACAATGACTGGTATGGTGCTTAGAAAGCTCCAAGGTTTATTTTAGGTTTCACATGAAAAGTTGCATGATATTGCAATTAAAAAAAAAAAAACATCTATGATTCTTGGAAAGTTCGAAGAGTTATTGGTCACACCAAAAGCAATGTAAAAAGCATCAATATGGCACTTTAAAGTTCAAAGAGTTGCTGGACACACAGAAAGCAAGCCACCTTTAAAGGCTCTTCTTGCTTGCATTCACTCCTTCCTAATTTGTCATTCACTTTCCTGAGTTATATTGCAATCCCTTCACAGTTTTCTTTCTCCTCATTTCAGATCTTTACAACTGTTTGCTCATAAATCTCGAAGGCTCTTGTGACCTACAAAGGAGCCTCATCTTCTTCTTTCACCCACCAACTCAAGAAGTTTGATGTCTTCTTGAGTTTTAGAGGTGAAGATACCGTTTTGGTTTTATAAGCCATTTGTATGACACTTTGTGTTTGAGGGGTATTCACACCTTCATTGATGATAAGCTTCCAAGGGGAGAAGAAATTTCTATAGAGCTTCTCAAAACCATTGAGAACTCAATGATGTCAATAATTGTATTTTCTGAAAACTATGCATCTTCCACTTGGTGTTTGGATGAGCTTGCTAAGATTGTTGAGTGTAAAAAGAATGACCAATTGGTGCGACCGGTTTTTTACAAGGTGGATCCATCCGAAATTCGTAACCAAAATGGAAAGTGTAAGGTTGAGTTTAATCAACTATCTTGTTGGCTTTATTCCGTGCCAATTTGCTTGTAATTCAGTACTTAGTAACCTTGTATTTAGGTGGGAAAATTGTAAGGGTAGTGTGTGAGAAGATGTGAAGAAATGCTTAAGAGTGTACAAGAAAACAGAGTCTCGCGACTGAATCTCGCGGGTGTGTCGCGGCTTGCAAGTCGCCAAATGTTTGCACACATGCCAAGCATGCCAGAAGGTGAAGAGTCGCGCCAGCTGTCGCACTACAGGACAAAAGTCCCAGGCTGGCCAGGCTGTTAGCTCGCGGCTTGAACTCGCGACTTAACCCAGTCTGAGGTCAAGTTGCCAAAATGCCCTGTTTGGAAAAAACTAACGTTTTGCATTCCCTTCTCACCCTACTATATATATATACCCTTATACCCACCATATTGAGAGAGTTTCTAGAGAGAATTTTGTGAGAAAAACCCTAGAGAAATACAAGATTGATTCATCCACAATCTTTACCTTAGAGACTCTACAAATTCCTCTACTCTCTTCCTCTCCATTGTCATACCCTTGAGAGGCCTTTAGCCAAATCCTTATCTCACCACACCTACGTCTGTGAGAAGGTTATTTGGTACTGTTGGAAAGCAGTTAAGAAGGAACCAATTTACATTGGTTGATGCTATGGTCTAGTAGCGGAATCCGGTAAGCTAGAAAAGAAAAAGGTTCGGCGTAACCTCGTTGGAGTAAGAAGCTTGGAGGGCTTAGGTACATCGGGTAGATTAGGCTTGGAGGGTCTATTGTTGTTCATGTATCCTAACTACATTTTCTAGTGGATTATTGACCGCTTGGAGGGCGGCGGAGAGGTTTTACGTCGAGAGTTTCAGTTTCCTCTTCGATAACACATCGTGTGTTGTCCGTGTGTTTGCATATTCCTTCCCTTTATCTTTGCCTTATATTTACTGCTGTGGTTGTGTTTATATTTGGCTTAGATTGTTTATCATTCTATTATAAGCTTGTTATCATATTCCGCACATTAATTGTTTGATATAAAGCTTGAATTGGTATTTTTGTATTTGGGGTCTAAACGTTCAAGGGTGTTGTATACCCATTTTGAACTTTCAGAAAGTTTGGAGAAGCCCTAGCTAAACATGAAAGAAAACTTAAGGATAGTAAGAAAGTAGAAAGATGGAGAAAAGCTCTCCATGAAACCGCTAATATATCTGGTTGGCATTGCAAGCATAGGTATGTATTTAATGACAACTATTGTACTTTTTATAACTTTTAGTGGTCTGATCACTAATTTTATTTTTAAACAACAATTACCACTAATTTATCAATGTTAGTCTTTTGGCCAAATTAGGTATGTTTCTTGCTTTTCATGAAACAGGCTTATGTTCACTTAAATAAATAACTAACTCTCCATACGTGCCTTTTCATGAAACAGACTTATGTTCACTTAAATAAATAACCAACTCTCCATATGTGCCTTTTTATGAAACATAACCCTATGGGTATAAATAGAGGCTTATGTTCTCTTGAAAAAACTAATTTCACAAAATCAAAAGTTGGAGAGAAACACAAGAAACACAAGAAATCTTGTGGTCATTCTCTAGTGTTAAGGACATATTTTGTGTAATTGGCTAATTCTTTGACAAAACGCACTTTAATTGTATTTGGGTAGATCTAGGATGTGTTTAATACTTCAAGGAACATGTTGTTCAAGTCTAGTATTAAAACCATGGAGATTGGACCAAGAAACAAGTGAAGAAAAGGTGTTCATTAAAGCTGGACAGATAGCTTGACACCTGTGGACAGATAGCTCGACAGCTACCCGACACCTCCCCGACAACTGGCTATCTATCGAGCTCTTAAGGTGTTTTCTTATCGCAATCTCGACACCTTCTCGACAGCTGGTGGATCAATCGAGAAATCTTCTGTCTCCTCGACACCTTCTCGACACCTCCTTGATAGCTGTATCTATCGAGATTTAAAGCTCGACACCTCCCGATCGATCGAGGTATCTATCGAGGTTACGGGAATTCAGATTTTCAGATCTGATTTTTGGGCCAGGCTTTTGTATTTGTGTAGGGTTTCTTTTCTTACAACCCTAGACCTATATAAGACTTATTTTAGAGGCCGTCACAGAAGAGAATAAGAGAATTCAAGGAGAACATATTCAAAAGGTGACCAATACCTTATTCTCTCTGAAAGAAGCTACTGCGTCTTTGCGCCTTAGGGTTTTGTAACCAAGTGCTTCTTAATCTTCATTCTTGATGAAGTGAAGAACTTTGCAGCCAACATCTTCTTCTAGTTGGTGATTGAAGTCGCGTACTGGGATCCGCGCAAGTGGTTATTCACGTACTGGGATTCGTGCAACAAAAAGGGTGGCGTTCATATATTGAAGAGTTCAGAGGTTCTGAAGCGGTAGAAGGCTTCTGCTGTGAGTTCATCTACGGGGATTGTAGAGTCTAGGGACAAAGGTTTTGTACTAGATCTGAAACTTCTCTTTACTATAGTGAATTGCTTTTTGGGAAGGTTTCCCCATAGGTTTTTTACTGTGAAACTGGTTGGTTTCATTGGTTTTCCTGGGTCATCATATCTTGTCTTATTTAATTTTTCCGCTGCATGATTTTGACATGATATTGATGTTTGTGTGTTTTACCAAGTTTTAATTAATAATAAATCTAATTAACAACTTGGGTTTAAAACTTGTTAATTCTATCAACCGGAGTCTAATTTCCCAACATCCAAAATTGCTATCTGTAGAACCCAACATCTTGGTTGTATCATGGAGACAAATTTGCGATAACCCTTTAGCAACAAAAGTGTGGGGGGCAAATATTGTCTAAGGAAAACGATATAGTGCCTCAAAGTTATCTACTTTCTTTTTGTCTTTTCTATAAATCTTGTTATTCCATTATTAATTTGTGTAATATTCCCAACAAAATAAACACATATAAATTCTATATATGAATAAATTTTCTAAACAATAATATCCTATTAATTTCAAATTATGTTATGCCCGCATATTTATGTTTAAATTGACTGTCATATATATGGGAATAAATACAAGCCACTTACTTTAATTCTCAATATTTAAAATTTTTATGCACAAGCCGAACATCTTAAATTTAGTTGATCTTCACATTTCTATTTTCTAGTCTAACTCGTTATATATATTTTTTAATGTTATGTAAATTACAGTTGCAATGAGTTCAAATTTATCTAAGGAATTGTTGAAGAGATCTCAAATTTTAAATTTAATCGCACACCATTATTTGTTGCTCGATACCCTGTTGGAATAAATTATCGGGTAAAGACCATTCTTTTAGATATTGAGTCAAATGATGGTCATATAATAGGTATCTATGGCCTTGGTGGAATAGGTAAGACAACAATCGCAAAAGCTATTTTTAATAGAATTTGTGATCATTTTGATGGATTTTGTTATCTAGAAAATTTAAGAGAAAGACCGAGGACAGATGCTAGTGAAATCAAACTACAAGAGGCACTTCTTTTTGAGATCTTAAGGGATACAAATTTAAAGGTGGGTAACAAATCTAGGGGAATCAATATGATAAAGGAAAGACTTTCATTTATGAGGATCCTTTTAGTTCTTGATGATGTGGATAAATGGATCCAAATAGAAAATTTTCTTGGAAGATGTGATTGGTTTGCTTTTGGAGGCAAAATCATTATAACAACAAGAGACAAACACTTGGCAGCTACTCTTGGAAATTGTTGTTCAACCTACTCGATTAAGGAATTAGATCAAGATGAGGCTCTTGAACCTTTTAGTATGCATGCCTTCCAAAGCAACAAACCGAAAGATGATTATTTGGAACTTGCAAACAGAGTTATACAATATGCCAAGGGATTTCCAATGGCTCTAGTAATAATTGGTGCTGATTTGTATGGAAGAACTAAACTTGAATGGAGAAGTGTGGTAGAAAAGTATGAAAGAATTCCTAATGAAGAAACCAAAAAAATACTTGAAATAAGTTATGAAGGATTGGATAAAACTGAAAAAAGATATTTTCCTCGATATTGCATGCTTCTTTGAGGGATTTTCTAAGGAGCATGTCATTGATATATTGGATGCTTGCAATTTATATCCAATTTATGGAATTCGAAGACTTAATGATAAGTGCCTAATAACTGTTGGTCAATATGATAAAATGTTGATGCATCACTTGCTACAACAAATGGGTAGGGATATTGTTCAACGGGAATCACCAGACTTGCCTGGAGAACGCAGTAGGCTATGGTGTTATGGGGATGTTCATAAAGCAGTAACACAAATACAGTATGCATTATCTTGGTTCATTTTCTACCTTTTTTTCAAATGGCAAATGTAGTGATTATTTTTCATTTAAATGTCGAAGAAAATTTAAGTTTATTAATTTAGTCCTTGTTTAAATTTAACCATCATTATACTTTAGTGAATTTTATTGTATAGTTTGACTGACTTGATGCTTTGTCTAATTAGGGATCGGAAAAAATTCGAGGCAGAATGATATGCCCACTTGAAGCATCAAAGATGAAATTAGAACCTAAATGTTTTGAGAAGATGAAAAATCTCAAGTTCCTCATGGTTAGTAATGTAGATATTTGTAGAGGTCTCAAATATCTTCCTAATGAATTAAGGGTTCTTGATTGGTCTGGATTTCCTTTATCTTCCTTACCATCCAATTTTGATCCTCAAAAACTCATTGCACTCAACATGCCAGAAAGTCGGGTTACATTGGACAAGTTTTTCAAGGTATAATCATTTTTATTTATTTATAAATTATTATTACTTTGTTAAACTATATTTTAGTAACGTTTTGTTGGAGTTAAAAATTTTTATCTTCTTTTCTACAGAGGATACAATGCAAAAACTTGACATATATGAATTTCAATTACAATCAATACATTAGGGAATTACCTGACTTATCGAGTGCCACCCCAAACATAAAGAAATTGGATCTCCATGAATGTAGAAAACTAGTCAAGGTTCCTGACTCTATTAGATATCTTGATAAGCTTGAAAGCTGGGAACTTTGGAATTCGTTGAACTTCAAATTCTTCCAAGCTGCATCGCAATGAAATCTCTTAAATACTTACGTCTTTTTGGTTGCCGAAGGGTTAAGAGGTTCCCCGATATTCCACAAGAAATGGAAAATTTAAAGTTTCTATGTCTGGGATACACTGCCATTAGAGAGCTTCCTCCATCAATTGGGAATCTCATTGGACTTGAGCGATTAGAGATAGGTTCTGATTTCTATTCGTGTCATCTTCCGAGTAGTATTTATAAATTGCAACAACTTCACACACTCTTACTTTATGGTAATGTCAAATTTCCAAAGGACGTGGGGATTGGTAGACAAGTAGCAGCGTGCAATTCTTACTGTGGCTTTTCAAATAATTGTTTTCCAAAGTTGAATTTTCTAAAAAAGTTGACTTCTTGCTTCACCCACTCAGAGAAAGGTTTATTATCAAGGAGTGAAGATTTGAATCTTAAAGAAAGCATTATCAGATTCAATAGATTAAATTGGCTTCAAATTCAGGATTCCAAGTTCCTTAAGAAAATTCCAAAGCTTCCAGAAAGTACAAGACTACTAGATGCACTAAATTGCATCTCGTTGAATTCAGAATCATTAAGAAAATTAATCCTTCAGGTACCCCTCTCTCTCTTTAAAGTTATAATAGAAACAATTTTGGTTACCTTTGCAAATAAATGTACTAGATTTGCTGAACTTCAATTTCTTAAAATTCCTAATTTCATGCAGTATGGAAGAAATTTAGGGCTTTCACCAAATATGAAATGTTCAGGTGTGAAACACAAAGTATTAATGGATTCGCATTCACATCACAATTTATCGAATCAAATTGATTGCTCTTCCCGGGTCTCCATCTCCAAGTTCAACGCAATTCAAGATGAGTTCTTTCCCACTCTAGATGTGTATCTGGGTGATTTTGGAGAGAGAGATGTTATTAAAGTACCAGGAAAGAAGATTCCGAATTGGATCAATCATCAAAGCATTCAAAGTTCCATGTCATTCTGGGTTGGTCCTGAGTTTCCATCAATTGCTATTTGTGTTGCCTTTCATCTAATTCCGTTGAAGGATAGTTACGCTAATAATGATAAGTACGGTTCTCTTCGTGATGATATAATCATTTGTGATTTGGATATCCACATTTCTACCGATAGTCGTAAGCGACGTCACATGGTTAGGTGCCATTTTTATGATTTGAAGTGTTATCATCTGTGGTTTTACGGTGAACCTCACAGCCAATTACAGAGGGATTTAGGAGAGTTGATCCAAGGTGATCGGAATCATGTTGAGATTTCATGTAAAATCACTCATTGGGTAAGTAGAAACGGAAAATACGCTCCTGTGATTGCAAGGATAGGGGTGCATGTGGAATGCATATGTCCTCCTCAGAATTCTGTTATCATCCAACACAATTCTCAAAATGCTAACGATGGCACTGAGTTGCTTGCACCTTTACTATCTTAGAATGGTTCACAGACGGCCTCAGACGCAGGAGACCCTTCAAACTCCTCTAGTCCCTGATGAACATCTGATTCAAGGCATCCAGTGGATATAGCAAATGGGCTTAACTTATGTTTGGGTATTGACTTAGCAGATAGTAATGGGTTTGATTTGGGTTCTTCTTCAATAGCCAATCCCTTTATAAAAAGATGACTCCATTTTTAATCTATATCCACCATCAAAGAAACTAAGTCCTATGCAAAGAAATATGCCCAGGTATTATTTTTACATTGAAACTACTTGTTTGCGTAAAATAATCTGCAAGCGCATAGAATCGTAACAAGTAGTAAAGTGTTTTTAGAAAACGAATGTCGAACCCACAGGGATTAACTATGTTATTGAATACTGAAATTCACTAAATTAATTACTATTTGGAAAAATCGAAAATAAATGGAATGTTCTACTGTCTGAATTAAATTAAACTATTTAATAAAAATAAATCTACGAATAAAAAGAATTAACAAAGCGTAAAAATCTAACAGTGTAAAAATATGATAAGAATGGATCTAGAGCGATTGACTTCACCTAACAAATCCCACACAATTTATCCTTCCTAATTATTAAATTCTAATAATCTCCCGTTGATGATTAAAAATTCCTTAAGTATTCAATATCTTCTCTTGAATAATATCAAAAATATCTTCAACTAACAATTCCATATCTCTATGCGAATTTAATTAATTGGAGACTCATTACGTACTTTGAATTTTCTGAAAAATCACACTAGTCGCGGTAAAGCATCTCTACTTTCGCTCAACTAATGGTGTTTAATTCTAGAACTAAAATAACAAATCACCTCTCGGTCTCATTGTAATTCAATTGATCAAACAATAATTCATAAAGAAAAATAGTAAGCATTAAGAATAAGAATTAAACACTCAATCATGGAAATAATAAAAATAAAATAACTCAGAAAATAAATTGTGCGTTCATTGCTAGACTACATCAACGCTCTAGAAAATAAAATTTAATTCATAATAAAACTAAAAAGAAAACAAATAAAACTTATGTCTTTCATCTGATGGTTGATCAACATGAATCTCTCGCCTTTGTTCTCACATCCTCCTCTTCAGAAAGACTCCCAAAAGCAAAATCTTCAATGCGGCGCTGCCTTTTCCTCTCAGGTTTCTCTTTTCTTCTTTTTACCCTAAAGAGCCTTTAAATAGGTCAAGGAATCCTAATACAAGTTGAATTCCTGTTTGGAAAAAATCCCAGATTTTTAGGCTTCACTTAACCGACGATTTTGGCCCATTTAATGTCAGAATTCGGACTTTTGGTAAACTACAAAGTTGTAGCCCTTTAAGTTAAATTTCCAGCCCAACTTGAATAATCTTGATTGGATATCTGAGCCCAAAGTTATGCTGAAAATACTAACTGATGTGCAGGCTGGAATCCTAATCCGAATTGGACTTGGATTTTGTGCAAAATTCCTTTGATTCCTTGCTCTTCTCATTCCTTCAAAGCACAAATGAATAAATAAATATAAATAAAAAATAAATCAAATCAAAAGAAATAAAGGAAAACTAACAATTTTAGTAAATAAGAGGATAATAAAAATCATGTAAAAATTACACTTATCACTACTTTTCGCTAGAAGACTTAATTCAATACAATGCACTGTGTATTATGAATATATATATATATATATTTAAGAAAAATTTAGGAAGTCGGAGTAGGAGTGGATCGTTGAGTTGAAATTTTAGAATTATATAGTCTGCTCATAAAGTCATTGCCTTGTTAAATTTGGTACAATTTCAAAGTCATTTGAGTGTTAAACATTTGGTAGAACTAAGCATTTCATTAGGAGTGACTTAAAATCTCAGGAATAGATTTTGCTCCCTTCAAAAAGGGGAAAATCGTGGTTTCTTATTTTATTTGAATAGTTTATGATTTTAATTATCTTCAACGTGTAGGCTGTACAATACCGAGCGGCCAAATCGGAGTACTTTTCATATAATGACTCAGCTGTAACACAATGTCAACCTCCTCTAGTCTCTCATGAAACTGGGCACCTCTCTCTTTCCCAATTGATTCAAGGCTTCAATTAGATGTGACAAATGGGTTTGACTTGGGTTTAGGATCTGACTCAATTGTTGGAGATGAGTTTGATTTAGCTCCCTCTTCAATGGCCTATTCCTCTGTAAACTGTGATTCAGACTTCAATCCATATACACAGTTGAAGAAAATGAGAACCTCTTGATCAAATTCCTAGAAAATATGACAAGGTACTGTTATTAAATTGAAACTGTTTTCCTTTGCATCATTTTAGTTCAATTTCTTTCACCTTATTGAATGACAAAGTATGTCACCCACTTTAGTTGTATTGTTTGATTTGCATCTTTGAGTATCTTTATCACTCTTCAGTCTGTCTTACTAAATTAACGCCCTCATTCATAAAGGGGTACCAAACCAATTTGAAAGGATAGGGTAATGCGAAGAAAATATTAGTATTAATAAAAGGAAATTAGTAATTTGATCAACAAATATCATCTCATGGCTTATAGCTTTGCAAGGTAAGAATACTTGGAGTTGGTGATCTGTCACTCTTTGAAGTTGGGCTCTAATTGGGTATTTAAATAAATATGTAACTATGCTTCTACCAAGTGAGAAATCTTATGCATGGGTTAGTTTTTTTACTAGTTGGAAATTTTCGTAATACATTTTCTACTTAAGATGTTGCCTTAAGAATCATGGCTACCCTTCTTTTTATTCAAACATTGCAGACTTTTGAACTAACATTTTGTTTTCAGCTTTTTTTTCCTAGCTGGACAATTTTTTAGCATGAATAAAAATGTGCTTAAGTTTCCTGCATTACTTCAGGATGTAGTTGCATCTGCTTCTAGTCGAATTTGAAAATAAATTTAGTTGTTTCATACTAGAAATGTGGATTGCTCTTTTTCTTTTTCTTTTTTTTCCCTAGACTAGATTGCTCTTCATTCTCGTTCAATATTAGGCTGTACAACATCTTAATTAAAGGATGATATTTTTGTATGTGAATGACCTTTGATTATCAATGCCTAGATTGTGGGTCAAGTTATTTGTGGGTTTTGTGTAGTTATTATTTTCATGGTGTTTTTGCAGCATCTAGAAAGTGTTAGATTTTTATTTAGTTAAGGAAAGGCTTACCATGAAAAGAAAAAGAGACGAGATGATTAGTAGATTAGTGGATCAATAGAGGTATGTAGAATATTGTTGTTCATTCAAGTGGAACTAAGAATGAAAGACGTTGGTATAACATTTCCTTTGTTAGTTAACTGATGGAATTTACACAAGGTATATTGTTTTTTTTATTAAGACTTTCCAAAATGATTTGTAATTATATTTGAAGTTTTAGATGTCAAAGAACAAATGAATTTTTTTTTTGGTAGTGGAGAGAAAACAATAAAGAGAGAGGAGAGACAGCATTTCAAAGGTCTTAAAAAGTCATTAACTAATTTGAATCTATTGGTGTGTTTTTATATCATGCCATTCAATGCGTGAATATGGTGGGGGTACCAAATGCAGGCCCCTAATCACATATCTAGGCGGAAGTCTCTTGCCCATTGGATCTGATTATCATGTTGTCATTTCCATCAGTGGTAAGTATACGAACGTTCAAAAGCACAAAGATTAAAGAAGTGATAGGGGTCCATATAGAATGCATTTGTGATTTGGTTCTGTCAAGTTTGAAGGGCTTTCACAATGATGGTTGTGATTTGGTATTGTCATTAACTTCCTATCCCTATGAATGCAGATCATCTAATGGCTTAGATTGTCCCTGATGACATTGTGCACCTTTCTTTGCCATCAGATTCGGGGCTTCCAATAGATGTGACAAGTGGGTCTGACTTTGATATGGGATTTGCTTTAACTGTTGGACATGGGTTTATTTTGGGTTCCTCTTCACTGGCCTATCCCCCTGTGAACGATGATTCCAATTTCAATTCATAGCATAGTCAAAGAAATTAAAACCTCTTGATCAAATTTTAAGGAAACATTATTACTTTGAAAATGTTTTCCTTTGCATCATCTTTGTTTGATTTCTTTTGAGTTGTTGAATGCCAGAGTATGTCTCCTCTTTAGTTGTATTTTTTGATTTGCATCTTTGTCACTTTGCACTCTCTTTCATTAAATTAACACGCTCATCATTAAAGGGGTATTAAACCAATTTGAAAGGATGTAGTAATGCAAACAAAAGAACAGAACTAATCAAAGAAATTAGTAATAAGATCTATTGTTGAGTTGCATTCCTTTTAATGGAAAAGAAGTTTTCAAAATTCTTTTAGAAAAAGTATAAAGTTCTGCAACTCAATTGACAAGTAAAAATGACAAGTCAGCATTTTAATTAATAAAAAATTAAAAAAATTTAAACTGAAAAAATTCAAAAAAAAAAAAAACTTTTTCCAATTTTAAATATTGAGAAAACAATTTGTAGCAACTATTTCAATTTTTCTTGAACTTTCTTAAGAAACAAACATTAAGTTAACACCCCTTTTTATTCTAGGCTGGTGTGTTTGTGTTTGTATCTATTTCATTTTCTTCTTTCTTTAAAGATAAACAAAAAAAAAAAAAAAAAAGAAAAGAAAAATTAAAACAAAAATAACTTAATAAATAAATATTATTAGTGAGTGTTTGTGTCTATATCTTTTTTTTTTTTTTCCAGATCCTCTCTTTCACTGTCTCTTGGTGTGTATTCGTGTTTGTATCTTTCTTTTTCTTCTTTCTTTGTTCAAGCTTTCGATCCCTCTCTCTCTAAACTGGCTCTCTAATCTCTGGGTTTTTCTAGTTTTCCGTTGGGTGGTCGGTAATGGAGGTGGATTGGTGGTCGGGGTGGAGATCGGTGTGGCCATTGGTCTTGCATTATGGATTTGGTTGGAGATGGAGATGGAGATGGCTGGGTTTGGTTGGAGATGGCTGGGTTTTTTTGGGTTTCAGTGGGGGTGGGTTGTGGCCGTGGAGATCGGTGTGGCTGTGGAGATTGGTGTGGGTCTTGGATTTGTGTTTACAGGTTTGGTTGTAGGTGGGGTTTTTCTGGGTTTCTCAGTTTCTGTAGGGGTGGGTGGTCGGTAGTGGAGGTGGAGATTGGTGTGGCCGTGGAGATCGGTGCGGCCGTGGAGATCGGTGCGGCTGTGTTTGTGTTTCGGAGATGGAGATGTCTCGGTGAGTTTGGTTTCGTGTTTGTGGTTTTTTTATTATTATTATTATTTATTTATTTATGTGGATTTGTATGTTAATTTCTTGGATTCATTGGGTTTGATTTACTAGAGGTTTATGGGTTTGATTTCTTGGATTTATTAGGTTTGATTTGGGGAAGAACATGAAGCATGAAGTTCATGTCCTGGGGGAGAAGAAGAACAATGTTCTTCCGAAAAATAATGAAAAGGAAAAAAAAATTTAAGGTGTTTTAAAAAAAATTTATTTCGTTATTTGTTTTTTCATTTTCTGAGATGGCTTTTTTATTTATTAAAATGCTGACATGGATGCTGACGTGGTATTTATTAATATTATTTTATTAGCCACATCAGCATCTAACATGCCACCTATATACTCCGTTTGCCACCTCAAATTTTTCTGTTACTAGGTTGACAGTAGGGACCAAAATAAAAATGATTTTTTGAAATCAAGGACTGACCTAGGAGCGAAATCAATTTAGGAACCAAATAGAGAATCGGCCCAAAATGTAGGGACTTAAAGTGCATTTATGCCTTTTCCTATATATATCTGCAGTCTCTTTGCCTCCATAGATAAAGAGCCTATCAGCCTAACCTATACTAATGCAGAATCCAATCCTTCCCACTAATAAGCCCCCACGAAATTATCATATTTAAAGCCATGAATATTTGTTGTGGGGTTCTCAGCAAAAAAAAAAAAAAAAAAAAAAAAAAAAAAAAAAAAAAAACCAAAAGCTTTTAAAATCAAATCCCTTCAACCTCCAAATGAAAATGTTGTCAATATTAAAGAAGTGCTTGAACAATCTGTAATTCAGTTCTTACAGGTTCAGATCAGATATATATATATATATATATATATATATATTATTTTGGGTACTTACAACCATTGTTGAAGCTTCAACCGCCATGAGATGCTATCAAACCATGAGATTGTCCCTGTCTCTCTCGCTCTCGTTGCATTTTCTCCATTTCTACAGGTCTTCTTTGCTTGATAGTCACGGTGTAGGTTTTGGCTATTGCAAAGGATGAACTGGTTGTGCTTGACCCATTAAATGCTTAGGCAAGCTTAGCTGTCAACCACTTTAGAGTGTGTCAAACGCTTGCAAGCCGTCAACCACTTATTTCTTTCGTAAATTGTCTTAGGCTTGTGTTTTTACTTTAATTGGTTTTTTAATGGGCGGACAATGTCCACCCCTCTTTAGTTTTTGTATATATATATATATATATATATATATATTTTTTTTTTTTTAATTTCATAAGTGATCAATGGGGTTGGGCATAATAAAAAAATATTGGGTAATCAAATGGGCTAGACATGTGTAAGATAATTTAAATAAAGACTTGCATAAAAAAGTAGTAGAATATTGAACTCTAAGAAAAAGTTTAAGTATATTAATTTCATATATATATATATATATCCATTGATTGAGATACTAATAATTATTTATGTTTGCTTTTGATTTAATATTACTTATTTGTCTTATGAAAGTTATGATATAAAAAAAAAAACATTTGAAATATAGATATTTATATTTATTTGAATTATTTTAGCCAATTTTTATATTTTTACTAATTTAATATATATATTTATTTATTAAATAATTATTAAATTAATTATGACATCATCATGGTTCGACTTTAAAAACCTTAAACCTCTCCCTTTTACGGTTCTTTGAATTGTCCGAATTTCAAAACTATGTCTATAAATGATAATGTCATAAACAATCTCTACTCACTTGGTATCACAGATCCTATTTGATCCCTTAAGACATTGTCTTTGCTTGAATATATGTCATTGGTATAACAAATCGGAGAGCAAATTAAGGAAAGATCACAACTTTTCTTTTCTTTGTTTCTCATGAAAAAAGTATATGGGAAAATGGTTTCTTTTTTCCAAATTTGGTAGGCTGTGGTTGGTCATGATTATTGAGAGTTGGAGTTGTTTGGTTGTTGACGATAAATGCATGAATGGTTTTAGGAAATGGGTCTTAAATGTTTTTAGGGTTTGACAAGTTAGTTGTCAGTTGGACCTTGTGTGTGTATGTTTTTAAAAAAAAAAAAAAAAAAAAAAAAATTATTTCACACTTTGTTAGTGAAACAGTTGTTATGTTGTAGGTATTGCATATATTCACCAATTGTAGGAGATATGGTCCCGAATTCTGTAGATTCAATTTTTAACTTATCCCAATGAAAAATTATGTATTTCTTTTAATAATTAAAGTACTATACAAAGAACAAACTGAGGGCATATGATATTGTATGTATTTAAATTATAGGTGGGCAATTTTATCCAAACAAAAAAACAGTTCTCAATTATGGCTTTGTGCAAAAAAAAAAAAAAAAAAGTGTAGCAAATATGCTACTGCAATCCTGCTTTGTTTTTGAGTACCTGTTTGTTTGTTTTATTTTGGCCATACAAGGAATGCACATTGCATTGAAGTGTGCAATGTCATTTGTTGTTGGACAAATATGTTTTTCATATAAGGTTTTGTAATTCTTTTTTAAAGATCAATGAACACTAGCCTTTTTAGATATTGAATATAGACTTCCAAAGATATGCTTGCTATTTTTCTACTTGAAATTTCCTATGTTGTATGAAATTAGAACTTCTCTTTAAGGAGGTGAATGAAGAGTCAGTCAAGGAAAGACGAAATGTGGCCTTGAGCAAGAGAAGATTGTTGAACCATTCAAAAGAAATTGATAAGGATAAATATTTAATACTCACAAATAAGGATAAATACAATACTAATACTCTTTTTTTCCTGATGTCAACTTATTCTTATCCCACGTATTACCAAAATAACTTTAATTGTTTACCAGCCTAAAATATTTTTAAACTTTACTGTGCTAAAAAACATAAGTTAAAATATTAAGTGAGCCCAACAATTGCAGCTCCTGTTTCTCCTCATCTCAAAACTAGACATGGCACTGGCCTTTTTTCAAAGCCATCTATTAGGTAGGTTTGGGCATTATATGTAGAGATAGTCATGGTTCTCCTGTTATAGTCCATGATTAATTCATTGCCAAGGAAACCCATTGTGGATGGCTGCCATGCTCTATTGAGTGTTACACTCCTGTCACGAACTGTGGATCGGGGATTTGATTGCGAAGTTTGCCAACTCAGTTGCTGGTATCAATTGGGTTGTAGGAACCATGGTTGAAGGAGATTTTGGATGTGTTAGAACAAATTCATGCTTTTTGTAAAATAGGTAGGACATATATCCTATTAAGACAGTTTCTAGATTGTGTAATAAGTAAGTGAAAGTGTTGGATTTCTCTCTTTTGAATTTTTTTTATTAAAAAAAAAAAAACTATTTAGGATGTTTCATAAATATTTAATTTTTGGAATTTTTCCGTGCATCGCACGAGTTAGCGACTAGTTAATTAATAAAATTCGAGCAATGCTCCAACCTAGAAGTAATGGATTTACAAAATTAGGTGATAAGTAAGAAACAATATAGTATCATAAAATGGTGTAAACCTTTTGGTTTTTAGGAATATATTAGTATGGATTAGAAATCTCTGTCATTTGCTTTAAATTTGGTGGGGATTAAATGTGGTTGGAGGAGATTCCATCCTACATACAAAGCTTAAATGCCACCAATGTACTGCTATTTGTAATTATTAATATTTTTTCTCTATATTAAAAAAGAAAAGAAAAGAATGAGAAGAAGCTTTTGGAAAGTTTAGGAAAGAAAATTATTTCAGAAATTAGTTTTTCTCTTTATTTTTTTTTAAAAAATTGTTTTTGGAATAAGAACAAGGGTAGCCAGTAATATCTATTGAGCAAAATGGCAAAGTGGAACTTTATTTTTTTTTGATAGGTAAGAAAAAAGTATATTCAAAAAAACTGTTAGATGCAAAATAGCACCAGCATATGAAAAATACAAAAAAGATGGAAAAACAAAAACATAAAAAAACATTAATTACAAAGAAAGAGAGCTAAGGAATAGAGGAAGAGAGTCACTAGATGTGAGTCTCCAAGCCCTAGCCCAATCAAAAAGGGAACCAGAAAAGAGAGCTAGCATTTGGTCCTCAGATCTATCCAAATCCTCAAACGTCCGCCGATTGCGTTCCTTCCAAATACACCACATCAAACACAATGGAACTAAGTTCCAAATGTAAGATGAATGCTTCCCCAACCAATTCCACCAACTATATAGAAAATCTGACACCGTACATGAGGGAACCCATGAAATCCCAAAAATCCTAAAGACAAAGCATCATAACCGATAAACCTTTCTACAATGTAACAACAAATGATCCACTGTCTCACCACAGCAACAGCACATAATGCACCAGTCAACAAAATCAAAGTCTCTAAGCCGCAAGTTATCGCTCGTGAGGATCTTATCCCATGCGGCTGTCCAAACAAAGAAAGAGACAGCCGGGGTGCCTTAACCTTCCAAATACCTTTCCATGGAAAAACAATGGAAGAAGAGCCATGTAACTTATGATAATATGAGCGGATAGTAAAATCCTCTATTTTTGTCAACTTCCATCTCAAATGATCACCATTAGTCCTTGAAGGTAAATTGGCTGCCAAGAATCGAAAGAAATCATCCACCACATCTGCCTCCCAATCATTAGAACCTTGATTGAAACGAACATCCCAAGTTCTCCCATCCCTTGCTCCTTGACATATAAAAGATGATTCTACGGAAGCCTCTCTGTTTGCAGCAAAATTGTACAAGATTGGAAAAGCCAATTGGAGAGGAAGATCTCCACACTACCTGTTTGTCCATAATTTCACTCAATCCTTCACCCCAACCATATACTGGACATTTTTTTTAAAAACTTCCCAGCCCTTTCAGATACTTCTCCACAAACCACAACCACTCCTTCCCAACTTAGAGGTCCACCACCCCCCCCCCCCCCAAATTCTTCCCCAAATTCCAAAGCTACCACCCTCCTCCAAAGCCTATTCTCCTCGATCCCAAAATGCCAAAGCCACTTTCCTAGCAAGGCTTTATTGAAAGTGGTCAATTTCCTAATACCTAGGCCACTATTAGTAATAAGCATACACACCTTATCCCATCCCAATAATGAGTCTTAGGGTCTCCCCACAGGAAGTCCCTTTGGAGCTTCTCAATTTTGTTTGCCACATGTGTAGGGATGGTGAACAGAGATAAAAAATAAGTAGGAAGCTTGGATAGTGTGCTTTTAAGCAATGTCAACCTCCCTCCTTTCGACAAATACAACTTCTTCCACCCAGCTAGCTTTCGTTCAATTTTTTCCAAAATAGGGTTCCAAATATAGCGGGACTTATGGGACGCCCCCAATGGCATACCAAGATAAGTCATTGGCAAGGCCCCAACCCTACAACCCAATATCTCTGCCAAAGCATGCACATTATTTACCTCCCTTATAGGAACCATTTCACTTTTAGCTACGTTAACCTTCAAACCAATCATAGCTTGAAAACAAAGTAGCAGCAATCAAACATGTAAGACTTGCTCCACCTCTGCATCACAAAACAAAATAGTATCATCCGCAAACAGCAAATGTGAAACACATTTCCCTCTACCCCTCCTACCATTTACCCTAAAACCACTAAGTAAACTTGCTCCCTCCATTCTCTTCACCATCCTACTAAACACCTCCATCATAACTAAAAATAATAAGGGAGACAACGGATCCCCTTGTCTTAAACCTCTAGAGCTACCAAAGAGGTCAGTTGGGGTCCCATTTACAAACACAAAAAATGCACTGTAGAGATACAGGTTCGAATCTAGCTACACCATTTCTCCCTAAAGCCCACTTTCTTCAACAACTTCAGAAGTGCCTCCCAATTCACATTGTCATAAGCTTTCTTAATATCTAACTTACAAATCACCCCCAGAATCTTACTCTTCATTTTTGTACGTTTTTTGACCCCTTAAAACACAACCAGATTAACCTAGTTAATTAGCCAAGTGATTACTTAGTCAAATTATTCAAATCTAGGTTAACACAAATAGATCATATCGTTGTAAAGTGCGAAAAATAAATAACACAACGATATGATAACCCAGGAAAACTAAACCGATAAAAAACCTAGGGAGGATTTAACCTAGCTATCCTCAAGGTAAAACAGATCCACTATGAAAGAATTGAAGTTTACACAATAGCGACTTAGACCACTAACATCCTATTGCTACCTCGAGTAGGAAACTTACTACCACGACCACGTGACAGCTCCGAGTCCACGGACTACTTCTTTCTTGGATTCACAGCAAGCACAAGTACTCCCACTTGTGTATCTTTAAGCTCTTTATGTAGCAACCAAATCGATCATCAAGCTCTTGACATAATCTTGATTCTTGATAACCCTAAGTATATGTGAAGGCAAACACCTCTAGATCTCTTCGAGAGTTGCGAATTTGCCATGTTGGTTTTACTTGGAACCATCGTGGAGTCATTGAAGCTGAACCCATCGGAGGAGCTACCATTTAATTCCATCTGAGCCACCGCGAGATCGACAGAGTTAAACCCAGCAAAAGAAATACAATTAATCTCCACTGGAGCCACCACAGGACCATCGGAATTGGTCCCAACCTCCAACCCATCTACCGTGGGGCTATCGGAGCTTTTCCTATCAAGATAGCTACTATTATCCTCCATTGGCTTCACCGCGAGACCATCGGAGTTGATCCCAACCCCTATCTCAGCCACCGTGCGCCTATCAGAGCTGATCCCATCAAAACAGTTGCGACTAACAAGCATTGGAGGCTCTACCTGTCGCTCTGACTCCACGATAGTGGGCATCAAAGACTCGGGCCTGTCTGAAGGAGCTAATGTTGGTGTCACTGAGTGGGCCAAGGGTGTCGGGCTAGTCATAGAAGAAGGCTCACCCATTTCGTAAATACTTGGGCCCAAGAAGCAAGCTTCATTAGACTTATTAGAGCCCAAACCATTTTGGGCCAAAGTGGGATTTAAGCTTTGACCCACAATGGGTTTTCTTGCTTCCCGTGGAACCCACTTAAAGTATTTTGGTCCACCTTTGTTATAATCCCATGAAACCCTTCTTTTTCCTTACCCACCTCTACAATCAAACCTTTCCCTGTCCAGCATGTATTCCTTAACTCACTCAACATACCATAATCAGATTCTTTTGAATTTGAATTAAACCTTAACGGAAGCCTCAATTTATTTCTTGCCGAGATTTTCTCTCCTATATTAATATCCCCATTAATGCTCTGAGATATCACAACTCCTCCACCAGCCGCTAACAGGCAAGGATTGGCCACCGGTTTACTACTCAGCACCATCTTTGCATGGTCTAGATCCGGCACCACCATCTTCTCCTCTCCTAATTGTGTCATCTTCCCCTTGTCTGTGGTACCTAACTGCTTTAGCTGCTTTCTATCCTTTACTTTTCCATGATAGCCTTGCACAGCTTCAGCAAAAGTTCTAGAGTTTGGAACCTCCAAATTATGCCTATGCACCTGAGGAATAAATTTTGGATGACCAGTTCCACCCACCGCATATTGGGAAGGATACAACATCTTTCTTAGTTCAAGCCCAAAAACCCTCCAACCATTTTTCTCTTTGCTTTCAGTGATAATAATCGACCTCCTAGACCCGCCAACTTGTTTTGGATTGCATTCTAGATTCTCTGTTTTGTTTTTATTTTTTGTGTACTGGTGTGACACTCGTTAAATTTCTTTGTTTTTAAGAGATATCATTACAAGGCAAGATGAACTTCAGCTTATGTCTCCACTCTGCACTGTGAAATTCTCAGTTCTTGTGAACAGATCCCTGGCTGGCATTTTCAGCATTACAGGTGATTCATACTTCTCTATGGACCTATCATCATCTTGTGGGGATGTACAACTGAGCTAAGCTATCTTAGTTGTCTGCTTCTTTGCTTTGAGGCTCCCATATTAAAAATGAAAATGGCTTCAAGTGACTTCGTTTTGGTGGGAGAGTACTTGGGAGGTCTTCAAGGCTATAAGGTAGGTTCTCTTCTCATGCCAAAATAAGTTTGGGGTTGCTGCTAGGAACAATGTTTTAGGCAGTTTGGAATGTGCTGATTGAACAAATGTGGACGTTGTAATTGGCAGAAATTATATTTGACAAAAGGATGCTGGATTGCTCTTTTTAGAGTACTTTAGATTTTGCCTACCCATTTTCCTTATCTCTTCAGTGTGCTGATCCATGTGGCAAATATGTAAGATAAACTGAAGTTCAATTTCCATTTTTCTTGATTGGTTCATTTGAAAATTATATTTTGTTCCTTTCTAAGAACCATATCAAATAGTTGTAAAATCAAATATTTTAAAAATAAAGAATATTTTCTCTAATAGTTTTCCTTTCATTAGCTACTGCTTTGTTCACATGTATTTTTTTTTTTTATCATTTTAATTAGTCAGTGATTAAAAAATCTTTTACTAATCAGGTGCCACATTGAATAGCCCTGTCCCAGAAAGTGCATTCTCAAATGATTTGTTAAATGAATTGTTATCCCCTCATACATAATTTTTATCATTCCTGTTGGTGCATAAAAGAAGGCCATTCCTGTGCTGATGGTGAATGTCCAAGAATAAATCTGACATAAAAAATGGATCATTACCTCTTTGGATTGTTACAATACCAAATGCTTAATGGGAATAAAGTTAGTGATGGATTTATGGTCAAGGCTTGGATTGAAAAGGTCAGACTTTTCAATGGGGAATTTGGTCTCACCATCGCAAAGATGCTCAGCATAGATACAAACATTTGAGGAAGCAATGTAATGATACAAAGGTTCTTCTTGTACATAATGGGTTGTCTTGAGATTGGGAGAAATAGTAACCTCTGAGATTATGTCTAGGATTCTTATACCTAGGTGAATTTCCATTTATCCATTCTTGTATCTTTAGACAATTATTTGCTCTATTTTGTTGCTTAATTATAAAATATCAGTCATATAGAAATAAATATGTGCCAAATTGTTTGAAATGATTTGTTATAGATGGCAAAGAGGTTACTAACAGAGAAAACATTTTTGTATGTAGTGCATATTTCAATAGTGAAGACCCAGATCTGATGATTGGTATGTTTGTTCAACATTGAGTGCTTTTAAAATAATTCAATAATGTATTTTTTGCTTATATTGTTGTATTTTCATGGTAGTGTTTCTTTGACCTACAATATTAGAGTCCTTTCAGTTGCATTATCTCAGTTTTTGTCATCCAAAATTTGATGTTGTAGAACCCACAATTTTCAGTCTAAATTAACTTTATTTGTGCTTGATTTATGGAAATCCAACTTCTGATGGAGGGTATAACCAAGCGGGTCAAGATATCGGCTGTAATGGTGTTTCTGTGAGTTTCTTTTGTCAGGCCTTCCACCCCACCAAAAAAAATTAATTATTTGGATTGTAGTCAATGAGCAACTTGGTGAAAGTGTTCAATGTGTCTAAATATATGTGTTTTTGTTCAGATTGCATTGATTACAATAGAATTTTGTCAAGTAAGTTACCCTGGACAGTAGTTAGCGTAATGATCTCTCTCTCTCTCTTTCTCTCTCACAATACTACATACAGTTAGACAAGCTTGGTATGAACAATTTATGGCTCTACATAATTTATGACTATCTATAGATTTATAGATGGAGGTCATGTGAAAACTACACTAGCATGTATAAAATACAGGTGCATTAGTTGTCCATTTGCTATTATGATTAATGTTTAAAAATTGTCTAAGTTTTGTTGTGATAAGTTTTAACTTCACTATGATGCAATCACTACATTAGGCTTTCCTGAAAGTGTCATGTAAAAGTAGTGAAATCTCCCAATTTTTGGTAATGCTCGAGATTATTCATTTTTTTTAAAGGCTATTTTAAATAAAAATAAGTGTTAGAGCAGTTGCACAATTATTTGCTAATAGTCCTTGTCATGGTCCATTATTTTATTAACCTTATGTTAGAGCAGTTGCACAGAAGAATTTAATTGGTCCTGCATACAAAGCACTAGCTTAATGAAATGATGTTAATACTTTCTTCTTGAAATAAACTGGGTGTTAGTGGGTAACAAAGGGTGCATGACATAATCATATTTATTGTTGAACATTGAACTGGAAAATTTTGAGTAGCTTTTATTTTAAAATGTCATTTTGTTGGAGCATCCTTATGCAATTGCATATAGACATAGGATCTTAGATTTGTGATTTGGGCTTGATTTTTGGTAATGAATGTCAAAATGATAGGTCAAGTTGTTTGGACAAAAAATCGGAGATCAACAGTGGTTTCCTTCAGATGGGGATTGATGATATTTGGGGATGAGTAATGCTACAAACATAAACTATTTTACAACATTTTTACAAATTGCTGATATGGCAAATTCTTACTAGTTCTAATATGAGTTCATCACTAATATCACATTTTTACTTATAATAACTATTTGGAAAATGCTAAAGCCACATCAGCAGTTTGTAAAAATGTTGTAAAATAGTTTGTGTCTATAGCATTACTCTTTGGGGATATGCTATGTACATCTACGGAGTTCAAAAAAAATTATCCGAGGAAAAACATAACTCTGCAACTTTATAATCCTTGGCATGTTCTCAAAAAGTTCAGAGAACCATCAAGTAAGAGATACAAGTATTGGCGGAGAGGCCATGTGTAGTCAATAGACTCAAAACATAGGTGAGTAGTGGGGAGGAGTTGGGAAGCTTATTAGTTGGTATATAACCCAGAAGGCAAAATGTTATTGAACTTGCTTTCTAATTTAGAGTCTAAAGAGTGAATTACTTAAGCACTCTGCACTTGTAAAAAAGACCCAAAGCTCTATGCAATTTGTCCTAATGCTCTCTAAGTCTCTTTTGAAGGTACTCAAGTGCTTTGGAAACAAGTCAAGCTTGGCAACCTCAAGACAAAGACCGGAGAGGCCTATTAGGCTGTGCACAACTATTGATAAGAAAAAAAAAAAAAAACAAAAAAATGTCTATCATTTCCAAATAATGTATTTTTTTCGATGGGTTTGGGCTTATGCTTATAAGCTTCAAACCAGGAATATAAAAGCTACTGATTCTCCCTTTTAACACATTGTTTGACAATAATTGACTTTTAAGAACACCCTACAATTATAAATTGTTAAAACATCAAATATTAATTGTATGTCATTTCCTATCAGAGTACTTATTCTTATGTAGATTTTGATTTACCTTAATAAGCTTTATCTACTCAATCCCTTGCCCCTCAAAAGGGATTAGGCAAGAGCAAGGAGCAACTTAGTTAACTTGTATGTGTTGGTATAAACATATGTTAATTTGATTTTTTTAGTTAGTATTGTTAAATATTATTACATAAATAATGAATAAATTGGTCATTAGTTGAATATATTACGAATTTATAATGAATATACCTTTTATATATGTATATCTATAATTTATTTTATTAGGTGTTTGTGTATCTTATGATTTACGATACAGAAAAATAAAAAATCGATTCACAATACGATTCACGTTTTGACAACTATGCTTATGATATCTGAGTGAGTGGTGACTAAAAAAATAGCTACTTTTCCAGAAAAGTAAAAAATGCATAGCCCTCTCTTCAACTAGTAAGATTGTGTGGAATGGATTCTCAATCTATATGTTGGGTTTTAGACCCCTTAAAACAATAATTGGATTAACCTAGTTTATTAGCCAAGTGATTAACTTAGTTAAATTATGCAATTCTAGGTTAAAACAAACAACAATCATATCAAGAATAAAGCAGCGGAAATATAAATAAAAACACAATGATATGATCACCCAGGAAAACCAAACGGGTAAAAAACCTAGGGAGGATTTAACCTAGCTATCCTCAAGGTAAACCTGAATCCACTATGAAAGAATCGAAGTTTATACAAAAGGACTTACAAGCTCCCCGCTTGACTTCCTAATGCTACCCACCAGTAGAACTTACTGACACGACCACGTGCAAGCTCCGAATCCACGGACTCCTTCTTTCTTGGATTCTCCAATAAGTACAAGCACCCCCGCTTGTGTATCTTTAAGCTCCAATGGCAGCAACTGAGTTGATCATCAAGATGTTGATACTATCTCTACCTTGAAAACCCTAAACTTTGTGTAAAGGAAAGCTCCTCTAGATCTCACAAGAAATTTACACAAAACAGAAAAGTATGAGTAACAATACAACAGGAGCAACTCTCAAAACGTGGCTAGGGTTTTGCCTTATATACTTAGGGCAAAAACATAAAACCCTAAACGTTTAATGAGATAGGGCTAAGTTGGAAATTCTGCAGAAAACGCAATCTGGTCGACTTTCGATCGATCGAGTTTATCCTTTGATCGATTGAGCCAGGCCGAAATGCACTAATACATCTGCAGCCTCTCGATTCCAACTTTACATGAATTACACAACTTTGAGCAAGCCTAAACAAGACTAAACATATTGTTTTGATCATGGTTTACCAACATTACACATTAGAGTTCTAAATACATAAAATCCTAAGTCTTTAGAACCTAACACTATAGTTTTTCTAGTTTTTCCAATACAAAAATAAAAGGTTTTAGGATCACAAATTAGATCACAACTTTTGCTATAGTTGTCTATATGGCAAATTGTGAGTAGTGGAGGAAAAATGATGGGTTTATGTGAAAAAAATAGGTCTATGTGAAATAATAGGTAGCCAATCACAATTTGCCACGTAAGATAGTTATGACAAAAGTTGTGACATTTTATATGGTACAAGAATTTACTCTACAAAAATAGATTGAAGCTTTAACATGGCATCTCATATCTCATATGTTGCACGCATATATGACAGTAAATGGACTTATAGTTACCTCAATGTCATTGAGGAAGCACAAAATTTTGGGTAACAATACACACTTACTGTACACATACTATCACGTGACTAAAAATTGTTTTTTTAAAACTCGATTTCATAATTTTAATTGAAATGCAGTGTATATAGAGTGTGTATTGTGTAATAGGATTTTTTTAAAAAAATTTTATTCATGATGGAAAAAAATCAAAGTTTATTTTTTTTGCTTTTTAGCTGACATATTGATATACTATATATCCACTGGGACCCAATCTTTGAAATGACTTTTCACTTCTTCCATTTTTAGCAAAATTGATTTTGTGAATCTTAAGGAAAGAGAAAATCATCTGTCAAGAATTCTTTTTTCCTCTGCTTATAAGGAAAGAAATGAGAGAAATAAAATATGGAAATAATTGGTTTTTATGGGTCTCACCAATTTTATATTTTTTTTCATTCCCTCCAAATCCACAAAATTACTCTTACATTTATACACATGAAAATTTTCAAATATTTTGTGAAATTACATTTATATTTTCATAATTAAATATTAACTTAGAATTTATAAGGATAAAGTAGTAAAACAATTTTTTATTATTATCTTTCTTACATTTTTCTTTCCCTCTACGTCCAATCACATGAATAATTTTTTTTTTTTCCCTTCTGTTTTCACAAAAGTCAAAAACATGTTAGGACTTCTCTTTGAACTTTATAGGATTGTGTGAAAGAGGGTAACCTTGGCAGTTGGCACCATCCACTTTTGTTTGATCTTGAGTGAAAAATGGTGCTAGTGATATTAGAAATTTTAATACATAAATCTGTTACTTATAATGAAAAATAGTTCAAACATTTATATATTATTTTGTTGAAATAAAATACTAATTATATTTATTATCATATTAATTTGTAATTTTTTATTATAAAATTTGTATCAAAGTTATAACAAATTTTATTAAAAAAATTCTTATAATCAGATATGACAAGAATTTGATTTATGCCAATTAAATAACATAATAAATGAAGCATAAATTACTTTTTTTCCTTTTTTTGATTGATTTGGTTAGGTTTGTGGTTAATTTTACCCCTCCCTAACATTACTGATTACTCTCGTGATCGTATAAGTTGGGTTCTATGGTCCTTCTAAAAAAAAAAAAGTTGGGTTCTATGGTTTACCAAAAAATAAGTTATTTTCTTATGGGTAAATGCATGCTCACCTTCAATAGATGTTACAACTCACCTATCAAGAGCCTTGTAACTTAATTGACACTTTTCTATGCACAAAGTACTTAGGGGTCTAGAGTTCGATTATTGTAACTATCTAAAATTTTTTTTAAAAAATTGTTACAACTCACCTTCAATTGCCCCCTCCCCCCTGTCTGAGCGATGTTCTCAAGGAGGAGGCTTTTTTGTTTTCTCCTTTGTAATTTTCTCTGTTTTTTAATAAAATTTTCTAGTTCAAAAAAAAAAAAAAAACTCACCTTCGATTGACTAATAAAGTACTGATAAGAAGTTTCTAAAAAAAAAAAATAGTACTGATAAGAAGTTAGCTATTTACTACTTACTATTCTCAACACATGAATATAAGGTCGAACTCTTAACACACAAACTTCCATGATATTGCAATGTAAAATTAAAGCATAAGTATGGCACCTAGAAAGTTAAAATCTCAGTTGCATTATCTCAGTTTTTATCATCCAAAATCTGATGTTGTAGAACCCACAATTTTCAGTCTACAGTTTATTTGTGCTTGATTTATGGAAATCCAACTTCTGATGGAGGGTATAACCAAGATATCGGCTGTAATGGTGTTTGTGTGAGTTTCTTTTGTCAGGCCTTCCCCTTCACTAAAATAATTAATTATTTGGACCGTAGTCAATGTGCAATTTGGTGAAAGCGTTTAATGTGTCTAAATATATGTGTGCTTGTTCAGACTTCAGATTGCATTGATTACAAGCATTTTGTCAACTAAAGTCACTCTGGACAGTAGTCAATGAGAAATTACTAAAGTCACTGTCAAGACATGGAGGACTACGAGCTGGGAGTAATGTTCTCTCTCTCTCCCACTCACAATACTACATATATGTAGAGAGGATTGGTATGATTAAACTAGGACTGTAGATAATTTATGACCACCTGCAGATTTATAGATAAAGACCACGTGAAAATTACACTAGCATGTTTAAAATACAAGTGCATTAGTTGTCTATTTTCTACTCTGGTTAGTGTAAAAAAAAAATTTATGTAGTGTTGTGATAAGTTAACTTCACTATGGGGCAATGACTACATAAGATTTTCTTGATCGAAAGTGTCATGTAAAAGTAGTGAAATCTCCCAATTTCTGGTAATAATTTAGATTATTGATTTTGTTAAACAATATGAATTGAAATAAGGGTTCATTTTTTCATTGGTGCCCTATACGTTTAAAATTAATGCTCTCATAATGAGAGTTATTTTAAAGTTGTAGGTGAAGAGGATGACCAATCCTTTGCTAATTGTAATTCTCATGGTCTGTTATTTATTAATCTTATGTTAGAGCAATTTCGCAGAAAGAAGAAATTGGTCCTTCATACAATGTGCAAGCTTTGACCTTGATGATTGCATAATTCAGTTAAAAATTTGAACTTCTTGGTGGCAATGATGTACTTGAAGATCAGCATTTAAGCTTAATGAAAAGTATACAAACATCAAGGATCTCCTCAAATAATTGTTTTTGCTGGGATGAAATTTTCCAAAAGAGTGACAAAAGATGATGATCTTTGGGAAACCTATATTGAGGTACTCAGGGATGGACCCAGGTGGGGGCCCAAGGGAGCCCGGCCCCCCTGGCCCAAAAAAAAATTAGTAGGTGAATTTTCAAAAAAAAAAAAAAAAAACTTGGCACCCCTAACTTTGTAGCTTGGTCCCCTTCCAAAATCAAGAACTATTAATCCAGGCCTAGCCCATGTAAATCTTTTAAAAAAAAAAAAATGTAAATCCAAATTTTATTAAAAAAAAAGGAAAACAAAAAAATGAAAGAAAAAAGAAAAAGAAAAATAGAGAGAACTAGACTTAAAGAGTAGTCGAGAAAGAGAAATTGAGAGGCGAGAGAAGTCAGAGACTGAGACCCATCTAGTTGCCGCCTACGCTGCCACCATGTGAGATCATCTCACTGCCCACACTACACCATGCGAGACTCATCTTGCTACTCTGACATAGACCCAAACGGCCTCACCATCGCCGCCACGCGAGACCCATCTTGTCGCTGCTTGCTTGATCTGCCCAACCTAGCTTCGTTGCTTTAGCCTTCACAGTTGACACTCAAGTATTTAATCTCTTCTTCAAAACCTAATATAATTTATGTGAATCACAAAAATCTGTGCTTGTGGTGTATGTGTTTTTACGGATAAGTGATGGTGATTGTGAATTCAATATATGAATCTTTAATTGTGTTTGTGACTGTCTGTCTCAAAGAGTTTTTTTTTTTTTTTTTGGCTTTTTGCTGGTGTTTGGGTTTGTGAGTAAAGTTATATTATATAAATGAGAGAGAGAGAGAGAGAGAGAGAGAGAGAGAGAGAGAGAGAGAGAGAGAGAGAATTTTAGTGTTTGACTGTTTGTTGTTTAGTAGTTGGGCAATAATAGGAGCAAGTGACAGGAAGACGAACAATTATTCAACTTTCAAGGAATAAAAATGGTAAAGTTAGGAAAAGTGTTTGTTGGTGCTGTAGGATAGTCTCAGGATTTCAAGTTAAGGGGGCTTAGAGATAAGTGAAAAAAAAAAAAAAACTTCAAATAAGTATCTATGTAGTATTAAAAAAATATCAACCAAGACAAATACACAAAATCATTATTTCTTAATATATTAAGATGCAATTATATATCAACAAAAACAAAAGACACAAAACATTATTGTTTCTTAATCAAGGGAGTCAATCTTGTACTAAGGCTGTACCGGTTTGACCAGTGAAATGATATATTTTGGTACCGGTCAATACCGGTGTACCATTTCTAGTTGAGATAGGTTCAAGTTACACCTAGTGTAACTCTTATAAAGTTACACCTTTTTTACACCATAGATTTCTAAGAAATCTAACGGTTGAAAAGAACATCATTAAATGTTATTACTTTTTACCTTATTAATAGTATTATCTAATTAATACTAACATTCTCTCTCTCTCTCCTTATTTATTATTGCTTTCAAAATATCAATTTAATTTAGAATAATACTATACATACATTGCAAATTATTGCATATTTTAATTTAAGAGACCAAATAAGCAAAAAAAAAAAAAAAATACACAAAGGACAAGATAAGCCCACGTTTATATTCCTTAGCCGACAAAATTTTTTCATATAAATTAGCATTATTTAAAAAATTGTTCACTCTCTTTTCTACGTAAATTATTTTTAGTTCACTATTTAAAAAATTGTTCCTTGTTTTATCATAAAACACCTAGTGAAATCGTGTTTTCTAAATTTAAACGCCAAATTTGAATGCTTTTTCATGTTTGAATTTCACGATAATCGAATCTATTTTTCTGCATTGATAAAATCTGTTTCTACATTAATAAAATTTTCTTTCTGCACATCATGTTTACTGTATATTCGAAGCTGCTTACTACATTCATAAAATTTGTTTTTTGCATTAATTAAGACTGTTCACTATTTTCTCATAAAAATTGTTCACTATTTTCTGCATAAACTATTTCTACGATTTTGTATAAAATTATTTTCTGTTCAGCATTATTTAGAAAATTGTTCACTCTCTTTTCTGCGTAAATTATTTTTTGTTCAATATTTAAAAAATTGTTCCATGTTTTCTCATAAAACACTTAGTGAAATCGTGTTTTCTAAATTTAAACGCTAAATCTGAATGCTTTTTCATGTTTGAATTTCACAATAATCGAATCTATTTTTCTGCATTGATAAAATCTGTTTCTACATCAATAAAATTTGCTCTCTGCACATCATGTTTACTGTATATTCGAATCTGCTTACTACATTCGTAAAATCTATTTTTTGCATTAATTAAGACTGTTCACTATTTTCTCATAAAAAATTTTTACTGTTTTTTGCATAAACTATTTCTACGATTTTGTATAAAATTATTTTCTATTCAGCATTATTTAGAACATTGTTCACTCTCTTTTCTGCGTAAATTATATTCTGTTCACTATTTAAAAAATCATTCATAAAATCTATTTTTTGCATTAATTAAAACTGTTCACTGTTTTCTCATAAAAATTGTTCACTATTTTCTGCATAAACTGTTTCTAGCATTTTGCATAAAATTATTTTCTGTTCAACATTATTTAAAAAATTGTTCACTCTCTTTTCTGCATAAATTATTTTTTGTTCACTATTTAAAAAATTATTCACTATTTTCTCATAAAACATCTAGTAAAATCATGTTTTCTAAATTTAAACGCCAAATCTGAATGCGTTTTCATGTTTGAATTTCACAATAATTGAATCTATTTTTCTGCATTGATAAAATCTGTTTCTACATTAATAAAATTTGCTCTCTGCATAACATGTTTACTGTATATTCGAATCAGCTTACTACATTCATAAAATCAGTTTCTTGCATTAATTAAGACTGTTCACTGTTTTCTCATAAAAATTGTTCACTGTTTTCTGCATAAACTATTTCTACGATTTTGCATAAAATTATTTTCTGTTCAGCATTATTTAAAAAATTGTTCACTCTCTTTTCTGCGTAAATTATTTTCTGTTCATTATTTAAAAAATTGTTCCCTGTTTTCTCATAAAACACCTAGTGAAATCGTGTTTTCTAAATTTAAACGCCAAATCTGAATGCTTTTTCATGTTTGAATTTCATAATAATCAAATCTATATTTCTGCATTGATATAATCTGTTTCTACATTAATAAAATTTGCTCTCTGCACATCATGTTTACTGTATATTCGAATATGCTTACTGCATTCATAAAATCTGTTTTTTGCATTAATTAAAATTGTTCATTGTTTCTCATAAAAATTGTTCACTATTGAACGGTTTTAGACCCCTTAAAAACAACCAGATTGGTTAGCCTAGATTAATTAGCCAAGTTGTTACTTAGTCAAATTATGCAATACTAGGTTAAAACAATCAAATAATCATATCAAAAGAATAAAGCAGCGGAATAATAAAAGACACAATGATATGATCACTCAGGAAACCACACGGTAAAAACCTGGGGAGGATTTGACCCACCGATCCTCAAGGCAAAACAGAATTCACTATGAAAGAATTGAAGTTCTTACAAAAGGACTACAAGCTCCCCGCTCGACTTCTTAATGCTACCCACCAGTAGAACTTACTGACACGACCACGTGCAAGCTCCGAATCCACGGACTCCTTCTTTCTAAAATTCTTCAATCAGCTACAAGCACCCACGCTTGATATTCTTTAAGCTTCAATGGTTGCAACTATGTTGATCATCAAGATGTTGAAGTAATCTCAATCTTGAAAACCCTAAGTTTTGTGTAAAGGAAAGCTCCTCTAGATCTCACAAGAGATTTACATAAAACAGCAATGTATGAGCAACAATACAATATGGACAACCTCTAAAAACGTGGCTAGGGTTTTGTTTAAATACCTAGGGTAAAAACATAAAACCCTAAACGTTTAATGAAGTAGGGCTGAGTTGGAAATTCTGCAGAAAATTCAACCTGTGCGATTTTCGATCGATCGAGCCTGTCCTTCGATCGGTCGAGCCAGGCCGAAAGTCCCAAATAATTCTGCAGCCACTCGATTCCAATTTTACAATAATAAATCAACTTTGAGCAAGCCTAAACAAGACTAAATACATTGTTTTGATCATGGTTTGCCAATATTACAAATTAGAGTTCTAAATACATAAAATCCTAAGACCTAAGAACCTAACAACTGTTTTCTGCATAAACTGTTTCTAGCATTCTGCATAAAATTATTTTCTATTCAGCATTATTTAAAAAATTGTTCACTCTCTTTTCTACGTAAATTATTTTCTGTTCGCTATTTAAAAAATTGTTCACTGTTTTCTCATAAAACACCTAGTGAAATCGTGTTTTCTAAATTTAAATGTCAAATCTGAATGCTTTTTCATGTTTGAATTTCACAATAATTGAATCTATTTTTCTGCATTGATAAAATCTGTTTCTACATTAATAAAATTTTCTCTCTGCACATCATGTTTACTGTATATTCGAATCTGCTTACTACATTCATAAAATCTGTTTTTTGCATTAATTAAGAATGTTTACTGTTTTCTCATAAAAATTGTTCACTATTTTTTGCATTTGCGCGGTTATTGCACTTAAATTGTTTTTGTGTTTTTTTAAATATGTAATCATATGAATAATGGATAAACTCCATGAAAAAAAAATGAATGATTCGTATAAATCACCTAATGGTAAATGCCTCGAATAATTTGAATTTGTAAAAAAGTTCAAATTAGTTGAATGTAAAAATTCGGGAAAAATCGATGGAAAATCAATGACCGTACCAAATCATGAAGGTGTACATAAGATGTACAGATAGTATAGACTTGTTGAGAAATTTGACTTCGTTGAAAGTACAAAATAATGAAAATTCAATGGAAAAGTATGTACATTAGATGTACAGATTGTATGAATTTGTTTAAAAATTTGAATTTGTTGAATGTACAAAACCGTGAGAACTCAAGGAAAATCAAAGAACGTACTAAATCGTTGAGTAGCACATGCAGCACTGCGAACGTCAGTGTAGCAATGGTGGACAGCTCACCCCTAAAATTGATGCATAAACTTTCCAGGGATGCTCTGCATCCTTGAAAATGGTGCATTACAAAGGGTTGCATATCTGTATATTCAGTAAGTGTGGATGGGTACTTTTGGTCAGGGCTCAACAGTGCCGAGCTGTTGAGCAGCACATGTAGAACTGTTTACTATCTTTGGTCATTTGAAAGGATGCTAGTCGAAACGCTCTTCCCATAATCTGTGACTACTAGTTAGAAGTAATAGCACATGGGTACTTCTGGTCAGGGTTCAAGAAGTAATGTACAATAAATCTAATTTGGGTGATAAGTGTTATGAGTGTAACATTTCAAATTACACAAACAGAGTATTGGAAACATCAACATATCTAACTGGAGGCATTTCACTTCCTAAGGTGTTTCCTACATTACAAATCAGAGGACATTGTCCAACCAAAGCACAAGAATCATATGTAGCAATGTTGGGAAATTTAGACCCCAGTTGATAGAATTAACAAGTTTTAAATCCAAGTTGTTAATTAGATTTATTATCAATAAAACATGTTAAAACAAACAAACATCAATATCATGTCAAAATAATATGCAGCGGAAAAATAAATAAGACAAGATATGATGACCCAGGAAAACCAATGAAACCAACCAGTTTCACAGTAAAAAACCTGGGGGGAAACCTTCCCGAAAAGCAATCCACTATAGAAAAGAGAAGTTTCAGATCTAGTACAAAACCTTTGTCCCTAGACTTTACAATCCCTGTAGATGAACTCACAGCAGAAACCTTCTACCGCTTCAGAACCTCTGAACTCTTCAATATATGAACGCCACCCTTTGATGTTGCACGGATCCCAATACGTGACTAACTCCTTTGCACGAATCCCAGTACGTGACTCACTCACCAACTTGAGGAAGAAGAATGTTGGCTGCAAAGTTCTTCACTTCATCAAGAATGAAGATCAAGAAGCACTTGGTTACAAAACCCTAAGGCGCAAAAACGCAGTAGCTTCTTTTTCAGAGAGAATAATCTTTTTCATATGTTCTCCTTGTATTCTCTTATTCTCTTGTGAAACAGCCTCCAAAATAAGCCTTATATAGGTCTAGGGTTGTGAGAAAAGAAACCCTACACAAATACAAAAGCCTGGCCCAAAAATCAAAAAGCTGAATTTCCGTAACCTCGACAGATAGCTGCTATCGAGGAGGTGTCGAGCAGGTGTCGAGGTTTAATGAATCTCAACAGATACAGCTATCGAGAAGGTGTCGAGAAGATGTCGAGGGGACAGAAACTTTCTCGATCGATCGACCAGCTATCGAGAAGCTATCGAGATTGCGATAAGAATTAGCTGAAGAGCTCGACAGATAGCCAGGTGTCGAGGTAGGTGTCGAGCAGGTGTCGAGCTTTAAAAATTCTGCACTTCAACTTGCTTTTTCTTGGACAGACTTGATGACTTCAACACTTGATCTTGAAACATTGTTTCTTGAAGTATTAAAAACACCTAGAACTACCCAATTACAAGTAGAGTGCGTTTTGTCAAAGGATTAGCCAATTTACATAACATATGACATATGTTCTTAAGTGTGAACACATATGTCCTAACAATCTCCCCCTTTGGCAATCCGTGACAAAACCACAACAAACAAATGAACATATGAGAGAAGTCATAAATCACTCAACTCATACTCACTTGTTACATACAGTAAAATCTATCCTAACACAAACTCTTGAAAAACTTTGCAAGAAGAGAGTTCATGACAAGTAGACTTTGACAACCTGTATTTCTGAAACACTTTAAACAAAACTCATCAAGGCATCTTAGTGTGAAACAGAAATAATAGATTGCATACAAATAAAGAAACATGTGTATAAAGAAAGAAAAGAAACAACACATGTAAGGATAGGTGAAAGAAACATACACCAGCATATAAAGAAGATAAGCACAATGTATGTAAACATGGTCACAAGACCCAAGGTACAAGAAGAAGGAAGTAAACACTCCCCCTAACAAGATGAAACACATCTCCCCCAAGATGAAACACATCTCCCCCTTACAGAGGCATGTATTTCTCCCCCTAACTTGTAGAATCTCAAACTCCACATTCTCCCCCTTTTTGTCATGATTGACAAAGGGTACAAGAAGCTAGAAAGCTTCACCCGAGAGACATAAAGATGATCAAGGATGATCATGGGGGCACAAGAAATCCATAAAAATGCATGAATGTAATGAAACAAGATGCTATGGATGACAAGATAATAGAAAGATGCAAAACATGTGAAAAACACATGGATCCCAAAACACACACACACACACTAAACAAGTCTAACCAATTTTATATTTCAAAAACAAGTCAAGACAGTTTAGTGAGCATACAAAAGCACATGTAAAACCTTTGTGATGGCCAAATCACATTGTACCTGCACATGTATCAAAAGTAGCAAAGAATATTGCGTGTTGTGTGTGAAAAACATCGCAAGATTGCATATGTGTATACATGTTATGACGATCTGAGATATGAGAAAATAACTTTAACTCACACACAATCATAACTGTTTGATGGGGACTATCACCTTCGAGGTACATCCTATAACTCCCACATCTCCTAGAATACACGCTTGCAACCATTTTAAAGCATTTTTAATCTTTTTGCTTTTTATTTCTTTGCATATTTTCTTTTTACACATATCATACATGGGCTTATGAGAAAGAAAAGAAATACCCATTGATATTTTGACATTTCAATTTTGCTATGCCTAAGCACACAAATGTCATTGACATCACACTTTTGCTATGCCGAAGCATACAGATGTCATTAATGATTGGCGGGCAACAGTGGTGAGATGGTTATTTATGCCTTTCTCTTAGGATTTTCTAGTCCTACCCGTCAAAAAGAGTGATATGAGTGTTAAGTTTAAGAAATAACCTAATCTTACTCATCACAAACAAGAGCCACAAAGCTCACTTGCTTAGTTGTGCATAAAGATGCTCATCTAAGCTACAAGAGATACAAAGTTTAGAAAACTTTGTTTCATTGGCCATCCAAGGTACACAAGTACCAAAGTACACAAAACACACACTGTTTTTGTATTTTTCTGATTTTTCTCTTTTTATTTTGAAAACCAACAAAATAAAGACTAAACAATCAAACAAAAACAGACAAACAATCATGAAAGCATGAAAGAAAGATGCTTATGCATGAAGGCATGATAGAAAAATGCAGATGCATGAAAGCATGATTTCAAAAACAGATAAGAAATCAAGCAAAGAAAGTCCTACTTTAGATAGAAAGAATTAAAGCAGAGGACAAATAGAAAAGACAATTAAGTCTTAGGCTCCTTTCTCACCCACACAGCACGAGTCTTTGGCCGTGAAGATGAAAAGGCACGTGTCCTAGTATGTCTACTAAAGGACATAGAAGAATTAGAATTCTCCTGAAATTGAGTTAAAAAGCTCAAGACTTTTAATAACTCTCCAAACAAAGGTGTAGGTCCTTGAGAGGAAACCTGTGACCGTTTGGACAATTGCTTATGAGGATACAACTTAAAGCAATTAGGACGAATGTGTCCAGAAACACCACAATGGTGACAAACATGAGGTCTAACAAAGGATTTAGATTTCATACCTTTATTACCTTTCTCAGATTGGGGCACAAAGACAGTCCTTGATCTAGAAGCTGTGGATGAGGAGGGACTGGAGGAAACAGCATATCCTAAGCCAGTCTTATCAGAGGCTTCCTGAAGGGTCATCTTCTTAGGTACTTCATCATCAGAAGAATCCTCACTGTCACTAGCATTCTCCACAATCACCTTATCGGTTGTGGCAGCAAAGGCCATAACTTGACGACATTCATCCACAAACTCATCAGAAGAGTCATCATCAGTATCACTCCAGGTAGCAACCAACCCTTTCTCTTTTGGCTTCTCGGTCTTTTCTTTCATGAGGTAGTTTGGACACTCTATTCTCATATGACCAAAACCTTTGCACTCATGGCATTGAATAAGAGGTTTTTCATTCTTGCCATTCCTAGAGGATTTAAGTTTTCTAGGAGGTTTGCTCTTATCCTTTTTCCTAGACTGAAGAAGCTTGATAATCTCATCAGTTATGAAGGTTAGATCCTCATCCTCATCTTCACTTTGATCTTCATCTTCAGAGTCCTCAGTCTCTTCCTCTATACCTTTGAGAGCCAAGTTTTTGCTCTTTCCACCTTTTCCCATTGAGCCTAATCCCATCTCATAGGTTTGAAGGTTCCCTACGAGCTCAGTCAAAGGAATTTGATCAATGTCCTTGACTTCTTCAATGGCAGTGATCTTGGCATGGAATCTTTCAGGTAAGGACCTAAGGATTTTTCTAACAATTTTGGATTCTGCAATACATTCTCCAAGGTTGAAAGCAGAATTCACAATATCCTTGAGTTTGGCGTAGAACTCATCAAAGATCTCATCCTCCTCCATCCTTATTTCTTCAAAACTACTAGTGAGTTGTTGAAGCTTCACAGTCTTTACTGCCTTGGTACCTTCATAGGTGGTCTCAAGAATAGTCCATGCTTCCTTGGCAACTTCAGTGGATGAAATTTTCTTGAATTCTTCATTGGTCACCCCACAAAACAAAGCATTCAAGGCCCTACTATTGAAATTTGCAGCTACAATTGTTGCATCATCCCAATCCACAGGTGCTTCCTTCGGCTTAATCCAGCCAATTTCAACAGATTGCCATACCTGTTCACCTAGAGCCTGCAAGAACACTTTCATACGAACTTTCCAGTACGCATAATTAGTTCCATCAAATAAAGGAGGAATAAATAAAGATTGTCCTCTATCCATGACAACAAGGGTCAATGGATCACACTCAGGAAATTAATCCAATCAGAGTGAACCCGCTCTGATACCACTTGTTGGGAAATTTAGACCCCAGTTGATAGAATTAACAAGTTTTAAATCCAAGTTGTTAATTAGATTTATTATCAATAAAACATGTTAAAACAAACAAACATCAATATCATGTCAAAATAATATGCAGCGGAAAAATAAATAAGACAAGATATGATGACCCAGGAAAACCAATGAAACCAACCAGTTTCACAGTAAAAAACCTGGGGGGAAACCTTCCCGAAAAGCAATCCACTATAGAAAAGAGAAGTTTCAGATCTAGTACAAAACCTTTGTCCCTAGACTCTACAATCCCTGTAGATGAACTCACAGCAGAAACCTTCTACCGCTTCAGAACCTCTGAACTCTTCAATATATGAACGCCACCCTTTGATGTTGCACGGATCCCAATACGTGACTAACTCCTTTGCACGAATCCCAGTACGTGACTCACTCACCAACTTGAGGAAGAAGAATGTTGGCTGCAAAGTTCTTCACTTCATCAAGAATGAAGATCAAGAAGCACTTGGTTACAAAACCCTAAGGCGCAAAAACGCAGTAGCTTCTTTTTCAGAGAGAATAATCTTTTTCATATGTTCTCCTTGTATTCTCTTATTCTCTTGTGAAACGGCCTCCAAAATAAGCCTTATATAGGTCTAGGGTTGTGAGAAAAGAAACCCTACACAAATACAAAAGCCTGGCCCAAAAATCAAAAAGCTGAATTTCCGTAACCTCGACAGATAGCTGCTATCGAGGAGGTGTCGAGCAGGTGTCGAGGTTTAATGAATCTCAACAGATACAGCTATCGAGAAGGTGTCGAGAAGATGTCGAGGGGACAGAAACTTTCTCGATCGATCGACCAGCTATCGAGAAGCTATCGAGATTGCGATAAGAATTAGCTGAAGAGCTCGACAGATAGCCAGGTGTCGAGGTAGGTGTCGAGCAGGTGTCGAGCTTTAAAAATTCTGCACTTCAACTTGCTTTTTCTTGGACAGACTTGATGACTTCAACACTTGATCTTGAAACATTGTTTCTTGAAGTATTAAAAACACCTAGAACTACCCAATTACAAGTAGAGTGCGTTTTGTCAAAGGATTAGCCAATTTACATAACATATGACATATGTTCTTAAGTGTGAACACATATGTCCTAACAAGCAACAAAGAACATCAGGAAAAAATGAGCAAGTGATTTCATATAAACTTAGCAAAAACTAATGAACGGTTAATCTTTAGATTTGCAAAAGTTGAATGTACATAATCATTAGTTGTCAGACATTAACAACAACATTTTGTATTGCATAGAATGTGTAGACATTAACAACAACGTCTAATGTTTGTAGGTAGAAATTTTTGAAAATCATCATTACTTGAATCTGAGAAGTCTGAAATGTCTCTTTCATCATCTAACGCAGTAACTTCATTAATAGACTTGTTGGCTCGCTTTTGCACCTTCCCCTTTAGATGCTTCCTATCTTTTTGGATTGCATGAAAACGGTCTAATCGCCTTTGCATTTGATTGTTCTCTTGTTCAAGACGGTCTAATCAAATCTGTCGGTGGTATGGAAATTAGTACTGATGAGTAGTAGTCTATCCACCATTGGCTCCCATAATTAAAGGTATATGACCACGATATTTAAGTGTTTCAAGTTATAGGGCTGCTTAATTTGTAAGAGTGATGGTTTTGAGAGCAAAGTGATGCTTTTAATGTACATATTTATGAGATGTGATTGTTTGACAGCTTAGTTTCAGGGTTCAAGATGTCTTTACCATGTGCTATTACTTCTAACCATTAGTCATAGATTATGGGAAGAGAATTTTGACTATCATCCTTGAAAATGATCAAAGATAATAAACAACTCGGCATTGTTGGGCCATGACTAGAAGTACCCCATGTGCTATTATTTCTAACCAGTAGTCACAGATTATAGGAAGAGATGCTTCCTAGCATCCTTGAAAATGACCAAAGATAATAAACAGTTCTACATGTGTTGCTTAACAGCTCGGCACTGTTGAGTCCTGACCAGAAGTACCCATCCACACTCACGTGAATACACATATATGCAACCATTTGCAATGCACCGTTTTCAAGGACGCCGAGCATCCTTGGAAAATTTATGCATCAATTTTAAGGGTGAGTTGTCAATTAATTTTAGGGGTGAGTTGTCCACAGTTTTCCATTTAATTTTCATGATTTTGTACATTTAACAAATTCAAACTTTTCAGCAAATTCAGACTATCTGTACATTTAATTTACACAATTTTATTTTGTACTTTTAAGATTTTATACATTCAACGAATAAATTTTGTTTTTTACAAATTCGAATGATCTATACATCTAATGTACACAATTTTCTCTTGAATTTTCACGATTTTGTACTTTCAACGAAATCAAATTTCTCAACAAGTCCGGAATATTTGTATATCTAATGTCCACAACTTTCCATTGAATTTTCACGATTTGGTACGTTCAAAAATTTCAAAATTTTCATCAAATCAGGATGATTAGTACATTAGTACACAGTTTTAAATTGAATTTTAACGATTTTGTACATTTGACGACTTCAAATTTGGAAACAAATTTGGACGATCTGTGCATCTAATGTAATTAATTTTCCATTGAGTTTACTCAATTTGGTAGGTTCTTCAATTTTTATTTGAACTTTCACAATTTTACACACTCAACGAATTCGAATTTTTCAACAAATTCATACTATCTGTACATCTAATGTACACAATTTTTCCTTGAGTTTTCACGGTTTTGTACATTCAACTGTTCAAATTTTTAAACAAATTGATACGATATGTACATCTAACGTACATAATTTTCCATTGAATTTTCATTATTGAGTGTTAAGGATCATAACATCAGCATTCAGCACTTTTAACAGGCACAACTACTTTCAAACACCAAAAAGACACAGAAACAAGTTCAAAATCACACACATAAATGGGCACTCAAAACATGCTCTGAGGTAAAAGTCACAATAGAAAATTGATTATTGAGCTACATTTTATTTTATTTTTCAGGCATGATTGCAGCCATTAAACCAACATAGATTCTATTACAAACATTTTTTTTCAGACATATAGATTCTGTTCTCTCAGCCCCTAGACAGAGGGAAAGTATATAACAAATCTGATATTGAAAGAATTTAAAGAAACAAAATATTTGGTCAAGAACCTACTTCGAAGTTGTATGTGAAAACTGAAAACCCAAGCTACCACCTTTATTTGATCAGGTGTATGTAGTTTCTATTTTTTTTTTTTTTGGTTGGTTGGTAACTTATGTTGCTTGTGACAACTTATTTAAATACAGCAACAATGCCGCTTAATTTTTTATTTTGGCAGTTCCTTGGTCTAGATTTCCCGCCATGTATTTTATGGCATAGATTTTTGGATAAACCCAAAAATGTTTAACTTTTTAGATAAACTAAATAAGGAGTAATAAAAATAATAAAATGTAATAAAGGGAAATTTTCAATACATTACGATTCATTGTATTCAAATCATCTCTAATTTTTGCTCATTTTGTCACACTTGTTCTATACTTCTACATGGTAGACTGTAGGTGAAGTAGAAAGAATAGCGAGTTTATTAGAAAGTGATAAACAACTAATCACAATCTATCATTGTTGGATAATTTTGACAAAGTGTGTATCAAAATAGATTTTATCAATGCAAAAAAACATATTCGATTATTGTGAAATTCGAACATGAAAAAACATACAGATTTGGCTTTTCAATTTAGAAAACACAATTTCAATAGGTGTTTTATGAGAAAACAGCGAACAATTTTTTAAATAGTGAACAGAAAATAATTTACGCAGAAAAGAGAGTGAACAATTTTTTAAATAATGTTGAACAGAAAATAATTTTATGCAGAATGCTAGAAATAGTTTATGCAGAAAATAGTATATAGTTTTAATTAATGCAAAAAACAGATTTTATGAATGCAGTAAGCAGATTCGAATATACAGTAAACATGATGTGCAGAGAGCAAATATTATTAATGTAGAAACAGATTTTATTAATGCAGAAAAATAGATTCGATTATTGTGAAATTTAAACATGAAAAAGCATTCAGATTTGGCGTTTAAATTTAGAAAACACGATTTCACTAGGTGTTTTATGAGAAAACAAGGAACAATTTTTTAAATAGTGAACAGAAAATAATTTACGTAGAAAAGAGAGTGAACAATTTTTTAAATAATGATGAACAAAAAATAATTTTATGAAGAATGCTAGAAATAGTTTATGCAAAAAACAGTGAATAATTTTTATGAGAAAACAGTGAACAGTTTTACTTAATGTAGAAATTAAATTCATATTTTGAAATTAAAATCTCTATATTTTACAATGCTTCCATTTAAATAAATAAAAGCATAAAAAAGCTAATTATTTTTATGTTTATGTTTATTTGTCGATAATCCAAAAAAAAAAAAAAAGTTACAAGGTACTCAAGCATGGGAAGCTTGAGTACCGTAGAAATAAAATAAACAACATTTTATTTATAAAAGGTACTCGAGCTTGATACTCGAGTATTGTGTTGCATGGTACTCAAGTATACCAAGCTCGAGTACCACATTACTTTTTTTAATTGCCCATTCCACCTCAGCAGTGCCGCGGTGGCAAAACTTTTAGGAACTCGAGTTTCATAAACTCGAGTTCTAGAAAAGTGGTATTTCCCTATATAATTCCGAAACAGTGTTTTTTTGCTGTTTATTTCTGAAAATTGTGGTATTTGGCCATTTTGGCCTAGCCTTGTGTTACAACTTAGTTTGTAGCCAAACTTTGTCTTTAAAATTTAGTCTCCTTAACAATATATTAGGTCTTTACATAAAAAAAAGTTCAAGAAAATTTTTAAAAGAGATGTAGCTTGCAACATTGATAATGAGACTATCATGTAACGATTTCAAAATAAGAAAAATTTGTAGAAGGAAAATGTAAGACTTTATGTGTTTGCGTGTGTGTGTGCGCTTTTGTCGTTAATATATGAAGTTCTCTTTTTATTAGATCTTGTATAATTTAAAGTTTTTAATGACTACCCTCAAAAAAATTTTTAGAGCCGCCACTGCAATCCAAATCCCATTTCATCAATATCTTTCTTTCTTTGCTCTTCTCAACCATCTGCACCTAAATCAAAAAAGCATCTTTGGTTCTTGGAAAGTTCAAAGAGCTATTGGTCACACCCAGGGACGGACTCAAGATTTTAAGTTAGGGGGTTAGAGATAAGCTAAAAATAAAAATAAAAAAACTTCAAATAAGCATGTATATAGTATTAACAAACTATCAACCAAGACAAATACACAAAATCATTGTTTCTTTCTCAAAAAAAAAAAAAAAATTATTGTTTCTTAATATATTGAGATGCAATCATTTATCAACAAAAACAAAAAACACAAAACAATATTATTTCTTAATACATTATCTATGAAAGGGAACTCGATGCTATTTTAAATCTTCAAAATCATTTATAATTGAATCTGGAATTGGAATAGCAACATTAATAGTTGGCAATACTACATTAACTTCTGAAGAATTTGAATCTTTTCTTTTGAAAAAAAATCAAACATTGTAGTTGATTTTCTCATGATCTACAAATAAAATAAGAATTATATAAATTTAGTATTTCTCACTAGTTTTCAATTTATAATTTACAAATTTATCTAATTTCAAATTAGTAGTTATAGCATTATGAGTTAACAATAGGAGCAAGTGACAATTTTATTTCTTAAATTTGGGTGACATTTTATTTTATTTTATATTATATAAAAATTTGGGTGACATTTCCTTAAATTTGGGTGACATTTTATTTAAAATTTTGGTATAATTTTAAATAAAAGTATTTTGAAAACAAGATTTCAAAATGTGGTGTGTATGAAGTATGTAATAAGATTCTCTAAAAAATTTTATCTACTTTTATACAGACATACATACACATACACACAATAAATCTATAGAGACTAAATCTTTATAGATTTATTTAATTTTGAGCTTTGATTGACATATTGATATACAATAAATCTATAGAGACTAAATCTTTGAACGGAGTTTTCATTGATTTGCTCTTTAGCAAAATTGATTTTATGAATCTCAAGGAGAGAAAATATGGGCCACGATTTTTGTGTCCCCTATAGTTCTGACTTCTAATGTACGTGGTCAATTATATATGATTGAGAAAATGTACTAAGTCGCAGCCACAACACGCTAGAGGGAGTGAGATAGAGGGAGCAGAAAGAATTTCATTTCCATTATTTAGTTACTAGAGTGTAACCTCTTGCATATGCACACTTGCACAGTTACAATTAAAAACAATCATAATTACATGGATCAAATTATACATTTTTTTTAGAAGATGTTTAAATTATTCATGGTATTAATTTACACATTTTTTAAACTATACAATTATAAACATGTAATGGTTTCTCATTATATATATATATATATATATATATGATTTAGAGTTTAATTGTGATAGGCCACAAATTGAATGACCCCTTGTGATTTAAACTAATTAATTAATTTAGCCAAGTTATTAATTAATCAATTTATCATGCAAACGCGTGGCAGCACAAACAAATCACCAAAACTAAATATGCAGTGGAAAAATAAACAACACGGTGATTTGTTCACGAATGGGGAAAACCCTAACGGCAAAAACCCCACCGGGTGATTTTCAGGTCACCACTCCCGAAACTCCACTATTATCAAATCAAGCGGTTACAAGTAAATGAATCCCAAGTACCTTACCAACCTACAGTTGAACCCTTACCCCAATACCCAATTGGACTTGATCTGTAGTGACAGTTCCCCCTTTTGATGCACGACTCCCAAGTACGTGACTAACCAGATGCGCGGATCCCAGTACACGACTTCAAACACCAACTTTAGGAAGAGAGGTTGGCTGCAAAGTTCTTCAGATCATCCTATGAAATGAAGATCAGGAAGATGCTTGGTCACAAAACCCTATGGTGCAAAATACACAGCAACTTCTTGAAGAAGATGAACTAGGTCAAGAACTTCGTCTTAGATCACAATTTGCTTGAACAAGGATTGCTCAATGCTTATGCAACTTGTGTCTATGTTGACGGCTCTTAAAACACTCCATTTATATGTTTAGGGTTAGAAGAAAAGAAGGCCCAAAAACACATTCACGGATCCCAAGAAAATCAGAACAGAAATCTGACTTTTTAATTCTCGACAGATAACAGTTGTCGAGGTAGGTGTCGAGCAGGTGTCGAGCTTTAAAATCTGTGCACTTCAACTTGCTTTTTCTTGGACAGACTCGATGACTTCAATACTTGATCTTGAAACCTTGTTTCTTGAAGTATTAAAAACACCTAGAACTACCCAATTACAAGTAGAGTGCGTTTTGTCAAAGGATTAGCCAATTTACATAAAATATGACATATGTTTTTAACATGTGAACACATATGTCCTAACAAATTGGGTTTAGATTCTTCAGTTTTTGCATCCAATAATTCATTTGCCAAAAAAATTTAAAAAGTAGATAGACACTTGGCGCAAAATTAGACCCCAATTAAAATTTAATTTAGAATATAATTGGATTTGGATTGATGATGCAACAAATTGTCAGTGAACTGATCGTCCACATGTGCACCAACGGGGGTACCTTGTTAAGGACATATTTTATGTAGTTGGCTAACCTTTTGACAAAACGCACTTTACTTGTATTTGGGTAGATCTAGGATGTGTTTAATACTTCAAGGAACATGTTGTTCAAGTCTAGTATTAAAGCCATGAAGATTGAACCAAGAAACAAGTGAAGAAAAGGTGTTCATTAAAGCTGGACAGATAGTTCAACACCTGTGGACAGATAGCTCGACAGCTACTCGACACCTCTCGACAGCTGGCTATCTATCGAGCTCTTAAGGTGTTTTCTTATCGCAATCTCGACACCTTTTCGACAGCTGGTGGATCGATCGAGAAATCTTCTGTCCCCTCGACAACTTCTCGACACCTCCTCGACACCTGCTATCTATCGAGGTTACGGGAATTCAGATTTTTAGATCTGATTTTTGGGTTAGGCTTATGTATTTGTGTAGGGTTTTTTTTCTCACAACCCTAAACCTATATAAGGCTTATTTTAGAGGCTGTCACATAAGAGAATACAAGGAGAACATATGCAAAAGGTGACCGATGCCTTCTTCTCTCTAAAAGAAGCTACTGCGTTTTTGTGCCTTAGGGTTTTGTAACCAAGTGCTTCTTGATCTTCATTCTTGATGAAGTGAAGAACTTTGCAGCCAACAATCTTCTTCTAGTTGGTGATTAAGTCGCGTACTGGGATCCGCGCAATTGGTTAGTCACGTACTGGGATTCATGCAACAAAAAAGGGTGGCGTTCATATATTGAAGAGTTTAGAGGTTCTAAAGCGGTAGAAGGTTTCTTTTGTGAGTTCATCTACGAGGATTGTAGAGTCTAGGGACAAAGGTTTTGTACTAGATCTGAAACTTCTCTTTACTATAGTGGATTGCTTTTTGGGAAGGTTTCCCCCCTGGTTTTTTACTGTGAAACTAGTTGGTTTCATTGGTTTTCCTGGGTCATCATATCTTGTCTTATTTACTTTTTCGTTGCTTATTATTTTGACATGATATTGATGTTTGTTTGTTTTAACAAGTTTTAGTCATAATAAATCTAATTAACAATTTGGGTTTAAAAACTTGTTAATTCTATCAACCGGGGTCTAAATTTCCCAACAATTGGTATCAGAGCTGGTTCACTCTGATTGGATTATTTTCCTAAGTGTGATCTTTGACCCCGTTGTCATGGAATCTCTTGATTGTTTTGATGTGCATGATCTTGTGTTGAATGATGATGATGATATTCATGATGCCTATTGCAAGCTTTATAATTTTTGTATGAAATCTCTTGAATGTTCTACAAAATTAAAAGCTAAATTTAAAAAGGTCAAGCTTGAAAAAGATGATTTGATTGCAAAATTGGATGAAGCCAATAATTTGAATGAGAATTTTAAAAATCAAATTTCATCTTAGGTGGACAAAATTAAGAGTTTGGAGCAACTAGTTGAATTTAAAACTAAAGTTGAAAAATTAACTAGTGCCAAACTTGTTGCTGAGCCTAACTCAAAAGAAAAGGATTTTTATATTCCTCCATTTAAAATGAATAATCAAGAGTTGAAGGCTAATATTGCTAGGATAGACAAAGGTAAACAATCTGATGTTAGTGCTGAAGTTTCTAAACTTATGTCTAAAACTTCTCCTAGGTTGAATGATAAATCTGAATTTGTCCCCATTTGTCATCATTGTTATATTGTTGGTCATATTAGGCCAAATTGTCCTAAGTTGAGGTCTCTGTCAACCTCTAAGGTTAGACCTCCTTCTTGGAAGCCGAGTAGTCCTAAAACTGCTCATGTTTGTCACAATTGTGGTGTTTCTGGACACATTCGTCCTAATTGCTTTAAGTTGTATCCTCAAAAGCAATTGTCCAAACGGTCACAAGTTTCCTCTCAGGGACCTACACCTTTGTTTGGAGAGTTATTAAAAGCTTTGAGCTTTTTAACTCAATTTCAGGAGAATTCTAATTCTTCTATGTCCTTTAGTAGACATACTAGGACAAGTGTCTTTTCATTTTCACAGCCAAAGACTCGTGCTGTGTGGGTGAGAAAGGAGCTTAAGACTTAATTGTCTTTTCTGTTTGTCCTCTGCTCTAATTCTTTCTATCTAAAGTATGACTTTCTTGCTTGATTTCTTTTCTGTTTTTGAAATCATGCTTTTATGCATCTGCACCTTTCTATCATGTTTTCATGCACATGCATCTTTCTTTCATGCTTTCATGTTGTTTGTCTGTTTTTGTTTGGTTGTTTACTTTTTATTTTGTTGTGTTTTCAAAATAAAAATAAAAAGGAAAAATCATAAAAATACAAAAACAGTGTGTGTTTGTGTACATTGGTACTTGTATACCTTGGATGGCCATTGAAACAAAGTTTTCTAAACTTTGTATCTTTTGTAGCTTAGATGAGCATCTTTATGCACAACTAAGCAAGTGAGCTTTGTGGCTCTTATTTGTGATGAGTACGATTAAGTAATCTCTTGTACTTAACACTTATATCACTCTTTTTGACGGGTAGGACTAGAAAATTCTAAGAGAAAGAGATAAATAACCATCTCACCACTGTTGCTCGCCAATCATAATAAGACATCTGTATGCTTCGGCATAGCAAAATTGGAATGTCAAATATCATTGGGTATTTCTTTTCTATCTCTTATATACCTATGCATGATATGCTTAAAAAGAAAATATGCAAAGAAAATAAAAAGCAAAAAGATCAAAATGCTTTAAATGTGATTGCAAGCGTGTATTCTAGGAGATGTGGGAGTTATAGGATGTACCTCAAAGGTGATAGTCCCCATCAAACAGTTATGATTGTGTGTGAGTTAAAGTGATTTTCTCATATCTCAAATCGTCATAACATGTATACACTTATGCAATCTTGCGATGTTTTTCACACACAACATGCAATATTCTTTGCTACTCTTGATACATGTGCATGTACAATGTGATTTGGCCATCACTAGGTTTACATGTGTTTATGTATGTTCACTAAACTATCTTGATTTGTTTTTGAAATATAAAATTGGTTAGACTTGTTTAGTGTGTGTGTGTGTGTTTTGGGATCCATGTGCTTAACATTTTTCTTGTTGAGAGATTTGTTTTTCCCATGTTTTGCATCTTTCTTTTATCTTTGCATCCATAGCATCTTGTTTCATTATATTCATGCATTTTTATGGATTCTTTGTACCCCCATGATCATCCTTGATCATCTTTATGTTTCTCGGGTGAAGCTTTCTAGCTTTTTGTACCCTTTGTCAATCCTGACAAAAAGGGGGAGAATTTGTGGAGTTTGTGTTTCATCTTGTTAGGGGGAGTGCTTACTTCCTTCTTCTTGTATCTTGGGCCTTGTGACCATGTTTATATACATTGAACTTATCTTCTTTATATGTTGATGTATGTTCTTTCACCTATCTTTTACATGTGTTGTTTCTTTTCTCTCTTTATACACATGTTTCTTATTAATTGTATGCAATTTATTATTTCTGTTTCATACTAAGATGCCTTGATGAGTTTTGTTTAAAGTGTTTCAGAAATACAGGTTGTCACAGTTTACTTGCCATAAACTCTATTCTTGCAAAGTTTTTTAAGAGTTTGTGTTAGGATAAATTTTATTGTATTCAACAAGTAAATATGAGTTTAGTGATTTATGACTTCTCTCATGTGTTCATTTGTTTGTTGTGGTTTTGTCACGGATTGCCAAAGGGGGAGATTGTTAAGGACATATTTTATGTAGTTGGCTAATCCTTTGACAAAACGTACATTACTTGTATTTGGGTAGATCTAGGATGTGTTTAATACTTCAAGGAACATGTTGTTCAAGTCTAGTATTAAAGCCATGAAGATTGGACCAAGAAACAAGTGAAGAAAAGGTGTTCATTAAAGCTGGACAGATAGCTCGACACCTGTGGACAGATAGCTCAACAGCTACTCGACACCTCTTGACAGTTAGCTATCTATCGAGCTCTTAACGTGTTTTCTTATCGCAATCTCAACACCCTCTTGATAGCTGGTGGATCGGTCGAGAAATCTTCTATCCCCTCGACAGCTTTTCGACACCTCCTCGACACCTGCTATCTATATAGGTTACGGGAATTCAGATTTTCAGATCTAATTTTTGGGCCAGGCTTATGTATTTGTGTAGGGTTTTTTTTTCTCACAACCCTAGACCTATATAAGGCTTATTTTAGAGGCCGTCACATAAGAGAATACAAGGAGAACATACGCAAAAGGTGACCGATGCCTTATTTTCTCTGAAAGAAGCTACTGCGTCTTTGCGCCTTAGGTTTTGTAACCAAGTGTTTCTTGATCTTCATTCTTGATGAAGTGAAAAACTTTGCAGCCAACAATCTTCTTCTAGTTGGTGATTAAGTCGCATATTGAGATCTGTGCAATTGGTTAGTCACGTACTGGGATTCGTGCAACAAAAAAGGGTGGCGTTCATATATTGAAGAGTTTAGAGGTTTTGAAGCGGTAGAAGGTTTCTGCTGTGAGTTCATCTACGGGGATTGTAGAGTCTAGGGACAAATGTTTTGTACTAGATCTAAAACTTCTCTTTACTATAGTGGATTGCTTTTTGGGAAGGTTTCCCCCCAGGTTTTTTACTGTGAAACTGGTTGGTTTCATTGATTTTCCTGGGTCATCATATCTTGTCTTATTTACTTTTTCGCTGCTTATTATTTTGACATGATATTGATGTTTGTTTGTTTTAACAAGTTTTAGTCATAATAAATCTAATTAACCATTTGGGTTTAAAAACTTGTTAATTCTATCAACCGGGGTCTAAATTTTCCAACATACCTAAAGAACAAGAGAACAAAGAACCAACAGAGAGCACCAGTGGGGTACAGGCTAAAGACCTTTCGAAGATTAAGTTAATGATAGAAGAATCTCCAAGAACTCAATAGTGTGAGACTAGGAAATTTCACATACCTCAAGGAAGTGAGGGCTCGGTGTTTTTATAGTAGTGTAGAGCTTACTGAAATCCCTTAAATATAGGGATTTCCTTGTAGAGAGGACTTTGGAGTTGAGACTTTGAGATCCTAGGGCTTCTCTTCCCATATTGGGAATATATGAATGTGTAGTAGGGTTTCTGGGCATGGTGTGCAAGTTGTTTCCATATGGGGATTTATGAGTAGAGAGCATGCAAAGGTATATGGGACCAAGTATACTTAACTGTCAGGTACATACGCATCAATCGTTGGGGTCATACATGTCTAACCGTCGGGTTCATACGCATCAACCGTCAGGGTCCTACAAATCCAATCATCAGGTTAATGTGTTTGTCTGTCGGGTATGTGCATCGTCATCCGTTGGGTTCGCCTTTCACCCATACATTGGTTTTGAGGGCAAGTCTCCCGTTGGGGTCAAACGTGGGACATCTGACAGGTCTTCTAGATGTCGATGGTCGTTCTGAGGTGCCTATCCTGACAAATCTTTAAGTAAGGCTCCTCCCCCCCGACGGGTCAAAGATAATTTTTATTGGTCGAAAATATCCTTATCATTGATTTTTTATTTTTATTTTTACACTTAATAATTCACTTGGCACAAAAATTAAAAATTAAATGGGACACATGGCACAAAATTGAGAATCCAGTTGAAATCTCTAAGTGGATTTTCTTAGAGTCTTGGCTTTAAAAAAATATATAGATAGGGTGTGACTCCCCTCCCATTTAAAGCCCTGTAGGTTTTAAGGGTGAGTCGCCTGTTGGGGTCAAACGTGGGACATTTGACGGGTCTTTTGGATGTCGACGGTCGTTCTGAGGTGCCTATCCTGACAAATCTTTGAGTGAGGCTCCTTCCCCCCGACGGGTCAAAGATCATTTTTATTGGTTGAAAATATCCTTATCATTGATTTTTTTTTTTTTTTTACACTTAATAATTCACTTGGCACAAAAATTAAAAATTAGATGGGACACGTGGTATAAAATTGAGAATCCAATTGAAATCTCTAAGTGGATTTTCTTAGAGTTTTGGTTTTTAAAATATATATAGATAGGGTGTGACTCCCCTCCCATTCAAAACCCTGTAGTTCTCTCACATATTTAGCTGGATGAATGACATGTGACAAACTAACAATCAAAGGGTTAAAAAAAAGCCCACGCCTTCTAACTCAATTTGGAGCCCTTCCATCTAACAATTTTTTCTCACTTTTCTTTGAGAGGGATTGCATTAGCTGCAATACCCTAGTCCCTCAATTTGCGTGTTTTTTCTCTAACTCTTTTCCTTTTTTCCTACATCATGACTAGCATCTAAAACATCCAGATCAAAGCTTACCAAAGAACACATGAATTATGAGTCTATAAGGGCATATACAGCGGTGATGCTAAAAAATTTAGCTTTTAGCAATTTTAAAAACTAATTTATCTATTTTAATACTCCACTTTACAATATACCAAACATCAATAGTTCTGTTTTTTTACTACTTCATTTAAATATTCCTTCTTTATAAATCTTGGAACTTTCTAAGCCACATACTGGTCATTGTGGTCAAACAAAATGGTAATTTCCTATCTTACTTGTCATTCAAAAGTGAGATGTAATAAACAAATGGCAATAAAAGTAGGTAGGCATCTTCCATGCAATCCAACAAAGTTCAAAGAGGTCCACACGTTTCTGACTTTCCGGAAAAGTAGATATCTTTTGTCCACACGTTTCTCATTTTCCTGCAAATTTCCTCTCTTTTTCCATGACACTGATTCAGTGGTAGAAAGTCTTTGCCTCAGGACTGATCGTCCAGTCAAAGTTGTTGAGGACTGATCGTCCAGTCAAAGTTGTTGAGAACTGGGAAACAGCTATTGCTAACGCTCTGTGCGTAGTGAAAGATAGAAAGGCTGTGATTAGATTAACAGAGTTAGAGCATTCACTGCTCTTAAATTTGCTAAAAAGCTATTTTTAGCACCACAAATAATAAAATACATGCTAGATTATGGATGGTACTATGGCTAGGTTTAGATACACGTTTGTGTTTAACGTTTGCGTTTTTTACGGTTTTTTTTTTTTTTTCAGCGCATAAACAGCAACATCACATGAATGCACTGTACAGAAGACAATCATCACTCCTGAGGCAAAGACTTTCTAACACTGAATCAGTGTCATGGAAAAAGAGAGGAAATTTGCAGGAAAATGAGAAACGTGTGGACAAAAGATAGCTACTTTTCCGGAAAGTCAGAAACGTGTGGACCTCTTTGAACTTTGTTGGATTGCATGGAAGATGCCTACCAACTTTTGTTGCCATTTGTTTATTACATCTCACTTTTGAATGACAAGTAAGATAGGAAATTACCATTTTGTTTGACCACAATGACCAGTATGTGGCTTAGAAAGTTCCAAGATTTATTTTAGGTTTCACACGGAAGCTTGCATGATATTGCAATAAAAATTAAAAAAAGCATCTGTGGTTCTTGGAAAGTTCAAAGAATCACACCAAAAGCAATGTAAAAAGATCAACATGGGACTTCAAAGTTCAAAGAGTTGCTGGATACACCGAAAGCAAGCCACCTTTAAAGGCTTCTCTTGCTTACATTCACCCTCTTCCTAATTTGTCTCACTTTCCTGAGTTATATTGCAATCCCTTCACAGTTTTCTTTCTCCTCCTTTCAGATCTTTACAGCTGTTTGCTCATAAATCTTGATGGCTCTTGTGACCTGCAAAGGAGCCTCATCTTCTTCTTTCACCCACCAACCCAAGAAATTTGATGTCTTCTTGAGTTTCAAAGGTGAAGATACCCGTCTTGGTTTTGTAGGCCATTTGTATAATGCTTTGTGTCAACGGGGTATTAACACCTTTATTGATAATAACCTTCAAAGGGGAGAAGAAATTTCTGTAGGACTTCTCAAAGTCATTGAAAGTTCAAGGATTTCAATAATTGTATTTTCTGAAAACTATGCATCCTCCAAATGGTGTTTGGATGAACTTGTCAAGATTGTTGAGTGTAAGAAAAAAGACCAGTTAGTGCTATCGATTTTTTACAATATAGATCCATCAGAAGTTCGTTACCAAAAAGGAAAGTTTGGAGAAGCACTATCTAAACATGAAGAAAAATTAAAAGATTACAAGGTGCAAAGCTGGAGGGAAGCTTTATTTGAAGCTGCAAATATATATGGTTGGCATTACCAGCGTAGGTATATATTTAATGACAACTATTGTACTTTTTATGAGTTTCACTGGTTTGTTATGATAAATAATTTTATTGCTAAACAACAATTACCACTAATTTATTAGTGTTAGTTTTTTGGCCAAATTATGAATGATTTTTTTTCTTCATATCCACTACTATAGAAGGTTTTTTTTTTTTGGTTGAGAAAACACTACTATAGAAGTTAGCTGGCAATGTAGAAATAGAAAGATTTAAAAAAAAAAAAATTTACCTTACCAAGTAAATAGGAGTTTCTCCCACATATTATTTATTTAAAAAACATTTCCCAAAAATATCCTTAATAATTTAGTTCTAGTATTTTTATTTTTTATTTTTTTATACAAGATAGAAAAAAAAGAAGTGTATATGTGTCTCATCCAAAAAAAGGAAAAAAAAGAAGTGTATATGTGTGTGAAGCTCCCTCCTAGAAACTTGAATCCCGGCCCTTAACCCCCACACCCCACTAGCACTTAAAACTTTTAGAGCAACTATCGCGCCAAGGGTGCATGGTGGTAGTTCTAGTATTAAAAATGAGTTGTAAGTTGTAACAAGTTTCAATTATCAGTAATTAGATTTTCATTGCAACTCAGGCTCAAAAAAAAAAAAAAAAAAGATTTTCATTGCAACTTTATGCTAAATGTACAATTATCATTATTGTACCAAAACAATGGATTTTTTTTTTTTTTTTTTGAGAGTCAAACAATGGTTGAACCGTCAAATTGGTAAACAATATGAAAATCCAGATGTTATGACAGATACATTAGTTTCACAACCAAAAAGCTAATTAAATCATGAAAATTGATGGTTTAAAAAAAAAAATTTTGAACCACATGGTTTTATTCAAATCGTTTGGTCTTTAATGTTAATTTTTTTTTTTTATATCAAATTAATAACTATTCTTTCCTTCAATTATGCACTTTTATTTATGGTCTTTTAAGTCTTTCGCTTTTAAACTTTGAAATGAGTAGTCAAATGATCAATTCAAGTAACTTATTATTTAGTCATTATTTATATAAACACTAGTTGAATGTTCGTGCGTTGCACGGTTTTGGTCAATAACTTATTAAATATTGTGGGGCCTGAGAATTTGGCTACTCCGGCCCATTTTACACCAGGCCCAAGGCCCGCGCCGTGGAGGAAGAAATGTCCGAGGACAAACAAAGAAGGCCCAAATTGCCAAGAGACATCGCCGAGGACGATCTTGTCCTCGGTCATCTGAGATTATAGAAGGGAAGAGCAGTACGCTATCAGGGGTAGCCTCCCAGAGCATCCTAAGGAAAAGGACAAGTACAATGGGACAGTCACAAGAGCATGGTGGAGGAGCAATTCAAGGAGAAGCTGTCACCTCCGCATTAAATGCCCACAGCTAACATTCTGGCCGCATTAATGGAAAAAAGACCCCTGAACAGTGTTGGCTAGGCTGCTGTAGTCCACAGAAAGCTAAGGAAGGTGGCTGATGGGACAAGCACTCAAGTAATAGCCTGCATGATCAACAAATGAAGGGCTAAGATAAGCTGAAAGGGGATATATAATGTAAGAAATCCCTCAAGAGAAGGGGAGAATGAGAAGCAGAAAACACTGTAGCAGTTCATATCATCCTAGGAATCTTTGTAACTAGATACTAAGAAAATAATAAGAACTCCAAACCCTTTAGTAGAGGGCCGAGGAGAGACTTTCACACTTCAAATCCATTTCCTAGTTATTTAACCCACTCATAACCATGTTTAGTTGTGGTAATCCTTACTAAGGCCTAGTTCTTAAACCCATTCTCTACAAATTTATTGTATCGGGCGAGTTGGGCTTGAGTTCATTCACCCAACGGTAGAAGTGCTCAAACCCCGTCCCTACAATTGGCGCCGTCTGTGGGAAGAACTTGTGTGTTAGTAAGGGCAACAATCAAGCATGGTAGGATCAGGCCCTCATCAAGTAGGCTCCCATCAGCTTGAACCGGCTAGAACTCAATAACAGGGCAACTTTCCCAACCCTGAACGTGATCGAAATGAAGAGAATGGAAGGTTTCGAGATGGAAGTGTGCACACCACTCAACCTAGCGGAAGCCACTCTTGTGGGGGTTGTCACGTGCTTAGGAGACAAAATAACAACCAGGCCATGCAATCAGAAGAAGTTAAGAGTCACGTATCCCAGAGGCAGGATGATAAGCTGGCCATGCAACAAGAGATAGACGACTTGAAGAGAAAGCTGCGCCATGCACAACAAAGGCGGCCTCACTATAGCCCTGACATGCCCTTCAAGGATGAAAGCGATGATGACTATAGGTAAAGATCGAGAACTCCTCCAAGTGAGACATTCTCTCATGAGGAAGAGTACTATTAGAGGTGTAAGCGCAATAGCCCATCTTTTAGGGGCTTGGGAAGTGATGCCATGAGCAAAGCGCTGGATCAACTCTCCAAATCACCTTTCACACGCCACATAGAAGAGGCTACACTGCCTCGGCGATTCCAGCAGCCAACCTTCATCATTTACAACGGCAGAATGGACCCTGTGGAGCATGTGAGTCAGTTCAACCAAAGGATGGCTGTCCACTCTAAAAACGAGGCGCTGATGTGCAAGGTCTTCCCATCTAGCCTGGGATCAGTAGCAATGAGGTGGTTCAATGGTTTAAAGGTGAATTCCATGGGTTCGTACAGGCAGCTAACACGAGCCTTTGGCTCCCGTTTTGTTACCAACAGTAGAGCTCCTCAGCCCTTGAGTGCATTGTTGTCTTTATCTATGCATGATGGAGAAACTCTAAAGGCCTACTCGGACAAACATTGGGAGATGTATAACGAATTGGATGGAAATTTTGATGATGTCGCCATCAGCACCTTCAAAAATAGCCTCCTAACTGGGCACGGCTTGAGGAAGTTCTTAGTTGGCAAGCCTGCCACCAGTATGCACCAGCTAATGGATCGGATCGATAAATACAAACGAGTAAAGGAGGATCAGATGCAAGGCAAGGGAAAGGAGAAGGTTATCCCTCAAGAGAGGAGGGATTTCAGATTGGACCGGTATAACAGCAACCACCCGAGGAGGGATTTCGCATGGCAATCCGGAGCAACCAGCGCGCAGACAGTCAATGCTGTGTTTCGAGAACCAGTACACAGGGTGTTGGAGAAAATCAAGGACGAGCCGTACTTTAAGTGGCCAAATAAGATGATGGGAGAGCCCACAAAATGCAATCAGAACCTTTATTGCCAATACCACTAGGACCACGGACATACCACAGAGAACTGCAGGAATCTCTGGAACTATTTGGACCAGTTGGTCCCAGAAGGAAAGCTAAGGCACCTCCGACATCATTCTAGTGGCCATCAAGGCCAAACCCATCAGGAGCCCCAGAGAGATACTGCCCTGAGGCCACTCGCAGGGATGATCAATGTAATCTTGGTTGCGCCAGGAAGAACAGGCACGCGCCCTTCACGAGTGTTGTCTGTGGCTCAGATGCCAGCTGAGGAGTCCCAGCCTGAATCAAAGAAGGCTAGAAGGAATTTTCACCCAACCTTGTGTTTCTTTGAAGAAGACAAGATAGGGATCACCCAGCCCCATGACGAGGTGCTGGTAATCACTCTTAGAATCGGGGATTACGATGTGAAAAGAGTGATGGTGGATGATGGCAGTGGGGCTGAGATCATGTAACCCGACCTCTACAAGGGGCTGAAGTTGAAGCAGGAGGACTTGATGCCCTATAGCTTTCCCGTGATGAGCTTCGCCGGAAAGCTCGTTATCCCAAAGGGCATGATTAGGCTACCTATCCAGACTGGCCTAGAGATCATGGAGGTGAACTTTATTGTGGTGGACACCTACTCTCCGTACACAGCCATCGTTGGCAGGCCTTGGCTTCATACCTTGGGGGCTGTCGCCTCCTCCTTGTACCAGAAGGTGACATTCCCATCAGGGGACCAAGTTCTCGAGATCCGTGGTTGCCAATCCACAGCAAGGCAGTGTATGGTGGCTACCATATCATATCGGCTCGATGTAGAATCCTTGGCCATTGCTGAAAAAAGCTTATAGCAATCAAAGGCTCCGGTGGCGCCTCTTGATACAGCTGCCGAGGAAGCAAAATGTGAAGATCTAGAGAAGGTGGTCATTAGTGATGACCCAGAGAAGTTCTTTCAGGTCAGGGCTTAGCTGCCTCTTCAAGAGAAGGAGGAATTGATTGAATTCCTTATAAGAAATATTGACGTATTTGCATGGGATGCCTGTGATGCTTTAGGGATCGATCCAGCCTTCATCTGTCACCATCTCAATGTCAATCCGTCCATCACTCCCAAGAAGCAGCCACCTCGGCACCCATCAAGAGAGCATGCTGATGCGATCAGGGAAGAGGTGAAGAAGCTTAAGCGCGCATGGGCTATCAAGGAGGTTTTTTACCCCGAATGGTTGGCCAACACCATAATGGTTAAGAAGAAAAGTGGAAAGTGGAGGGTTTGTGTGGACTTCACAGACCTAAACAAGGCATGTCCAAAAGACCCATTCCCCATTCCTTGGATAGATCAGCTGGTGGATGCGACTGCAGGCCATTTTTGGATAAGTTTCTTAGATGCCTTTCAAGGCTATCATCAAATACCACTAGCTCTGGAGGATCAGGAGAAGACAATCTTCGTGACACCTATTGGAAACTACCACTACAAGGTGATGCCGTTTGGCCTGAAGAATGCAGGGTCCACTTATCAAAGGATGATGACGAGAATGTTAGAGCCGTTGTTGGGCAAGAGCATTGAAATCTATGTTAACGATATGGTGGTGAAGAGTAAGGTGGTGTCCGAGCACTTAGGAGACCTCGGTCGCATCTTCGATACCTTGAGGAAGCACAAGCTGCGTCTAAGTGCTTATTCGGTGTGGGATCTGGCAAGTTCTTAGGCTACATTATTACCCACAAGGGAATCGAGGTCGATCCTGACCAAATCAAGGCTATTCATAATCTAAAGCCTTTGCAAAACCCCAAGGAGGTCCAAAAGCTCACTGGAATGATCGCGGCCTTTAATCGATTCATTTCCAAGTCGGCTGATAGATGCAGGCCTTTCTATCTCCTAATCAACAAGTGGAAAAGGTTTGAGTGGTCCGAGGATTGTGCTGTGGCCTTCCAGCAGCTCAAGGAATACCTATCTCGGCCACCTATCATGTCCAATCCTGAGGCCGATGAGGTCCTATATGCATATATTGCTGTGGCTCTTCATGCTGTAAGCCTGGTGCTAATATGAGACGACAATGGCATTCAAAAGCCAGTCTATTACATAAGCAAGTCATTACATGAAGCTGAGGTCAAGTACCTACCTTTGGAGAAAGCCATACTAGCTGTGGTCCACGCTACCCGAAAGCTTTCCCACTATTTCCAGGCCCACACAGTAGTTGTTCTAACCCAACTACCCTTGAAGTCTGTACTTTGGACTATTGATTACACTAGAAGGATCGCCAAATGGAACACGATTCTGGGGGCTTTGACGTCAAGTACATGCCTCGGACCTCTATAAAAGGCCAGGTCTTGGCTAATCTGGTGGCCAAGTTTACTGAACCGTTAGTAGAAGTAGTAGCAGAGGAGAGAAATACGGATGGAAAATAGTTGAGACAATCTCTATTCCAGGGCCCCTATGTTGGAAGGTGTACGTTGATGGCGCAGCAAATCAAAGAGGTTCTGGAGTGGGGCTAGTCCTAGTATCCCTTGAGAAGACTATCATAGAGAAATCCCTAAGGCTTGGGTTCTCGGTCACGAATAATGAAGCTGAGTATGAGGCATTGTTACAAGGGATGATCATAGTGCAGAAAATGGGTGGAAAAGCAGTAGAGATGTTCTCGGACTCGCAATTGGTAGTGGGCCAAGTAAAGGGAGAATTGGAGGCCAGAGATGCGAGGATGCAAGAGTACTTAAGCCAGGTCAAGTGCTTGCAGTCAGACTTCGACCTTTTCAGCTTGTTGTATGTCCCCAGAAGTGAAAACACCCATGCGGATTCATTGGCCACACTTGCTACATCCTCGACAGGGGATCTACCTCGGGTTATTCTTGTTGAGCATCTGGAAAGAGCAAATGAGGTGGCAAAAGGCATGGTTCATATCCATCAAGTTGGAGTGGGTCCCAACTGGATGGATCTTATAGTGAGATTCCTCAAAGATGATGTTCTGCCCGAGGAGAAGTCAGAGGCTGAGAAGGTACGAAGAAACGCTCCACGGTTCTGGCTGTCTGAGGACCATAAATTGTATAGGTGCTCCTATTCTAGACCATATTTACTGTGTCCACCCTGTTGCATCAGAGCTATTGCTTGAAGAGTTGCATGAAGGGATCTGTGGGAGTCACACAAGAGGAAGATCCCTGTCACACCGAGCCATCTCCCAGGGATATTGGTGGTCGGGGATGCAGAAGGAAGCCCTAGAGTGCCAAAGGTTCGCCCCAAATATTCACTAGCTAGGATGGGTCCTCAACCCTTTGTCCAGTCCATGGCCATTTGCCCAATAGGGTTTGGATATTGTAGGCCCTTTCCCCAAGGCGCCAAGAAATAAAAGGTATTTGTTAGTCGGCACAGATTATTTCACCAAATGGGTTGAAGCTGAACCCTTGGCCAACATCAGAGATGTCGATGCTAAGAAATTCATCTGGAGGAACATTGTTACACGGTTCGGGGTCCCTCATACCCTCATTTCAGATAATGGACTCCAATTTGACAGCAAAGCCTTCAGAAGATACTGTTGTGAACTGGGGATCATAAACAGGTACTCAACTCCAGCTTATCCTCAAGGAAATGGACAGGCCGAGGCTGTCAACAAGGTCATAGTCAATGGGCTTAAGAAGAGACTGGACGATGCTAAGGGAAGGTGGGTTGAAGAGCTGCCACCCGTCCTATGGACTTACCGGACTACACCACGATGGTCAACAGGGGAAACACCTTTTGCCATGACCTATGGGGCCGAGGCTGTTATCCCTCTAAAGGCAAACTTCCCAACGCTGAGGACGAGCTCCTTCGCTCAAAGTAGTAATGACGAATTACTAGGGAAGAGCCTAGATTTGATTAATGAACGAAGAGAAAAGGTAATGATCCAGCTGGCCTACTACCACCAGAAGCTCAAGCAGGGATATGATGCCAATGTGAAGATGAGACCACTTGCATCAGGGGACTTAGTATTGAGGAAAGTTGTGGGTGCTGCCAAGAGTCCCTCCTGGGGAAAGCTGGGACCCAATTGGGAAGGGCCGTACTGAATCACTTTAGTAGCAGGGGTAGGGGCGTACTACTTCGAGGACTTAGATGAAAAAATTGTACCACGTCCGTAGAAGGTAAATAATCTGAGGAGGTATTATTATTAATGAAAGCATTTCTGTATTTTAAGTTCTAAGTCTATTATGATTATATGCCTTATGTGTTGACAACGAAAATCTAAGTACTAGACAGAACCAAGGTCTTGTATGGTCCTCGAACTCAAACCTATGGGGAAACTAGTTACTTCAAGAAAAATCTAAGTACTAGACAGAACCAAAGTCTTGCATGGTCCTCGGACTCAAACCTATGGGGAAATTAGTTACTTCAAGAAAAATCAAAGTACTAGACAAAACCAAGGTCTTGCATGGTCCTCAAACTCAAACCTATAGAGAAACTAGTTACTTCAAGAAAAATCTAAGGGCTAGACAGAACCAAGGTCTTGCATGGTCCTCGGACTTAAATCTATGGGGAAACTAGTTACTTCAAGAAGAACCTAAGTACTAGACAGAATCAAGGTCTTGCCTGGTCCTTGGATCACCTACTTTGGTAGAATTAACACTGTGCAAAACTTGCCTAAGTATCAAACAAAGCCCATGAGCGTCACTTGAAGCGTTTTAGGGTGTCATAAACATGGTTTTTGTTTGTCCCACACCTAGAGGGTTGTTCTACATAAGTTTGAACGTCCGTTAAAAAATCGAAGGATATGGTGACTTTGATCTATTCTGGTTCTAAATCAAAAACAAAAGATAGGTGGGTCTCCATTTGTATAAACAGCTTTACGATTATTGTAATTATCACCATGGTCAGCCGAGGCACAATTAGAGTTAGAATTATGCAAGTGAAAAGATAAACAGGGTAAATAAGGGAAAATAGAATGCACACTTCATTAAGTTCATAGAAATTACATAGTAGTGATTGCATTACAATGTTAAAAAAAAAAAAAAAAAAAAAAAAGACAGACCAAGCAAAAATACAACTGGTGCTAGCCAAGGGGGGCTACTTCTTCAACTTTATTTTGAGCCCTTCCTTGGGAAGCTGGGCAGAAAGGGTCTCCAAATCCTTGGGGCCTTCAGGTGGGGGAGCAACCTGCAGAGGATCAGCTGGAAGAGGTGCCTCCTCGGCATCAGGGGCCTGGGCTTCAGAGGAGGGCCTTGCAGCATCCTGGAGCGCTTCCTGGTCAGGGCCCTCGTGTGTCTCATTTACCACAGGATGCTCGGCTTCCTTGGCAGGCTCATTAAAAGTGGTAGTAACTAAAGCAGCTTCACTTGGAGCAGTACCAACTCCCTCAGAGACCACCTCAGCCTCGGAGTTAGGTGGAGCAGCCTCACGGATGGCTGGTGGGTAGTACACATTCTCCACCTTCCACAGGTCATATAAGATCTCAACTCCAGCTTGTCTGAGGGCCTTATTCCAAACCTGGGTGCAGTAGAGCCTGCATACCCCAGGGACTTGAGTTTTGAGGGCGGCCTCCATCTCAGACACCCCCAAGGCCTAAGCCTCCTCCTTGGCCACCTCCTTGGAGGCCTGAGCCTCCGCCTTGGCAAACTTTGCCTTTACCTTAGCCTGTAGGGCTTCATCCCGGGCAAACTCTGCAACGTTCTTGGCTCCCTTTGCCTCAGTTTCATTTTTCTTCAGCTCGGCGATTTGCTCTTTGGCAATCGTTAGCTGTTCCTTTGCCTCGAGCAAGCGCCTTGTTTAGTCCTGAGCCTGCTTTTGAGCACCCGCCAGGCCTGCTTCGATGCTGTCCCTGGCCCTTATCATCTCCTTAAGGTCCTCCCTGGCCTTCGCGAGATCGGACTCAAAGATCTTAAGGGTCCGAGTAGCTTCCAGGCGCTTATCACGCTCATTATCCAGGGCCTTACTCTGGTTATTAGCCACCTCTTCCAACCTAAATGTGGCCTGGACAGCCTGCCAATTGAAACAAGTGCACAGTAAGGTGGAAACTAAGAAACAAAAAAGAATCAGAGGAGTCACAAGTGTTAGAAGTCTTACCATGCCCAAATACCTTTTGAGGTTTAGGAAGACCTCTTTACTCCTTGAGTTCCCTAATTCGGCCATGTCAGCGGGGAGTAGAAGAGACCTCTTCAACGCATTAGCCACGAATGTGCCTTCACCCCCTCTGAAATCTCTGATGGAAGCAGTATCCATCAGGGGCTCCCCGTGGAGCATTGGGGTGGGGAGCCAGGCTTAGGGTTTGCCCTGTAAGGCCACTTCTTTCCCTTGGCCCTGGTACCCAGTTTTTTGTTGCTTGGAAGGCCGCCGAGCCTCATCCTCCTCTTGAGAAGAACAAGTCCTGTCTCCTCCCATGGGTCTCTTGCCCTTGGGGTCCTTCTTATTTTTGGGATCAATAGGCTCGGACCTCTGTGGCAGACTTGGCAGAGGTGGAGGAGGTGGAAGTTTAGACTGAGCGGAAGATGACCTAGTTTGAACAGGCTGGGACTTGGGTGAAGGAGGAGGAAGCTTGGATTGAGACTTCCCTGGCACATCCTTCCCCGGCTAGCCCTCAATCAAGTCGAATAGGCTGGTCTGGGGCTACCTCTTGAAACCTATCTTGGCCCGAGGGGAAGTTCTTACTAGCAGAAGTTTTGCTTCAGTTAAGTGGGGGTCACCCAAATTACTGGAGGGATCCTTGGACAGAAGAACTTGGTCAAATGCGCCAAATTCGTCCTTGGATGGACCCAAATCAACGACTTCCTCTTCTTCTTCTTCTAGTCTTCCCCCCTTGGCCTCTGCAACTGGAGGGGATGAAGAGGGACCCGCCAACGGAATGCCTTCTGGAACAGGGGACCCTTCAGGAAGCAAGAACCCTTGCTCCACTACGGTGATCCTCTGAAGCTGAGGATCTCTGGCTCTTATCATGTACTTTGGAGCCGAAAACGATTTTTAAATTGGATCGTAGTCGAGGATCTTGTGGGCAACCCTAACTTAATTATCGGCTTCGTTCACAAAGATCTCCACCCTGAGGACAGTTTCCAAATCGGCCTTGTTGACCAAATGGAAATGCCGTGCAAAAGCGTGCGGATCTGCAAAAAGAAGGCATGTTCGTATTAGCAACCAAGTAATGTAAACTGTGATAACCCAAAAGAGGACCCAACCCACTCCCACTCTAAATACCCCACCTGGTGTCCCCTCCACTGTCGGACAATGAAGGCCGTCGTGCCACTCCCCAGACACAATGAGAAAGTCCTTATTTAACCCCTTGCTGGACTCAGGGAGGCATTGGATAAGCCGAACCTTATCCTCCCTTGTCTTCATGTAATAGGACTTACCCTTTAGGTGTTGGAGGTTGTAGCACCAGTTTACATCGTGGTGGGTTAACCTCAGCCCCATCTTCTCGTTCAAAGCGTCCACCCAACCTAGGATCCTGAACACGTTGGTGGCGCACTGGGTAGGAGCCAGTCTAAAGTGCCTAAGATAGTCCCTTATCACTGGCCCCATAGGGATTCTCATACCGCCCTCAAGGAAGGCAATTATGGGAACCACTACTTCACCCTTCTTCCTCCTGATAAGCCACTCCCCTTCTTCACAATACCTCAGACCCACATTACTGGGTATCTTATAATCAGCGATGAACTTTTCCATCGCCTCCTCAGACTCAACCAACTTCTTAAACCTACCCATCCCTAGGAACGACTAAAGGACTCAAGAAAAGACGAAAGAAAGGGAGAAATCGGAGGAAACACTTGAGCTAGAAAGAAAAGAAGACTTACAGAAATGAGGAAAAGCTCATCGGACAGGCTTTTATGCTGAAAAGAGGTGTGAGTGTAGTTGGAGATTTGGCTGGGCTCAGGATATGTGCGCAAGAACTCTTGATTGTAAAAGTAAGAAGGCAAATCAGTTCGAATGGGTATTTATACCCCCAATTAAAGGTAACTGTGCGGGTTTTCCCACCCATAAATGCAAGGAGATCCCTACTGTTAGATTACCATCACATCGTTGAACGTGGGGAGCACAGAGCAGCCAGAATTTAATGAGGGCGCACTCCATATACTGAAGCACCAGAACGTGCCCTAGACAGGTGAAAAGACTTTGGCATTAATAGAGGACAGGACTTGACAAGCCATGACAAAGGCCCAAGGACATCAAAATCCTCCTCTTCGTCCGAGGAGCTGGACAGCAGGATTTTGAGGGGTTATTGTGGGGCTTGAGAATTTGCCAACCCCAGCCCATTTTACACCAGGCCCAAGGCTCGCGCCGTGGAGGAAGAAATGTCCGAGGAAGAACAAAGAAGACCCAAATTGCCAAGAGACATCGCTGAGGACGATCTTATCCTCGGCCAGCTGAGATTATAGAAGGGAAGAGCAGTACACCATTAGGGGCAGCCTCCTAGAGCATCCCAAGGAAAAGGACAAGTACAATGGGACAGTTACAAGAGCATGGTGGAGGAGCAATTCAAGGAGAAGCTGTCACCTCCGCATTAAATGCCCACAGCTAACATTCTGGCCGCATTAATGGGGAAAAGAGCCTTGAACAGTGTTGGCTAGGCTGCTGCAGTCCATAGAAAGCTGAGGAAGGTGGCTGATGGGACAAGCACTCAAGTAGTAGCCTGCATGATTAACAAATGGAGGGCTAAGATCAGCTGAAATGGGGTATATAATGTAAGAAATCCCTTAGGAGAAGAGGAGAATGAGAAGCAGAAAATACTGTAGCAGTTCATATCATCCTAGGAATCTTTGTAACCAGATACTGAGAAAATAATCAGAACTCCAAACCCTTCAGTAGAGGGCCGAGGAGAGACTTTCACACTTCAAATCCATTTCCTAGTTATTTAACCCACTCATAACCATCTTTAGTTGTGGTAATCCTCACTAAGGCCTAGTTCTTAATCCCATTCTCAACAAATTTATTGTATCGGGCGAGTTGGGCTTGAGTTCATTTACCCAACAGTAGAAGTGCTCAAACCCCATCCCTACAAATACAATATATAATAATGCATTTGACAAATAATAAATTAATGAACTATTTTTATTCAAAAATCTCTTCAACAGTACCAATTGTCTAAGAAAACTAAACAATAAAAATTAATAACAACATTTAACAAAATAATATGTCCATGTAAATTAATATCTAAGCATTAAATTAGTATCAACATAAAATTCACAAATTACAAGCTATCCAAATGTATAAGAATTAAAAAAATAAAAAAATAAATCAATTATATATATATATATATAATAAGAGAATTGATTGAGCATCACAGCTCTTAGCCTGCTCGATGATGTAGTTGAAATTCTCCATCATATTATACTTGGGTGATGCACAACTTATTTAAAATTTATATTGTAGTTGAAATTCTCCATTGTATTATACTTGGGTGATACACGACTTATTTAAAATTTATATGTAAATAAATTATAGTCATATTGATAATAAGCCATGTGATAAAAATGGATTAATTTTATAATTTGTAACTTCGTGCAAGTTTGGTATATAGTATGTAAATTTTATTATATATATTGAATTAAATTTATTTAAACTGCCACAAACATTTAGTAATAGAATTATTGTTGAGGAGAATTTATATTTTAGATGGTAGAGTTTAATGTAGAGTAAATTATTGGCAATAGTTTTTTAATTTACAATAACCGAACAGTTTAAACACTTGTCACCAAAAAAAAAAAATGGGAATCTACCTAAAATTCCTATATTAATAATAAGTAAAAGGATGAATATTAAAATTGCGTTAAAATTTGATATTGAGATAAAAAGGGAATCTACCTTAAAAGTCTATACAACCTTTTTTTATAACATTGAGATTGAGTGTCAAGAGTCTTTAACCGTCTTAGAATCAAGGTAGTCAATATCGTACCGGTACCGGCCGGTATGTACTGTACCGATATGTATACCGGTATCGAAACATCAACGTTTCGTACCGGTTTAAATACCGGCCATGTACTGGCCAATTTCGGGCAATACCAGCCGGTCCAGAAAAATGTTTTTTTTTTTTTTTTTTTTAAGTTTTGTAATTTTTGAATTTTTGTTAGGGCAGAATGATAACTTGTTTGCATTAACTTATTAGTATTATTTGTTTTCTTAGTATGCAATGGTAACTTTTAAGCTTTCTATTTTTTATATTGTGTTTTTTTTTTTTTTTAATTGAAACTAAAGTCTAAAACCTTGAATAATTAGTTCTGAATTGAGGAAATGTTTTATGGTAAACTTTTATGTTTATTATAATATATATATATATATATACACACACATACATACATACATACATATATACACACACACACACACACATATATATATATATATATATATATATATATTGTAGGGTTGAAATTTGCTGGGCTAGGCACCAACTTTGCGTATTGTAAGCCCAACGAATTCCCAACAATGAATTTGTAAAGAATGGGTTAAACAGCTGGGCGGGTTTTGAATTTAGCAACGGTTCAATGGATACGAATCATGGTAAAGAAACATTCAAACTCATATTTAATAAAAGCCCCCCTTTAGTCCGAAGAGGTTTATCAATTTATCAACTTAGTGAATACAAATTTCTTCCCCCTTCCTCCAGAGGCTTCTGCCCTTTATATATCCCCCTCCTTCTTCATCTTAACCGCACACTTGTTCTTCATCCAAGCGTCCACTTCAGTATATGTCACATCAGTCATCTGCTTTAGTAGGCCTTGAGTGGTGGTGGCTGAGACTGAACTGTTTAGGTGTCTTCTCCACATAAATGCGGCCAGGAAAGCTGCTGCAGTGCATTAAATGCGGTGGTGGCAGCTTTCCCTTTGAGATATTTTACATCCTCCACGTCCCCAGTCATGCCCAGGATTTGCTCTCCTCCGCGGAATCAGTTGGGAAGGTCGCTTTTGCCCCCAGCACATTTGATTGATTCAGCACCATGATGATCAGACGATGGGACCTCTTCGGACAGTGAGGAAAGTCTTCGGACGTATCCCAGTATTCATCCCCAAGCGTATATCCTCCAAATGGGCATGGCCGTGACCTCTTTCTCTTCTTCGGACATGCAATGGTATATAAATTGGGCCCCAGGCCCAATTCATAGCGTTGGGCTCGCCCCCACATATATATATATATATATATATTTATAAATATAAAAAATAGCAGTAAACTCGAAATGGTACACCGGTATTAACCGGTATCCGAAATATATCGTATCACTGGCCAAACCGGTACAGCCTCTGGTACGGTATTGACTCTTTTGCTTAGAATCCATGGAATCTCCAATGACAATACTGAAAAAGAAAAGAAAAGAAAATATAAAATAACATATATATATATATATATATATAGCAATAACTAAAATTGAAAATACAAATCAGAAAGAAATTAAAATCTAAGTTAAAAAAAATAGAATAACATAGATTACAACCTTTGAATTGTATGTTTCAACAATTTTATAGGATACTTGCTTGGAATCACCTATGAAAAAATCAAAATAAATTAAAAAAAAAAAAGAATTACAACAAATAACAAATGGAATGAAATATATACCAATAGATAAATTTGAAAATATAAATCAGAAGGAAAATTAAACTAAATTAAAAATAGAATTGTATATTATACAACCTTTAAATTTTATGTCAATTTAAGAGTTTCCTATGACAAAATTGATATAAAAATAAAATAATAGATCGAAAACTATATAAAAGAAAGCGAATGGAACATGTGTTTCATCAATCCTTCGAGAGATTTGATTCTCTAATGAAAAACAACAATATTTGACTCCATAATGAAAAACAACACTATTTCAAAAGTACTAAGAATTAGCTTTCAATTCCTATTAAAAAAACAAGTATGGGAATCACTAACCTTTGTTGTTTATTGTTGGATTGAGATTGTGATATGGTGATAGGTCGAACCTATTAATAACACAAATTTCCTTACCTTTCCATCTTAATGTTACAAATTGCATCTAGAGTGTACCTACCTTTCGTGATGGCATAACATTTGTCATCTTAGATTCATTGGATACAATAAACGATTTTTTGCCCATGCAAAGTAGATGGAACGTAATTGATTTAGGATTTTAAGATAGAGAAATCGTACAATTTTTTTAGAAAAGATTATTACAAATTAGTTGTACTTTTATTTAGTTGCTTTATAACTTCTTTGGATAAAGTTATGTTGATGACAACTTCTTCTTCTTTGTGGGTTATTTTATTTTATTTTAATTACAATGATTTTTTAGATAAATATAACATATTATTTGTTCTAATCAACCTTTCTTCTATTGTTATATCACTTCTTAGGATAAATTTGTTTTGTTCTTTGTGAATTATTTTACATTTGATAATTAGGTTTTAATTAAAAAAAAATCATATCCTATTTCCTTACAGATCACGTTTTTTTTTTTTTTTTTTTTTTTTTTTTTTTTTTTTTTTTTTTTTTTTGCCTTTCATTCTATTCCTAATATCATATGACCTTTTTTTTTATTTATTAATTCTATTTTTTTTAGTATGGCAATACAACACATTGATTAACAATTCTATTTTCAATAGGATTTAAATTTGATCTCAAATGGGACTCTAACAATATATATCCTTTAAAAACAAATCTATCTTATATCCTTATTGCCACATTCACATTTTTTATTTATTTATTTATTTTACATTATGTTGATATCAACATTTTTTTTTATCTTTCTATCCATAAAAACATGACCTTTTATATTCCATTTTTCTCATAGGATAACAACAAACACGTTAATTAGAAATCCTAATTATAATAGGATATAGTGATATACATAATATTTAAAGAAGAAGAATAAATTGACAAACCGTAGAAATCAAAAATTGGGGGGAAAAAAGAAGAAGATTTTTTATTTTTATTTTTTATTATTATTATTTTTTTTTATGGATGAGAAGAAGTTAAGTTGATATTAAATTATTAAGTTTTTGTTTCTATCAAACTTTATCCAAAGAAGTGATTTCAAATTAAAATTTTTATCAACTTAGAAATTATAGGAGAAAAAGATAAGAATAATATATATATATATATATATCTATTTTTTTAAAAATCTATAAAAAAATTCTACAATTTAGTGAAGCTACTTGGCGTAACCACGGCTTCTAAGCTCAACTTTTATTATATAGTTATGCCCGTGCGATGCACGGCTTAATAAAAAATATTTTGATAATATAATTAAATTTAATAACAAATAAAATGGAAAAAGAATTAATTCAAAATTTAAGATTAAAAATAAATTGCACATGTACGCTTAAAAGAAATTTAATTTTTATTTCTTATTTTGATATTTAAATAATTTGTTTTATTGTTGATTTCATTCAAATGGTTATAAGTTATATCAACCCTAACCCAAAAAACTCTGTGTATATATATTGAGAATTTTAGGTTGTAAAGAAGATGATATGAATAGAAATAAGTAGTTTAGGTGAAACTCAAATACTTTTTTTTTTTTTTTAGAAACTTTATTATTAGGAAAAAGATGACATAAGATGCAAATTTATCCACCAAAAAAAAAAAAAAAAAAGAAAAGAAATGTAGGGAACAAAAAAATGCAAGTTCTACATTTTTTTCCTTTTACGTTTTTTAAAGAAACGTAGGAAAAAAAATGCAAATTCTATCTTTTTTTTCTTTTACGTTTTTTTATCTCTCCTTTTTATTTAAATTCTATCCTTAAGTAATTCTATTCTATTGATTTTAGGCTTTGTTGATAACATTTTAGATAGACACACTATTATAGTTGTAAATGAAATATTACTTTTTTTTTTTCATTATTTGATTTGTCATATTTATCCAAAAAATATGTATATATTTATTCTTAAAATCTAAAAATTTATTAAAATTTCTGCAATTTGGTGAAGTCACGTGGTGCAACCACGACGTCTAAGCCCAACTTTTATTATATATAATATAATATGATATGATATGTAAATTCAATATATGAACAATAATATCCTATTAATTTCAATCTATGTAATTCCTACATATTTATGTTTAAATTGAAAGTAAGTTCATCTTTTTATAGTTTATCTTCTTTATTTATTTATTTATTTATTTTTATCTGTTCATATTTAAAATAAATTTATCATTAGTACAATGGTTGAGTCAATCATCTAATGGTTGAACCAATGAACTACCATACCACCTTGATGATTGAATGCTCAATACGTCATGACAACTATGTCTAGAACCCTAAAACTAATATATATATATATATATATATGCTAACATAATGATTGTTATAGATTTATGAATTTGTACATGCCACTTACTGTATTTGATAATTATTCAAATTTAATTCACAAGCCGAACATCTTAAATTTAGTTCATTTTCATATTTCTATTTTCTTTTTCTAAATTGTGTGTTTGTATATATATGATAAAAATCTAAATCGTATATTGTTTTCATGTTCTGTGAATGACAGTTGCAGCGAGTTTGAATTTATCCAAGGAATTGTTGAAGAGATCTCAAATTTTAAATTAAATTGCACGCCGTTATTTGTCGCACGATACCCAGTTGGAATAAATTATCGTGTAAAGACCATACTTTCAGATATTGAGTCAAATGATGGTCATATAATAGGCATCTATGGCTCTGGTGGAATAGGTAAGACGACAATCGCAAAAGCTATTTTTAATAGAATTTGTGATCATTTTGATGGATTTTGTTATCTGGAAAATTTAAGAGAAAGATCGGGGACAGATGCTGGTGTAATCGAACTACAAGAGACACTTCTTCTTGAGATCTTAAGGGATAGAAATTTAAAGGTGGGTAACAAATCTAGAGGAATCAATATGATAAAGGAAAGACTTTCATTTATGAGGATCCTTTTAGTTCTTGATGATGTTGATAAATGGATCCAAATAGAAAATTTGCTTGGAAGATGCAATTGGTTTGCTTCTGGAAGCAAAATCATTATAACAACCAGAGATAAACACTTGTTAGCTACTCTTGGAAAATGTTGTTCAACCTATGAGGTTAAGGAATTAGATCAAGATGAAGCTCTGGAACTCCTTAGTATGCATGCCTTCCAAAGCAACAAACCTAAAGAAGATTATTTGGAACTTGCAAATAGAGTTATACAATATGCCAAGGGACTCCCATTAGCTTTAGTAATAATTGGTGCTGATTTAAATGGAAGAACTAAACCTCAGTGGAGAAGTGCAGTAGATAAGTATGAAAGAATTCCTAATGAAGAAATTCAAAAAATACTCGAAATAAGTTATGAAGGATTGGATGAAACTGAAAAAGATATTTTCCTTGATATTGCATGCTTCTTTAAGGGATTTTTTAAGGAGTATGTCATGGATATATTGAATGCTTGCGATTTACATCCAATTTATGGAATTCAAAAACTTATGGATAAGAGTCTAATAACTGTTGATCAATATGATAGATTGTTGATGCATGACTTGCTACAACAAATGGGTAGGGACATTATTCGACGGGAATCACCACGAATGCCTGGAGAGCGTAGTAGGCTATGGTGTTATGAGGATGTTCATAAAGTACTAACACAAAATACGGTATGCATTATCTTGGTTTATTTTCTACTTTTTTTTTTTCAAATGGCAAATGTAGTGATTATTTTCCATTTAAATGTTGAAGAAAATTTAAGTTTATTAGTTTAGTTATTGTTTAATTTTAACTGTCATTATACTTTTAGTGAATTTTAATGTATAGTATGATTAACTTGATGTTTTGTCTAATTAGGGATCGGAAAAAATTCGTAGCATAATGATATGCTCACCTGAAGCATCAAAGATGAAATTAGAACCTAAATGTTTTGAGAAGATGAAAAATCTCAAGTTCCTCATGGTTAGTAATGTAGATATTTGTAGAGGTCTCAAATATCTTCCTAATGAATTAAGGGCTCTTGATTGGTCCGGATTTCCTTTGTCTTCTTTACCATCCAATTTTGATCCTCAAAAACTCATTGCACTCAACATGCCAGAAAGTCGGGTTACATTGGACAAGCTTTTCAAGGTATAATCATTTTTATTTATTTATAAATTGTTATTACTTTATTAAACTATATTTTAATAACATTTGTTGGAGTTAAAAATTTTGATTTTCTTTTTTCTACAGAGGATACAATGCAAAAACTTGACATATATGAATTTCAATTTCAATCAATACATTAGAGAATTACCCGACTTATTGAGTGCCACCCCAAACGTAAAGAAATTGGATCTCCAAAATTGTAGAAAATTAGTCAAGATTCATGACTCTGTTGGATATCTTGATAAGCTTGAAAGCTGGGACCTCTGGGATTGCGTTGAACTTCAAATTCTTCCAAGTTGTATTGTAATGAAATCTCTTAAATATTTATATCTTTATAATTGTGAAAGGGTTAAAAGGTTCCCGGATATTCCACAAGAAATGAAAAATTTAAAGTATTTAAGTGTGGGCCGCACTGCCATTAGTGAGCTTCCTCCATCAATTGGGAATCTCACTGGGCTTGAGCGATTAGACATAGGTTCCAGTTTCTATTTGTGTCAGCTTCCTAGTAGCATTTATAAATTGCAACATCTTCGCCAACTCTTGCTTTCTGGTAACGTCAAATTTCCAAAGGGCGTGGGGATTGATAGACAAACAGCAACGTGCAATTTTTACGGTGGCTTTTCAAAATATTGTTTTCCAAAGTTGAATTTTCTAAAAAAGTTGACTTCTTGCTTCACCCACTCAAAGAAATTTTTATTATCAGGGAGTAAAGATTTAAACCTCCGAGAAAACATTATCAGATTCAATAGACTAAATTGGCTTGTCTTTTACGATTCCAAGTTCCTTAAGAAAATTCCAAAGCTTCCAGAAAGTATAAGAGAAGTAGATGCAACAAACTGCATCTCGTTGAATTCAGAATCATCAAGAAAATTAATCCTTCAGGTACCCCTCCCTCTCTCTTAAAGTAATAATAGAAACAATTTTGGTTACCTCTACAAATACATTTACTAGATTTGCTGAACTTCAATTTCTTAAAATTCCTAATTTCATGCAGCTTGGAAGAATTTTAGGGCTTTCACTGAATATGAAATGTTCAGGTGTGAAACACAAAGTATTAATGGATTCGCATTCACATTGCAAATTATCGAATCAGATTGATTGCTCTTCTCGGGTCTCCCTCTCCAAGTTCTACGCAATTGAAGATGAGTCCTTTCCCACTCTAGATGCGTATTTGGTTGATTATGGAGAGATATATGGTAGTAAAGTACCAGGAAAGAAGATTCCAGATTGGATCAATCATCAAAGCATTGAAAGTTCCATATCATTCTGGGTTGGTTCTGAGTTTCCATCAATTGCTGTTTGTGTTGCTTTTCATCTAATTCCGTTGAAGGACAGTTATGCTAATAATGATAATTATGGTTCTATTCGTGATGATGTAATCTATTGGGTTTGTGATATCCACATTTTTACCAATAGTCGTAAGCAACGTCGCATGTTTAGGACTCATTTTTATGGATTGAAGTGTGATCATTTGTGGTTTTACGGTGCATCTCACAGCCAATTACAGAGGGATTTCGGAGACTTGATACAAGGTGATCGGAATCATGTTGAGATTTCATGTAAAATCGCTCATTGGGTAAGTAGAAGCGGAAAATACGCTCCTGTGATTGCAAGGATGGGGGTGCATGTGGAATGCATATGTCCTCCTCAGAATTCCGTTATCATCCAACACAATTCTCAAAATGTTGATGACGACATAGAGCTGCTCGAACCTTTACTATCTCAAAATGGTTCACATACGGACTCAGATGCTGGAGACCCTTCAAGCTCTTCTAGTCCGTAAAGACATTTGATTCAATGCGTCCAGTGGATATAGCAAATGGGTTTGATTTGGGTATTGACTCAGCAGATGGTAATGGGTTTGATTTGGGTTCTTCTTCAATAGCCAATCCCTTTATAAAAAGGTGACTCCATTTTCAATCTATATCCACTGTCAAAGAAACTGAGTCCCATGCGAAGAAATATGCCCAGGTATTATTTTTACATTGAAACTACTTTCTGCTAGAAGACTTAATTCAATACAATGCATTGTGTATTATGAATATATATATATATATATAAGAAAAATTTAGTAAGTCGGAGTAGGAGTTGATCGCTGAGTTGAAATTTTAGAATTATATAGTTTGCTCATAAAGTCATTGCCCTGTTAAATTTGGTACAATTTCAAAGTCATTTGAGGGATAAGCATTTGGTAGAATTAAGCATTTCATTAGGAGTGACTTAAAATCTCAGGAATAGATTTTGCTACCTTCAAAAAGAGGAAAATTGTGGTTTCTTATTTTATTTGAATAGTTTATGATTTTAATTGTCTTCAATGCGTAGGCTGTACAATGCCGAGTGGCCAAATCGAAGTACTTTTTCATATAATCAATCAGCTGTAACACAATGTCAACCTCCTCTAGTCTCTCACGAAACTGGGCACCTCTATCTTTGCCAATTGATTCAAGGCTTCAATTAGATGTGACAAATGGGTCTAACTTGGGTTTGGGATCTGACTCAACTGTTAGAGGTGGGTTTGATTTAGCTACCTCTTCAATGGCCTATTCCTCTATAAACTGTGATTCAGACTTCAATCCATATCCACAGTTGAAGAAAATGAGAACCTCTTGATCAAATTCCTAGAAAATATGACAAGGCACTATTATTAAATTGAAGCATGTTTTAGTTTTTTTAACTAGTTGGACATTTTCTTAATACATTTCCTGCTTAAGATGTTGCCTTAAGAATCATGGCTACCCTTCTTTTTATTCAAAGTTTCAAACATTGCACACTTCAAACTAACATTTTGTTTTGAACTTTTTTTTCCCTAGTTGAACAATTTTTTAGCATGAATAAAAATGTGCTTAAAGTTTCCTGCATTATGTAAAGATGTAGTTGCATCTGCTTCTAGTCGAATTTGAAAATAAATCTAGTTCTTTCTGTTAGGTTCTAAGACTTTAGGAACTTATGTATTAGAACTCTAATGTGTATTGTTGGCAAACCATGATCAAAACATGTTGTTTAGTCTTGTTTAGACTTGCTCAAAGTTGTGTCTTTTATGTAAAGTTGGAATCAAGCTGATGCAGAAGTAATAGTGCATTTCAGCTTGGCTCGATCGATCGAAGCTTAGGCTCGATCAATTGAATCTCAGGCAGAATGTGTTTTTCTACAGAATTCCAACTCAGCCCTATCTCATTTAAAACATTTAGGCTTTTATGTTTTGCCCTAGGTATATAAGGCAAACCCTAGCCACATTTTAGAGGTTGCTCATATTGCTGTTTGTGTGAATCTCTTGTGAGATCTGAGAGGAGCTTTCCTTCACATATGCTTAGGATTATCAAGAAGGAGATTGCTTCAAGAACTTGATGATCATTTAGTTGCTGCACTAAAGAGCTTAAAGATACACAAGCAGGAGTGCTTGTATTTTCTAGAGAATCCAAGAAAGAAGGAGTCCGTGGTCTCGGAGCTTGCACGTGGTCGTGTCAGTAAGTTTTACTGGTGGGTAGCAATAGAATGTTAGTGGTCTAAGTTCTATTGTACAAACTTCGATTCTTTCATATAGTGGATTCAGGTTTACCTTGAGGATAGCTAGGTTAAATCCTTCCTAGGTTTTTTACCAGTTTGGTTTTCCTGGGTCATCATATCATTGTGTTATTTATATTTTCGCTGCTATGCATGATATGATTGTTTGATTGTGTTAACCTAGAATTGCATAATTTACCTAAGTTAATCACTTGGCTAATTAACTAGGTTAATCCAATTGTTGTTTAAGGGTCTAAAAACAAACACTTTCATACTAGCAATGTGGATTGCTCTTTTTCTTTTCTTTTTTTTCCCTAGATTGAATTGCTCTTCATTCTCATTCAATATTAGGTTGTACAACATCTTAATTAAAGGGTGGTATTTTTGTATATGAATGACCTTTGATTATCAATGCCGAGATTGAGTGACATCTATGTTTGGGTCAAGTTATTTGTGGGTTTTGTGTAGTTATTATTTTCATGGTGTTTTGGTAGCATCTAGAAAGTGTCAGATTTTTATTCAGTTAAGGAAAGGCTTACCATGACAAGAAAAAGAGATAGATGATTAGTAAATTAGTGGATTAATAGAGGTACGTAGAATATTGTTGTTCTTTGACAATTTAAGTGGAACTAAGAATGAAAGATGTTTGTATAATATTTTATTTGTTTGTTAACTGATGGAATTTACACAAAGATATATTGTTTTTTATTAAGACTTTCCAAAATGATTTGTAATTGTATTTGAAGTTTTAGATGTCAAAGAACAAATGAGTTTTTTTTAGAGAAAACAGTAAAGAGAGAGGAGAGACTGTAGTTCAAAGGTCTTGAAAAGTCATTAACTAATTTGAGTCTATTGTTGTGTTTTTTATATCATGTCATTCACTGCGTGAATATGGTGGAGGTACGAAATGCAGGCCCTTAATCACATACCTGGGCGGAAGTCTCTTGCCCATTGGATCTGATTATCATTTTGTCATTTCTATCAATGGTAAGTAAACGAACGTTCAAAAGCACAAAGATTAAAGAAATGATAGGGGTCCATATAGAATGCATTTGTGATTTGGTTCTGTCAAGTTTGAAGGGCTTTCACAATGATGGTTGTGATTTGGTATTGTCATCAACTGCCTATCCCTATGAATGCAGATCATCTAATGGCTTAGATTGTCCCTGATGACATTGTGCACCTTTCTTTGCCATCTGATTCAGGGCTTCCAATAGATGTGACAAGTGGGTATGACTTTGATATGGGATTTGCTTTAACTGTTGGACATGGGTTTATTTTGGGTTCCTCATCACTGGCCTAGCCCTCGGTGAACTATGATTCCAATTTCAATTCATAGCCATAGTCAAAGAAAATTACAACCTCTTGATCAAATTTCAAGGAAACGTGGCAAGGTACTGTTGTTACTTTGTGTAAAGTTGTTATTTACAACTATTTTGTGTTGGCTTTAATTCCGTGCCAAATTTTATTGTAATTTTATTCAATCATTTTTCCCTATATTTATGCGGGGTTTTTAATTGTAAGGGTTGTGTGTGAGAGAGTATGAAGACTTAAGTTGAAAGTGAAGAACAAGTGGATTTCACGAGAAGCTTGCGAGAAGCTAACCCACGAAGTAGCCATGTGTAAAGCACATGACTGGAATGCGAAGAGTAATGACAGCCTAGAGTTTTCGCGAGTGTCTCGCGGGTGAAGCCTTCCCGCAAAATACTCATGAAACATTCTATTTGGCTATTTTGTCATGTTTACTTTACCAAGTCTTTACCCGCACTATATATATCGTCATTACTTAGATATTGTAAGTAGTGCTTTTTAGAGAGAAAACCCTAGAAATTACCCTTGAGAGTTAGAGATTGTTATACCCACGATCATTTGCACATTTCCTTGTGGTTTTTCTCTACTCCTACATCTTCACATCCAAATCCTTGAGAGGTTGATAGCCCAAACACTTACCACACCCAATTTGAGTGTAAAATGAGGTTTTGGTGCTATTGGAAAGCATTGGAAGAAGCCAATCGTTAGTGGATGCAATCGGGCTGAATTGCGTGATCTGGGAAAGCTAGAGAAAACAAAGTTCCGAGAAGCCAGTTAGTAGCAGGAGTTTAGAGGGCTCAAGTACATGGGGTAGACTAGGCTTGGAGGGTCTTTTGTTATTCGTGTACTCCAACTTATTCTCTAGTGGATTGATTTACCGCTTGGAGGGCGGCGAAGAGGTTTTTCTCCAAGTTTTTCGGTTTCCTCTTCGATAACATGTCTCGGTTATATCTTGTGTTTGCATCCTTCTTCTCTACTCTTTTAGCTTTCATTTTATTGTTAATATTTGATGAATATGGCTTAGAGTAGTTTTATCAGTTGTTTGCAAGCATTTACTCTTATTCTGCACTTAGTTTAAGTTAGAGTAAAAGCAACCTAGCCGTAACTTTTAATTGGGGGTCTAAACAAGCTCTCGTGCATTCACACAAATTCGAGCTCTCACTTTGAAACTATTTTCCTTTGCATCATCTTTGTTTGATTTCTTTTGAGTTGTTGAATGCCAGAGTGTGTCTCCCTCTTTAGTTGTATTGTTTGATTTTCATCTTTGTCACTTTGCACTCTCTTTCATTATATTAACATGCTCATCATTAAAGGGGTATTAAGCTAACTTGAAAGGATATAGTAATGCAAACAAAAGAACAGAACTAATGAAAGAAATTAGTAATATGATTAGTTGCTGAGTTGCATTCCTTTTAATGGAAAAGAAGTTTTTAAATTTCTTTTAGCGAAAATCATAAAGTTGTGCAACTTAATGGACAAGTAAAGCCAAAATGAAAATAATATTTTATATTGATGAAGATCTACATTGCTTAGACATACTCAAGAGATTACTTGTACTGAATTGGAATTATTGGTTTAATTAGTTGAGCATAGTTTCTTATGGGATTTGAAGGGGCAGAGTGGTAGTTTCCAAATGAGGCCTGCTAGATTGGCAATAGTAAGCATTTAGCTAGGAAGGATACAATAATCGGTTAAGCAGTTATCATCTCATCCTCTTCTAAGATACAATAAGAATAATATTTAAAAAGTTAAAACAAATAATTTTCAATATTTTATATATATGGATTTATGCGTAGAAAGCTGGATATTTGAGATAGGAAATGGCTTATGGAAGAAAAATCCTACTTTGGAGATGGTGAAAGGAGTTACACACAAGCCATTTTTCAAAGTTAATGAGGGAAGAGGGAGATGTGTAATTGTATTTGGTGTTAACGAAACAAGAGCTGTATTAGGAATTCTTAAATTTACTGTAGCACATCAACCCATTTACATACCCTTATCGGTTTTCATAGCTTGCTGAAAAGATATTATTATGGAATAGTCTTTTAAGTGTATGACTTAGATTTCTGATGTGCACTCTGCACAAGTCTTACACTTTCTTTTTTTTCCTTTTTTGATAATTTGCACAAGTCTTACATTAATGCCAACAAAATATAAGCAATATTGGGACCTAAGGAAATGACAAGGTAAAATAAATAATAGAATTAATTATTAAAATTCATGCAACGCTCAAACCTAGGAGTAATGGGTTTACAAAATTTGGTGTTAAGGAAGAAATAGTATAGTATCATAAAATGGTGTAATCCTTTTCTCTTTTTTATTTTTTGGAATATATTAGTATGGATTAGAAATCTGTCATTTCCTTTAAATTTAGTGGGGATTATATGTGGTTGGAGGAGATTCCAGCCTCCAATGTACAGTTATTTGTAATTATTAATAATTTTCTATTATCTCTATTAAAAAAGAATAAGAATGAAAAGAAGCTTTTGTAAAATTTTACACTTATACAAATTACTTCATTACTGTGTGAAACTAACTTATCTTACCTTTGAAAGTTTGGAACAATAATTCTTTCATAAATTACCCTTTTTCTTTATTTTTTTTTATAAATTATTTTTCGAAATAAGAACGCAATGATAGCCAGTGATATGGATGTTTTGAGAAGAATGGCAAAGTGGAACTTATGATACATGAATGTTGATTTGGATTGCATTCTGGATGCTCTCTTTTGTTTTTATTTTTTGTGTACTGTTGTGACACTAGTCAAAATTCTTTGTTTTTAACAGATATGGTTACAGGGCAAGATGGGCTTCTGCTTATGTCAACACTTTCCACTGTGAAATTCTCAGTTCTTGTGAACAGACCCCAACTGGCATCTTCAGCATGATAGGGGTTTGACTAAAGGGGATTGTAGGAGCAACATGAGGCATCTAATTCAGATTCCAGGTGGGAAAGGGAATGGAGATTCACACTTCTCTATGGACCTATCATCATCTTGTGGGGATGTACAACTGGGCTAAGCTATCTTAGTTGTCTGCTTATTTTCTTTGAGACTCCCAAATTACAAAAATGAAAATGGGTTCAACTGATTTCGTTTTGGTGGAGAGTACTGGGAAGTGTTCAAGGCTATGAGGTTGGTTCTCTTCTCATGCTAAAATAAGGCAATTTGGAGTGTGCTGATTGAACAAATGTGGAAATTGTGATTGGCAGAAATTATATTTGACAAAAGGATGGTGGATTGCTCTTTTTAGAGTATTTTAGAGTTTGCCGACCCATTTTCCTGGTTAGTCTATGATAAAAACTACTTTTACCAATTAGGTGTTGCAATGACTAGCCCTGTCCCAGCAAGTGCATTCTCAAATGCTTTGTTAAATGAATTTTTATCCCCCCATAAATAAATTTTATCATTCTTGTTGGTGCATAAAAGAATGCCATTCCTATGCTGATTGGTGAATGTCCGAGAATAAATCAGTCATAAAAAATGGATCATTTGCTTAACAAGAATAAAGTTGGTGATGGATTCGTGGCCAAGGCTTGGATTGAAATGGTCGGACTGTTCAATGGGAAATTTGGTCTCACCATCATAAAGATACTCTAAGGCATAGATACAAACATTTAAGGAGGCAATGTAATGATACAAAGGTTCTTCTTGAACAGAGAGGGTTGTCTTGTGATCAGGAGAAATGGTAACCTCTAAGATTATGTCTAGGATTCTTATACCTAGGTGAATTGCCATTTATCCAGTCTAGTATATTTAGACAATTATTTGCTCTATTTTGTTGCTTATATTATAAAATATCTAGGTGCATCCTAATATTTTGTTACACAAAATTGGAGTTCAACAATAATGTCCTCTGGATGGAGATTGATGATAATTGGGAGTTCGAAAATCTTATGAGAGAAAAAAACAAAAATCTGCTACTTTGTAAGCCCCGTATGTGTGTATTGTGGAGAGGCCATCATGGAGTAGTTCGGAGTTGGGAAGCTTGCTAGTTGGTATAAAAGTTGTTGACCTTACTTTCTAATGCACTGTCTAAAAAGTGATTTACTTAAGCACTAATTGCAGTATGATATTAATGGAGTTGTAACTCTGGTGAAGCCTAGATACACAAATGGAATTTAGATATTAAGACTTATGCTAAGATTGAACTTATGTACAACCAACCATACGTGTTTTTTGGAAGTATTATCTCAATGTTTTGATTGCATAGCCATAAACATAACAGGAAACTGAAAATTCTTGAGTGCTGGGGTGGAACTATAAATTTCTGCACAGGGGGGTCCAACCCCTATTTTGATACGCTGTCTTTTTAAAGATGTTTAATAATTATAAGTAATAGAAGGAGTTCATTAGCTATGTTTACTACTTTTTTCTTTTGATTTTGGAATAGATTTATCCAACTTTTACATCATACCTGTGTTCTTGCTTTTATGACGCCCTTGTTTTGTAGGTTCGGATGATGATTAGGTCTATACAGAGGTGCGACGAAGGTTCTGACATGCACAATGACCTTACATATACATTACAGCTTGTGGAGGAGCTGGGCCGACTTAAATTGGTGGATGCGCTCGCAAAAGCATTTGACATTGGTACACAGGCCTCGGGTCGTGGCGGGCAAAGTGGTGGGTCTCGTGGGGGTGGACGTCGTCAAGGTGGTCGAGCTGGTCGCAGCCGTACGACCGAGCTGGATCCCATCTACGAGGAAGGGGATGACTCGAGTGCAGAAGAGTCATGGCTTGGCACTGATTGGGTACTGCCTGACGATGGCGACAGGACACTGCGATGCACGTTTGGCGCTGGTGCTGGGCCATCCCACAGCGCCTGTCATGAGGGCACTGTTCCAGCCCAGAATACATCCCATGGTGCTAGCACGGACTATGAGGACCTTCCCCGTATGTCGCCCCCAGTTTTCAGTGGATTTGCCCATGATGGTGGATGCATATTTGTCCCCACACCAAGCATGCCTACCCCACCTCTAGTGCATGTGGACTCCACCATGTTAGCTTCATCTCCAACCCCCTACGAAGAGGCTGTACAGATTGAGCAGATACTAGCTGAGGACATTGAGCCTGTACCGATTGAGTAGACACCGGCTGAGGACATTGAGCTGGTGGAGGGTTTGCGGAGATCGTGACGCCCTCTTGCGCATGCTCCCGATTGCGGGACCGGTGATGGTATGTACTTCGTCTACACTTCCCATCTTCTTGAGCTACTTATACTGCGCATTTCATTGATTATGTTAATTTAATTATGTTGTTGTGTCTGATGAAACAGGTAAGATTAGACCTGTTAGGGCATATGGGCGGAAACGAAAAGATCATTAAATGCCGAACAAGAATGCTTATACTTCCTGCCTATAGGTGACTGGATATTTCTGTTTCACTTTTCTTTTAAAGTTGTATCTTTTTTTTAAAGCTCATATATTGTGGAAACGAAAAGGCCATTGAGCCTGATTATCCCTATGTGCTTATTCTTCATGTGTATAGGTGAATGGATTGGAATAAGCATGCAAAATGTTCTAATTGGGGAGAATCTTGGTGGCTGTGCATCTGTTTGTGGATCATTGCTTGGGGAAAATACTGGCTTTCAATGTGTTTGTTGTCAACAAATTGAGATTTTGGAGAAAAGCCATAAGGTGTATTGTATTTACTGATGTATTAGGAAGTTTTGTTGGGCTTGGACTTTTGATTGCAAATGGACAAATGCCTCGATTGGTATTCATTTGATCCCAATCTTTCTTGTATTTTGATATGTTGTTAGCTGGAGTACAGTGGGTTGTAAGAGAGATTTTATATGGCATTGTTTTTTTTTTTTTTTTTTTTTGAGAAACAAATGTGCGGCATTGTTAATAAGCAAGAGGAAGTAATTTGATAATTTTCGTAAAAGAGCTTGAGGAGGAAGTTTATGTGGATCAATGGCACAACCAACTCCTTTGTAGCAAATCATTTATCCGAGTCTCTACAATGCTTGGTGCCATGACTATAAGAGCTTTTGAGGAGGAAGACCGATTCTTTTAAAAGAATCTTGAACTGATTGACAGAAATGCCAGTCCTTTTTTCCATAGTTTTGCAGCAAATGAGTGGTTGACCCAAAGATTAGAAACACTTAGTGCAATTGTTCTTGTCTCTTCAGCATTCTGCATGGTCATGGCTTCCTCTCGGAGCTGTTAGCTCTGATGAGTTTTACCTTGAAGAGTTATTTTTTCAATCTTTAACTCTTTACCGTTCTTGTATAGATGCTTCTATTGGGAAATTTAGACCCCGGTTGATAGAATTAACAAGTTTTAAACCCAAGTTGTTAATTAGATTTATTATGAATAAAACTTGTTAAAACAAACAAACATCAATATCATGTCAATAATGAATGAAACGGAAAAGTAAATAAGACAAAATATGATGACCCAGGAAAACCAATGAAACCAACCAGTTTCACAGAAAAAAACCTGGGGGGAAACCTTCCCGAAAAGCAATCCACTATAGTAAAGAGAAGTTTCAGATCTAGTACAAAACCTTTGTCCCTAGACTCTACAATCCCCATAGATGAACTCACAGCAGAAACCTTCTACCGCTTCAGAACCTCTGAACTCTTCAATATATGAATACCACCCTTTTTGTTGATGCACGAATCCGAAGTATGTGACTAACTAATTGCGCAGATCCTAGTACACGACTTAATCACCAACTAGAAGAAGATTGTTGGCTGCAAAGTTCTTCACTTCATCAAGAATAAAGATCAAGAAGCACTTGGTTATAAAACCCTAAGGAGCAAAAGACGCAGTAGCTTCTTTCAGAGAGAATAAGGCATTGGTCACCTTTTTCATATGTTCTCCTTATATTCTCTTATATGACGACCTCTAACATAAGTCTTATATAGGTCTAGGGTTGTGAGAAAAGAAACCCTACACAAATACATAAGCCTAGCCCAAAAATCAGATTTGAAAATCTGAATTCCCGTAACCTCGATAGATAGCAGGTGTCGAGGAAGTGTCGAGCTTTAAACCTCGATAGATAGCTAGGTGTCGAGGAGGTGTCGAGAACCTGTCGAGGGGATAGGAGCTTTCTCGATCGATACACCAGCTGTCAAGAAGCTGTCGAGCTATCTGTCCAGCTTTATTGAACACCTTTTCTTCACTTGTTTCTTGGTTCAATCTTCATGACTTTAATACTAGACTTGAACAACATGTTCCTTGAAGTATTAAACACATCCTAGATCTTTCCAATTACAAGTAAAGTGCGTTTTGTCAAAGGATTAGCCAATTACACAAAATATGTCCTTAACAATCTCCCCCTTTGGCAATCCGGGACAAAACCACAACAAACAAATGAACATATGGGAAAAGTCATAAAACACTCAACTCATATTCATATGTGGAATACAGCAAAATCTATCCTAACACAAACTCTTGAAAAACTTTGCAAGAAGAGAGTTTATGGCAAATAGACTTTGACAACCTGTTTTTTTGAAACACTTTAAACAAAACTCATCAAGGCATCTTTGTGTGAAAGAGAAATAATAGATTGCATACAAATAATAAGAAACATGTGTATGAAGATAGAAAAGAAACAACACATGTAGAGATAGGTGAAAGAAACATATATCAACATATAAAGAAGATAAGTTCAATGTATGTAAAAATGGTCACAAGACCCAAGGTACAAGAAGAAGGAAGTAAACACTCCCCCGAAGAAGGAAGTAAACACTCCCCCTAACAAGATGAAACACATCTCCCCCTTACAAAGGAATGTATTTCTCCCCCTAACATGTAGAATCTCAAACTCCACAAATTCTCCCCTTTTTTGTCATGATTGACAAATGGTACAAGAAGCTAGAAAGCTTCACCCAAGAAACATCAAAATGATCAAGGATGATCATGGGGGCACAAGAAATCCATATAAATGCATGAATGTAATGAAACAAGATGCTATGGATGACAAAAAAAAGATGCAAAACACACACACACATTAAACAAGTCTAACCAATTTTATATTTCAAAAATAAGTTAAGACAGTTTAGTGAGCATATATTAACACATGTAAACCTAGTGATGGCCAAATTACATTGTACCTGCACATGTATCAGGAGTAGCAAAGAATATTGCGTGTTGTGTGTGAAAAACATCGCAAGATTGCATAAGTGTATACATGTTATGACGATTTGAGATATGAGAAAATCACTTTAACTCACACACAATCATAACTGTTTGATGGGGACCATCACCTTCGAGGTACATCCTATAACTCCCACATCTCCTATAATACACGCTTGCAATCATATTTAAAGCATTTTTAATCTTTTTGCTTTTTATTTTCTTTGCATATTTTCTTTTTAAGCATATCATGCATGGGCATATAAGAGATAGAAAAGACATACCCAATGATATTTGCTATGTCGAAGCATACGGGTGTCATTCATGATTGGCAGGCAACAGTGGTGAGATAGTTATTTATGCCTTTCTCTTAGGATTTTTTAGTCCTATCCGTCAAAAAGAGTGATATGAGTGCTAAGTCTAAGAGATAACTTAATCTTACTCATCACAAACAAGAGCCACAAAGCTCATTTGCTTAGTTGTGCAAAGAGATGCTCATCTAAGTTACAAATGATACAAAGTTTAAAAAACTTTGTTTCAATGGCCATCCAAGGTACACAAGTACCAATTTACACAAAACACACACTGTTTTTGTATTTTTTTTATTTTTTCTTTTTCTTTTTATTTTGAAAACAAAACAAAATAAAATTAAACAACCAAACAAAAATAGACAAACAATATGAAAGCAAAAAGAAATATGCATAGGCATGAAGGCATGATAGAAAGATGCAGATGCATGAAAGCATGATTTCAAAAACAAGTAAGAAATCAAGCACAAAGTCCTACTTTTGATAGAAAGAATTAAAGCAGAGGACAAACAAAAAAGACAATTAAGTCTTAGGCTCCTTTCTCACCCACACAGCACGAGTCTTTGGCCATGAAGATGAAAAGGCACGTGTCCTAGTATGTCTACTAAAGGACTTAAAAGAATTAAAATTCTCCTGAAATTAAGTTAAAAAGCTCAAAACTTTTAATAACTCTCCAAACAAAGGTGTAGGTCCTTGAGAGGAAACCTGTGACCGTTTGGACAATTGCTTATGAGGATACAACTTAAAGCAATTAGGACGAATGTGTCCAGCAACACCACAATGGTGACAAACATAAGGTCTAATAAAGGATTTAGAATTAGATAAATCAGTTTTGGATTTCATACCTTTATTACCTTTCTCAGATTGGGGCACAAAGACAGTCCTTGATCTAAAAGTCGTGGAAGAGGAGGGGCTGGAGGAAACATCATATCCTAAGCCAATCTTATCAAAACTAGGCTTTTGAGCACTCAATACCTCATCAAACTTTGCACTAGACATCCTCTCTATTTGAGTTCTAGCTTGACTAAGCTCAACCTCAAGATTCTTGACCTTCTCTTCTAATGAGGTGTTCTCCATAACAAGAGTCTCAACTAACCTTGTAGTCTTATCTAGCTTGACTAACAGATCAGCTTTTTCAATTTTTACCTCATTAAGCTCTTTTCTACAAAGATGAGAAGTCTTTTCAGATTTTATGAATTCAGTGCATAGCTTATCATAAGCTTCCTGAAGGGTCATTTTCTTGGGCACTTCATCATTAGAAGAATCCTTACTGTCACTAGCACTCTCCACAATCACCTTATCGGTTGTGGCAGCAAAGGCCGTAACATGACGACATTCATCCACATACTCATCAGAAGAGTCATCCTCAGTATCACTCCAAGTAGCAATCAACCCTTTCTCTTTTGGCTTCTCGGTCTTTTCCTTCATGAGGTAGTTTGGACACTCTATCCTCATATGTCCAAAACCTTTGCACTCATGGCATTGAATAAGGGGTTTTTCATTCTTGCCCTTCCTAGAGGATTTAGATTTCCTGGAGGATTTAGATTTCCTTGGAGGTTTGCCCTTATCCTTTTTCCTAAATTGAAGAAGCTTGATAATTTCATCAGTTATGAAGCTTAGATCCTCATCCTCATATTCATCTTCATCTTTAGAGTCCTCAATCTCTTCCTCTATACCCTTAAGAGCCAAGCTTTTACTCTTTCCACCTTTTCCTGTTGAGCTTAATCCCATTTCATAGGTTTGAAGGTTCCCTACAAGCTTAGTCAAAGGAATTTGATCAATGTCCTTTGCTTCTTCAATGGCAGTGATTTTGGCATGGAATCTTTCAGGTAAGGACCTAAGGATTTTTCTAACAATCTTGGATTCTGCTATAGATTCTCCAAGGTTGAAAGCAGAATTCACAATATCCTTGAGTTTAGCATAGAACTCATCAAAGGTCTCATCCTCCTCCATCCTTATTTCTTCAAAACTGCAAGTGAGTTGTTGAAGTTTCACAGTCTTTACTGCCTTGGTACCTTCATAGGTGGTCTCAAGAATGGTCCATGCTTCCTTGGCAACTTCTGTGGATGATATTTTCTTAAATTCCTCATTGGTCACCCCACAAAACAAAGCATTCAAGGCCCTACTGTTGAAATTTGCCGCTATGATTGTTGCGTCATCCCAATCCACCCGCGCTTCCTTTGGCTTAATCCAGCCAACTTCAATAGCTTGCCAAACCTGTTCACCTAAAGCCTGCAAAAAAACTTTCATACGAACTTTCTAGTATGCATAATTAGTTCCATCAAATAAAGGAGGTATAAATAAAGATTGTCCTCTATCCATGACAACAAGGGCCAATGGATTACACTTAAGAAATTAATCCAATTAGAGTGAACCCGCTCTGATACCACTTGTTGAGAAATTTAGACCCCGGTTGATAGAATTAACAAGTTTTAAACCTAAGTTGTTAATTAGATTTATTATGAATAAAACTTGTTAAAACAAACAAATATCAATATCATGTCAATAATGAATGCAATGGAAAAGTAAATAAGACAAGATATGATGGCCCAGGAAAACCAATGAAACCAACCAGTTTCACAGTAAAAAACCTGGGGGGAAACCTTCCCAAGAAGCAATCCACTATAGTAAAGAGAAGTTTCAGATCTAGTACTAAACCTTTGTCCCTAGACTCTACAATCCCCGTAGATGAACTCACAGCAGAAACCTTCTACCGCTTCAGAACCTCTGAACTCTTCAATATATGAACGCCACCCTTTTTGTTGATGCACGAATTCGAAGTACGTGACTAACCAATTGTGCGGATCCCAGTGCGTGACTTAATCACCAACTAGAAGAAGATTGTTGGCTGCAATGTTCTTCACTTCATCAAAAATAAAGATCAAGAAGCACTTGGTTACAAAACCTTAAGGCGCAAAAGATGCAGTAGCTTCTTTCAGAGAGAATAAAGCATCGGTCACCTTTTGCATATGTTTTCCTTGTATTCTTTTATGTGACAGCCTCTAAAATAAGCCTTATATAGGTCTAGGGTTGTGAGAAAAGAAACCCTACACAAATACATAAGCCTGGCCCAAAAATCAGATTTGAAAATCTGAATTCCCGTAACCTCGATAGAGAGCAGGTGTTGAGGAGGTGTCGAGCTTTAAACCTCGATAGATAGCTAGGTGTCGAGGAGGTGTCGAGAAGCTGTCGAGGGGACAGGAGCTTTCTCGATCGATACACCAGCTGTCGAGAAGCTATCGAGCTATCTGTCCAGCTTTATTGAACACCTTTTCTTCACTTGTTTCTTGGTTCAATCTTCATGGCTTTAATACTAGACTTGAACAATATGTTCCTTGAAGTATTAAACACATCCTAGATCTACCAAATTACAAGTAAAGTGCGTTTTCTCAAAGGATTAGTCAATTACACAAAATATGTCCTTAACAGCTTCAATTTACTGGAGATGGTTTTTTAAACATGCTTGTGGAGTTATATTGAGCTGTAAAACAAGCATATTAGATTCTTTATAACAATTTCTCCTTTTATTGCAGGATTTATTGGAATGGCACTTTCTTATGGTCTTTCATTAAACACGTCACTTGTCTTCTCAATTCAAAATCAGTGCAGTTTACCAAATTATGTCATTTATGTAGAAAGGCTAAATCAATACATGCATATACCTAGTGAACAGAAGTAATAGAAGGGAATTTGAAAGTGATGATAAACTCTTGGTAAGTCACTACAATCAATGCTCTTTTGAATTTGGGTCTGCATAACTGTATAAATGTGCGTATACTTGAAGTAATTATCAATCCTCTTATAAGAAACAAAAAGACAGAAGATAATATAATATGCAGAACTGGTTCAAAGTAAGGTCCATCTAAAATTTTCATTTATTACTTAACTTTAAAGAAAAATTGAACAGGGGTTCTCACCATTGAATTGATTATTGCATTGATTGCTAAACGTATAAATTTCACCAATCTTTTTTCTTGAAAAAGACGATAGCACCCTAACTATGACAATGACAAACGCATAAACCTCCAGTTGCAATATGTGGAAAATTTTGACATTGAAAAAATAAAAATGAAAAAGCCTATGAGCACACATTGCATGTACAATAATGCTAGTTATCAACTTATTATTAAGAGAATAAGAATCCATTGCCATTATTTTTTAAATGATCCAAAATACCCTCAATTGTCGATCACAATAAAATTTTATAAAAAATCAAATAATATGATCAAAATAAGAAAAATTATATATTTCAAACATTTAAATTTTCTCTAAAAAAATTCCTAAATTTAGGTGACATTTAAAATTCAAAAGCGAAACTACATGGTTGGTCTTTGAAATTTACCCTGTAAGCATAATTGGTTCCTCCAATTGCAAGTGAGTATTACTAGTCTCTCAAATTTTATAAATGAGTAGTATTAGTAGTACTTATGTTAACAGCCATTAATGATATTGCTTACGTGTCTAACGGAATATTAACCTGATTTTTTTTTTTAAATAATGTGGAATTTTTATAATAAAAATATTACAAAAATTATTTTACGTGTCAGAAATTAATTAATACCAAAATACTTGGCCCAGTAAGTAACAGGTAATACCAAGTCAAAATCTGAAATCCCTATCTGAAGGATTGAAAAAATTATTATTGTTTGAGAGAGAGAGAGAGAGAGAGAGAGAGAGAGAGAGAGTACCTACATAGAAGAGCAGAGCCGCAATAGCATTGAGCATTTTGGAATTTTTTTTTTTTTTTTTTTTTGTAGCTATTATTTACGTGTAGGTATTTAAAAAAAAAAAATTAAGGTTAAAAGGTTATAGAACAACAATCACAACAATTTTGGTAAATAATAGTTACTCTTTATTTCAAGAAATTGTTATACCTTGTAATAAAAATACAACCAAATTACTATATTGATTATAGGCTAAAATGCAAAACTCACCCTTTAAGTTTCACTAGAATTTATTTCAATTTTCTAAATCTACTTTTATTTAATTCAGTCGTCTAAGTTTAAAAAATGTTCAATTCAATCCTCCGTTAAACCTCTGTTTATATCTACAGTTAATTCCCTACAAAACGAAGTAGTTTTAGTGTTTTTAAAATATTTTATTATTAAATTATTTATTTTATAAAAAAAAAAAAACCAGAAATAAATATCTTTTTCTTAAAGAACAAAAATAAAGATCTGGTTCCTCTCCAGTTGCTTCAATGTCTTCTTCTTACTATTTTCAATTCTCACATACCCATTGTGTGTTTGAAACCAAAAAAGATAAGTATGATCATTCATTAATAGTGGTAAATCAAGTAATCTCATTCTTGGGTCTCATTCTCTTTCACATTCTGGTGTTTGTGCAATGAACATAGAAGCAGCATTGTACCCAACTGAGCCTAAATCTGAAGAAAAAAAAAACCTACTCCCACCAATCCCCTAAACCCTACGACTAAGGGCCTGTTTGGATTGAGGGGGAAGGAGGGGGGAGTAGGAATGAGTAAAGTAAAGTTGGCTGAAAATATGCTAATTTTGGGTCAATTTTACTCTACTCTACTTTATTCCCTTTTTCACCCTCTCAATCCAAACGTAGAGAGAGAGATATTGAGAACTTCATATCACATTAATACTGCTCTTCTACATCCAAACTTATGCCAACACATAAGAATCTTAGTTATTATATGATATTTTATTTTTTCAGTAAGCACCATTAAAATCAAATTTACATTTTCTTCCTACATAAGAGGGACACCATAAAAGGGTCAAAACCTCCACTTCTAAGGAAGAGCTTTGACGTATGACAGATTTGAAACCTCAAAGAGCCTAAATTTTCCCAAACTTTGGAACTTCATATCACCTTTTAAAACAATCCCTTAAATCCTTAATTCTGTTGCTACCCCCAAAAGTCATGCTACCTATCCTTCTTTGTTTTAGCCACTCTTCATCCATTGAACCCTATCTTTTCCAAACCCGACTCAATTGACAAACTCTCTCTCTCTCTCTCTCTCTCTCTCTCTCTCTCTCTCTCTCTCTCTCTCTCTCTCAGATTTAGGCTTGGTTTGGTATGATATCGTTTTTAATTTATGGGTTCTGTCTTTTTTTATTTATTTTTATTTAATTAGCATTTTTTTAAGTTTAGAAATAAATAACAAATCTAATAATAAATTTAAAAAAAAAAAAAACAGTTAACGGCAAAGATAAACAAAGGTCTAAATAAGGATTTAATTGAATAGTTTTGAAAATTAGAAGATTGAATTGAACGAATGTAAAGTTAGAGAACTAAAATGAATTTTATTAAAAGTTCAAAAGTAAGTTTTATATTTTAGCCTTTATTATATTCTTATGCAATAACTATTCTATTATAGGGTCTATTATAGTATACTAAACATGGTTTTATTTATTAATTTCTAAGTAACACATTCCCTTAATTGTAATATACACTCGCCCAAGCAGGGGCGGAGCCACGTAGTGGCTTGGGGGGGCCGTGGCCCCTGCAAAAAAAAAGAAAAAAGAAAAATCCATTAGACTATGAAGAAAAAATAAATGGGCCCCCCCAACATTGGACAGCTGGCACCCCTACCCATTTCTCAACTATTCTCCCAGCCCAGTCCCAGCTTTAGTTTTAGGTACTCCAAATAAAACAAAAAGCTGCTAGCCCACTTCATTTAAATACTCTAAGTCCAAATAACAACAAAATTACACTTTTTCTCCATCTCAAAGAACCCACCCTGACCCACAAAATCTCTTATCCCTTTTTACTTCTTATTCTTTTGTTTTCGCTTCTTTGATACACTTTCAGCACTGGTACCGTTGCCTACTAGCCCCCAAAACTCCAATCCTCTGTCCTCACAGTTCGGGAAAAAAAAAATTGACCAATTTTTGCTTTCTTCATCAGCTGATTCAGCTTTAGTTTTGGAACTTGGTTGTTTTGTCTTCTTTGATACACTTTTAGCACTAGTACTGCTGCCTACTAGCCCCTAAAACTCCAGACCTCTATCCTCACAGTCCGAAAAAAAAAAAAACAAAACAAAACAAAAAAACAAAAAAAATCTGACCAATTTTTTCTTTCTTCATCAGCTAATTCAGCTTTAGTTTTGGAACTTGATGACTGCCTGGCGAGTTTTCTTCTCTTTGTTAAGCATTAGACATTCATGATTCATCTCTTTTTAGTGTCTTTTTTTTATTTTCTCAACTAGCTACACCTAAATATTCACATGCTCTTTATATTTTCATAGATTTTTAGAGAAATACGTGATTGAAGGCATGGGGAGATTGTTTGTGATGAGTCTTGAAGGGAAGATCTTTTGGAGGCAGAGGCAGTAGGCATTACCACACGGGTGACCCATCTTTGCACTTTGCGAAGACAAAGTTTCTAAGGTAAAATTTTTTGATTTATTACCTATTTTTGATTAATTAAATATCATGTTGCTGTGGATGTGGCTGTAGGTGTTGTTAAACTGTTTGGTTTATGTTGTGTACCAATACTTGTGTGTTTAATTTTTGTTTTTGTTTGAGGGGTTATTATTAATTAAAGTCGTATTAAAAATGGGTTGACTATTTAAATTATAGTGGAAATTTTGTTTTTTCTTGAGTATGAATAACATTCATATAACAAAGTAAAAATTTCTAATTAAAATTTTATTTTTTAAAGTTCTTTTTAGGTTAATTTTTGAGTCATATTCTTAAAACTAAAAAAATTATGAGCAAATGAAAAACAATTGATGCATTCTTTAAGAAAAAAGATGTTAGCAATTTAGAAATTAGGACACCTGTGGCTATAAAAACAAATGTTGATACTTCAATGCCTGATGAACACCCCTCCAAATGTTCAAGAATTCAATCTGAAGAGATAGATCGTGATCCAGGATCACATAAACAAATATGTGAATTCCCTATCAACAAACAAGATGAAATTCTACGAGCTTATCTCAAAGAAGGTCCATATCAACCTAAAAATATAGACTATCCATACAATGATGATACTCATCGTCACCGATTTCAACCTTCATGGTTTGAATCACATAAGGATTGATTGGAATACTCATCTTCAATGGATGTGATATATTGTCTACCTTGCTACCTCTTTAGTAAGAAACCAATAGGTCATCCTGGATCAGATGCATTCATTTCAACAGGTTTTAATAATTGGAAAAAGATGAAAGATGGAATGAATTGTCCTTTAATTCGTCATGTAGGGGAAGATCCAAACTCCCCACATAAAATTGCTATGAAATGTTGCGAGGATTTAAAGAATTATTCATGACATATTGACAAGCTAATTGAGAAATAAACGTCAAAAGAATTAGAGAATAATTGGTTGCGGCTTAAAACCTCAATAGAATGTGCTCGATGGCTAGCATTCCAAGCTTGTGCTTTTAGAGGTCATGATGAAAGCCTTGATTAAAAAAATAGAGGTAATTTTATTGAATTGATAAAATTCACATCAACTTTCAATGACAAAGTAGCTAGTGTTGTCTTGGAAAATGCTCCAGGAAATGCCAAATATACATTACCCACAATTCAAAAGGAGATTTTGCATATTCTTGCTAGTAATGTGCGAAATGCTATTCGTGAAGAATTGGGGATGCAAAATTTTGCATTCTTGTTGATGAAGCCCGGGATGAGTCGAAGAGAGAGCAAATGGCCATTATTTTGAGGTTTGTTGATAAAAATGGTTTCATTAAAGAGCGTTTCTTTCATGTTGTGCATGTTAGAGATACTACTACGTTGACCCTAAAGAAGCAGATATGTGTTGTCCTTTCTCGTTACAACCTTCACATTGAGAATATTCGAGGTCAAGGGTATGATGGAGCTAGTAATATGCGTGGTGAATGGAATGGATTACAAGCTCTATTTCTTAAAGAATGTCCATATGCTTATTATGTACATTGCATGGCTCATAAGGTTGCAATTGGCTTTAGTTACAGCATCTAGAGAAGTGAAAGTTGTTCATCAATTCTTTGATCATTTGACTAATATTATCAATATTGTCGTTGGTTCTAGTAAGTGTAATGATGAATTGCAATATACTCAAGGGGAACAAATTGAGAATATGATTGCTTCTAATGAAATTGAGACTGGAAGAGGAGCAAACCAAATTGGTACTTTGCAACGGGATGGAGATACACGTTGGGGATCTCATTTTCAATCTATTAGTAGTTTGATAAAAATGTTTGATGCAACTTGCAAAGTAATCAATACTATCTCTGAGGAAGGGGCTAATTATAAACGTGGTGATGTCGAGGGAGCTTATCAGGTATTAACATCATTTGAATTTGTTTTAGTTTTGCATATGATGAAAGAGATTATGGGAATTACTAATATTCTTTGCCAAGCTTTGCAACAACATTCTCATGATCTTTTAAATGCCATGCATTTAGTTTCAACTACAAAATCACTTATTCAAAAGTTGAGACATGATGGATGGGAGCCTTTACTTGATAGTGTTACATCATTTTGTGGACAACATGAAATTGATATTCCTGATTTAAATGATCGTTACACAAAAGCTCGAGGTAGATACCATCATCGAGATGAAGCTTTGACAACAATAGAACATCATTTAAGAATTGACATATTTACAGTTGCAATAGATTTTCAATTGCAAGAATTGAATGGTAGATTTTGTGAGCTAACAGCAGATCTTCTCACTCTTAGTTCAGCATTAAATCCTAAGGATGCTTTTAAATCATTCAAAATTGGTGATATTTGCAATTTGGCTAAAAATTATTATCCTCAAGATTTCAATGAGCCGGAAATTTGTGTTTTGAAGCATCAATTGCAACATTATGAGCTTGATGTGACAAAGCATCCAGATTTTCAGAATATGGGTACAATATCTTAGCTATGTAGGGGATTAGAAATTTTAGGGAAGTCTAAATTCTATCATTTAATCGATAGACTGATTCGTCTTGTGTTGACTCTTCCAGTTTCTACAGCAACTACAGAACGAGCTTTTTCAGCTATGAAACTATTAAAAAGAAGACTTCGCAATAGAATGGAGGATGAACTTTTGGCCGATAATATGATAGTTTATATAGAAAAGGAAATTGCTGGGAATTTCACCATGGAAATTTATGGATGAATTCTATTCCATGAAAAATCGTCGTTAGACATGATTTTGATGTGAAATGTTTTTTTTTTTTTTTTTTGTGTGGATATTTTTGTATATGTCTATAGTGAACTAGACAGTTTTTGTATGTTCATTAATGTTTAAGATATATCAAAATTGAAATTTCATATTCAATAGACTTATGATTTATGTTTTTTATATCAATAATTCAAATTGGCCCCCCCACGTACAAATTCCTGGCTACGCCCCTGCGCCCAAGAGCTGTACATCCTTGACATTCTCAAAGTCAAAGTTTGTACCGGGTCATTTCAACCTAAGTAGGACCAATTAAAATTTCTGCTTGTTACTTTCAGAAATTATATATACTACCATTCTCAAAGCATCATTCTTTTCTTTCACAGATAATCACAATAAGGTCAACGGTTTATTATTATTATTATTATTATTATTATTTGATAATGCGTGAGGAATATTAAAAAGCTACTAGGAAGTTGCAGTTTATGTTTATTAAGATCAACGGCCATTAGAAACTTTGAAGGGAAAAATAACATTTTAGCCCCTACATTTTAGGGTCATTCGTAAATTTGCTCCATACTGTTATTTTAGTGTGCTAACGGATTGCATAGTTGGCATATTTAAAGTTTACATGGCTTATAAAATAATATTTAATAATATTTTTTTTTATTAATTCATTTCATTTTAGTGCTAGATTGTGTCGGTGTTGCATGTAAAAGTATTGTTGAGGTTTTAATTCATTTCATTTTTTAATGTGATCTTGGCAAGCCTATTTCTCTTTGTTTATTTGTGTGTGTTTGGATAGCAAGAAAATGATAGGAAATTTTGAGTTTTTCTTTTTTATTCATTTATTTTCAGCTAGATTTTTTAGTTTTTCGAGGTTTTTTTTTTTTTTTTTTTTCGAATGTGACTTTTTTAATATATTAAAATGCTGAGGTGGCTTTTAAAATATCATTTTATAAGCCACATAATCTTTAAGTATGTCAACTATACAATCCATTAGCAATGTATAAGTTTCAAGTATGCCAACTGTGCAATCCGTAAGCATTTTTCATTAGTAAGTTAACGATAAAGACCAAATTGACTACAAGTTGAAAATAACATGTATCAAATTGACTGCTACCAAAATGTCAAAACCAAAACGACTATAAGCTCCAAATTGTAGAAACCAAAATAATATTTTTACCAATATTAAAAAGTCATTCAAATCCATCTCATTTACGAGTTTAATACATATCCATTTATACCAGGAATTATGTGAGCATTGACTTTCCCCATCCAAACTGACATGAAAATAATGCCTGAGGAATATTTAGAAGTTGGATCATGCTAACGAGTGCCCTTAGGGAAATGGTTAATAATCCATTTTAGGAAAGTTTTGACATCACTTTTATGGGAAATGAAAAAAATATTAGGGTATGTTTGGTAATTATTTTTTCCTCTTATTTTCTATTTTCAAAAACAATTTTCTATTTTTGAGACAAAAAAACTTTTTTGGCAACTCAAAATTGACTAGAAAACAAAAAATGTTTTCAGAACTCAATTTGTGAAGGAAACTAAAAACATGTAAAATGCTGTTTTTAGTTTCTAATTTTCAAAAGTCAATGAAAACATGCATTTAATTTAATGAATCTATCTCATTTAATAAGTTAGCAATTAGAGTTCAAATCCTAGGAACAACATATTTTAGTATTTTCTATTTTTTTTCTTCAAAGTTCTATCTTTTTAATTTCAATAAACCAAACATGTTTTTGATTTCAAAAATACAAGAAAATTGTTTTTTCTTTATATTCCTCAAAATAGGTTTTTGAAAATAAAAAACAAAACATGTTACCAAACATAGTCTTAATTACCTTTTTTTCTTTTCTCATAAAAATTTTCTTTAAATGGATTGTTAACCAATGCCCTAAGAGCATCCGCTAGCATTTCCCTTAGAAGTTACAAGGAAATTGCAATTATATTCTGGTCATCAGCGCCTCAAAAATTCGAAAAGTCATTTAAAAGGTTATATAAAATTTAGTTCTAGGAATCATTTAATTTGCACATCCACTTTCATCCACGTCTACCTTTCTTTCTCAGTTTCTCCTCCTTTCAGCATTTCTCAACCATCTGCTCCTTAACTTCAATGGCTCTTGTGACCTGCAATGAAGCCTTATCTTCTACTTTCACTTACTAGCCCAAGAACTTTGATGTCTTCTTAAGTTTTAGAGGTGAAGATACCCACCTTGGTTTTATAAGCCATTTGTATAATGCTTTGACTCAATGGGGTATTCACACTTTCATTAATGATAATCACCCCAGTGGAGAACAAATTTCTACTGAACTTCTCAAAACTATTGAGAGGTCAATGATTTCAATAATTGTATTATCTGAAAACTATGCATCATCCACTTGGTGTTTGGATGAGCTCGCCAAGATTGTTGAGTGTAAGAAGTATGACCAATTAGTGCGGCCAATTTTCTATGATGTAGATCCATCAGAAGTTCGTAATGGAAAGGGAAAGTTTGGGGAAGCACTAGCTAAACATGAAGAAAAATTTAAGGATAACAAGAAGGTGCAAAGGTGGAGAGAAGCTTTATGTGAAGCAGCCAATATATCGGCTGGCACTACAATCATGAGTATGTATTTAAGGAAAACATTTGGCTTCAAATATGTTTGGAACCTTAGGCTCCAACCATCGATGGGAAGATGACATGTGTTTCATTATGCACATAACTTTCTAAATTTGTTAAGTTAGGTGACTCATGTGCAATGCACATGACAATGATTAATATCAACTTCCTATTGATGGTTGGAGTTCAAGGATTCAAAATGTTTGGAGTCATACTTTGTCTTTTATTTAAAAACATCTCCTATACTTTTTATGAGTCATAGTTGAATGCTCGAAAATGTGTTAAAAACACAAGAGCTATTTAGACCCCCTAATTAAAATTACGGCTCGATAAATTTTACACTAACTTAATACTAAGTGCGGAATAGTATAAATGCAAGCGGATAAACAAGAAGCTACTTTAATCCATATTTAAAGCAACACAGCAGTAAAAATGAAATGAACAAGAGTAGGGAAGAAGGATGCAAACACAGATAACATCGAGATGTGTTATCGAAGAGGAAACCGAAGAACTCGGCGAAAAACCTCTCCGCCGCCCTCCAAGCGAAAATCGATCCACTAGACAATCAGTTGGGATACATGGGTTAGCAAGAGACCCTCCAAGCCTAATCTACCCGATGTACCTAAGCCCTCCAAGCTCCTACTCCAACAAGGCTTCTCGGAACCCCGTCTTGTCTAGCACTCCGAATCTCGCAACAAGCTTCATGTTGCATCTGCCATCCTTGGCTTCTTCCAATGCTTCCCAGTAGCATCAAAACGTCACTCAGCACTCTCAAAGGATGTGGTAAGTGTTTGGGTTATCAACTTCTCAATGGTATGGAAAATGGAGAGGGAAGAGTTGAGGAAATACCACAAGCAAGTGTATAGAGAAATGTGGGTATGACAATCTCTAATTCTCAATGTGTTTGGCTAGGGTTTTCTCTCTGAAGCACTCCTTAACATTTATGGGTAATGAGGGTATATATAGGATAGGTACAAAAAGTGTGAGTCATTCAGTACAAACTAGCATAACAGAATGCCTCACGGGTGTCTCGCGGGAAGGTCTTACCCGCGAGATACTCGCGAGACACAGCTGTCTCCACCTGGCCTGACTCTTCGCATTCCAGTATGTGTAGGGCACATGATTCACTTCACGGGAAGCTAGGTCGCGACATACCCACGAGAATTCTTCGGCCTTCAAATGCTTGAGTCTTCACACTCTCTCTCTATCACATAACCCTTACAATGAAATCCCACAACAATACTCACCCACACGTCACGTGCGTTTGGGGTGATATCCTTGACGGATTGGGTACGCGAATTATGACTTTCAAACCTTCTGGTGAAACTCTCCAAGCAAGTGGTGAAGGCACCGATCATCTTTGTTAGGACATATGTGTTCACATGTTAAGAACATATGTCATACTATTTATGTAAATTGGCTAATCATTTGACAAAACGCACTCTACTTGTAATTGGGTAGTTCTAGGTGTTTTTAATACTTCAAGAAACAAGGTTTCAAGATCAAGTGTTGAAGTCATCAAGTCTGTCCAAGAAAAAGCAAGCTGAAGTGCACAGATTTTAAAGCTCAACACCTGCTCGATAGCTACCTCGACACCTGCTATCTGTCGAGATTTAAAATTTCAGATTTCCAATCTGATTTTCTTGGGATCCATGAATATGTTTTTAGGCCTTCTTTTCTTCTAACCCTAAACATATAAATGGAGTGTTTTAAGAGCCGTCAACATAGACACAAGTTGCTAAAGCATTGAGTAATCCTTGTTCAAGCAAATTGTGACCAAAGACGAAGTTCTTGATCTAGTTCATCTTCTTTCAAGAAGTTGCTGTGTATTTGCACCATAGGGTTTTGTAACCAAGCATCTTCGTGTTATTCATCATAAAGGATGAACTGAAGAACTTTGCAGCCAACCTCTCTTTCTAAAGTTAGTGTTTGAAGTCGCGTACTAGGATCCGCGCATCTGGTTAGTCACGTACTTGGGAGCCGTGCATCAAAAGGGGAAACTGTCACTACAGATCAAGTCCAATTGGGTATTGGGATAAGGATTCAACTATAGGTTGGTAAGGTACTTGAGATTCCTTTACTTGTAACTGCTTGATTTGATAATAGTGGAGTTTCGGGAGTGGTGACCTGAAAATCACCCGGTGGGGTTTTTGCCGTTAGGGTTTTCCCCATTCGTAAACAAATCACTGTGTTGTTTATTTTTTCCGCTGCATATTTAGTTTTGGTGATTTGCTTGTGCTGCCACGTGTTTGCATGATAAATTGATTAATTAATAACTTGGCTAAATTAATTAATTAGTTTAAATCACAAGGGGTCATTCAATTTGTGGCCTATCAATCTTCATCACGTCCGTCATTTCGGGATCATGGTTTTGGCTCCTTGATTGCTCACCACCCCAAGCTCTATTGTCATTTCTTCTTCCTTGTGATCGAGGAACGCTTGCATTGTTGTCTGCTTTCAGCTTTTGACAGTTGGGTCTAGTGTGTCCTTGCAATCCGCAATAGTGACACACATAATCCGTCCTAGGACCCCGTTGAAATCTTGGGATTGATCTTCCTCTGGCTTCATGTTTAACAGCAGATTGATTTCGGGGCTTATTCACTATCTGTTGCTCAGCTACATTCTTCTTCTTTACATCCTTAACTTTTTCAAGAATGGGCTCTTCTACAACCGTCTCGTTTGCCTTCACAAACTTCATTTCTTTGGTGACATTTGCTGATGAGCTACTTCCTCCGGTTTATCCCAACCCGGACTTGTCTGAGAAAGGTTTCTGAGATGAAATAACATCTTCTAACTTCCTGGAGGTGACCCTTTCTATCTTGGCATGCGCTTATTCTACCTCTTGCTCAAGAAATCTGATCTTTAAGTAAGCTTCTGACAGTTCACCATTCAGCTTTTCTATCTCGTATTTAGCCTCCTTATGTCTGACCAAGAGACTTCGGTAATCTTCCTCTGCTTTCTTCATTTTTCTAAAAGCTGCCTTGGCTACCCTTGCATACTCTCCCGATTTCTCAAGGAGTAATAAGTAGTTTTCTTGAAGATTAGCTGTATTCTCTTCCTCTTCAGCATCTGATTCTTCCATAATCCCAACAGACTTTGAATCAGAATGCTCACCAAGCTCCTTCACAAGTGCACCCAAGTCATCTGAGGAATCCACATGAGCAATTGTCATAAAGGCGGAGTAGTTTCCCTCTCTGTCACAGCTCTCTTCTGAGTCAAAATCAGAAGAGTCTGAATCACTGAGCGTTGTGGCATAAGCCTTGCCTTTTCCCCTCAGAAAATTTGGACACTCCTTCTTTAGATGTCCATGGCCATTGCATTTATAGCACACAATGTCTGAAGGAGGTTGAGAATCCTTCCCTTCTTTCCTCTTAAACTTTTTCTTATCACCTTTTGAAGATGAAAACTTCCCTCTGTTGAACGGTTTTCCACTGTTTTTCATCTTCAGAAATTTGCGGAAGTTCTTTGCAAGATATGCTACTTCCTTCTCCACTCCATCTTCTTCGGAGGAATCATTTGTTCTTTCGGTGATGGTTTTAAGAGCAAGCGATTTACTCGTCTTATGGGAAGGCAGTCCCAGCTCATACATTTGGAGAGACCCTATCAACTCTTGGATTTTGATCTTATCCAAGTCTTTGCTTTCTTCTATGGCTGAAACCTTTGCTCTAAAACTTTCAAGCAAGGACCTTAATATTTTTCTCACCACCTTAGTATCTTCAATCTTCTCCCCAAGATTGAGTTTAGCAATTACAATTTCATTAAGCTTCCCATAGAATGAATCAAACAGTTCATCATCACCCATCTTGAGCTCTTCAAATTTGGTGGTAAGCATCTGAAGCTTTATGTCCTTAACTTTCTTTGTACCCTCATAGATAGTCTCCAAAATCTCCCAAGCTTCCTTGGCTACTGTCATGTGAGAAATCCTGTGGAATTCATCAAGGGACACACCACAAAAGATAGCATTTAAAGCTTTACTATTAGCATTGGCTGCCGCGAGAGCTGCCTTATCCCAAGTGGATTTAGCTGCCTCCAGCTTAGTCCAGCCTATTTCAACCGCATCCCATACGGTATCATCTATAGAGCATAGAAATGCTCTCATCCTAACTTTCCAGAAAGCATAATTGTTACCATAAAAAAATGGTGGAACATTTAGGGATTGAGACCTATCCATCTCAAAAAGGGTCAAGGATCACACTCAGGTATTTAAACTACAACAAGTGTACCCGCTCTGATACCAATTGAATGCTCGAAAATGTGTTAAAAACACAAGAGCTGTTTAGACCCCTTAATTAAAATTATGGCTCGATAAATTTTACACTAACTTAATACTAAGTGCAGAATAGTGTAAATGCAAGCGGATAAACAAGAAGCTACTCTAATCCATATTTAAAGCAACACAGCAGTAAAAATGAAATGAACAAGAGTAGGGAAGAAGGATGCAAATACAGACAACACCGAGACGTGTTATTGAAGAGGAAACCGAAGAACTCGGCGAAAAACCTCTCCGCCGCCCTCCAAGCGAAAATCAATCCACTAGACAATCAATTGGGATACATGGGTTAGCAAGAGACTCTCCAAGCCTAATCTACCCGATGTACCTAAGCCCTCCAAGCTCCTACTCTAACAAGGTTTCTCGGAACCCTATCTTGTTTAGCATTCTGGATCCTACAACAAGCTCCATGTTGCATTTGCCATCCTTGGCTTCTTCCAATGCTTCCCAGCAGCACCAAAATGTCACTCAGCACTCTCAAAGGATGTGGTAAGTGTTTGGGCTATTAACCTCTCAATGGTATGGAAAATAGAGAGGGAAGAGTTGAGGAAATACCACAAGCAAGTGTATAGAGAAATGTGGGTATGACAATCTCTAATTCTCAATGTGTTTGGTTAGGGTTTTCTCTCTGAAGCACTCCTCAACATTTGTGGGTAATGAGGGTATATATAGGATAGGTACAAAAAGTATGAGTCATTCAGTACAGGCTGGCAAAACAGAATGCCTCGCGGGTGTCTCGCGGGAAGGCCTTACCCGCGAGATACTCGCGAGACACAGCTATCTCCACCTAGCTTGACTCTTCGCATTCCAACATGTGCAGGGCACATGATTCACTTTGCGAGAAGCTAGGTCGCGACATACCCGCGAGAATTCTTCAGCTTTCAAATGCTTGAGTCTTCACACTTTCTCTCTATCACACAACCCTTACAATGAAATCCCACAACAATACAGGGTATAAAAGATTGAAAACAATTACAATCAAATTTGGCACGGAATAAAAGCCAACAAAATACATAGTTGTAAATAATAACTTTACAATAGTGTTTGTGGGGCCTAATAATTCAAATAAGGTACCGGTGCCACGTGTTGTATCCTTAGCCGAGGAGCCCATTATCGTGCCAAGGAGGCCACACACTTGGACGGTAAGGCCACGTCAGTGGCACATTGCTAGAGGAGGTCCTGCTGTTGAGAAAAAGCTTCGGAGGGGGGATTAGCCTTGACATGACTAGAGGGATGATGGCTGCCCCCACATTCAATGCATCCCACCAAACTTTTTAGCTGCATTTATGTGAAGAATACCCCTGAACAATGCTGCCTTGGCCGCCGCAACTCACAAGAGGTTTAGGAAGGTGTTTGATGGAACAAGCACTCAGGTGATGGGCTGGGCAATCAACAAATGGAGGGCTAAAATCGCCTGAAGGGAGCTATATAATGTGAGAGACCCTCCAAAGGGAGGGGAGGAGGGAAAAATCTGTAAAGAAAACATTGGAGGATTAAGAGAAGTAACTGTAATCAAATCCAAGAGCAATATATTCAAGAACCACTCTCCTCGGACATTGTTGAGGAAGAATTTATGTGCATCACATTTGTCTATTCATTGTTTTTCTTAGCTCTCTTACCATCTTTAGCCCATTAAGGGCATTGTCGACTTCAATGAAGCCTAGCTTTTCAAGCCCACTCTCTACAAATTTATTGTATTGGGCTCTTTGGGCCTTAATCCATTGATCTTTTGGACCTAAGTACCAAAGCCCGCCCTTACAGTGCTTGTTATGACCACTAATTTTAAGTTGGACAAAATTTGGCTACAAACATGGTTGGACCTTTAGGCTTCAAAGTATGTACTATAAAATATTCAATATGTAGTTTTCAAGTGCAATGCAAATGACTCGCTCTTAGAGCATTTGTATTGGTGGAGGCATATAGTTAAAATGCTAAATTTAGCAACTAAATTTAACAAAAGTGGCACAAAAAGCTCATTGGTGGAGCTATAGCCATACCATTTGGTTGTTGTGCTACAGTGCACAGAGATGGCTATGCACTGTAGCTAAGAAGGTAAAAAAAAAAACATTTTTTATTAAAAGATATATTATTTTGTTGTGTTAGCGGTGGTGGTTGTTGTTTATTGTAGTAGATATATTATTTTATTGTGTTGTTTATATTATTTTATTGTGTTCAATACTAAAATAAAACCACTGATGTTGGATATTTTGTAAAGTGAAGTGGTAAAATAGATAAAGTGGCTTTTTTTAATGTTAAATTGCTAACTTTTTGCCTCCACCAATGTGGATGCTCTTAGTGAGTCATGTTATATAGTTGGGTTAAGTGAATCATATGCATTATACACATGACAAGTAAACATGCCAGCTTCTTATAGTAGTTTAAAGCCTATCCAACTAAGTTTGTTGCCAAATTTTGTTATTTTAGGGTTAAATAACAACCCAACTATCACTGTTTTGGGTGTGTGTGTGAGAGACCTCGCCCCCGGCCCATTTTTTAGGATGTTGGGCCAAACCCATGTGAATGGGTGGAGTCGTGTTATTGCCTCTCAAAATGGAGGTTCGACTAGTTATATTTTCCCCTTTAAATTAAGGGTTTTATAATGAAGTCGCCACTTATTTAATTATTGGGATAAATAAGAAAACCAAAATTGAAAAATTCTTTATTTTATTAATTTTCTATTGAATTTACATTGATCATAGGAAAATTACATGGCTTTGGTCCTAAATACAATCTAAGATAAAGTATATAGCTTTGTTTCCTAGTTACAATCTAAAAATTAAAAATTACAAGCATAAACATTAGTTTATCAACCCTTGATCTAAGTTCGGAGGCTATGTTACAAGGTGGGAAAGTGTTAGGCACCCACCTTGCTCGATGAAACCGGTCTTCTAGACTATAGTGGCCAACATTCATATCATATCATCCAATATGTTACCCATCAATTTACATGTTGAATTCATTGTGTGTGCATGTGATAAACCCTAATTCCATTTTTTAAGCATTTCATTTGGATTGAAAAATAAATTATAGTGAATGTGTATGGATTGTGATATCCTAGATTCAAGGATTTGAAAGAATTATTAAACAAACATGTTTTTCATTTTTTTTTATGTGGATTTAATATTCAAATAAGTGTTATGCATGAACATGTAATGAACAACCAAGAACATGTGAATAACATATAAGAACATTCAAACATATTCAAGGGAATTTAAATAATTACTATCATGCTTTAATTTTAAACTCTCATCATGGCAACACAAAAAATAGTTAGGGAAATGGATTATACCTTCATGCAAGATCGATATGGTGGAAGAGGAGACTCTTGAGAGAGGTCCTAAGGGTGGAAGAAAAGAAGAGCTAGGAGAGGAAGAGTGAGTCTCACTTAATACCTTGAGTCTCAGGAAGACCAAGATATGACAAGACTACTCAACTTCACTAGAACTCAAGAGAGGAGAAGAGAGGGAGGTTTTTTGTGTGTCTTGGAATGAATGAGGGGGGAGGTTTATATAATAGTTGTGGAGGAAATATTAATGGAATGCCATTTAATGAGGGTTGACAAAGAATCATGAACCTAGACCTTATTTTAGGCTTGGGAGAAATCTGGTGCATTAAATGTAGAGATTGGTGGGAGTGAGGAGCAAGTCAAAATTCCGTTTTCCTATAGCTACTATAACAGCCTGTAGAGCCAACTTCAAAAAATCATATCTTACTTAATTATGATCGGAATTGTCTCGTTCTTGTGCTCAAATTGAAGTCCTGGATGTCTAGTTTCTGGGAAAATTAACCTCATTTATAGATTCAAAATATTTGGAGAGATATCAACGAAATGGTGAGCAGAGGTCATTTGTTAGAAAATGATTTCAACACAATTAACATTAATATGTCCCAAATTAGCTCCCAATTAACATTAAATGACTCCAATTACTCCAATTTCAGACTTAATTAGTTCCAAATTGATTATGACACATCATTAATCTCAAATTGATTATAATTATAACCAATTGGAATCAATTGTTCATAATCATATATAGTCGGACTCAATTTGTGATAGTGCATCTCGGCCATTAAAACTTGATTTAATGATAAATTTCAATCTGATGGTCCGATTAGGGCTTATGACCAGTCGATTTGATAGTTATAACATCAAGATCATTTTGGTGAAATGAGATTAAGGATCTAGTGACCAGAATCAAGATGCATATTTCCAATGTGAAATTACCCTTTTACCCTCCATGTGAGGTTAAATGCGGGTTGCAAAATGGGGTGTCAACAGTGTATTATTTTTATTGCTAATATAAATGTTAAATTATTTCTTTTAGTAGCTTCTTTTTTTTTTTTCCCCCAAATTTTAGTTGTGTTTTCAGGAAAAATATATAGCAGTTAATAAAGAAACTGATATTTTTATACAAAAAGAAAAGAAAAATAAAGAAGATTATATTTCATATATGCCTCCATTCAAATACATAGCAAACAAAAAGGCAAAATAACAAAAAGTATTATTTTCTCGTATTACTATAATTTAAAATATTTTTTTATTTAAAATATAATATAAACACACACACATATATATATATATATATATATATATAATGAATGAGCCGTTGATAAAAGTATTAAAGTTAAGTTACGGTTTTTTTTTTTTTTTTTCAAAGAAGAAGTTAAGTTTAGTTGAAGTATTCTTGTAAAAGTATATAATACATGAAATATTTAATATATCTTTTATACATTCAATTTTGAAAAATATTTTCAATAACCTTGTAGTTAAGAGGCATTGAGTGATCTACCTTATAAGAATATCCAACGTTTGAATGCCTACTCTACTTGCAACTTTCGTAACAATTGAATTATAAAAAATAAAAAATTATAGAAAATTTTAATTTTTGTAGTATTTTGCTTCATATAGTAAACATCAATTTTTAAAAAACCCTCACATAAAAATTCATGCAATTTGCAGTATTATTAGACTTGGAAGTCGGGACCTGCCAACCCAACCCAAACCCAAATTATTTGACCTAAAGTAAAAATGGTTTGGCAAGTTACCCAACCAATTTTTTGCAAGTCAACTTGTTTTTTTAATTTAATTTAATTTTTTGTTGGAAAAAAAGAAATAATATTAAGACATGATTGGTTTACTTGTTTGTTTTGGACTTTACAATGCGCAAGTCAAACTTAATTGACAAACATAATTTTTTTTTTTTTTTTGAGAAACGACAAACATAATGTTAGTCGTACGTGATTAATAATATTATTTTTGAAAAAAATTACTTCTTTAACTTTTTTAGATAACACCATTCATATATATATATATATATATATATACGAGATAGGTTTAAGTTACACCTTTTTTAAATTGTTGGATTTAAGTAGATCCAATGGTTAAAAAAAGACCCTCATTATTATAAATATTTTTATTAGAATCTCATTAATTACCCTCATTTATTACATTTTAAACCTATCTCTAAACCCAACAAAATTTGACGCCTGACTCTCTCTCTCTCTCTCTACGTTTCTTTTTCTCTTCATTTGTATCTCCGTTTGTCTCTCTCTCTATATTCTAAACCTACATTTCTCTCTCTCTATCTCCTCCTCCATTGCTCCTCCACCATTGTTCTACCTCCATAGGTTGCCGGCAGAAAAAATAAATAAATAAATAACCAAGCCGAACACTGTTCCTCTCACTTTTTTCCAGTTGAGTGGATGCAACTGATCTGGTCAAGAATTATTACCTTGTAAATGCAATGTCATCAAGGGTATTAATGTACTGTTTTCTATCATTTTGCTTAATGATCAAGCTCTTTAAATACTCTTTTATTGTATATGTAAGAGAGTTGGAATGTAAAGGAGTTCTGAGGGCAAGATAAATAGACCTTGCTTCGATCTTGCAAAAGTAATAGATGTATATATATAGAGATGGGTTCAAGTTACACTTTTTTTAGACCATTGATTTTCGTTAGATCTAATGGTTAGAAAAACACTAGTGCCATGTCAAACTTGATATCGTTAACTCATTAAATTTTTTTCTAAAAAGAAACAAAAAGTCATTACAATCTTTCACCTTCCACGTTGTCTTCTTCTTCTATGTCTCTCTCTCATCTGCCTAGACATGAACTCCTCTAATGAACCAAATAGATCAACAAGGGAATCGATACATTGTACTTTTATTGTGGTGCAAGCAACAAATCTTAAAACATGCAACATCTAGAAGATCCTTTTAAAAGACTTATTAGAAGTACCAGCTATCCAAATCTCAGATTTAACATCGTCTAACATGCAACAGCCACTAGATTGCAACATCTTCTCTACAGTATATTAATTTGGGATTTTGGGTGGAAGGCATAACTATACGTTTTTAGACCCCTTAAAACACAAGTTGTTTAACCTAGTTATTTAACCAAGTTATTACTTAGATAAATTATTCAGATCTAGGTTAACACAATCAAATCATATCATGTAAATAATGCAGAAATATAAAGAACACATGATATGATAACTCAGGAAAACCAAACCAGTAAAAAACCTGGGGAGGATTTAACCTAGCTATCCTCAAGGTAAAATAGATCCACTATGAAAGAATTGAAGTTTGTACAATAAGACTTAGACTACTAACATCCTATTGCTACCTTGAGTAGAAAACTTACTACCACGACCACGTGACAACTTCGAGTCCACGAACTACTTCTTTCCTTGATCCACCGCAACCACAAGTACTCCCACTTGTGACTTTGAGACTCCACTCAAAGGTTTCAGATCTCCTTGAATTCTTTATGCAGCAACTGAAACGATCACCAAGTTCTTGACATGAATTTGATAACCCTAAGTGTGTATGAAGGTAAACACCTCTAGATCTCACAAGAGATTCAACACACAGTATATCAACAACCTCTAAAAAGTGGCTAGGGTTTTTCCTTTTATACTTGGATTAAAATATAAAACCCTACACGTCATACCGGGCTTGGGTTGAGTTGGAAAATTCTGCAAAAAAACAATCTACACTAGGTTTGATCGATCGAGTCTAATTTTTGATCGATCAAGACGATCAATCGAGCCTTGCAGATTTAGTCCAGTAAATTCTGCAATCACTCAATTCCAACTTTACAACTAAATACACTTTAAGCAGCCTAAATCTAGACTTTAAGTTTTGATCATGGTTTGCCAACACATTACACATTGAAGTTCTGATACATTTAGTTCATAATTTCTTAGAACCTAACAATTACTTCTCTATTAGGAATACTAAAGAGTCAACAAACAGTACGAGCCCATCACAACAAAATAAAGTTAATAAATCAATTATTCTGCTAATGTAGTGAAGGTTGTTTATTACTCATATTTGTTTGCTTAAGGAGAATTGTCAAATAACAAATTAATTCAATCGTTGCCTATTCCCATGAAATCTATTTACACAGATGCATATCATTCACATCTAATTGAAAAGATGAAAAATGCTAATGCCTTATCACTTATTGAGTTATTTGGTTCCATTTGAGGAGTTCATGGACGTCCTGACATATGAGAGAGAGAAGAAGAAGACAGCGGTGGAGGGTGAGAGTTTAATGACCTTTTGTTTATTTTTGGAAGAGAATTTAATGACTTAATAATATTAAATTTGACATGGCACTAGTGTGTTTTTAACCATTAGATTTAATGGAAATCAATGGTTTAAAAAATGTGTCACTTTTATAGAGTTACACTAGGTGTGTAACACCCCGACCCAATTTTATGATTAAATTATGTGTTTAAGTAGTTAATTATTATTTTAAGCCACTTTCAAGAGTATTTAATAAAAGTATTATTTTATAATACTTTTGAATAAGAATTGTAAAGATTATAAATAATTGAAATGACTATTTGTATTATAAATATATACCTAGTATGTGCACAATTATATTAAGCAGTTTAAGTTATTAAATATATAGTTGTTGCTGTTTAATTAAGTGGTTAAGTTATGTGAGATATATATATATATATATATAGTTGTTGGACTATATTAGGTGGTTAAATTGTGATATATATATATATATATATATATATATAGAGTTCTTGGTGTTTTAACTATGTATGATGCATGAGATATTATGGTTGAAATTTCACCACATGCAACCGATTGTTATTTAACACATGTAAAGCCAAAGTGTCATGCATGTTGACTCATGATATCCTCTTAAACCCAAAGAACAAGTCTTGGCCGGCCATGCAATGAAAAAACTCCACCAAATCTCTTTATTGACTTTTCAAGGTAACTAGAAATTCCATGAAACTCACTCCCTCTCTATTCCCACGGGTAAACACAAATCAGAAATTCCCACCCACTTTGCTCTCTTTTCTCTTAAGGAAAGAGCTAGGAAGCTCCCTTGAGTCTTCCCTCAAGTCCACGGTCCACACCTTAAAAGAAAAACAAGACTTATCTCATCTCTCATTCACACTTTCTCAAAGAAGCTAGAACAATCAAGGAACTCCCTCCCTCTCATGCCACGGCTCCAACAACAAAATAAAGAAAACTCTCTCAAGCTCTCTACCTCTCATACTTTTGGGTCCAGCCACTAGGAAAGGGAGATTCTTCCATGCTAGAGTGACTCTATTTCTTCTTGGAACCAGAAATTTTGGTAAGGGTCTAGCTACTCTCATCTTAGAATCCATGATTTCTTTAAAGAATTTTTGTAATGGTATTTGTGGTTTGTGAAATTAGAGAATCATGAACTTGTAAGTTTATATATATATATATATATATGCTGTTTTAAGAAGCTTTGAAACTATGTTGGTGATTTGTTGAAGGTAGCTTAGGGTTTTTACTAATTAAGGATTGTGTATGATTAAGGAAGTAAGGAGAAGTTAGGATAAGTACTATTGAGGTTACTGCTGGGATTTTTGTTGAATTTAATTTTGCTATAAATGGTTTGATGACTATATAAAAGTGTTTTATAACATGTTTAATGAGTGCATAAAAATCCCCATATCAAAATACCATCCTTTGATAATTGTTTGTGAATTTACAAGAAAATGTTTCAAAACTGCCTCTGTGACAGATTCCGTGTTCATGCATTATAAATTATGTATTAAATTGTATATAGTGAATTTGGATGCTAGGGTTATTTTCTATGAAATCTAAGACATGTAGGGTTGTTATGGAAGTGGTCTCACAGCATTTGGATGAACACAAAAATAATGGTTTAATTTGTAAGTTGCAAGAAATTCTGTCAGGACAGATTTGAGTATACTGTCTTGCATGATTTTTAGTAAATCATGGGTTTATGTTCTGACTCCGAAATTTTTATGGTATATAATAGACATACAGGGGAGTTTCTCTGTAGAATTTCATGAAGATTGAATGTGAATTAGTAGTCCATTTGTATTTTATAAATAAAGTATAAGCTGCTGGAATGAAACAGTGAGCAGTAAGGGACATGCCTAACTTTGAGGATTTAATTCTAAAGCTAGGGTGAATGATTTGAGCTAAAATTTATTATGCTCGTCATTTGGTATGTCTGAATCATAACTAAATTTTGTATACCTTGGTTCACGGTTTAGTACTCAAAGGAGAGGTTTTAAACCATCCGACGGTTGTATTTATGAAGCTGTTTTATTCAGCATGCTATGTGTTGCCTTATGAATGTATATGATTATATGACCATGCTTAAAAGAGTTCATGTTTTATGCATGCATTATTGCCTTATGCTCAAAGTACCTTTTGAAATGAAGTTGTCTCTTCTAGAGATATGCTATTAATGTGAGAATGTTGGTTTCTCTATGATTGGTACATAATGACGTTTGATGAACGTATTTTGTGTTTGTGGGAACCTCATTGAGGTGGGATTAGGATTTCTTTGATTCTAAGAGATAGGCTTTGAGATGAATGCATAAGTTTATGTTAAGGAATAATGGATAGTAACAAGCCTTGATTTTGGTTTAGGTGTTATCAGTCGTCAGGTCTAAACTCCTTTGACTTTAGGCTCTCGGTTCCTCTGCTTTCAGGTAAGGGATAAGTTATATGGACATTTGGTAAGTCATGAGGTTATTTTAAAGTATATTATGCATTAAAATGTTTTTGATTAAAAATATGGCATATAAGCATTATCAGACAAAGATATGTTCATGAGCTTTTTCGAAACTTTATGTATATGATTTAAGCATATTAATGCTATTATTAATGCCATGAACATGATGAAGAAAACAATGAAAATGCTTTTATTATGAAATGTTATGCAAAATAAGAAAATTCAGTACGATGAATAAGTATGAAATGTTTTCGGGTTATGTCCACTGGTGATCTGAACTCGGCCAGTAGGGGTTAATTACTGGCTTTCCATGGAAAACGTTATATGATTGGCCATTAAGTGGGACTGGCTCTGCTGTACCCGCCCTTATTAGTTACAGCCAACTTGGGGGAAGCCAACCTACCCCCATGGTTGGAAGATATGTATTATGATGTGATCCCGGGAATACCTGGCATTGTGGGGAATGCTGGATGCCTAGCACAGTAATGCTAGAAGCCTCCCAAATAAGTACAGACTTATCAGATACGGACTAACCAACAAGCTATTTATGAACATCTATGTTATATTATGTTATTAATCATGAGAGAATGATTTTGTCTAAATGCATTATGAAAAGTTAAAAGCTCTCATGAAAAGAAGAAGTTTCTGATGAAAAGAAAACTGTTCATTAAAGATAAAAGTTTCTGAAATTCTGTTATGCTATAAAGATAAAGCTTCTAATGAAAGAACAAGCTTATGTTAAAAAGTTATCAGATATCTGTTTTTTATGAAACGTTAAGTTTTATGATTATGAAAGTTATAACATTTTATAAAAAGAAGTTTATGAAGGAAAGTTTTATTATTCTTTAAGATGCTTCCAGTATAAGACAAAGTTACCGATTATCTGATTTAAGTTAAAATGATTATTTTGGAATGAAAATATATACATGGTGACTTTGTAAGAAATGAAAGAAATTCAATCCGAATGGTTTTGGTAATATTATTCTGATAAGAAAAGGGAGAGCAATTATTTTTCCTACGGAGAGCGTATAAGTTATTATTATATATAGTATAAAATACTATGCATGAAAAGATGTTCTCCTATCTGAACAATTATAAAATGAAATGAATTGATTTGCATGCATCCTTGTTGAATTCTTATATATCTTACCTTTATTGGGCTTCGCAGCTCACCCTATCATTTTTCAGTCAACAGGTTTTAATTTGGAGCAGAGGGAGCCTTAGTCGAGTTTTGGAAGGAGCTGGTTTTAGTTTTAAAAATATAGATCCCAAATTAGTAATTTAATGTTTAGCTTTGTAGTATTGTGTAATTTAGGATCTAAAGAAAGTAGTGTACCTCAAAGTATTCAAAGATGTATTATGTGAAATTTAGAATTTGATTAATTGGTGAATTATATTATTTTTAAGTAAAGTGTAGATGCTCTGAATGTCAAGTGAAAAGTTGTATAAAGAAGAAAAGAAACAAGAATGAAAAGAAAGATGAAAGCTTTTGTAAAAGCTTTTGTTAAAAGTTAAGTTGGTTCTTGTTAATATTAGGTTTAGGCTTGATATTAGCATGCCGGTCATGGTCACAAATCCGGGTATCGGGTTTGGGGCGTGACAAGGTGTAACTTTTATAGAGTTATACTAGGTGTAACTTGAACCCATCTCATATATATATATATATATATATATATGACGTTCATATACAATGGCCTTAAAAAAAAACAATTGAAACTTTATCTAATTATAACTTATACAAGTCAAACTTAATTGACAAACATAATGTTAGTGGTACGTGATTAATATTATTATTTTAAAAAAAATTATTTCTTTATAATCAACACTTGTACAATCTAGTCTATATATATATATAAAACCGAAACTTTTGAAGTTCTCACAATTTTCCACATCATCACTATTTTCTTTTTCTTTTTATTTTTGATTCTTTTTATTTTAAGTTTTATATCTTATAACAATAATATTGAAAAACGTATACAAACTTGGAGGCCTATTTAAGGGCTCCATAAAACTTGATGGACAAGAAAATATATTCTAAAATAAGCCCTAATTAATACCTAACCATAATAGGAACCAAATTTGACCTAAAAAAACATTAAAAGAGCCTAAAAACAAGGAAATAAATCACCTAGACCTAAAATAACGTTTTTTGCATAAAAATACCAAAATCTCTTCTCTCCTTAAAATCCTAGCAATTATCATCTCAAAACCCTAAACTCAACTTCACTTTAAGATTAAAAAAATAAGGAGAGAGACTCACGTAAAAAAAAAAAAAAAAAAAAAAAACGTAGGTTTTGTCTTTTTTTATTTGCTTTCATATGTGCTTGAAATTTTCATTCTATCTTATTGTTTTATTATGTTTAGAATTGATTTTCTTATAAGTATTTGGGTTAATCTCTATATTTTGATAGCGTTTTTATGGGTTTGGTTTTTGGGTTGAAATTCTAATAATTATTTTATATTGTATATGACAGATGAAGCATCTCTATTTTTTGGAGAAAAATCAAAACTGCAACCTATGTCTTCCAGTCCAAGGTGTGGTAAATTTTTATATGTTCTTGCTTTATTGAGAATTTTTATTTGGGTTCATGTGATTTTTTGTTTTTTTTCTTAAAACTTTGATTTTTGGTTGATTAATTATTTGTTTGGATTAATTTCAATTAATTATTTGTTTGGATTCAACGTAAAAGATAATGAAATTAGGTGTTATAAATTTGAAAATGTTCCATATTTTGAATTGTTTATATTATTTAGACTCCTGGTAGGACTCTCTCTTCTCTCCTTAAAACCCTAGCAATTACCATCTCAAAACCCTAAACTTAACTTCACTTCAAAATTAAAAAAATAAAAAGGAGAGAGACTCAACTAAAAAAAAAAAAAACACGTAGGTTTTGTCTTTTTTATTTGCTTTCATATGTGCCTGAAATTTTCATTTTATCTTATTGTTTTGTTATGTTTAGAATTTATTTTCTTCTAAATATTTGGGTTAATCTCTATATTTTGATAGTGTTTTTGTGGGTTTGGTTTTTGGGTTGAAATTTCTAATAATTATTTTATATTGTATATAGCAGATGAAGCATCTCTATTTTTTGGAGAAAAATCAAAGCTGCAACCTATGTCTTCCAACCTAAGGTGTGGTAAATTTTTATTTGGTATATTATATATGAATTTTTTGAATTTGAAGGGTTTTGTTTGGTTTTAAAGTAGAATTTGAGGATTCTATAAAATTTGGAAGGTTTAAGTTTTGGGGTTTTTGGTATTTGCATCTTAGTAGGTTGATCTTAATTCTTTACCTTATATGTTTTTTCTTTATTGAGAATTTTTATTTTGGGTTCATGTGGTTTTTTGTTTTCTTAATTAAATTTTTGATTTTTGGTTGATTAATTATTTGTTTGAATTAATTTCAATTAATTATTTGTTTGGATTCAACGTAAAAGATAATGGAATTATGTGTTTTAAATTTGATAATGTTCCATGTTTTGAATTGTTTATATTGTTATTAATACGACTAAATAAGATTTGTTTTTATCTTTGTAGTTTATATCAGTTTTAAGTGTGTGTATATATATATAACTTTTGGGAATTTTGCTTTATTAATTTAAGAATTGTAAATTACTTTGTAGGTTTTAGTAACTATGTACCTGTAGTGAGACATTGACAATATAAGCATATATATATGGTATTAACATTTTATAAAAATCTTTCTTACAACCCAATAACATTCTACGTTAGACAACACTTCTAAACTAATGAAGAGTATAGAAGTTAAATATTTATTCCCATTGTATTTTATTTAATTATGATAGATCCATTTTTTTTTAAAACGCTAACTAGCAAAATGTCTATAATATGCATATTATTAACCCAATTTTCTATTTCTAAATTTCTTAGATTTTATTATATCAATCTTTTTTTCTTTTAAATTCTTGGTAGGCAAATCAGTCTCCTACTAATTATTTTACCTTAACGTGATGTTGGTTAATTGTCTTTTTATTTAACTATCCCGTGCATCGCACGGGTTAGCGACTAGTATATTATAATAGTCATTAGGAAACCATAAATCAATTAACACCCTTTTCATTCTTTGCCAAGAGTAGAGTGGATGCTTACCTCGCCGCTTTCTATTGATTTGAATGTCTTCTCACCATTCCTCTGCTTCATTGTCCAATTTATTAGATGCAAACCACACTTTTTTTTCATCACAAATATTCCAAAAATTAAAATACTCTTCAAAATCAAGAAGCCAATCAATAAAATCCGACTTACACTTATCTCCATCAAAGAATGTAATTTTCTTGTAGTTAGGAGTGTGTCTTCAATATATTGATCATTGTTGTTGTGAGATGATTTCCTAGCAAGAAAAGTAGCAATCTTTTGCTTGATTTCACCAATCTTTTTACGAAAATTGGTGATTCTCATCACGAGTCTAGCTCTTCACGCAACTTGAGGAACTCAACCCTAGTGAGGACTATGTTGTTGACGCTGTTGTTGTGGTGGTCACCGTCTCGTTGGTTAGTTATCAGACCAGGGCATGTCAAGGCTCTGATACAAACTGAAGTCGCGGAAGCCTGAAAAAAGCACCCACGATACTCTCTTTGATGGACAAAAACTAAACTGTTTGTTTTTGGTAGTAAACCTCGAATCCACGAGATGTTCCTTGAATTCACAAGGTGATAAACTGGAATTCACCAGAGAAAGAAATTGACAAAACGTCTGTATTTTATTGATAATAATCTCTGAAAAAACGTTTACAGAGTTAGGGGCCTATTTAAGGGCTCCGTAAAACTTGATAGACAAGAAAATATATTCAAAAATAAGTACTAATTAATATCTAACCATAACAAGAACCAAATTTGACCTAAAACACATTAAAAGCACCTAAAAACAAAGAAATAAATGCCCCAAACCTAAAATAACGAAATTACATAAAAATACTAAAAATAACAAATTACATAAATTAATTTGAAAATTTTGTCCTAAATCAGTCGGAATATGTTTAATGCTTTCTAAGTTTCTTGAACCATGGGAAAGTCGGAATATGTTTAATGCTTTCTTGAACCAATAACAACGAGGTGGTATCTCATGTATCATATACATGCAATATCTCTTTCAAATAAAACAATCTCTAAAATAAAAGTTTTACTATAACACTTTAGAATGAAATTGAATGGTGTAGGTGCCTATTTTTTGTCAAAATACACATCAGGATATTTGCGGACACTTCTTGAACAAAGGCTTGTGGGTTCAGAATTGAGCCTGGTTCATTTTGCAGAATAGGCCTAGCTGGAATTGGGCTTGATATGTCCTGTAGAATTGGCTCCGCTGAACCAGTCGGTAGCAAAACAAACATTCCAAACAAATAATAAAATACAACCCAGTAATTTGTTAGCTCATAGCAAAATCAACATATTAGTAAGTGTTTAATGACCATATTTTGTAGCATATATATATATATATATATATTCACACAAAGGATTGTTATCTGCTAAATAGAACTTTGCCAAGACAGATCTTTGCTCCAACTCTCATAGTCTTGTTGCTTAAAGTCAGCACAAAACTATGGATTTTGGAACTTGAGTCAACCTTGGCTGTGGAGAAGAAGCCCAAAGAGCAGTGTCTTTTTGGGAGAGAGGGAATACTTCAGTGGTGCATGCCAAGATATTCTACTAAGGGTTTTCTCTACTTCCCTCTTAAAAACCTATTCTGCCACTATTCTTTGTCTATTCTCTCTAGTATGTTTACTGCTCTACTAATGCCTTTTGTTGATGTTCCCCCATGTGGCTGAGTTCTATTCCTATTTATACACAAATTTTGGGACATTCCCGCTGACTCTCTTCCTCCCTCTTTGGAAATTCTTATTACAAAAGAGGTTTTGATTTCTTTCTATATTTGGTAAACAGACTAATCTTAATGCAAACTCTCAAATCACAGCAACACTTCTTTTCAGACGAGGATTCCTAGAAAGTAATTGATGGAAATTGATTATCTTATTTAACCAAGGTTTAATCTTAAGATTTTTTAAACCATGCACCTTATGGTCCACCATGTTCTCCATCCATTCAATCAAAACACTTCCCAGCAAGTATTTTTTCCGAAGGAACCACGACAGAATACCAAAAACCAAAGACTCCCTCCCCTCCACCAAGCCACAACTCCCGAGCTTCAATTAGTGGTAAGTCCTCCTCTCTTTCCGGGTTTGGGATGCGAAGGAGCAAGACTCATCCTTTTCTTCGCATTGCTCGATGTCTGAAATTACGGAATGTTTTTACTTACCTTCGTGTTCAGCAGCTCTCTCTGTTTTCCCTTCCCCTTTTCACGAAGTGCTCAGAGCTTGCAATTCTCTTATATAAGGAGTTTGGGAAGTGCTCAGAGCCTCCAATTCACTTATATAAGGAGTTTGGGGCATAATGGGCTCATTTCAATTCTTTGGATCGTTCTGTAGAAGCCCTTTTCTGGGCCTTTTATTTTCTTTAGCATGTTTGGGCCATCTCTTGGGCCTATTTTTGCTTTTCCAGCGGGGTTCTTAAAGAGAGCTGCTCTCTCTCTCTCTCTCTCTCTCTCTCTCTCTCTTTTTTCTCAGTTGTGGATAACCAGGCCTCGACTGATTTCCTCATCCAAAGATATATTGCTACAAACCCTTTTCTTTGGTTACTTAGCTAGCTTGGTTAGGACGTGGGTCTAGTAATAGGATTTTCAAGCCCTTTCTTCCTTGCTTTTCTTTAGTGGGCTTGGGACTTTATTTGCCGGCCCATAGCGGGAAAAAATGGGTATCAACAAATGGAATGGATAAGTCATAAAGGAATGGAATAAAATTGAATTGAATAAAACGTATTTAAGTAATGGAAAAGAAATGAATCAAATAGAATTATTAATCCTTGTTTGGAAGTTTTAGAATAAAGGAATGAAAGTTAATTGTATTTAGGAGTTATGTAAAGGAAAATAAATTGAATTATTAATCACAATATTACTATTAGACTCTAATTTTAAAAGGGCAAGATTTAGTTACAGTACTTATGTGATGTACTTTAGGTTCCCATCTTAAGATTTTGCCATGTGATTTTTTTCTCATAAGATTGATGCATATTTTTTAGTTAAGTAGCCACATAGCAGAATTTTAAGAGAAAAATCTTAAGAGGAGAACCTAAGGTACTATATATAAGTTTTTTCCATTTTAGAATAAAAGACTAAATATATACAAGAGTATTTTTGGAGTTTTAGTGAAAATTTAAGATTTTAAGGGAATAAAAAAGAATGTGTGTTTCCTTAAATCCCTCCTATCCGTTCCATTTTCCGAGTTCTCTCTCACTTAAACTTTCAAACAATAGAATAGACTCTCTATTCTATCCATTAAAACTCCCAAATAAATTCCATTTTATTCTTTTCCCTCCCCTCAAATGATAAGATTTTCCATTGACGCATATATAGTTTTCCTTTGTCCTATTTTTTTTAATACTACCTAAAACACACAGAATGCCGAAATACAAAAAAATTACGATTTGATTAAACCCCAATATTGTTCCTTTCTAATAGTAAAAAACTCACCGAGTGCCAATCAATGTTACTTTTTTTTACAACACAGTCACCGTTATAGTTCTCTTGACATTTCCTTTCGGATTTCGAGCAGGTAAACCCTCAAATGAATACTGAAAACACCATTCATGTCTTAGGATTTTTTTTTTAATGATATTTTTGATATGGGTATTTACAAATTTACGTTGGTGTTATGCTAGTAAAGCTTCACATCATCTCTCTTTAAGCAAAGTCTTTCAAATTAGTGTCATTGTTACTGCAAAACGCTTTGGATATATGTTCTTAACACTGTTACTAATACAAAGTTAATCTCAGAGGTGAATACTACAAAGCATACATTTTTTGGGGGGTGTTTGGTTGGTAAACTTGTATGTTTTTTCAATTTTGTAGTGGCTGATAGAAAAAGGATTCCAGAATATTTTCACATGGCAAATATCAACTGTATTTTGTTGGGGGACTTTGTTAAATTACTGATTGTCTACAAGCTTAAACTCCCTTTTAACATTCTCCCTCACTTGTGGGGCTCAAACTCCCTTTTAATAGGTGACTCTTAACACGTGAGATTTTAAATGTGAGGTAGAGTGGAGAAGACAGAGATCGAATTCTAAATTTTCGATTGTTCTAAAAGTTTAAACTATTGGGATATGGTAAATTTAATCATTTGACTACATATTTTTATTTTTTTGAAATCATTAGGAGTTCTTGACTTCCTTGTGTGCGATTAGTTTATTTATGTAATCTTTGGCTTGATTAATTTAATTATGATTGGTAAATTACGTAGCTGATGGGTCTTGAAGCCTTGTCCTCACCATCCACCTTACACTAGAGGAGGTGCCACAAAAGCTAGAGCTCATTGGCTAGTTGTGCATATTTTTTCAATACAAATTTAACTAACTTTATAAATATTAAAGTAATCTCAAGCTACCAAAATTGGCATTATGAAAACATGAAGTGCCAGCATTGGAATTAGTGACTATTGTTATTCTCATCTTCAGGCTCCTCTGTGATCATTTGCCCTTGTATCCTTCTCAATAGTTACAAGGAAAAGGCTCATAAGTCTTATTGTTCAACTTACTTTTCTTGTTCGTTATCATGTTTTCCATAATGCTTGTTTTGAGGGTGTCTTGGTTATGAAGTAACGTAGTTCCTAATCTAATGTGATGATGTGAATTATTCTATTCTTTCGTTGTTTTTGACACACATGTGAACATACGATTAACATTACTAAGTATGTTTATGTTAACCAGAACAGCATGGTGTTGCAAAGAGTGGAAAAGACTTTATTTTGCTACTGCCATTTTGGGGGAGAGCTAGTGTTGAAGAAAGATAGATCTGTTTTATATAAAGGTGGTTTGGTAGATGGCTTAGTGATTGATCAAGACACTGCATATGAAACATTTGTGGGTGAGATATGTCAACAACTTTGTATAACTCCTACGAGAAAGTTATTTCAGTACTCAGTTAAATTTGACAAATCATGTCTGTTGCCCCTCAAAGATCAGAATGGCTTGAATAACTTGTTATATTTCAATGAGGGTGTTGGATATGTATACGTGGTTGAAGTAGTAGAAGCTGCAAACCCTGCACTTATAAGCAACAGGTATATTAATTTGTTGTATTGATTTTTCCATGTATGTCAATTTTGTCTATCTGACTTGAATTTGGAAAAACATTTTATTTTTAGGTCATCTAACAAAGAAAGCCCATTGACGTCAGATCAGGATGCTGAAGTTGAGTATGCTGATAGAGATCCAGTTAGGTCCTCCAACACTGAGAGCCAAGATCAACATGATGAAGCTGAGTATGCTGATAGAGATTTAGCAGGGTGCTCTGACACAGAGAACCATTTAACTTTGGACCAGCATGGTGATGAGCAGCATACTGATGCTAATGATAACTACGCCCATAAAGCTCAACCAGTGTCAGTGCAATGCACGACTAGTGAGAAATCACCACTTTTGCTTAATGAGTGGGAAAGAGAGCTAATTGGAGGAGGTCAGCAATTTCA